>JAZARR010000033.1:0-1397500 GCA_037389465.1 Baylisascaris procyonis | reverse complement strand
TAATAATAATAATAATAATAATAATAATAATAATAATAATAATAATAATAATAATAATAATAATAATAATAATAATAATAATAATAATAATAATAATAATAATAATAATAATAATAATAATAATAATAATAATAATAATAATAATAATAATAATAATAATAATAATAATAATAATAATAATAATAATAATAATAATAATAATAATAATAATAATAATAATAATAATAATAATAATAATAATAATAATAATAATAATAATAATAATAATAATAATAATAATAATAATAATAATAATAATAATAATAATAATAATAATAATAATAATAATAATAATAATAATAATAATAATAATAATAATAATAATAATAATAATAATAATAATAATAATAATAATAATAATAATAATAATAATAATAATAATAATAATAATAATAATAATAATAATAATAATAATAATAATAATAATAATAATAATAATAATAATAATAATAATAATAATAATAATAATAATAATAATAATAATAATAATAATAATAATAATAATAATAATAATAATAATAATAATAATAATAATAATAATAATAATAATAATAATAATAATAATAATAATAATAATAATAATAATAATAATAATAATAATAATAATAATAATAATAATAATAATAATAATAATAATAATAATAATAATAATAATAATAATAATAATAATAATAATAATAATAATAATAATAATAATAATAATAATAATAATAATAATAATAATAATAATAATAATAATAATAATAATAATAATAATAATAATAATAATAATAATAATAATAATAATAATAATAATAATAATAATAATAATAATAATAATAATAATAATAATAATAATAATAATAATAATAATAATAATAATAATAATAATAATAATAATAATAATAATAATAATAATAATAATAATAATAATAATAATAATAATAATAATAATAAATAATAATAATAATAATAATAATAATAATAATAATAATAATAATAATAATAATAATAATAATAATAATAATAATAATAATAATAATAATAATAATAAATAATAATAATAATAATAATAATAATAATAAATAATAATAATAATAATAATAATAATAATAAATAATAATAATAATAATAATAATAATAATAATAATAATAATAATAATAATAATAATAAATAATAATAATAATAAATAATAATAATAATAAATAATAATAATAATAATAATAATAATAATAAATAATAATAATAATAATAATAATAATAATAAATAATAATAATAATAATAATAATAATAATAAATAATAATAATAATAATAATAATAATAATAAATAATAATAATAATAATAATAATAATAATAATAATAATAATAATAATAATAATAATAATAATAATAATAATAATAATAATAATAATAATAATAATAATAATAATAATAATAATAATAATAATAATAATAATAATAATAATAATAATAATAATAATAATAATAATAATAATAATAATAATAATAATAATAATAATAATAATAATAATAATAATAATAATAATAATAATAATAATAATAATAATAATAATAATAATAATAATAATAATAATAATAATAATAATAATAATAATAATAATAATAATAATAATAATAATAATAATAATAATAATAATAATAATAATAATAATAATAATAATAATAATAATAATAATAATAATAATAATAATAATAATAATAATAATAATAATAATAATAATAATAATAATAATAATAATAATAATAATAATAATAATAATAATAATAATAATAATAATAATAATAATAATAATAATAATAATAATAATAATAATAATAATAATAATAATAATAATAATAATAATAATAATAATAATAATAATAATAATAATAATAATAATAATAATAAATAATAATAATAATAATAATAATAATAATAATAATAATAATAATAATAAATAATAATAATAATAATAATAATAATAATAAATAATAATAATAATAAATAATAATAATAATAAATAATAATAATAATAATAATAATAATAATAAATAATAATAATAATAATAATAATAATAATAATAAATAATAATAATAATAATAATAATAATAATAATAAATAATAATAATAATAATAATAATAATAATAATAAATAATAATAATAATAATAATAATAATAATAATAATAATAATAATAATAATAATAATAATAATAATAATAATAATAATAATAATAATAATAATAATAATAATAATAAATAATAATAATAATAATAATAATAATAATAATAAATAATAATAATAATAATAATAATAATAATAATAAATAATAATAATAATAATAATAATAATAATAATAAATAATAATAATAATAATAATAATAATAATAATAAATAATAATAATAATAATAATAATAATAATAATAATAAATAATAATAATAATAATAATAATAATAATAATAATAATAATAATAATAATAATAATAATAATAATAATAATAAATAATAATAATAATAATAATAATAATAATAATAATAAATAATAATAATAATAAATAATAATAATAATAATAATAATAATAATAAATAATAATAATAATAATAATAATAATAATAATAATAATAATAATAATAATAATAATAATAATAATAATAATAATAATAATAATAATAATAATAATAATAATAATAATAATAATAATAATAATAATAATAATAATAAATAATAATAATAATAAATAATAATAATAATAATAATAATAATAATAATAATAATAATAATAATAATAATAATAATAAATAATAATAATAATAATAATAATAATAATAATAAATAATAATAATAATAATAATAATAATAATAATAATAATAATAATAATAATAATAATAATAATAATAATAATAATAATAATAATAATAATAATAATAATAATAATAAATAATAATAATAATAATAATAATAATAATAATAAATAATAATAATAATAATAATAATAATAATAATAAATAATAATAATAATAATAATAATAATAATAATAAATAATAATAATAATAATAATAATAATAATAATAATAAATAATAATAATAATAATAATAATAATAATAATAATAAATAATAATAATAATAATAATAATAATAATAATAAATAATAATAATAATAATAATAATAATAATAATAAATAATAATAATAATAATAATAATAATAATAATAAATAATAATAATAATAATAATAATAATAATAATAAATAATAATAATAATAAATAATAATAATAATAATAATAATAATAATAAATAATAATAATAATAATAATAATAATAATAAATAATAATAATAATAATAATAATAATAATAATAATAATAATAATAATAATAATAATAATAATAAATAATAATAATAATAATAATAATAATAATAATAATAATAATAATAATAATAATAATAATAATAATAATAATAATAATAATAATAATAATAATAATAATAAATAATAATAATAATAATAATAATAATAATAAATAATAATAATAATAATAATAATAATAATAAATAATAATAATAATAAATAATAATAATAATAAATAATAATAATAATAAATAATAATAATAATAAATAATAATAATAATAAATAATAATAATAATAAATAATAATAATAATAATAATAATAATAAATAATAATAATAATAAATAATAATAATAATAAATAATAATAATAATAAATAATAATAATAATAAATAATAATAATAATAAATAATAATAATAATAAATAATAATAATAATAAATAATAATAATAATAAATAATAATAATAATAAATAATAATAATAATAAATAATAATAATAATAAATAATAATAATAATAAATAATAATAATAATAAATAATAATAATAATAAATAATAATAATAATAAATAATAATAATAATAAATAATAATAATAATAAATAATAATAATAATAAATAATAATAATAATAAATAATAATAATAATAAATAATAATAATAATAAATAATAATAATAATAAATAATAATAATAATAAATAATAATAATAATAATAATAATAATAATAATAATAATAATAATAATAATAAATAATAATAATAATAAATAATAATAATAATAAATAATAATAATAATAAATAATAATAATAATAATAATAATAATAATAATAATAATAATAATAATAATAATAATAATAATAATAATAATAATAAATAATAATAATAATAAATAATAATAATAATAAATAATAATAATAATAAATAATAATAATAATAAATAATAATAATAATAAATAATAATAATAATAAATAATAATAATAATAAATAATAATAATAATAAATAATAATAATAATAAATAATAATAATAATAAATAATAATAATAATAAATAATAATAATAATAAATAATAATAATAATAAATAATAATAATAATAAATAATAATAATAATAAATAATAATAATAATAAATAATAATAATAATAAATAATAATAATAATAAATAATAATAATAATAAATAATAATAATAATAAATAATAATAATAATAAATAATAATAATAATAAATAATAATAATAATAAATAATAATAATAATAAATAATAATAATAATAAATAATAATAATAATAAATAATAATAATAATAAATAATAATAATAATAAATAATAATAATAATAAATAATAATAATAATAAATAATAATAATAATAAATAATAATAATAATAAATAATAATAATAATAAATAATAATAATAATAAATAATAATAATAATAAATAATAATAATAATAAATAATAATAATAATAAATAATAATAATAATAAATAATAATAATAATAGATAATAATAATAATAAATAATAATAATGATAAATAATAATAATAATAAATAATAATAATGATAAATAATAATAATAATAAATAATAATAATAATAGATAATAATAATAATAAATAATAATAATGATAAATAATAATAATAATAAATAATAATAATGATAAATAATAATAATAATAAATAATAATAATAATAAATAATAATAATAATAAATAATAATAATAATAAATAATAATAATAATAAATAATAATAATAATAATAAATAATAATAATAATAAATAATAATAATAATAATAAATAATAATAATAATAAATAATAATAATAATAATAAATAATAATAATAATAAATAATAATAATAATAATAAATAATAATAATAATAAATAATAATAATAATAATAAATAATAATAATAATAAATAATAATAATAATAATAAATAATAATAATAATAAATAATAATAATAATAATAAATAATAATAATAATAAATAATAATAATAATAATAAATAATAATAATAATAAATAATAATAATAATAAATAATAATAATAATAAATAATAATAATAATAAATAATAATAATAATAAATAATAATAATAATAAATAATAATAATAATAAATAATAATAATAATAAATAATAATAATAATAAATAATAATAATAATAAATAATAATAATAATAAATAATAATAATAATAAATAATAATAATAATAATAATAATAATAATAATAATAATAATAATAATAATAATAATAATAATAATAATAATAATAATAATAATAATAATAATAATAATAATAATAATAATAATAATAATAATAATAATAATAATAATAATAATAATAATAATAATAATAATAATAAATAATAATAATAATAATAATAATAATAATAATAATAATAATAATAATAATAAATAATAATAATAATAATAATAATAATAATAAATAATAATAATAATAATAAATAATAATAATAATAATAATAATAATAATAAATAATAATAATAATAATAATAATAATAATAAATAATAATAATAATAATAATAATAATAATAAATAATAATAATAATAATAATAATAATAATAATAATAATAATAAATAATAATAATAATAATAATAATAATAATAATAATAATAATAATAATAATAATAATAATAATAATAATAATAATAATAATAATAATAATAATAATAATAATAATAATAATAATAATAATAATAATAATAATAGTAATAATAATAATAATAATAATAATAATAATAATAATAATAATAATATTAATAAATAATAATAATAATAATAATAATAATAATAATAATAATAATAATAATAATAATAATAATAATAAATAATAATAATAAAAAAACAATAATAATAATAATAATAATAATAATAATAATAATAATAATAATAATAATAAATAATAATAATAAAAAACAATAATAATAATAATAATAATAATAATAATAAAAAACAATAATAATAATAATAATAATAATAATAATAAAAAACAATAATAATAATAATAATAATAATAATAATAATAATAATAATAATAATAATAATAATAATAATAATAATAATAATAATAATAATAATAATAATAATAATAATAATAATAATAATAATAATAATAATAATAATAATAATAATAATAATAATAATAATAATAATAATAATAATAATAATAATAATAATAATAATAATAATAATAATAATAATAATAATAATAATAATAATAATAATAATAATAATAATAATAATAATAATAATAATAATAATAATAATAATAATAATAATAATAATAATAATAATAATAATAATAATAATAATAATAATAATAATAATAATAATAATAATAATAATAATAATAATAATAATAATAATAATAATAATAATAATAATAATAATAATAATAATAATAATAATAATAATAATAATAATAATAATAATAATAATAATAATAATAATAATAATAATAATAATAATAATAATAATAATAATAATAATAATAATAATAATAATAATAATAATAATAATAATAATAATAATAATAATAAATAATAATAATAATAATAATAATAATAATAATAATAATAATAATAATAATAATAATAATAAATAATAATAATAATAATAATAATAATAATAATAAATAATAATAATAATAAATAATAATAATAAAAAAACAATAATAATAATAATAATAATAATAATAATAAAAAACAATAATAATAATAATAATAATAATAATAATAATAATAATAATAATAATAATAATAAAAAACAATAATAATAATAATAATCATAATAATAATAATAATAATAATAATAATAATAATAATAATAATAATAATAATAATAATAATAATAAATAATAATAATAATAATAATAATAATAATAATAATAATAATAAATAATAATAATAATAATAATAATAATAATAAATAATAATAATAATAAATAATAATAATAAAAAAACAATAATAATAATAATAATAATAATAATAATAAAAAACAATAATAATAATAATAATAATAATAATAATAATAATAATAATAATAATAATAATAATAAAAAACAATAATAATAATAATAATCATAATAATAATAATAATAATAATAATAATAATAATAATAATAATAGTAATAATAATAATAATAACAATAATAATAATAATAATAATAATAATAATAATAATAATAATAATAATAATAATAATAATAATAATAATAATAATAATAATAATAATAATAATAATAATAATAATAATAATAATAACAATAATAATAATAACAATAATAATAATAACACTAATAATAATAATAATAATAATAATAATAATAATAAAAGCAATAATAAGGCTTTCGTAATGGCTATTTATGGCGTTGTTGTTGCTTTTCGACGATTATTTCGAGTGGAGAGTGAAGAGACGAAGCAGAGGATGTATAGTAATTAGCTAGATGTTTGCTTGAGGGTAAACGATTGGCCTCATTGACGAGTTGCGATCGAAAATGTGCCGATGCACATTCAACGAGAGTAAATTTCGTTTTGCGCTTGAGGCAACAACGCAACGTATAATTAAAAATGAGAAGCCGTGTGTGTGTGTGTTACTTTGTTTGTATGTTTGTGTAGTTGTATGTCAACCGCATAGTGATGGCTGTCAGGTTCGTGCTTCTGTTGAACAACCGATTCGCAGTACTCACCATTCACGCCAATCTCCTCATTAGTAATACGCATTTTCGATTTCGATCGTTATTGCTTGTTGCGCAATTTC
The DNA here is from genome assembly GCA_037389465.1 of Baylisascaris procyonis. NCBI lineage: Eukaryota > Metazoa > Nematoda > Chromadorea > Rhabditida > Ascarididae > Baylisascaris > Baylisascaris procyonis. The sequence continues at coordinate 1,389,344 of JAZARR010000033.1, read as the reverse complement.
GTCGTTCACTTCTTATTATATAATTTTACTTTTATTTATGTGTTTGAGTTTTTGTGCTTTATTTTATTAAAACATATGTGCGCGTGACAACGATTGGGCTCCGTAATGATTTATGTTGTGAAATATCAGAATTAGGGAATAGAATAGAACAGAATAGATGATGCTATTTGCAAATGCGTTAGATTTAAAGATTATCGATATCACTTGACTATGCAATTATGTTACTCAGATGGATTCTTTATTCGAACTGCGTAATGAATATATCATACGCCTTGACCATTTACCGAACTGATCGATACATTATATAACAGATTAATTAATGAGTGGCAAGTTTTATTTATAGGTTTTGATATGTACAATGTTTGAACGGAACACTAACCAACTCAACAAACATCATTTCTTTGGAGGAGAGTGCTGATAAAGAAATGAAGCATGAATGAATTGTGCGTTTGACCACTCTTTCGGCTTTATTGTTTGGCTGATAGTTGGGAGGGAATGAGAATGGCTTAACTCGATGAAATTACTAGATATCTTCTTTGCCGTCATACAAATTCACTCGCTCCTTTTTACGCAGATATGAAATATCATAGTGAAGCAGCGCAAATTACAAGTTACGGTAATCGAGAGCGTAGATTTTTTTATTCACTAATCGCCGTAATCGCGGAAACGATTCGAACCGCTGTGAAATTTTATTTTTGGAGTATTAATCGATTTTTGCTTCCCTATGCTTAGCGAATAAACGGAAAAAATCTTGCTGCTGCTTTGCAATATTGTTTTTAATGGTCGAATGTCTTTAATTTTTTAAAACTGTAAGAATATCAATGTGATATTGAATGTCACATTGATATTCAACTCGATGATTTCAAATTTCCCTTCACTTGGGGTATTATAATAGCATTATTTGTTATGTTGTCATATGTGTTTTGTGACTCTTCTAACTGAGCGAACATATATGGATGATTGACGAAATTTGACGGCCGTAATTAACGTCATAGGATGAGGATCTCTTATTATCACCTTTCTAACCGACTGATTAGCTGTGAAAAGAAGTGTTTTGAAATTTATGTTTTGCAATTGTTGTAACCGCTTGTATCTCAGCAAATATGGAAAGGTAAACTTCATATAGAAGTTATTTTAGATCAGTCGTTTCAATGAAAATACGAATGCATTATTGCACACGATTCATTATTTGTTAGCAATTTATGAAAGTAGTTCATCTAATGGCCGAATTTACCGATACCAATAATATTCAAAGCCCTTTAGAACGCTTTTCCACTTGCTTTCATTCCATTGAATTTCAATCGCCAAGTGCTAAGCATAATTCTAAGCACTTCCTTCTTCCTTATCAGATTTTTTTCAAGTTTTCTATTTTCTTATTTTTCAACATGAGTTCCGCTCGGGAAGTCTATGAAATTATAATCAAACTTGAACAGATTGTTCCCCTTAATCGAGAGTTCCTTTCTTTTAAATTCGTAAATTTCTGCAGAAATTGCATTCGTTAAGCCATTGCAATTCTTTAAAAAAAAGTGTTTCTCGGATCTATTTTCAATATTTTAAAAAATCTGCTAGAAGTTCGCTTCTCCAAACTTTATCATAAACGAATATTTCTCTAATCACCATATTTCTGTGATAATTCTAGTCGGTTATTTTTTAGTCGCTCGTTTAGCCCCATCTGTGAAAGCATACATAACTGTTGTTCGTTATTTGTTTCACATATTCATCACGCATTATTTGTGCTCGTTGTCTGCGTGTGTGCATCATTCACATGGGGCGTTATCTTGATGTCTTTGAATATTCTCATATTTCCACTTGAATTTTTCTTTTATTTCGTTTGCTATCTATACACTGATATCAACAATTTTGCAGTTATTAAAACCGCCTTACTCGTATAGAGGTTCTTACTAATAACCTATCATCAAAAATTTAGTAAAAATCGGTAAAAGGTGCATTTGAAAGGCATATATAACCACTTATCCTCCCCATCCATTGGCACTCTCTTCAAAGATCAGAGAAAATTTCTGGCTTTTCAAGATGATTCCCGTAATTGGCATTAGCACAGAAAAACCTAAAATTTTCAGAGAAAATTTCGGAGTCAATCATTCATCAGCAAAAACTTTTGGGTGCCTAGTTCCCGCGTCATTTTCCGAAAACTGCGAGACCACTCCGCCCTTTTCGACTTGAAATTGGCCAGAATTTATATGCGGAATCAGTATTTGCGTTCAGAATAATGTCGTTGGTTTCTAATATTGTGAAATAACGGAGAGGAACTGAGGTAACGGCCTCGTAATTTCAACGACCCAAAAAGATGCAAATATTATGCCATACTGCGAAGTTTTGACTGTATTGTTGCTTTATTTAGATGTCTCGATGTATAGGCACGTTTAAATATGCGTCCTTTGCAAGTATGTGTTGCTTGTATATGTCCAGTATTGGCATTTTAACTCCGAAACTTTCAATAACTTCATTGACCTTCATTTGTCTCAGCGGAAGCGACCATAGCCACTAATCTTGTGAAGGCCAGGGTCAGGGGTAGGGAGGTTGGAAAATATCATAAAGTTCGTGCTTTACAGTTCGGGGTCGAGCAGTTAAACTCTTCTGGTTGCGGTCCAAAAACAAAGGCATCCCACCGTTCCGAAAATTCGACATATCGAACGGATGTGGCATCTCCACTTCGACCACTAACCTCCGTTCAAATCTGGTGGAGCCATTGTTCGATTGGGTTGGCCAACTGACGAATAATGCGATGGACGAAGGTGTGCTAAACAGTCGATTTTTCATAGAAGATCCGTGGCTCAACGGCCAAGCAATAAGGGCTGTGCATCAACTTCGGAAATCGAATCCGTAGTTCCAGGTGGATTCGTTTCCGGATTTCCCCATAAATAAATGTTGCATTTTAGCTTATTAAGGTTGTGTGACGTTTTACTTATTGGTGATGCTCAGTTTATAATATTAAGCTGCATTGCATTAGCACATGTTATTGAGCTTATATTCCGATAAATTTTGGGTGCTTTTTGAATTAGATGAGAAGCATTTGGTTTGACGACACGCGACGGCCAACGCTAGTGAAGCCTGACAAGCTGTGTGCTTATTGCTGGGGTATGCCTAGAGTGGAAGTAATTACAAGGGGCTTACCTCTCTCTTCTTTTTATCCCTTACTTGTTCTCACTCTTCATACTCTTGCAATCAGCCGCCTTTTCGTCTTTTCTTACTCACTCTGTAGTCACATACGTTGCAACGTAATTCCGCAGAAACATCTTAGGATGTTGTTTTATTGGCAGTTTTAAAGTCATTGCTGTCCGATCATCCGGTTAACGCATTCCTTTTTCCTCATCTATTACCTCAGTGGACCCTATATGTCTTTTGAATGGCCTCATATATTTACGTCTTTCATTAACGGTATTTGAGCCAGTGTAAGCGCGCCTGTCTCAGTTTTTGATGGCTTTGTTTTTTAGTCATCGTTTTAATCATTATCTGCACATCACTGATTTTTATCGCTATTTCGAGTATCATGGAACTTTCGGTCGAAAATTCATAGCAACAATTAATATATTTGAAATTGACTTACTGTCACATATCGCTTTTTTGAAAGACGTCAAAGTTTTTGCGTTTTCAAATGATTTTCTCTGAAATTGCTTCATGTTGTTTATATTTCCTATAAGTGGCAATTTTTTCAATGACTCTTTGCAATTTCTGCTCTCTTCAGTGCTTGTTTATCTTCTGATCGCACATAGTTTGTTGAATTGAAAAGCTTTATACTTGTAGTCAGCCTTTTCCCTTCTTCACTACATGTAGCTAATAAGTGGCTACTTCCAGCTACCTCAGGTATCAATTGCAGCAATTACAACTGCGTCTTCTACGTAGTCGGAAGAAATTACGAAGTATATAACTATAACTTAGCAAAAAAAGATGCCGAAACATCAAGAAATTAGCCAGGAAGTGGCTTAATTCTAATCAAAACTGGGAAATTGAACTTCATCAAAGCACAAATTATTCTTTGTTGTGGGAGTCGAACTCTCGAATCTTTATGCTCAAATACGTCCTTCCAATATGTTACTGAGATATTCACAATTGTTTATAGAAAAATTAAGCATTCTTAAATGATTTACTAGAGAAATGAAGAAAATGAAGTATTGAAAAATTTTTAAGAACTTACGAAACGTTTCGTCATATGTGGTTGAGCTTCACTCGAAAATAGACACTATGTGGTGGTCTTAAAATCAAACAAGACTATAACTTCCATCTTGTATGTTCAATCGATGCTCACGATTATCGCAGTTGTTTATGAGGATTGCATTTCGATCCGTGGAATTTACATTTAGAGCCCTATTGATCTTCAAATTGTCGATCGAAGAATGTGTGAGCCACAGTGTTCTGTAAACTTTATGTACCATATGTAGCGAGTTTCCGTTGAGGGATGTCGCGTGAGTGACGAGACGCTCCGAAACGCATCGATAAATGTTCTGATGGACAAGAAAAACAAAACGGTAAATCTTCCTTGCAGCTTTGTTAACAACAATAAAATGTGTGTCCTATGGTGCATCATTTTAGGTTTTTGCAGCAAATATTCCTTTCAGTGAAAAATAGTCTGGTAGCAGCGTTTGTTCATCACTGTTTATTTTATGATTGAGATTTGCATTCATTTTTCTTTATTGAATTTTCCCTTATTCAATATTTCTCGTTAGTCGTCTTTATTGGTCAATCCGTACAGCTAAATGGTAATGTAGCAGATCGATTTGATGGCTTTATTGCTGTGAAATTTTCATTTCTTTTTTGAAATAGAAAATAATGCAAATTTTTTTCGATTTCTTAATTTTACATGATTGTCTAAGAGATAAACTGCCAAAAGAATTTTCATAGTCGAAAAATTATTTGAACGAATACTTAAGGGCTTCATTTTATTGTAACGACGAGCTATGAAACCGATGAAGAGAGTTTAACTAACTGCTGAAATTTTGAATTTACTTACTTGCTGAAAAAATATTGCATGCAAGCACACATGGGTATACCCGAATCGTCAAAATATTTTTGCATCACTCCTTCATTTAGCCATAAAATTTACGTCCATTAGCGATTTTCGCTCCTGCTGCATCGCGTAGCTATGGAAAAGAGAGTGAAGGAAGACAAAGAGGAAAGAGACGGAGGGGGAGAAGGGAAGGGGAAATTGGAAGAGAATTTACTCAACGCTTAAGTAAAGTTCACCATAAATGAGTAGAACTTTATGAGTTCGTATGCCGATTTGTTCGAGTAATTTCTGTTGACAGTAATGACGATAGTGATACTTTATTGTGTGGATGCGGTCAAAATTGATGCGAATGCACATTCACATATAAGCTGTAGTGGGTGGGTAAACGAATGAGGCATATATGAGAGGAGATAGGCGTATTCCATTGATGTGTTTTGCTTCCGCTTGCAAAGTTTGCTGCTGAAAAAGTGAAAGAACCGGCCTTTGCTTAATGAATTCGAAAGTTTCGCTCGATTTGCTTGTGTTTGGGAAATTATTACTTTATAAGATCAATGCAGATGATTCGAATAAAATAGTTGCATTAACAATTATAAATCTCTTTTAATCATCTTGGGCATCTAATTCTCTTGAAAAGCTGCATGAGTTTTATCTCTCTTCAACTGCGAATTCTCCTCCTTTCATCTCCATCCCCTTTTAAGTTGGCAATAATATAATTTCCGTATCTTAGAAGTGAGATTTTAGTGCTTACGCAAATGATAGCTTATTTCGCGTTTGCAGGGGTTAACTTTGCCATATGAGAATCTGTTCACTTTTTTCCAAATTCCCGTCGTGTTTCACAGTAATTAATTGCAGTCATGACCTTTCTTTAGTTTTGTTGAATTTCTTTCCGATCACTTTTTTTATTGCGCATTTCTATCCTTTATATCACACCACTTATAACAAATGGCAAAATAATTTCGTTGCTTATAGAGAAAATTTCTAATGCGATTTCTGTGATCACTGAATAACTAATGTGTTAGACATTTTTTTTCTCAGCAATATGAGCGCATTTCTGAGCAAAATTTTTAACATTAATTGAGGTAATATTCTGTTGTCTCCTCATTAGTATATATGCTATTTCATTTTAGTATATGCTATTTCAACTCATTGTTTATCTGTTTTTTATGTTTATAATTATTTATCTTGTTGTTCAAATATTTATTCCATGTTTGTTTTCAAGCTGAATGCCTCTTGGGGAGCATAAATAGGAGGCTATACTGCTTATATGATGCTTTCCTAATTGTGTAAGTGTAATTATAAGCATAAGATGAACAATATGGATTTACTTGCTAATTTAAGAGATAGAGTAGATTATTTGAGATGGCCAATTTTCATTGATTTATACCGATTGCTTCTATAACGAAATGTTCTCTGACCATAATAAGTTGCTATTCCAGTTGAAATTTTTTTTTTCTCGAAACAGCTATGAGCAATTGAAACAATGCCAGTGCGACATCATTGTTTTCGGCTATCGTTTTTTAAGTGACAATGAGGTATTATTTGAACTGAGGAGGGGTTTTTACGTTGGATATGCTTCATGCGAAGTGGTGATTATTGCAACGACATTAGTGATAGCACGGGTGCAGGAAAACTTTAACAGCGTAACCCGTAAAAACCTGATGCATGCATTCGTCCTCTATCTTTGAAGCATCTTTTCATTCATAAATTTTTTTATGGCCTTTTCTTTGCATCACTATATTTGGCTTGCCACCAGCTGCAATATGAATGCGAGTTAGCTTTATAATGTTATGCTTTATTTTTCGTAATATTTCTATGCTTTCTGCTTAGCAAAAAGAAAACATTGCGGTGGTTCTGCTCGTTTATCGCGTTCACACGTTTCATTGTCGAAATCCGCCGTACTTATAGAAACGAGTTTTAGCAGTTTCTACTCAAGCCAGCTGTAAAGCAAGATTCAAAAAATCCCTCTTCTTGTTCCTCTACCTTCCACTCCACACTGCGATTCCTAAGTTTTCATTGACGGTGATGCTCTCGAGTTCGAATGCCATCAGAGATGAAAATTTTTACAAACTTACTTTGCTTCAGACATGGAGCAGATTTCGCGGAATGATGACCGGTTATTTCTCTTGTCCTCACTCCGTCAGATTTCAAAACCATTCTTACATTCTATTATTTTAAGGTCTCGTAACTTTTGTTGTAATGATTTAATGATGGTAAAACTTAATATTAGAAAGCAATCCTATATAGACCTTCGTTGAGATTTGTCAAATGGCACTATTCTTAGCAGGTAAAGAAAATTGCAAACGTTCACGTAATGTGACAAACGGCATGTTTGATTCTGTCTAGTATATGGACGTGGCTTTTTAGGCGCTTTGAACTCTTTTGCAAAAAACACACTGTGCCATGCATTACAAGACTCTTCCCTTGATTATGTATACGGCGAAGTGGCGTATGATCTCCGAATACTTTCAGCAGATTTTTTATGTTTGATTGCAGGCATTATTTACATATACAAATTTGTTGTACGTTCTCGAAAGAGTTGATGCAGTGCAACATGCGGACAACTCAATCGTGGAGAAGCGCCTTTGCGCTTAGCGGCCTCCTTCGCTCCGCTGTCGTGCGGTTCTGAAGGTAGCGCAAACTTTCAGAGGTTTCAGAAGCTTCTTTTCTTTAAATGTATATTTTTTCTTTAACTGAAGCGGAGAAGAGGGAAAGTTGAGGGAAGTGAAATGTTATTGCTTATATGAGTCAAAATCTATCATTGTATAGCGCTTCGGAACACCTTTTCTGGAAATTGTTTCAGGGCTATTTCTAGAATGTGTTTCTGGAAGGTTGTAGCGATTTTTCCTCATAGTATTTTACCTTTCTTTGCCTACACCATTGTAGAATATGTTTTTTCAGCATATCCTTCGCCTAGAGCTCGAATACACAGTCCAGACTAGTCTAGAACATTCTTTTTTTCCTAGTTCTTCTAGTTATGCTTCTTTCTCAAAGCGATCATTTCTTATGGGATATTCTGGAATTCATGAACCCTCTTTTCCACAGCGTTCTAGGACACTCTTCTACCTTAACATTCTAGGAAAAGTTTTGTTTCGAGACGTTTTGAAGAAAAACATTCGAAAATATTATTTTCTGAGAACGTTTGAGGATACCCCTTTTTTTCACAAGATTCCATCTATTTCCTAAAACGCTCAAGAAAACTTTTTAGAACTCTTCCCGAATGTTTTTTTCCTTTTCCACGATACTTATAAATTACAGCAGCCCAAAGTGACCATAATTTCCTGATTGTTTATGTCTAAAATTATTCCCTAAGCAACACTTTAGATGAAGGTATTTTACTGCGGTTTTTTTTAATAAAAATGAAGGCCGAGGAAAAAATGGCCAAAAATTTTTCTTTACTTCATTGGTTCTATTAGGTGGGCTTTTGCTTCGTTGCTCATTTGCACAAGCATATTTTTATTAGATTGAATTTGTAGATGGAGAACATATACAAGTAAAAGTTTAGTTAAAGGCAAACTCATGTGCACTTCTTTCAAGGTTGATTCATTTCCATTTCTTTAAGAGCAGACTCATCCACGTTTCGTTCAAATTAGGCCTCTCTGCTTTTCTAAGAGGTATTTTCACTTACACTTTTCTGAAATCGTTGAGAAAATGGTGGTTACTTTGGCGAGGAATAAGCCATTGCATTTTTTCGTTGGGTAATCTGTTAGAAAAAAATCTTTCATTAGCGACTCGTAGTTTACCAGAAAACACTTTTGTGTAAGTAGGGAAGCAAATCGGAAATCGAGATAACGAGATCGGCAAGATATGCGCTTTTTGTATTTCATCACACAAATCACTATACTGCGTAAATATTCAAAGAAACAACGGAATATTTCTAAAAAGGGCAAGTTTTTGCTCTTCAACAAAGCTCCTATAAAAACTTTTGCTTGCAAATTTCATAGCACCTTCAGATGCACATAATTCGCTAAGAAGACGATCAAGCGGATACAAATTTATTTTTATGTTTTACGTGTCAAAACTAGTGGACGGACAGACACAAATACAGAGACATACACGCGTATATTAAAAACACACACGAGCTGACAGATAGACTATCGCCACGATGGTTTTTTTCCACAAATATTTTCAAGTATTGCATTAAAAAAAAAGTGTATGGGCTCGTTGATAAAGAAATTTCACTTCTCATAGCTGATAGACTGTATGTGAGCGTACTGGTCGTTTAAATTCAGTTGACCGGAGAGAAATAGAGAGCAAGATTTATAAAATATTCTCATCCAAGATGGTTTGGCAAGCCAAATTCTAGTTGTATTTTTTATCAGCTGTGTGCTTCAAATTTGCGAAACGTTTGAGTGAGATTTCCTCGTTGGGGAATCACTGCACAAATGTGCTCTAAATCTCACATATTTTTTCCTATAAGACCTACTAAATTTCACGTACAAATTTTCTATGAGTTTTATGTAAGTGTTTAGCATTTTTCCATCGGAGTATGCGCATCGACCGTAACCGTGATTATAGTTACTGATTTGTTACATTTTCAAAAAAAAAAGAAGAAATCTTATGGCTCAAAATTTTCGACAACAAAATTCCATCTAATTTCTAGCAATATTTTCGCTAGTGGAAAGTATACCGCTTAGGTATTCTGTGTGTAATTCTCTGTGGATGAATTAGTTTGCGATCAGCAGACACAGACAAATCTTGACCACCCAACGTGTTTCGCAATTGATATTGCTTTTACGCGAAAATTGTGGCAATAGTCCAATCCTTTCTCCTTTTTTTTTAAATCTGCTTGTGCACATTTATATCATCGCAGCATCATGTCTGAGTGTATGTATGTATGCGTGTCTGTCTGTCTATTCATTTGGTAGTTTCAACTGAGAAAACGCCGAAACTGAAGTCGCGTAATTTACTGAGTATGACGGACGCTAAAGAATGGCCTCTTATATTGCACTATCATATCTCCCACTGATCAATCAAACAAGAGAGAAGCGATAGAAGTTCAAAGTTGAGACAATAAATTTTTATGTATTTTTCATCGATCGGCTTTTCGTTTAAAGCAGATCATGTCACCGAGGGACGAGTTATTTTATTGAAGATTTGTGCGGGTGGTCGCATCAGTTCAAATATGAAGGATTATTCAGCATGCTTCATTCTTTGCTGCTATGAGACCCATTGATCAATTGATGCAAGAACGCATATTGTGGCAACACTTCTAGTACGTCCCTCAACTTATATTTTAAAACATTTCCCATTATTTATCAACTTTTTTTTGCGCATTTTTCGTCGCTTATTTTTTTTCTTTACGCGATGAACTCATCAATGTGATTAAATTTCTCTGCGTTTCTCCCAAAAGCCGTCAGCTAATCTCGCTGTCTTCTATGTCAGCGTCTTAAGTGATATGTTCTTCTTGAAGAATTTTATTCTTACATCTTATTGGTATCCGAGCAGTACAGATTGTGCTTCATTGTTGCACATGGGTCAACAAACTCTTCATTTTTTATTCTTCTCTAAGATAAGTGAAACTTCTTTTAAAGTTTTCGAAACGCTTTTAGCTTCTCTTCGATAATATGCCGCTCTTTCCCGAATAGCTATTTCTACTGCAAAGGTGGGAAATGCATAGCCTCTGCAAGTCTTTCTCCTCTTTAAAGAAGTTATAGGGAAATGTAATAGCATTCCTACAGCATTTAGAGGGATCAGGACTATCTTCGACGCTACTCTAAAACGTGCTGAAAATTGTTCTCATCTTTTAAATGTTATACTCTGAAAAAGTTGTATAAATATGTATCATGCCCTCCACATATGGGTAAAAGGCGTAAGGGTGCTTGTATATCACCCATGGGAAATTTCCAATTGCTAGTGGAAAGATTGCATTATGGACGAAATGTGCACATCACAAACCTTGGATTCTTCGGGCGGCTGCGACTTGCAGAGTACCGGAATATAAAAGAAATCCCGTTGAATTCCTGGCGGAGGAAGTATTCGGCAGGCATCATCACAGATGTGTTTTCAGTGTATTGATCCTGAAAGATGCGACAGTTTTGAAGTTTTGTAAATTAAAAGATGGTAAAACCGACAGGAGTAATGCACAGTGCATTGACAACAACTCCTGATTAGCGTGATGATATCTGTTGAATACTTGATCCGGCTGGAATTCAGTGCTACCAGATATCTTCTGAGCACGAACTTCAGAGGGGAATTTAAATTCAGCTCGCATTTTCCGGGTTTGAGGTCTCTGAAGAAGTCGACGTGTACAATATGTTGGCGGTATGTGCTGCCCAAGACCTCATAAACAGGAAGCAGTGGGTGAGCGATGGGCGACGTCCGCACTAAGAGACACCCGCACACTGATGGGCCGTTTGCAGACTTTATGGTTAAATAAATTTGGTGTTGGTGAGCGAGGCACACATATGATTGGGTGCATTGATTCAGCACGCATGCCAAAATTGGTGTTGGGCAGTGCTGTGGGCTCAAACGAACGAGGTGTTGTTGCAGGCTCCCTTGGGAAGGGGGGAAGCGCCCCGTTTGGTTGTGTGCAGGCCGCGCCCCTGCCCGAAGACTATTCACGCCGCTTGAACGCCACGCGTCCATACCCATGATGGCGACTCGTCGGCGCGAGCTCATCTTCCTCATACTAATCCACAGCGTTGTCGCTGTTGTTCTCGCCGACTTGTCAATTACAGGTAAGTGAGTGCATGTTTCTCCCTTCTCTCAATTGCTCCTTGCTGCCATACTGTAGCGCTTGTTACGGTATCACTTCTCGATTTGTATCGTTGTCTGGAAATGCCGCCGCACCTACATTAATTAACTATCTGACAGCACTTTTTCGGCTACGGTAACGTGTACTGCGCCTCGTTACTGTAGTGTTAGTTCGTAGTATATCGTCACTCTCTTTGGTTGCATACACCATAGTGCGAGTCCGGAATGTCGTAAACCATATATTCCGAAAATCAGGAAAAAACTATCGATGCCATGTATCACGTAATAAAAATATTGCATGAACCGTATACTAACATATGATTGGAAAGATAACGAGAAGGGATTTTCTAAACAAGTTGTGTCGAACATTTTCATTAAAAAATCATAGAACTTTTTTTCCAAATTCGGAGTGATTTTTAAGTCGACTTATAGTTTTTAAATTTTGTTGTTATTTCTCCATTTTTTCTGATTTCCTCAATCATTCTTTTCGTACAAAAATTTTTTCATCTGTCGATTAGCGCTCATAGTTTAAAAAGTTGTTTAAGTTGAATTGAAACGCATTGAAACTTGATGCCCACTTTATGAATATTTTCTTAAGATATCAAATGCGCACTTCACTTTCGAGGAAAGTGCTATTGAATTTCATTATTGTTTTTTGTATTTTGCATATCCAGTAAAACTTACGCACAATCAGTCAGCACCATTTCGATGCTTCTTACATATGCCAATAAAAACGATCTGCCTATAAGTGAGTTGATTTCACTCTGTTATTCATCAGATGTTGATTTCTCTTGAAAATATTTACTTGCAAATACATTACAGTCAAGATTTTATGGGAAAGGTTTTGTTGAAAACAAACCAGGTGTAAAAATCTTTGCTAATATTCTCTTGAAAGCAGTTCATTCCTATGAAACTCTGAAAAATGATCTGTTAATGAGCAAATTTTAGTTGTATAACGTCGCATCACTTTCCTTCTATTTTTATGCGCTTTAGCAAATTTCTTCGTCTGTCTGTCTGCCTATCTGTCTGTTCGCTGATTTCAATTCGCTTGCGAGTCGAATTTGTTGGATACAGCTCACACCACAGATGACCTCCATTTCGCATTTTTACTATCATTCATCTTTTTCTGTGACTTTTTAGTTTTGTAGTTTAGCTTTATCTTCTGTGACCTCATTCCCGTGACTAGCTTCAATGGCCGTAAAATCAAAAAGTCACTTTTACTCTGCAGTTGCTCGGATTCAGTTCAAAAACGATTCTTTTCATTATGGATTTATGAAGCCGACATATTAGATAAAAATGCGCATTGTCGCGCAGATTATCGCTTTTTTCTATATTTGAGTTGCCCATTGGACTAGAAGGCTGTAAGTCCTTTGCACACTCTTCCATTAGTTTCATAGAATGTCATCAGATGAAGTTTAGTCCTCGACGACTTGTATGTTTCGAATGGTTCGATCTTTTATTTGGTTTGCTAAACGGAGCGATCGAATTCTTAAATAATTTTATTTCAGTTGTGTGAATATTTAGATTGTTGCGATTAAACTTTATGCAATATCCGCCAGAGAACGGCTAGCTCTTTTTTGTAACTAAGCGTGAGTAGACTGAACCGTTTTGATCTTTCCGATCTGCAAAATAGATGTGATACTTTTTTAAGCGAAAATGGAAATCTGAAATTTTACCAAATGGCTGAGAATATTTTCAGCGATTTTGCAGCGTTAAATCGGCTCTAAAAACTCGTTGTTCAGCGTGCTAATTTTGAAAATTCTGCTGCAAAAGTGATCGAATAGTATAGCTTTTTTTGTTTTCTATGAATTTGAGCTTGAATTCATTTATTCTATGTTCTCATTGTGTGCGCTTTTGTATCTCAGTTGTAAGCGAGCACGTTATTTAAAAAGGTAAAATATGCGGCTGGTTTTTAAATCGCTAAATCTAATTCGTGCCTAGAAAATGAGCATGATTTTTCCATACTGGTTTGAAACAATGACAGAAAAATTCAAAACTGCGATTTAAAAAAATCTATAGATGTTTCAATGCCACCATCATTTATGGCTTTTGGCGTCCGCTATGTAAATTTTTAAAAACCCGTGAAGCAATGAAGATGGATGAATTGACTGACTAGTTACTCCACTCATTTAACTGCAGTGATTATTAAGTAATGCTGCATTCAATTGCTTTTTTAAAGTTGCACTTGAGCGCAGATATAAGACTGCATTGTTTTCAACCAACAGCATAACTGCTGCTTTAAAATGCTTAGAATAGGCACGCAGAACAATGTTGAAACGAAGAATTCATGAGACAAGAAATAGACGGAACAATGCACATAATGCATTGTTTACGACGAAGAACTGTCGCTAATTTTGACTCATTTTCACATTAGAAATCGCCTAGAAGAAAAGACATTCAGAGGCATATCACTTATAGTATCTGAACGAAGAGTATATTGTTCATGCAGTATGCAAACATTTTTTCACTAAAAATTTGATAGACGTGCGCTGATAGGATGCTAATTTACAAAAAAAAAAAAAAAAAAAACCCGTTCATCTCTACCTATTTTTATTAGCGAAGAAAAGACGGTTCGATCGGATTTCGGTTTATGCGTAGTATATTGATTCTTTAAGAAGTCGATCTCTTCATTCTGCGGAAATGATGTGCTGAATTGGCATCAAAGTGAGCATTCTAAACGCTGCCGTATTTGACGGGGCGAAAAAGGATGAAACATTTCTACTAAAATTTTGACGATAGGAGAACCATCCTTTTAAAATTCAAGTTCAACCTTCTTTCGTTTTTTTTTCTCCTCTCCTCAAAACTTCTCCAAATATGAGGAAATGGTAAGATTCCCACCTCGAAATTTTGACCACTAATTCATTGTCGGATGGCGGTACAACATCCGGATTACTACATAAATTGACAATAACCACACATTTAAACATGTTTGCGTATTTGTTGAAATCAGTTTCAGTTTTTCTCTTTTTAATCCTCTTTTATTGACTTTCAGTAGGTTTTAATGGTTTTCCTCAAACCAGTGTAGTCTTCGTCCCTCGACTGATATCGAATAGAGCGTGTCTGAAATGATCAGTTTTGTTGATTTGGCACTTCATTTTAGTCGGGTTCGAGCACTCTTGTTCACAAATCAAACTATTGAAAGGGCTATGAGAGAGAGAGAGCGAGCGACAGAAATGATTATGCGTAACAGCTTCATTGCTTAGGCAGGTTTCATTAGGGATAAATCATTTTTCAATGGAGGGTGCATCAACTTGAAAACCACCCCAACATCTCAAGTGATGGTTAAAGTTTTTGGAGCAGGATCACTACTTTGCATGTGTTACTTGTATATTTCAAGCTAGCGAGCGGCTGCATTCTTCGTTGTGCATACGAATGCTTGTACAGAGCAGCTGAGCTTGAATGTATGCTGTCGGAGGATGTGTTACTTGTCGTAGCCGATGTCGGTGGGTGTTGTGACGCCCTAATCTTCCCAGTGACAGCTCACGGCTACTGCTCTATTTCTTCTTCCATCGACTGTTTGTACTTTCGCAAATTTTGTTTGTACAGCGAGTCATGACGAATTCATATCTCTACGTTATTTCTATGTTGTGCATATACGTGTGTCCATCTGTCTGTTTGTTGGTTTCTACTGAGAAATTATTGAAGCTCGGGTATGAAATTGATGGTATGATTTGTATTGGACAACATCCTACGCTAACTTTCAAGTTGATCACCCAGCTTTCAATAAGTTATGGCGGTTAACCTTGCTCAAAAATTAATATGCGTTCTGCACTTTACTGTCATGCACATTGCGTTTTATGTCGATTGGGTCACATTTTGCCATCCATCCGGTTCAGAAGAACTATTCTTCCATTGAAGGCCCTTACAAGCACTCCTCGCTGCTAAAACTTGCTGAAATTATGCATTATATCACGCATATTACATCGAAATTGCATCGCACTGCTAAATTTGGAATGTATTAATCCGCATATTTAATTATTTGTATGCAAATTGTAAGATTGCTCAGTTGGATAAACGCTTACTGAGGATGCTTATCGTGTTAGGTTTTTTTTTTTTGGTACGCTTCTCCACTATTTATATCTAGTTTGTAG
The DNA here is from genome assembly GCA_037389465.1 of Baylisascaris procyonis. NCBI lineage: Eukaryota > Metazoa > Nematoda > Chromadorea > Rhabditida > Ascarididae > Baylisascaris > Baylisascaris procyonis. Next base: position 1,373,597 of record JAZARR010000033.1, on the reverse strand, counting down.
TGAAATTCACGCCTCGATGCAGCGAGAATTTTGCTCGTTATTTCTGTCATCATCCGGCGTGTACAACAATCGACCCAATGCGTTGTTTTCTACTTGTAACACCGGCATGGTTTGTACCGAAATCTGCATTTTCTCATATTGTGAAGAGATGTGGCACTATAGGAGGCGAAAGAGGGTTAAGCGCTAAATTTAAGCCCAATTGCAGATATGAATGGAAGTTCGCATTTGTCTATTGATCTCTCCAGGTGAACTAAATTAGAAACTGAGCAGTGAATCTTAGGAGACGAGCCTTCGGGGCAGACATAAGGGTGGGGTTGTTTTTCGCAAGCAGAAGCTGTCAGAAGCAGTCGTGAATGCAAAAAACAAGCATCGATTTCTCTTTCGCGTTGAACTGATTTCAACTGAAAGGCGGACGCTCGTGTGGTCTGTAATAAAGATGATCGCTTTTTATCTATTCAAGGAAAAAAAAATTTTTTTTTCTGTCCTTACTTCCTTTCGAAAAGTCAAACTTCATCGAGAAGCCACTGTTTGATGGATGCATAAGAATTGACTGAGATTTGAATTATCTTCCTGGCGTCGGCTTAAAATTTGTCTCCAAAAATTCTACAGCTGAATTAGTGATAATTTAACGGAAAACTCGCTGAAATTAACAGAATGTGAAAAGCGTAGAACAAAGATGTCGCTCATCTCCAGTAATACTACCTGTTGTCGCACATCTAGGAATAAAGAAGCAGTTGAGGGCATCATATTCTATGTGTTACACCTACGTTAAGGACATATTCTATGATTATATTGAATTAGTTACCCGTATATTGTCACGCATCCGTAGTGCCTTAAAATGCCTTAAAATTTCAGCTGCAAAAGTTGAACAATAAGCACCATTTCGTTTCTCCATTTTATCCGACTGGTATTCTCCAGTTTGTCTCAAGAGTTAGACATGCCTAGTTGATAAGTTTTCAAGCAGCTCAGTAATTATTTAGAGGGCGTTGTCTCTTAAGAAAGACTGTGTGAGAATGTACGAAGGCGTTTCTATGTCACCGCAGATCGAGATTTCGGTGCAAGTGATGTCTTGTCAGAAAGTCTTTGAAAAAGAAAAAACCGATGCGTTTATCGACTGTCTTATTCGTCTTGAACACATGTCTGCTTCTTCTTTACGATGCCGCCATAGTTGAACCCTTTATGTGGGCCATTTGGCCTATCGTTATCTGCTAACGGAACGACTGCTTAGCTAGCATGTCGTTGAATTGGGTTGTTCTTTGTGAAGTGATAGGAAATTCTAGTTGGCCCCCGACTTAACTAGAGGACACATTCTCCTACGGAACACACCACTTCCCATTGAAAACCTCATCTCACAGGGGCATTGCTAATCATAGCGAATCTGTCGTCTCATTGAGCCGGAAGAGCTAAAAATCTTCGACAAGAAAGCAAAGACCTGATTTTCTAGGAAGAGCGATGTGGAGAAATCGCCAACTGTATGGGGAAATAGCAGTTGAAATATGGAGTCGTTTATGCGGCAACAAGAACTGAAGAACCAGTATGCACATTGTTGGGGGACTTTAAAAGATTCACATTGTGTGGTCACGGAGAATGACGTAGAGTGATCGAATTAAATATGGCTAATTCAATATGGATATATTCGTGAGAGTCGAAAGAGATGGCGTCTATACGGGGAGATTGCGAGGTAAATAGCAACTAAAAGTCTCTATCAAACAATTGATATTTTTGATTCTTTATTATTCTCTATTCTCTTCTTTGCCATTGCATAAATTTTTCATCCCTTTTAGCTTGTTTCCGCCTCTCTGATGAGCAAAAAATGCTGTAAGCAGTTGTATATATTTGGTTGTTACACGATTTTAGCTCTAAAAGAAAATTCAATTTAGATTTATCGGAAATTGATGGAACGGCAACGGACGAGCAGAAATTATTGTACCACTTATTGCGGCAATACGAGAAGGCAGTACGACCGGTGCGTAATGCATCGCATACGGTCACCGTAAAGCTTGGAATGACGATGACGAATATTTTTGAAATGGTTACTGCATTCATATTGTCGAAAAAGTTGGATGTTGCTAAACGTTTTAAGAGGACATTTGCATAAGAAAATATCTTTCATAGTTTTTGCGTTGATGTAAAACTGAATGAAAAAAATCACCCCTATAGATCGGTAGATGTTGATGCTATCGTGTGCGATGTATGAGCGAATTGCAAGTACGAATTGTGTCGTAGTCAAACGGTGGTTTTTAGGAGTCTCATAAATTGAAGTGATTTTATCAATCCTAAGTGTTGCTTATCTAGTCGTGCCAAATCTTCGTAGAATATCAGCATACGGTAGCACATTGAAATATTTTTGATCACCATCGCATGACTTTGAGATATTAGAAAAGATACTTATACCGTAGTGGTGTTTAGATCGTATTCCTATGGGATAAGCGAATCATTTACACTAGCGCTGCGTGATATTTGTGCAGTGCTTGCAAGTCTGTGTTCACGTAATATAAACATTCGATAGCTGGGCATATTTTTATGGAATCCAGCATCTCATGCATTAGTTCTTGCCTTACGTTGCACGTTGATCAAATGATAAACCGTTCGACACTTCCAAATGAGTTGTTCAATTTTTTGATGAAGTTTTAGTGGCGTGTCGCATCATATAGTCGTGCAGTATCGATTTGCTTCAACATAGACAATTTTTAGATAATTCATTGCATACCACATATTCGTTATTTGTTAAATGTTTATTGCAGGATGAAAAAAATCAGGTATTAACGATAAACGTTTGGTTAGACCAGGTAATAATATACTTCTTCGATTTTTCATTGCAAACAATTATCTCTAAAGGCCAATTGATTATGCATTCATTTATTAAATATGCTCAGCGCGAATAAAACATACCTCAATTATCCATTAGGGAATGTTTCCTTAACTTTTTGAGTATGTGGCTTCATTGCGCATATATTTGTGGCTATATTAAATTCACCATGTTATACAAAAAGTGGAGATAAAGAAACCAAAAATAAAAGTTCATGGTTCCAAACATGATTCTCCAGCTGCCCGACACTGCAAGTCGAAAATTTTACTGCACAAACTTGACATCATAAATTCTGAGGGAGCTAATAAATGGAATTATTAAAGACACGGTATTTGAAGATTTTCTCAGATATCATTTTGTAGACATTGCTCATTAAAAATAAAGACCAACCTTAACGTATTCTCTAGTTTCTAGACTCTGTAAGTATTTAAGGATTAAAACGTTCCCAAAAATTGACATGAATTGTTTTCGAAAGCAAATCTTGATGCTTTTCGCGTTTAGAAAAAAAAAAAAAAAACAATGGTTTTAATATTGTTTTATTGTATTGTTTTGTTTCAGTTAAATTACTTGTTTTGCTTAGTTTATTGCAAAAGTATAATTTTATTTAATCGGAAAAGTACATTTATTTCAGTTGTTGTTCATTGCTTTTACTTAATTATTTCAGTTGTTCATGATCGTTGTTGATTGTTCGGATGTTCATTAATCCAACAATTGTGATGAGTTGGAAAAGTCTTTTTTCGAAACTCACGTTATTTTTTTCTAAAATTCTTCCACCTCTATTTGAAACCTCTCAACTATGATGATTCTCTCTAGTTGCATGTATTAAATTTTTAGCTCACTTATCACTGCTCATAGAATCACGCAGAAATGGTTCGATCTCAAAAATTATCAGGAAAAATGCGTTTATTCCTAAAACCAGTTTGAATTTGAAGCAGCTCGTGGCTATTATTTGCGATAGAATTGTCTTTTCTTCCATCTCTTTTGTTCTTCAATCCCTTGCCCTTCCCCTCTTCCTCTTCACCAGAGATTTAATGTATACGATTTAGACGAGTTGGCACTCCTGGTAAAGCCGAAAGTAGTGGGGAAGAAGATGAGCTCTCCTGTGCAATAATCCGCCAGAGCTTGTTTCCTCCTCCATCCCAGTTTGTTTATAACATTTGTGAGGATATTCATTGCTTGAATGTCACTGTTGAACACCGTTGCTTTGAATGAAAGCATTTGCCTTAAAGTGTTGCTTGTGTGCAAAATGCGTACTTGCATTATTTTCGTTGACCACTGAGACCCAACAGTGCACTTTTAGTAAACGTGACCTTGAAATGTCGCATTGGTATTATCCACCGCATCATGAGCAGATTACTCGAATTCTAAACCTTTTGACACTCTGTTTTGCTCTTATTTGCCATTTCCCTTTCGTCAAATTCTTTCGAGCAATCAGAAGAGGAGTGTGGTGAGATGGGGAGGAGAGGATGAGAGAAAGTTTGAGAGAAATGGGCAGTTGCTCAAACCTCCAGCCCTTCCATCTTTTCCCTCCTTCCTCTTCATTTTCTCCTATGTCGTTCACTCTTATTCTTCCACTAATTTCTTTGACTTTTTCACGTTATTATTTCAACTGGAGCATATGCAGTTGATCACTCAAAATTGTATAAGTTTCTTTCATATTTCCTATCATTCATATTGGTTTTTTTAAAGAATTACCGCAGTTACACGATTGATTCTTAGAAATTTAGTTGAAGTTGGTGTGCACATTCTTTAAGGAGTGGAAAGATGAGCTGCTGAGGTGGGATCCTAAAGAATTTGGTGGTATTGAATCGATTCGTATTCCGTGCGATTTGATCTGGTTGCCCGACATCGTTCTTTATAACAAGTGAGCCAATTTTCGTGCTGTTTATCCTTCACGAATCTCGATATAGACGTTCAACATTTATGATGGTCGATGCCTTATATATCAAAATTCTCATATATATATGCCCTTCTCCTCTTATATCACTTACCTGCTATTCTTCCGTTAATTCTTCTCGGCTAAGAAATTATCTATTCGGCTAAGAAATTATTAGTTGAGAAATTATCACTTCTCGGCTAAGAAATTATCAGTTGCTTTATAGGTCACTTGTCTTCTAGCATCTGATTAGGATGCACTATTAGTCATCAATTGCATTATTATTAACTTTAAATCATGTCGGAATTTTAGTCGTAATGATGAGTTAGTGATTCATTTGGTGACTTTTTTGAGAGTGTGGGAGGGGGGGGGGGAGAGAGGGGAAAGGAAAAGAGGCAATATTTTTCCCGCACAAAGTGTCAAGAGAATAGGTGTGCAAAATATATCATGAAAGCATGTGTATTTAAACAGCTTTGTTATTTCTAATTTATTTTGAAAGCATTTATTATATAGAATGCAAAGTTTCATCCGAGTTGTATATTCCAATACGCTATCATTTTGTCAAAGAAACTGAAAACGATTCATTTTGGTGTTAATCGTTAAACTAGCTCTTTGAATTTCTTTTTTATACCTCTGACTGATGACATGAATATTTCTCAAAAATTTAGTTTTCATGAATACTTGAGATCAGACGTGGCGCATTCATTACGATGAGCTGAGTAAAAACTAGAGGCACTAGCACTTATGAGTCTTGCAGTTCTGTGATGTGCTTGTTATGCATCATGTAAAAGAGAAATTGATAGTAGAGCTCTACTTTACTTTACTTTACTTTGATCAACGAAGCATTCATTACGAACAAATATCTCTTCATATAGCTTCCGCTTCTGCTTCGGAGGAGCGGAGTTGTATGGCCTTGTGAAGGTTAGTGCTTAGGCTCGTCTTCTATCCATCGGATGCTGACGAGTCGATTCACCGTCGTTCCAGTTAGGTGAAGGGTCGGGATGTAATTCTCCACTCTCGTCTTGATAGGGGTGATGAGCGACATGGCTGGGTAAGACGGAACCAAGGAGTCTGGTCGGAGCCTATTTGCAACCGATCGTGTAGTAACCAATATGAGACGGTGAATGATAGTGGAGCATCAGAATTTTTCGATCTTTAATGTGCTTTTTTTGAAAAAACTGATGCAGATAAACGAGGAAATTTTAGAAAAAGTTGGATAAAATAGATTCATTTTAAGATTTTTTTAAAGTTTTCGTATGTACGCCAAATCATTTTTGCAATGACGCTCATCCACATGCACCACACGTATCATGTATATAGGCGATCAGTTTGTGTCGCAAGGTAATATACATATTCCATTTGCTCACACTTATACTGCCCGATAGGTTTCTGAATAGACGAGAACGGGAAAGTGAGGTAGGGGGGGGGGGGAGGCGAAATGAAAAGGATCCGTATTACCTGTTACCTGATTCTTACAAATTTTCGTTTTAAAGAAGTGAGGAGCATGAGAGAAATTGAAGCGGTTTGCGCTTTTACATTTCTTCCAGTTGCGCAACCAATTTCTCAAACTACCAACGAATAATAAATCTGCATAACGATGCTTCCATATTTCAACCAATCTAGCCGCTAATATAAACCTTCCACCAAAAATTCTTTTTTGCATTTTACCGGTATAGAATCAAAAACCAAGTCGTTCCCATCGAAGTTTCTTTCAAAGCCGATAGGTCAGCGTGAAACTGGAGGTCACCTCGTGATGTACATTATATTCACAGGTTCCATAAATCTAGCTACAATGTTTTCCCAGTTGATAATGAAATGCTATGCAAATTTGGCAAGTGGGCATAAAAATGAGATTTGTTGGAGTTATGTTTCTAAAATTTGCATTGTTTACGCAAATTTTATTCGAGTCCCATCTCATTAATGAGATGGAAGAAAATTGAGCCACATAAAGAGTGGCTTTATGATACACAATGAATTTCTTGTTGTTTAGCGCCGATGATTACACGGCTGGATATATGCGTTCGCGAGCGATGGTCTTTTATGACGGGACCGTGTTTTGGCCACCACCCACACAACTAAGGAGCACGTGCAAAATCGATGTCACATATTTCCCGTTCGACAGCCAACATTGTGCACTGAAATTTGGCTCATGGACTTATCATGGTTGGTGTATCATCTTATCGACTCAGGCGCTACTTAATCTTCGGAGGCTGATTTCAGAGGCGATTTTAAGTCGAGAAGACCTTCTGACAATTCACTACGCAACGCTATCTGTTGGTTACCTGTTCTCCTGATGCTCTTCTTCCTCATTAAAAACATTTGCGTCAAGTGTTCACTTAAATATAGGACAAATACCTGCAAATAAACTTGCTTCGGTAAATTATTGTCGAACGATGAGTGATTTTTCAGCCGATGTTTTGGAGGGGAGTAAAGATTGTCGAATTGCATGAGAGGAGGAAGGATGGTGGCGTCAGTGATTTGATATCCAGTCGGAGGCGGTGATCACGCAGCAGAATATAGAAGGCGCTTTCATGATGCTAAGCGTTCGGGAAGAAATCGGAGAGAGGGAATTCCGAAAAGCTTCCTGGACTCTTGCTTCTCACTCAGCCGAATAGCAAGACTGTAAGAAATAATTGCAGACGCGTGAATGAAATTTGAAACAATTTCTCAGAAAAGTGCTGTAAGCTTCACGAAGGTGGATGTTGCTTGAGTTCGGAAAAACCAATCACGGTAAAGTAGATTATGCGGATGCATTTCGGTCGGCTTCATGAAAATTACTGTTTCGCTGTGTTCGAACAGTAAGTTCGATTTAATTACCACCTGCAGGTTGTCCTCTCTTTTTACTTCTCATATTTTCTGTGCTCAGATTCCGGTTCTACTTTTCGTCCAACAATGATGGTATCATCGAAATTTCAGACTTGCAAAAGTGGATTTCAGCCTACTTATATGGATGTCATTATGTCACATAAAGACGCAAGGGAGCCATATGAAGTACGATGTGGCTTCTAATTAAGCTTCAGATGTTATAAATTTCATAAGATATTTGGGATAAGAACGTTTATTAAGGGGGGGGGGGGGGTTGTTCTTGGCCAATATCTACATGTGATGTGGATAGGAAAATTTTTGGAGGGGATTGTTGCAGTGGCCGGAATAGAGAGATGCGTTCGAGGGTGAGAATACTGGTAGAAGATGTTATTGTTTGCTTTTTTTTACCTCGCATAAGCATATGGATTTGCGATAAATTGACGAATAGCCGAAGGGAAGAATGACGTGAAGGATGCGAGCGATTGTAATCAATTCAACTGACCCTTGTCGCATGCAAGCATATGTCCTCCCCTAATTGCATACACATTCATATAGAACTCGATTGCATATGCCATATTCGTGTTGCAAACATCACTTTTGGGCATAAAAAATATGAGTGCAGATGGCACCCACGAAGCGTTTTTACTGCAGCTAATAGGGCACTTAAGATGTTTCGATCATGATTTTATCGCAATTAAGAGGGCATATGACAGCGTTCATTGCTTGCAACCCCACCAGGAAAGTGTTGTTTTACTGTGCGAATTCATATGCTAGCTTATCGAAGTTTTCTTCTGCAATAATCCAACCTACCGTAAACTGTTCATAGTGAACTCCATTTTTTGCAGTGTTAAGTTAAACAGCATGTTATTTGCCCAAATATAAATGTTCTGTTGTAGCGCAGTATCATTGTAACCAGAGAATGGGGATGATTTCTGAGGGCAAGAAGATCTCTCAAGCGAGAGAATTTACAAGAGAGGGAGGGAGAACTGTCTGCTTTTAAAGATGTAATTGTTCATAGTGCTGATTTATCGTTGATTCCTCAACAAGTTTTTTCCACAAAGAAGCACTCCCAAGCAGACGCCTCTTTGCATCGGTGATGCACAGCATTCGCCTATCGTGTCTGTGCTTCTGGGGCGGTGGTATTTGCCCCATGGAAGAGATTTGCCTGGTTCTGCTAATTCCTCTTTCCCCTGCTTCCCCGCTTCTGAGGGTTCTGATCGTTATGGCCCATGAAGAGAAGTGGGGAGAAGGAGGAGAGGCGATTTATTAATCCCATAGGACAGGTAACCCCCAGGGCAAAATCCCACTGAGAACGCACATAAATGGTGATGGTTGTGCCATGGTGTAAACATGTGTTAGTTTTCTTATTGCAAACGCTGTTTGATTTTTGTCTAAATGTTGTGCAAGAGGTAGTAACATATTGCCGTCGTTTTTCCCCTCCCCTCCTCACCTGTTTTATACTTCCGTTATTTGCCTTTATTATGCTCACCTCTTATATTTTTTTTCGATCAGACGCCTGAAGCATGGGATTTTCCTTTGTTTTGAACGAGTTCCTGAAAGATAGGTTTTATGCATCTGTGGATAACCGTGGTACTGCGCTGCATCCATAGTACTACGATTAATTTTTAGAAATTAGTTAGACATTTTTAATGCATCGTTTGATATATTTGTTCACATGAGCCATCAACGTCTTGTTGAATTTTTGGAACTGTAAACAAGAATTGGGACGCATTTTTAATAGAAACGGCTTGCTTCTATTGAATTTTAAATACGATTTCCTACATCTTTGCACGATTTAATTTCCGATGTGCACTGCGGTCGGTTAACAAGTCAAGTGATTTCTCGGCCGAAAACCAATTTGCAATTCATCACTGTTGATGAGGTTTGTCAAAAATGATCGCAGCAGAAAGCACTTCATTTTAGTTTCTGCAAAAACTTTAGCCGAATATGTTTCCTGCTTTAAAGCATTCAAAAAGTGGAAGCAACATCTAGCTAGTTAATGGAATAAAATTTAAGAGCGAACACCCTGATGTGATGTTCACGAATGTTTTCTTAATGTAAAAAATTTTTCACTATGCGTCAAACAACGCACACCATGAGGGTCGTCGATGCCGATCGATGAGCTAAGTGCCGTCGACGGCTGTCGTATTACATCTTCTAACATATACTCACATGCAACTGTGGAATAGGGTTGCATGCAAATGCATCGAATCTGCATGACGTACATCCGCTCAGTCGTTTTATTTGCATCAGTGAGTTGCTGTCCAACGCAAACTCAAGCAAATTGTGTCAACTGCTTTTTTTCAAAGAAAAAATTCTAAAAAACGTCGTACCAACATAACTAAATAACAGCTACAAATCGATATTAAAGCAGCAGTGCAAAATGGAAGCTGCCTATGGTCAATAGCCGTTACAGAAATAGAAAAGCCATCAACTTACCCCTAGCTTCTTCTTTTCTATCCCAGCAAGGAAGGTGACCAACCGCAAAATCCGTCTACTGAAGGCGATTTCTGAATTAGAATGAACCCATTCGCCATCCTCATAGGTGTATTGTGAGCAGAAGAAAGTCTGGTCTCCGAAACGCTAACATGAGAAGAATAATCGAAAAAAGACTAGGATCGATAACAGTAGACGTGAACCCTTTCAAAGAAAGAGCTGGAGAGTATTTTAGAAGTGACTGAAGCTGTTGTACAGTATATTCATGCGATAAATCAGTCATTCAATATGCCGAACATGAAGCACAGAGCTTTTAATTTTGCGACTTTTCTTTACGCAGACCGTTCTAAGCGCTCTAAAGGAGTCTTTTCATAGTTATCCTATGTGTCCATCATCATGTGAGATGGCATTCTTTGGCATGCTGTTTGAATGTCTAAACCGGAATTTTTTAAAGAATTGCTTCCGTCGTAGGCTAGACTTCTTTTATTACTTGAATATGCTCTCCGTGATTCTGCGTTCCGCATATTTTTTTCCTTCATATTTTATTTTCTTTTTGCAAATATGTCCTCTCAAAATTTTCATCATTTTCTTCGTTGTGAAAACCCTTTTTTCCTCACAACTAAATAAACAAAACTAACAGAAATTTATTTATTGCTAGCCTTTTGCGTATAACTTAATCAAGGTTCAAATTTCTTCGCTGCCTTACAAATTTTCTCTCCGTTTTCGATTTTTTTTTTTTTTTGATTAAATAAATAAATAAATATATGTATATATATATTCATTTATTTATTTATTTCTGTATTTATATATTTATATATTTATAGTACAAGTGCACATCTGCAACACGTGTATAACATTATATATATATATATATATAATGTTATATTCAGTACATGCAATTTCAATATTTATGCTTCTTGGTCGGTTTGTTTATTTATTTGTTCAGTTTTTGTTTACCATTTTTTGATTTACTTCTGACAAAATCGAGCGCCACTCTTCTCTCGCTTATTCCTGTGATGTAGTATCACTTAAAAATTTACTATCTGCTTCCTGTCGTATGTGTGCTGCCATATTGTTCGTTTTTACAGGTTTTCAAGTGGATATAACAAACAGAAGTGACAATGTGGACTTGAGTAACTATGTTGTGTCGGGTGAATTTGACTTGGTGCGTGTTCATCAGAAGCGGAGAGTCGTCAAGTACACATGCTGTCCTGAACCCTATCCCGATGTTACATTCTTCATACACATTCGACGGAAGGTATTCTTTACGTGTTTATGCTCTCAGTGAAGCCCTTCTTAGTCCACGTCCTACGTGTAACGTTATACACTTCTTTATGAAACGATATTTCCTATGTAATTTGGCGTGCTGAATTGTGTATATGTGTTGAGTCTGCAGCAGAAAAGGTTTTTCAAAAGCCGAAATGTGAACGAACTCCAAAAAACATGGAACCTGGAGCCTGGATTTCCATACTGTTCCGGAGCTGACTTCTGAACTAGAAAAGTAAAAGTAGCTGGGGCGAGAACTCGAAAAAACGCATTCCTGTGATGGATAATCGAAGTTCCGATGCAAGTTTAGTTCATGCGTAAGAGAATGGTGGTGCATTGTTTGACGTTATATGTAGAGTTAACTGAAGTTGTGCGAGTGCTTACAAGGCGTTTATCTATCTAATGCCGAATATTCTTCTCAGTGATCTCTTTAGTGGCGTTTCTCTTGCATGTGATTTCTGAAGAGGAAACATCCTACTGGAATAGCAGAAGATCAACAAATAATTATATGCGTTCAATGTTTTCAGACTCTCTATTATCTCTACAACGTCGTATTTCCGTGTATGATGATGTCAGTGCTCACGCTTCTTGGTATGTACTGTTGTCGTTAAGCATTTCTATATTGGCTCTATACGCCCGATGACAATACTCGAGAACATTTGTGTGGCCCATTGTTGCTTTTTGTTCTGCTGAACGCTGCCTTGAGAGTTGTTCCACTTAATGCATCGCAATTTCATTTATGACCACTTAATTTTGATACTCATTTTGATGATTGAAATTGAAAACAGATATTCGCACTGAAAGAATTGTTGCACAATAAAGAATAGTTTCTGAAGTATTCTATTGGTATTGTTGATGAGTAATTTGTGCTTAATTTTAGTGTTTCTTCTTCCACCAGATTCGGGTGAAAAGATTGCTCTCGGCATTACTGTATTGCTTGCTTTTTCGGTTGGTTTTTCATTCTTTGTTTCCTCGTTGAATTTTGTAAGAAATGTAAGCTGTTGAAGTGAAATATAAGCATTGGAAATCTTTTTTATTGCCTCTATTCAGTGACTATTATGCTGGCTGTCCAGACCGTGTTCTCTTAAATATTCGTTGCGTATTTTGATCATAAACGATTTTGAACAAAAAGAAAGGATATTAGAAGAGTTTCACTCGATTTATAAGAATTCTTTATGTAAGTAGATATATTGCGTTAAGAAATGCAGCATTATGGAAGAACGCTACTATTATTTATTTCAGTTAATGTCGAATATTGCAGAAAATATGATCGCTTCTATCAAATTTATACGTTTGAAGGCGGGGGTGGAAAGTTTTGGCAGGTCGCCAATTTCGTTTTTGCTTCATAAGCCCATGAGACATTTATAGAATGAAGACTATTTGTGCGTATAGGGCATTGAATTTTTTTTTTTTTTTATGGGAACAGCGCCCCACATGTGCAATCTCAGCACATTTCTAATCTCTGTCGATGCAATTCCCATGATTTTCCTATTCACTGTGAGTGGTGTATGGCCGTGCTGGAAATGAAGCAGTGTTAGGTTCGGTTGGTTTAGGTATTCGTTCTCGCGATTGCCGAGAAAATGCCAGAAACGAGTGACTCAATGCCCCTAATCGGCATCTATCTAACCGTTGTAATGGCAATGACGAGCGTTTCGGTTGTTATGACTGTCATGGTAAGCATTCCTGCATTTTAAATCTCATTATTGCGCCTTGGGCATTACCGTTTTATCATCTGGACTTATAAGAGGCGGAAAATTTGGTGAATTAGGTTCCTTTAAAGAATTAACGTAGTTCTGTTCTTTTTTGAGCACATCGTGGCTTTATTAATTTTTATGCACTTTTATAAATTTCTGTTACGAGGCAGTAGCGATGAAATTTTTTGCTGTGGAATTCCAGAACTCATAGGTCACATTCTGGATGAGATATTGACAATTGAAAATAGTACATTGCAAATGTGGTTTTTGCATGCCATCGATCGAGTGCAACCCGCAATTAAATTTTTTGCTGGTGATTTGTAGAGCCGATGATCTTCTTAGAAGAGTGATTTTTGGGCGTTTTGTTGTTTCGTTTCGTACTATTTGGGCAATCGATCGCTGCCCGCGTCCATTCACCACTTTCAAATGATCCGAGCGATCACGAAATGAACGAAGCTTAACTTACATCTTCCCATTAGTGAATTTCAACTGTTTTCTTTTATGAGAAGGAAGTGCCCGTGATATTATATGGCTTGCTGTTTAAATTTGTTTATAAAACTTGTTTTATCTAATATTTTTACGGAGATCAAAGAACTTCAAGTTGGTCGCTACGACTGTTATCAGTGGTGCATCCTAAATTCTTTCGATTACATTGAGCACATATTTCTGACCGCTTTATCGTTTAGTTGTTACTGTTCTGAGACCTTGCTCTTGAGCTATTTCTGGTTTGCTTGATAAGATGCTAACGTTTACCCTTGCATCTTATACTGGCTTCTTTTGTTGCTATGTGTGCTCATCTCTTTAAATGATATTCTACTCAGTTAGAAATCCTTATTAAATAGAGAGGAAATGAAACAGTAAATGAAATTTATTTAATCTTCGATTCTGCATAGGTGTTGAATTTCCATCATCGCGGTCCATTCAATCGAGCGGTACCCAAATGGGTGCATAGATTGGTGCTCAACAGGCTACGCAGAGCATTGTGTATGCGGTTGCCGTACACCGGTTGGAACGACAATGGTTTCTGCTCGGCCAATGGAATGACAAAGACAATTAGTACTGGGCTTGCTATGGATGATTTCAGTAAGTGTTTCTTAATTGCAGTATCGTCGTCGCACATCAGCAAAAAAGAAAGAGAGAGGAAAGTAAAGGAATTGATAATTTTCTTTACTTGTCGTTGTATGGTTTCCTCGTGACTTTTTTCAAGAATATTTGTGAAGGATGGTAATAATAGGGAAGCATTGTGTAGTCTTTAGCATTGTTTATTCAAACTTCGATTGTCGCATATTCTACATAATCGTTAAGGGCACGCATATAAGAGCCATATTTTACGAATGGCCTTGAAATCAGCAAAATAAAAGGGCTATTTTCAATAAATAAACGATTATTTTCAGAGTATTAATCTATTCATTGCCCTATTCACTGCTCATCTCTGTTACTCTCTATCTTTTTGTGCCCTAATATTATTAAATGCTAAAATCATTCGGGATGTTTTCACTTAGCAGAACAATAAGTGTGGAATGCTTTAAAATGCCCGGCTGTTAGAACAACCTGCAATGGCGTTTGCTGTTGCTGTTCGATGGTTGGTGTTTATCTTATTGCTACCGGTTCGTGTGCACTTTTCCGCTGTTTATTGATGTTCAGCGCAGCCAAGTTAATAAGCTAGATTATCGATAATTTTGAAGATGTCGACAGCTTTGAGGAACTCGACAATCAGTTCCTGCAAATGCAAGAAACCGAATTGGTTAATGTTGACGATGGTGCTGCAGTGCGGAAAAAAAAGCGTCGTCCTAATGAGCTGCATTTACGGTTGTTGAAAACTCTTCAGGTATGTTTGCCTTTCTTTTTTCTTTTCCAACTTTATTTTGCTCGGTTGTTTTATAAAGATGAACTCTTATGAAAATGACGCACTTTTGATATTTTACAATGTTTTCATTCTCGATTTGGTTGTTGGCTTCGAACATAGAAGGTTATTCTATGTGATTGCTTTGAGCGGTCCCAAAAACGAATGGCTATCACATTGAAGAATGCTGATATTTTTTGATCCATCAGTGCTTTCGTTTACTCAGTAGCAATATTGAGTGACACGTACCATATCGCACAGAGCGGTTGCTTACAATATGATATGTCTAAACATTGAGCGAACTTTTTATGAATACTCTATATTGGAGGTGTAAAGCGTTAAGAGAATGTAAATTTTTCAAATGATTCCAAATGAGAGAGCAATTTGCTTAATGCGATTTTACGATTATATGTTAAGAGAAATCAAATAATGGAAAATTAAAATTTGAAGATGGGCATCTTTAGTATTGTCACATCAGTTTGTTATGAAGACTGCCTAAGTCATCAGCTTTTGGATCGACTTAATGGCTCGATGTTGGAACTTTAATTAAAGAATTTATTTACGTAACTCAAATATGTTGAGGACAAGTGTCCTCAGCGTCATTACCTTCGATTCCCAGAGGTTTAATATGAGGCAATGGGAGGAGGATCAAGAATGTTTAGCCTATGCAAGAAGATATTTTTGTTGCAAAGTTAGTGGGTTTTTTTTGGATATTAAGGTTTCAGAGAGCATATTATTTATGAATCAAATTCATTTGTAATATTTTCTGCCCATTTTCGTTACTGCTTAGTTAGTCATAGTATTATGCGTTTTATGCGATAGAGGTATAATTTTGCGTTGATTGCTGGTAGAGTTTTTCGTTTCGACCAAAATTTAACTGTGAGCTTTGAGGTGTTGATCAGACGACAAGAAATGGAGGACCATTGCCAAACATTGGCCAACGAATGGCGACAAGTGGCCCAAGTAATTGATCGACTTCTATTTTGGGTCTTTCTTGTTTGCACTGTTATTATAACGCTAATTCTGCTCATCATTATACCTACAGTGCATCGCTCAATGGAATCCGATGTGTTCGACGAGTCTTTATATGGTCTACATTAAAGTTTTATAAACCATTTGCCCTCGAAGCTTCTTTCACTTGAAAGCTTCGAAGATTTTTATAGAATGAGATTTGCATATATTTCTGTAATAAATGAATACACGGAATGGACGAATTCAACTCCACCCTTCGGTGATATTCTAAATAACGAAAAGTCAACTCTTTCTCTCTTCAGATAACTGCACTGTCTTTTGTGCGGAACTGTTCTATGTCTAACAACTTCTATACGCAATGGTGCGTAGTTGGAACATTTATTTATTTTGGTGTAGTTGTTTTTTTTGCACCAGAAAGGCTTAGCATCGCATCCGGAAGTGAAGCAAGCTTTTATTAGTAAACATGACGGATGCGCACTGGTGCTTCAGAATTGCGGAAATACACTTATAACAGATCGATTAATTCTCTAGAGGTGTTTAACCGATGGTTAAACGCATTACGTTGGTGCTACATCATTCTGCATCTATAAGGGTGCACTGAATAAAACAGGTGATTGCGAGGGCAGCCAGTAGCTAAAATCTGTCCTATCATCTGAATAAACCATAGTTCAAAAGACGCTATTGTTCCCGACTATACTTTCTTAGCTGAGTCTAAGCAAATGTATGGAAAGCTTTTCCACATTGAGCAAAAGAATGGTGTATTTCTTTGACAACATTGAAAGGTATGGAAATTGCCAAACGACCAGAGCTTTAATGCCTATACATATATTACTTATTCGAAATCCCTGTCTATAACCTTGTTCCACGATCCACGTTGCCTTATGTGCCGAAGCATTGATTAGCGGAGTTTAAAATTGGTATGGATTATGAGTGGCAAGTATCTCTTCTTTATGTCATCTTAATTGCTCATTAACTGTATGTTTGGCTCAGCTGATGAGTGTTGTTTGTACATCTCAGCTGCTTTAATGTATTGTTGTTTAAGCAACCTAATAACTGATGCGTTTTCCTTCATCATTTCGTGATCTTTTTTTTCGCTCTTCGTGATTACTTTTTATCTCTATATATATATATATATATATATATATATATATATATATATATATATATATATATATATATATATATATATATATATATATATATATATATATATATATATATATATATATATATATATATATATATTTGATTACTGATTGCAGGAGAGAAATGTTAGACGAACGCATAGTGCAGGGCAATGATATCGCATTTTTTTGACGATCTAGCCTTAGGCATCGAAAGGCTGAAAGAACTCACAATAAACCTTCGATGAGTCGCTGTAGTTGGTTTACCATATAGAAAGAAGTTCATGAAACTGGTTATCAATCAAGCTTTCTGTAGTCTTGAAACGAAATAATACTTCATTTAAGCGATACGGTTAAGAAAGTGAAATGGGTGTTTTACAACATTGCTTTCGAGAGACAAAAATTTTTAATTATTCTATTGCCGAAAAACACTAAAATGAAAACGGTATGAAAGTACACACTGATCTAAAACAATTTTTGATGTTAGCGGAAAGTGTTCCTGATTTCATTCGAATCTAGAATGTACTCGAAACGTGATTGTTCCGGTTAGTGCATGCAGTTTCATCCGTTTTGCGTCTGCCTTATATTGTGTAGTTTTTTGGGATGTACATAAAACTTTTATATGAGAGTGCATTCAGCATGCTTCCATGGGTTCGCTTTGTTGGGCATGCAGATCTGCTGGATATGTTGTGAGGGTAATTACTATTTATTTGGAAAGTCAGCGGAACAAAACAAGAGGTACAAAGCACATTTCAAAAAAAGCTTTGAGGTTGACGCTGAAATGCGATTCATTGTTCAGTCGAATTAGCGTATCAACTGATGCACTTTCGTTTTTCCCCATGGAGGTGACCTAAGAAAGGCGAGAGTGAGCAAAGTGACTACTTGAAGTGAACATCTGATAAGATGAAAATGGATCGGATACCAATAAGGTTTGCCAGAGACGGAATATTTTTAGGAGAAGGGGGTGTTTTCTTGGAAAATAAATTAGCGAGCACAAAGGTGGCTTTCGCCGACAATTGCCCTTATGAAAGCCTTCCTTTTGGTTAACTTTAGTAATCTATTTGATTTTATGGCCGACCAAATATTCATTATTATTGATTGCTGCGGTAGTAATCCGACTGAGCAGTTCAACGCTACCACTGTTTTCATGAGTTGTTGAATGGCTCGCAAGTTATGTGGCGTTCATATTCCAAGTGCTTCGGAATATATGCGATTGCGTCGACGAACGAAATGGCTAATTTTGTCTTGAAAACATTTCGAAGAGCGCAACAATCCCTTTGCACAACAATCACCAAATGAAATAACCTCTATCATCCACAATGCAGCGACCTTCTAAAATTTTCAACACTAGAGAGCAACCGACATATTCCGTAATGCGTGGTTCAGTGATAGTCTTCCCTTTCAACGGGAAAATGCGGAGTGTTACGGTTATTCTCATTATCTTAGAATTACAGAAGTGAAGTGGATGAAACCATTGGAAACCACATGGCCGTACTGGAAAAATAAAAAAAAAAACCAAAATCTACTATGTTACTTGTATAGCTGCTTGCATGACGAGGTACTCATTTTCGTTTTATTGGATGCATTAATAAACAGTGTGCTTTTTGCCTACGTTTTTTTAAAGCTGCCTTTTGAGCATTTTGGCTTTTACCACCTTCCCTCTCGTTATTACGCGTAACTAGCGCCAGCATTCAGTTTCAACGAATGTGTCCATCGATTCTGCTCCCCGATATCTTCTTCGGCTCAACCGCTGCAACAGCTAAATCACTTCCCGCCTTCTTCGTCGAGGCCGATTCGGACCAGATCCTCCTCCAATGTTGTCCCATTGCTGACTGAAAACCGCCCCGCGACCTGCCATTTCCAATCACTTGAGCCACAAGTGTTATATTGAAGCGTCGTGTGTGGTCCGCAACCGTCGCTATTTTCACGTTCCAAAGGGCGGGGAAAACCACCGAGCGTGCAGCTAGGAAGCGCTTCAGAACTTACCACTTCGACAATAGAAGAGGCGGCGACATAGGTTACGCTCTATGCTTCTATTCATTTTCATCCCACCAAAAACGAAGCTTGAAAGAAATTTTACCTCAAAATCCTCGTTGATGACCATCTTACGAGTTGATTCGATTTGCTGAACATAACAGCATAAAAACGAGCTGGATTTTCCAACCTATCCTTCTACCAGCTGTGCTGTTTCAAAATGGTGACCTTTCCTCCGAAAGAAATAACTTCAGAGGACGTTGCCAGAATTTAGCATATTCAAAATGGTGACCTTTCCTCCGAAAAGAAATAACTTCAGAGGACGTTGCCAGAATTTAGCATATGTGTTAATTAGTGAATCATGACACAATTGAGTGTATAAAAGCAGCATAGAGCTGGTGTTGTTCATTAACTAATTGTCGTACGGTATTGTTCAGTAAGGTCGAAGAAAGTGATTGAAGTTTTAAAAGAAGTGCAAAAGCTTGGCGGTAGTCCGGCACAACATGCTCTTTTGGAGTTCTGATCTAAGGTCGAAGGAATTTCATAAATTGCCAGTAAATAACAAAAAATCCGCGACAGTACACTCATCTTTTAAATGATCTAAATGACTTTAAATATTAGCTCCTCAACCCTTACAGTTGTAAAACGTGACTCCACGCGCAAATCAGATCTTAGGAACCTTTGAATATACATTACTCTTTTTAACAATGAATTAATTAGAGAGGCGGCATGGGTGGTTACCCCGTGATGTACAATGTATCCACAGAATTTCCAAACGTTTGCTCCCACAATTCTTAAGTTCAAGTTATCGGACCGACTGACCGGCACAACACAAGTGTGTAGACATTGTCGATATGCGTAAAAACGTTCCTCAAAGAATCTCCAATTTACTAAAAAGTAATCCAATGCTTTGGGTGCTGATGTGTGGATTGTGGATGGGATTTGCTCTACTAGACTTTGTATGTGTTCCCGAATTCGACCAAATTAACGAGGTTAAGGCTCCTATGGGAAGGTATTTTACCTGCTAAATCGCACAGCCTTTAAGGCACACAGGAGATGATCTTGCGTCCGCTGCGCTTAAGTGCTTTAATGACAAGAGGAAGCTTATACAGATGGTATTTAATATCGGTGTGCGGAGAACCTAGCAAAGCTACAACCACATGTAGGCAAAAACACTTGGACAGAACTGCTTCGTAGGTTGTTTTTGTAATGTGTTTATGAAAACACCTTACAAAAAATGCAGAGAAGCATGAGAGCTGAAGTTTCTCTAAAAAAGAGTGCTGCTTACATTCTATATGCACCGAACGAACATAAACACAGCAAAGCATAATTTCCATATGAAAGAAGCTCTTGTTTAAGAGGAGCCATATTGTTATGTTGCTGGAATGGTGACCGCAACGTTGTTCGCAAGTTGCCGCAAATAGTGCAGTCATTTTCATAATGAAAAAAGCTATATTTTGAAGCGTAGTCTTGTTGAAAAAATATTTTTTTCACATTTCATCGAGCAAATGGTTGCTGTGTGAACTTTTTCTCACTGTTAACTCTTATCTCTAAGCATCATTTAATAGTATGCTTCAAAACAAGTTTTGCTCGGCACTCACACTGTAGGGCAACTATGACGAGAAAAAGATTATTAGAAAAGTTTAGCCGTTGTTTCCGGGCAATTGCGCAACCGATTACCTTTGTAGGTTGAAATAGTAGTGTGAGGCTGACTGGCGCCTATTGAATTCGTTTTAACCACTATGCGAAAATGAAATAAAAGTGGAATCTCTCTGTATGTATATTATGCAGAGGGTACATTTTATTTCTTTTCTGAATAACTAAAGTGAATTTGTATGAAACATTTGGCCCGTATGTATGGCTTGTATGACACAGTTAATGCCCCGGAAACAGCATTTTATTACAATTGTGGAAACACGTCACTTAGATGTTACAGTACTGCCAGATGGTAAGTAGGCGTTAGTGCGAATAAACACGATCATAAAAATATTGATTAACAGTGTATATAAATTGTCGTTCTTCTTTCATTTTTTGAGCGTTCGATGTGAAAATAAGCAATAAAAACTGCCACTGATGGAACGTTGGTTGGAGCTGCTTAATCGGCTTCACCGGCCATCAGCTCCCAGAACTCTGAAAATTAAATTTTCAATAAAATTAGTTGTGGGAAATCTCCCCACTGCTGTTAGTTGCAATAACTAGCAAGAGGCGCATTTGTCTTTGTCTGGTAATTTTGGAACAACGTTATTTTTATGGAACACAGATAGTTTGCCTCAAAGATGAATTACTCAAAATTGCGATAACTTGACGACTGTCTATTAACCGAAATATGATAGTGGCAACATCGCCACCATAATTTGAATGCTTTCCTTTGCTTGCGATGTCATTGTTAATATATGAGGTAACATTTATCGTAGTAACATTTATCGATTAGAATGAAACCGTGCATAAAGCGTAGAGTATGTTCTCGATGAAGCTGCCGTATCACATAAAAATTGAACAGTTGCACCTTTACATGGGCCACTAAACAGACGGACATTTTTCGATAGAGAAGCGTTCCTTGCAACTGGATGACCAATGAGTTCTTTCTTGGTTCACTTGGAGATGAGTAAGAGTGCAACGGCTAATTCTACAGTCTCAAAACAATGTTGTCACAGATATATTAGATTTATTTGTAAGAACTGAGTTGAAGCACTATAGAACAGTCTGTAAGCATTTGATTTCGTTGACTGTCAATGATTGATCAATCGTTACTTCATAGCGTTCTTTGGTCTGTCTAATCAACAAGTTTTGTCTATCATCCGATACCATGATCTTTTTATTTTAATTTTTTTTTTTTTTTGAGTGAGTTATATACTAACCTTCAAATTCGATCTTTCCAGAGCCATCCTCG
Organism: Baylisascaris procyonis; assembly: GCA_037389465.1. NCBI lineage: Eukaryota > Metazoa > Nematoda > Chromadorea > Rhabditida > Ascarididae > Baylisascaris > Baylisascaris procyonis. The sequence goes on along the minus strand of JAZARR010000033.1, from coordinate 1,351,908 downwards.
TCTATCTCATCTACAGCCGCTTCGAGTTGATCATCACTGAGATCATCGGCGATCTCCTTTAGCAAGGCTTTCAACGTCGGCCGAGAAATGTAACCGTTGCCCTAAACATGTGAGCATACGAATTGTAGCGTATGGAGTAAACTGCAAAAAATACATTTTTTCTAAATGAATATGATAAAAAGCCTTTTCCCAATGAAAAATTTGGAGCACTTCAGAGTCTTTATGTTTGGTTTCTTTTTCATTTGATTTGAGATAAAAGAACGCATCATCAAATGACATCACAATCTGCAAGACTAATTCAGCGGCTTACATGGTCATTAGGCTGTTTTTACTAACTGAGCTCAAAGATTTTTTGAAATTCATATACTGATTTTATATTTGTTCTCAAAATTGGAGCGAAGAGAGAGCGATACCTCCTTATCGAAGAGTCGGAATGCTTCTCGAAGCTCTTTCTGAAGAGTTTCTTTGTCGACGGTATTCGCGACGGTGTAGACAAGAGCGCAAAACTCGTCGAATTCGAGCTTGCCAGACCCATCGGCGTCAAATTTTCGAATCAGTTTACGTAGCTGTTTTTCATCGAAATCCTGTTCCATAGCGTGCATAATTTGACCGATCTGGGTGGCCATGATGTAACCTTGCTTGCCACGATCGAACATGTCAAAAAACTTCTGGTACTCTGCAACGATATTACATTTCTATTTTCGATTCTTAAAGAATAATTTTAATCGTTTGCTGATTTGGAAAGAAGGAAGCAATGCTATAGGTTAATAGAAAGCCGCTCTTTGATGTCTATGTTCAGCTGCGCTTGTCCCCGCTATGCAGCGAGGAATGAAGAATTGATGAGCACATGGGATCATCGATTTGAGAACATAAAGGTTTAAACACTTAATTGAACCTACGGCATAGTTACAATGCGCATGTCAAACAATGAGGGTTCATGACCGGCTAATTGCTAATTTAGAACTGGATGCATAACGTCTAGAAGCGTACTTGACGTGCCTCGAAATTATTTTCACTTAACTGAATGTGCACCTGTGCTCGATAGGAATACCTAACAAATCGACAATGGTAAAGAATTTACCAACTTCAGATAAACAATTTCTTGACGGAATAACCGTTAATAAGCAAACTGTATTTTCTTTGCTGTTGATATTATTATAAATCTTTTATTATAAATCTATATGCTCTAAAATGATATGAGCTCATAACGGTTCTTTTCACATATCCTTGGTCGTATAATAATATCGCTTGTTTCGTTTAAAAGAAACGTCAAAGTCACTGAATGACAAATTATTGGCAATATGCTCCAAACGTTCCAATTACTGGTAAAAGTAAATGTAAATAGCGGTGAAAGAGATACCTTCGATTTGCGATCCATCGATTTCAGCAAGGATCTCTTCGATATCTTCCGCCTGAATCATTTAATCTTATTGAAATTGCTTACAACAATGGTGAATCTATGGGAAACATTTCCTTCGATTCTCTTTGAGTTTGATGTATCCAATAAAATAAATATCAATCAGCTAATAGAGGATATTTCCTGTTGAATAGGCAAACGACGAAAATCAAAAGCAAGCACTAATCTGATTTTCATTTATTGTCTTAGCAACCCTGAAAATTCACAAGATTTCATAAAGATTATTATGAAGGTTACTGAAATGAGAGGAAATAGGAAAGAAGTCTAAACAGAGTAAGTAATCGGCGTTAGTCAATGTGGACGTATACGAGTCAAAAGTGCCTGAGGGCATGAAGAGAAGTTGGCTCACCATGTTGTTCGAAGCAGCGAGTCGAGAGTGGTGCGAGCTGAGCGCTGCTTCGATGGAGTTTATCTTGATGCAGCCTGTTGGCACGCCCACGGTGTTCGCCAGCCTACGGCTATCTAAAGCACAGCTGCCCGCCGTCGTAGCTGTGTAACAAAAGTAGCGCCCACACGTGCAGAATAACTCATACGTGCTGTATTCGTTCATAGCCGGCAGTAGCTATCTTCCTTGTTCGCTTGTCTGCTGTTGTCCTCGTAGCCTCGTTGAAAACAATTGCAAGCAGCCTCTCCTCTCGCTTCGGTTTCGCCGTGTATGCGTGGCGCGTTTCCCTGCGCCAGCAGGTCGCAAGTTCCTATGCTAGTCGAGATGCTGACGTCGCATCGCCGCGAAAAAAGCCCCAAGTTGATAAAGACCTCCCAGAAACAAGACTTTTTGCGTATGTTTCTAATGTTGGTGGTACTCATATGGCGATGGTACCCCTGCCTCAATGGGTCAATTTCAGCATTTTATTATTGTCTAATATACTCTGGATGAACAAAAGCCTAATTTGGGGAATCTAGTTCACACACGGGCGACTAGCACCGCTGTTGTGGGTGGGCTGCTCTACCTCCTTTCGTGCTCTTTCGTCCAGTTGTACGAAAAAGTATAAGGGTGAAACCCTGCCCTTGTGTAATAGTGTATACTTGTACGCTCCTGGTCACATATGTGTGCGCACGTGCATCTGTCTGTATGTGTTCGCTTGTCTGTCCAGTAGTTTCAACTTGCGAACCATAAATGCGAAAAAATTTAGTGAGCATTATGTGCATCATGTGCGATGATGACCTCTTATCTCAAATTTTGGTACTGTTAATCATGCTCTACTTCACTATTTCTGATCATGAATTTCTTGCCAAAACTTATCGTGTAATTGTGGGACAGAAACAGATCTTTGGATACGGATTTGTGCGCCGGTCGATTTTGTAGGAGAATACATAATTGGAGGTTTTGTCGCTGCTCTTTTTTTATTCATGCAATCTATTAGGCCGGTGAGGTGAAATACGAAAGCAAATATCATTCCAGTCTCTTTAGTACGTCGTTATATTTGCTCTATGCAGCTGACTGACTTAAAATTTGTATATGGAAATTTTTTCTAACCAATTTTGAGCCTCATAATTCCAAGCTATATGACCAATCGTAACAAAACTTGACTCGCTAGGAGATTATATCGTTCTGGCATTGCTCGCTAAACTCTCATTCGCGAATAAAAATTTTCATTAAGAAAGGCAGATAGAAGTACAATCAGAGCCATCGCAGACGCAGCATTGCCAAAAAGCTATTTCGTATGCTTGCAAAAGGCGCATTTAAAAGTGTTCAGTTTGATATCTCGATATTCCCATAAATTTTATTCCGAGTGGTAGATTATGCAATAAGAAATTTGTGGAATCTTTTTAATGAGCGAAGGGAGCGGGGGAGATGAAAGCCAAATAGGGTAAGGAGACAGTCTCTTTGCAAAAACAAGGTTTACTAATTTTTCCTTTTTCGTTTATGGGCATACCGCATTGAATGGGATAGCCATTAGTGAGTAAAGAATGAAACCGTTATTTGCCAGGAAAAGAAACTCTTTATATCTTACAGTTGCATTGCATCTTGCTGCGTTGACCAGCAAGTCACTAACCGAATATACCACCTCGACGAATATACCTATTAAGCCAACAGCAGCTGTTAAACCTAGCAGGCAAACACATCCCCTTGTTCGCTACTTGCCATGCCGCATTTGGCGCAGAACTATGTATATAAATATATAAATATATAAATAAGTAAATAAATATATATACATTATATATATATATATATATATATATATATAATTTCAACCGTTTCTTCGTATAGAAGTATGTGCGATGTCTGTTTGAATGTCTGTTTGTATGTGTGTGCATGTTTGTGTGTGGTGTGTGGTCTGCGGTGTTTGTGCGTCTGCACACGCTCGCCGGCTCAGGTCATTCACTTTCCGCAGAAGTTAACTTTTCAATGGAGCGTCATTTTTGAAAGGAACATGCGAACTTTTTGAAACGATGATCATTTTAGTGAATGCGCTTTGGGTTCAAGGATGGATCGACGAGCGAACAACCCCCTTCAATGAATGTTGCTGCTCCTTTCTCCATACCAAATCACTTTCACACAACGTCACATTTGCCACTCTCCCCAACCCAATTTTTACTCTACGACTTTCCCAGCATTTCCTTTCCTCACGTCCAACACTTTCTCGCATACTAATTGCACAAAATTACGCACATAGATGAAATGCTGAAATTCGAATATCTCATAGAATTAATGCAAAAAATAAATTTCTTTTACACTTCGATTTTAATAGCTTTCAGAACTATGAAATGTCTAACAAACATCTGTTGACATGCTAAAGTTGCACGAAAACTTGCATAGCTCTCAAATGGTTTGTTTATGAACAATCAATCATATCAACATTTCTGAAAATTATTTTACTACATTCATGCAAAAATTAACGGCTAGCATTGAATGCAACAAATAACTCACCACAAGTTTCCATTTTATTAAATGAATATTTCGAGAAGTAACGCATATAAAGATCGTAGGAGCAATTTGGTAGAGTTTATTAAAAGTGCAACTCATGCGGTATTGCTCATTCAGTGCACTTTGATATTCATCATGCGCACAATGCAAAATCGCTCTTTCGTCTCTCCCCCATCGAATCCTCTTCAAAACTTTTCAGATGACAATGACTCGTGGAATTGACATATTTATCACTGTTGAGAACCAATGGAAAGAATAAACAAATTCGATGAACACGAAAGTGGTGATGGAAATCGGCAACCCGTAGACGACATTCTACTGTTGGAGGTGAAGTGACGTTAACGGTCGAGGTGTGTTGCTCGTTAGTTAGTGGGATGTAGTTAAGTATTGCTGGTTAGCTAGGTACATTAAAATAATGCAGATCCCTACTAGTTAGTGAATAACGATTTTAATAAAATCCAACTTCAATTAAGCTCAGGCATTTTTTCAAATTTCGGTATAAAGTGATTCGTTACTTATGAGCATAATATACTGTTACATCGAAATCCCATATAAACAATAAGCCAAAGAGGTACTCATTTTGAACGAATAATAAAAAGGCTACTGAACTAAAAGGAGCTTGTCAGAAAGTTCGAAGAGAAGTTGAAAGTAGTACCATATGCCACTTTCTAGTGCTTTTCATACTAGGCAAGCAAGAAATTGCCCGAAGTTAACCTTCCGCTAACCCCTCGCTGTCTTATAGAAGTTAATGCCTATAAATTTCATTTCTAGCATGTTCTTTTTCATGTTGAATTCTAAGGCACGTTCAACATAGTCGGTCATTACAAATCGGCAAAAGCATCGTATCGAACTCTTTAGGCATAGCGCATTGCATGTTAGCAGTAATTTATAACTGTAAATTCACGTGATGTGTAATATACTGTTAAGTAAACTTTGTATCGGCAAACTGTTCTGTGATGACACACATTTGACGCAAGTTTCTTTTCTTCGCCTTTCAACACAGAAAATTTGCAAACGAACAGACTGAACCATCGCAAATGAATTATCACATTTAATAATGTCAACTCACAGGGATGACGTTATATAACGCCAATACAGAATGCACTTATATGCACTCAATTTGGCTTATAATATCACATATGTATTCAGTAATGTACATTAAAACATATACTTTTCTTACTTCACAATTTTCTATGAATGCGATATAGTTATTGATGGAAACGTTCTTTTTTTTTTTAAACAACGAGAAAGGGAACGGTTCGTTTTTAAGTATCACCGATAAAATGCACCTAAACTCTTTCTTAAGAGTTCTGTTCGAGACCCACAATATGCGCAATCATGGAAGAAGAAAGCGTGCTTATCGGTAGGTACTATAAGACACCAGTGACCTTACTGAAGAATCGTCATTAATCGACTTTAGTCAACGAAATTTTCATCGCCTCCCAAAGTACCTGATTCTTGCACCTGTTTGTCATAGACGGGTGTTTGTAATGCATTCATCAATCGAAACAGACAACGATAGAAACAAAAACAGCTCAAAGTATTGTAATATGCCGTTTTATTTCAAGGTTATATCTCTGTCCGAAATTTTCAGACACGTTTTTTAAATTTTTCCTGAGACCATTATTAACATCAAGCTGAATTGCTTCAAAGAATAATTCAACAACAACAACGACAACAAAAAAATACGGCATATAAAAAATACCCGGTTGCCATTGAACTGTGTTCAATTTCTTGCAAAACTGGAATGTCTATATAGAATATCACATTTCAAGAGGAATGCCTATTATACCTGCTTATGCAAATTTTGGGATTCATCGCGCGAGCAATTTTTGCAGTTTTTTATTATCATTAATCTATATCAATTAGGCAATTTAGTTCTTACGAAAGCGAACGTATATTTTCTTTTCAGGAAAGAAATTTGATTTCATCGGTATTTCTGAGTGACAAAATTCGCAATACCTCTTAGAAGTGATCAAAGATGAAGGACTCACTCAACGAATAAGTTTCCACGATCTTTGCAATATCGCTGCTGTTTTCGATATTTTCACTTCAAAACCAACAAAATAGGTCATTTCACTGATTAGATGAATGATAGAAGAGTCAGTCAAAAATATCTGGAATTGTTCGCGCAAATTTCTAAAAAAGAAATCAGAATGAATAAAAATAAACTGCTTACATCAAAAGAAGATCAATTAAGGATATGTACAGATAGATGTATCTGTTGAAGATGTCTGGTGCCATACGCTTGGCGAATGTACCTTGATTGTTGTGAATGAGGTTGTCTGTGGCTGGTAGCACTGGCTGATGAACCAGTTCTGAAAGTGTAGCACATCAGAAAGACTTGTTGCCGGGGCTGATTCTTGCGTCACTTCCTCATAAGCTGCATCCGCTTGAGCAGTTGCAATTATGGGGCCAGATGACGGCGGTGTGGCTTCAATGCAGGGCTGCTCGTTGGAGATCACAGCGGAAGAAGTACATTTAGGTGACGCATTATTTGCCTGCTTTAAGCTTACCCCGTAGCGCTTTTTGAAATTATGCAACCAATGCTCAGAGAAAAGACAACGTGCCGATTTGGTGGCCTCTTCAAGAACATTGGGACAAAGCTGTGTAGCCAGTTGACGAGCTTGTTCTTGCAACCAACGATTTGAAATACGATCACCATTCGACTGACGTTGTTGAAGCCGTTCGAAGAGAACTTTTTCGACGTCAGGAAACTGCACTTTGCGTCCACGCCTACCGGGCTCGGCGCCAACGTTGTTTTTACGGCAGAGCCATGGAAAACGCTCATAGAATGCCTGAATGGGGAGCTGGCCAGGCTTATTGAGAATCTCGCTGAGGTGCTGTTGCTCTCCGCCGATCGACATCAGAGACTCGTTGCAGTCGTCGGCGTCGATCAAGGTTTCGAGACTATCACTTGTGGCACTATCTGCATCAGATGCGCAACCCTCAGTTTCACTCTCATCTCCATCGACACTCTCGTCATTCTTGTTCGGTGATGGATGCCCACTGTCGCCGGTGGTGCTCGATGCAGAACCGATCGACTCACCTGAGCCAAGACTACTTGAGCCCGACGACCAATCACGGTTTAAGTTGATATGATAACGCTTCTTGAAGTTGCTGAGCCACCGCTCGCTGAACTGACACATGCCGGCTAATTCTTGTTGCGAACATTGCTGCTGTGCAAGGTTCCTTGCAGTCTCACGGATCCAGCGGTTGCCAACTTTCTGGCCACTACCAAGGTGTGCTGAGTATAGAGTGAAGAGTTGTTTTTCGATGTCAGGGAATTGTGGTTTTCGCCCACTGCGACCTGATTTTAACGATCCAGGTCGAGATTGTCGGATTTTGTCTATTTTCTGCAACCATCCGTTCAGCATTGACTTCGTTATTTGAAATTCTTTACAAGTGCGATATTTGTTTTGACCATTTGCATAATAATAATTGATAACCATAAGTTTGAATTCGCGAGGATATGACATACGATTTGGACCTGCAGCAGCACCAAACTTTATTGCAATCCAGTTAGAGTTGAGATTTGGGTTGGCACAAGTGGGTAGGAATGGGGATTGCTGAGGAGCCGTTCGAATAACAGATTGTTGACGAGTACCCGATTGACTCAAATCCAGTGGAGTGTCCACATTTTCAGTTTCCATCGGGGAATATTCCATGGAGGTGGCAAGAAGTGTGGCACCAGTAATGGGGTGAATAGGTGTAGGTCGATGTAGAATAGTTGAAGGGTGCAACTCGTTTAAAAGAAGTTGTGAAACATTCGTTGGCATCTCTTGTTGCTTAGCGAGTAATGGACTTACAGGCAGCGCAGCATTTGAAATAACCAAGTCGCCATCAAAAGCGGTAGCTACTGTCGACTGAGTAGCCACTGGCGACGCATTCGAAGCTGGCGGTGAGTGGATCGCACTGCTCGCACAGGGGTCAGCTAGCGGTGACTGGTGCTGATAGGGTGGCAGTTTAGGGGGTTGTGCTATTTGAGCCGAACAGGAGAGGTCCATACGAAGTGATCTGAGAAGGGAAAAGTGAGAACGCAAAGAGATTGGTTATGGGTGTGTGTGTGATTCGAAGAAAGACATTGACAAAGGTCGATGGCTGCCCCTGTTTCGAGTTGTTGTTGGCCATAGGCTCAACCCGTTAGTATTTGAAGGTCGTCGGCCGCCACGTTGCCGACTCGCGGCACGCAATCGCAATCGGCGCTTTCTTTTGTTATATCCGTACATCGACTGCGGTCGTTGCGTCTACGCTCTGCAATTAGGTATAAACTACCATTTTCTCTCATAGGCGCACCACGGTCTGCCTCAGCAGCGGTTGTGTTGACCCCGGGCATCGCTCCCTCTGCCCCCTCCCCCTGGAGCAAGCGAGCACGCTCACTTTCACGCATGCGAACAACTCTCGCCCTTCACCGCGAACGTCTTCCTGTGTCATCACTCCTCATCTTCGTCAGTCGCTGACACGCACCCATTCTGCCCTCTTCTCGGCCGGTGCTCTTCTTTTCAGTTAGTGACATATGAATGAATACTCACATTAATGTCTACCCGAGATCACCCACGAACACCCACCTGTTCACCTTTCCGTAGAGCTCAGGTTCTGATATCCCACCGCTTCGGTTCTCGCTTGATCGAAGATTCCATTGTGTTACGAATCGCTATTGCAACTGCCAAACAAATTTTTGACTTACAGCCATCTTTCTAACCTGCGCAATCAAAGGATATCGTTTCAGTCATGAACAGAAGTCGTCGAACTGGTAACGATGAGTAAAAGCTGCCACCATCGATTTCCATCACAAATTACCTCATCAATCATCAGAATTCGATGGCGGTTCATTTTATCGACAGATCCAGAAAATACTTAGAGGTGTAGTCAGTGAGAAATATGAGAGGTACTTTTCGGTCAGTGAACTCAACAGACAAGCAGAAGCACGAGTCGAAACAATACTATGAGAAGTGGACAACGGGAGAAGCATGCAGCGAGCAGTTCATATTAAACGGTTCACAATCTAATTTAGCACCGCGAACGATACATCTGTAAATATAAGGGTATGAGTGAAGTTATGAAATTCCAATGACTAGTTGTCAAGTGAATCAACATTAACGATCATTCGAGTACCTGAGGCAAACATTTCATGAAAGTTGTTAGGTGAATTTTTTGTTCAACAATGAAATGCAAATCAAACGAAATGAGAATGACGATTTCAATCAGCTTAAATTACGCTGAAAAAAGTAATTAATACTCTATAGTGTTTCAGTAATTACATTTTTCCGAAGAATACTTCTTTTCACTGCAAAAATAGTTTCGAAAGCAGTATTTTCGACTGTGAAAAAATGACATATTTATTTGTATGTAAAGAGTCCTCTTTTAGTAAAACGTGGTAGAAACCTCTGCTTAACCTCATATTCTTTACGATTTTCACAATAATCCTCCACGTAATGATATCCTCTATGGAAAAAAGCGTTATGAGAACATGTCCACCAAAATGCTCCAAAAATATAGGTCGCGATTTGATTCAGAAGTCAAAGAATTGGGCTAAAATTTGGTTCCTGGACCAATCCTAGGCTGAAATTGACGTAACTGTTCGTATCACCACATAATTCTGCCACTAAGCGTACAGTGAAGCAAACATACAAATAGTCTCTAATAATATTGTAGAAATGTTAAAAATTAGTTTTTGGCAAAATTCGCCAGAACTGGTTTTAAAAAGTGGCTAAAAAAGACCGGCAAAAGAATAAGTTGAATATTCGATCGACCTTTCCGATTCTCTCAAGCCACTTTTGAAAAGCTATCATAGCACATTGAAACAAAAATTGTTTCCTACGTGTCGAGAGAATTATTCGATTTCTTGTTAGAAATGCTCTCAGCAAGAAAATGCTTTCAAAATTAAACGACTCTGCATTATGCCTCTGGGATTGCTTTCGAGGTTGTCGGCAATGGGGTTCATATGAAGGTGTAGTCACCTACATAGTGACTACAAACTCATCCCATACAGATAACTATTCCTTCCAGCTCATTTGAAACTTTCGTGTGAGCTGTAAAGCTCATTTTCAGTTTTTACTCCTAATAGGGAAATTTTGAATTCATTCTTCGGAGTAAACACTTTCCTTCAGTGTTAAAGTAACTGCTAACTACTTTTCCTCATATGAACACATTCATTTTTTGGTACAATACAATATTACTTTTTGGAATAAAATAACAAACAAGACAATGCTACGCGAAAAGGAATTTCCTGCACTACGGAATAAACCATCACAGAAGCCGTATGAACAAACTCTAGAATGAAACAGAACTAGTGCCAAATTCAATTTATCAAACTTGATTTCCAAGGAAAAAACTTTAATAGCTCTATGAAAATTCTAAGGTTCTATCGAAATTACTAGCGGAAAATTTCTTCATTTCAAAATTTCAAAAAATTCTGTCAATTAGAAAATATCCATACACAAAACGAATCATTTGGTGAGTCAAAGCGTTCGAAAAATGACTCATTTAATGAATCAGTATTTTAAAATATTTAAAAATATATTCTAATGCGTTGAAATGAAACAAATGAAACTTTTTGATTTTGAATTGAAATGATTATTTATATTATTTTGATTCAATTATCGGTAATGGTTCTATTTCGTTATGGATGACTATTTCTAAGAAGGCATTTCTATCAAAATACGAGGAAATTATTTCAGATTTCTAAAATTGCTTTCATACAGCTTTCCCCTCCATTTTTTTCATTCATTAACAGAACGCTGAAACGTTGAATGACATTACTGAAAGGTACGTGACGATGGCATTAACCGTCGACTACAGCTCTTCTTATCATTTTATAACTCTCCTAACTCTCATAGTTCCACATTAGTGCTTACCTATAGCTCATCCCCGACATACTTTAGTATACTGATCTGCGCTCATGCACTGCTCATTTCTTATGTTGTTTTTGGCCTCCTTCCATCCCCATACAATTTTCTTGAATTTCCTGCCTTTAGATCTCGTCTCGGCATTCCTGTGCTTTTATTTATCGTATGCTCGGATCATGTTGTAATCCAAATTGCAAGCAAACCCGAACTGGAAAGCTTTGTTTTCATCAACCGCCAATGCCGCAAAAATTGGAACTCATTTTACGATCGCTTTTTAAGGGGGAGGGAAGCAAGGTGGGGGTATGAAATTTGGATACAGAGAGAATTGTTGTTTTTATAAAGTTGCACGATGAAATAATAGCAGCTTTTCGAGTTTTCTGTAACACAAACAACAAACTCTCACACTATCAAAATCAAAGTTCAATAAAGAATCTTTAATTGTAAAAACTATTGAGGAGGTCACTAAATACATTTAACAATGAAACGAACGCAATGGAGCTAACTAAAACAAATAGACAAGCGATGACTAACACGATATGCGCTGTTCATAATTCCCCCCTCACCCTCCTCGTGCATAGGCTAGCGACTGCTAAGAACTCTTCTAAGAGCAGTACCACCTCTTTTGAGACTGCTTAATTTTTATCTATTGTCGAAAATAATTAATTTTTCATATAGGCAAAAGAAAATATGGTTTTATTAGGTCGTAATTCGTCCCAAACGGGGGAGAACGATATGCGTTTATAGAAAAGTGGGTGAAGCAAACAAATTGTTCTCTTTTATTCAGAACGTTTTCTTTCATGAGCTCGCCCTTGCCCACGATTTGTTCAGAGGTTTTTGGACTGGAATATCAGTAATAAAATCTACTGGCTGATCACATTTCATTCATTTGAGGTGACGATAAAAACAAAATCAGTATATGCTTATTCGATCATTCGTTCATCCACTGATGCTTGAAAGGTTTGTACTTTTCATGTTGTACTTTTGCTTATATTAAGCACACTACAGTACTGTATGAATTTTGAAGCCGCATATACATATAAGTACACCACTATCTTAAGTGATTCTTGAAGTACGGCACAACTACAGTATTGCACTAGTTTCGTGAGAAAAAGAACAAATACAATGCATAATATTTCCACTGCGTGTACGTACTTCTATTTTTTTCTGAATTCATAATCAGTGATGTTATAGTCCTGACGCGTTCCAGTCGGTTGGCGTTTGACTTGGAACAATATGTACGCTCGAAAATGAGAGCGCTGAATTTTGCGTCTAAGATCTGCAATAACAGCAGTAAACATGCTGGATTATTTTATGTTCATCTCTTTGATTGTGTGATTTCTCCGTTTCTTTCAAAGCAGTCGTTTTATTTTCTCTCCTTTAAATTTGTGTTCATTCCTCCTTTATGCGAGTCAGCTTGGCGGGAAAAGCTGAAATTTGCAGAAATTAAAAAAAAAAAATTTGAAGTATTCATGCATTTTTCTGTTTAAATCGTTGCGCATTAAGCAACAATATTTTTCATACATTGCACATATTTCCTACTAATGCGCCGCTTCAAGTGAACAGAAATATATTTGCTTAGTCGTTTCATTTAATTGTTCAAACGAATTATGCATTCAACGACGGCATTATAATCAAGAACTTCTAGAAAATGAGAGTTTTCAAAATTGTAGATGTGTGAAAAAAAAAACGGAAGTGACAGTGTTTGACAAAGTGCGGCAAGTGGCGTTCAGGCCTAGTTTTTATGAAGCGTATTTTCCTCTTTTCAGTGTCGCAGGGTCGCTATCGTCAGATCTCTTCAAAACAAGTGGCCCTTAAGGTACGCGGTAACAAGGTAAAGATCGCAATTCATCGCACCTTACCTGGCATTCCTCTGCTCTCGTTAGAAGCTAATTTCGCCTGGGGAAGGGGGGAAGGAACCTTGCACAGCTTAGTTAATTCTGCTTTCTTCCAGGCTGTCGCCCGATTAAGAACCCAACTAAAATCCCAACTTACATATTCAGGAAACAAATTCCAACACAGCAGAAGTCTGAGAAACCCCTAGTTTGACTATATATGCGTGCGTAAAGTGAAGACCAAAAGTGAGACACATATAGCAGAGTGCTTTTATTAGTGAACGTACGTGTCGGTGTATGTTGGAATCCATATCACGGTCTTTTTTATTGTCAAGGAGATGTCACCTTCCGCTTTGGGATGCAAGTTGTCAAATGATGTGATAATGAGCCACTAAATACTTGTATGGTCTTTGCCGACTGTTTCTGCACTCTTATCCATTACTTCACTGTGCCAATGCTAAGGGAAGAGTGAATTTTCATGAGCCTTAACGACCCTCCCTTCCCCAGCAGTTCTCCTCCCTCCCTCACCTCGTATTCGCTGGCTGGTCGAGAGGCTAACAACTGCGCATAGTTCAGTCACAAATGCTACGCATTTGATCGCGTTAGATTCGATGTCATCTTCACCCCAAAGCGATGAGCTATGGCAATGGGCCATTTTCGACACTGGTTTTGCGTTTTAATAGCCTGCACGGTGGGCGAGTGGACGATTTAATTTATAGAACATTAATCGAGGATTGACTCCTCCATAATGAACGGACATGTCTCTAAGAAGTAAATTTTCAAAGTAAGAAATCTATGACGAAAATATCCAACAATAATGCTGCGCCTATTTCTGCATTTTGCTGTGATCTATTTGAATCTTCGTCGCCTATTCTAGCGATAATTATGAAGCCTGAAAAATGTAGCTTATTTCCGTGACGGGGTCAGGCCTGAACCTGAAGCAAGCAGAATAGCGATATTTCGGATTTGATTTCATTAATCTCTACCAGATTATCCGTTTTTTTTAGTTTTGCAAGAATTAAAAAAGCATTCTTTAACCTCCGATACGAGTTTCGTTATAACCTTAGCGATACAATAGAATTCTTCTCAAAAACCCATCGGATAAGCGAGAACGTCCACCTTATTCGATGAGCGCCTCAAGAAACCCTCTCAGGACATAGCGTTTTCATTCTAGCTTAAATCGTATATTTCAACTGTCTTCAATGAACGAACAACGATAGATTCTAGTGGTGTGTCATGTTTTTTTCAAAATTTCTTAACAAACGACTGCTTATTTGATAAAATTTATTGCTGAAAACGAAAGATAATAGAAATTTTTTGTTTAAAAGTTGTGAAATAAAAAGAATCGAATATATGTTCACATTTCTACATCGAGAATGTGAATGCAAAAATGAGCAGACATTATCGGAGGGCATAGAGCGGCCTCATCAAAGGCGACATTGCCCTGCATGCGGTTCACTTCAATCGACTGCCGCCTCATGGGGGACGCGCTTTTTCGAGTTCGCTGTCCGCTGACAACCAATGCGGCTCGACCCTTAGCCAGGTTTTTCTTTCCGCATTTCTCACTCGATCGATTCCACTTCTGTAGCACTCGCTTCGTTTATCCATGATTCGCCATATATTTCACTATAGTCGTATTCACTCCAAATTTTCACTCGTTTCATTTTTCATTAATTTGCTAGTGGCGGAAAAAGCTCTGTATAAAATGTTGTTCTTGTTTATTGTCATAAGTAGATTTATGAAAAAAAAAACAATAGAATTTTTGAGTTTGTATGAGATGTTTCGGGTTTTTCTTTAATTTCAAATAAAGCAAGAGCTTTCCCAATTGCTTAGCTCTAAAGATGCGACTTCTTAATCTATTTTTTAAAAATACTCATGTGTTATTTGAAATGCTGACTCATAGTGGCGCTTTCTTTTGATATTATTCCCTGCAAAAGTTTTTATTCAGCAGATTGTTGTAGAAATTGCATTGATTGTATGCCTAAATGAGTTCGGCAAGATGAGAAATGAACTGGCAGAGAGGCTTGGGTGACATGACTTGAACAACGGTGAGCAAATTTAGTGAGTGCACTTATAAAATTATTCAGGTAATCAAAATAGGTTCTGCTAATCTGCTGATATTACAAAGCGGCTAGCTAGCACATCGCTTAGGATCAGGTGGGGACCGTATTGTAGGTGAGCAGGAAACGGCGATACGTTCGAGGCACACTTAGCTCGCCTTTGTACGTTGTTTTGCACTGCGCGCTTCTTGTTGTCTTGCAACGTTCTGCAATCACTTCGATCACACTACTGGCAGACCACCTCGGCGTACTTTCGCACTTGTATTGCCTCCATTCTGCGTTCATCCACGAAATGCCTCCCTTTTTCCCCACAACAGCACTTTCTTGCTTTCTCTTATGAATCATTTATGTGTCGAAATGCACCTTACCTTTACGTATATATATATATATATATATATATATATATATATATATATATATATATATATATATATATATATATATATATATATATATATATATATATATATATATATATATCCATTATACGTATATTGGTACATGCAATAATGTATTTCACTACATTTGTTTGTTCTTACGCATACTCAGATATTTATATACAGGAGGATATTGTTCTACAAAGTCTGGAATGGTGGTGCACCTTGCACCTTTAAGCAAACAAAAAAGCAACCATGGGAAATGCATTTTTTTCGGTGCCTTTTTTTGAGTGCCTAAATGTTTTACCTAAACGATTGTTGAGAGGGAAAGAAATTGATTGAAAATTTGTTCCTTCTGAAAGAGAAATAGAAGGAATATCAATTCCTGTCTTAAAATCATTTTCACTAATTTAAGATTATATGCGATTCTGTGTTCTATTATTCAATATGTTTGCATCAAAAATGTTGCATTGGATTCGATGCAACGATACGCTGTCCACTATAAAAATTGAAGTTATTTTCAAAGCTGCAAATACGTTCCATCGCGAGCAACAAATCAGATCGCTTCTTTAGGCGTCACACGACGCATCCATATATCATTGCTGAGTGAAACGCTTTAAGTTGTTCTGCCAAGTCTTCCGCTACACATCGATTTTATTTGTTGTCATTAGGAACACAAAGGTAAAACAAGGGACTTCATTCTTCGTTATACACACATACTGTGATTCAGTAGAGGCGCCATTCGAGCATTCTAATGATCAAATTTCGTGTATTAAGCTTCTGCGCACAAGGTAAACGAAGTGCATATGTTATAAGATTTAAGGTTCCTTCTCCACCCGTACGGCCTTCATCTTTCGGTGTGACTGCTGCTAGCCGGATCTGCAAACTTCGAATCGTATTTGGTCAATTTAATATCTAAAAATAAGGTGTATAAATCGTTCACTTACTGAGTACTGTTGCGTATATTTTCCTGCAACAATAATTTCTCTTATATTCGACAAAATAAATCAGTTCGGAGGAAAGATAAGGAGGTAGTCGTATAAATTCAGAGAGCGGATAACGGAATGAAAGTAAATGGGGTTAGTTTTTTTCGATGACAGTGAGTTCAAATGATGACATTTACTGCACTGGAATTATTCTTTCTCATCGAACTGAGAATGGATGGCCATAAATGGCCAAAATGCAGCTGAAATTGCTAAGGTTAGATTTCCGAAGTTGATGGATTCAAATTTTATCGCATTTTCGAAACCGAAATGGAGCCTTTCCGTTCCAACCTCTTCCCCTTAAGAAAATGATGAAAATTCCATACATCATGTCACAAGGAATCTTGAGTTTAAAAATCATCGTACTTCATGAGTTGATAGCCTTAAAGAGTAGTAAAATTATTCATTTTCCCATACAACCCCACACTTGACTAAGTGTTCACTCAGAATTCCACATCATCCGTCAATGGGGAGAGATGCTAGAGAGGGGCAAGGATTTCGATCTGGAAAGTTGTATCACATCAGAAATCCACATTTCGAAACGCTGCTCGTAGTAGTTTTTGCTGCATTTGTGATATCGGCGTTCGTCTTTCCCAGATATAATGTTGTATCGCATTTAACATATGACTACTCGAACGGAAGCAAAGTTCATCAGAATGCATATCAGTGCGTTGCTCTGTCGAGCCATGTCATGTCATACAAAATGCGTGAACCTCAACCGCAACGCTATAACAACTGCGTTTATGCACCCAACTAAACGAAAATCATTATCAAATTCCTTCAAATATGAGTAGATTATACTGAGGATATGTTGAGCGGATTAACGAATGTGAACTACAATCAACTCAGCTTAGAAGCAGCATTTTTATTTCCTTTTTGTAAATTTGCATTTGCAACGCCTATTGAAATGATCAGCTTTGCACAGGTTTCATGAATTGTCCATCACTAATAAAGTGCATGTTATGGTGCATCGATATTTTAACTGCTTCAAGCGCTTATACAATTCTTCTGCAAGAAGGCTGCTTGTTTTATGGTTCGATTGCAGAATAAAAAACTGACCAGTCAAGAACATGCAAATTTTGGTTGTTCTAAGCGATAGTAAATCCTAAAAAGTTGATACATACGGAAATTCTCATTATTGTTATAGGAGGGCAGCTTAAGGTTTATAGTGGTTTCTAAATTAAAACTAGCCTAGTTTTGAAATGTTATTGCGTTGCAATACTTTTCTCGCTTGGAATAATTGCATACGATAAATTAGAGATAAAGTGGGATGAGTAGAGTGTGCTGATATTAAACAAGGCAATTATATTTCGTAGCATTCTGAGTGTAGAGAGTACTTGACGGCAGAGAACCGTCAAAACAGACATCAAGAGAGCGGGTGAAAAATCTCTTCTATAAATGCACTTGGCACATTTCGAGGGAGGCATATTGAGCAGCAGAGTGCAGTTTTTAGATCTCTTATTTTTTAAGTTATGATGTTTATATGAAAGGTGTTGTATTTGTGGTGCAAGTTCTATAACTTCTTCAGATGGTTGGGGCATTACCCTGTTCACCAAGATCCTCTTCTGCCTGACTGCAACGTTTACTACACATTTAAGGAACCTCACAAAAGTGCACATTTTTTTGCAGTTAATATGGTATCTGATGCGCTGTCTTTATTCGTCGCTCTAACGCATTCCCGTTCCCTCCCTCGTATCCTTTTCTATTTTATAGGTACTTGCTCTTCGCACCATCTTTTTGCAGTGAATTTTTGCTTTAATATTCTCTTGCTTGATTGAAAACGTCTTTTGTGTTGGGGTTTGTGACTACGTTTTTAAATAATGATTATCTTATTGTTTGAAACATGCTGAAAAATACATCCGACTTCTTCTTGAGTCATTCTCATCGGTTATGCGCCTTTTTAATGAAGAAAACTTATGGTCTGTATACAGCGACAAATTGACCTCTCAAGAATATATTTAAACAGTCGTTTGGCAGAGTCAGGTTGCATGCGACCGGAAATATATATGCCACATCGTTAATTTACACACGCAAATGTTTTGTTTGCGACGGGAACCAGGGACAGGCTTAACGTATAATCACATAAAAATGGTATAAATGTGATCAAGGTTTTCTGTTTAACATTCACCTTCACCTTCCTGGGACCCGGTTTAGCCCGGATCTACGTTTATTCCATAGCTTGAGCTCCATAACTTGAGCGCTAAAATTACCACGCAGAAACCTAACGTTGATTAATAAATGCGACAGTTTAAGGTAGGCTTGCATCAAATAAAGTTCCCATATATTTCAGCACAAGCTTCCTTAACAAAGAATTAGGACCACCAAGCAAATACTGGAGTAAATTAACGCTATCAGCGGCGGGAAATGTAGATAAAACGCCTTTCACGCAGGCGCAATAGGTTTTATATTCGCTTGAATACTAATTTGCAGGTGTTGCATGCTTGGCAAGCTGTAGAGAATCTGAAGAGAGTAGCATTGTAAGGAAAGCGGTTCGGCGAGGAGGTGTGTATGTGCTCGTTGGGAGATGCGGAGACCACCTCTTCCTCGTCGACGGTCCATTACGCGAGTACGCTAAACGCGACCATGGACGTAGACGATCGCATCACTGATCTCCTCAATTCTCTCAGGTTTATCGTTATCTTTCGTGCTAATGAAAGCGAGTTCGGGCCCTTATCGGCTGTGGAGGGCGAGGGGGATGTGGGTATGGGGGAACTGAATAACTAGCTAGAAATGATTTTTTTCGATTTGAGGTAACGACGCTCATTCATATAGGTAACGCTTACGCTCTGCGCTGCTTAACTTTCACTCGTATCAAGTGAGTATTTAGAACAAATATATCTTTTCCGCCACTCAGATTATGATTTTTCTGTTTGCTACATTCGTTGAGCAAACAGAAATGAAAAAATTTTCTCCTTTCACTTTGATATGCATTGGGGTCGTAAAACATCTCTAGGATTGGTTCTCTTATCATAAAATATAATGAAAATATACTTTTCGGGCATAAGAAAATCATTTAAAAAAATATTTTTTGAGTTGCTTTTCGTCGTGGCAATTGTGTTTGAAGTTCTGCTTTAGAATATTGAGAAATGCGAAAGACTTTGTGCATGTTTGAAGGTTGCTGATTTTATAGGTGGCATTGTTTGAGGGGAAAATCTTCGCATGATCGAGATGATGATCGTCTGAGGAGGTTGCACAAACAGCTCGAAGCAGTGATCAACGAAGAGCCCGATGATTGCAGGTGAATCCTTATAAGCTCGGATACTATCCTGATAATTGCTGAGCTTAGCTCCTTGTTTCTTGCATTACGCATTTTATATTGTGGTGGATGATAGTATGATTGTAATGGTTGACTTTGTTGTAAGTGGTGTACTATTGCGAGAGCGTTTCTGTTCCACCACTTGCTAGGATCGGTTTACGGCAAAGCGCTGGTGTTGATTACTGGCTTTGCAGCAGCACATTCGATGGTTGGAACGTGATCTTGATTCTTATTCATATATTCGAAGCGGTCTTTTTACATTTTTAGGTTTTTTTCTTGATAAAGGTATAATATAAAAGTGTGTTAACTGAAAACAATATCTGAAAGGGAAAGCAAAATTAGGATTAAGAAAAGAGCACTTTTGAATTTGAAACGTTTGATCGAGCACTTTTTATATGGTTTAATAAAAAGCAGAAGAGGTGTTAAATGTGTGGAGCGCAATCTTCATTGTCCGATTCGTCGAATATATTCATCGTCTTCGTCTAAACTTGATGTGCTGAACAACGTCGTTAAATTTTTGACTTCTTCCTAGGTGGCTTACAACAATTCAACGATATACCTCCGATGTGTTGCCTGTTATAGTGAAAATAGAGAATGAAGGCATGTTTGTTAAGCGTGCCACATTCACTTGCGAAGATCGGAAAATATAAGGTATGTCAGTGGGCACAATAATTTTGTTCATTGTGATTTGTGATGGGCAAAAACAGTTTAGCGCACGACGTAGAGCCGCTCTTCGTAAAATTTATGGTGTAAAGGAAATGGCGATCGCGTTGTGAAGAGGTAGATGTGTTTACAGGCGACGACGTTTGCGACATATTCTTCCGGCAGCGAACTGTATTCGAGAGCAGCTGTTGTTCCTGAGACAATCGTTGCATTCGCCTACACCACTCTCGACCAGTGTTTACGTGTCTCGAGCGCATGTTGCGCTAAGCGAAATCACTAAGCATTCAGAAGAAGAAGAATATCGGAAACTGGCGACTATTGTCGGTACGTGACTTTGTGGATGTTTATTTGAAGTTGTGAATCTAGGGAACTTCCCGTTAGCCACTTATCATGGCACTGTTCAAATTGCTTGACACGTGAGGCAGCTATTATTTCTTAGCCTTCAACCTTTCTGAGAATAATTGCGCCTAGTGAGTCGCTTGCTTTTCCAACCAAGTCGCATAGATCATTGTCAAAAACATCTAGGATGTTGCACTTTTTTAGGATTCAAAGCCGAGAACGTAATGCGTGGTTTATAGCTTAGAGAAAATTTATAGGTGTGCATTCTATGTAAAGTTGGATTACGTTTAAAATTTGTGAACAGCGACTGTGTACTTTACCCCAAAACTTTGTTGATGCTAGTGCAACGAGATGATACAAACAAATGAATCGAAAACGGTGAATTTGTTTAAACTTGACTTGCTTGTTATCAGTCATAGTTGAAAAAAGGATTTATCACTCACTCTTCTTTGCTTTGAGTTATTATCATTGGTTACGTTAATTGTGAAGTGATGCAATTCCATGCACGAAAAAAAGAGCAATCCTTATTCGTAGTAATCACTACGTTTGGGATTATTGAATGATGCTTCACACAACGACAACACATCATTTCATTGCGATCCAATTTTTATCGGCTCATTTCTTGCGTATTCATTTCCTTATTTTCGTAGTTGTTTTACAGACGTATTCTCATTCCATTAATGTAGCCATCTAATCTTTCTTCCTCCATAGTAATTTTATGTTATTGTACCCATATCTTTAGCAAATAGCGTATTTTGGTTGTCACAAATGTAAGGGAGGATTCGTGCTTGGATCGCACTGAACAGTCAGAACAGTCTTTGTTATGTAATGCTGTATCGTCTTTTGTGATGCATTGGTTAGGATTTTTCACTTTCTCAGTTTAAAAAATTTTTTTGGCGAATAATGATGTCAATGTGATCATAGGTTTATTGGCGGTCAAATAGCGACGATCTTTTCATGAAGGTATTAAAGCTTGGAAATGTATAGCCACAGACTTCTATGCTATAGCAGTATTAATGTTTTTAAGGTGTTTTGGAGGCGGTAGCCGAGAATCTCGTGCTGGAAGTGGATGCATTCGGTGTAGATTGTGCACCGGAACATCGCGAAATTCGCAAGCTGGTTGCAAGTGCACTAACGAATTTGACGTTCGGCAATGCACAAAGCAAACGGCGCCTATGTGCATACCCGAATTTGATCGAATATGTGATCAGAGTGATCGACGATTCGCATAAACTCGCTCAGGTGACCTTCCTTTCGATTTCACTTCGTCCATAGTGCTGTTTGCATTAGAGGATCCCTTTTATTATCGATATCCGGTTGAAATATTGCAATAGGATGCACTATGCACGTTTGGCATAATGGGAAGGGTTTGAATCATTCGGTTAATCAGAAACTCTTAAGTGCAGTTGATCAATTTAAGATGCTCTCGCACAAAAAGTCGTTTATCCTTTCGAGTGATCTGTTTTCTGGGAAAATGCATAAACGGAGGTGTTTTTAGCTGTATTTCAAATTGCTTAATGCATAGGAAGTTCCATTTTATAGTAGCTATTGATATCACAGTCTTTCATTTACAGGCTATGCATTTGTGGTTCTCTGCCTCTCTGTCTCCCTAATCCCGGTTCTAAAAATAATTGCAAGGCGTCTTCATACACGTAATATTTCTATCGTTATCGCATATACTTCTCCGTGGTGTATACGCTTTGGGCGTGCCTCAATACGTCTATCAGGCCTGTACGTACGCAAGGTCATAGCCAAAGGGGAGGAAGCTGGGGAGAGAATCAACGCAATTTCCAATGACAATATCTTTATCGCATTGCAAAATGAACCCATTAGAACAGGACGGATCGAATGACTCTATGACAGGTTTAAAATGTGCACATCTTGGAAATTTGTAAACGTTAAGAGCCAAAGAAAATATGATTATGCAATAATCACGTTGGCGACATAATGCTTTCTTACCGACTGCGACATTTTCCGAGCCTTGAAGTGAAATTTAGACGGATTTATCGATTCTGGCAATGTCTGTCTTATTCATGATGAAGATGAACGTTCATCGTCCAAAGGAAAGACTTCTATTTTTCGAGAAATTTTTTTAAATAACAGGTACTTTGTAAAGTTTTTACTGCGAATAGTAATTAAATAATTAAAACAGGCCATCTGCAAATTGTCAACCTCTTTATTCGCTTTGCCAGATCAGGAAATTCTTGCCTTGTCGAGAACGAGAGAGAGGTCTTCAGCCGCTGTTTGCCGCACGTTACATTAGACAAACCTAGATTTTTTTGAAACATTCAGGTTACTGGGGTTCTTCATTTCCATGATTTATGCGTCTACTTGATAAGGTAAGTGAATGAAGCGAGCTAGAATTTTTTGAGAAAAGGCAAACAAAGTGAGCTGGGTTCTTGCCTAGATGAGTGAGGAGAGCCGAAAACCTAAAGGTTGAATGGATTTCTTGCTATATCAGTTTGGAATTATAGGAACTGCGAATGTGAAACACTCTAATATACCTGCGTATTTTTTCTGTAAGGAAGGAATTTCTCGCATTCCTCCACATTCATTCACAGCATAGTCCTCTTGTCTTAGGCACACTGTTGCTATCTTTGCTGAGCGGTATATGCGCTCATTTAGTTGCTCCAAAGAGGATCTGTTGCCCGTTCATCTAATGAAGTTGCACTCTGTCTCCTTTTGCGATTGTAGTTGGCTTCAATCCACTGTCCGTCGTTGCTTCTTCGCAGTGATTTATCATGCGGTTCGTTGAAACAACAAATTACTTAGTTCACGTTCGGAGATGCAGGCGTTAATAAGCTATGGGTTGTGATAACAGTCGGTTGGTTAGTTCTGGATGTACCTCGTGTGATAAAATAAAAATATAGGTTCAGTTCTTAATTGTGGCTTGTGACACAATCAGTCGGAAATAATCTTGCTTTCAAGCTTTATTCTGTCATCCTATGAAGTTTGCAGGTTTATGCGGGTTTGCTCCGTAATTTGTCATGGATGGCAGACGCGGAGATGAGTGCGACGTTGTCGCCGACAGTGTCTGCGTTGACGCGTGCCTCGTTGCGTGCTTATCGTGCCAACGAAAGCAAATGTCTGTGTGCAACATTGTCGGCGCTTTGGAATCTTGCGTCACATTCCCGCGAGAACAAGAAGTCAATTTGCGAGCAGAGTGGATTTTTGGATATGATCGTCGAATTACTCACCACTGATGCACAACACACGGTTTGCACTTTCTTGCATAATTTGGGCACAGCTTTTTCCAAATGTTTCATAGTTAGGCTGTCTGATGCGCTCGAATGTACTCTGATTTGCTTTCCTCATCCTTTATGCGATGAAGCCTTCTTTATCTGAGGCGTGTGCCGCGATGTTTGGAGGTTTCGGAAATGACCTTGCCCGTCACAAAAGCGAATTCGCATTGCACTTACCCCGCCCTCTTGGGAAAGTCGGCGTGAGGAGGGAGGGACGTGTATGCAAAGGTCAACTGCTCGGGTCTCTACAATTTTGCGGAGGAGTTATCGCCTCTGCGAAGGTCCGGAGCTATTTGCGAAACAACTTTGCGTTGTGTGGACGAAAGTGCGTGGAGGGCTGAGTATGTCAGCGCTTGTACAGAGGCACTTTCCTGCGTGAGCACAGAAAAAGTGTATTTCACCTTTGGTTGGCCGGAAATGTGAGTCATTTTCGCGGCTTGTTTTATGCATAGGCGGCAAATGTAAAGATGCACATCCTTAACGCTTTCTGAACGAAATATGCGTAAGAAGACAAACTTGATGTGGATAGGCCAATCGAGAGAAGCGAAGTAAACAGACAGTTTTGCATTTATCTACCCGTAAGAAAAAGACTTGTGAGAATAGCTGGCTTTGTACGAGAGCTGTTATATATTTCTGTTATGGCGTATATTCTGTCCCAGTTTTTTTATTTTATTTACTTGTTTTTTTTTTCATTGTGCATCCGTTGTTTATCATTTCGTCGTGGAAAATGTGAAATGTTTGATGCTATCGTGCTGATTCCTTTTCTTTTATCGTTAATCATTTGTTGGTACTGTTTTCATCCAGGAGACATTAAATTATGGAAGAAGCACTTCTTAGCTCAAGACCACTGCTTATTCTCTACTCTTATTTCATACACTCAAAAGAATAATCTTCGTTTGCAGTTCTGTAGAGGCATACACTTGCAGGGGTTGAAGCTGACGAGTGGCGTTCAAATTTGCACCAGCTTTCATGGTGCCTTCATTCGCCTGTTAATTTCTCGCGCCTGTTTTATGATTATATTCATCAAGCTTGCGATGTTTCAGACATTGGTCGAGCCAGCTTCGGGTGTTCTGAAATATGCTTCGATGTATTTGGCTGCCGTCGGTGCAAACCAGTTGCTTTCAACGTCAGCGTTACATAAAATGGTGTTGCGCCTGGTGGATCTGCTCAATAGCCCCTCGTTCACGATTATCGGTAACGCATTGGGCGTGCTTTCACAGCTTTTAGCCAAGGATCATCAGCTACGGGTACATGTTAGGTGGGTCTTGTTCGCTTGAGTGAATTTTTTGATGCATTTGCTAACCAATAATTTCAGTTTAGTAGTCTGTTAATTCTCCATGAAACACGGAAAGAAAGTCGTTTAATTAACTTGCTTGCACCGATTTCAGATTGAATCATAAAGCAATGCAGCTGCTCAATCATTTGCGCAATTCAACGCGTGACGATATTCGGAATGCGGTGAAGACGGTGCTCGATTACCTTAACTCAGCGGATTTGAGTGCAGCGTTCGCACCTCACTATTCGTTTGCACCCACCACCACATCGGTTGCATATCGAGCTGATGGTGGGTTATTGTGTTGTTGTGAAGTAATAAATGAGCTGCATAATATAACGCGGTCGACGGTGGTGGTACAGAAATTGCTAGCTACAGGTGTTGAAATTGATCAACTTAAGGTTGCGGACCTGCGATCCGCAACGGATCCTTGTGCCAGGTATTTGAATAAAGGAACCTGTAGTAAACAATAGCGGAAGCTGCTAAAATAATCTTAGTGTTGCTGCTTTGTTGACAGTACTAAAATTCAAATGAATCATTATCCCAGCAGGAAAGCGGGAACGATTCCGCCTTCGGAAATCCTCCCAGAGGGGATGGATGCGGGCAGGAATATTGTCTGAATAGAGCAAGTGTATGTATAATTGCGAGAATGCTTAACTCGAGCTGTTAGACAGTTTTCTTGCTGGGAAGATCAAGTAGGTGTGGCATATGTGGCATGCTGCTGAGGTTATGATGGAGCATGCAATTCTACGTCAAATGCTCTCTTCGGATGCGTTTAACCCATTGTGGGGATGTGAGTTGGAAATGCTAATTTTTATTATTATTATTATTATTATTATTATTATTATTATTATTATTATTATTATTATTATTATTATTATTATTATTATTATTATTATTATTAATATGAATATTATTATTTTTTTTTTTTGAAATCGATTTCTGTATTTGGCGTTATTCAGTTGGGTTATTTGGTCGCATTGGTCATTAGTGTCTAAAGGGAGGTGATGAACTAAGTTACGCTTACTTCAGCTCTTTCGCTGCTTTCTTATCGATTTAAACTTTCTGCTGGCGAATGTATTCTTCTTTCAGTGTTGAATCCATCAATCATTGTCACTGTTTGTCTGTTTGCATTTTTGGATTCTCTTCTCTCGCATATGCGTTTTTCGCAGCTCCCGTTAGTGATCTGTTGTATTTTAAGGAATGTCGTCATCATATGGCGGTACGGGAACAGATGCTACACCATTCATGGACACTCCAAGGCGGCTGAAGTTACGTTCGGCACATTCGCATGCACCACCTTCTTTATTAACTGCTGAATTGGGTGGTGCTGAGACGGCACCCTCTTTATTTGCTTTTCCGGGGACACCCTGTGCTGCTGCTACGATGCAGCACGGCTTTGCGCCGAGACCTGGAGAGCGACAAACACAACAGCAGTTCGCCTCCTTACCGAGGCAATACTTTCATCAACAGAGCAATAGATATGCTGATGTGACTTCAAGACGTACCGAGGCGGATCTCTTCACACAACCTCAACCCGCCACTTCGTTTGCACCACTGTACGTGAAGGTTTCGAATTTATAGCAGACCGCATTAAATTTGACATTTAAAAATCGCACACTATTAGTAGGATGTAGCGCAGAGCATTGTAGCCCTGAAGATAGGGTTGCATACCATACTATGATGCATACCATGATGCACAGGTGGACTTCCTCCGAAGGTGGTTGGATACAAAGCTCGCGAGCTGCAACTTACAGCCGCAGATTTACAAATTGCGATCCTGTTTTCTCAAAATCTCATTTTTCTGTCGTTTTTTAAAATTCCCTCCTATTTTTCATAACTGGTTGCGATCTTAGTTGGAAATCAGGCAGTGATTTTCGGCTGTATCCTTTCTTAGTTAGAGTAGGGAAGCGATCTTGTTTATACTTCGGTTCATGTTTGGTGGTTGAATGTTTTGTCTTTTCTCATTTTCTGTTAGATATTTCGCGTATACTGTTCTATTGATATGAGAGTAGAGGGAAGGGGGAATCTGCGTGTATTCGATGGGAAGCTTTTGTAGAGGAAGAGGAGGAAATATATATCACAGACAGTTTCAAAACGGACGGATATTCGAGATGGAAGCGCAAATTGATTTCACTGTACTGAGGTTTACATTTTCGATGGGGCTTGCATTCTAGCGAGCGTAAAAAACAGCTGTTGCGAGTGGCAGTTTCTCAAAAACCAACTTGTAATGGAAGATGCATATGAATAATTTGGTTTATAAATCAGCAAATACGGTAGAGTATTTCTTTGAGTGGTTTGTAAGCATGCAAATACTGCGACATGCGTTCTTTGAGGGGTATTTTAGCAGGATTGTTGCAGTACTTTTGGTACTCCGATGAGCATGATGGGAGGCCAGCTAGTTGGTCAGGTGCAGATGGAATCGACTTCTTCTCAGACGAGTGCTTATGCAACGAGTGGTGCAACAGCTGACGTTGATGATAGTGAAGATTTCGAAGATTCGGAGTTGGCGCGACTTGACCTAAGGTCGGATGATCCCTCTTTTGAGGTTGAGGATAGCGTGCGTTGCACAAGATGCACAAGTACTCAATCTCTAAGCTCCTTGTTACCGGTACGTTTATTTTACATTTTAACCTTCTGACGATATTCGTTGCTTGAAGTGTAAAGAAAAAGACTGAATAAAAGTCATCTCCTTCCGATCGTTTGCTGTTATGAGCAATGGCTTAGGTATATTTGTAGCCGCGAGCACTTTTGTTTGAACTGCTCAGAGGTAGTTAAATGAATTCAGAATTTTAGTCAATAATCATTGGAGTCCTTTCCATTTCACATTGCTTTCTTTTGAAGCCTTT
Organism: Baylisascaris procyonis; assembly: GCA_037389465.1. Classification (NCBI taxonomy): domain Eukaryota; kingdom Metazoa; phylum Nematoda; class Chromadorea; order Rhabditida; family Ascarididae; genus Baylisascaris; species Baylisascaris procyonis. The sequence continues at coordinate 1,323,900 of JAZARR010000033.1, read as the reverse complement.
AATCTTATGTGGGCACGTTAGTAAATCACGTTTTGAATTTTGGTGAATGGACAGCTACCGTCTTCACAAAAAAATATAAAAGGACCCTGTTTTTAAAATTATAACTATCGCTAGTTTTCTCTCCCTGGGTTATTTTTGGTTTTCATGCAATTATTTTTCTAATTTTTGCACGCATTAGCTAATTTTTTCTTCTGGAATCCTGTTAGAACTTTTCGAATGTTGTTCTTTGGCCCATTCTGTTGACTTTTAGAGAGGAAGAAATGGAGAAAAATCCAATAAAGGCAGAATGAGAAAAAGAGGAAAGCTTTGGAAACTTCTATTAGACCAAAAGAAAAACCACAAAAAATGCTCCAAAATTATTAGAAATTTTCATTCCAACTAAGTCCAACAGTTATGATCTTGCTTTTCCCATTGTCATGGGCACATCAGGCACATCACCAAGCGCTTGCAAGCTTTATAGGGCGACAAGAGTGCGTGGGAAAGTTGCAACAATTCGGCAATGAACAGTAATCGGCTATCACCGGCAAGCGCCACTGACCTGCCAGATTCGCCAACGCAGTGTATAACACCCTCACGACATGAGCTAACGATTCCCTCCGCGAGTGACCTAACTGCCAAAACGGAAAAGACGGCTGAATCTAATGCTGAGAATGGTCAGGCAAATAACGACAAGCAAAGTTATGGCAGCGAGAAAGATGACCAGCAACAGGTTGCGGACACGCTCGCTCACTTGGTCAACATGCAGTTAAGCGTGGTCGATCAGGACTCGCCGCGTGATGTGAAAGATGGTTGGCTTGGCCTGTTTATATTATTTCTTAGCCAATGGATTAGAAGACGCAGTAGCTAAACTGATAGGACATCAGAGCACAACTTCAGGTCTTCTGTGAATGTAATATCTCTGCTTATCGCCTTTTCCTGTCTGCCTTTGGTCGAAAAACGCCTCCGTGGTAGCTCTTTGCTGAAACACATTTAAACGTTTTCAGAGGCAATCAAACAATCGAGCTCAGCTGACGATGATGGAGATTATGGGAGTTTTATCGGACGTGCAGATTCCGAGTTGCTGAACCAGTCAATCGAAGCGGCAATGCCGAAGCGGTGAGCTGACAACGTTTTCTCTGTATTGTCCTCCGCAGTATTGATATGCTGAGTGGTGTAAAGTCGTCAGTTTTATTGGTAATTTGAAAGGTTATGAGAAAGAGTTCCTTTTTGTTTTGTTTTTGGAATGAAATGTGAAAATTATCGGAAAACTTAGTGATTCTAGTTATTTCGTTTTGTTTGGGCACCTGAGCGTGTTTTCATAAACTACTTTCTGTTTTATCGTATGAAGCGAGTAGTAAAATATGAATTGTTTTTCTGACTTCGCATCGGAAACTTTATTTTTCCAGAGCGCTATTTAAGAATGTAGGGTATTTCTCGAAGTTCAATTTATGACCGATATCTGCCCTAAAGGCCTTTGTTACGAATGATTTTTTTTTTTTTGTGATTGTAACAAAGGCTGTTTCGCAAGTCTGCCTGAAATTTTGTCGACTGCACACAGATTAGTATGAGCTCATAGGAAGCTTATACGTTATAGTGACTATACCTATGAGAGCTTTCACGTTAATTGTGACACAAGTTTGCAGATTCCTGTCCATTGCAAATGTCGAAGACAATTTTTCAGTATTGGACTTTTGTAGGATAGAAACGAATGAGGACTTCTTGGCCGACATGATCGAGCAAGTGCAGCCAAAAGCATCACCTCGTTCCCGACGTCAGCCGAACACTGGACGAAATTTTTCTTCGGCTTCAACAGCAAGGGTTCATTCGGCGGCTTCGAGCATGAAAAGTGAGCACATCTAATGTCATAACTTTAACTGATTTCGTTGTCATGTTCCATCGGGTATCTTTAGTCAGAAACTGCACATTTACCCTTATGTTCAACACCTAATATATTTGTACGCAGAGTATTGCAAACGCCCTTTCTGCTTGTCTGTCCACGTAGTTCGGCATCGAGGTTCACTGTAACGATTCGGACGAAGCTTACAAAACAGATGCCGAGACCAGTTGTAGGCTCAGATGTTAAAAATCATCTTTGTTCTCATCGGCCTTATCTTTCCATCCTCAGATTTGTCTTATTACTCTTTCATCGAAATCAAACCTCATCATAGGCGAAATGTTTTGTTCGAAACGCCCCTATTATAAATCAAGCAAGTTTTGCGTGCTGGGAACTCGTTCTGCGCTGTGAACTTCATCTCCACAAAATTCGGATGCGAAGTGCCATTACAGCAATAGACAGCACGTCATTATCGAAATGTTAGCAAGGATTCTGAAATTTGATAACACTAGATTCTGCGCAGTCTATATGGATGGGCGGTGGATTGATTCTGTGCAGATTGCGTGCATTATGTAAGAAAAGAAATGTGCATCTGCAGTGCAGATTTGTTGCATTCAACTGCTGTGCGGTTGAGCCATCCATTCTGCATTTCCAAAAAGAAAAACGGGCTGAGCCCTACTGTGTGAAGTGTTTCCCAGTGTTTTTACCATCGGTGTTGGATGGGATAAAATCAGTTGATGCCGAGGACGCAGCCTTTCGCTAGTTTAAACACTTTTCCTTTGCTTTATAACTGAGTAGATGCGTTGTGCGCTTCTCTTCATGGGCCATCGGTTTAGATGAATGCAAATAAAGATTTACAGATGAGGAGCTTAACGAGGAAATTTGATGATTGGGAGAACAGGATTCTGCGAGTGACTTTTTCTTGCAAATCTTTGAGCCAATTTTCAGCAGACGATGACGACTTTCTGTTGCAAAGTATTGCAAGCGTATTACCACAGAGTTCGAACTCACGTCGTGATCACTGGGGGTTAGGTTCACCGCCAAAAAAAGCGAGGGCCGTGACGGGCGATACCGCACGCGCGTCAACTGGCCCTAAGCGAAGCTCACATGCGGTACTCACAACGCAAACGCGAGCATGCACTTGCGTACGTGACGTAACAGTCAACGGTGGCGATTTTGGCGGGGGCGGCTCGCAAGTATCGTCAGGTGAAAGTGCATGCGATTGCGCCACGATGAGCTCATCAGCCGCACTTTTCAATGCTGCCCTCCAGGTATGTTGGAATTTCATCAGCTGCTACGTTTTTTAAAGCGTTGGAGTTGATGACTTTGTCGTTGAACTATTGCAAAAATTCAAAGAAGCTGGAACAGTTTGGTGACGTACAGTTGGAAGTATATGGTAAGCGAGGAGACCGATTGTGAAGTGACGAAGTAATAAGCTGCGCTAGGCCATGAAGCAAGCAGAGAAACAGTGCATTTGGGAAGACAGTGAGTGACTTTCCACTTGAAGTCAGCTGACTATCATAAAAGTTGGGGATGAGCAACGCCATGAGTCAGATTAAACGGCATTGCTGTCTGAACGCTTTCAGAGCTCATCGTTGGTTGAAAGCACTCAAACATCTGAAAAAGTGCGTGACGCATGCTCATTGATCCACCACCTATCGAATGAGGTATGTGAACATTGTTTCATTTCATTACAAAATTCTCTGTTTCATTTTATCATAAATTTTTCTTTGAATGTCTTGACAAATGAAAATTGTTTTCGCCTATAATTCCCCTAAGCTGCGAATTCAGTTTCCTGAGTGAATGTTACTTCAACTACATTTTTATGCTTTTGCAGCGTGAAGTTATTGCTTCGAGAGGAGTACTTTTATTTAAATTTAGCCATATTTTTTGATTTCTTTGGCTTTAGGCCCAGGCAAGAGTTTCGTTCCACTTAATTTTTGATTTCTAGTCTTTTTCCAACTTTTGATAGTGATCGCTGTTTTGATGACTGGCCATATTCGACGATAGCCAGTCAAACAACTTTTTGGTCGGTGACTAATATGGTATTTTCTCGACTGCTTACATCATTTAGCGTCGTCGTTCTTTTATCCATAAGAAACTTCGCTGATCTCTGGCAAGCAGAAATCTGAGCTGCTGATTTGTGTTTTTGGTGTGCAGAAACCGAAATTACAGTTCATTTGCTGTCATAGAAATCGGAGTTTTAATGTACTGGTCGGTTCGTTGGTTTTTGCTTTACCAAGATTATCCGATAGCGCTCATAGTGTATTTAAACTCTGAGGAGCGGTGCTCGAATGTTTTTAAAGTATTTTCCACAACTATTTTCTAATGCTGAAAGTATCCTTTTGAATTTTGAAGTAGTGATTTCAACGGCAGTAAATCAGAATCATTTTTAAAGGGGAGCGATACGCTTAGCGACGACAACTACAGTCGCTTCGGTGATGACGAAGAAACGGTGGACACAATGGTACCTGAAGACGTTGATGAGGAATTTCAAGCCGAACAACTTCTTATCGATTGCAACGTAGTGGTTGGAGCGGTGCGGCACGAGATAGCCAGGCCGGCAAGGAGGATATGGTTTGTTTTCTTTTACTTTCTTATATTAGCAAAGGATACATATGAAGAGTGCATCTCCACAGGTGCAGTGTCAAGATTTGTTTTCGATTTATTTTTCGATTTAGGAGATTTTTCCTAACGGCATGAGATGTCTCCGAATACTGAAAGCAGCCCGTAACGGTGCAAAATTTGCTGTCTGGTTTTGCTCTATTGCATCGTTTATTGTCTCTTGCCTTCGTTGTTCTTTTTGCTTGTTTCCATTCAAAACGGTTCGTTGCCTGCGTGCGTGCCCGTCCCATAGTTGTTGTATCGTACGTATCCATATTCTTTTGTCCGACATCTGCCTAGAATGGAAGCTGATATACACTTTTGTTTACCCATTTAATTTATTCAATTGATTTCATAACCATTTACACTAGCGTATCTGTTCCTTATATCTGGATTTGGTCGCACCTTCTGTTGGTGTCCAGTTGAGGAGGGGTTGTAATACGAAAGAACCTTCCTCTTCGGTTTTCTGCTTTCTTCCTTTTATTACTTTTTTTTTTTAAATAGTTGTCTGTGGCCGCAACCCATAATCAGGTGCGGCTAGCGGTCACTTTCCCTCCCCCTATTTCCTCATTTGAAAAGTGATAGTGGTGGTATTGTGACTGCGAAGGGTTATCTATTTTTGCTGCCATTCCATGCTGAATCGTTGACGGTTCTTGCATTGGCTTTTGTAGTCCAGTCCAAGGGTTGTTTTCAGTGGGTCGCGAATAGCAATGCCAACACGAGCGAACGTGCGTAGTGAAGCGCGTACAATGCAGCGTAGTGAGTCGAGTGGGCCTTCTGGCTTCAATACAGCCACGTCGACAAAAACAGTGCCCACGTCATCGATGTTACGTGATGATGGCGCGTCACTTCCAAGAAGCGTTTACGGGAGGTCTTTGCCATTAGGTCCGCTGCTTTATCGTTTTATTTTATTGTTTTCTTCGCTTTTTGTTTTTCATAAAACGTTTAATAGCCTTATTAACCGCTCTTGGGTACTGCTTTGCTTTTTCGAGGTTGACATATTTTGTACAAAAATTTCCAAGAAAGCCTCGAAAATCACCTCAGAGTTGTGTTTAAAGTTGTTTTGAGATTCCAGACACTTTTTTACCTATTTTTCTTCACCTGAAATGGAGAATTTTAATTATGCAATGTTTGCTATGTGTCATTTCTTTTTTGAAACGGAATTTAATTGTCGGAGATTCAGCGACAAGACGTTCGGCCTCCGCCAGTGCAACACCTAAAAGGCGCCTCATTTCTGCCAAGTTCCCGCAGACAGGTATAACACTGGATCTCGAGAAACAGTCTACTGTGCGTTCGCCAAGGACAAGCAAGGTTAGCGCTCTGCCTGTAGATTACCTCCGACCTTAGACTCGAGCGGTGCAAATGAATCGATGTGCAACTGGCCGTAAAATTTCGGCGCATTTTTGATGCATCATTTCATAGTTGTTAACCGTGCCTCTTGTTACCGATTGCCACAGGTGAAATCCTTGAAAGGCTAATCTTCGGCTTTTTGCAGCAGATTTCGTGGAGATGTGCTAGTTAGGGGATGATTTATTGAAACTGATTTTCATTATCTTGCGTTTTCCGCAGGTGACGAACGAGAACACACGTGTCGTATCACATGTGGTGTCGCAAGCACGAATTAAGCCAACTGTGCCGCCGAAACCGCGTACGGCCGCTGCACTTTCTTCAGTACGAAGCGCTGGCAAATCAGACAAGTCGAAATTGGCGCAGCCTCGAGTACACGTTAGAGAGCGAAGTGAGAATGCGATTGGTGCGCGAAGCCCAATACGGGATCAAGAATCATCAGCGCCGATGGATTCATTGCCTTCGGAGGTTGCGCCGACGAATCCGACCTCTAGTAGATCTGTACGAGTGCCACCCTTCAATTACAAGAACCCGCAAGAGGTTGTTTTACAATAAGAGTAATTGCCGTTAATTTCGGCGGGCGTCTATTACGCAGGTTATTGCGAAATGCACAGATCTGAACGAAGAAGAAATATCAGAAATGTGACTGTTCGGAGGAGTCTAAGTTTTTCAAGAATTGAGGGTGCTATTTTTTTCATTTTTCCGAATTTTTCATCGTTGTAATCTGTCTTCTTATGCTCAGACTACAAATAACAGGAATTGGACTTTGGTTGGAGTAATTCTGATATAATAAGTGGAATTTGATAAGCGTTAAGTGCAGCCGCACACAAAAACTTGATATTAGAGGAAGGGGAGCAGGCTCAATTAAGCCGCTAAATCTCGGTTGCGTACCAAAAGCGTAAAAATCCGAACCTCGAAATTGGCACGAACCATCTAACGGCATGCCTATGCATTTATCTGTGGTAGAGTTTACGGTAAAAGTATGAAAGTGAGATTTTTGGTGGCAATGAAAATATCTGTTAGGGAGTTTCTATTTGGCACAGAACCGGCTGAATGTCATTGCGAAATGTGCTTATCGCGCTCTGATCTTAATATTGAACATTATTAGTTGACGACAGTGATTTTCTAGTGGTTGGCAATCATTTGCGTTTTTTCCGAACAATTGGAGATTTGAAAAGAAACGATGGACGATTTTTGATAAGAGTAAAACAAAACTTTTCCACCCAAAAATCAAAGAAAAAATTTCTCATTTTCGAGAATAATCTAGTTTTGACCCATTTGGTAGTGACGAAACCTGATAGCAGTGCAGGTTTAGGCAGTCGAATGGGGAAAGGAACATTGTCTTTAACGTTTCATTATGCGCCAATTCCTTGTTATTAATATGGATATAGTTAAACCGTCTTCTCTTTAACAAGCTGTAGTTTACCATTTATTTGCAGCTGACGACAATTCAACAGTGTGATGAGAAGACACTAAATGTCGAGAAGTCGCCAGAAGCAAACAGCAGCTGTATCTGTGATCTACATGATGAACTAAAGAAGAAACCGAACGTGAAACAGATGCTCGTTACAACGGTTTAGGCACGTTATTTACCTTTACGTTGCTGTCGAAGATTGTGTTGCTTGTTAATGAGTCGCCTTTAAGATGAGTCGGATTTAATGAGTCTTCGGGGGTGGGGTGGTGAATAACACCCCAAAAATATCGTGGACGCTTTCTTTATTTTCTGCATTCTCTGTGAATATGTTCACATGTGCATTTCTTCAATTTTTGACTTAATTCCCTTAGGCGTTTTCCCTCTGTTTCTGTAAGAATTCATCAATTTCTATTGTACATAGGCCGTCCTCTGATCTGTGCTGTAGAGTTTGGCAAGACGGAAATATAGTGCTAGCCCTTGAAGTCGACCGACCCCTCCTAAAGCGACGCGTACTTTATCTTGTTATGCTTATTTTAATGTAGTTGTTAGTCGATTCCGTTAAAAGAGGTAGTCTTCTTGCGCTCATTGGTAATGATAACTCATTAAAGCAAAGAACAAGCATTTTTTTTCGATCGGTGTTAATGCTGACGAACACTGACGGTGTGATCGCTGAAATTTCTTCGGTGTTGTATTCCGCTGTATAGGACTAGTTCTGGAACAGGATAACGTGTTGAAACGTCGTGTGAATGAGCCTCTATTATGAGCTGCTGCTTTTCGTTATCGATGACATATTCGCGTTGCTAAAGTTTTTCTGAGTATATATTATTATAATATAGTAAGAGATTTGAAAGCTTGGCGGAAAGTGGGGTGTTCTCTGTCGTGGTGCACTATTTCGTTTCGTCGTTGTGCTTGTGAAGGAGTGATGTTGATATTAGCTCTTTTTTAGTGATGAATATTCGCATGGAATGTGTCCTTACCAAAGTTGCGGTGATTGCAATCGGAGGAATATACTTTGAGGTGCTTGATTTGTAGTTCATATTTCGCTTTGTGTGCTAATTTTTCTTTCTACCAGAACTCTATATTTGCATTTACTGTGTTGCACATCTTTTTTTTCTTGTTTATCGCTCAACTACTGAGGTGACATAACGTTGCACAGCGAAGACGATGCGTGTGATGTGCTTTTTGCATATTTATGCACAACTTTATGCAAGAACCTTGCTTTCTTGTGATGCCAGCAGAGGGTGGTGGATGCTCAATACATCGCATACTTTCGGCATTCATTTCAAAACCTCTTATCAGTGATATTTCCGTTGTTCTTGCTCGTTATTCAAACACATGTGTTTATATATGTCTGCTCGGCAATTTCAATTTCTCAGGCACAAAACTTATTGCCGCGTTATTTGCTACTAGACGAAGCTCAGAAAAAGCATAAATCAATCGTTTAATACGCGGCAGCTTTATTAAACGTTTTTAAGTTTGACGTTCCCACTCAGTACATTAGGTAGATTTGAAAAGCTTGGAAACCATATTGTTGCTGGATTTGTTTGAGAGTTTTGTTATGATTTGTTTTGCTTTTTTTGTGATTTGTTCAATTTTCGATTTAAGGTAGAGTGATGCGTCAAAGTCGCCTGTGGACGTACTGCAAGTTCGTCGCTAGCTTTTCGTTCTCATTTAGCTAAAAATATATCGCTTTTCGTTTTTAATATCATGAAGATCGTGCAATTCGTTTTAGCTTAGACTGAACTTCGAAACACATGGCCGGCATTTCCATCGGTGATTGTAGGAGGGCGATGTTTTCTTCTTTCTTTTTTTTAATATATTATGTTCATTATATTTGTTGTGGAAAACCAATATGGAATGCATAGCGTTTGCTTGTTTGCTTTAAACTACGCGACCGCGGTTTACTGCTATGAAGTTTTCTTCCGCTGGTGCTTCTTTTCGATTTCTTTTTATTTATGCATTCTCAGTGACATCGACATTGCGTGGTTAAATCCTTCGAAGGGCTCTCTGAAGATTTCCTATGAAATTTACGTCAAAACGATTATGCAAATCGTTGTTCGATAGGAAGTGAAAGTTTCATTAGAAAACAGCGTCTGAATCGGCGGCCTTCCGATTTCCGTGCAGAAAACTTTGTCCAGCTGTCAAACAAGTGTTCGTTTGAAAGTCTGCTCTTAACTGAAGTTGGCATTGTGATGAGACTTTCGTAATCGCGCAGATGTGACAACTGAGTACGCCATCTAAAACAGTAAAATACTCGAGAGACGACTCTCTGCTCCTTGTTAGGATGTTCGGGTTTTCGGTATGTCATGCGACGTTTCACCGTGTAAGGAGAGTCGCCAAAAAAACGGCTGCGGCTAATGCGGTCGGTTCCATGCTCAGCAGATGCGCCACTATGAGTCTCATCAATGTATTATGCCTCGAGCTGTTGTGCAAAAACATCTTTTAAATAATGTGTAAAAACATCGAGAAACGACTTGAGAGAAATAGGAGAAATCGCGCAACAGGTTGCAGTTTCTTCAGTAAACAACGTTAACAACAGTTACTGTTCGGTTGGTGGGACGGAGATGGCATCCACATATAACTGGGCTCATCACGAGTTAGGTGTTTTGGGCTTCTCGGATACTGCGAAATTTGGAAAATGGAGGTGGGAGTGGCTGGGTTTCGGTTCCGTGTTGGCGAAGGTGGGCCCATGAACGTCTAGAATCACGAAAGATTTTGATACATCCGAAATGTAAAGGTTATCGTTGGACAGTATGTGAAATAGAAGGAGTGCGTAGCGGGAGTGTAATGACGCAAAAAAAGACTGGAGCACAGTGAAACGATAGAGAGGAAGAGTAAGTGCGGAGCAAAGCATGTGAAGGACATCCCGCGAAACGAGAGGGATTGATCGGCGTCAGTCAAGCCATAAAATGAGGAGTAGCTCTCAGATATGAAGGAAAAGGTTACATTCAACGTGCTCTAAATTTTGACCATGAAGACCAACTGGAGGAACGATAACCAAAACATTTAGATTTTCGAAACAAACACGCTCAAAACCAACTTGACGAGCGATGGCTATTCTGAAAATCTCGCTGCCACGTTTGACAAAAAGAAAGGTTTTTCCTCAAAAAGCGTCAGTCATAATAATCAATGATGGTTGAGACTACTGAGAAAGGGGCAATTTGTTAGTTCTGACGTGGCGGTTACTGCGGTTCGAAAAAGAAGAATACGAAAAACGTGTTTTGTTAATAACCCGGAGTCTAGGTCGTTCCGTCCATGGTTCAAGTTCAAGTGCAAAGTTTGAGCAGTAAAGGATGACCGAAAGTTTATGCTGCCTGATCAACACTGCTGCAAAAATTCCAACTGCTCCGCAAAACACCTTTGCGACGCATAAAACTGCGACGCAAAGTGCGCATGCCGGAGGCGCAGTTATCAGAGTTACCGAGAGCGAGTTCATGGGAGAGTGGGAGGGGTGGGCTCAAGGCAGTTTTATGGGGGGGGGGAAGATTGTTGAGGATCGTTCTGGAGCGTGGCCACTTCACTATTATTGTCGTGACAGTGAGTGGAAAGCAGTGAGATTATCAACAAAGGTGAAAATCAGTGCAAACAATCAAAATCTAGAACGTATGCGATGTTCGGGTTCGTGCTCTGAGCCGCTTCTCGATGTGAAATTTCGATTTTATTCCGTTCTTTTCTGCTTAGTTCGATCTCACATGACGTCTTTTTCTTTTGCAACAGTGAAATTATTAAGACTGTAATGAGCGAAAGTTTTGATGATCTATGAAAATACGCCTCGCATGCCATCTTTCAAATGACTATCTATTGAATGTAAGGAATGATAAGTGAGACTGTTAGTGTTAACAATAATATTACTTGCTTGCTGTGACATACGATCTACGCAAACGAACGTCTCAAGGGCTCATAAAAATGGTTTTTCCAGGTATTCATGCGTGAAAGACGTGTTGAAGTGATGGTGCTTAGTTGTTGTTTAATTCTCTACAAGGTATTTTCCACTCCTCTATCTGGTTTTTCTTGTGTATTTGAATCCTTTGCAAACGAGAAGACATGCAGAGAAGATTGCTGAAATGCCTTCTCGACATCGAAAGGGAGAAAGGAGAATTATCCGTTATTAAACAGAAGAGCGATACGGCAATATTTCAGGATCGATGCTTTTAAGACTTATCACTCTTGAGAAGTTGTAACGATTTAAGCCATCAACTTTGTGCGATGTATTTCAACTAAAGTGACTTTCTTGCAGTGAATTTTCACGAGCCTATAGAGGATGTGCAGAAAACATTGCGAATTACTGATAGACACAAACAACTGCTGTGAGGTGGCAGGCGGCCAGTACATAGGTGCGTCATAGCACTGCAAAAAATATCCGGGAACTAGTCGTTATGAGCACGCACAGAAGCGCACAATGAAGTCAATCGACTCCTGTTTGCATTGGTTTCGCAAGGAAACCCCCTCCCGCTCCCCCCTCCTCCTCCACTCCCCACTCCCATTGATTCTTGCAAGTTGTCTATTTGCTCGTTTAGTGTTGTTTGTCTAGCGTGTGTTAGTTCAGTCAGCTGTTTTCGCACTCGGTCCATGACGTCACGTTACGTTAAAATTGCTTTTCGACTGTCGCTGATCGGCAGCAGTGTGTTCAACAGTCGGCACCATAAATAGGATAGTGTATGAATGATCCTGTACCCTTATCATCGCCCTATTCAACGAGTGAATTTCGGAATTTGCAACAGGTGACGGGTAATCAGTCTAATGGCGGGCATGAAAAAGAATAAAGAATTTTGATGCTTACATAGAAATACGATAGGATGTAAAGGAAATTTAAAGGAAACTCATATGAAAAAGGGAAATTTTCAACACTTTCTGCAAAGATTCCGTTACTCAGGTTACAGCCGTATAACGCCAAAAAAGGCAACCTTTATTGTTTCTCGGTAGAACATGTTCCACTTTTACATTTGAATTTGCTACGTGAAACAAGACGCCTTAAGTATTTTGCTTTCTTAGCTCCGACTAAGTGGGTTTGAAGGCTGTATCACTAATTTAAATATTGAATCGGGAAAGCTGCAAAATCTTGATAGCTTCGCTTTGCTAAACAAATGCAAATATAGAAGTTGAACATGATAGAAGAGCCGAACAGTAAAGATTCCGGTTAGAAACTATCTTTAATACCCCATCAGCTTCGAATTTTGGGTCGTTGACATGATTCTTTGCCAAGTAAAATTACTGGTTAGCAAATTCGAAATGAAGCGAAAGAAGTGAAGCGCAAGTTCCATATACTGATAAGAAGAGAGTAAGATGGGGGGGGGGGTGGGAGGGGAAGAGGGGAAGGGAAGCAAAGAGGAATGTCAGTGAGCGGTTCAGGTTCACTAAATAAGTTTTTAAGGGGCTGAATTTCAAATTAGAGAGGTACTTCGACCATTCAATACTTTTTGGCCGTGTGAGTAAGTTTCTAAGAATTGGTTACCACTTGTGAATCAGTACGCCCACCAAAACTGGCCTTAAACAATATGGACTCCTTTTTTCACCTATGTAACGACTTCGTTTGAAAATCATTTTGGAATTGAGTCAGCTCATTTTATTGGTTCTCTTCATGAGCACTCTTCATTACTACATTTGCTCATCGAAGCATCGTCTCTTTAGTCACTATTGATAATAGAACCGTCATTAAAATCGCCTCAAATCGAAGCATCGTCTCAAATTCTGTTTTGCATAGGACGAAACTCTCACAGATATTTATTGTCACCATCACCATATCACTGCGGGCATATTGCTTGGATTTGTGTTACAAATGGGAATTCCTCCACTCATCATTTTGGATAATTTTGCCGATAATTTTGATAACAAATGTTTATCACTAACTCGACGGTCAGAAATTCCAAATCTTTAATTTTTTGCGGTCAATTACGTGAACAGAATTTAAATTCGAGTTGTAGTAGATCGATACATTTAGATACAATGAAGCCAAAATTTGAGCGATAACGTTGCTGGGAATCATCTAACTGTTGAAAGAAGGGTCGGGATTCTTCATCTTCAACTGTTTTTTTGGGGCCTCAAATTTTCTGATATTCTTCTGCGATCGCTTCAACTTCCACTTCTCCCTATCGCTTTACTAAAATTTCCATTGCGGAGCACTTCGTGAAAATCCCAAAAACCTGCTAGTATTATTTAGATTAGAAAACTTGTCATTATCACATTAAACGCGTTGGAGTTATGAGAAAGTGGTCCTTGTTTTTATCTTCTCGTCCACTAAAAAACCTGTCAGCAAAGATTATTCTGTATTAACGGAGAGTGCAGATCGTATAAGTAGTAAGGATAAGTAGGGAATGTATGGGTACCAAGCGAGTTAATAAAAAGTTTTTTGTTAAAAATCGAAATTCTACTTTTAAGTGAGTGCGATATGTAGGTGCCATTCCGATGGAACATAATCACTTCTAAAATATCGAATCATTTTTGAAGAATGGGAATTCTTCATTTGCAAGACGCATTCTAGTGACATCGTGTATGGGCGCGTCTATATGTCCGTCGGTAATTTCAATTCGGCAACCATTAAGGCTGAAGTTGCCAAATTTTATGAGTATTACGTATATCATAGGTTTTCCTCTGATGCGAACGTTGAAGCTGACCCTTCCAATTCAAAACGGATTGTTGGAGTTTAAGTATACCAGAAAACCTTTGCGCATTTTTAGGTCGATAGAATTTTCCTCATGCGTCACTCGATATACAAAAGGCGTTTCGTTTCCAAGAAATTTTCTAGTGTCGTTGAGTGAATTTAAATGTACAATCATTGTTCCACACTTGGATTATTTGATGGTAAATTATGAAACCATTTGGTCAGATGAGTGGAATGCAAAAATATGTGCTTTGTCAGCTCATCTGACTCACTTTCCCACTTATATTGTATTTTATGCTATTATCGTCTTAGCATTAATTCCTAGTAACTATCCCCTTTGATGCGCTACGCTTTTAATGTGCAATTTGATTGTTGCTTTCACGTCTAGAATTGGTTAACATAAAAATTATATCGGTGTCAGTAACACTTTGATCGCCACTGAATTCGAGGTGGTCACTTACGATACTGCGGAGAATCGCTGAAAGTCGACCGATGTTTTTGCTTGCCACTGATCAAAACTACTTATAGCTTCTTGCCCAATATAGACGTTATTCTTGTCTTTACTAATATGTTTGAGGCGTCGTCCAACAGTCTGAAGTGAATGGATGCTATCGAGGGCGCCATTATGAGACCATCAGGACGAAACGATCCACATCTTATCGTCTAAAGGAACGTTAGTATTTTTTTACACCATGTTCGAACTACCTTCCTTACATGTTTCTTTTTATAAATTTAATTCTTCTTTCTTATATTCTAATTTATCTTTCTCTCCTTCTCAATGTATTTTTGTCTCCATAGTAAAAGGTTATATATATCTCTCAAATAAGAGGAGAAGCGTACTAGACTCTCTAGCAGCATTTTTCACTCATTCTATTTGTATGAAACTTATTAGTTGCCGGAGTGGGAAAATACTCAAATTACGAGATTTCCCGGCTATTCTTTGTGTTTCCTTCGTGCAGACTCTCGTTTATTGCATGAATAAAGAGCATCGTCGCGAACAGAGTAAAGTGCGCTATAAACACATCTGAAAGCATTCAATTTTACCAACGTTTGCACACTGCGAGCGGTGTGCACATTTTTTTTTTTGCGTTGTGCCTTGCCTGAACGTTATTTGCACGTCGGCTTTCGGTGCACTTTTTAAGAGATGCTCGAAAAGGCTTCATTGCGGATATGACATCCTCACTGAGGTCAATCCAAACTTTCTTTCCTGGTCTCCGACCAAAGGTCGCTTCTCTGCAAAACGTTCAAATCCCATGCATTCATCACTTCAAGCGCTGATGAAAAATTAGAAGGTCTTTTTTTGCGTTTTGGTCGGTGAATGCCTGTAGGCTATTGTGGAAGATCACATATATCAGAAAACTTTCATCTCCACTTTCAGTTTATCTCTGTAACTGGTTATGCAGTTAAGTTGTTGCATAAGAAGCATTTCCTTTAATTATTTGCTGAAACCGTTGTGTACTTTGTTCGAGTATAATCTCTCATATTGTAGTCTTTTCGATCAGCATGCATTTACATATCGACTGAGATGGGGAGAGAAGGAGAGGTATTGATTACAGCAAATAGCTTTTATCTTTCAATCACTTCAGTTATTGCTAGAATTATTCTTTCCTCTATTCCAAAATCTTCGTTACGCTAGAGTGAGCAAGTATGCTTGTGAGTCCATGTGAGTCACTTCTACTTTAACCCTGAGCTGGAGCAGCTGAGTTAGTGTTGCTTTTAAATTTCTTTTCTAGTGTCTAGCGTTTGAGACATAACTTTCACTTCTGCTCATAATAAACAATGTGGCTTGGTCTTGTTGTGGATTTGTTGGTGGGCTCTAGGTCGACTTTCGATTGTTCGAACCTCAGCATTTTATCGTCAGTCTCCTCTCTTTTCCTTCACTCTTCAATCTTATTCAGCAGCTGTGAAATGCAAAGTGTATTCAATCAAGACAGTAAAGTTAAAGTAATTAGGTATTGCTTTTGAGCGTTTGTGTTTTGTTCTCGAAGGGTGAGCCATGCAACGAAGCGTTTTGAATTATATTGCGCTTACTTTCTCAGAAACATAAATGCTTGCAGTGGCAATTCACATCTCCTTTTCTATAAAGAAGATTCAGAGATTATTTTTTTCTAAGAGTTTCTTTCTTCGGTAATAATAATTTTGTTTGCCGCAATTTACTCCTTATATGGCAGCAATCTTGAGCAGGGTTTATATGTTTTTATGTTCGCCTGAATCCAACTTTATAAATGTGACACAAATGAGCAGATAAGAAAATGAAAAAGTAAATAATTGAATGAAAAAGTACGAATATGACGTGTCACTTCTAATCTCGTTGAGCCTCTTTTTATGCGCCTTAACAAGTTTGCTTTGTAAAAATGCTCATGACGACACTGTACTCCCGTACATACGTTTCATTTATTTATTCAACGTCCCTTATAGGGAAGATACAAGTTTATATAAGAAGTACAAAACCGTTATGTGAAGGAAATAAAAAATTATGAAAATGGAAAAAAAAACATAGATGCACACTCATGGCTAATATACAGATTGGGTAAAGAAATTCAAGACAGAAGAAAAGCGAAAATAAAGCACGAAACCACTAATGCTGCAATAAGGCGGTGATCAAAGCCTTTTTGCCCATCTTCCATAACTGGCCCATCCCCTTGTTCCTTCTTTAGGATGGATGCATAGTGATCGCTGTTTGCATAGTTATAAAACACTTTTATATTTCTTTCACGCATTACGTGATTTTCTCCGTTGTCAGCAAAGTTTATGAATCGCATAAAGGAATCATCAGCACACCTCAGCACACTTTATGAAAAACTCCAGCACTCTGAGCTCAAGATAGATCATCATGCCATAGGAAGTATGTATTAGGCTCAAACCACTGAAGTTATATCCGTGATCGTTTTCTTTTAGAAGCCTTTTTCAGCGATGAGCAAGTAGCGATGATGTTATCCACCTAGCCTATGAACCGTTCATGCATTTGGTCAATGGAAAATGGCCTCCTAATGGCAGTTAATTCAACTCAACTGCACCTAGACACATCGCTTTCAGCAGATCGCAGAAACCGACCAGTGTGCGTTTGGATTTCAAAGCGAATGCTGGCATGCTCACTGGTGGAGAACTTTCTGGCAAAGGGAACGCAGTGGATTAGACTTAAATTGTTTGTTCTGCGGGTAGTTTCATTGGCAAGATTAACGAGGTCGCGCTAGGGAACTTTCAAGGGAACTTTCTGGAGTGGATTTCCAGGCACAGCCCATCTATCTACATGAGAATCAAGGTTTCGATGACAGCCCTATAGAATCAGAAAACTTGTGGTAGGAGCACGATGCAGAAAGATCAGCCGGAAAGGGCTAACTGCAAAGATATCTAGACTAAGCATTTCACATGCATTCTGTGATGGTACCTCCTAAATTTCAACAACATCAGCGTTTAAGAAGAACATCCATACTACTCTTTCTTTCACAGGTGACATGTGATCGCAAGGAATATGTAGTAGTTTGGATTCATGAATAAAACGGAGGCTGGCACAGATTCTATAAGCCATGTTTCTATGGCGGGTTTATAACCATTAACAAAAAGTTCAGTTCAGGAACTTTATTTACATTACTCTGTGCATTAAAGTTAACACAGTTCAAAGTTTTCAAGACGGTAATTTCAAGAAAAGAGACGACAGTCGGTCTCTCTGCCCCTCAGATCCGTTTCTCCGACATTTTTCTACCCAGCGATCGTTTTTGAATAAAGTCGTCGCTTTTAACTAGTGCATCTTTAACCATGACGTATCTGCCGAATGGGTCTTTCTTTCTGTTTTTTAATGAATGGCGCAGCGAATTCAACGGGTGCGAAGGATGTTTTTGCATGACACTGAATTCAGCAGATTTCTTAAAGAGTTGACAGTGACGTAGAACTCATAAACAGTCGTGATGGTTGTTGAATTCGACTTGATGAGGCAATGTCTGCTTTTTTTGATTATCTATTTGAAAGGTTGACATAATCGTGCCGTAGACCTCGAGCTCGTTGAAGATCACTTTCACTATCCTTCTATCAGCTACATTGCGCCCCTTTCACAAAGTTAGTCGCCTTTTCCATACTTTGAATGCCAGTAATACCAGTTCACAAGTGTGAAGGATAGGGTTAACGTGGTGCTTCAGGAGCCAACTTCGCCAGTATGTGTTTGCATGTGTATATACCTGCCTAGTAGTTTCAGATCGAGAACCGCTGGAGCTAAGCTTATAAGATATGATAGATTTAATGTAGGCCATTAGATGAATCCCTACGCCATATTTCACGTTAATTAATCGATTTCAAAGGTCTTGCAGGTGAGAAGAAATTGTCATTCATTTTACACCGCTCGGTTGGTTCTTCGTTTTTACATCGGGCTGTTTACAAGAAAATCTTTTGTAGATTTCTTGCTCATTATTTCACCTCGTGAAAATGATAATCCGTAAGAAGGATGTAGAAGCGCATATCACGTTACGCCTTCCAGCACGCTTCTGCAATTTTATTATTTTCTGTGTGCGAGATTGGATGAACGGACTCCAAATCTAATAACTGGTTCAGCGTTCCGTCTCGTTCAGCATTCCGTTGGAATTCCGTTCCGCATTGGCACAGCAAAACTCAAGTCTCATACGAATATAGGCTGCTTATTAATCCCATATCATTCTAATTCTTTTCATTTAACAAATACTTCCACTCGTTCGCGAACTTTCCTCAGATCCGAAAGTAATGTAAATATTACCGTACTTTTTATAGCAAAAACAGAACAGCTTCAAATTGGGTGAAACTTTTGAGGCAAGCTTGTTATTAGTGACGGTCGGAAAATCCCGCTGGAGTATTTAAACTGAAAAAAAAATCTTGATTATACGGGCGAAAAAAGTTGAACAGGTTTCTCGTCGTCATTGTCAATTATGGTAAGCTCGATTACTGAGTGCCGATTTGAAAGTAGTAATTATAAACGTTGATTAGATTTGATCATTCGAGTAACCACTAACGCATTGCTACTCAATGGTTTCTCATTGCTTACAGGCAGATAGTATTAAATCTTTTGATGTGCAAGTGTGAAATCGTGCTTTAAGATGTAACACTTGTAAGAATGTGTTGAGCACATGATTTCAACCAATGATAAACGACAAGAGCGTCGATGTCTCGAGAAAAGATCGTTCGTCGGATGTTTGTGCAGATTCGTTTCGAAACGAAATTCACCATTTGCCAGGGAATGCCATTGTTGGTTACCGTTGTTTTATTGCTGTCAGCTAATTCCATAAATTTAGAATCTTGTACGCTTTCCTTAACTTTACTCAATAAAAAATGCAAATTTTTGCGTCTGAGTGTGTTTGCTTTCGGTATTTCAACTCGTCTAATTAATGCAATTCAAACAATGATGTTTTGATGGGTATGACCTCATATATCCGGTGTCGTCACCAATCGTCATTATGCATATGAGTTGTTGCCACCAAAGAGGAAATGAAACGTGTAAGTCATTTCGCTTCACTACTAGCAGCCCAAAAGTGAGTTTCTTGGTTGAGGATTTATACGGCAGTTGGTTTTCTAGGAAAATGAACTATCATGCGTTTTTCCTTTTTTTCGTTTTAAAGCAAATTGGTTGCCTCAGCTGAATTGCGAAAATACAGAACATGCATTCATCCTAAAACGTTTTTTCGTTCATTTTTTTCTGCTTGTTCATTTAAAATTGTTCAATTTTAAGCTCCAAGATTTGCGGATATTATGATCATGGATACGACCAAACGGCTGCTTTTGATCGCTAAGGGTTGTTCAATTTTGCACCATCTTTCTTGCATTGTGCACGGATTACCGGTTATGATCATACCGAATAACAGAAAGAAGCTAAACGATGATTACAAGGAACTGAACCAAAGCAAAAACAAAAGAAATTTCAAAGCTAATTCTTTCTCAAGAATGATGTGCGCATTGCAAGCGGATTTCTTAGCGCAGCTCTCTTGGCAGATTTTTTAGCACTTGCAACTCTCCTAGAGTTTTATTAGCTTCGTTTTCGCATTGAAACTAGTGCTAAAATCGATTTAATGGAAAACGACCGCTACAAAAATTTGATGTGATGAAATATTTTTGATAGTCTTCATAATTGCGGTCTCAAATGCCTTATTTTTTAAATAATTGCAGACGAAGTTTTTCTTTCCGAATGGCACATAACAATACTCATGTTTAATGTTTGGCTTATTAGAGCATAATAAACGGTATATGATTTCAAAGAAGGAAAATCTTCGATTGGAGCACTTTTTGACGAAAGTACAAGAAGCATTTGCAAAGAAGTGCAAACGAAGAGCGCTTCTTTGCACTGATAGCATCCTCGCTCACGTGCACTCCAATCATGCACTTTAGGAGGCCGTTTTATTTTTATACCTCTTACACACTATTGTTTTCATTTTGCTCAGCGAGTAAGCCAACGAGTTTCTTTCGTCGCTTTCGCTTTTGTGCATCCTTTTTGCCGCCCTATCTCGTAGCCGCCTCGTCGGTATGTACTCAGTTTGCTACGTTAGATCTTTTTTCATTGTTGTTGAAGGTGGAGCATTTTGATTGTACATATTGAATGCATCGAGCTATGCGTCATGCTGCTATTTCGATCAGAAAAAAAAGAAACCCAACGTGTCTTACACAAAAGCAAACAGTTTCACATGCTCTGCCATTTGCAGATTTCAATTTTTTGTGTTAGACACTGCATAAGAGCTAGCTAGCATTGTGTCGTCTTCGCAAAGAAGGTTTACTTCGCTTTCTTCCATACATTGTTTTTAGTAATAAATTGAACTATCTCAATGAAATATTACTCTCTTTAGTTATTAACCAAATGAAGCATTCACAATTATCAGCGTTTTCATCGCCGATGTTAAAACATAACTTCATCTCAGCATTGACGGTATTTATTTGCAGCCCATATGCTTCCAAGTCAAATACGGGCATTCCTTCCTTCTATCCTACTCGTTTCCCCATTAATCAGGTGAAAGGAAATTTTAAAATTTTGAAATTTCCTTTCATCTAATGAAATCACCTGGAAATATCAAAGTTTCCATGGAGTGATTTGTAGTCAATCATTGAACAGCTGCTATAAGAGAAACTGAATATTTCAAAAATTTCGAGGAAACTTTCGAAGAACACATTATTTTGAAGATCCTTCTTGATCAAACTACCAACTCAACAAAACTTCTCAATTCTGAGTAAACGTTTATTTCAGAAATAATAGTGCTTAATGTATTCACTAAGTTGCTCTATAGCTTAAATGTTGTTTGTTTTCACATTCTAACGGTGTAGGGATATGAGAATCATTTCAACTTGTTGCATTCAAGTTCAACACGACTTCAGCAAATTGAAGTTATCTACGACGAATTTACATCGGCAAATTGCTTGCATTAAAAATCTTGCATTATTTCTTTGCATTATTAATTACATTTTAATGTGCAGTTTATTACTTGTTGTATTTTATTCGACATATTGACGAGACTGCTGTTTATGATTTGTTTTGTCAACTGTTTTAAATGTGTGCAGAGGCAGTCATTGGTCAATTAACTTTGAGTCAGTAGTTTGACCACTTTATTGTGATCAGAAGTTAAAATAATTCTATTTTTCAGATTTATTAATAAGTCTCACTACTTGTGAAATAAAAGGAGTGTACTCTTATATAATATCATAGTCTTTGGCTAAGTTTGTGCTAGTTCGTTTGAAATGAAGTGAGTTCGTATGAACTATGAAGCCGCAAAACGCCTGTTTTGGGTCCCCCATCAGTATAAACCATCTTCCACCCCCCTTCACCCACCGATTATACTTCCACTTTAAGCAGTTGAGAATTCTTGTGAACAAAGAATTCTTGTGAGCCTTCTCGATTATACGCCGATTCCGATTGCACATCACGGCATTCGTATGAAGTGAAGCACTTCAAGACCGCATCTCTTATTTCTTTTCTCCTTTGCGGACACATTGTCAGCTGAAAGATATCTATGCATTTTTAACCCGTGTTTTCTTTGCCTCATGGAGGGCCTGAAATGTTTTGAGCCGTGGGAAACTCAGGAAAGTTATACGTTCACTTTCAGTAATAACTCCACCCTCAATTGTACATTCGCCTAAATTCCTGTTGATACAGGGCTTACAAACTTGGATTCATGGGAAAGCCATACCGAGCCGAGTTGATGCCTAAAATTTCTCTATGCAATCCGAATGCGCATTTCGCAACAGCGTTTCTAATTGTTTCTGACGTGCCATCAACTAAGTATCATTTTTCCCGTCTAATTATGTTCTGAAAAGATCCTCTCCTCAATTTTTCTCTCGATTCCTCCTTAATTGAAAGAGGTTCAGTAAAGGCAATCAGTCAGTAGAGTGAAAATAAAGCAATTTTTGGATAAGCGCACATTTTCGCTCACCCACTTTAAAGCGCAACACAGTAGACAGCGAGTAGTTGAGCTATACTACTCGTACCACCTCTTCATAATGCGCACACAGCGAAAAGAAAGCAGCGAGTAGAGGTGCGAATCAAGAAAGGTAATTCAAAAGAAATTGATTTTGACAGGAGCACAAACGAGATCGCTGAAGGTGAGGTGAACTTCTAAAGAAGCGTTTTATGAGAAACACTCTCCTCGTCAGGGGTTTTTTTTTGGGAAATTTATTGCGCTCAAAGTTGCAAATGAGCATCGTTCTTAGAAGAAAATATTCTAAGCAACGAAAGTCACGCTACAAACGTTTTTTATCAGCTTCATGTTTTTGTTTGATGATGGAAAATTTTCACCAAGTGCATATTGGTGATCACTTCGCGACAAAACTATCATCTACATGCAACATCACAGATAAACAAGGTGACTTACTAATTTGTGTAATTTATGAGTATTCAAATGTTCAGTTTCGAAGCAAACGAAATAAAGAAGTGCAATGACGAGGAGTTGGTGGTGAAAGGATAGTGAGGGGTAGGTGAGAGAACGACTAAAGATTCAAAATTTTCTCATTTTTCGGGTGTTTTTTTTTTTGAAATAGCTTCTTCGGCGAATGGCATAAATAAAATTTTTAGGAATTTCAAAGCTTGAGTGACATTATTTATTGAATTACTATTCTACTAATGTAGCGTGACTAAATTGTGCTCATGTGACGTTTCTGGAACGCTGCAATGATACAAGCGATTCGTAAGCAACTAGTGAATAAGTCGCAAGGAAGCCTTGATTCGAAACGCTCCCTTCGCTTTGATCTTTCGAGCTTGCCAATCTGCAGTGACGATTCATAAAGACGCGTTTAAGCACACATGTTTGCTTTCAAATAAGGAAAAGCAAAAATATATTTCTATATAGTACTCCATTCATTCTCAGATTTAAATTTATTCTTAATAAGTTTGAAGTCTTTAGTAATTTGCAGTTTTTAAGTTTTTGTTATTTTGGAGCTTATTCTATGCGTTATGCTATATGTTAAACATATCGTTTATTGTTATATTAGCTAAGTGCAAGCCAAATGTCAGCGAATCATTTGAAATGAAAGCGTTGAAGAAAATACATGGTGGACAATTTCATTTTTTTAAACGTAGCCTTCTCCCATTAGGCATAACGCTATAATTATGCCGGTCGCCTATTGTACGTCATCACATGATGTTATCAGTACTATATCGCAGACGCTTTACTGCACTATGATAACTCTCCGATGTTAAAATCTCATACATAAGGAATCAGAAGTCATTCCGGAGCAGAAGACAATTTTTTTTCAACAACTATATTCCGCACTCTTCGTTGTTGCGTGAAACGGAAGGTTACTTCAAAAGAAGCATACACGATCAGATGAAGCAACATTCATGGGAAACATCGGAAAGTAAACGGAAAGCTTTTTCGTCTCACAACGATTCTCTAAGTTGCTGTGTCTTTATTTGAAATCACTCATCTTCATGCATTCACATCTGAGGAGTGTTTATGAGAATCGCTCTTCGATTTGTTCAACCATTTCTCAACTCGTCATGCAATTCTCAATGCGGTCATCTAAACCGGAAGTTTAAAAAAAGTAGCTAATTTAAAAGACTTCTTTGCTAGATGATGACATTCATTCTTTCATGATGAATTGCTGGTCACTTTAAAAACTAATGGATAATGCTTTGCAGCATTGCGTACGCAACATCGCAGTTTGAGAATTGACTTTAACAACTTAAGAGATTCAATTCTTATTATTAAGTACCGAGTAGAAAGACATACTCGTAATTGGGTAATGCAGTAGGCGCATTTGTGTTCGTCGTCCTATTCGCTCTTAATCGAAAATGCTGTCTGCGTGGGATTGCTCTTTTTAGAGCATCGTTGCTTGTGCTATCATCATGCACAATATATGACACTTTTTCTACTCTTGAAAATTTAATCCCATAATGTTTTTGCTTCAAGGACGCCTCATTCAGATAGATAGTTCCATCGTTCTCACTTCTACGAACAACTTTCCTTATCCAATCCACTTTATTTAACAGCTATGTGAAGAATATTTAGCTTTTACTTCAAATCAAAGAAGTGATCCCTCTTTCCACTGCTTTTGCTAATGAGTTGCACTGGTTGGTTGGTAGGTGCAAACAGTGCTGGTGCGGAGAAAAAGAGGAAGCAAGAGGAAAATGTGAGGTTATTCTTAGATTTTTTTAATTTTTAATTTTTATAGATTCTGTTTTTGAGCATTGAACGCATATGGGAAATGGGAAATGGCTTATGATGTTTTATGATGTGTTATAAAGGCGAGTGTTCAACCATTTTTATGGCAGCATAAAGTGATGTTGATTTATGTAAGAGTTTCCCATTTACTAACTCAATTCGCCTCGTTGACAGAAATTTTTCGCTGAGAGATACGGTTGTTGTCGCGTCTTTCTTTTGCTCTGTACTAGATAGCCCACGAAATATTCACACATTTTAGAAGATGAGTGTAAGACGGAACAATTTAGAAGTGATAATAAGCGATAATTGCAAACGGAAGTCTCATGAAGCGTTCAGTTTTATTTGTGAGTCTGTCGCATTTGTTCAGCAGTGTTCAGTCCAGAAATGCTGAAACTGTTCTATACGCCACTGGAAAAAAAGTATGCAGTCAGAGTTGACGATGGCGAGAAATAAATTGTACGGATGGTGCGTAAATTCCGAGTTCAAGAAGCTTGAATTGGAAAGCAAATCCGATATTGCTTATTAGCAAACTGCAGGTTAAAATACAGAAAAGGAGGTCAAACGTGCAGCTATAAAAGTTCACGAACTTTTCTGACAGGTGGGGGGGGGAGGGGAATGAGGATAGTTCATGTACAACATGTCTCGCACATGGCCATGCCTACAGCTTCTTCGAAGAGAGGTGAGAGCGGATGGAAATGGTCGTGGGTGGTCGCGAAAATTGCGATGATGCCATTTTTAAGAGCTGCACAAGAAATAGTTTGAAACTAACGTAGAGTAGAAATGATGCGTCGTTGCAAAATGCGTAAACAGCGATGGCGATGTGTGCTTGCCTGAGACAGCGCTGAGCCGAAAGAACGGCATGCAAACTTTACGTGAATGCTATTGGGCAGTAGAAGTGGGAATGTTTTTTGTGCTGTGAATTCCGATCAGAGATTTTATTTTCACAAGCCACACGTGATCAACCCTACACCCCTACCTGTTGTAATAGCATTCGCAATGCTCTTTCTACCTCCATATTTCTCGCGTGATTTTCCTTTCTCCTTTTATGTCTTTCTTTTGCCTTCTTTCTCTTTCTCTTTTATACATAGTTACGCATCCTAGCTGCATTATACTAGCAAAAGAGGTCAGATGTGAAAATCACCTAAAAATTTTCGATAACGCAGTGAAAGCGATATAGCGATGATACAGTGGCAGTGGGAAATTGATGAATCACATCTCTCCAGTAGCAAAATGACTTCTAGAAGACTTCCTCATGGAGACTAGTTGCAGAAATAATTCAAGAAGTGCGTTTGTAACTTCTGTTCTAAAATACTTTGTTGCGCGTAGTCCTTGACTTCTTATTGCTTCTATTCCTCCAAGACGCAAATTTCTAAAATATTTTTAGTCACGATCCGGCAAGTTCCCTTAATATAGAAATTTCTTTAGAACTTTATTGATTAAAACATTCCAGAAAATGACGAAGCGCAAGGAGTTGAGTGTAGAGGAGCAAAAATTTTATTATTAATCAGGCCATATTATGATTGAAGATTATCAATGTTGCCTTATATGAGAAAATTTTAGTACTATCTCTTCCGGTCACTTATTTTTGAATGCACTCCTTTAGCAAACATGGACTCAACTTTTTTGCTTACTAGAAATCCAACGTTCTTGCACATTAATTTGTTGCCATCTTTACCCATGATAATTCTCACAATATTATTTTTTAATGGGCATTGTTTCTGCTTCTGAAATTATGCTCGATTATAAGCATAAAAATTGCATCCCAAATATTTAGTCCCAAAGTAAGCGATTATAGAAGGCGATTGTTACACAACTCCGAATGAAAATCGTTATTCATAGAAGAGAACTGTTTGCTTGTTCATTACTCACTGACTTTCAATGTGCTTACGAGTGTTTATGCTGACTCAATATTGAATATGCTCGACATATGCAAAAATACTTTTAAAAAAATATAAATTCGAGTAAATCTTCGAGATATTGACAAAAAGCAAAGTGAGTTGGTGATATGATCACTCGTTGTTTCACCAAATACCTCAGGGACAGTAGCGAGCCACTCTTGGGTCTGACTATTGCATAAACACGTTCGTATAGTTGATTCAGGTTAAACTAATTGGGCAGCATTGCTTTGGAAACATCGAAATTTATCTTATAACTCAGATGATACTAATTAACTATGCAAAAAATATTATAGATTAGTCCGACTTCGAGCTAGTTTATCACTGCGCAGGAGCCTTTGCTTGTTCTTTCGAATTGAAGGAAAATTTAAGATCCTCTTCAACTTATCGATTCTGTCGTTAGCGCTGCTATTCCTGCGAGGAAAGACAAGGGTGAAAAGATCATCGAAAGCACACAAGTTCATCTAAAATTGAAGTCGTTTAAAAATCATTCAAAATTTCAGCAACAATAATATATGCGATATTAAAATCACTTGGAAAAGTCTGTTGGCAGCAAGGAACATCGAGGCAGTTGTTCTTCTAAAGCTTTAAAAAATGTTTGTTTTTATCTGGCTGCGCTGCTGCTTGCTGCAGGCTTCCCAGAAGGTGCGAATTAATAACAGCCGTATAAAGGAAACTCATTATTGGTATTTCGGTTCGTCTGGAAATTATTTCGATTCGTTATTGCATTAGCAAAATGTTTTTCCATCAGAAACGATGAAGCGGTATACAGGCATCGATATACTATATTCTGTCTTCCAATGTTAAGTGAACAATGACTTTTCTTTTATTCTAGATGGGAATTTGAGAGGCACATTATGTTGAGGTAATCGTCTTCCGCAGTTTGCAATTTTAGCAAAAACTCAAGAAAACGGTCTCCACCACAAATCCTGGTCTGAATTTGCTGATTTCTGAAGGAAGGGTTTCCAGTACATCAGGTTCCACTGAAGGTTCGAAGCGCCGTGTTGACTGTACGAATCAACGGCAGTGTTTCATCAGAGGTGATTTGTAGGATATTTTGCTTAGTTTTGCACAATGAAGTCATAAATGCGGTTCGCTTTCATCTGCGAGATAAAGTTTTATAGAAATTTTTAATGAAAAATTTACTGAAAATTTCAAGCTTCTTTATCATATAAAATTCAGACTTTTCATATGTTTTTGCTCAAAGTTGGAAGTCTAGAGGATTGACTCCATGACAACTTTGCTAGGTGGTTCATCGCTCAGGAAATTTTTTCAAAATTCGAAAAATTTGCGCCTTTTATAACCAACACAATCTATGCATTAATCCACTCGACATAGCTGACGGGTTGACTACGCTTTCGAAGAAAATCGTAAGTTTCAGGCTTCTCCGGCCTATCGCTCTTTGTTCTCTAAGAATCGTTATGGAAAGCATTGGAAAATTTACTTTCACATACATAAGATTATTACTTTTAACGCACTGTTTGATTTCGTGGAACTTTTGGTGTATAGTAATGGTTGTCTTTCCTAAGTAGTTTTTCCTCGATTAATGAACTGCATCCAGGATGCTGAAAATCCACGTTATGTGTGGACAACGAAACCCACGAGACCTTCTGTAGGTCCTGAAAAACTGCTTCGGTCTGGCAGCCATTCAGTAGGGTCCTTCATAAAAACGCCTCCTAATCTTTCAGTTTTCAAAGAAACTGAACAGTCTATAGTTATATTATTTTTTTAAAAAGATTTTCACAGGCAGAAAATCAAACGGGCTAGAATAAAACAAAATCGATATTTAAAGTATGAACCGAACGTTGGCCATTTTTAGTTGAGATGGTCGATGCGCAATATTCATAAACTCATAAAAAGCGCTCTTTTTTTTCAAGAAAAAATTCCTAAGAAATTTTCCCATGCAATGAATATTGCATCAAGTTCTCGCTAAGGATTTGCTCTAGATGCTTGATTTTCAACAAAATGCAGCAACGCATTAGAAAGTTGTAATTTTCATTTTAAATGAATTCTAAACGTTTAAAAATATTTGCTAGTTTTTTGCGTAAAATAAAATCTTCAAGAAAGGTAAACTGCATTTTTGAAATCAGCGTTATATACTCGATCGCAGAAATTGCACCTCATTCCTAACAAGAAACACTCACTTTTGCCTACAGATTTTTTTTGTGCATTTTCTACGCATTAAAATTGTGCACGCATGCGCAAACACGCATGCGTACTCGTATGTGTAGGCGTATGAGTTGAGCGCAGCTGTGCCGTTATTTGAACTTATACTTTCAATGCGCAATTACTGAGCAATTTATGTGCTAATCGAAGAATGGGCAGTCAGACTTGAACGATGTGACGGTTCTTATAAATCGGTTCATTGTGAGAAGCGAAGAGATTTGCAGAAAAAGAAAGCATCGCACATGTTCATCAATTTCTACGTTTAACTTCTTTCCTCTTTTTCTCTGCCCAGAATTTGGGAGCTTACCTTGTGCGAAAATAATCTTGGAAATGTCAACCATGAAACCATACTGTGCTTCAGCATAAATACTAGATGGTGTTTCCGTTTAGAACGACCTGCACCATACATTTTTATTTCACACGAAAAAAAAAGAAGTCAAAACCATTACAAAAAAGGCACTCTATAAGACAAGAATATCGTCGTAGTTCGAATTTGAATATTCGCCAATAAAATATTTGCATACCCTCACGTTGAAGGTGCATTTTTTGCTACTGAGTTCCAAATGTGTAGAATTTAGCAGAACTCAACATTTTTATGTCACATGAGCTGTTTATTGTATTGCTTCATACAAATTTTCGTACGCAACTCATGATCGTCGGGAACGGGATGAAGTAGGACGTTCGTCCTGATAAAATAAAATCAGAGCGATTAGAGATTCCCCTATCACACAAATACTTTCCGAATTGTTGCTATTAGGCTATTCGAACACAGGAACTTTGAAAAATTGCCGAATTGCGGAGGTATTTCAAAAAAAAACTAGCTCGCTCCCCTCTTCGAGAGACTATTTTTATGCCTCAATGGTCAAAAATTTTGAAGCGAAACAAGTGCGCTTCAAAACAGATTTGATTCTAGTCGATAGCCTCAGTGTATTAACCGGTTACTGCAAAAAAAAAAAAAAAAAAAATTGCGCAATTAGATCGTATGACAGTAATAGATTTAAAAAATTTTGAGATTTGCTTCACTAGTTTCGGCATATCAAATTGGCGCTAGTGATGAATTCTGGATAGTACAGGTTTTTTAAGAGCACCAAAATTCTGTTCAAACTCACTTCGTACAGCTTAACTTATCAGACCGACAATATAAGATAGGCTGTGCTAGTGGAAAATTTACGATGTAGAATGAATTCTATTATCACGTACACTTGTGAGATTATCCATTTGGGTGTATGTCAGTGATGACCAGATTCATTTCATTTATCGCTGTACGTATTAATACACAATGATATTATCTTCTTATTTAACCATAATTCATCTCGAACGACGTTTTGCATATGCTTTTTTTTGTTTTTGAAATGAAAGTTTTTTTGATAACTATGTGAGTTCCAAAGTGGAACTGTTAACGTAATGCAATACACATTGGTACCTTGCTTGGACATGGCAAAGCAAAGCTTCTCTTGTTAAGAACTCGGTCATTTTAGAAAAAAAAAAACTGATTTCTATAGGCAATAATAAATGAGCGGAATCTTTTTCATTAGGGGTGAGTTTTCACTTTGCTTATATCTTCATTCGTAAACTTTAGGGAAAAGTATCATTCACAGCTAATGACCCAAAATTGAGAGCGAGGGTGAGGTGGTATGGGTTTGCTTGCCTACGCATTGTTTTGGGTCGCTGGAGGTAACATTTTTGATGAGAAAATTTTGATAACTATCTTTTTTCTTTTCATTGTCTAGTCGAGTCGAAAAACTTCGCATTTTCCTTCAAAACTGAGTTTCGGCTGTGACACTTTTATGGGAGCAGTCCGTTAGAGAAAGTTAACTTGTTCAGGTGCAGGATGTAGGGTACGTATATATGTGGACAATATATACATACAGAGGACTATACACTGTGCCGGTGGCAAGTGATAAGGATGCATTGCTAAAAATGAAAGGAATCAAAAAATGCTTAGCGGGTTTAAAGAAGCTGAAGGAGGCAAGCGTTTAATGCTAATCCTTTAAACTGTATTTCCAGTTTTCTCAAAGAGTTATTTCTAACTTTCTTAAGAGTGAGTACGTTGAAAATTGTTTCTGTGTTCTGCGTTCTGCTTATCGCCGATTTGTTGCTAATCAGCTAGAATTCAAATGATAAGTGAAGAAAACTCTTTTTTTGAATGTTGATTTAAAAAATTTTGTTATTCGACCGGTGGGATGTCAGGTATTGATAATGAGGAAGATGTTGTATATTTATCAGCGCAAAATGTTTCCGGGATTTCAAACATGACCAGCAGGAAAAAAGAGTAGCAACTTTGTTGAGGTAGAGAGCGTAGTGAAGTGGCGTGAAATGATTGCAACTGCAGTCACATACTTTTATCCAAATGATTATACTGTCCATCAATTTATTGGCGAGTAGACACGTTGGCGGATTGTTTCGCAATTTGCCTTGAAACGGATTGAGTTCAATTTTATTGCATATAAAAACGTTTTGCAGTAAAAGTGCACCGCAAATAGCATCCTACAACAGTTTCAGCTAGTTGCATAAGAACTTGATCGGGGAGAAAATCTCTTGCTATAAAATTTCCACTTGATTCCACCTAGACAATTTAGCTGGGGGCGTGGGGAGGGGTGGCATCCTAGCCATTCAGTGAGTGATGCTGCGCTAATATGGCTAGATGTGAATGGTGTCACTGCGGTTCGTTTCTTTATCTTCCTTTCTCGACGTGAGTTGCACAGGATTTGACCAGACGATATGCACCACCGAGATCATGTCAAGTTCGTTGAACTTTGTAACTGCAATCGTCGCCGAAATTAGCGTGTGCACACCCCATTATAGAGTGATTTGAAAAATGAGGGAAGTGTTA
Organism: Baylisascaris procyonis; assembly: GCA_037389465.1. Classification (NCBI taxonomy): domain Eukaryota; kingdom Metazoa; phylum Nematoda; class Chromadorea; order Rhabditida; family Ascarididae; genus Baylisascaris; species Baylisascaris procyonis. Next base: position 1,292,638 of record JAZARR010000033.1, on the reverse strand, counting down.
GGATGAGTTCTGCGGTGTGCTTTTCTCTCGTCTCGGGCATATATAGTCACTTTCTGCAAAGAGTTGCGATAGGACGACTAATCGATGCGTGCCCGTACTCGAATTGTAAAGCGGTTGGCGCACACAACGAGGAAGCGGACCGAAAGTGTGCAGCAGCAATGAGCCTCGGCCAACCGGCCAGCCGTGCAGACAGGCAGCCTGGCCGATTGGCCAACAGCACAGCGGCAACAGCACATTCGACGGCGGTGCGCCAATTCATGCGCAGCATATACTCCTCCTGCCAGCCAGCCAGCTGGGTGCACATTTCCCGAGACACACGCACGCACTCACCAAATGAATGAACGCCGTTGAGACCCCAAAAAACAACAATTGCCTGCACGTTTGTGTCTCGTCTCACCGTGTGCTTCACTTGCACGTATGTATACGTATATGTGTGTGCGTGAGTGTGCGTATGGTGTTGCGTCGCCTCCGATATAAACGAGCCAGAGTAAATGTGTGCGTGCGTGTGACCGTTGCGTGTGTGCACGGAAGCAAACTTTGCAAGCGAGCGCCCTAACCTTCCGCTCGTATGGCCAACGCACATTCGGCACGCACCAGCTAGTCGAGACGTCTCGTCCCGTCGTCGCACAAACGTCTGCTGCTTCCAAGCAGCCGCCTGCACCCCGAACCGTCGAGACGACGTGTTTAGTGCGTGCCCTCTTTATACTTACATCCGTTTGCATACGCGGAAACACAAGCATGAGGCAAACTTTCGCAGAAGGTACGTAGGCAAGGCAATGTTGCGTTCACATTTGGAGTTCACGCCACACTCGCAAATTTTGGCATCGCGCGACCTTATATACTAGTAAAGCACACGTGCCTCTCATTTAGCATTTTGCTTGCAAGGCAACAGAGAGCGTGACCCATAAACGCATCCCACGATGCTGCAGACCCACGGAGTTTGTTCATTCATTTACTGAGACTCGAGAGGTGGCAGAAAGATGGATACGCTCAAGACCGTTTCGTTAAAAGTGCGTGTCACGATGGCTTTATTTCATTCCAATCTCTTGTTGATGCCGATGTCGTATGCGCATTCTAGAATGCAAGAGAAGCATAGATATGATGAGGAAATCACAGCATTTGTCACATGCCGATATGCGCGACAAAGGAAATAAAGTAACTGTAGCGTAAAGGGGGATTTGGGTAAATACAAGTCTCCCGGAACAGGAAATACAGCTATCAGATGTTTTATGTGAGTGACAACGAGTAGCAAAGTAAAATGCTATTTCCGTACAACATACTTGCACTGCACTGCGTTTAAACATACCGTAAATGCGTCTTCGTTGCAAGCCTGCCACGAATAAAACTTTTTAAAAATGGCACAGGAGTGTGTAGAAAGCACGTGTGAACAACTCATAAAATGTGTCAAACAACACGAGATCATTCGACTGGTTAATAGGCAATGAAATACCATGCAGACTATTGGAGGGCGTTTTAGGTGTTGTGTGATTTTTAGTGAAAATCCTAGTGAAAACGCTCCATTGTTTTTTTCGTTTACGTTTTTACGAAAAAATCTTCATGTCGAGTATCCCTGACAAAAATTACGAACTGCCATAAATAGAGGAGTTGAAAATGAGCGAAAAAGAAACAATTTCATTTCGGATCATAGCTTAACACGAGTATAAATAGCTATGTGTGCTCGGAAGCGTTTGCAATTTCAATCAGAGATAACCCTTAAGAGCGATTGTAGGGATAAGAGGGTCGTTAAAAAGGAACAACCTGCTAACATCACAATAATAGTCTCATTTGAATAATACACTCTATGCATAGTTTTATCAAAAAGTTAGCAAATGCGATTCGAACTAACATCACAGTAGACGTATAATCAATTTGAAACAAAATTCATTGCATTGTTTCGTTTAGTTCGGCAATTTTATTGTGTTATATTGAAGATGCATTTTTTTTTCTCTCTCTAGCGTAGCGTTTTCTGAGGCAATGCTTTCTTCGTGAAAATGTTCATCGGGTGGATTTGGATGACGTGTCTTTTTTTAGTGTGACACATAAAACGCGCACATTCAAATATTGTCTGCACAACTGTGTGCCCATGGTTGAAAAAAAGACGCTCTAAAAGGAAAGCACGCTTTGGCAAGCCCTAAAGCGCCACAACTCGCCGCCAGTTGCAGCGTAACATACGAGCGAGTGCAAACTCATTTGCACTTCGTCTAAGTCTACACTGTATACGTGTATATTTATCAAAAATTTTACTCTTTCTTCCGTTTTTAATATTGCTTCGTAAATAAAAGCTTGCTCAGCATAATTTTTTGTCGAGAGGGAAGGGGGAGGAGGTTATATCAGAGCATGAAATTCGTTTAATAAAAACATATTGATGTAATGTCTGAATGAGCTTTGGCAGTGTGTGGAGGAAGCAACTCACAACCATAATGCCGTGAAGGTTCCAAAAATTGTTTCTTACATGTGTAAGGATTTTAGAAGAAATCCACTCACGTAAGTATGCAAAGCAGGCTATGCAGCGGACTAGTTATAGACGAATGCCAAATGCACTATTAACAGGCAACCACATTTGATATGCTGGAGGTGCTTGTATTGCTATCATAGTAAATTCACGATTTTGGTGCTTAACACAAAGAGGTATTTACGATTTGTTTCAGGTAGCAGTGGTTACTATGACAGTTCATAAGAGGCAGTGTACCGATGTGTTGGTTGATTATGGCGGCGATCGTGACATTGCTTGTCGTTTATTAATTTCTGTTTCATTGGCCGACAGCATGCACGCTTAATGCTGTTTTTGTCACTTTTTAATGTGCAAAGATTAGGTTTGCAACGTGTTTGAAAATTACAAATAACATGATATTATAATAATATAATGTAACACAATATAAAATATTGAAGTACAACATAATGTTGTATTATAATAGCCAATAATAAATGAGGATAGTTTTTCACTCGAAAATTTATAAATTTGATATTTCTTATCCTATTGTTTAGATCATAATGTAGTTTATATGGTTTCTAACTTTATATGCGTTTGCAAATTTGCATTTACAACATTACTACAACATTTTGTTTGTGCGTATATACGTCTGTGCTTATGTGCTTTCTTATGTGTCTAATTATCTCGATTCAGCGACCACTGAAATTTGATGGTTGTGTGCCTCCTTATTAAGAGATTTGGTGAGTACAGCATGCAATATAAGGATTACCTTCTGTGATGTGTGTTTGTGTTGACCCGTCTACTTTGAAAGAAGTAATGAACATTCGAAGGTGCCAAAAATGGCTTGCAGTTGCATTGGTTGGATCTTCAACCGGGTCTTTTTGACAAGTTTGTCTGGGTCGGTGATAATATGAGGACCTTTTTCAGCATATCTCGTTCTTGCGGGTAACATATGAAAATGGTTGAGGAAATGAGCCGAAAGGGAAAGTGCATGTCGTGGCAGCTTCATCTCAATTCTATTTCTTTATTAGACGCTTTTCTATGTCGATATTTGCAGCGTGCTGTGGAAACTGTGCCAGTGCGCATATATATATATATATATATATATATATATATATATATATATATATATTTATATATATTTATATATATTTATATATATATATATATATATATATATATATATATATATATTTATATATATATATATATATATATATATATATATATATATATATATATATATATACATACATATATATATATACATACATATATATATATATATATATATATATATATATATATATATATATATGCTTTCTGATAGTTTCAAGAGTCCATGAAAATTAAGGGGCGAGATTTGTTAGGTAAATTCAACATAGCATAGCATTCTGTACTATCATTTACATTGGTCGGTCAGCTTTAACAGAAGTTAGAGACATTCAAAGCGTGAATTTTGCTTTGATTCGTTTCTCATTTTGCGTTGGTGGAATAAAAGAGAAGCTTATCATTTATCAAATTTTTTTCCAATAGTCAAGCTAATCAAAATAGATAGTCATTTTCACACACTTGTTGTTTGTTAATGACCAATGAAACCGGCTGGTCACATGAGCGGAATGCATCGGTGCAGGTCATATCAGCTTATGTGGAATCCCTCTCAACTTGTTTTAAACTATAATACGTAGCGCGTATGATGACAGCACCAGTAACATACTTCTTTTACTTAATGCTCCAATTTATACTATGGTTGAAACGATTTCCTGAATGAAGTTATTATTCTAAAGCCATTCCTATCTCCCTTCCCTTTCCTTTTCCCCTTACACATCGACCTTCCTTTGGGTAGTTCTATTCACATTTTTGCACTCATGGAGAAGTTTTTAATAATCCATTGCCGATAGGTTAAAGTGGCAATAATTCTTTACTGAAATCAAAAGAAAACAACGAATCGATACGAGTGCTAGAGGGATTGCACGATATGCCCTTTCGCATCCTGCTCACCTCACTAACCAGTTTTCTAAGTTAAAAACAAAAAACGAAACATATCGGATAATATTCTCATATTTCAACTGATTATAGCACTCGTATAAATCTTCTAAAAGATCCATTTTTATGTGACCGATTCAATGAAAATGAAAATTTGATCGGTGCAAAATGCAGCAAAGTTTTTAGAACTTCGAATGTTTATAGCTTCGTTCATTCTGTACATGTCAATGCGAAGTACGCTGTAGGAGATGTGCACTCATCGTGTACAGTATACCTACTAAGTCTCATTTGTCTAGTTCCGACTGTTTACTGGTTGAAGCAACCGGACGGGAAGGTAGATACGCGTACACACGCATAGACACGAGATCGCCATAATGCGCTTTTCAGGGCAAATCTGATAAGCACATAGAAAAGAGGCAAAAGATTTTTTAAAAGCGACTGTTGCACTGACGTCACATATGCACTGCCACTGCTGAGATGTTTCAATTTTAAACATCAACTCAACCGGTTTCGTATATTCTCAGCAATTAATCAAATATGCAAAAATTTGCTCACACTATTATACATTTGAACTGAAACTATAGTCTACGCAGATCTCTTGCAAAAGATTCGTTTTCTAACACAGCCGATGTGTTATGAAGTATGAGCCGACCGGTTGTTGAATGTGGATGAATTTTCATTGATGTTCACTATTTGTTCCTTCGAAGTAAATAGTTGAACAACTGGTGTGGGGGATCACTCTGGCACAAAATTTGTGTGAGTTCTTGCCACTAAATTTCAAAGTTGTAACTTCATTGGTAGGAACAAATGTTGAAATTACTGGGCAGACAGACATTCACACACGTACATCTGCGCAGAACAAACATCTTTGTAATACTCTTGCAGTTGCAAAATTACAAAGGTGCACAAAAAACGTATTGCATAAGATGGTGTGTACCATATACTTGCCACGTTTCTCTTAGCAAAATACTCACTTTCACCTTTTTTCAGAGATGTTGAAGAGGAGAAAAATTTCCTATAAAAGATGGTCGTTTATCTGAAAAAAGTTTTATGTTATAAGTATCTCCAGTTGAAGGGCAATTTTCTATTTTTATCTTCTTTTAGCAAGATCTTTTATTCGAAATAGTCTCTTACAGAAGTGCCAACCTTCTATTCATGAAAATACAGTTCATATTCTTTTTTGGCTCATCAAAGTCACTTTTATTTATCGGTCGCTAAATTCGTTGGATCTAAGCATTGTCTTATATAGCCAAAATTCACGCTTTTCCACCGATGCAGTAGAAAATTGCTGAAGTTCGAGCTATAGCGCTTAGGCTGCAATCCATAAACAATTGTTTTCTTTGTGTTGAGTACTATGTAGTTCTTTTTTTTTTCATTCACTTCTCTGTGCGAAATCCACCTCGTCTATTGTCCTGTATCGTCAATCCGTAAGGTTGTTTTTATCGTCGTAATATTTTTACTAGTTCTTGGTTTTCGTTGTTGTTAGCCATTTTATTGCCGAGAGTTGTGCTCATTTACCTCATTTTCATGCTCGCTGACGAACGGACACATCGTAGTCATTTCTTTCTTTTTCTTGTCTTGCTGAGTGTTTCGTCGGTGTGAGGGGCTATCAATGAGGCATTAGTGAGAAGCTGTCTACCCTATCAAAAGTTGTCTACGTTAAACATATCACCAACCAAATATGATTTGCCTCTAGTTGACAAAATTGTTTTATTAATGAATATTTGTGGTGGAGAGTTGTTTCTTGCAGTTCTCATTTTTAACCAAAATGTTTATATATTGAGTCAGAGCTTGCCTACTGATGCAATATTTGAATTTTCTAGCACATTTGAATTTTCGATAAGGCAGGGCTGCCAACGATACATGAAATTGAAAATCCGAAAGTGACCGCTTTCTTGTGAAGCGAATAATTTCTCTTCGTCGGTCTTTTCACTTTCTTTGGCAGTGTTCCTAAATGCCATTCAGTAGAAACCACTTCTCGCAAATTTTTACAATGAATGAAACTGCGCAATATTTCTTAATGATTGCACCAACAATGCTCTCAACAATTTTTAAAATCATCGACTATTTTTTCCTGGCTCTCATATTCACGTTGGGCTGCAATGAGGAAATTTTTCGCGAAGACAAAAAAAAAAATTGAAACAGTTCTCGTCAGTGCTGCTCCAAAGCTCCCTCTCTCTCTGTCTCATTTCTCCCTATCATCTTCCACCAAGAGGGCAGATTCTTCCTTCCTTTAAAATAGAAGGTTTAATTTGCATCCCATGATGAAATCTTGAGAAAAAAATTTTTCTTTCGCGCAAACATAAGAAAGAAAGCAATGAATTTGTGCTTTTCGAGCTTTTGTTAGCTCGGAAGAAATTTTATTCCATAACATTCTTTATGATCACTACGGCTAGACATGTTATCGTGCACATTTTCCAGTTTTATTTATGTTTTTATATGCAATGAAACGAGAGTTCATAAGATCAAAGAGGATCGGAATGCTTTCGGCGCGCGATTTCTTTGTTTCTTTTTTTTTGCGACGGCTTGCATCATTGAAGCATTTTCTATGAGATCATCTTAGAGATTTACTCTTGGTTACTCCGATTCGTTGTTTTGTGAAGTTGTCGATTAAGGATGCATTTTTCGCCAATTTCTTTTATTGTTTAGCGTTTGTTGGTGGCGGAAATACAACTGAATATGCTTGTAATAACTGAATAGAAATTCTAATGTTTGCGTTTCTCGTTTACTCGTTCTATTCGCTTTGTTGTCTCTTCGAGCGCATCATACGTTCACTTCGTTATAGAAGAATTTCTATTCTGTAAACTTTGATTCGATCAGATTCTGACACTTTTTGAATGTCGAACAACTCGCTTATAGCACTATTTGTCGAATTAGAAATAACATCAAAAGTTGGTATATTGCAAGCTACAAGCCTTGAAGCATTAACCAATCATAGATTTTTATAGCGTTCAAAGTGTAGTGCGACCACTATAAAAGTTTGTAGGCGCATAATAGAGTTGATGTCATCGATGTTGATTGCCTTCAGGTTATAATATATATTGCATTAGTTTGCATACGATAGATGTAGTGATTTGATCTGCTTGAAGTTGTGCTTTTAATACGGTATGACAATTATTATCTGCAAATGTGTTCGTCTGGCGCATTTGCTGTTGCATAGTCTGATGCCTTGAAATTGATGTGAAGACTAGTATAGCGCAATTACTTCATTCGTGTTCGTGTCTCGTTTCGCGGACGGTTGTGGATGGTTTTTTCGTAGACCTTATTGCTGCTTGGTTGGTTGGGTAATATATGGAACCTCTAATTGCTAAAAAAACTCGTTACAACTTCATAAGTATTTTATACAAAATGGATATTCGCTATTTCTGAGACATTAATAGAAGTGGAATCGACTTTACACTTATAATACTCATGACTTGGTTTCACTTAAGAAGGATCTTTCCGTCTATTCAAACAAAGTCTTATATTCTAATTCTAGTTAATACTTGATCAATAGTTTTTTCTCTGTTATTATTTTAAGAGAACCGCTAAGAAGTGATAGATTTATCGCTTAAAAACTATTCTTTTAGTGATCGTCTCTGCTCACTCAGTTGGATTAATTTATTTACGGATTAGCAATTTGCATTTTTGTGCGTTATTAATTGATCGACTTATTAGTGTTGCAGTTTCGATGTTCGCGTAGAAATTAGTTTTTATAATGCGGTTTTTTTTTATAAATCAACCATATGTATTACTCTTTATAAAAAAGAGACTAAAATGCTAACAGCTACGGCATGAAGCAACGAAGCGCGACAATCATTACGTGTGCAATGCAATACGTCGTCTCTACGCAAAGAGCAATTCGCGTTTTGCTTAATGGCCACTTATAACTCATTCTTTTGCAACCATCGTAACATCTTTTTAAGCTTTTATTGCTTTCGAGATACACAACCTCACTTATGAGGAAGTCATTGCGTTAAACGGGGTTTCCTAATGGGAAGCGAACTAGCTGAGACCATCCCAAAAGGATTTTGAGAAAAAGCAAGAAAAAAAATTGCTAGTAAGGACAAGATTTTGCCAGTGGATGGTAATTTTACTAGAAAAAAATCAGCTTTTTTTCAATGCATTTTGGCGAAGAAAAACAAACTCTTGGGAAAATTTGCCCGAACCTAAAAAATTTTCTTGATCACGCTCAAATGGGGCTATAACACTAAATTTGACTTCCTCGTTTTTCCTTCTCTTTGGCTACGTTTGATTAGTATCATTTGGTACACTGCAATGTGAAATTTAGCGCCACACGATACTTTAAAAGGTTATCACGTTCTTCATGAAATCGAAGCTGGCGACTTGCCTACTCTTAATGAAAAATTATTTCGTTTATGCGCAGTTGCATTGAAGCCGTGGGTTGAATTTTTCAAAGCTACAAGAAAGTTATCTGTATTTTAAAGTTTACTGTTCAATTTCAATATATTAGGAAGATGAGCCATATATTTTTTCTAAACACAGTAGTCATTGGCGTCAAAAGTTGAGCACCTGAGTGCAATAAGCGTGCACACAGTTATGCGACCATATCAGTTTGCCATTAGCAGTCCAGCAGTATAATAGTTTCAGGACAGATCTTGAAGGGAACGGAGGAAGTGATCTTATTTATGTCTAAAGGAAAATGATGGCTTTGAAAGGGCCATGTAGAGTACGAAACTCTATAAGTTATACCGAAAGTGTAGAACAGAAACCAAAACAATGTCAAAAAAATATTGTCTCATGTTTTTCTTTTCTCGCTTCTTTGGTTCACATTTTACTCCATTCATTTCTTTTCTAGGTTGCGCTGCCTTGAGTCATGTTCAGTTCTGACTCCTGACTGCTGTAGAATCTGAATTTAATTGAACTCCTCTTCAAGTCGATCTCGAATTTAATCTCATCTCCGCTATTATCAATTTATTTCATGCCTCAATTTGAATATTTGAGAGTAAGACAACGCAATACGATGATTTACAATTATTTGTGAACTGTAGTGGATATGAAAATTCGTATATTGCCACGATGCAATTGATGAACTTTTCATCGCACTAAGTTTATAAAATGCCATAGCGAATCGAGAGTCGCTAGTCTTTATACAGCCATGATTTTTAGTGAATCGTATAAACCGTTGTTAGTTGCAAGCTGCAAGCAACACTATTCATCTCCATACTGAAGATTTATCCGTTCGATCGGGTAACACATTTTTCTGAATTCATTCAATTCGTGCACTACTCATAAACAACTTTTTCATCGAATATTTCCATTAAAAATGATCCCTTTCTTTTCATATAATTGATATAATTTTTTTTCAATCCTTTATTAGCAATTCTGGTTGGAGAATTTTGTTGACTCTATGTTTTCTTGGGGGTCAATGTTCGTTATTTATTCATCGTTTTAAACCTTGATTTGGTTTTTTTTTTCCTGCAATTCAGCTGCGTTGTCAACACATCATACAATTGCTCAATCGCTTACTTGTTTTTCTTAGTGCATTCATTTTTCTCACACATTCTCTCTGCTGTGCTCATCCTCTCGTGCCTATTCTCTTCTATACTCATTACTTTTCCCTACACTTTCTGTATCGCTTGTTAATCTTTTAAGTTGTCTGCACACTCTTCTCTTCATCGATCACATCTTCCATAATAGCGTACGCAATATCGCTTTCTCACCAGTAGAAAAAAATCACATGTTTTATCCTTTATAGAATATAATTTGTTAAGGATGTAAATATTTGCAAAATTAAACGATTTTTCATCTCGAAGCTTCCAGCATTCATTGAAATTTGTTCTGAATATAGTCAAATAAACAGACTCAGCAATCATGATATGATGAAATCGAAGTGTTGCATTTCTATTTCTAGTCGCATTTCAAAAGTTTTAAATTTTCTATTGTTACCTTTTCCTGCCAAGGATGCATTTTTAGGCCGATTATGATGTGACAAAAAGAATTATTTGTGTTTTTTCGTGGGACATTTTGGTACTTCTATCCTTTAATACGACAGTTTAGATGTTGAAGTAAGCCGAGTTAATGACGCATTTAGATAAACCTTTGAGTTGTAATTTCAAACTTGAAGATAATATAACGTACCAAACAATTAGCTGAGAATGCTGGATTTAAGTGTAGCAAGTTCTCTATAGTAAGAGAGTGTACGAAACAAGTTTGACTTGACTTGATTCCCTAAAAGTGGCAGCGAAAATACACATGCTATCCATGTGGTCAAACGATCTGCGCAGGATCGCAGTAGTGTTTGTGTGCAATGTAAAAGCGAATCAGTATTATCGGAAGTGGTCAAAGAAGGCATTTAATATATTATCTATGTCATAAAACTTGCAAAATTTTGTTGAAAACTTTATAAGCTTTTCGCTTACAACGCAAAATGCGTCGTGGTTTTGCTGGGTTGTCTCTGTGTGTGCCATTTCTAGAACGTCTTCACCGATAAAATTTTGCGAGAATAATCAATGACTCAAAAGAGCTTCACAAAGTTAACCATCGTTCTGAAAGTTTTAATTCTAAGCCGTAAAAATAAAGGCCCCCAAGTGGAGGTAGAACGCAATATCAGTGCTACTGTTTTATAACACTGTAATAGTAAACCACACTAAATATGGTTTTGCAATGCTCACCTGACCATTAAGTATCACACGCAATGTGCAGGTAACCGTTTCCATTTTTCTGTCTAGAGGCTGCTATCGATTTGAAAGCGACGTTGCATGTAGTGCATGTACCTCCATAGTCGTTCGTTTTTCTGTACAAATGACTCAATATTTAGAAACGCAAAAACGCATATGCGTCGACATTCTTGATTTGCTTTTCCATTTGTTATGGCTTTCACTGATGAGCGCTGAAACATATCTCTACGGACCCCTTTAAAAAAAAGTGAGTTAGAAGTTTTGTCGTGAACTACAATTCGCATAGAAATACTGCCTAAGCAGCTCAAATTTTCGGCAACTTCAAGTAATATGGCCCGCGCGACTGATCCGTTTTAGGTTCGCTAATGGATTCAACCAATGGGTGCTGGGCGGCGAATTGCCCAGAATTGCGAACGTGATTTCGCATAATGCTAAGCCTAAGCGTAAGCCGAGGCTGACCGTCAAAAATGGAAAAGAATTGAGGTCTTTTGCAGACCACATCTCACAAACTGCTGAAAGCTCATACGGACCCAGTCCTTCGATACTACGGTTCAGTCTGTACTATTCTACCGAAATTCATGTAGGAGAGATGTACGGACACAGTGTAATCGGAAAGTAGGCTTCACTCTTCGAAAGGCTGAACAGTTTCGTTGTTTACTTTTAAATATGTCCTGTTGAACGAACGGTCGAAATCTTCCTTTTTTCCTTGTCATTTTGTAAATTCTAGTCGACGAGCTTGTTCGAAAAGGTTGGAGAACTCAAGCTGCTCTTTCAGCATGCCAAGTTCAAGTACGGAATCGAATAAACCCAATCGGCCGAGCAATGAAGAATCTCATATAGAGAATCATTTGTATGAACGATGAAGAATCCCATTTAGGGAATCTTCTATCAATTCATCCCCTTTCGGATGTTTCCTTCAAGTTCCATCACAGTCGTTATGTTAAACAAACCGCATCCGAAATGATTTGAGCCGTTGTTATTACGGCGCTGCGAAAAGCTAATTGAACAGCATTGGAGATGTTATAAGTTAAATCGTTTTTTAATGCTTACTGAATAAGGTCGACGGTAAAAAACCTAACTTTTTTTGTTCATTGCGCCAAAGGTTGAATAGGTTTGAGCGCTCTTGCAACAATGCTTGCCAACCTTTTGAACGATTTTGAACTTTTTATCTTTCTGCTCGACGGTGCGGAATCCTGCTTACTTTTTTTGACTTACTAATTGGCGCTTCATAAGCTTTACATCCATGCGATGGGAGACATCGAAGTTTGAATACTTCGTTCGAATTCTCTTTCCCTTTTTACCGGATTATCCTTTTAAATCCTTGCTGCCGCTGTTAGAAATCGTCCTTCAAGATATGGTACTTGACAATCAAAATTACCGCTCAGATCCACATAACAAGAGAATTTTCTTTTGCTGTCATTATCTTTTAGAAGAACATCTAGAAACTTGATAGTCATATTTTATTGTGGTAATTTTCTAGTATTGTGGCCAAGAAAAATCTGTGTTTTAAAATGAATCGCCAGTTCCATTTCCTCGTATTTGCCTTCTTTTTTTCCGTGTAGAAAACTACTTAAAATAGTCGGTTTCTACATTTATTTTGGCGCTGCTGATGCAGCAGTTGCTCTGTGTTCGTGAATGAAGAAAAAAACCAGAAAAAAATAGCAAAAAGTGCAATTAGATTTTGCAAAAAAGGATCGGAATGCTTCTGCAAAAATTTATAAAATCCTTTGGATATCATTTCGCAGACTCATGAATATTTGTTCGTGTTTTTACAAACATTTCCTCATTCCTTCCCCCCCCCTCCTCCCACTCCTCCCTCGCCTCTTCTCGACGGTTCATCCTTCCCCGCCTGCGAAATGAAATACGCTCGCAATTGTTGTTTTGCCAGTACTAATGATGTAACACCTACATACTAGTTTCTGCATAATCATCTACTTAGTAATTTACATATTCGTGACACACGAGCGCTCACACAGTTTGCATATTCGCATTCAATCCGCTATTATCATCAACCGGTTATCTTATGCATCTTGTCTCGTGTATTCTGTTGGTTTGTACTATTCGAGTTATCGATATTCTCCTTCGTCCTGCATTTCTCAAGGCGATAATTAATGACAAATTTAAGGTTGGCGATTAGCTCCTGAAATCGGCCATTACGAGAAAAATGGAGGGAAACCATTTGTTATCTTGGGCTTCGGCCATTTTCAGCGTCCGTGAGATATTGATTACTGCAAAAGAATCAGGCGACGATGTTTACTTATGATTTCATCATAGAAACACTTACCGAGAGATATGATAAAAAAGAGGCGTGATATAATGAAACAAGGAGCAAGATATGATGAAACGAGAAGTATGATAGGATAAATCAAGGAGCCTGATATGATAAAACAAATGGCATGATAGCTTCAGTATAGGATTTTTGTTTGTGTCATCAAACAGCAACCAAATTATCGGTAATTGCCTGGATCACACACTTGAGATGAAGGGTACGCTATGATGGATTCGTCAGAGATATATTTGTTTACCACTGACTCGTCGAATGAAGAAATTTGTTAAGAACTATTATAAGAGAGCAGGATTTGGACTTTGAGACTGCTGGAGGGTTGCTGTGTTGTTAAATGACTCGAAGGTGATATCAGATATTCGGAAAACGGTGACGGACGCAAAGGGGACAAAGGTATGGCTAAAGCATCTTCGCTTCAAAGCTGTAACCGACAATTCTTTGAATGAGAGGTTGCCTCTCCAGATCGCTGCAGAAGATAAACATCGTCTTAGTCAACCTGCGTAGTGCAACATTTGTGTTTCGGAGTAGTGGCTCACAATAAATCGAGGGTATTTGTACAGTTTTTGGGCGAAAAGGATGGCTTGAACCATCCTGTCAGAAAAAGCGGTGAGGGAAAATCTCATTCAGAATGAAGAACATGATGACTGCCGTTGTTAGTGCAAAGTTCTATGGATGTCACAAGAAGTTCTGCGGACGCACACCGATCGAAATTCGAGGGCAATGCACCACCACTGGCATGAAGTAGAGGGCTCACAAGTTTGCGTTAACACTAATCGTGGTTAAACTCAAAGCAGCATCCTTTTTGAGCCGGAAATGGATCATGAAGGCGAAGATCGACCTCAGCAGCGCAGTTCATAGCTCAACTCAGTTAACACAGTAGATAACTACGACCAGAAAATCCTTAGCGACATGCTGCACAAATACAGCGATGTTTTCACTACAGTGAAATGAAGGCTCAAATCAAACTCTGAAAAGACGCCTCACGAGAATTTCTCTAACTGTGGCCAATCCCGTTTACATTTGTAGGCAGCGATAAGGAAGGGCTCAAAAGAAACATAGATATTGGAGTACTTGAGAAAATTAGTGCAAAGAATTTGACGGATCCGACTATATATGTTTATAAAGCAACAAGCACGAGCAGAATGTGCACTTACTTCGACACTAAAATAAATTCACAACTATAGGTGGATTAGCATCCAATCCCTTCAGTCGTTTCACAGACCAAACGGTGACGGGAAATTGAGAAAATCCAATTTTCGTATACTTATCTTTAGGTACGACGCAACAAGGAGCAAAAAATTGACGGTAATCAATACGTAAAGGTATTTCTCTACATTAGAATGCTCATTGGATTCTGCATCATCCTGGCAATCTTTAGACACGTGATGGATCAATGGTTGAAATACCGAAATTTGCTATTGGCTATGCATTGCAGTCTTTACAAGTAGGGATGAATTTGAGCATCTTTAAACACTGACAAGGTGGCATAGCCCATCGGGGATTCCGAGTTCAAATGTAATCTCGATTAGCGCCTTTTTTCAAAATAAAATCAACTGTTTGGAATGTATGGAGGTGAGAACTGAAGACCTTGAGGCATTCCTCAGCAAACTAAACTGCTAGGCCAAGTTTATGCCAAATCTCTCCTTGCTATGCAAACCCGTGAATCAACGGAGACGGAAGCATTTGGGCCGGCACTGAAGGTCATTCGTTGCAGCGAAGAAAAAGCTTGCCTAAGCCGCAATGCTGGTGCACTATGGTGAACACCATCCGACCATTGTCATAACGGGCCATTCCATATATGAAATCAGAGCGGTAATCATTCACCTCTTCGCAGATGGGTCGAGAAACGGATTGCTCGTGCTTTCAAAACGTTCAGCTGAAAGGAATTGCAGCCAAACTGAAGAGACGGCATTTTCGATAGTTTATGGCGTTAAAGTTTCACCAATATTTGGCTAGCCGGAACTCTGAATTGCCAACCGCTAATAGCTATTTTCAGCAGATTAAAATGCATTTCTATCACAGCGGCAAATGGCCTTCAATGTTCGGCACTCTGTCTGAGTGGGTACAGTTTCTCGATTCGAACAAAAGAACATCGGATTAGCAAGTGTAGCTAGCCTGTCCAACTAGACGTCTCAGCATTCTAGACCCGTCTTTTATCGGTAGAAATTAGCGACCCCTCGATAATATCCAAATTTCCGCATAAAGAGTCGCTAATCATCATGGAGGATGTGCAAAATCGCACTATGACGTGCAAACTTCTGCAAAGGGCAGAGAAATGCGCGTAATCAGAATAGCCGGCATAGCTTTCGAAAAGAAGACGTCAACAAATCGGAGCATACTGCAACGTCAGAACCGAGCTATCAATAGAAAATGTGTGTTTACTGGTTAGTGGTCGTACCGCAGATGCAATATAACGATTTGTAGTTCCTGCATAAATCGGATCAAGTTCCTAAGCGAAGCAACTCTTGCGCGCACATTGACGATGAGCAATTCTAAGACGTATTGTAGACACCATTGAAATAAAATGTACAGCATACGATGAGATTACATGAATAAGAATTATAACCGCAACGAGATGAAGTTTGATCGAGGGTGCACGTGGGCTTTGCGGGACCGTTTTGTGGAACGAAATGGTCAATTGCCGCCGACGCAAAATCGAACTTCTCGATTGTCATTGATATGAAAACAGGAACGTCAAACGGCGGTAACGCACGGCCATCAGAGACATATTCGATCTCTTCGCACCTTGCAAAACACTTGTCTGTGAGCGCTTAACAACAAAGAAATGAAGGTATTCTATGAGAACTACGGTAGAAAACATTTCGCAACGACCGCGACTAATTTCATTTTCTGTTCATTACTTTGTCAATATAGAGGAAAAGAATATGATTTTTATCAATTAGCAGTCAACAGAGGTAGACGCTATCTTATTACAGATGAGAAGCAGATGGCTACAATTCGGAATATAGGTTGCAGCCAACGTTAAATTTTTTACGATAGGAATATAAATATATCTTTATACGATACCACCGAACGTTGCACTTTCAAACACTAGGAACGAAAAGTCAGTTTCAGCATGAGCCCCCAAGAAAATGTCCCGAAAGCTCAGAAGAAATAATGACGATTAAGCATAGAGGCGGTCAAAACTTTCATCCTAAACTGCTGTCAGGTTCTGATGCAATGCGCAAGCATGGTTTGCTTTCTTCCTTTGACGCAGCTGATTGAAGCCTATTTGGGATGAATGATATGATCACCCAACAAACAGAAGAATGCTTATTGCTACTGGTTGGAGTTCAAATCTGAATAAGAGAATTATTCCAATTCAGACAGTTCGAAGTGGACGTCTTTAAAAGTTGCGGGACTGATCCAGTCACGTCTTTCCATCGCTCCCAGCTTGAATTCGTGGCTTTACGGGGACGGCTTCTGCTTCCAGCTCAAAGCCTGAAAATCAGACCTGGTGTAATTTAATACAATACGTCAACAACAAATGCAAGTCAGAAATTCAACTAGATCAACGCTATAGATGATCCCTAGCAGTTGGGCACCACAACACAAGAGGCTTGCTACACAGAAAGGTTCGGTGATATAGAAAGAGCCTTAAAAAGTTGTCAAAGTTAAAACATTAACAAAACAAGAATGGCTGAATGCTTCGACGATACATCTCAATGAGTCTGTTGGAAAGAGAGCTCTTCACAGTGAATATGAGAAGCTGTTCACACCTGCGGTAATCAGGAACGATCAGGAGATGATCGGCTGAACGGTATCGAGTTGTTATGAAACGCAAATTTTTTCCATTCCCTGGGCGTTTCTTTTTGGATTGTTACAAATCGCCATTGTGAGCCGCAGTCTATTTTGATGCGAAATCCTTTCGCAGCTCTTTTTTGCCTTCTGGCACTTCCAAAAATCAGCAAATATTGATTCCGCTGCAACACCATCATACCATCTCGTCGTTGATGGGACTTCTGAATCCGTTCTCTATCGACCAAAATGGACCTCAGCAAGTCAACTGTCACCTTATACGAATGGCATACGAAATCAGCGTCAGCGGAAAGATGTCAACAGGAGAACAGAACTAGTTAACATTTGATCACATTAATGTTAACTCAATCGAAGGCGAATGTGGATCTCTTATCGATCTTCCGTCACATGGAGCTGTTCGGTGAAACCATCGATCCGATGGATGTGCACACTTAGGTGAAGCAGACAATAACAATACTGATCGAACAATAGTGGGCTTGCCAAATGTTGTTCAAAATGGCGGTCGACAAAGAAGGACAATGAGCGTTATTGTCAGCGACAAGGAAGAGCGTCGAGACTCAACAACAAACAAGAAAATTGCAGACGCTTCATGGGCAGACGTCGATGATTTTGGCACCACATTCTGCATAATTACCTAGCTAATATATTTGCACTTGAGCATCGAAATAACAATTGAGCATCCACGTAGTTGCAAGCAGTCATTAAATTACTGCTGTTGCCACCGAGCGGTCGTCTTCTATGACCTGTTTGCTATGTTGTTGGCTCGCATTATTAGAGATATTTATATGCTCAACTGCCCTGCTTTACGCATGACAAGTCTACATTCAAGGTAACTGCTTCATCAGAAAAAATGATGAACTTGTTGTGACAATTTGGTTGTTTTGAGATGATTTTAACCATTTTTACAATTCTTTGCTTTCTGAATCGTCTTATGCGGTGTGTTATCGTTGATCAACGAACATGACCTTTTGAGCGTTGTGCATTTATAGCGCTAAAAAACTGCGCCGTCAACAAAAGTGCAAACTTTGCTTACGTGGTGCTTTTGCATGAGCTGAATGCTTGATAGCGGCCGTGAACATTCTGGTTTCTAGCAAGATATATCAAGGAACTTCTTGGGAGGTCGGATAGGAGCGAGAGATGGGGGGGGGGGAAGTGGAGGAGGTTGAGGGGAGAGGGGACCCCGCACCGTGAGACGGATACTCGATACTTCTTGCTCCCCTTTTACTCTTCTTCCTCTCCTCTGCTCTCTCCTCCTTTTCTTGCCCACCTTCACCTCCCTTCTCTCACACTCAATTCATAGGTGGATGCTGCAGCAAAGTGAATAATGTCATAAGCTCTCAAAAGAATCGTTTCATTGATTCATTCATATCTTCTGAGCTTAAGTATAGAAAGGCGAGCTTTGGGATGAGAAATAGTGGGAGATATTCATGTAGCGTGATAGCGTATGGAGGTATTATACACTGATAGAGCTATTAGGAAAGTTCGTATAGAAAATAACCGCAAAATTTATCGACAAATTTTGAGCACAAATTAAAACATGAGAACAGGTTGAGGTGGTTTGGCTGAGCGTCGTTTCTAATAAGCAAGAAAAAGTTGCACTGCGCTTTTACCGTGGATCGAAAAAGTTGTAAAGTAAAATGTATCGCTTAATCTCTGGTTTTAACCATTCTAGTCATGCCGTGTCGGCAACATAATATGACTGCTTCAAACAGTATTATGTGTTCTCCTCATTTTCTAGCAAAACGTTGAGTTCTCGACAAAGTTCAGATTTTGCGCGTCTATATCTTCATCGCGGAAATTACGGAACCGATTTGTCCTGTTCATCCATTAGCAATTTCTAAGTCCACATATTATTGATATTTCTTCGTTTAGGGTTGCAAAGCAATCGCGTTTAAATTTGTGCAGCGTAATCGCGCCGAACTGATGCGGTTTTATCTCTTATTCAAAATCAAGGGTTAAAGCACCCACTAACACCTCTACAAATTCAACGTACATATGCGCTAGCATGACGCGTGCCACATTGCGCAGTCTTTAATAGTAGTGGGGAGAGATAAGTGATGATTCAAGGCATTCCAAACTCGCAGTTAATTTTATGACAACTCGGCAGTAAGAATGTTTTGTTATAATAACCTATAGTGAATAATATTTCTTTGAAGAAAAAGGCCCACATTTTCAAGTTTTTTTCCTCTGTAGGTTAAAAAGATGCGTTATTGCTAAGTTGCCAGCACTGCAAGTAGAAGGAAGGAGTCATCTTGCTAACGTTTCTGCAATCGTCACTAACTCGAAAGTGATATGTGATATTTGTGCACTACAGCTGCTATGCTAGGTATCGTTTGATCGCTTAACGGTGGCAACAGACACGTCCCCGTTTTGCACACATTTATTTCCCTCTAAGACCACACATGGCCGCATTGAACTCAACTGGTGTTGCGGTCGTGTTGCAATGCTGATCGCCAATGATTCCCATCTCGGTTTTCATTAAGGTTCTGAGAGCATCAATGGAGTTAAGGTTTTTATTTTAAATATCAATGTGGTTTTGCTCTTGGGAATTTTGAAAATAAATTTTGGGAACATTATTTCTCATTTGCTCTTCTTACTGGAGGGAATTTCTTTATTATTTGTTAATTAGTTTTTTCTCTCCAGTTATATAAAATGAGGAAAATTTAATTCGCAACCTCTGAGGTATTATCTCACGATTTCAGCAAATCTTCCTTGTGCATGACCTCATAGTTGTATTGTCTTTGCAGAAACCTCTACCATTATGTTGTTGAACAAGAATAGGTAGATGAGCTTTCATTTCTTCCTTTTTTCTTTAATTTGAAAACAAATTCACCAACGAATTCACCAGCATGTTTTGGTCTTATCAAAATTGTCTGCGATGCGGAATTTTCGTTTTCAACTAATAGAATTTCACCATCTATCGTGGAAACATTTTTCATCATTGAACACATATGACATAAAATTTGCCGAATTCGTTGCAGTTACCTTCGGTTCTGTTATGGTAGAATAATCGCGTTTATTTCATTGGTGTGAGTAAGCATTTTCGTTATTTGTTTTATTTGGCAGACACATTGCTATCTTCGATTTATATAAGGGAAAGGAATGCATTTTATTTTAAATAATGGTGCTGAAGTTTCGATGAAACGGCGAAATGTAATAGTTAGTTCTAAAATCAATCTAAAAATATTATCTCAAAATTTTGACAAGCTTTTTGGAGAGTGCTGTTAAAATTGCTTGGAAGTTTATGTATGCTGGACTGATTTATGCACTGGCTTCAGATTCTTTCTCTTTTGCAGTAAGTAAAAAATCTAGCAGTGGAAAGTTCCCACATTTGGCACGCTTTTTTATTCAGATGCAAAAAAGGACTTCATTAGAAGTTCTGCGATGAGCGTTGGGAAATACGTTTTACTTAGCGTCGTTGTGACACTTTAACATTGGCTTAACGTTGGCGAATAAGTCGCATGAGCGTTTATAGCGTCTGAGAGGTATAGATGTGATTACGCTCAGTGGTGTAGTCTTGAGAATATGGTGTCAAGTTTAAGTAGCTTTAAAATGAATAGCCTCACGTTACGACTTATGTCACTTATGAACGCCTCCAACAACATATTTGCATTTTTGTTTCTCCAATCGTGGACGTGTGGTTTTGGCAGCATTCGTCCACTCATATCGATCATTTCATCATAATCAGGGCAATTATATAAATCTTAGTTGCTTACATCGCTTATTTGCTGCTATCACTTATCTATCATCGAAATAAGTAGCGAATTCGGCTGCAGTAGGCAAAAGGAGAAAGGAGGGGAGGGAAGGGGGAGCGAAGCAGACGATTTGGTCAGCATCATTCTCTGATTGACCATTTGCAATTATGAGTGAGTTGGGAAGATTCAGCAGAAACTTTTGGACTTCTGAAGTGTGACTCTGCTCCTTATCGCCACTTTTATTCAATGCTGCGTCTATCTGCATTTGCAGAGAGCATTATGCAAAGGACGTCTCTGCTTGTGAGTACGTGTAGGTGAGTATAAATGCGTGTGCATCTGTCTGTGCTCGCCTTACACTTTCAATCCAGAAACCATTGAAGATTGAATTGTGAAGTCTATACAATATTATAAACTACACCGTAGAACCTTCTGTACAATCTTTTGTATTTATTTCCCTATTTTGGAAGCAGCTAAAGATGTATAAAAGCGCACGAAGTTCACGTACAGAAGGGTGTTTCGCAACCGAAACTATCGCAATTTGCCTATAAAATTAAATCGTTTGCAAAAGGTTTGTATAAAGTGATCGGTTCGGCTAAACCAGGAATAAAAATTGCGAGTGATTTATTACCAATAAGCAACTTGTGAAACCATTTGATCCTCCTGTCGTGCTCTTCTAGCATGTTCTTTCAACCAATGTGAACGTAGTTTTTTTAAACACTTCAAAGAATTTTCCCCATCACTATCTTCACATATACGCATAAAATGTGGCCAATATTCGAAGAAACAATCCAAGTGATTAGATCGTACCCATACACCCGGACGAAGTCATGAAACAGCTTGCGATATACTGCAGAAGAGGCGAGAAAGCAAGGTTCTTAAATGATAGTCGGCGTGCCTCGCATGCAAAACTTACTGTTTTGTAAAAAGTTTATTTCTCATTTTTCCCCCCAAAAAGCGCACGATATTTTAGGCTTCATTCGATACACTCGAATGCACTCCGAGTGCCCTTTTTACCTTCCCCACTGAATCGAACTGTAAGTCTGTACTGTATCACCTTAAATAAAGCACCGAGAAGTTTTTCATTGCCTTTAGTGGGACGCCTCTTAGCTATTACGGTACGTTCATATTCACTGCTGCTTATACATGCAGGTTTGCTTGCACTGATGACTAGGTGTAAGCGTTTGAATGCGAACATGAAAGGTTTCTCGCCAAAAGACATCGCGAGGCATCAATTCTCTTACTAGAGGAGTTTTTTTTGCATCACTACTGAATCACTTAACATGTGCATCCATAATCGAGAAAGAAAATATTTTAAAAAGAGAGCTTTTTTAAGGCTTCCAACATTACATCTTCATTGGAATAGAACATTTGCGTGTCTATGGGCGGATAAAGAAAAATAAGTCCAGAAAGAGTTAAACGCGGCTGATTTCGGATCGTAAACCCATAGTCCATTCATCGGATGTGTTTTTCTAGACTCGTTCCTAGTAAACGACTATCAGTGAACATAATTTCTCTTATGGTGCGATTTGTTTTGCAGAGTTACGTTTAAAGCTTCGTTGCTGTAGTTGCTAAGCATGTGCATAATATAGCTGTATTTTTCAAATTTGTTCATGCTTATATAGTTTACATTATGTTTTTTGCTTACACATGCATATAAATATATGCTGTTCGTGTGTGTATGTGTCGTTATTTATGTATGCATACGTTGCGTTAAACTCGATGCTATAACAACAGCTAGTTGTTTATTTCTCCTTATATTCTAGAAGTGCTTTCGATTGAAATGGCGACGAATAATATGGGGTTGATTAACTTCAACAACATATTCAAAGTTTTGAATATTGGAAATTGATAGATTATCAAGAAGAGTCGATCATGAAACTTTTGCACAACTAGGCTAAACGCGCTGAAAACTTGACTGTTGTATATTTTTTAGGCACATTTGTGTGTCCTTAACTTTGTTGGTGCATGAAACAATTCAATGTTGGCAAGCAGAGCATAGATTATACCACTCGAATTTCATACTGTAGCTTTAATGATTGTAGACTTGAAGTTACGATCCATACATACACGCTAACGCACTCACGTACGCATGCAATGGTGCGACAGTGTCACAGTAGCGTTGCATATGCAAATTTGCACATGTGCATAAAGAGGAAATCAATCAAAAATAGTTACCATTTATCAGTCGATCTCCTGTTTTTGCCCTCAGAGGAATCGGTAGTAATTGTTTCAGAGGTGCTATGATCTGTGCACTACACCATCTGTGCCATTAGTTCCTCTTTCCACTTCGTCGATGCATTAAACGACTTCAATTCGAATCGAATTTCAAACTTGAAAGCTCGTAAAACAGATTTCTTATTGTCACATTCTACTGCCTGTTATCAACAAGGAGATTCTTCTTTTAATAACTCGTTTCTTTCACAATATAACTACGCAAAAATTTTCCGCTGAAAAATAGAGGAATTAGAGTCCGATTGTACTTTTATCGTTTTCAATTTTTGTTATTACGAATCGTTGGCAGCAATAAGTCAATCGCATAAAGAGGTATAAGTTGCTTGTAAAGTCCAGATTGATCCGTACGGATTGTTTTCATATTCTTTAATTTCCAATGTCTGGCCATTTACCAAAAAATTTAGCAGTTTGGTTAAAAAAATCGTTAAAAAATTCTTCTTTGTCAAAAATGAAGTCTTAGAAAGAAATATTCTCAAATTGTAGTTTTTAGATGTGTAAATGTTCCCGTACAGACTTAATATTTCGATAATTTTTATGATCATTAGCTATTCTTCATAGAATATCGCATTCTAGATTGCAAACAAATATACAGCAGTTTATTTACTGCAGCGGCGTTTATTCATTCAATTTATATATAAATCTACAATTATGTGATTCACACTTTTTATGCCATACTTTATATCATAGTTTTTATGCAATTATGCTCATGAAAAATTCGCTTTTTTAGAGCGAGCTTTTTTCAAGGGCATTGGATCTCCCATATCACACGTTTTGTGCTTGTTAGATAACGCCTGTGAGATGCTTCGGTTTCCATCTCGAAGAGTGATGATAGGGGAAAGTTGTCGGTTTATATTTCTCCATATTAATCAGCGACGTATTGTACACTTCAGTAGAAATTATCAGAAAGCGAAACCCGTGATGAAAACGAGCGGATGCGCTTTTTTGTGAAACGCTTAAAAGAAGTTGTTGAATTGAATTGTTTAAATCGTTGACGCATTTGAGGAAAAAAAAAAAATGAGTCGCTTAAATTTTGCAGCCGAAATTTGACATACTGTAAACCTGTTTTGAATGGCATTGTAAGATTTCATGAATGTTAGTAGTAATCAATAGACGTATTTAATTTCATGAGAGTTCATTGGTGGTAAACGATAGTGTTCGCTTTGCTGCTTTGAGTTTTCATCAAGGTGGATGCGATTTCATCAAATGCAATATTTCCGATTTTTATATTATGTTTACGCTGCTCTAGCACAACAAACGTTTGAAACTTTATTTAATGATAGACATTAGTGTTTGCGATGTTGCATGTGAATTCAAAACAATAGTCTTTGCAACTAGGCTGCTTATAAATTAGCTGTTGCCAAGCAGTAATGTCGCATTGAGTACGAATTTGAACTAGGGCCTTGAGCTGGAAAATATCTTCTTCTAAGATTGGGAAGTTCTAGGGTGGGAAATAAGTAAGTTCCGTCCCTTGATTTGTGGAAGTTTCCAGAGGGAAAGCGTTTCATTGGAAGCAAGCATACGAACACCCAAAATATACTCACTTGTCCTCCTTAAAATTCTCATTTTACTTCATAGGTGTCAATTTATCTATCAAAACCCGGCTGATATCTTTCAAAGCATTACTGAATGATGGCCAACTCCGTCAACTGTAGAAGGGTAAAATTTTATTTTCCTTTATTTTGAAGGCTACCATATTGATAGATTAATTAAACCAAGGAGGCATTATGTTGCACATTTTATTATCATTAGTAACCTGTGAAACTAGTTGGCAGGTTGAGTGGAATATGAAAGTGTCAGCACCTGTGGCACTTTTTTGAACTTGTTATTTCTCTAATATGTCCTTCATTCAAAAAAGATAGGGGAGTTGAACGTAGAAGGAGGATGCAGCATGTTTTCTTTTGCTTGTATCACCGCACGATCCATCAAGCTTAACCTTGTTTCCGATCAATGTGCAGAATTGCGGTGTTACGTGTGCGGTATTTACTTGCGTGAAATTTACTGGAAGAGTAATGGACAGCGAAATGCAACAACTAAGCGACACGCTCACAGCTTGCTTCCTTCATTCCAGCTTCTTCAGACGCTTCTTTATAAGTGAGCTGCAAAAATATTCGCATATCAACAGCTACTCTCTCGAGTCACACTGAGGATTATAGGGAGTACTTAAGTAAGCTAGGGTGCACATTCAATCGTATAAAGGTCCAAATCAGTGGTGTTTTCTATATATTCTGTACATACTTTTTTACAATAATAAACTATATCACAATAGTGCTTAGTACAGATTCAAGTTCCAGCCACGTATGCAGTCATTCCGTTAAGCATTTTAATTTCGCATTTTGCCTCCGCAATATACTGTAGGTAATAAAAATTTTCCAAATATAGTAGTATACAGTAACCGATTGTTAAACTATTCTTTACTTCTATTTTCATGGTATTTTCGCTATTTTCCTAACGATATATATATAATATTCTGGAAACTTGAAGCGATCAGTGCGATCTTATAATTCGCAGACAAAAATTCAAGACAAGCTGTAATCTCTTGTAATGCAGTCAATAACTACTCAAAAATTAAGAGAACCGAATGATAGAAAGAGCATCACTAGTTATTTGTGCTCTCTTTAGGCCTCATTTGGTTTTATTAACACCTTTTCCCATGTGGACTCCAATATAGCAGAGGAATTTAGTGACTATGTGCACGACATAAAATGTTCAGAAATCACACATTATTGTAAATTGTTCATTCAGTTTCGATAGCTTACTCTATGGAAATCAGTGTTATCTGCTTAACCTGCTAGCGTTGATCCATATACTTTTGAAAGGAAGTGGTCGCGTTAAACTTGGACGAGGCTACTTACTGTTAGTCGGTATTCAAATGTGGAGGATTGGGAATAGAGTTAAGATGCGGCCATAGATTTGCGAGCCTTATGCACGATTTTATGGATAATGGAATCACGCTGCCTGAGAACCATTGCTTATCTCGAGGTGTATTTTGAAACCATTTTTGCAGGGAGTACCACGGGGATGTATAGATTTTGAAACGCCACTGACACAAGCAACTAGTAGGAACGAGGTTTTTGCATAATGAAGGGAAATAGTGAGATGTTCTTTCTGAGGTTTAATCAACATGATGGTGTGGCTTCTCGACTCCCAAGCTGGAACGATGCCCCACACGGCAGTTAGAGTGTCGCTTGAATTACCGAAGTGTTGCTATAGGGACTCCCAATCGTTTCACAAACACTTGGTTGCATATTCCTATGCAACTATTCCGTGTGATAACGTAAAATAATTCATTTTAAATTGCTCAACTAGCTCGTTGAGAAGCATTGCAAACTACATGGGAAGGATCCTTATAGTTAACAATGGAAATTACGAAATTTTATAGCGAAAATTTGCGCTCTTAGATGGAAATTCTAAAAACAAGAACTCGTTTGGAAATTTTTAATTCAGCTGTCATTATTTTGAATGTTGTGAGCATTGTTATCCACAAATGTTCACTTCGATAGTCATCGTGGCTCGTCGTGTGCACTTTTACACAGTATGGATTTAACGCAAACGCAAACAAAAATGTTTCAAAAATCAATTTTGTTTCTCCAGTGAAAATTTTTTGTTTTGGCCAGAGCCTCGATAATAAGTGAATATACAAAAAAAAAAAAAAAAAAAAACGCGAAAAACGTGCGTGAGACAAAGAAACAATTCTTCTCGCGAGGGAAGCGTTCGCGGCACAAATAGCTTCTCCTCTAAACGTGCGTGGCGCGAATGGCACATTCTCTAAGTGCCCATGGCGGAAACGTCCTGTGTAAGAACTGTCCATCCCAAAGTGCCTTTGGTGCGAATGGCTCGCGTCCAATCGTCTATGCTGTGAACAGCAAGTCCTCCACGCTCTAACGTCATGTGAATATCGGACGGCAAAAAAAACAGCCCGTCCCCTTGGTGTTTGTAGTAACCGGTCCACGGTGCATAGTGCCATGGTAGACCTAGTGGAAGGAGCGTGATACGCACCTCTAGCAACGTCGTGCTATCGCTTGAACAAAACAAGGACTATCGTTTTTGAACTGGCTGCAGTGGGAAAAGTGAATCGTCGTTTTGGCAAATGGTGTAGTCATCACCCATCGTCGCTGTTTTGTACGAAATTTTGCACTTCCCGAAACCAATAAAGCAAATTTTTAAGACTAAAAATGTCACTTTTTGCAATGTTTCATTAGATTTGGTAAGCACAGAACAAATAGCTGAATGTTGCAAGGAAAAGGAACGGCCAACCAAAGGGCGTATCCTCTTCCTTAGGCTCATTCAACAACTGAACCGCACAAAAATGCTGCCCTAATAAATTTTTAGACTGCTCAAATTTTGTTGTGCAGTTTTTCGGCTTGCACTCTCTGATGACGTGCTTTGTTTTTTATATATCTAAGCTTTTCTGTGTATTTACATTTGTGTGTATGTGTGTGTGTGTGTGTGTGTGTGTGTGTGTATCTTTGCGTGCTTGTGTCGTGTAACATACTGTGAGTAGCTTCCGTATCGTGTAATATACTGCGAGTACCTATATATATATATATATATATATATATATATATATATATATATATATATATATATATATATATATATATATATATATATATATATATATAATCGATTATGTTATTGTAGCACCTTGTCCTCGTAATGACACGTGTTTCCTAATTTGGACGCCGAATACCGGGTCATAACTTCGGTTCATTTTCCGCCTCGTTTGCCGCAACCTGTCGGTATCGCGTTTAGGCGATTTTGCGACCTTTTCGAGCAGTGTGCTCATGCTGATTACTTGTCTGCAAGCGTGCATATGGTGTCTGTCTCTCCATGCAATAGCTTCAGTTCGCGAAGTTCAAATGTTGCGACGGTCAACTTGAATAAGTAGTTTAGGAAGTCATCCCACAACGTGGAATGACCTCTCAAAGTCCACTTCGTTGAGATCGGTAATATTTATGTCATTTTCAAATGTTTGCGCTCAAATATCCTGTAAAACTTGATATCCTGACAAGTTGAGCCAACTGAAGAGGTTTTTTTCTGCGGAGGGTTTGTTCGACTGATCGGTTTTAGGAGAACACTTATTAAGCAATCGCTGTTATGCTGTTCGTTTAAATATTCATGGGTCTAGTGAGTGTACTGCAAAAAGCGCATACTGTGTCAGCCATCTGGTACAATCTCCTTAATGATGTTGTTCGTATGATGCCCTCACTGGTCAATTCTGTAGTTGCTTCGTTAACATGAAAAGGAGTTATGGACAGTTGAAAATGCCCAAAACTTTCCCTAAACTTTCAACCGACTGTACTCTCGTTTTACGCCAGTCACGTCACAGAAAAAATACTGTGTAGAAAATTTGAACGCGAAGAATTTCATGTTATTTTTGGCAATTCACGCAATCGCTCAGTGTTTCTGCAAATGCACACAACATATCAGCTCACCTGGTATGCTTCTGCATTTGTTGTGCATGAAGCGTTTTTCAGATCAAAAGCTCGTTTCGAATTTGCCGAATGAACAATCTTGTACACTAAATTTTATTATTCTAGCTTCATTGTTTCTCATATTGAAACTACTGGACAGACAGATAGACAGACAGACAGACAAACAGACGAAAAGAAATACACATAAACATACAACAAATGCGGTATCACAACGATGCGGTATCTACAAATGTAAATTTGCGGAAGCGCTTATAAACAATGACTCATTATTCGCAGAAAAAAATTTTCTCTGTCTTGAAAACTCCATCATCAGAATTTTCACTAATTACGAGATATTCAATGAAGTTCATTTGAAACTTATAATGACACTTGTTTTTCGTTAATATTTTAGTAATTTTATCCTCAAGATCAAATACTTCAAATCGCTTTAAAAATTGCAATCGCAGTATTGAAGCACTATTAGTAATAAGTTACAATAAGTTTACCATATTCACGTTATTCGAGGTTGCACAACATTTGAAAGCAACTTTAAGTTTTATTTTGGCAGTTACAACATTACGCCTTAGTATATATATTGTTTGCATACGGAAACGTATATCGCATCACTCTTCTACATATACGCTTCAGCGTCAATCTCTCGCCTGCAATTGCTCTTTCATAGTTTTTTATATCCGTTAGTGGCTCTTATGTTCATTTCAATTTCTGATAAGTTTTCTCACATCCTTACAGGTACTTTCATATTTTTATGGGTTCATTTGTTAATTCATAATGCTTTTTGAAATACCAGCAGCTTACGACGATGAAATACAGCATCACTCCTAGAGGTTTCCCATGTTGCTTTTGTGGGCTCAAATAAAACACGTATAGAAGATTCTTTGAGAAAATTGTGCACACAAGAAATTTCTGGCTCCTTTGGCATTCTCTGTACTAAAGCTAGGGCATCCAACAAGTTCGATCCCAAAATTGAAAGTTGGAGTTGGAGGTGAGGGGTGGTGGGAGAGATTTGGCAACGTCGGTTTACCAAAAGTCAGGACGAAGGCACCTTTATAAAAGATTTTTGAAGGCGAAAACGGAGCGAATTTCAAGGGAAGCTTCATTTCGATGCAATTCTACACTAAGACCTTTGGTTCCAACTAGGGAGGTAATGAGTGCGAGAAAGATTTATAATCGTTTAATGAAACGGTCAAACATTTCGTAAAACGGCAAAACAAGGGAATTGAAGGATGTAATCCTTCAAACAGAGTGAAAATGATATGTGAATTTAAAGGTTTTCGCACATAGTGAATATACAATGACAAGTCATATTTCGATTGAAGCCAGCTGCGATTTTACTAAAGTACAAGATCTCGGAAAGATTCAAAGGGTGACATCCAAAGGCTTCCCCTTCTTCAAATCACTCCCTGGAGGGTGGGGAATTCAACTGTCTCCTAGGGACAGGGGAGCAACCTTGTCAACTAGAAAGCTTGCAAGGCATGTGCCAGATCGTGCTGAAATTGAAAACGCCTTCTTCAAAAGTCTTGCTACGCTACCGACAAATGGATAAAGCATAAGTGGATCTATACCGGTCATCTTGACAAAACCGACTTGTTGGTACATAGAATCACCTAAAATATTTATGCTTGGAGTAAATGTTGCCTGATCCTTTACAGCAGCGATAAATGGTTGACATGAAGATTTAGTGCAACATTTTAGTCGCAGGAAGTTCGCTGCGAAATATCTCTCTCTTTCTTTAATAACTCGCTCTTCATTCTCTTTCCGCCTCTTCTCCCTCGACTTTTTGGAAAGGAAATGAGCCATATCAATGAATTCCTCTTTATTCCGTCATAAAATTTAAGAAGAATAGCTTATGCCAACTAGAGTATCAGACGTGATATGGCGACTGTCAAAAATTTGCATTGAAGATAATTTGCTTCTCAGTAAAACTTTCCTTGTCAGTGGATTTGCTCATTTTCAGATTCTTAGAAAAAGTTTTCGTCTTTTAAGTTTTTATTCGAAGTGAAAAGATATTTTCAAAGAATTCCATCATATCTCATCGGATGGCATTTTGACTATGTTTTCGGCAGCTGCTGTCCATTGCACTGCGTAATCAAACGTCATGGCTCATCAACTTAGGTTACTAGGTGTCAACTGTTCTCGACACACTTCTTATTTCTTTCAGCTGACTGCATTGAAAAACTCCAAGCTCTTTATCCCCTCTTTGCAGCTTATTCTTATGTCTGCTACTTTTTATCCGATCATAGAGTATTTTCAGAGATTCTCATTTAACAAATATACTAAAATTTGTTCCGTTCATGTGAAATTCTTTCACGAAAGGGAAGCAGAAGCTCAGAGATTGAAAAACGTTGGCGACAGAATAAAAACAGTATGTAAGTGTTTGGAACCCTTTTGAAGGACACATATTTGACGGATATTAAGCCGCTCAAAACGCTTACAATTCCTTATCAACGGCATAACATGTTGAAAGTTTCAAGCAGAATGTGCTGCAACTAAAAAAATTCTTTTAAAGTGAAGAGGATGGGGGAAGCGAAGATAAGAACTTTGCCAAAATTAGTAAAAAGTGCTCTGTTTTACAAATATAACACTTGAATTTACTTTCTTAGATGTCAGCGCAGGAAGAGGATACTTCCGATTACATTTCGTTGCACTGATATAGCACATCGTTCACATCGTCAAACTTGCGTATTACTTTTGAGGATACTTTTCGTTACTATTTCCTTTCAATTATGCATCCTAAGCTAAGCCATTGCGAAACTTAAAACAGCGACTGCGAAGAAATAAAATTACAGCTAAGCTATTCATTTGAATTCGAATGATTCCTTTATTATATGCAGTTAGCTTTTTTGAAAACATTTTCCATTGCCGTTAACCAGCGCT
This sequence comes from Baylisascaris procyonis, assembly GCA_037389465.1. NCBI lineage: Eukaryota > Metazoa > Nematoda > Chromadorea > Rhabditida > Ascarididae > Baylisascaris > Baylisascaris procyonis. The sequence goes on along the minus strand of JAZARR010000033.1, from coordinate 1,261,322 downwards.
TTAATAAATTGCGGCTTCGAATATCCTAAAGAAATTAACTACTATTTGATGTGCATAGAACTTAAAACTAACAGAGATGTAACAAAAATGACAAGCAACTAAAGTGGCCGTTCAATTGATATCTGAAGAAATATGCAAATTTGTGTGCTGGCTAAATGATTTCGTCAGCGATCAGTGGATGAAGGTTTAAGCAATATGCAAACTCGGCTGGCAAGGCAGTTAAGAGCAGCTTTACGAGTTAAATAATAATTCAATATGGGAATTTTCGCCCAACGGACACATGCGGATAAAAAGGTAAATACAGCGCAATTACTGCGTAGAAGGCTTATTGTATGAATTTGATGGAGTGCAGCAACATTTCATTAATAACGGAGTTTACAATCTGATAAGGTGGAGAATGTGCAGTACTTCGATGTGCGCGTTAAGAGTACGTTCAAGATACGTTCAAGAGTTTGTTTTAATGAATTCAAAAAGGTTATTAATGTTTTCATCGTTTGCAACGTCGAATACGAGTGTTATTTTCAATCGTTTCCTTTTTTCGCGCTGAAGAGTAAGCAGAATATGAGCGGAGGAAGAAGAGATGGAAGAATAAGTTATTTCTGAAAATCCGACTTAACATGATTGTGTGCACACTTCGTGACCTCTGTTTGATGATCACTGAGGTCTGTTAAATGAGAAAAAAACGATCAGTAGTGCGATGCTGCGCTAAGCTTGGTGGTGTGCGCATTCTGTTTTTATGTTCATTTGACCGCATTTTTTAAATGCTAAATTTTATTCGTAATATTCAGTAATCGTAATAAAAGAAAGCTAAAAGTCGCTTGACAAAATAATGATTTCTTTTTGATGCTTTGCATTCACTCGTTTGCATCAACTTTTTCAATCATTTAATTTATTTTCCACTGAAAAACCGTAGACACTCAGTAACTCTAAAGCAACTTACAACTTAAGTATGTCATGCGTAAGATATTTGTCTCCATTTCAGGGAGAATGTGGCAAATATTGAAGCTTCCTTCTTCCATCTATTTTTTTATAATTGTAAAGGGACTAACAATTTTAATGCATGATAGAATGATTTCAACGCTTTTTGCCATTGTTCTCACAAGCATTCCAGTAGTTAAATTTTTCGTCGACGTTTGCTCTTTTTCCCATTCTATTAGCTGTTTTTTGACGTTATTCGACAAAGGAAGTTAATTAAGAGTTATTTTTTTATGGGATATCATATTTTTTAAGGAAATATACGCTTAAAGATTCATTACACTCTCAGTCTACCACAATTCAGCATTATCATAGTAGTCAACTGGACTACTTACAGTTTAAGCAGAATATTTGATAGCCAGTGTTTCGATGATGATCGATTTAGAAAAGAGGTTAAAGGAATCACTAAAATGGTCGAGTAACGCTTCGCTAAGAAGGTTGTATATGAGAAGAACATAGAAAATATGCGTACTGACGCGTTTGAGGACGGACACAGCTTACGTTTGTTTATGGATTTCTAATTTTACATAGAAAAATACCGTAAAGTATTCAAAAAAGAAATGTGCCGAAATCTAAAATGACGCTGAAGGTGATTATCATACGTGTGGCACTTCTAATTAAACAGTGAACTTCTTGCATCGGATTAATTGAGGTGGTGTGTCCAAATCGGAGTCTTCGCCGAGGCAGAGCATACTCCCATTTACTTCCTTCTATCCCCAGCCCTATCCTTCTGCCCTCCTCCTCTCCCCTGTGGTATTTGTATCCTCAATGTCACATGACTTTTTCGTGAAAATAAAAGCAGGAAAGAGAGTTTATCACTTTTATAGTAACAAGATATAATACTGCACGTGCACTCTTTCAAAGTTTTCCTCTCTCTCTTATCACTCTTTTTGAATATATGCGAAACGCAAATATCGCCACATCGTGTCCTTAGCACCCTCGTAGAATAACCGCCGTCTCTCACAATGCCGAAAGCAGTTTCAGTCTTTGTTTGAATAGCAAGACGTGGCCAAAAATACGGGGTGTCTCCGATTACTTTTTTTCTCGTTGTTTAGTGGAAAACAGAGAATCCCCCCTCCCCCTTCACCTTCACTCCCATTTCACAGTGCATTGAATTCCTCATCCACGTCGTATGAACGCATAGGTTATTGCACGATTTAACCTTAAGTATGTGCTAAAATACTAATCAAATATGATCGGACCGGCACCACTTTTCTTCATCCAATACAGCATCTGTTTTATACAGCAAATATGTGTTCCGATAACGACGTCAACGAACGATAGCAATTCTTATTGAAAACGTATAACGATATGCATCGAGGTTTGTATAAAATTGAAACTTTGCAACGTTGTTTCAATTCTTTGCTCTATTCAATCACTGATCCACTCAATGAGCTCTTCCGCTCACTTATTTCTTTTGCATTTTAAATTAAATCTACAAAAAGTCACAGATTATCAGTGCTTATCATTTATATGTTTCTTTATTTTCACTATAGATGAAATATTCATTTGCCCACTTGTAGACATATTTCTTCGCTGAGACTGATAAAATATGTTCTGCGCTATATTTGTCACACTGTTGTATAATACTTTGTCTGTTTGTTTCGAAGCGATTTGGCGCTTTGTATAAATGGATATATAACTAGCAGATAATTTATTAATTAACAGGTTAAAAGTATAAAAGCTATATTTTAGCTAATCAAACAGTGTATATGAAAAATCAAACTTGACCACACAAATGAGGAAGTTGCCGAGCTATAAATGATTGTCACGATGCCATTCTTATTACAGCTATCCTGAGTGGGAGTGAGAATTGTGAAGCAAATGAATGAAGGCTAAAAGGAATTATAAGTAAATCACTCCGTATTTAATGCTAGCAATACACACACTCAATAGATCACCTGCAAACCTCGAATAAAATTTTCCCTGTTTCTTCAAGGAATTGTGAGAAGGTAAAATCACACTTCCACAATCCTTTTTTAAAAGTCATAAAACATAAAAATGTGACTTATTTTCGCACATCTGAAACGTTATCTAGTGTCATTGCAAAAATTTTTTGAGCAGATATATCTCCATCTCATCATCCGCTCAAACATATCCTTTCCTTAGGTAAGTTTTCGAAAATTTACTGTAATTCCGGGAGTTTTATTCAAGGCGATACGATATTGCCGTGCTTGGCTGTTGCATAAATTTGCATATTTTCGGGTATTTGAAGCCAAAGTTTGTGCGTTAAATAAACAATTGTGAAATCGTAAAATACTCTCCTCTTTCGGAGAAGCCACATGAGAGTGGCAAAAAACGAGTAATGACGCAGTGCCGAAGTGAATGCTACTCGTTGTACCAAGCCCACTCTAGTCTAGTGATTTTTATATGGCGCTATATCCTGGAGCTGTATTCTTGAATGTATTAGGTTTTTATTTAAGAAAGGCGCAAGTCCACAGTAATAAAATCAGTGAGTTGTACCAATAATAAAGGTACAGAGTACTGCAAAACTTTGAGTAAAAACGCTCAAATTGAAGGTTTATCGTGATCTCAGAATGAGGTGGGTTTGTTTGCATAAAGCTTCAGTAATGTATTATATTATGGTGTTCAATGTAGCTTTCCAAAAGGAAGAGGCAATGTATCTTAGCAAGAAAAATTTAGAGGAAAGCTCAATGAGAATTTTGTGTCGTATGTGTTGAAACCTCAAATAAAATATGAATTATTTAATAAAGCGTTGAATTATGCATGAATTAATATTGATTTATAAGGCTCAGAATCACGTTAGCATAAGGATGATGAGGGGTTACTAACAGGAAATGATATCGCCAGCGAGACGTGTGTGAGGTTTTTTGTGAGGTTCGCTTTAGAAAGCGTCGTGAGGGGCGCAATACGATCAAGTAGCAATAGCAACGAGCAGAGAGGCGAATTGCGCTCGGAATTCAAGAGAAATAAAAAAGGCGTCTGCCAGCTGATGCGGTAGACACACCGCTATGAAACTGTGTAGTTAGTTAGCACAGCACCTGAACACTGATCATCGTCACTCCTGTTGGGTTGGACCGCATTCGCGTCCCCGATGCATTGCATACTTTCGTTTGCATAGCCTGGCGTCGTTTCCTTCATCGCAACGCTCTTCTAACAGCGCTATTCCATTGCAACCACTACTACTACAAGCAGCATATTTTTGTCTGCACTGTCCCTCTATTGGTTCACAAAACAACATCCACCTTTGCAATACCTCTTTAACGATGTTTGCATATTTAAGCGAACATCACTTCCGTGTTATAATAATATTACATAGTATACCATAATATACCGTCGTCTATAATCATATGCCGATCGTCGAACAATACTTTCATTGTCAGTTTTTTATGCAGACGCTTCTTGTTGCTAGTTTTTCAGATGTTCAAGTGAAGAAAAATTATGGCGGATTTCGTTGTTGTTGTTGTTGCTTTAAAGCAGAAACGATTTACTATAGAATTGTAGCTTATCATCGTTCGTTTATGTACTAAAGCACAAATGTTCAAAATTTCATGGTGAATGATTTTAATGAAAACATTGTACGGCATGTTGCAGCTGAATCATTCGAGCTGTTCTATCTCTTGCCCTTTTTTTTGGTATCTAAGTAATTAAATAGGTTTTATTTGATGCTCATTGCAAGCAGTTTGCTGCGCATTCGATCTACGTTATATCGATGGTGTCGTTTCGAGACATTTATTCGTGTTTTGCGATTTGAAGAGGCGGAAGCGTTTTGCGATGCCGTTGTTTGTGGTGAATAAGATGTGTTGAAGCGTCGTGTGCGTTAGCGTGCCTCTCTGTCTTCAAATGTTGGCTGTCAAACTTAGCGCCTATGACACGTATTTAATCGATTTGTGCTAGTGAACATTGTTGCAACGATGGGAAATTTCATGCAATATGATTCAATCTCATTCACAAATCAAAACGCTATCTATTATTTTATATCTTTCGTGATATAATTTGTTGGTGGCGATACTTTGCGCATTAATCGCATACGTCCGCCTTGGTTCTAGTCACAATAAGCGTTCTTTTTTTTTTGCCCTTCTCTCTTCCCAGAAAAAAAAATTATTCTTTCTTTGCGATTTGTTTTTCGAAAAAAAAGGCGAGAAAAAAGTCACTCATCGGTTTCTAGAAAGGCGTTAATTTTTTCTTTTTTTTTTGATTATAATTTTATGCGCGCCTTCAGATGGCGATTAAATTTCAGTCATCAATGAGAGTCTAAATTTGATTTGTCATGTTTGTTTAAGAAGAGTAATGAGGAGGGTTGTGATAGTGATAACAGATCAATTGTACTAGTGGACGTAATTGTGCTGATAGAGTTTAACCGATTTTTGTTATGAAAATAAAATCAAACAGAAATTAAAACTTGTTGGTCAGCAGCTGTATTTATCACTGATAGCTTTATTTATCACTGATCTCTTCGGAGATAGAGGAGCTAACATACGCTTCAGCACATATCCGGGCTCATGTGCAAATAAATGCAGCCGTTCTGTACACCTGAACTGGCAGCTAAGCGAACCAGCGACCACATACATGACTTGCTGCCAAATATTCAAATTTTGCTGCCGTGACTACTGATCGTATGAGCGACCGTTCGAAGATGACCTCTAATTAACAGCGCACATTCGGTTACGTGACAAATGCGAGAGCAGCCGACCATTTGAGGGCTAGTTTAATGTGCAAATAAGCAGATAAGTGCATGCACGTAAGCTCGAACGGATGAACACCGACAGTTAATATGTTTATACTTTACCTTAGCGAAATGTGCAGTTTTCATGTGTTTTAGTGCTTTTTGGAGGTGCATTATGAGGCGGTCATGTACGTCCGTAATTTCGATCGTTGAGCAGGTGAAGCCAGATTCACGGAATTTTGGTGGATATACTGCATGGCCACTCATCAAGATTTCTTCGTTCTAATCTACCCACTTCCGGAAGAATTATAAGCAGATGAAAGCGCCGTGATGTGCATGGGCAAGTTCTGTTGTAACCAACTAGATAGGCGAAAAAAACTTTTGCTGTGACTATTTGTACAGCTGATTGATAGCGTGGGAAGATGCATTATAACGTCATTGTTTCTCGAATATTTTTGCAATCGGTCGGTCTGATGAACTAATAGTGTAGGAAGATGGATTACTGCATCATTGTTTTTCGAACATTTTTGCACTGCAAAAGGCACATATCGCGTCAACCTCGATCATGCATCTCTGTTCTTGTTTCAAAGCTCAGAACTCATATTTTCACGTTACTAAAAATGTGATTTTGTCTTCGAAAGGTTCCAATATTCCGGTGCAGATATCTCATTCTATCTACCATCTTCTGTTGGATGATCATTTTTAAAAGAAATCTGGCCATATCCGCATTATGAACACATTGCGGCAATGTTTGCTAGCATGAAACATTTCAAGTGTATTCATAGAAATGATGTATTTTCACAGAAATTTTGTGTATATTCTCTGTCCTGTTTTTCGACTTCATTTATTGTTCATTCTCATTGCTCGTTCTCAATGGCCAAAATGATAAGCGTACGATTTGGATAACAGTAAAGCGAATTGATATTATTTAAGGTTTTTATTTGAAACGGATTATTTCGCTATAAAATGCGTCATCAAAATGATTGCTGAGTTGATCGGCAAATCAAAATCGTCGTCTAGCTGCAGCGATGCTGACGTTGAGTATTATCGCTAAGTAGTCGTTGCGTTAACGTTCCGAATTAAAACACATCTACGCTACAATCGTTTACTCTCATCTTTCCTCTTTCCTCCTCATGTATCGCCCGTATCTCTCAGCTTATCAACCACACCTCTTTTCTTTACTGAATAGAGTTGCCATTTAGCCTTCCTATTGCCAAAAGGAGTAATTCGAGCTTAATGTTGTACGTTAAGAAGCGCGACTAAACTGCCGCCTTTTTGCAGCTCATCGAATATGCGTGCAAACGAATTATACGGCTGACTGAGACAGAAGCAACATTCCTTATAACTAACTAATCATTGGAGAAAAATATCAGCGTTGAGTAGATAGTTTTTTTTGGCACCGAAATAGAAGATCGCAGTCAAAAATTTTAAGAGTTAAGGTGCTCTGGGAAGAGTGAAAAAAATTTGTAACACAAATTTGGGACATTCGTTGCAGTTAAACGTAAAGCCGAAAGCAGTCATTGCCTGCTTGGCTAATGTCTCAGGTTGCAGACTTGTATCGGAATCGCAAATGGGTGTCTATTTCTGTCCGGAAATATTTTCATCTGGTTGCTTTTAGACAGAATTTGTCATCCATTAGTTTTGGTCGAAATTTGCAACTCGCTAATTTTGACCGAAATTCGCCAGTCCTTGACGTTTTGGTGTTAACATTCTGACGCAGAAGCAATTAGACACCCGGGGCACAGTCAGATCTAGAAGGCTCTGCGACTGCAGTTTTCGAACACAGGGCAGTTTGACGGCGTCGATTCTGCAGGTAACCGGTGTGCAGAAGCTGGCAAATGCAGCTGAAGAACGCTGGAAACAGCGACTGTATACTCAGCAACCGCTGCGATTATGATACGCGTCCTATTATTCAGTACAGTCAAATGTTCCAGAATGAAATATATGTTTTCACGGCAACTGCGGGCATCTTGCTCACTGTGTTGTTGCATGCACCGTCCGCTTTTTTATATCTACTTGTATATATATATATATATATATATATATATATATATATATATATATATGTATATATATATTATATATTATATATTATATATTATATATTATATATTATATATTATATATATATATATATATATATATATATATATATATATATATATATATATATATATATATATATATATATATATATATATATATATATATATATATATATATACATATATACTACTTTCTACTTCGACTTCGGCATCCGAAACGCTTTCAGCTCTATTTGATAGGGGAGATGCGTGGAACGGGAATACATCTCATTTTTGAGGTCATTCAATCCACTGCAATTGCGCGATGCGTTGCGAGGCCCTTTGTTTCATGTAATGATCTCGGCAATTCTTCTGTTGTTTTTTCACCACTCAAGGAGCTTTATCATTGGAAAGAAAACTAGCTGATTGCAAATTCATCTCACCTTTAAAGACTTCTTTTTATGTATCTAGCCACTGTGCTTTTTCTTTCAATGCTATCCCCTAAGAACGGCATATTTGTGCTCTATACCCTATATTGCAGTGTTGAGTATGATTTCAGCTATCGAGAAAAACTAAATATCCTGTGATAGTTGGCAAAGAATGTAAAAAAACTTCCACCCTTAGCTCTTCTATATGATGCTGCGTTTTGATTTTCATATTTACTCTTGAGGACCCATTTTTATTGAAAACATATTTTATGTTTTTCACTCTTTGTTCAGTCCAATATCATTTTTTTTCTATTTATGCACAAGACTTTTTTCTCGGAAATCAATGAAATAAATAAAGTTCTCAGTTGGAAATCCTTGTTGAATAAGCATTTCTTATTTCGAAACGTATAGATTTGTCTACGTTGCGGAACACTAACGCCGTGCAGAGTACGATATCTTCTATGATTTCTATGCGCTAGTGTGGGAGGTTCTTAGCGTTCGACAGTACCCGATGCAAAAATAGTGGTGCCAAGACGCCAGGTTCCAGACTGCCATCGTTGCCCAGCTATCCCTGCACCGAAATGGCGGTCGAAAAATTGAACGTCTTCAGAGGATTCCCTTTTCTTAAATTCTGAATCTAACAGTTTCAACTCTTTTGAATGCTTCTTTGCAACTTACTTCCTAAAGAATCTGAAAAAATTTTCGAATGTCTGTCTCCAAATTTGATGATATTCGGTGCGTGGAATGGATTTATGATATGAATTTCGTTTGTATCGCAAGAGAACATAGAAAATCACATGCCTTTAGGTGTCCATTTGAGAGTGTAAAAAGAGCGCATTTGAATGCTAATTATGTTTTATGTTATTTATGAGTGCAATCGAAATTAAAAGCATATTAATGAGCTGTGTGAATTGACGATGCTAGTTATGTGAATTCTCTCAATCGAACAACTTCTCTTAATCGAACAACTAAATAAGCGCTTCATTGCGATACCTTTTCCACCTTATTGAAATTTGTTTAAAAGCATTTAGTGTTTGTTTAAGAGTATAGTGAGTCAAGCGGTCTATTGATTAACGTTACTTTCGACGTTTTGTCGCTGTTTTCTAAGTGTTAACTGATTCATAAAGGTGACGTAAAAATACGTCAACATTTTGAATATTACATTTCTATTTTAAACGAAACCGGAAATTCGTTTCAAACGGAGAAGCAGCTTTGCCAACGAGCCTATCCGCTAGCAACTTTCTGATTTATTCTATTGGCGATATTATGGAAATGCTGCATTTGTGAAAAAAAAAAATCATTTGTAAGCGCACAATGCGATAAAAGTTCAACGTTTATTGACACCTTAATTCTGAAGTATATTCATGTTCATCTTCTGCAAATCTCCCGTCTTCAGCTTGACGTCATCTCCCAGTTTTCCTTCTCCCCATTTGCCTCCCTTTTCATCTCTTCAAAGCAATCTCAAAATTCCGCTCTGTAGATGAATTTAATCGTGCAATCTTTAGCGCGTCACCTTAAGAGCGAATGCGGACAAAGCGTTCAAAAACACAAAAAAAAAAGACGGAAGCAGTCACATTTTTGTGTACAAAAGCATATAGCTGCCTCGGCCGTCTTACGATTGCGCGTTTCTTCAGCACTTCGCATCGTAGAACGGCGTATGAAGTCTGTTTATCGCAGAGCATTCTAATGGGCGTTCCGAAACGCTTAAGAACGATTTTAAGGTTTTTCTCTTATTGTTGTTCTCTTTATTTTGTAGTGTTATCGTTGTTTTATTAACTTTTTATTTTCAAACTTACCATTATTTTATGCTATCGTCTCTTTAGAAAGTCACTGTTAGAAATGTCCGCCTAAATCTTTACCTCTGTAATTTATATATCGCGAACTTCTGGTTGTCTAAATTACAGTATCAATTCTATCATTCATATTTGCGAGCTCCATCACATATATCGCGTTGAAAAAAATACCACTCTATGCACTTGTAAATTTAAATGCTTTGAGCTAGTATCTTACAACTATTCGTTGTTTGTTTTTTTTTACAAATTCTCGCAAAACTGCATAATGAAAGCGATGCATTTCTGAACGTGTATTTGTGTGTCTGTCGATGTATGTAACTGTTTGAACTCGTAAAGCAGTAAATGAGCATAGGCCTGAACCTCGGCTTAGCGACGAGGGTGGGGCGACATCTTACCATGAAGTTGGATCGCAGACAAGGTGCTAGCCAGTCTACGGCTTGACCTATGGTGGCTCATGCAACAACGTGCTATTTGATAGTAAGCGTTAAATGGCGGGCAGACATAGAAACTATTGAAAAACGATTGTCGTCAAAAATCAGCGCATCGAGATACTGTAGAGCGCCAACGATAAATTCACGTAACACATCGTGGCGTAAAGAAGCAATGTTCAACTTGTCAATTGGCCCTTTTCTTGCGACAATAAAGTTCGAAAAGTAAAATCTCTTCTCAGTATAGTTAAAGAATGAAATTTCAAGAAATTTTTCACAATGCCCATCATTCGCATCAAAAATACATAATTTGCTTCTTTTTCACGTTTTCGAAACATCTGCGTAGGCGTTTAGTTTGATGCGATAAAGTGCAAAATTGCATAACACATCAACCCATCTAGTTGATTGAAAACTATACAGAATTTCGAATAAAATGTGATAGTTTAGCTGAATCGTAGACACTGTGAGTCAACAGAAAATACTATTTGGGAATAGTGACGATGAAATTTGCATTTTAGGAGCGTCGATCCCATCGCGAATCCACTGCTCTTGCGTAAACCAAGCTAAGAGTTCCTCAACAGGTGTTAATCTTAAACGATAATTTCTTTGTGCGTTCAATCGCTCTTTCTCATACAAAAAAAGTATTTTAAAGCACCTGTATTGGGTGGTGAGCAATAAGCTGGTGCTAGAAGCCGCATGATCTCGGTGAAGTCCGATCCCGGTTGAGGTCGGAAACGATGCCGAGTTTAACCAACGGCGGTTTGGGAATGTGGTGAAGTCTGCCTCCCGTTCCTTCCTTAGGACTGGAACCTAATTTAACTTAGATTCAGAACCGCAAGACAAACTAAGTTTTTATGGGATGGAATACGAATAACAGGAATTTGGCTAAGTAGCGCAGTAACTGTAATTGGTAGTCGTCGTTTCGATCCATGATTATGAAACGTTTTGCACAATTTGTTATTGAATTGGTTCTTGGATAGCACAAAACGTGGAGTACTGTAATGCACGTTGCCATAAATAGCAGAACTTTAGTAGGGAATTCTTTTCGCTTTTTTTTTTTTTTTGCATTCCTTATTTCAAATCGATGCTATTATGTCTGACTTTTTCTGCGTTGTTTTTTTACTGTTTCGTTTCTCGTTAAGCTGTGTCTCGATCGATACTGGTGCATGTATAGCAGCGACGTATTACGTCTTAAGCGTCCGTTTCACCGCTCGTTTACAGTAACTCAAACATTGGTATATCCAAGTTGAATGTGCAACAAGACGTTACAACGTGGATTCAGCATTGAAGATGCGGTTCTTTCAGCTGGTTTTACACCAATAATTCAGCCTCTATCTATGTTTCCCACTTCAGCAACGCTATCAATCTGACCTCATGAACTAAATTTTGACTAGCTGTATTGTGTCGACTAAATTTCAGGATGATGGCCAATCACACTAGCACCAATGAAACATTGAATACGAAGTTCCACCTAGGTAATTTGTTGTTTCCCGATGGGTAATGATGCAATTATCGAATATGTATGCAAACTTTTCATGGGGAATTTTCGTTAAAACAGCGACACAAAAAAGGGAAAACAATTTTTCACTTGTGTCTCGAAAATTATGCTCAGATCATATCTTTGGTTATGAGTAATGTGCAGTGCGCCCTCAGAGATTATTTCGCCTTCCATACCAGTGATATATTCTCGCGTTGCGCCCCGTCGACCCGTCATACTTTCCTCACTGCTCGCATCTCGTCATCATAGTCGATTTTTTTCAAGCTTTTCACTTATTTTCGGTCGTTTTCTTTTGGTGGCATAATTTTGGGAGCTTTTCTTCTTGTGCTGGTACGTATCGTAGCTCGTGGAGCTCTTCTCAAAGATATTGCCTACAATAAGCGCTCGAATAAGCTCCTCCATTCGAAAAAACACCTGCCCTTCGAAATTTTTGAAGGGAATATAGCCGCCTCAATCAAATCCCTTTGCAGAATACCCCTTTCTTTGCTTTTGTCGTGACGAAGCTTTTCACATTTTTACACGTCTAAATAGTTCTGTATCGCTGTTACAGTTATCAAAATTTTATGCAGAAGAAATAACCTCGCTTCGGTTGGAAAAGTCACTCAATTTAGTGCAAAAAAAGCAGCCTTCTGAATCACGAAATCTATTGAAGCTTCTGAAGTAGAAAGTTGGCTTATCTGTCGTCGAGTGTAGTATGAAAAAACAATCCTTATAGTGCAAATTTTTCCCATACAACAATTGCACTAAATTCTATATTTCCTTATCGCATGTGATCATTGTTTTTCAAACGTTTCTAAGCAAGTGAAATTTTCGTTCCTTGACATTCAGAACTCTTTTATTTGAGGGACACTTTTACTGGAAATTCTAAAGGGCTGAAAGTAATTGAATTTTTATTTTCACTAAATTATTTCTGATTTTAAAACAATAGATCCTTGTTGAAGGTTTTTTTGTGTACTCTTCGATAACACAGCTATTCGAGTTTCTCAACTATCAAATTTTTGAAATTATTCTACACGTATTCATTTGTTATTTATATGCGACACATGTTTGTTTATATTTGTGTATAGTGCGATGAACATTTGAAAGTAAAACAATATCGCAAATAATTGAATATTTGGAAAACTCTCCGATAATCTTCTAAAATCTTACAGGAAAGATACGAAGCGCTTGTATTATTTGCATAAAACTGTGGAAAACTATGGCTGTTGCGCAGATAACTCTGAGAGCAGAAAATAAGCAAAGCTCAGGATAACGTAGCACCTCGCTGGACCCTATAACGACTGTTTGATCGATGCGTTGCTGCAGATGCGACGTCTGGAAAGGGCCGTTTTTCATATAGTTTCATACCATTTGCGATAGAATATTTGCGTGCGTGACGCTTTTATGATACTCGCTTAATGTCTTCTGCATGAGTCTTCTATCTTGCTCATTCCTTACTTGCTCAGAAGTTCAACAATAATGGCCTTCCATGAACAATTGATGCAAGTCCTGTGAGGTCTGTGTTTTTATGCAACGGAAGTGCACATTTATTTCGAAGTAACTGTCTTCATCGCAAACATTGAAAAAAATCAGAGATATCGTATATGATTATTGTAGTCATTTAAGCACTCGTATGTACTCAAGGAATACTTGATTTGCTGCTGCACTAACGTTGTGATGGTTATCGAATTTCCGGAGTGAATTTTGCAATTATGAAAAAAAATTTCTTTTGAATACCCATTCAGCGCAAATGTTTTTTTAAAGTTACTAGCAATAATGTTCTGGCGTTTAAATTTTTGTAGTTTAGCTTATCGTTCTTATGAATCTGTGTGTTGCATGAAGACGTCCTCATATTTTGATGTTGTTGCTTCTTATACTGTAGTGTTTTTGAACTCATGTTATTAGGGAATATCGTTTGGGTAGGCATAACTTACATATTTCTTCTTCCTTGTACCTGCCAGCGTTGCTATTTTGGTGGCAAACGGTAGCGTTAAACACCGAAACGTTGCACCAATAAAAATGCTCGTTTGCGCACCACTATTCTGCAATGCTATCTCAGACATGATTTGCATTTAATCGGTTTTTGTTTACTTTATCCGTTTGTACGTTCAAACTATCATCTTTTGTGACGTTATAATATTTTATATTCTTTGGAATGTAAGCTTATTTCTTCATTTAAGCCATCCTTGATTAAATCTTAAAATTTCATGAACTATTTGAGGATGCGATCTCACATTCAAGGGAATGCAGTTGATATATTTTTGAATGCATTCATCATCCGTCTTCTCAATTCATATAACCAAGCTACCTTTCTCATGTTGTGAATTCGTAATAGATGAAAATCAAAATAATTCATTGTTCTCCTCGTTTTCTCGTTTTGCATTGAAACGTAAAATTCTATAAGAGGTTATCGAGTAATTGGTATACTAATTGAGAATGTATTTTATAATATGTCTAAGGGTTATGGATTAAATCCAGCTGTGATCCTGCTCGCAAGCAGGAACGCAATGAGACAGAATTAAGCTCATGACAATATGGAGACGACTTAAATCTGGTTTCGGTTGCTGTTCCAACGAGTTAAAGCAAGCAGCTCAACCGGGACCGGAACCGGGTTTAACGTATCTCAGTATGATCACGAGTTATGTGCGGTTGCGCTTTGGTCGTGATCGTCACAGTGCTCGGATTTAATCCGTGTCTTATTATGAGTTTTAAACCCTTTCCTTGTTTGATGCGCAGTTTCCGGTTTTCTGTATAGGGTAAGCTTGAATTTCTTCACTGGAATTTCAGTACTCTTGAAGGTTCTTAATCGGGCATCTAAAAATAGAGATAAATGTGACGAGTGGTGAATTTAGGTCTTTATTTTGTTTGCGACCATAGTAAATGTTTCCATTAGCTAAGACTTAATGGCCATGAAAAGCGTTCCGGTGAGGCCCACCCATATCTATATCGAAAAAGTGAATGTTACATGCCCAAACCTAGTTATACCTAAGTTACCTCATCTTCACCCTGACATCTTACTTTCTACTTTCTAATTCTCTCTTTTTAAGTAATGGGGTGTTTTTGATGACCAATGAAAACTTGTCCGCAGACGGGGACGAACCGGCGACCATAACACGAGGTTGATGACGGGTGAGAACGTCCGCGGTAGCTCAGCGGTAGAGCACTCGCCCGGCAAGCGAGAGGTCGCGGATTCGTCCCCATCTGCGGACAAGTTTTCATTGATCATCAAAAACACCCCATTATCATTTTCAGTCTGAGCCGGACTTTAGTTGGCCTATAACTCAAAAACGTCCAGCATGTATATCCTTTTAAGTATTCATTAAACTTCACGTATTGGTGGAGCAATCAGTTGAAGTTATTAGTTTACTCTTCAGGATTAAATCAATTTAATTATCTTGCCACCACAGTGATCGACCCCCTCATTCCTTTCATTTCATATCTCATTTTCCGAATGCTTTGAACCTCTCAGACGTTTCGCACTTTTTCATACTTTTTCGGCGTAATTTTGCACACTTGCACACTTACATTGTTTTGATTTCGTCTAAATGCAAATTTTTTCCAGTGAAATCAAGCGCGATCAAAGGACTTATTACTGCGATTGTTTATCTGTTTCCATGCCTATTTGAAAGGTGGGCATCATTCATATTTGTTGTGGCAAATTAGCATTTTTATTTATTTATCTATTTACTTATTTATTTATTTATTTATTTTGTGTACTCCCTGCTATCAGTAAGCCTCCTCATTGAATGAATATGGATTTTAAATGTTATAAAAAATAAAAACTCTTTCTCGGGTAGCATCCTCCCTCCCCTATCATCTTAAGTAGGAGCCTTTCCATGTTTGATGCAATGAATCGTTCCCGATTCTATCTGGAATATACGTTTGTTTTGAAGCTTACCAGCCGCGTGAACATCCCCGATCTTCTCTTCCTCTCCATATTATATGTGGGCTTCTCCACGTACATGCGTGGATTTCGAAAAGTTCCGAACACTCTACGCCTCGCGACTTATAAATGGGAAATACAGTCCGTAGCTTTTATTTTTATAGATTTCTGCAGCAGCGTTCGTTACAACAATTCAAATAAGGCGACCGCTTATCATGAAAAACTAACCGAGGAAACGATTGATCTGAAGCTTAAAAGTGAATGAATGATGAAGGGAAACATTAGATGTCTGGTCGTGAAATTAAGAAAAAAAAAATCCTCACTGAACTTAAATATATCCAATTCGACTTGAGGATTTTGCTCTTTTCCACCTTTCCCTTTCCTCGTCCAGAATGATCGAAATAGTCAATTTAAAAAAAAAAAAAGAAGAATATTTTATAGTTGTTTAGAAATCGTCAAACTGTTTTTCGTTTATTTTTCAGAAGGAATCATTGCTGAATTGCTGCGTT
The DNA here is from genome assembly GCA_037389465.1 of Baylisascaris procyonis. Taxonomy (NCBI): domain Eukaryota; kingdom Metazoa; phylum Nematoda; class Chromadorea; order Rhabditida; family Ascarididae; genus Baylisascaris; species Baylisascaris procyonis. The sequence continues at coordinate 1,245,178 of JAZARR010000033.1, read as the reverse complement.
GGTGTTGCATGACTGCGTTTTGTCTATCATGCATGTTCTGCATGAATTCGCGACTGAATATACACATTTAAGGAATTAATGTGGATCTTTGAGCGAGTATACTGTTCTTAGATATCAACTTTACTTGTATGAGCTGTGCGAGTTGTGTTGCAGTCGTTTTATTTGCTACAGTTACCTAAGCAAATTAAGACCCTTAACGCTTCAATTCTCAGGATTTTATAAACGACAAAAACACTAAATAAACGCTTGTCTGCTGGATATGTCTGCTCTTTTTTTTTTCACGGAAAGGGTGGGGGCGGAGGAGGGGGGAGAAAACTATGGGGCGTGTGCAAATCAAGCCATTTAAATGGCTATTGCCATATCTCGCATTTTTGTACTGAAAGAGCTCTTTCACTCAATAACGAACTGTTGAAATATTTCTGGAAGAAAATTTCAAAAACTTAGCAATATTGGTGATCCAAGTTGTGCCAATTAAAAAAAAAAAACATTTTTGAATTGTTCTTTCGGAAATTTTTGCTTCCGAGATCAAAAAAAAAAAAACGCAGAAATACAAACTTCTTGTCACTTCCATCCCGATTGAGGAATTCTACGCTCATCGTAAGCAAGAAATAATCGAAGCGCTCTTAACAATCAGAGTACAATAATTCGATCCCATTGCAGCTCATCTGCATTATTCCTCTCAATGAAGTACTTCTTACTGTAATGTATTACCTTCCTATACATCAGTCTTATATATAAGACTGATGTATAGGGAGGTATAGGAAAGATAACAAAAAGTTGTGTAACTTAGCATTATTGGTGATCCTTTTTGTTTTCATTAAGTGTTGTATTGTGCGGATAGCGATACTTTATTTAGTGGAACCGAAGAATCGGTGGGAACAAAAAGATTGGCAATTATATATGAACTTCAAGAATAGACAGAGTTGAGTGCTCATCGGAAATCCATCACTTGATTCCACACCTTTAATTTATATTATTGAAGTATGCGTGACAGGTCGTTGATGTATTCTTTATTCGTGCAATCTTATATCGATTAGCGGTGATTACTTTTACTCATTTCCTTATTTACGTTGAGGAATATAACCCTTTTTTGTAGTGTTCTAATTAGTGCAGTAGTTCGCTTCCTTCTTAAATATTCCATTCTTATATGTCCTCGCGTTGAAAACAGAAAAACCACTCAAAATTATGTGGATTAGAAAAGTGTTTACCTTATTCATGTCATACAAAACCTAAGGTTAATAAAGTCGTTCTCATGCCGATGATGTCATCTACCATATGCAACTGGGAAAGAAACGTCTTGATACTGTTGTTGGCTTATATATTTGACGCTATACTCGTTGACGCACTAGAGACGAGGAACCTTATAAAACAAGCTGTGCTTTTGACCATTCCCAAACTCTCCCACAACTCCTTGAGATCGTGTGCTGGGAGGAGTAGAACTGCAGAAGGGGAGTTGGCTGGGGTGGATGAGGTGGGGTTGGAGGTGAGGGGAGGGGCTGATAACAGCAGGGTAAAGTAATGCAGCGAACTGTTGATTCTCTATCATTGTTAATATTATTCGTTTTAGCACTTGATCCTCGATTTTACACTCAGTATACAATAAATGAACGCTAGATTTTGTGGAAAATTTGAAGTGCCTCAGAAAAAGACTATTCGCGATTTGCCTACTTAAGTTTATCCAGCTTCCAAATCGTTTGGCATCAGTAACGTTTGCTGGTTCTAAAGGTAATCCTTGTTGTAATTGGTAGAGCATGTTTGACTTGTATTGTTTGAATTGAACGCGTCAAAGAAAATGGCCTAAAATTTTCATCTCTTCCATGCTAACCTCAAAGACTCAACCAACATATTCAAAATTTATAAATTCTGAAGGAAAATTCATAAGATTTTCCAATTTTAGTGTACTAAATTCAGATACAGACATCGAGCATGCTTAATTGGTTGGAACGTAAGTGCAGTCAACTCGAAAGGTGGTCTTGAGAACTCATCTAATTCATCCTCCACCCTCCTCCTCCCTCTCCTCCGTTGTCTTCTCCCGGCCAAATCCTTGACTCCTCCATTAGACAACTCACTTCACCTTGATTGCGCACACATTATTTTATCACAGCGAGACGAATGCGATAAGGGCGCTGCATGGGAATGCATTGCTTGAAGAAATAGCGCGGCAAAATTGTGTGCGTTGTTTTTGGCGACCTTCTGAGAGCACCTGTACATTGTTGGATGAGCAGCAGTGCCCATACACTTCACATCATCAACTCCACTACGTTGATGAGTTTTTCGATCACGTTTCGGTAGGCGTTGAATGATGGAGTTTTTGATTTATTATGGTTTTACCTACAGTATTCCTTGATTAAGGATCTCTAGAGGGATTTCCGCAATGAGCAGTTGTGTGCGGAACCAACTGCCGGGACCGATTTTAGTGAAACCGATTTTTTCTGCTTACTAATCTTATTTTTGATGCACACGTTTGAGGTGATGACGTTGATTTACGTTTTTGCAGAGAGAACGTATTTATCACAGCTTCCGTTATTGTTTTATTTGTATCTTCTTGTAAGATCGTATAAAAACGGTTGATGAACTAGGCTCTATCAATTGCAACTTGTGAAGATGGTTTCTTCGTGTTTTTTGTCGAACAAAGCTAGCACAATAGATGGGTAATGATAGCCTCAAACTCGAATTCAATGAGCAAATTTTATGTTGTGTTCAAGAGCGTTTCCATTTGTAAAATCACAATTTTATCATACGAAGAGTAGAAAGCGGAAGAGCGTGCTAATGAAGCTGGCACAATGTTCATAAAATATGCAGGTAGGCATGAAACTGTAATAGTCGGGGTTTTTAACTATGTGAATGCCGAATCTGCCAATTTTTAAATATCAAAAGTTTTATCTTTGCAAAGAGAGGGGACAATGAAATTTTCCCATCTTTTAAAAATGATATTTTCGGCGTCTCCACGATGGAAAATCTCCATTATTGAGCGTGTGCGATCACCCAGGTATGCAAAGCAATTTGGTCACTTCGATCTTCCGGGTACCCCAAGCGTAACATTATCTGTATTGAGGCGGAACTGACCACTTGCACGAATCTTTAGCAGAGAATGTTTTTGTGGTCTGACTACTTGCATAATGCGACTCAACTTGTCGTAAAATGAGTGCAAAATTTCTAGCGCGCGGAATTGCTTATAACAGCTTCAAAAGCTATGCGCGAACTTGAAAGTGATATGGATTGTCACCATGTCATATAGATTATGTGCATCAGATTTGATAGCTATGGCTTTTGTATATTGCCGATTTGGAATTAGGGAGACAGACGTAAATGCATACTCACGAACACAACTGGGCCATATTGCACGCTGAAAATGCATATAAAAAATAGGTTCGTTGATGGTTTCACTTCGTAATTGTTTACTGTTGAATCAGCAGATCTGCGAAATTAATGCACATGCAAATATTCTCTATTGTAAGAATGGAATTTGCAGATTTGGAAGGCGAAAAGAGACCTCGAGGGCGATCAGGACTGGCTGCAAGAGGTACTCGCTAAAAATATTTTTGCGGGGACGCGTCGAGAAGAACACCCGAGCGCGTCTATGCGGTTTCTATGAATGGTGCGCCAGGGGGCCGCCAGCAGTGTGGGGCCGCTCCGCAGAAGCGAGGCCCAGCGTCTTCATTCCGTGCTCCCCAGCAGCACTCATCTACCACCGGCACCATTTTTCCACAAGCCGACGATGCTGCCCCCAATGGCCAGGTACTTGAGGAATCACCTGTTACTTCACAGCTTAAAACTCACTTCTGAGGCAACATTTCAAGTAGAGTGCTGTGCTGCTTCTGATTTTTGGGATTATTGATGTGTAGGGACGAATGTGTAGTTAATCACTAAGCTGTGCTATGATGGCGACTGAATGACAAGGTGTACGCAAACGTGACGGTTTACAGCCGTGATAATGAGGTGACGAGGCGTGAAATGCAGGCATTTACACTCGAAATGAATATTATAGCCGTTTACAGTTTGCGACAGTCGGTCCCCATCATACAGAAGCTAAGGCCTCAACCGTTAGTCTGATTATGTGGATGTTTATGTTTAATTGTGCTAATAAGTGGACTATTTTCAATTCACACATGAGCAGATACACATCTTTTTTTGGTGCTTTCTCATATTTTTTGCGAGCAACTACAGACTACAAGTTTTGGCCAAATTTATGCTCCATTGATTCTGATCGAAAACGATTCACTAAATTTTATTGGAAAATTTTTTTCATGTTTGGGTGGTTTTTCTCTGAAATGTGCGAAATTTTCTGGCCATTGCGACTTCTTGAAAAGCTCCGAATTTTCGACATGCCTCTTCCCAATTGAATGAAGTTGGAAGGGTATCGCCCATATGTTGTGTTTCTTGCTAAATTAAGGAGAAGCATGTCTTGGGTAAGAATTCTGCATTTATTTCTATTTGCGGAGGGCATTTTTGAAGTTTTGCTAAATATTTTCTAAAGGATTTTCCCGAAAAAGAAATTAAATTCTGTTGCATTATCTTGTTTCGTAAAGTTTTTTCTTTAGAAGTTAAATTTTCTACTCGACCGTAATAATTTACAATCATTCCTATTCATGGTATCTGAGCACGCTTATGAGATGGCAGAAACTTTTCAGCAGGTGGGTCATATCATTCCGCCGCCACAGGCACTTTCGTTGGGCACTGCATCTTCAACGCAGCAACCATCGTCGAGTGCAGTGAGGGATCCTTCAGCGCTCTCACTTCCCATTTTGCAGTCCGCAGCCTTACAGCAGCAATCCGGCGGCTGGCCGCCACAGTTTGATCTACAGGTATGTTATGTCTCTTTTTTTAAACCGCAGTATTCATGCAATACCGTTGTGATGTTCGCCATTCCCTATACTTGATGCATGTTTATTTGCTTCGTTTTGCGCTCTGATATGGTGACTGCGATCTGTGTGATGACTTGAGGGAGGTTTAATGAAATTTCCATGCAACGTCTTTACGACTGACCATACAGTGCGTCTAATTCTAAAGGATTTTTGAGTCGTAGTGCATTTTTCGATTGATTGTTACAAACTTTCACTGAAAATAAACCCGAAATTGTTTTTTGGTTATGTTATTTTTTGGCGATGTCTTCACTTTTTCAACTCTCTTTCCCTTCCAGCATTCGAACACTACATAAACATTTCATCGAAGCTAATATTCCTTCTATTCTAAAATCCTCTATACGTAAACTACTGTAATCATCTTTTAAAAAATCTCTATTATTAATTCGTGGGTCTTTCTAGTGAATCAGAAGGTGACCATTGTTGCACAGTGAGTACCTTTGTCTCAGTCATCTATTTATTTTTTGGCCGCTTCCGAGTAAGGGTGGTGCATTGAGGAGGGGCGATGGCTGGTCGAAAGGGGCAGCCGTTCTTCCTTCTCTCCCCGTCCCCTATTAGAATGCTAACAGCGGGTTCCTTTCTATCATTTCAGCACCGTTCCCCTTTTCTAACTGCAGCATGTTACCCATCTAACGAATTTCTCCACTCTTTCTGCATCTTCTCCATCCAGAAACCGAATTGAGCACATCGATTTAATGTAATTTCCTACTGTTCTTTAAAAAAAAGCTTGCAGAACACCTGTACAATTTTTTTTACAAAGTGCTCTAGTAAGATTGTTTAATAAAGCGTCTAGCTCCGTTATGCATTCCAATCTTGACGGTTATGAGGACGTTTGTTCCGAGTTGAAGTGCGAGATGCATAGGAGTATGATGGTCGCTTTGATAGTAGGAGATTAGAGGTTTGATAAGGAGGTAGTATTAGTATCATTTCTTATTAAGAGTAAAGAGTTTTGCAACCGTACTTCTGAATCCGTTGAATCAGTGGCTACGAATTTACCGAAACATTACAAAACTGCAACTGAGCATGGTCATTTGATGCTGAGACAAGGCGATAATCGTTGCCTCATTTAAAAGCGGTTTTTTTATTGCGATTTCTAAACGAATGCGTACACTGTAAGGGAGATGTGCGGACTTTACATTTTATTCTCGAAGAAAATTTCATCGATTTCCGAAGCCGACTAGGCGGCATGGTCAGAAATTCTTTGAAAGTTTCAAAGTTTACCTTGACTTTTCCGTGCTTTTCGGCTGTTGGGTGGACAATACAACTTTTCGAGCATGTTATCCACATTCGCGAACACGCTTACGAGAGCCAGAAAACCACATTTTGGACAGGGTTGCCAGAATTGGAAAACCGCATTTAGAAGTGTGGTAGTCACAGTTGCACAGATCTGGAAAAAAAGCTTTTTTTCGCTTTACTGTTATTGATAAAGGTAGTAGAGTTATCAAAGAGCCCCTTCGTTTAGTGTTGCTTTCAGGCTTTACTAATTCCATTATTTGTTATCTTATAGTCTTTTTTTGGCTCCACAACCAAAAAATGCTGCCTTTCCGAAGTTAGCGACTTATCCTCTGTTCATATCGGTTTAAGTAAACAGTTGTCGATTTCATTGTTTCTTCTTTCTCGGGGGCTCGGAATTGCTTTTGTGAAGCATAATCATGTCATTTACGTGAAATTAATGCGTCTTGTAGGCTGAACGAGCCGTAGAGCCTTGTGTTACGTATTGAACTGTGGACATTTTTTGTAACTGTGGCATCGCAACATAGGTAAGGGCTCATAGTAGCGAGGATTTTCCTTCTTACCCGCTTTTGGATATGGCTGAAAAATTCTGGATGCTTCTTTCTGCAATTTTTTTATCGCCTCGAAGTTACAGTTTTTCAATCCACCTAGTTTCATATTCTCGGCGCCATCAGCTCGAGTAACCTTCTCGTTTCACTCAGAAATTTTGGATATGTTGGTGCATTCTCAACATGTTGTAAACCCAAGCCCATAGACTTCATTGTAGTCCATCTACTCGTCGCAACTACAATCAGCTCAGTCGGCGGCGGCGCTTCGTTTTGGTCAACAGCCAGCGCGGTCGCAGCCTTCGCATTTGCAACAGCCGTCGCAGTTGCCTGTAACAGCACAACTTCCGCAAACATCGCCATTGACGGCGCCGGTTCCATTATCGCAAGCCACGCAACTTTCACAACCCTCACCATTGCCACACGCACCGCAGGCAGTATCTGTGTCGGTCGCTGCGGGCGGGGAGTTGGGTGCGCTGTGCGGATCGCCGCGTTCGTGCTCGCTTGCCGCGTCGCCGGCGACTGCTGGTGGAGCGACCACGTCGAACTTGCCAACACTTTCCATGGGCGCTGGAGCCGTTCAGATGTTGGCAGCTGGCGGTTCGTTGAATCCAGCATTTCTGGCCCAGTACCAACTGCTCATCGCAGCAGCAGCCCAGCAACAACAACAAGCAGCTGCTGCCGCAGCGGCCGCACTAGCTGCCGCTTCGGCTGCGCACCATACTCCGATAGGTTCGCCTATTCTTTTATCATCCGCTTTTTTTTGCTTTCTTTTTTTATCTTGAAGAGAGCATTTATATCCTAATAGGTTCATGTTCTTTACGTAACATATGGAAGCTTCTATTGAAAGAGATGCGGCCATATTCAATCGGTTTGAAATCTTGTTGGAAGTATTCATAAATTTCGAAAATAAGAAAAAAAAACAACTGATGACTGTCCCAAGCTAGGTTTTAGATGTTCTTGTTCGGAACCAACTTGTCTTGCTTTGTGCCCCCAATTGAGAGGATGGGTCGGGACTGATTGACCCGTGCACTTCCCACATCCTTCTTCCCTCAGCGGCAGTTAGATTCACCTCTACAGGACCGGCTATGTATTGACACATGGTTTTTGTGCTAAGAAGATAAGCAGTAGGCATCGTTTTGCACCCATTTCACAGTCTTCAATTTCAGGAAAGGTTTTTCTCTCTAAAGTTGCACTTAGTGTATATCAAAAGAAAAAAATGTAATATGTAAATGTAATCTTCATTGCATTGCTTGACTTGAAAAGTAGGTTAACTCGACAGTGGGAGCTTCTCTTAGATAATAGTGTTAAGCAGCTGTCAAATTGTTGTCTGCTGTGATCTTTGAGCGGTTATTTACTAGCCTTCGTAGTGTCTTAGAATTGAGCCGCTGCATGTATTTCTGTGTCGATTAATCTTTTCCTGCATCATGCAAACGGTGTAACAGGTGAGGGTGGCCGCCCACGTTGAAATTTTTACAGTCAGAAGTTCAAACAGTCAAAAAAATGGGTGGTGAGAGGGCACAAAACGAAGACCAATGCGATCTGCGTCTTTACGTCCACGAATATCGAGGGCTTTCTATCGATATGTGGGCAGCTATTGGGTTAGGACCAGTCAGGAACGATTCAAGAAAGAATGCTCGTTGACGCTAACCTATGCGTAGAAAGATAATATTATTATTAGTGATATCAGTTCCCATTATTGCCTAAAATATTTCAATCAGCTGATCTTTTCACTTTAAGCGTGCAGGAAGCTAGAAAGATTTAGTCTTAAATTTTATGTTGTAAGCAGATCATCGTGCTGATACCTAAAAGTGCAGTACTCTTCGGAGAAGCGTAAAAAGAAATCAGTTGAAATAGCACGAGTGGGCGGTCTTGAGATCCTGTGTATTCCGACCCCCCCCCCTCTCCCGAGGGTTTTTGAGACTGTACCCTTTTGTTGTGCTACCCATATTTCAAGGCCATTCGTACAAGCATTTGTTTTATTATCTTGTCACGTAACGTGATGCCGTGCAAGTAGAAAAATGGTTTTTAAATCACCATAGGAAACTGGTTGGTTGTATCCCATCTTTTCCATCGCGAAGTTCCTTCACTGTTCTGGCGAGAAAGTGAGATAGTTTTACGCTTACGGTTATCGTAGATGGTCGATGGATGTGAATGTTTCAGGAACTCGCATGAGCACATCGCCGGTTTCCACGTTGGCACCATTCGAGCAGAACCTGCAGCGGTATATGTTGCAGTTGCAGCAACAGCAGCAACTAGCGGCGGCCTCAGCACATGTAGTGCCCTCTTCTCCTCTTCATACCCCCTCTCCCCTTCCTGCACATATGCAAGCTGCTATTGCCGCCTCGTTCCCTCAGTCACCTATTGCGCAGGTTCGTCTGGCAGCTTTCAAATTTTGGTAAACTTATTGCAGCGTTTCTGTTGTTTTTTTTTTTTTTTAACTGTAAAACCCAATTTTTGTCTGGCTCAGTCTTCAAGGATGTAGGGTGGCGAGTGAAAATTGTGACAATCAGCGAGGCTGAAACTCGCGTTCATGAGCTTCCTGGACAGATGCTGTAGAAAGAGCTAGGCATCTGCTATTCGCCATTTCCGGTTGTTTTGCCTCGTCATTCATAAGTGACTTCAACTATATGTTTATGTACTGTCTCGCTCCAAGTGATGCCAGTTCTAGTGTGATGATAGCATTGTGCGCTCATGTGGCATGTGACGTAATGTGCACATGAAGATTGATGGCACAGCACAACAGAAAAGTAGCGAGTGGACAATGCGCTCATTAGACAAAATTTGTTGCAAAAAGTTAAAAACAACACCTCTTCTGTCGACATCATCTTTTTGAAATCTCGGAATTGTAATTGGGTGTACGGGATAATCGCTTCTGTCTGTCTTTTTCCCCACGTGAGTTTATGGAAGCTTCATATGGGTTTTTAAGAAGGTTGTTTAAGAACATTCGGAATCGCTGCATTTCGATTGCGTTTCGCCCATTTCGATACCATTGAATTTTATGTCAAGCGCGATCGTGATTGTATGGGTTGATTGCAATTAGCTATCATCGTTATGGCAGGTGCATTTTAATTCAATCCCTCTGGCTGCTCACGAGAAAGTCGCGGTATTCCGCTGAAATGCTGCTGTTTAGATCAGGTATGGTGAAAATCATGTGAAATAACATCTTTTAACCTAGGTGATGTTTATGAATGCGAAGGATATTAGTGGCAGCAAAAGTGGTATTTATGAAGACCATTATTGCTCTTCACGATCCGTTCCATAGTAAAAGCATTAGCCACACAAAGGGCTAAGAGTTTATGGTCGTTCTGGTTTTTGTTGAAGGCTAGAGGCAGCTTTTTTGAATCACAAAGGTTGCCTGCATTGCCAACAGAGAGCATAAGCGACATATTAGAACCCAATTGACATATTAGGACTCTCTTGAGAAATGGAGCCATAATTTCCGCTCTAAAGCGAACTTAATTTTACATTTATTTGTACTGATCTATGTTGTCACAACACGTAAATATATTTTGAAGGTGAGTGGGCAGTCTCGAGCAGCGGCAGTCGCATCACCAACAGGTGGACAAGCGGTGTCTTTGGGTAGTAGAACACTCTCAGATTCGGCGCCTTCTTCCCAACAACCGCTGCTCGCGAGATTGGCACAGCGTCACAGCAGCACTTCACTTACGGGTTCTCTCTCTAGCAGCACGCTTCCTTCCACATCCACATTGCACTCTCGACACGGTATTTCTTTCTTCAGTTGTTCATTTATTTACCTTAGGGCAATGTAGTTGGCATTTGCTGTCTTTGAGTCACTATTCATTCGCTTCCTTTCTAGTGCTTCACTTCAATTTGGTGTTGTCTTGGCGATAATTAAACGAGGATCTCTCTCTTTTATTTTTCATCTCGCTTCTTCGTTCAACACATTTGCAGATGAGCTTCTTGTGGCATTATAAAGAACACTCTCTAAGTGAATTTCCAAAATAACCTTCACACAGTATATAGTGCTGTGGCGAATAGGATCTGAAAGGAAATGAGTTTACTCTTTCATTTCAAATGGTGTATTTCTCTCGTATCCTCTAAGGTCAGCCTTAGTTTTCCATCACTGTTGCCTAGACGACTAAGGATGGCGTTGAGAAATGACGTTATGGATAATCGGATGTGCACAATTTGTTCTATCCATTTATAGTTGATTTTTTTATGTTGAATTTTGGTTTGCACATCGTTTCTCTTTCGATATATACAAATTTGCTTTAGAGATGGAATGTGCTTTCGAGAATTCCGGTTGTCGTCACGCATTTAGAGATTTAACGATTTCGCTTTTGATATCGATGTTTGCTGTTGTGAAAAAATATGTGAATTTGTAGCTCAAAATCGAGGCAGTTTGATGCCACCTCCGCCAATACCACGCTCTAGACATGCATCGCTATCTCTTCCTTCAACTAGCCAAATTCGTCAAAGGTAGTGACAGTTTGCAGCGGTTTTTAGATTTTTTTTCTGTCGTCTTTTGGCATACGCATATTACGATTTGTAGGCTCGCTAGCTATTAGAACGTGAGAGGAATGCAGCGAAATTAACTATATGGAACCAAAAATATTGTGGAAGTTCTGTAGGGCGTCATAAAAATGCGACCACTTATGCTTTAAATATCCGTAGCATTTTCTCTTTCAGCAGAATTTTGCTTTGCTTTCAGCTGAGTCGTGCAATTAAGAGAGGTAACTGATCTTTTGTAAAATTTGCATGGTCTCTGTAGAGTTCACTATCATTTACGCGAGTGCGTAATTGCTATGCATAGGAATGTTTTGAATTATAGGTGTTCGATCGTAACATTGACGCCGAACTTATCTCCATCACATCCTATTAGTGATATATGAAGAGGCATTTACATTTATAGGCCGTCGGTTCTTCCTTATCAACGTCCTGCGCCAAGCACGGATACTTCTTTCGAGATGGGCAGTCTTCCCCCGCAGCCCTACTACCCCACTCATTTCATGCGAGGTTAGTGATATTTGAATATTCATTTCTTGAAATGTGTGCAATGATGTCGATCGCTGTTTTTAAAATGAATGTGAACAGCGTTCTTAATGTATTCATCCTGGCACATCAGATTTTTTAGTTTAATATACCATCATTTCGTTCTTACCCTTTTTACTGTTTGGATGGGACTTATTCAGCGATGAGGAAAACTCATTATCCCGGCCATTGTAAGCAAAGGGTTTAGCCGCATAGTGGTGAATTCATTCATTCAATGACGATAAGCTGTTTAATGCAATTTGATATCATTCTCCATTAGTCTTTATGTAGTAGAGAAAAATTAAATAGTATGCCCTGATTCAGGGACGGTGATACGGTTACAATCGGGTCAACTGAAACGGGTCGAAGAAATGAGCACAAATGATTTTGTGCTTTCGGCGGCCATGAAATCAGATCTCAGCCTGTGCAACAGTACAGTCGTTAGCATACAGGAGGCCGACAAAGGACGTCACGTTCTCGTAACGTTTGCTGTCGGAGAGCAAAATATTCAGGTGAGCAGTGAGTCACCTGTCACATGTTCGCTCTCAATTTTGCTTGCAGCCTAGGCAGGTAGTTGTGGGTAGGCCTTAGAATAAGCCCTAGTGTTTTCTGGAGATTGGGAATCACGCTGTGAATGTTTAGGACGAATACATAGATGGGATATCCCTCCCACCTCATTTTACGCATTTCGATCCCCAGCCTGGGTATTGCTTCTCGCGCAGCACTACCGGAGAATCGAGAGGCAGTGTGTTTCAATATTATTTTGCTTAAAGGCACGTGGTTACCTGCATGTGTGTGAATGACTATCTAAAAGGTGACCGACGAGAACGATAACGTCCACTGTTGTTCACGGATTTGACTCCGAAAAGATCACTCTAATAGTAATGTGACCAAACCATCCATCGCATAGAGATCCAGTTGTGCAGCATTTTGGGGGAGAGGGGGGGGGGTTGACCGTCGAGCCTTGAAAACTTAATTATAAATGACGCTGGTGACTGACTTGTGTTCCCATGGAAAGTCAGGCACTGATGATTCCTGACCCAGCCTAGAGGATATAAGAAATTCTATGACTAACCATGTCGCAAGGAAAAATTCCGGTGGAGAAACAGAGAAACCTGTGCTTCACGGAGTGACACTTTTTGAGCGATGGACTATTTCGTATGCAGATATCTCTATAAAAAGTTGAGCACCGATCATGTTGATGATTTCCTATCCGTCTTTACGGAGCTAGAGTCTCTTTGGAGGGTAGTAGTGATCACCAAGACGGAAGTTTCTCTGCTAGGAATGTTGCATCGCGAAAAACAATCCGTTTCTGATTTGGCCGATTCTGATTGTATGCTTTATCTGGATCTTTAAGGTTTCTATCGAGGCGAGCATCGAGCATCCATACTTTGTTGTGGGTCAAGGATGGGCATCGTGCAGCCCCGAAAAAACGAGGGATTTATACGGGTTAATATGCAAGCGACTGGCGGTATGCTGCTTTCTAGTTTTTCTTATTTTATTTTCAAATTCCTTGCCTTAAAACTTCGTAAGTGGCATAATAATTGCACTGCTAATCAGAGTGCTTTTTTGTCGTTTAAAAAGATTCTTCTATCTCTCTAAGACTCGCAAATTTTATTCGTTTATCCCTTCGTGCTGAAAATACCGGAGAATTATTAAGCATTTCTGTTTGAATAGTATTTTCTTTATTCTTTAGGTAGCTATTTACTAGTACGAAAGATATTATATACCACTACGTTTTTTGTTCATAGAGCACTGCATGCTTCATTTTCTTTTTAAATCTCAAGTGTGAGAGTTGCGCTTTGTTTCAGGGGCTGATAGTTGGGCTCAGCTGGTAGCCAGAAAATTCTGGAGACCCAGAAAATAGTGCAGGTGCTCAAACAGCTTTTTGCGACATTCACTCGTAGGTGAGCTTAACTTCAGGTGTCCAAACAGCTTTTGAAAACACTCACTTGTAGATGAGCTTACTTCCACCCACTACCTACTGTCCCTCAAATTAAGGGAAGGAGGGGGGGGGGGGCAGGTTGGTGACAAGTTCCGGCGCAGTGTTGCGTTTTGATTGCAATTAGTTCGAAAAAGTGGGGACAGAGAGAAAAGAAAATGAAAATGATTGAAAGTTGACAGGGCGTCCATCAGAGAAGGAGGTGTACAAGTTTGGGGTTACTCCAGTTTCAACTTAAAGGTTCAGTGGGAAACTGTGTGGGGTTGCTTTCCAGTTGGGACCAGAAACTTCTAGACTTTTGGAGTTCAGGTGACGCCCAAATATGAAAGACAGTATAGTTTTAAAAATTCATGTTGATAATATTCTTACCTTACCGTTCTTGTGTTTTGGACTTCCGAATTGGTTTTTTTTTTTTTGCTCAAGGCTTACTTCGGACGTCATTTTTTCCTTCAACGGCTTCTCATCCTTCCTTCCTTTTCGTCTCCTACTCTACCTCTTCAGTGCTCAGCTGCGATCACAACCACCTTCAAATTATGCGACGGTTTTAGCTCATCTTTGCAGCTACTTCGGATGGTCACGTAAATGCTTGCAGTTAGAATAGGCTAAGAGTAGTGGTGAAAACGGTCTATCGCTATCACTACCCTCGTCCATGACAACCTCCTTGACTGGACTGATGTGCGCGCTTTACTGCATTGCCCGTTCCTCCTCTCAGCTGTGCACTGTCGGTCATCTCTTAGAGCAAGAACCCATTCTCAGCGATCAATGTGGCAGTTGACCTACTGGCTGCTGATACGTTTCTTTTATTATCGCAGCACTGTTTCAATTGTTCTGCTTGAAAGTGCCTATGGAATATTTTTACTCGATGAGTACCATCACGCCCTCGCCTCTCCACTCCTCATTCAAAGACGTCGTCAAGTGAGAGTATGCTTTATCGGATATCATCGTATTCTGTGATAGAAATGGCTGGGGTGATCACAGTCTCTAAAATGCTGGTTTTGGATACAACACTGGTACGTTGAGTTTTATACTTGTAGTCAACTTACAGGTGGGCGACGTTTGCATAACGATACGACATATAGACAAAGGGGAAGAGAGAGCGTGTTGTTCGAGTGAAGGAGCGGCAGGACCTTCGTCGCAGCAAATTTCACAGCCTGCCGAGCAAATGGATCCAGCTCGTGGCTCACGTGTTGGCCGTGATGACTCAGGTGGTGGATGGCGATCTGCACCCCCATATCGACCACCAGTCGACCCAAGCACCATCCCACCTGAGCCAACCAGACAACGACGCAAATCCTCAACCTAAGTTCTTGCTATTCGCTTGATGCGCTGTAAATTTTTTCGCACATTTGTTCTCACGTCACAATGTATGTTGTGATGCAGTGTTACGTTATCGAGCAGGCTGCATGCGTCTAAATCCAGTTTTCGTCAGGACAGACAAGGTTGTTTCCGTTCGAACTCTAAACTATTGGACTGTGTATCCGCCTAGCAAAGAGCGTGTGGTGTGAAAGCGGGTATGTGAGCAAATTAATTCGTGCTTTTGCCGTCTTTCCTTTTTTGTCTTTTCCACTGCAATCATTGTCATATGTTTGTAAACGGCTTTCTAAACTTGCACATTAGCATGCCTGTACTTTATTCACGAGTTTCATCTTTGAAGTCGGCCGTTTACTTAGTTCGGCGATAAGGTCTGCTGTTTCAGTTAAGCGTATAGTTTGGAGTCATCTGAAGGAAACTTTGTCAAAAACGAGCCGGTTACTGTAATCATGAATACTCAAAGAAAAAAAAAGAGTAACTGTCATCAAATACAAAGTTACCTGCCATCAATTTGAGAGGAAAGCTATGTCGCCTCCAAAAGATCTGTTTTGTTAAATCGATTTCTCGGTCCTTCAGATAGTCCATATATTAATATGAGCACATTTGAAAAGTAATTTAAAGCCGAAAATGGCATTTTTTTTCCAAACTCTGAGCAGAAATGTTTTAAAATTGTGGCGAGCCGTATGCTCTTGTTTATTTGTGCCGTTATAGTGTGAAAGTTTAAGTAATCGAAGTGAATGGGTCGATCGATCAAATTTTTAGAAAATTGCTCATGTTCTTTCTTCATCTTAATCGCATAATTGTGTAGAATTTACAAGAAGGGAGGATCACACTTTCAACGATCGTTTAACTGAAGTGAAATATCGTTTCGGCGATTCTATTTTCAGAAAGGTGTCGAATCCATTCGTGTTCTGCGCGTCAATGCATAATATCGCATGAAATGGATTGAGGACATCGCTAAATTTTTTTGCACTTTGATGAAAGCGACAGCAAGAAAAACGATGAGCAATTTGTCGGAGAGATATTTAATTGAGCTAAAAAAAAACTCACATTAAGGCACTAAGCGAGAAGTTTGTTCACTGATTTTTTTTTTTTTTTTTTATTTCAAATGCGCGAATATTGAAAATGAAAACGATTCAAATTGTCGTGCTCATTTAAACGACAATAATAGAAAGTACTTCATCTCTATTTCACTTACGCTATAGTTGCAGTTATGTAGATTGAAGCGCTTCAGTGAGTAGTATTTATGCGTAGCGTTCACATTTTTTATTTCACTGATAAAGTTGTTTCGATTAGAAACTGATTAGTTTTAATCGTCTATTTATTTTGTGATATTTGTTCATTTATACAATGCTCAGCGTTAAGCTCGTCTTCTTTTCGGTTTTAGTTACGTATTGTTGGCATACACACTCCAAGATCAACAGCTCTTCCATTTATTTTCGTTTTAAATTGGCGCAGTAAAAATTCGGTCTTATTGGTCATCTGAGAGGATGTTTAATTAAAAATAAAATATGTTCGCATTGGCGGAAGTTTTCCAATAAAATTGACGAAATAGTTTAGTCATATTGGGTAATAATCAAGAGATATTTATATCACTGGTGCTAAAATATATGGGAGATTGAAATATTGACTTCATAAGATCATTGAAAATGGAATTTTTTTTTATTGTGGTAGAGATGACTAACGCATTTGTGAGTTGAGTTCACCGTTTCCAACGTTCAATTACTGGCAATTCTGTGGATCAGTTGCCACTTCTGAGCGGAGCACCATCGTTTTTTTTCTTTGCATATGGACTTTGCATTCGGCTCTCAGTGAGGTCGGATGTTTTCTGTTGTTTCTTTCATTCTTCTGATATTTGATATCGATTCGAGCGAATTTGTGATTGTTTTGACAAAAGAAAAACGACGTTATGCATACTCAAGGCTTCATCTTTTGGTTTTGTTTTTTTTTGTTTTTTTGTTATTGTGTCCGTCACATTGGGTATACTTTTCAAAACGCTTGATGGCTCGTTTTGTATGAATCTGTGGAACTTCCGAGTGCACGTGTATTTACTAAGTGCCGACGTGCCATGACTCGACTGTGTTCGGTCCTTGGATCCTCTTATTGTTCGGCTCACGTTTTCATCAATAAAGCTAGAGATTCCTCTAATCCTTTCATTTCTTTATATGATAATTAGCTGACTTTCGAATGTGTGAAAATGAGAGGACTAAGAGCCGATTCTTTGGGCTAATGAATGCGTCGGTTTGTATAGACGATTCTAGTTGCTTTTTCGTTAGAGCAGCTGCCATCATGAATATCTTATTCCCTCCCGGCTGAACTGATCAGTTCTTTTTAATGCTCAGTTCGGAAGCATAAAAGTGGCCCTATTTACTTATGAACGGCCTTGTCTTTATTTTTGCAGTGTTGAGAGAACTATTCCATCTGAACTATTGCATGCTTCATTTGACATATATTCTTATCTGTTAAAGAATACCGAAACCGATCTCCAAACATGAATATTTTTTAAAGATTTGATTGCACTTTGTAGTAACCATTTTGGCTTGTTAAAAAATTGAAATAAAGCATTGAAAGAACTTTCCATTTTTTATTTAAGGAATTTAGGGGGTTAATCTGTTGCAGTAAAGACGAGTTCGAAACTAGCTGCTTTTGAATCGGATTATCATCGTTTTCTTAAGCTTGTTGGAGAAATCTTTCATATACAAACAACAGCATACATCCAGATAAATTGATTGCAAGGGTATGCTGCTCTAGCGCTAAATTATTGTTCATCGCTCTCCTTGATTCTTGCACCTATATATACGGCTTTTCTCGATTATCTCGATAATGCTTTTCAGGGGACCGAACCGTTGGCAAACCAGGGCGATTCACATTTTTTTCAGCTTTCTTTGTCTTTTTTTTTCAGTTATTGTTTTTTTTAACGTGCAGGCATTCATTCTTCAAATGGCAAACGCGTTACTTTTAATTTGCTGCTCATCTGAGGAAAAGTGAGAGATAATGAAATTTGAGAATGAAAGATGATCAAAGTACATACGAAATGAAGCCAAATTGTTTGCCGTTGAGTGATTTTATATCATTTAATTTTTCAATTTTTTTTTCTTTTTTTTTGAAATATTTGTTATCATTGTCGTTATCGGAATAATTATTGATTGTTCGCTGCTGTTGTTTTTTTTTTCTCTGGTTATTTTGCATTACTATTCGTTATTCACCATTGCTTGTTGTTGTTGTCATACGATGACAGTATTCGGTTGTTTTTGATTACGTTCTTTGATCGCAGTAGATGAAGGGTGAATAACGAAGTGGTGAATAAGTGGATTTCTTATAAAGAGTTCAACTCTAATTTACTCCTCTTCGAGAGCAGTTTGATTTAAAAGTTTACGAACTTGTCGAATATTTCCGCTGGCAGGGTGTCGAATTTGCCGATTAACGAAGCGAAATCAAAATAAGTATAATTTTTTTTCTACAGTTGCCGTTAAAAGTGGAAAAATTACGAGGCACATATTTCTCTGCTGAAAGGTGTTCTGATGTGTGAGGTACGCATCATTTTTGTTATGCATCTGCATTTCGGGACATTGTCCGAGCGTGTCTGACACGTTTGTTTTTTTAATGCTGCTTATTCTCGCCTGCCTGATAATGGCCGCTGCCCTGGGGCACTTTTGTTTTCATTTTTAAATGTTCGATAATTCTGTGCTGTGATAGCCTGCCACAAATGTGCGTATGTGTATATTCTCACGACAATAATTGTTCTTCTTTTGATGTTGGCCTGCAACGATTTGTGCATGTGTACGTGCGTATGTGTGTGTGTGTGTGTGTGTGTGTGTGTGTGTGTGTGTATGTGTGCGTGTGTGTGTGTGTGTGTGCGCGCGCGTTTGTGTTTATATGTGAAGGAAACGGTTAAGTTATTGCGATATAGACAAGTAAACGTGGTCGCTTGTGCTCGTGCAACGTCATATGCTGGAATCTTAATTTTAGTACCAATATATCTTCGCAATTAGATTCACCTGTGAGTAGTGACTTTCAGTGGGTATCGAAGTGGGTTGTGCTAGTTTTTAGCTGCACCTATTCTATACACTAAACAAGTTCATGCAAGCGGTTAGATTTGTGTCGAATATCTGTTGTCAAGTTTAACCACTAGTGAAGATTGTGGCGGATAAAACGCCCCTCGAGAACAAACGACTAACTTCAGTCAGCTATATCTTGCAAGAAACGAATACCGGAGTTTTTGGTATGGGCTTTCCGTTTCTCACTTAGCTTAGTCCTACCTCAGCTATGAAATCACATATGTATTCTCGCACCTTTGTGATATCATATATGCTGGGAATTAGGTAGAATAGAGGAGGGTACCGGAAAGGTGAAAGAGGTTACTTGCGCTGTCGAATCGTGTACCGTTTCGATAATGAACACAACCACCGAATGGTAAGGTGGGGACTGTTTCCTTCGGTAGTCTCGACTAACCAAGGCGGCACCAGAGTCTTTAATAATGCTGGCCCCAAAAAGTCGTTTGCGTGATAGATACTGCTGCAAGTTCAAGCCGAGTTCTACGACTTTGGGGCCATTTGGCAAGAACACAGTTTAGGATAGACCGAATTTTTATTGCAGTTTCTATCAGCAGCAAGTCCCAAGATCAAAGGTTCACGAATTCCGAAGAAATATCAGTTTTGTTCAACGGCCAGCCGTCGATCTGCAGGGTGCAGAATGCCAGCACTAGCCGTCACCATTTGACGTTTTAGCCTACATTCGCTCCTCCCACTGATTTTTTACGCCAAGCCAGCAAGACCCAGTCCTTTTTATGTGCTGTTCTTACATAAAATAATTGTGTGAGAGACTTATACACCGTTTTTCAGAAGGCTAAAGCCCCCACTGGGAAAGGTTCATTGCCTCAGCATTCGAAGTTAGCCGTTGAAGCGATCTGTTGAAGGGTGGAGGGGTCATCGGGTCCTCGAAGCAGCGGCAGTCAGAAGGGATACGAATGCCGAGCCCATACGTGCGAACGGCAGCACACAATGCAAAAATGTGCAGTTTCATGCATCATTATCCTGAAGATTTGGCAGACTGATACTGTAGTGGTTCCATCTCAGTTGCAGTCTTCGCAGCAGAATTTGTTGAGAACCACTTTCTGAGCTCGACTGCGATTGCCCATTATCCGTGGTATCGAAAAGTGGCATATGTAAGGCGTATTATATTGTACACACGAAAGCGCTTAGGGGAATGAACAATGAATATGATTGCAGTCAGCTGTTGCCGGATTCACTCAGCTGTTCGCCTGCACTCTCGGATCATTTTCAAAACATTTGCTGAATCTTTTTAAAAGTATTTCCTCGATTATTGACGAAATCTTTGTTCGGAAATGTACACGCTCAAGTTTTTTGAGCAGCCGAAAAGATTTATGATGAAATATCTAGCAGCAGCGAAATGGCGGCAACTGAGGCCTTCCGCTAGGCAAGTGCAACATATCACTAGCAATCAAAAACTACTCGAAAATTTAGTACGGATCCCATTACTTGGAACCATGCTGACAGAAAGTGCAGGAAAATTCTTCTGTAGGCGGAAGATACGACGTAAGAAGGCATGAACTGGAAGCATCACGGGTGGTTCAGCCTAACATAAAAAGGTGCAAAGGAAACAAAAGGAAAGTTTCTGAAACCGACAAGTGCCCCGAAGTTAAAACGAAAAAAGGAACCATAACATTCGTCGCAGCATTAGTGTCGCGGCTGCGCGTGAATAAATAAATAAAGTGAAAGTTGATTAAAGCCGCAGAATTAGTTTTGCAGAAGAAAGTGAGTGGTTAAAATTAAGGCAAACGAAAAGGGAGGTTGTTGATTGGCCAGTCAGATATGTTACGCACAAAAAAGAAATACAGGGCGAGTGGCACAAAGTGAGACGGCCTATCAGTGCTTTGTTTTCAAAAAGCGCGTAACCACACAGTTTCCATAAACAGGTCACAAAAGTTATGCGTATCGAGTTAGCGCATGAACAACTTTTGGGGTCAGGCAACGGCACAGAAAAGGGGCGGACCGTAAGTATCAGAAGATGTCAAAACAAGAAGGCTATATAAACGACAAAAAAGATATATAAACGAACCCCCAAAGTTTTGGCAGCTGTTGAACAGTGACCTTAATTGTTGTTGCGACTCCGCCCTGCGCTTATATGTGTGTGTTCCCTGTCATGTTGCGGTATACTTCTGCTTTTTCAGTCGGGTTTGTGTTATAATATTACGTACATCTCCTATAATTATGCGTGTTTTCTTCATCACATTATATGCGTGTCGCGGCTGCGCGCGAAGAAATAAATTTGGATGTTAAATAAAGCTGAGATGCAGAATTATTTATTGCAGAAGTGAGTGTGTGATGGTGAAATCAAGACAAATGGAGTTGAGGGTATTTATTGATTGATCATAAAAGTTAGTACGCACATTGAGCTGGGGATATAAACGTCGTAAAAGCTTTTATGCATATCGAATGAAGGCAAATGAACAAATGGAGCTTGTTGACGGGTCACTCAGATATGTTTGCACGAAAGAAGTGGAATGCACCTGCGAATGGCACAAGGAGGGCATGTAGCGCTTTGTCTTCAACAAGCGCATAAAGATGCCACGTTAGCATAAACACATCATAAAACTTATTATTGTAAATTAGGGCAAATGGACATTGCATAAACAACTTCTGGGGTCAGCCACAAAGAACAGGTGGGCCATAACTATCAGAAGGTATCGAGACGAAAAGGCTATATAAGTGAACCACAAAATTCGGTAACTGTTGTACAGTGAGTGTCGTTGATCAGGACTGCGCCTTCAATGGATTTTCTGTTTATATCTGTGTATTCCTTGTCATGCTGTGGTTGTACACTTGCCCAGTGATATGTGCATGTGTAATAAACATGCGTGTTTTAAGTCGGGTTATAATATGATGTGCGTCTCTGATAGTTTCTTCGTCGCGTTTTTATTGTTTGTACATGTGGATGAAAGGTTCAATTACCCAAGTTTGAAGTGTGGTTCACACAGCAGTGGTTAGGTGCACAAGTCGGTTATACCAGAAGAATCTGATACTGGTATTCTAAGACGAGCCACCTCAACGGGAACTGAATATTCCAGGGTAACGGATTGAACCAAAAGGTGATCATTGGCGAGCGAGACGTCGTCAATAAAAGGAGTAGCGCGACAACTAGGCTGATCGCAGACGGGAGTTCAGTGTTCGGGAGCGTCGACTCCAGCGGTGATCGTGGCTGGATCAACGCCAGTGGGCAAAGGAGACAAAGCGACGGCGGATCAGGAGAACGCCACGCGTCAACTCGTAGCTGACTGAATCAGACAGCGGAAAGCGAGCTGCAATTCAGTCGATAA
This sequence comes from Baylisascaris procyonis, assembly GCA_037389465.1. Lineage (NCBI taxonomy): Eukaryota > Metazoa > Nematoda > Chromadorea > Rhabditida > Ascarididae > Baylisascaris > Baylisascaris procyonis. The sequence goes on along the minus strand of JAZARR010000033.1, from coordinate 1,222,954 downwards.
CGGAGCTTAGGCTCAATTTTTTATAGTGATTTTCTCGCTTTTGTTTATTTATATTGTTGTTCGCGAATCCTTGGGGACAAACTACTATCCTATATGTTTTATTGTTGACCACCTTTACACATAATAACGCACCCCACCCAACAACGGGGAAAAGATAGGTGGTCAATACAGTTCGTCTCTGGTAAATTGGTATTGTAAGATGAACCGCCTCAACGCCAAATATATATTCTTGGGTGACTGGCAGAGGCAAAAAGGAGTCATTGACGAGCGGAAGGCGTCAGTATTTGGAGTGGTGCGACAACTAGGCCGATCGCAGACGGACACCAGTGATCGGGATCGTCGACTCCAGCATTGATCGTGGTTGGATCGGCGTCCGTAGACAAAGTGACAAGTCGACGGTGGGTCAGGAACGCTACACGTCAACTCAGAATTGATTAAGGCAGACAGGGGAAAACGAACAGCAACTCAGTTAACAACGAACAATGGGGACACAGGCCCTATTTCTAACAGTAATTTTTCTTGCTTTGTTCATTTCTACTGTTTGTTCACGAACCTTTGGGGGCAAACTATATTCTAATTGTTGACCATCTTCACTTCATACACCAAACAGCAGGGTGTTCAATACACCTGGTATAAGCAGGCGGAAGCTAAGCACATATAATGCAGGATAGATGGTCAATGAACTTGATGTTGGCGCATCAACTGGGCAGTGTAGAAGTGTGACAGTTGACGTCATGACTGTAGGACCAATATACTGAGAGAGCTCGAAGCAACGCCAACAGGTAACTTGGGGTAACATCAGTAGATAAACTAGTACCCGGCGCAAGTGATATGTTAGGAGATTATTGTGGAGATGGGAAAAATCTCTTAGAAAGAGAATCGGCAAAAAACTGAATCGAACAAAGAAAACTCGTCACATCAGAATGATTTCAGACTGCAAAAGAAATGTTTCACGTAGCCGTATTCTACCAGAATATAAGGAAGAGAGTGATGGAGCAGTCTGTCGTCATATCGTCACTCATTTGCATATTATTTCTCCTCTGTTCTTTTCAATATCAAAATAAAACATTTTTCACATTTTCTGTGAAAATTTCCCCGACAAGAAGTTTGAGCAACTTTGTTGTAATCTTCGAGATAAACGTTTTATCGCACCACTGCTTTATTGATTCTCGGAGCACTGAGAACAACAATGCAATCAGCTTGAAGTAGCAGTGAGTGGTAGCCGTCGGTCACGTATACTTGGCGCAGATAACATCGCGACAGCGGTACCTAAAGAGATCGTGCAACTGAAGCCGATCAGAAGGATGCGATCGATCACCTGCGCCATGAATCGCCAATCAGCACGTTTCTGCAATTTTACTGCTTAAAGTGACGAGGAGCATGACACTGACCTAAGAAATGATTCAAATGGTACATAAGTAGTAATAACTGTCCACAGAAACCGATTATTAGTTAAACGCTGTGAAACGAACGATCTAGAGGAGCTTCTCATTTCTGCTCAAGAAAGAACGTTTGATTTCCTTGTTGCTATTTTGTTCATTCGATTTAACGTTTAATTCATTCAAAATTTTCTGAGACCCCGAACTGAGTGTTTGAGTTGCAACCGTTAGTGAGTCATGTTTGTGCTGACAACTTAAGAGGAATTCAGGAAGCTGAAATATCACTATTAGTGTGGCCATTTGGTGAGGGATTAATGTGGGCATGCAGTGACCAGAACGAGCCTCAATTTTATTTCACTTGCGTATTTTGTCTTCATAATTTTCCAGGTAAGCAGACGAAAGCGTATAAGCAAACTCGTAATTGTCATCTTCATGCATTCGTTTTAAGGCTATAAGATTTCGAGGAAACCCCTCAGAACTGCACATCAATGATTACAAAATGTATGAAACGACTCATACGAAAGGTGTTTATGACGGAAGGAGAAATAGTCCATCAATAATTGCTTTGTTTCAGCGATTACTGACGACGTTGAATGCTACATTATTGCACTTACCGACTTTCTTGAACGATTAGTGAGTACTTTGGAGGAAAAAACGTCCAAAAAAAAACTTTCTCAAGAGAATATTGTTGAAAAGTTTCTTTGCATTCATTTACTCCCCCATTTTCCGTACTGTTCGCATTTCGTTCTCATTTCATTCTCTTTTTTCTTTCTGTTAAATTTTTTCGATAAAATACAGCCCCAGATGTGAAATGGAAAGCAGTAGAACCTCCTCGTTCTTGCTATTTTCGGCCAATGTTCTCGCAATATATTGCACATTTACTTGAGCTCGTGCTATCAAATCCATTGATTTTAAAAGTAATTCCTCTTCCTGCGGAAATGACATCCTGAAGATTCTACTAATATAAATATGGCATGTTTTATTACATTAGAGTCGAATATAATGGACGGGAGAAAATCTGATTGTGTTTTCGATGAAAACTTCACTTTTGAAGACTGGAAACGACACGCTGAAAAACTTCACTTCACTTACACGAGACAGTAACGCTTTATCTATTAACTGCTTAAAGATAGGTCTTGCCCCTCTCCCTTCCAAATAGAAGATTTCTAATCAAGCACCTAGAAAGATTGGAACCGTCCCTCAAAGGAGGCTTTCCCTTGAATAGAACCCCTTCGTCGACTGGGGCATACATTCAAAGGTTCTTGCAAATGCCTCCATGAAAAACGAAATATTACGTGGGCACCTGAGGCAGAATGCCTTGTTATCTATTTCTTTACTGCGAACTGAGGCAACATTCAAATAGCTACCATAAAGTAAACAAAATAAACAACACAAAGTAAAACAGCCCCTGGTGAAACTCTTTCATGTACGACTCCATTTTCGAAGATGATGGGTAGGCAATTTCAATTGCCACGCTTGAAATTTCTACGACGATTACAGGTCGACCTAATTCAGTGCAGAATTCTTGAGGTGTGACCTAAAGATAAGCATAAGGTGAGAAAAAAAGTTGGACCCTCTTGAAACAACGCAGCACCTCACGATTCACTTCTCCTACCATATTAAGATTGCCAGAGCTCGACTCTACTTATTTAGCAACTATCGTAACGCCCAAAATCGGCTCAACACCTCTAGTATCGCAAAAAATAAAATGACCCGCGGGTTCCGTCCGAATAATTTCGGGTATACTGGTACCGATCATGCTCAAAAGAAGCGATGAGTGGCTGATGTGGTTCATATAAGCGCATGGGAAATTTTTTTAGAGATTAACCGTTTGTGACACATTACAAGGTTCAGTGTTAAATTTGGGAAACGGGAAGATGCCAACGGAAAGCTTGACTCTTAAACCTTAAAACTGCTCGTTCGCGCATCCCATTGCTTTATGAATATGCCACTCACTTTTTCTTCACCTTCGCACCTCTCCAACCTGGGCAGAACTCTGCAATTCCCCACCCCGATTTTTCTTGAGCGATATGCCAACTGAAAAAAAGAACGAAATTACTCTAAGAGAGGTGGAAGTCATTCGCTCACTACGTCTCGAAAGGAGACAATGAAATTATTTTCACTGAGACAAACAAATGGATCATACATCAAAAAGAAAAAAGCTTTCTTCCGCTCATGTGAAGGGCATGACGGCTACATGATGGAATTCGATAAACGAGAAGAGGGTGGAAGACGATGGGAGGGGGAAGGAAAGTTTTGATCGTTAATTTCTATGTTCATATTTAATTCCATAACTAGCCATCTACATTATGCTGAGGATGCTGTCGATTTCCACTTTACAGCTATATTAAATTGTTGAATTATTACTAATATTACTGCGCAGTCAAAATGGAATGCTTTGAAAAACATCCCTTACCGCTGCCGTTGAAAACTTATCGAGTTTTGTCTTTGCTCAGCATTTGAGCATATCTTCTTCATTTCTTTGCTTGTATTTTCGATTAGCGATTGAAGTGCGTTTCTCGCTCGCTGAAATAGAATGGCGAAGTTAACAGCAGTGATTGAATGAAAGTATCCTAAAATCCCAGCTGTTTCTTATCAACTATTATTTCCGCTAGAAAGAAGTCCTTAATACATCTGATAATTAGTGAACGTGACCTTTTCTTTGTGCTCATCGGCTCTCTGACGTAGTATTTTCAATGAAACGTTAAAAAATTTTAGTGTCGAAGAAATCATTTACTACAAGCTCAATATATCCTCATAGCAAACACTTACACTGTATGCCGCCTTGCGATGAATAATGCCTCGATCAACAGTGCGATAGATGAGCACATATTTGCCAAGGAAACTAATAAAAAGACGACGCATCCAGCAAGGCATCGGATCATACTCAGATCGATAGTGCACATTTTGCACCTAGATGAAACGTTAAATTTTTATCATCGAATATGAAAGGATTTCTCGAAGACTACGCCTCAGCAGTGCTAGATCCTGATCGGTACACGAAATAAGAGAATCATCTCTATTCACTTGAACTCTACAGAACAATTATTTCTACTATTCACATTATGCCCTCTTCCTGCGGTATCATATTTCTGTAAACAATTAAAGTGCCTCCTTCCAAAGAATTTGAATAATTCCGTCCTCATTCTTTTATTGATGAAAAACAATACGACCTAATATGACTTTAAAACTTCATGTGTAACTTTTCCTGATGCAAAATATAACGCTGTTCCAACCCACTTAAGCGTTGCACGAATTCAATGATCTTCTGATGCAATCTCAACTTTTTTTGAGTCAGAAAATAAGGTGATTTAAAAAGAAAGAGCTCACAAAAACAGTAACGATAACCGATAGTGTCACCATCACCATTGTAAACATTAGATACTTGCCAATTAATGGCGTATGAACGCTGGTCGGTGGTACGATCTCAATCTGAACTTTGCAAACACATTTTAATAAAGCAAAAAAAAGTCAAAATAACTATTCATTGTCAGTAATCTATCATCTACTATCGATTGCTAGTATCGAAATTCGATGGTAGGCCCAATATTTTTCAATTTCTATTCCTGATATTCATTCCAATAACCAATTTTGCTCTTAATTTCTAAAAATCACCTGCGCATATTGCATTCTATACAAATAACTGAATGAAGGCTCATTGATCACAAGCTCTCTCATTCGAGCTATCATTTTGGAAACCAGTTAATCCAATGCCCTTTGAGCACTGAACATCACACCACCTATCATCGCTGAATCTCCAAGTATGTAACCTGGAAATTTGTCCTTCATTTCAGCGATTGAAATTTGTGTCAAATGTAAGTCACAGCTTTCTACTCGAGGATTTTCTGGAGTGACGACCTTTCTCGTAACACCCACCAAATGTATTTATTGCTAATGTTTCACCACTACCTTCACTGAATACAATTTTCAGTCACAGTTAAGTTATGATAAAGGCGGTTATTGCTGAAAGTAAGCGAAGGAAAAAACAATTTAGTAAAGAAACCAGTAAAAGGAAAAATACGGTGAGCGACACCAGCACAGATATGCAAAGTGTGATTTTGTTGTGACTCTCACTAGGCAAGTAGAAGACGAACGACGCAAGCACAGCAATACCAATACATGGGATCATTAGATTGATCGTATAGAACAATTTTTTGCGACGAATCGTTAAATAATACGTTATATCGATTGACCTGAATGAATCAACAACGCCGATTACTGCTAAATCAGCTATTTTACTAATAAGCAATCGTCGTGTATCGTATTGGCAAAGTGCCAAACGAGAGAAATGACTGGAATAAACCATCATCAACCATAGCTTCTCTCAATGCTTCCGGTCCGTGGTCGAGTTTAGAAAATTTTTCGCTAACCAAGTGTAGGTTGATTTTTTCTTAAATGGCTCTATCTCGATTTTAAATATTACAGCATCTCAGTGCTTAGGATGGCATGCGGGGAGAAGAACGGAAGCGATAGCAGAAAAGTTCCCCTCTTTAGCTGAGATGATGGAGAAAAACCTTGTTTCGCAACAGAAAATGTGTAATAGTAAGGACCCATGCTGCCCTTCTTATTAAATCTGATGCCAGAATGCTTGCGGACTTATGCAATAGTCAGTAACTATTTCGCTCATCGACGTTTTGGCTTCCAGCGCTCAATTTGTTTTTGTTTTGATGAAGTACTTCCTTCTTGACGAATCTTGCGTGCATCATTGTAACACTACGCTATACTGACTTTTTCAGGTAAACACAGTTGATAAATTTTAACCCACCGTATAATAAAAAGTACTACATCATTTTGCTGCTTAATCTGATCAAATGTGAATAAATACGTCCAAAGACGACTGTTGAAATTGTGAATGAATTTCGATAGAAAATTTTTAGCGGGAGTATTCAGAAACGAACGGATAATCGCAGCATGGATACCACTTTTTGTGACGTGTCCCCTCAGCCGACATCAAATCCCATTCGACGGATTCTTGATATTCGCTAATGTCGACCCCCATCTGCACCCGCCATTCGGTGTCATTATTGACCACTATTAGTTGGACATCATCCGACTCAAGCTAAAAATTATGGTTAAAATATAATCATCAACCCGTTTGTTCACGTTTAGTAAATCAAAGAAAACGAAATATTGACTAAATTAATAGTTGAGTTTGAAAGGATAACGCTCGAAATATTTCACTTCGACAAATGCATATCAATAGCGGCAGCATTATAAACATTATCGAATAGTTTAGCGAGCAATCACAAGAAATGATCATTGCACAAGAAAATAATCTATCATAAAGCGAATAAATTTTCCATATTCGTGAACTCCTGTCAGAACAATACTTGCTTGGCTTTACACTCTATTTGAATGCATTTAAATGGGTGTTGATAAAGATGGTAAGATAAGCAACAACAAAATGATGCCAACATAAAATTATAAAATGATCCCTAATAAATAAATATTCTCTTGTTTATTCATTCATCAACTCATTATTAGTCAAATTTATATGTAACAGTGATTTTCAATATTTCTAACTGTAACACGCAACGAATTCAGAAAATTTTTCAAATGATTTAAGCATGGAATACTTTACATGATGCAAATCGAGCTCCGTTCCACCGAACGTCCAACTACCGAATTTCATATCGCAATGTTGTTCATCATATGGGAACCACTCGATATTCATTTTGCATACAGAGTTATAGATCACAGGAGGCTCCCATGTCTTCAAAATATTTCGATTACAGAAAAGCAACATTTTTTTTTTGGATGGAATAAATCTCTCAGAATCAAGAAATGTATCTCAAAATATACGGTTTTTGAAAATGTGAACAAAGTGAAGCACTTATTGACAAATACCATCATAAAATGTTTTTTTTTTTTCAAATAACTTAAATGAAGCAGTCAATATCAAAAAACATGCTGCCAAAAAGCTCAAATACTAATATGAAAATGTTATATTTGATTGTTTAGAACGTTAGATGAGCGCTGACTTCATAGTGAGCATTTAACCACAGAAGCAATCATATTTTATAACATTTTGATAATTGCGACAGGAAAAGCATTATAGTATATGTAGATGAAGTTTGAAGGAATATTTGCAAAGAAATGCTTTGAATTGGATAAATATCAGAATTGGGCAGAGGCGTATTAATGCCGAATCAACACCAAGTGAGAAAAACGTTGCAACCTATGAAATACAGAGATATGTAATGGTTCAGAACCTCATTATCGGCCATGGCGAGCATGCACATACGCATGCATACCGCATATACAAAGTAAGCACACATACACATACCACACACGTGCAAACAGATACCGCACACACATATGGCACACTACACACAGATACACATTTTTGCAGATATACAGACATGCAGTCGCATACGTCGTAGGAGCACGCAGACACCACACGCACAAACGCAGATGGACATGCACGGATAAAAACGTGTGGGTGGTTTGATGCATGAATGTGTGCTCATAAAGAGAGGTCAGTAGAGTCTTTCAAGGTCTCCTGGAAGATGCAAAAGATATAAACGGAGACAATTTGAAGAAGCGACTCATTCTCTAAATATTGCAGTGTTCTCACCACCTTCCTCCCCCCCTCCCACCCCCCACTCCCATGCATGCTCGCCTCCAGCGCAACTTTAATCTTTTAGTTCACTGAATAATCAGTTTCGATAATTGAGCGAAACGTAAATCTCATATTATGGAACTTTCATGCAATACTTTCAAAGTTTAAAGAGGAAAAAAAAGCTGACTCTGAGAGTAGGAATAATGATAAGGAAAGATTAAAATCAAACCACTTGACCCGTAGAATGAACATCCACTTTTGTTATGATCGATACCGCAGGGCTTCCATGTGCGCTAAATTATTATAATTTCATTCTTTTTCATGGAAGAAGAATATTCGTTTTAATATATTCGTTTGCCTACGATAAAAGTATATTCAAGTTCTCGAAAAAAATCCAATTAGATGAAACGGGTCTTTTCATGGAAAAATGCACTTTATGGACGATTTCTTACAAAAAAAATATAGCGACCAACACTTCTAGTCGTGAGCTTCTTGATTTGAATGATGAATAAGGAAGTAAGAAAAACCTGCCCCCATACAGGAGGCCAACTCGGATTGCTAAACAAACTCTTAATCTATAAAAAGCAATTTTTAGAATCCCTTGAGGCTGAGCAAAGTGATGATTTCAGTGCTAATCGACGGCACATATTACCAATGATAGAGTGCGTTAGAGAAAAAAGAAGAAGTTTAATTTGCTGACTTGTTGTAGAGAATTATGTCCGGTAACCAAATCAATTGTCCGGGTATATGTAGCACTGTCACATTTCCATAATACGTCGGATTCCATTCTAGTCGGTAGTCATGCCAATGCTGCAAATAGCGTACGTTTTTGGGTGCACTATAGTGCTGCTGAACGCAGCTTCTACTGGGTGAAAAAAAATAAATGAGCTCAACGTGTCGTGTAATATAGCACTTGAACACTCTGTTTGGTACTGCAATCTTCAGTGCTTTGAAATCCATGAACCGAAGCTTCCGGCTTATGCTCCAGCTAATGGGATCGCCATTCAACAGCGGAATATATATTTGTCACCTTCTTCTAAAGTAACTGTAAACATAGATTTCTTTTCGATTGAAATTTATAAAGTGCTGCACACCTAGTGTTTGGATCCATTGAAAAGGAAATACCTTCAATCGCTAGAAATTTGTTTTGGTATGCATATCCGATCGCCGAGTCATCTACAATAGATTATAAGGAAACGAATAATGAAAAGAACGAACGTGAATCAACCAGCCATTAATCGTGAGCACTTGATCCTTTTCGTGCTGCAAATGCGTATTTCATGCTTTAAAACGAAACGAGAGAAATATTAGTAATTATTGCGATTTCTATTCATTTTGAAAAATTTATGAAGAAAAGAGATTCCCATTTTCGTTCCTTTTCAAACGAATTTATCTTTGTTTATCAGTCTCCATGCATACTCTTCGAGTGATATTTCAAATTGAGCCTGCGAAATGAACCAATGAATTAGCGAATTTTATTGCAAATTTATTACGAAATTTATTGCAAAAAAAAAAACGTTACGTACGACAACTGCAGCAAAATGCGGGAAATAGCTAGAAAGACGAATATTCTGACATTCCATCCAATCGTAAGACTATCCGTTTACGTCGAAAATGTTGTTTTTCGCATTTTTAATGAGCAATAAATTCATCAGTGCACTTTCTGAACTTCGTAGACTCAAAATAGCAATATTGATCACGATAAAAATGTCAACTCAGCGAAATACGCAATATCTATGCAATGCGGGTTCTCATTCGAAGATTTACAATCTAGAAAAAGAGGGCTAAGATCAAGAGTGATAAAAATGATCGATTTTTTGTCAGAAATATGAAGACTAAAATGTGTTTGTGTAGGGAATAAAATTTCTATGTGTGGCCAAATTGGCCAAATTATGATCCCATCAAAAAAAAGAATCGCCGTAATCAAAGATAATCAAGACTTCTGATCTGGCCAAAGATAAGAAAAATAGTGATTGAGAATAATCAAGACTCTGTTGATTAATCAAAAAATATGCTCTTAATATGAACATCTCTCACTATAATTACAATTAAAATATCTTCATTTGAAGAATTGTTATGTAACGGTTTATTTGACTTGCCACTTAAAGCCTTCGAAACGCAACGCTTTCAACTTTGATTCATAAAGGCATTCGAACGATTGACAACGTTACTGCGCAGTTTTAATGAACATGAAGCAAAAATGAAAACTTTCTTACAACATCTAAGAGCTGAAGAAGCTTAAGTTTGAATTGTATTTCGACTGCCTCATTCGGTGTTCGGACAGGACGAGCAAGCTTATTGTAGCGAGCCAATAAATGTTCAAAGAGTCGGCTTGCTTCCGGATTAGCTTGCGCCTTTTTTGCTCCTGAACATCAAAATATTTTAGAAAATTTATGTAGCTACTAAACTCAAGTGCTGCCCTCCTTAAATCGAATTTCTAATAGGTATCACTTTGATGCATTCAACGATATGCACATTGTCTTCAGTTTGGAACTCATGTTTTGATTTGGTTCACTTTTTTTGAATTTAATCCACCACACATTTATATAAAGTTCAGTTCATAGAGCACTTTTCTATTATCAGCTCATCGAATATCTGTTATTATCTCACAAATTTAGTTGTTGTGACTGTTTTCGCTTCGAAATGTCTTAGCATCCACAGCTTCCGTTATTTGCTTCAGGAACTACAATGTGTTTAGTTTTGAAAAAAAGAAAAAGGAAACAACAACGTAAGCAACCTCTAAATTTGAATATACTAAAATGCATTTAAATCATCAATAAAACGGAGTAACTAAAAGATTCATAAATATCGTGTTAACTTGAATAGTAGCTCAATTTCACTTTAAGCGTTTCTCAGCAGTAGGCTTACGTTGAAGGAAATCTGCATCTTTCACGAACTATCTCACTCGTTTCATTGCTTAACAAGACAATTGTTAATTACTAAGTAAACCTGTGTGCGTAATACAGCCTTAGCTTACGAGACGCTTATGCTACAGTTACTATATGGGTTCCGAGGGTTTTAAACAGTTATCTGAAAATGCTTCTAAGCGTTTACTTGAATTAGCCTGCAATATGCTTTCGAGAAGTGGCTTCTATTTTTGTGCAGCCTGATAAAAAGGCGAGTATCTTTTAGAAACGAAGTTGTATATTCAAGCAAATACGGTGTTTTCAGAAATCCTTTAAATCGACAGTTATCTCTAATTTATAAAAGTTTAGTAAATATAGTCAACGAACGGTGTGCCCATACCTAAACTATATAGAGGCGCAAAACAAACCATATAGAAAGGCGCAAAGCAAAATAGGCAGAAAATGGAGAGGAAATAGCGGGATGCACATTCTCGTGATGAGAAATAAGCTCGAGAATAGAAGGCGATGCAATCAAGGGCTAAGAGCTGCCACTGCGATCCATACCCAATTTATATGGACGCTTTCTATGGCCAGCTTATAGAAGCAGCAATGCTTCAAAGAACTACCCATGGCCCAATATCACGTCTTATTGCTATTTTTCGCTTTCTAAATAAATCAACTTTTCAAGCACCTTGAAACAAGAATGGAAATTTCCAAAGTGATCGCTTTCCAATGGTTGAAAGCTGTGTAATGAAATCCATGCCCAAGATTTTCTCTCATTGGAATGAGCAAAAAAACCACTTAAAGCAAACATATTCTCAAAACTTGGCACAGCATTACTCCAAGCTCGCAGCCTCTTTTGTTCTTTTGCAAAGAAACTGGTGATCCAAAAGTAATTGAGCAATTGAGCAATTATGCACTAGTGAATGAATGCCAAATATCAGCTTTTATTAAGCAAAATGCGTAGAGTTTTTGAAAAGTGGAATGCTTAGAATAATCCGTATAAATTTATTACTATTATTTGCAGTGCATCGGAAGAGGTGAAAACAAGAATATGTTCATAGTATGGCTTTCGAAAGAAACAGTTGACTTCAGCCGGCTGTTCGCAGGATTATTAAAAATGCACGTAGAAGGATGTTCTGCGAGTGATTTTTACAACCACCTCTACGTTTTCCGCTGCAATTACGTGGTTAAGCAACTCTCGAGTAGAGGATGCAACTGAACGCACATTTCATGCACTCACTAACAGTACTGATGTAAATATCAAAAATATCGGAAACATCTCAGTTGCTCCCTTCTAATTTATAAAATCAACGACTAAGAATGGAGGTCAATCTCGAAATTTTTTATATTTTGCTGGGAAAATGTTCCACCTTTGTTTGTGCAGCTTCGACACATTCTTTGGTTTAATGCAACATAAAGCATTTCAACTAGTTGTTTACCTCGTTGCTGCTAAGTATTACAACTGCATCTTGCGTTGAATCGCTATTGAATTGCACGCACAGTTTAAGTAACACTAACGCATTTTCTTGAATTTCGACACAAAATGACCATCGAACTATTCACAAGTAATAAAGCACGAAAGAAGTGAAATAATGAGTGCTTAATTCAGAAATGAAAGTCAGCAACTACAATTAGTAATTTCTTTTTGATAGCAGCGAGCATGAAGTGGACAACTTATTTCACTTTATCAATCGCAGATTAACAATCAATCCTAACGATGAAGTATGCTATATGCACGACAAGCTAACCGAAGCGGAAGAGAAAGGAAATAACACTGTATATGCAAATCTGAGAATCTCTTTTTGCCCTCAAATATATCTGAATCGCGCTGGTGCTGCCTTAAATCGCAATTCATCTTCTAATAGGCGATATATAGCACTAAAGTAATACCCGCACAAAAAAAACGATCCTAATGCAACGACAGCACATCGCACCACAACTTAACGGAAATAGAGAATTTCGTTTTTTTTAACTGTAAGAGAGGAAATCAATATTTTGCACAATCGCTTCACTTCTCCCTAACTTTAAACGCTCGGCACAGAGTACGAGAAAAGATCTTTGTTATTTGCATAATTAATTGATCAAATTTACATGCTTTACTTGCAAAAAGATTAAGCAAATAGTTCACATTCATAAGTAAATTACTTCTATGTCAGTGACCAGACACCCTCTTACATAGTAGCCGCTCCTATTCATATGGCGGCAGGATAGATGAAACCTCGAAGAATTTAGTTAACGTGATGGTCACTTGGAATGAAACTTGACAAATCTCGGTTGCCATAAATCATGGCCAAAAGGCAAATGCCGCCGATGTATTCGTTGCCGAAAATAAAGCGCCCAAATGCAACGAACAGCTGTTAAGCACACAAAAACAACCAGGAATCCTCTTCTCATCTATCGTTTGGAATGCTATGTTCTCATTTGTTCGTTGTTCGAATGGTCCGACCTCTTTTCTTCAGAGACCTTTCTTGCTTAGATTATTCTCTTTTACTTTCATTGCCTAATTGCATGGCAATAACAATTGCATGATTGAGCGAAACAACATCGACTAATGCCTAACGAGTCTTCTTCCTATCGAAACTAGGCAGATATGTGATAATTGTTTCATCCAGGTCATATAATGAAACAGGATTTCGAGTTATTGCGATAAACAATCCGCATGTCTCATCACTCAATTAAAAAGCGTACCACTCATATTTTCACGTCGAAATATTCAAATTTATTCGAAAGTTTACTAGGATATGAGTATTCATATAATGAGACGATTAATCCTACGTTGAAAGCCACCCGTTTTTCAAAAGTGACAGATATAGACGGACGGTATGTCGTCTCAAGTATATGTTGCGATGTAGCCCTCAACACAAATAATTTCGATTGAAGAATAAGTGGCTTTGAATAGCATTGCAGCACGACCCTCTTTGTATGTGTGCATACGTGTGTGCGCCTATTCCCCAATTTCAGCACACGGATCACATCGCTTAAATGTAATAAATGTGCGCTACACTACTGACTTCTTATGCTTGTTCGTTTATGGTACGCAAAGTTCCGCTTAAATTATTGACACTCAAATGCGTCGCAAAATTTGCAAATCATATTTACCCTGCGATTGGGGTGGAATAGGTTCACGATATTCGCGATATCCTTCGATTCAGGGTATGAAGACCTTTAGGAAAATGCATAAATTAAGCACACTCTCAGACTGCTTAGGTGAGCTGAGATCTCAAAGTGTGCATCGTGATGACAAGCCTCATACAGTTTTTCACTTCTCTGAAAGAGAATCTAATCGAAAGCTATGATGTTTGCAGCACTTCAACCATTTTCAGCCGGTCGCTTTGCTTCAGCTATGAGATGGCCAATTCTCCTCCTGCTCACTTCAACGCTCATTACATTTGTACTCTGTCGACCAGAAAAGAAGAACTCGGTAACTTTCGTAACCAATTTTATATGGTAAAATATGGCAAATTTTTGAAAATTGAATGATTTTGCAAGTCTTGCGAAATGACTCGAAAATGAAATCCAAGGATGCGAATGGAATTCGACCTTGGTCGTGAGGGAGGGTTTAATTAATTTACATATGGCTTAAATCCAGCCGCGATTGGGCCAGATTTGATGGGGACCACTTTACAAAACGGAGATTTTGAAACTGCGGTTTTGCATTGCATATATACAAAAATTAAAGTGGCATTTCATTCGTAATTAAAGTGGCACCTGTGTTATTTTAACTATTCAAAAATCTATTTGTTAATTGCTCCAGTCGTTTAGTTCATATTATTCAATAACCCTCACCCAAAACAAAAATTTTAGTAAAAAAGAAACACTAAAAGGGACATTCAAAAAAACCAATAACACCTCCCAACTAATAAAATTAAAATCCTTAACATTAAAATTAGGTATCAAAAAAAAAACTATCAAAACAACAATAAAAAAACAAATAAATCACATTAACAACAGACAAAAAACAAATTAAAACAATCCAGTTAAAAACAAACACAAAAAGAATACATAAAATAACCCCCAAAACAACACGTCAACAACACCAAAAAAGTAAAAATAGAAATAACAGAACTTAAAGGCAACTCACCAGTATAACTAAAAACAACCACTAAAGACCCCAAAAATTTGTTAACCAAAACCCCCAGCATACGCTCCTTAAAATAAAAAAGAAACTGAAGAACACAAATAAACATAAAAATATCTAAGAAATACACGCTCCCTATCACAATTAAAAAAGAACAACAACAAAATAACCTAAAAAAATCAAAGAATGTTCTTCAGTTTCTTTTTTATTTTAAGGAGAGTATGCTGGGGATTTTGGTTAATAAATTTTTGGGGTCTTTAGTGGTTGTTTTTAGTTATACTGGTGAGTTGCCTTTAAGTTTTGTTATTTCTACTTTTACTTTTTTGGTGTTGTTGACGTGTTGTTTTTGGGGTTATTTTATGTATTCTTTTTGTCCCTGTGATATAATTGAGTTTACTTTTGTTTATGTTATAGTGGCTTGGTTGAGGACTTTTCTTACTTTTATTACGGGGGAGAAGTTCTCTATTTATATTACTAAGGCTGCTGATGGATTTCTAAAGACTTTTAGAATGTTGTTGGTAGAGGTGGTTAGAGAAGTTTCTCGCCCGTTGGCTTTAACTGTGCGTTTGACTGTTAATGTTTTGGTGGGCCATGTGATTAGGATAAAAAAAAAGCATTTAATAACTGTCAAAATTCACTTTCAACTACTTACCTAACTGAATGCGGATTATTTGAGTTGTTTGACTTATGAGCAACAAACGACACAATAAGCAAGACGAGAAAAGCGTTACAGATATTTGTAATTTATACATATGATTCGTCAACTTCACTGGTCGTGATAACATTCTTTCCGGAAGAAGACGATGACGCAATATCACTTACTGACAATTTCATCCGCAAAGTGGACAGATATTAAAGTACTCAATAAAACATTTCTTTTTTAGCCCAAATCCGACCATCACAGCGAATTTTGCATACCCAAATTGAACGGCAACACCGATTAATCACACCTTCTCAGAGCTGCTGAATTAAGTGGAAAAAAATTCAACAGAAATCCCTATGAAATAAGCGATGCTTTAGCATATAGCATATTAAACTAATATAATGAGCACACAGACATATACATACATAGGCACAAATAATCCCATAACAAGCTTCGGTGAAAATTTGCAAAGACAAATCGAGATGGAGTGAAATATTCTATCGAAATAAACCGTCGTATCATATTTTACTAATCAAGGATCAGCTAGCCAGAGTGCCCCAATGCTTTAAACACATGAAAAGCAACAGATTATGGCTGCAAAAATCTAGTCATTTCGAAATGAGCAGCTATTATTCGTGCTTCACATTGTAATTTCGCATATTCGAAATGACATTCAGATACTCGACGGACTTGGTAAACTGCTGAAAGACGTCCTCATCACGACAACTACAAGTAAGCTGTCCTCTTTTTGGTAGAGTACTTTACTTATTGATTTCAGGGCGGTATAAGAAATCGCTGATGTAGCTTCATCGATAGCTGCCCTCTCACAGTCTATTAAAGGGAAAGTATCTGAGCAGGAATTCCTTACACGAAACAACTGTAGTAATTACCACGATTATGATAACAGACCACCAATACTATTTATTCCTCTACTTTCACAAAAAAATTAGAGTGGAGGGAGAAACAGAGAAGAGGAGTCGTATCGTATTGCAACCGTGCGTTTTTCTGATGTGCTAGGAATATTCCAGCAATTCAGTAAGCTTGAACTAAATGGTTTTTAGCGACGACTCCTGCTCCAAACTTTGTCCAGGAACTGCTAAATCGTGGGAAGAACATCGCTCAGCAACACTACAAAACCAACAAAAGTTCGTTTTTATTAAAATCTTCTTGTGGTTATTAACTGAGTTTCCTCACACAGTACTCAATTAAATTATAAGACCATAAGAAAATATGCGTTTAAAAATAAGCAGTGAAGAATATACAGATGGCACGATCAATACTCACATTAAAAGCACTATAGTATCAGCGTCACTCATCAAGTGAACGATAACGAATCGATGATTATGAATTACTCGATCTTTAACTTTCGATCATTGTGACAACGAGTTTTTAGAAAGGTGATCTACTTAGACTGATTTTCTTTTCAGAAGAAAGAAAGAAAGGTGATCATAGTGGTAAGTTTGTGTTTAGTGAGAAAGAGATGATTCGTTCAAAATTGATCTTAATTTGATTCATGTTAAATTGAGAGTTAGCTAGTTAAATTGTTTTTGAAAGCAACTTTGTGAGCATAAAAATTAAGCAATTAAACTTTTACTAAACGCGAAAGTAATAGAAATCGCAACTTGTTTTGCACTTAGTGAGAAGCAACATTGGAAAAAATCTAAGAATTTTTTCGCTAGCACTCATCACTTTCGTTTATTCAAATTTTTGCGCTGAAATAGCGCTTAACGGTTTTTTCAGATGAGACTATAAACTGACGTTGAAATATTCGTGGAACGGTTTCAAATTACATTGCATCAAATGATAAGCACAACTTCTACGATACCATTAATATGGACACAATGCTGTTAACAAACAAATGCAGCTCCTAACGGTTTCCGAAGACAGTCGGGCCTCGCAAGAAAATTTTTTTGGGATAAACACTAGACACAACATGCGCCTTTAGCATAAAACATTTATAAATTTATACACTCAACGTTGAAAAAAAAAGAAAAAAAAGACGAAAATATTATAGCCAATGATGCAATTTGAGAAGAAACTAAGACAACATCTATTGCAAATTTCGTTGTTACGAAGCTATAAACAGATGCTTGCAATGTAAAACATATGCCATGAGTTTCATGAACGCTGAAAACGGCGAAAACGTCGGAGCCTGCAGGTAGATGCCGGAAGTACTCGCGGCAATCATGCAGGTTCATGTCTCGGGGAGTAGTGGGGCGTCCGGGTGATATAATGCACCCGGAGCGACATATATTCCACTGTCAAAAAGGGCAGAAAACTAGTGGAGTCCAATTTGTAATATGTTTGACTATGTAATAAAGTCAGTAAGGTGCAAACATGTAATGTAAATAGCAAAATTTCAGTTTCACTCTGCAGCACGAAAGTATAATAAAAAAGTTTTCGATTGATTATAATGGAACGCTCTTCGAGACATTTGTTCCTTCAATCTCATATTTTAGAGTAGGCAATCTTTCCTTAGAGAAATAACACTATCGACCTTTCCCTTCTCTCCTTCCCCTCAACCCCCCTCCCCTCTCCTCAAAAAAACTCGTTCCCGGTGGTCCCAAAATAAAAAACATCACCATGAGCAATACTGAAACTAACCTCAAGAAAAAACACGCAGGCAATGACAAAAAAAATGGTGCATATGCTGCAAGTTAATTCCGAAAAGAAACACATGATACTGCCTAGTAATAACATTAATATGTGATACTAAGTGCATGCCTCTTAGAGAAACAAAGAGGCAGAATAAAGCAAAAATCACCATTAAATTTTTAAAAATTAAATGGCGAAACATTCGATAAGACGAATTCACTATCGCGTAAGACAGAATTATGTCTCTAAAGACTCGTTTGGCTCCCTCGTCGCTTGATACCAGACTAATGTGGACGGAGTGTTTGCTCGCATCCAGATCGTTTACAGTAAATCGCGGCATGTTTTATTCAAGAAATATCGTTAGAGCCTTATTTCATCCGTTAGCACTGCCCTTTGCCACATAGGATATTTGATAGCAGTTACACTCTTCAATTTTATCACTAATGTTTTTGATTTTTTTGGATGCTCGACTGCAACCGAAACACAGTCTTTACCGACTTCCTTCCTCTGGTTGGTAATAGACCGACAGTATTGAAATTCAATCGTTTTCAACCAAACTTTGATTACAACCGAATGCTTTCGATTGGTAACCAATCGAAAGAATTTCCGATAGGTTGTCGTTATGAGGGTATTTATTAGATTAAACCATGTAAAATATTGCATTTCAGAAAAAGTGTTGGAAACAATCGGCGATTATGCAGAGCAAGCAGGAGTCAACCGTATGCTTTTGTTTCTTACCTGTTCACAATGCAGCACTTCTTTTGTATCGCTTTCCGAGATGATAGACAAAAAAGCTTACTGTGGGCAAATCCTCATGGCAACCATGTTAGCCGTCCTCATCTTTAAAGTTTTCTTCGATAGCTGCTTCATCCACAACAAACATTTCCTAGCTTACTAAACGGAGTCCTATTCCTTTCTTCTTTATTGCTCTCTTCCACCCTGACCTGCTGTGAAAATTGTTACCCTTTCTTCGCACGGTTTTTAGGGAATTCATAAAGACGGTTGTCTTGGAGAAATAGGTATCGGTCACTCGCATTGCTATCTACCCTCTTTTTAAGCATCTGAAAATCAAGTCAGATCTGTGCGCCTTTCATCACGATTAAGTGGGACTGCATCAGACTAAAAACGCTTTGAAAATAAAGACATTTTTGAACAGCAGGTTTTAAGTGGTCGTGTGGCGACAGTTGTTATGGCAAGGGATAGCTAAATTGGTGACGCTATAAAAACCTCAATTTGGTTTCTCAGGTTTGAAATCAACTCATTGCCTAATATTACCATGAGAGGGTGGGGCAACACCACACATCGTCGATAGGAGAGGCGGCAAATGGACAGACTTTGTGCAGGTTCTCTCAAGTCCGATCTTCTGCAAGTCGAAATTGGGGAGATTATATGCTATCAGACCACCATTTTTTCTAACCGGTAAATGAAACCGACGAAACTATATCACATAACATATGTTGCATCCCCCCAAAACTACTTACTTAATCACTTCTTTTAGACTTCTGATTCGAATGCCTGGGCGAAACTGCACCCGTCTCGTTCGATGGGTTCATAACTAATATGGTTTTTAATTTCAAATCAATCCAGTCCCACTCTGAACATTTCTGTCGCCATATTTCCTAACGCCGTTTCAATGCTCCCTATTCCCATAACTCCAACTAAGGTGAGGAAGGAATCAACTACCGTAACAGCACGGCAGTCTGAACTTAATTAAAGCTTGCTTTTCGAATGAAGGCAATATTTGCTGCTTTACAGGACGTGAAGCATTTACTTCTTTGCAGGAGGTATTGCACAAGCGGTTGGCTCACAGTTTATCGATGACGGCATCAAAAAAGGGAAAGCTTATATAGCACAGAGAAGAAATAGCACGGTGACTGCCACGCCTATGCAATCACATGATATCACTGCTACACATGGAAGGAGTGAGTATATCGTGTTGGTGAAGTGAGGTCGCGATTTTGAAACCGTATAATTACAGACACCAAAAACTGGAAGCCACAGTACTATTTAAAAGTTGTTGTGGCTTTTAAAAGATATGCTTGCATCCCCTCACTGCCAGCAAAATTTAGTTCATTTAGGCCCACCTCATCTCACTTTCTACAATAAATCTTAATTTTCGGTGCTTAGCAGTCACCGGTTCCAATCCATGGTCTTGCTGTGCATATATCAAAATGCAAGAAATTTCTTACTAATCATTAATATTACAGAATCGAGAGGCCGAGACTTACACTCGAAAAAGATAGGAATCCTATAAGACAAGGAAAATCACAAACAGCACCTTTCACAATTTTCAAAAGCAACCACTTTACGATGCCGATTTCACTGTGGAGCTGAAGGATGCAAAAATCGTAGGGGTGGAAAAAATCTTTTTCATACCTCTCCCCTGCAGTCTACCACAAAACCCTTTCATGTCTAACAAATTTTTTAAACATTTACTACTGCTACTTCAGAAACACAAAAAAACAATCTATTCTTCAGCAGGCAACGTGGGTCAGCATCAGCAACGTCAACAAGCGGTCAGCATACAACCCGCAGAAGAAGTCATTGAAGAGCCGATGGTGCTGCAGAAAGTGGAGCTCAGGAAGGGTGGATACGGTGGTCACTAAAACACTTCGCTCTTCACGAAGACATCTTCAGTATTATCGGACTTCAAATAATTTCAAACACATCTATGTATTTGTTGCAATAATAATCAACTAATTAAGCGAACAACTTTCATACAAGCGCACAATACCATAATGAAGCACGTAACAACTTCTGATAGTAATTACAAATCTCAAATGAACTGATATGTCCCCCGACCTCTATGGATCTGCAAAAAACGAGCGGTTCACCGTCTGAGTTTGGTAGGTCTTGGATGGTTTTCCGTGTCAGAGTTATCTACAGAATGAAACGACACCCATCGTTCAAAAGAATGAACATCCCCTCACGTTTCTTTATAAGCTTGCTGCAACATCAAATATTCTTCACCAACTATCAGCAATTTTCTATTAGTCGTACTAAATAATTCATTGAAATTTGCAAAATTAGTTTTATTTACGATCGCACGTAATGTTTAATATTTTATCTTCTGGTACGAACAACGATGTCCACTCACAAATCAGCAACAACACGTTTTTCCTCGATAACTGGACTATGCGTGTTAGACAATTATATAAATTCTTATCCGAACCGATTCACTTATCCTTTCTTTTAGCTCTTTTATCCAATTTCCTTCTTTAGTACATTCTAATTCCCTTCATTCATCCATGTTTTTCACGAGCCATCAAAATTTTCACATCAAATTATTAACAAATTTTCATTGGCGCAATTTCACTCGAACTTTATAGATGCACAAAATTTGGGTGACCGTTAGCGTTTTTGTACATGGAAATGTTGGAGCGCTTCTGTTGGAGAGCCTCAGATTGCATAATTCATGAGATCGTCGAAAATTTTTGCAAAACACTTCTGCAATTGATATTCATCATAATTTATGCAATCACTCACAAATGCAATTCCACTCACTTTCGGTGTCAACCTTTTTTAACGCAATCTATCGCCTTCATGATAACGTTAGATTTAAAAAAAGAAGAAGAAGAAGAAACAACATAAAACCATCTTTCTCCTTTCCAACATTTTTGGCAAACCGCTTCATCTTCTCACTGGTATCGAAAAAGCCCTGCTCAAACCTTTGCAGCCTAAACCTACTACACTAAGTACCTGCGCATAATCGCTGTCTTTTCCCTACTTCTGTCTGATTTGGCAGGAACAGACGAGCCCATTTCCCAAACCACTCATATACACTGGCATTTGGTGGTCATCAGCTACAAAACTTCCTAAAGCAGTGGAGCACTTAGAAACTTGGAAACGTGTAAGTCTCGAAACGCAGGATTTGTAGCGGGTTACGAGGTCTGATGACTCATTGAGTGATAATGAATACAGCGGTCAATCTATGGAGCGCAGGTGAGAGGTTTTCGCCTCAGTAAGCGATCTGAAAAGCAAGTTAAGTCATCTAGGAGGTAGCCTTATCGTGGTCTTTCTAAACAACTGCTTCCTCACGAGAACATATGGTCACAATAAGTCATCAAAGATCAATGCAAACAACCATCATTAAGACAATCAACGCAGAATTAAGAAAAACCGCATAAACGTTGATCTATTAGTCCTCAATTCGCTCCCCGATCATCTAAACTCACAAAACCATCGAATTTATCTTGCTGCAATTTTTCTCTCTCGCCATTTAGCTTTAACTGATATTTCGGCTTGAAACACCTGCCAATATGTGAAAGGAAACTGATGGCATCTCTGCTTGCGTTGACAAACATCAACCAGAAGAAAGCTGCTGTAGTTGTTTTGCAATGTAGATCACAGAAAGCGGATATAAAAAATTTGTTATCAGTGAGGCATCCACATCTTTCGTAAATTTAGGATGAAATTGAATAGTTGCTAACACGTTTCTTATAAGTTGGTGCTGTTTGCAATGCAATCAATTATTTCAACATGCGAAAGTTGTTGAACCCAAGCGATTCAATTCTGGATCAAAATTTGATATTAAAAGACCAAACCAGAATAAAGAATCCACAAGATAAACAAAACATGAGAGAGTCCTCATTAAACAATTGAACACAATTGATACCAGTTCGTTGCTGCTAATCGTCGTGAATTAGGGTTTCAGGGGTAGCACGACATCATGATCCCTTCTTAGAATATTTCTTGCCCTGAAACAAAGATTATAAGCCCAACAGTGGCAAATAATGTGAGCATAATGTACATAATTACCACCCACCATTTAGGTGACATATTCTCCGAAATGTAATAGAACGACAACCTGTATCAATATGAAATGAAAAACGACATTTACTTTGAAAGCATACAAAATTTTCCAGAAGGCGAGAAATTAACTGCAGAAAAGCGCAGAAGATATCCGAATGGTACCTCACAACGATACGCGGATATCAGTTATATTCACATACTAGCAATTATTTCAACCAATCAAAATCAGTACTTTCAAACATATCACATTTTGATGCTATAGCTTCAGTTCGATTCGATCTTGTGCTCTAGGCATTTATGTAGTCAATACTATGGTACTCTATTTCCTACGGTCACATATCACGTCTGCTTGCCATCAAACTCGCATTAAGAAGAAATGTACGCACAACGGCGCAAGTCTGCTATGTTGCCGCGAAAGCTATTTATGATTCCGACACAAGTCAAAGTAGTCGACCTTTGAAGTGCGTATTCGCCGTTACACTTCACAAATGAAAGTTTGGCAACATGAAGATGTTGGAAATGCTTTTGAGCGACCGAAATTTTTATTCTGAAAGCCCTAATTGATGCATCGGCACTCAACGATTCTCAGTACCTCTCACGATGTCCCATCAAACTCCATAGGCCAAACTCAACTTCAAAAAGTTACACTTCCGAGCAATCTGAAACTGTGCCTTTGATTACAAATGCAGTGAAGAAGGCACAAGATCTCACAGTGGAGAACTATTAAAATATACGAAGAGTGCTCTATGAACAATCTGCTAAGGCATATTACCCACAAATTCTCAGTGCTCATATTTACACATTGCAACGAAAAAAAGTGGAAAATTTATTGTGCTTTCTCCAGATGGCCACAATGAAATGTACAAGCTGAACATGTTCGATCGATAGGAAAGTAACCATAAAAATTTGGGCAACATAGACTGTTTCGAGTTTTCGAAAGTGACGCCTCCCAACAATTACAATCAGAGTTTTCTTTCTTTCTTTTTTTTCCACTTTTTTTTGCAAAAAAAATTCTGTACTTTATGATAAGCAGTTTTTGAGTGAAAAACAACCTCTTCCGTTTCCTTCGTTCATTGGAACAGCGAGAATATTGCTACGATAGGCTTAAACTGAAAATCTGATAAAGTAACGACATGCGTGGTCATGTCAAGACTCGTATTCACATGATAAAATGTTAATTTTAACAGCTGCCGATCGAAAAACAAAAGCCTCAACTTAAGGCTCACCTTTTTTGCGGCACCTCTAACGGTCAACGAGCGGCTTCCACCACTACGACCTCTTTTACTCTTCGGTCCACCAATCATTGAAGTTCTACGCTTTTTACGCGACGTGCCCTTCTTGGAGCGCGCGCCCTCATCCACTGCCATATAATCGCCGAAATGTAACAGCTCGTTGAGGACATTCTGTCGACGCTGTAGTTTGTGTTCATGCCGTTCCTTTTTAGACATTTGAAGTCTAATCATGTAGTCCTCCTCATACCTGTAATGGGTGTCATCTGGCAGATAACCAATAAAAGTGATATATCGATACAATTTTTCCCTATTCCAACTACCGTAAAATAATCAGACTCTAGTCGTCCTTAATTCAGTCTTTAAAAATTATAAGGTAAAGGGAAAAATTACATCACTGTATTGCTTCATTTATAATCCACCTCCTCATTAGCGCCTTTTCGGAATTTTTTTGGGCAATAGTGGACGCTAGATTCCGTTATGCCTCGCATTGCCATAGTGAATCGCAAAACTGTCAGTGAACAAAGAATGCGAAAATATGGTGAAAGTTGTAAAATTTGGCTTTTTTCGAAGGAAATAGTGAACCCATAACCCTCCCTCGAACACTACTTATTTCCGGAAGCTGTAAGCTTCAAAACTTCGGGTTTATAAAATGGAAATACGTCCATATTTTTGGCTGGGAAGTGAAAGCGCTCCTAACTTTCCTTTGCCTCCCCCGATTCATCGAATGAAAAATTCTGTCCCAAAACTGCTATTATCTAGTAAAGGAGCTAGGTTTTCGGTTTTTAGGAAGAAAGAAATGCGAGCAATGATATCCTCAGAACAGAGCGCTATTCAGAGGAAATAAACGTTTTCTTGAATACAGCGCTAACTCAATCAAGTACATCCACCACTGAGGGAATGCTGCAGATGGCGTGGCGCAGTAGTTAACTCGCAATCTCAAAAAGAAGGGGAACTACAACATCTTTCGTCTTCCTTTTATTACGCCTTGCCTCCTCTCCCCCCCCCCCCTCCCCTACCTCAACCCATACAAAGAACAGATCTATAGCAATAAACAAATGAGCAAAAGGAATGAATACCTCTGCCTTTCCACATCCTTCTGCCGCATTTTTCGACTTCCTTTCTCTTCCTAAAAGAACCTTTCAGGCAGAAGAAGAAGGAAGAACTTTGCAAAAAAATGTAAAAAAAATAAAGCAAAAAACACCTCATCTTCGATTTCCGGGTGTAATAAATAACGAGCATTTACAGTGCTTTTAAAATTTCCCTCCACTGCGAACTTAAAACAAAGCTATGGAATAGGAAATTTGCCAATGAAAGTAAGTTCTTTACTTTATAATGCTATGATGCAATCGTTAAACGATGTTCTCTCTCAAGAAGATCAGAGCAAACTGAGAATGATTATAAAATGAATGAATCATCACTGTCATTTTCATAACATCAATATAAACGCGTCCGCATAACTAAACAGCACCAATCTCTTAAAAAAAAAAAAAAATTCTGTAATAACCGAATCTCTTTTCGCAGATCTTTGCAAAAAAAAAGAGATCATGCCTGGCACTTGGAACATCCTACATCTACAGAAAGCAAGCATCTGTGAAAGTAAATATCCTCTCGTATTATGCACAGTTATACTTCCTCTCCCTAAATGATCGTACTATATCTTGAAATGATCGCTTTTCTTCAAATATAGAGAGTATCTGAGAAGTGGAAACGAAGAAAAAACAGTAGAAACGAATTAATTGCCAAGTAAAAATCAAAGATATATAAACTACAAACATCATTTACAGATTACCTTATAACAAGAGTGCTGATTTTCTCATACTTTCCTATTGGTGGTATACGAATCTAAGTCAAAGAAGATTCATGTAGAAATCTAACAGCATTGAGGGATGACGAAATCTGTAACGATTCATAATGGAGCACTATGCAATAAATACATTGGAATGATGCAGCAACGTTGTTTACCTGTACTTCTTCGGGAGCCTCACTGTACTGTGCACGTAAGTCACTTATGAGACTGCTTTGTAGCGCTCTTCTTCTGGCACGCTCTATTACCCTCTCTTCTGCAGCGTCCTCGTTTTCTAGAATTTCGAAAACATTCTTATCTGCACTTGCTGTGATGAAAATAAAAACTTCAATATACTAAGCCATGGAAAGTGCGATTTAAATCATTAAAAATACACCTCCATGAAATCCCACCACAGAATGGCAAATGCCGTTTGAAACAAAAAGGAAAAACAAGAATCAAGCACCTAACCATCATATCGAAGCGCCACTAGTTTCGGCGCTACGTATTTCTTCACGGTCGATGGCACGCTGTTTGTTTCGCCATCACTTGCTTCAGATTCTTCGTTTTCCTCCTCATCCCCGACCTTTATTAGATGTGGCCTTGGCCGCAGTACCTGAATAGCTAGTCGCTCTTAATGAGTGTTGAAAAATCAAATTGAACAAGCAACCAAACTAACTGCCAATGGGTTAGATGATAGCTCCAGCAGTAATTTTTGAGGTACACAGTTCGGTAAGGAAGAGAGGCGAATGGATGATCGATTCCCTTTCTCAGATCAATGTCAAGGGATAGCGATAAGAGAATAGCAATAATCATGTAACCCTTTAGTGGGAGACAGATGGATTTTCTAGCCGCTAACGACAGCGAAAATAGGAACGAAGAGATGATAACGGGACTTCAAAGAGGGGAAATCACCAATAGAGCAATGCCTCAGGTTACTTTCTTTCTAATGTTAGTGCAGCGATGAGGAAATTCGAGAATATTTTGAGATTTCGTTTAATTTTAAGAAATGCATTTCGTCATAAGGAAGGACGATACAAATTTTCACCTAATTCATTATATGATCAAATGCAGAAAATAAACAAACTGCATGAAGTGACAAGGAAGCAAAAAAATAGAAACAAGAAAAATACTCAAAGAATAGCTGCCTGCCAGGTAAGTCAAGCCAGTATTTCACTCTATGGTTGCAATCGTTTAGCCTTAACCTCAGCATGGAAATAATGCTCAGATACAATTCCTAAACGCTATATGATTTTGTTCAAAATCAAACAATAGCAGATGAGAGAGTAGATTTCCATTCATTTGCACAATGAAAATCTCTGAAAGCGTATCATAGTGACAACCTGTTTCGAGTTGGAAGTTGATATGGAGAACGACATCGTCTTTTCCACATAAGGTTTCAGCTTCAATTCGATTGGTCGAATGCGTTCAAGAACCTAGAGAAAATAAGAAGACTGTTGTATGATGAAAAACTTATAGACAAGAGAAGTTTTGAGCTCATTCAGTGGGCGCTATATTTCCTTCATAGCAAAGAAAGGTAGTAGGAAATGAGGGAACAAAAAAAAGACTGTTATGTCTAAAGACGGTATGTCAACAGACTACCGCCATTTACACAATTCTTACTCATTACATCTTGCTAATCAGTACGCCAGCAGACTACTAATGCGCATATAAGCCTTCGTTCCAATAGAGAAGATCGAGATCTCCTCACGGCTTGAAAGGGGGGGAGGGGGAGGAGAGGAGGGAGGAATGTGAGATAATTCATAGCTCCGCAAAATCGAAAGAGTGCAGATGGATTTCGATCTTGCACTTGCCCAGCAGAAATCCTTGTGAACAAAAACGACGACGGTAGGTGATAGCAGTTAGTGAATTGAAAATGAACGAAATAAATTTACAGTTCTCAAGAAGACGCATCGTTCTAATGCGTTACAGTCTTGGATACTTTCTGCAAAGCTCATCCGCCCCATCAGATAAGCGACTTCGTTCATATACGTCAGTAAATCACGATTTTTCACTTCGAACAGCGAAATTCCCTGAAAATTCATTTCATTCAAATATCAAACTTCCTTCATAAAATTTTACTAAAAACTACTCAAAAGAATTGTTCACGTACAGCTCATGAATCCGCAAACTTCTTAAGGTAAAACTTATTGATGCAATGGCCTTTCAACAACTTAGTCAAAAAGCAAAACGAGCAGCAGGAAGGATCAGAGGAGGTAATGCACATCACATGAGCCTTTTTGTAATTCCACTTATCATACTGGCCGGTCCCACAAATTACCAGCAAACGAAAATACACGCGCATTCATACTTTTAATGATCCGACCGCTTCTAGAAATGTAGAAAAATGTATGAAGAGATCACTGATTATAAGCCAGCCTAGCTACAATGCAATTCGAAAGGTTGCAAAATATATACATTTTTAAGAGTTTATAAACGTTTTCAAAGATGACATGTGTGTGTATACAGAAATGTATTCAATGAGAAGGGAAATGGAGAATTCGTTCTG
This sequence comes from Baylisascaris procyonis, assembly GCA_037389465.1. Lineage (NCBI taxonomy): Eukaryota > Metazoa > Nematoda > Chromadorea > Rhabditida > Ascarididae > Baylisascaris > Baylisascaris procyonis. The sequence goes on along the minus strand of JAZARR010000033.1, from coordinate 1,194,572 downwards.
CAAAGCCACAAGTTACCTATGAAATTTCGTTTCACCTTTGCACATCTAATTCAGCTTGTGCCCACAACTCAAAATTGCTAACACTTTCAAACGATGAGCAATTAACGTATCTGAAAGATGCGGAAACTGCCATACCTTAGCATCGTTATTTTGGGTATGTGTAGCTGTGACTAACTTTTTACATCCCCTCGCCATATCACTATTGCCAAACTCAATATGATCGCATAAACGGTGTTATTTGTTACTTTGCATTTAACTCTGATTTATACAAGGAGTGCGAACCAGGTTATTCCTCTCCCTGCAGCTTGTTTATTCTATTGCCACTGAAGTTCGCCCTTGTACAAGGTGGATTACCCACAGTCTCTATGCCACATCTTGCATTTCCTACGTACAACGTTCTTTTCTTCAAATATTACTGCCGGAAGTTTTCAGGTTTGTTTCGATCTCAGATCCTGACTGCACTAATATAAAAATTTGAAAGTAAATAAAAACGTAAGCGTGAAAAGAAGTCTTTTCTATAAGAAAGAGGATCTATAAACGAACTTCGCGTTCCTCTTCACGCTTGATATCTGAAAGGATGTTCTGCGCAGACGCAAGCATCTCTGTTGACGTCTTCAGACATTCAGATACAACCTGCGTGTAATCTCCGTATTCTTCACGCATCCCAAGAAACAAGTCTGACGGGTTACTTTTCCCAACACTAACGGCTGCCTCACCAAATTGAAGGTATTGAATGAGAGAATTTGTTTCCTGAAAATTACAACGTTGACACTTTTCCCTTTATAGCTCATTGTTTTGTATGCAAGACTCGAGGCATCAAAACAATAATTAACCAAAAAATTTCAATTTCAATAGCGAGCAACTCTACAATTTCTTTTCCAAGTTCGTATGTCCGTGAAGGAGATGAGACCACTTAATATAAGGAACTATACTGTTGAATACTTCTGAACAGGAGTGACATGCTTCATTTGAAAGTATGAAACGGTAAGTAAAAAAGCACAAACTAAAGAAGCTAATATAGGCAACAAATTAATGTGTCTTATGGGATGGCGGGTAAGTTCTCACTTTATAATCATGAAATAATATCACCGAAATTTTTGTACAAAAGATTTTCTTATCAATCTTATAAAATTCCGATCCACCGAAACGATCTCGAAACGAAAAACTTCCTCCGATATCAATCCAATGAAATTCGGCCAAATGATGCGCAAGCTGAATATACGCAATAACCGGAGATGACGAAAGTGAATGACGAAATGAGTTTTTATGCAGATAACAACGAACTTGTAGAGTAGTTAGCGTTGAAAGACAGAGTTGTTATTCCTATTGGTTACTTACTTGCAATATGCAGCGACAAATTATAAAACATATTTGCACGTATACACGTCAAGCCCACAACAACATCAAAACTGCAAAAGATGCCTATCAATCACTCTTACAGCCGATCCTTGAAAAGCGCGGAGGTCAGAGGCTCCGACCTCCCTGCGACCACCCGAAAACTCGCGTAACCTTTGACTTTTTTTAAAAACTGAACCATTAATAGCCGGCTACTGACCAGAAATCTTGTCGATAATAAAACATACGGACGATTAATACATGGTTTATATATATATATATATATATATATATATATATATATATATATATATATATATATATATATATATATATATATACGCTAGAGAAGTGATTAAGAAAATCATACAGAAGACAAAACGCATTCACAATACTGCATTTTATTTTTCGATACCGCAAATTTATGGCATCGATTTACAAGGCAAATTATGTCTCTGCCAATACGAACATCAATACTGTTTTGATAAGGTGTTTGCAGGCAATGATAAGGAAGATCTGCAAAACTATTGTTTTCTTATAGATTTGCGTAACCGATGCAATTTCTCCATGGTAGCCTAACTTATACTCTAACGAATGGATCGTCGCAAATTCCATGATATTGATATGACATTCAAAATAACGTACCCGAATGACTCCAGCATTTAAAAGAGGCCGCTAAATTGTGATGATATGGTGAACGCATCTTCCCCGACTATTGGAGTGAGAGACGGGGAAGAGAGGCAGGTAGACAAAGGAGAGAGTCACATGCTATACGGCAATACAATACTTTAAAAGTAAAGTTATAAAACAAGAAAACTAATACATAATCAATTTTATAGTTCTAGACTGTATAATTCGCCTGCATATTCTTTTTTAGATTGTTGCAAATTACCGATATATTTACTGAAAACTATGCATTAAGGTACTCGCACTAGTCGCACACTTCAACTCAATGTTGTTCGAGATTCAACTGCCTCTCTCCTCTCACTTGAAAAAATTGCGAGTATAAAAGGATTCTGGATCATCTCCAGAACTTCTGGCATGTCACCCACAATTGTACCCCAATAAAGAGGCAATGAAACTAAAATTCATCGATTCGATATCTCAAACTGGAACATTCCGATAATAGATGTTTAACGATACAACGTACCAAGGTGGAAGGAAGAGAGCTGAATAACTCGTATCATTCTTTATTCTGCAATGATCATAAACCATTCATAGCAAATATGTTAACAATAAAAGCGTATAATATCTCAACAATATCAACGTTCCATACAATATAAAATAAACGAAAATCTATAAAAATAATGAATTATTTACCACAGAAAATTTACGCTAATATCACCGAAAAGTTGAAAACTGATTCCTCAAACAAATTGCACTACAATCGATTCTCAACAAAATGTTTTTAAAATTTGCTTGCTCGTTGTTTCTTAAAATCCTAACCCAAAATTCACAGCATTTCCTGAAATTCTGATAGGTCATTCTGGCGACTACTGTGAGTTTACTAGTTGGGCCTGCATATCTTCGTTTTTTGTACTTTCTCTAGCAACTATTTGAACTTAATTCCTCCTTACGGGCATTTTTCTAAATTCCAATGCCACCTTTTTATATAAACCACAACAAGGCTTCATTTCATGATCAACAACAACCGTACTCTCATCCTCTCCATACAGCATATGCCCAGACGTGCGCTAATAGAACATCACCAAATAGAACATTTCCTGGAGCCTAACTCTACTACTACAACTTCCGTTTGAAAAATTTGTTTGAAGCGAATGCCGCCATATTCGAATGAAAGACCATTTGCATATTTTCATGGAAAAAAGGCCTAAGTGATGATCGATGAGGAGTAAAAGCGGATTACTGAGTGCATCTGTTTTACTGCCGCCTCAATAAATGCCGTTTTTATGGGCCACTATGCAAATGTGTTCTTCCTGTAAATATAATAGTCTTTTAGGTGCCCTGCCGTTACCATACCATATAATAAACACAATGCCCTCCTCCCCCTTCTTTGGTATAAACAAGAAGTGCTCTTGAATGCATTATGCCCATTTTGTTTTCCCACTTTCTACGCACTAAAAAACCATGTGAAGCGATACAGATTGACGATGGTCATCACAACCACTTACATTCTGAACTTAATTCGAATATCCGGAAACAATCAGGAATTTGGCGAAGAGAACAAAAAAATTCGAAATTGACTAGTTTCAAAAATTCGAGTTGACCAGGTCATATTAATGGACCTGTAAGTGAACAGGAGAGGATGAATGAACGTTTGGAGCAACAGCAAGATTACTGTGAATTCTGTGAGGCAGACAGAAGTAGTAACAGGCAATCAACGAGTAGAAGCTTAGGAATGCCGGATGATAGAGAAGAGATTAGATGAGGTCTTCTGATGTGAAGCATACATAAGACTACTTATCCAAATAAGGAGTAAAAAATATTCATGGGTAAACAACGAGCCAACGAGCAGATTAGCGCATAGAGAAACAGGAAATGACCACTTCTCTAGGCATTTTGACAGATTTTCAAAAATTATTGACCAACATATCAATCAACATACAAATCGAAGCGTACTGAAACCAAAACAAAAAGTAGAGCAGAATAAATATAAAAGAATATTGAGGAGCGCTCAACTAAACTAGTGCTCTTTGATGCGTTTAGGAAAAAAAATTGGAAAATGCGAATCAATTAAAACAGAACCTTGAAAGCAGCTAATAAGTACAAGTAAATTTCGTTACTATGAGGGAAATTTGGCTTGTATAGATTAGATGTCCCTATGCATAATATGAAATATTTCATAGGACGTTTGTTTACGAATCTACATGAAAACAATGGTGAAACTTATACAGTTTAAAATATGTGAAATAAGCAGCGGTCACGCATCAATTGCGGAAAAACAAACACAACGCAAGTAAGATGCAACAGAAAAATCAAGGCTATTGAAGAGCAAATATTTTTTGAACGTTTATGAGTTATTCCTTAATTATCGAATCAGCAGAGTACTCTCCAAATCAAGAAATAAAGAAACTAAACGACTACATTACACAAATAAATCACTGAATCGAAAAGATTTAAAATCCCATCATGCTTGACAACGACAGACATTCGGCAAAATTTTAACACAATCAAGAGCACATTGGAAACACACAAACCAACTGAAGAAGATGAGGTTATACATTAGGAAAAAAGATTGATGACTTATCGACAATATAAAAATGCCTAACGATTCACAAGGAAACTTTGTGTGATGACGTTTTGCACTGGTTGAATCGCACAATTCAATCAACATCAATCTAAGCACATCCGCAATAATTCTATTCGATTTTTTTTTATTAATTATGGAATTGTCAAATAAACGCATCAATCATTCCCCTTCTTTCTTCCCGAAAAAAAAACGATTTTGCAAAAAAGTCGCACAAAGCATCAAAGACGCGAATCAATGATGTTTTCAGAGCGAAAAGAGGAACAAATCGACAAGTTATCACAGCTAAAGACCACAAATTTGAATGGGAGTAGTACCGTAACAGATGATGAAACACAAGAAAAAACGATTTGATCTTTGAAAGTTTAATTTAATTACTTACTCTCCTTCAATTCCCTCAGTTGTTGATTTATTACGACCATGAAATTACCAGTATGCTCTCTTTCTGAAATGCTACATGATCTTTTACCACTAAACAAATTTTGACTTAAGAATTTTAGGACCTCCAACACATTATGAAGATGGTGAACGGATGGAGAATCAAGGCGGACTTCTAAAGTTCTGAAGTTTCCAGTCCAGATTAGAAAAGAAGGCAAAGAAGAACATAAATTGAGATGAAGCAAACTCACACCAAAAAGGATTTTTAGTAAGAACTTAACATCCAGCATTTAACCCTCAAATGGCGAATGTTGGAAGTCGCTAACACCATCACTTTTTCGCAACTGAGCAAAGAAGCAGTAGTGATGAGTCCGTCGTTATCTCGAATTCATGCCACCCTCCGTTCAACGCCATCACCTGTGCTCATTCCCATTCAAAATTGCTTCGACCTGGAAGAGACTCACACAGTGGACATTGAAAATCTGTAAAAGTTCAGCCTTATCTGCGACAATTCAACAGCACTGCGTATAAACTTGACCAATATGAAGCGATTATTTTCTAAAATTTCCAGCTGCTGAAGAATATGGAGGGATAACAAGAAATAACGTAACCCCTGTAGAAAATGAATCTGCAGGGAGACCACCAACCTGGGTGTTATGAACAAACCAGTGCCGCCGACCCGGATTTTACTTTACTTATTACTGTTGAAATAATAATGGAATAGAAAGATATGATTCTTTTTAAGCGTCTCGCAATCCAGCCGTTAACATCAACAGCGTAGATTGAAAAAAAAAAATCGAAGGAGCACAAGGATCTAGGACACAAAAAACTGCCCGACATTTCTGTGACTTCCCAGATGGGTTTCCATAACCTGGTCAATCAAAGAAAGCAAACCATCATATTTGCCTAAAAAAGGACTCCTAAAGAGAAAACCCCTTCCCTCGCTTCTCTTCCACAGTTCAAGTAATCAGCAGAATCCCTCTTCAACAATTTCCCTTCCCCAATCCACCATCTAAAATAATAGTTTCTACTGTGGAAAAATATCATAGTTCGTTTACTGAGTCGAAAAATCCGTTAATATTAAAGCATTTCTGCAACAACTGATGACCGCTCTTTAGTAAGCCAATTCGTTAATGCATTTAACCTCATAACAAAAGGATGTTACATTCAGAACTTATACTACCCTCTCTTCAAAGTGGAAAATTTTAAAGCAAGAAACTGTTATTAAGATTAGAGGGTATTCCATAAGTTAGCAATTAGAACATTCGGTTACCCGCACTAGATTATACTTTATTGAGGTCAAAAACATTTGCAATCACATATACTTCATTAGATCATTTCTCGCAAAATGCTGAGTCAACCGAGGTGAACGTGAGCGAGTCTATTTTCAAATTTAGCTGATGAAAAATGCATCAACTTAATCGTATTGCCATATAACGCTTATGGAATCAGATTGTGCGAACATAACGAAACAAGATTCCTTTATGAAACGAACATGCCTTTCAAAATTTTGACTAGCACTACTTGCAGCACTCTTTCCTCAGAAACTGCTAGAGAGAATTGCTGAAACTTTCACAAACTGATCTCGAAATTCAGCATTGCTGAGATTTTGTAGAGTACTACGGGTACGATTCACAACTTTTGACTATCACCACTTGTAGAACCTGCTGTACACGGGTAGACAAGCGAAGCGAGCCTAGATTTTTCAGACAACGCATGCAGAAGCGCCTTAGTGGTTTCACTGCCAGAATCTATGAGATTCACTTTTGTAGATGCGCCAAGCGCAGCAAATACAAAATTATGCTAAAACAGTTCGGCGAATGATCTGATTTCACTAATCATTGATAACACCCAATGGCGAGTTCTATAATTACCATTGCAGTAGTGGAAATCGACTAAACGAATGCTATCAACCCTTTGCGGTTGTTAATTTCTGGTGCATTCCTAGACCCGCTGCAAGTGCTCCCTTCCGAAAAAGCATAGCATACTGGAAAGAATGCGGTTGAAGACTTTGCAAAGCAAGCATCTGCCTCCACAATCGTCTCCTCCTCCTCCTCTTCTTCTCTAGATGAAAGTCCTCGATCTGAGTACGTTAGTGGGAAAGGCAACTCAACAGATGTCCCATCTTTTTTTCAGTTTTGTTTTAGTAGGCAAATTACTGAGTTGAATCAAAAACCGCTTCGAACATTAAAACAAGTGCTTCGCAGTACGAATTCTGGCCCGTATGTCTAGCAAATCAAGAGCCGCCAGATCGCTATCGCTGTGCCTTACTCGAATTCAATTACAATTCATCCCATCCTGTTCGATCCAAACAAGAAGAGCAGGATGCGATGAAATGGATTGATGGATAACGCTCACATTAGCTGCGCTCATTGATAATTGACAAAACTCTGAGTGTCACAACGGTGGTCCATGCGATGTCCATACTGCTGCTAAATTCCAGGATATCAATTTTTTGCGGGTACTAAATCAATGCGACGTGGCAACAAGGAGCGATTGTCCTTTCCTAACCGAAAAAAAACTTTTGTATGGAAAACATTTCAAGGTACGTGTGATTTAATTTGTTGGCCTTGATCCGGCTAGCAATGAGATGCAAACTTAGATGTTTTCAAGTGCTCCAAATAAGCAAGTTTCTAATTGTTTGCTCATCTCGGAATCAACCTATAGGGGGATGTGTGTGAGATCTGTATATGCCTAACAAGTCGGTAACATGGCTTTAAATCGTGAAGCCTGACCTCAGTCATGAAGTCACATGGAACCTGTTGCTGTACTGGCAGAAGCTCCACCGTCGTCTTTGTCTAGAGCGCTTCCTTTCCTGCGACTGTTTGCAGCGTACGCAACAAACATCTCCTTCAGAAAATCTAATTCCTTCTGCAGGCCTTCGACCTTAAATTGAATGACCTAAAAGGTCAAACATTCCTGAGGTACAGCTTCTGTATTCATTGATGGCAACTAAGCACAACCATCACATGCACATTTTCAACAACTCCACAAAAACTGTACTTCAGCTTCTTAAACTTCGAGACAAACCCGCGACTCAACTGAGAGGTTGTTCTCCGATTTAAACCTCATGCCAACATCATCGAGCTCCGAATCGATCCCTAGCTTCTTAAAGATCTCTTTCATTAGTCTACATGAATCAGCGCAATTACAAAACTTTTCCAGCAAAAGCCCTTCTCATCAAGTATGCAACCATATTATCAAGCACTAAGACACAAATAGAGCGGGGAAGAGGAAATGAACTTCACGAACGCATATCCTACCTTCCTTTCCAATTGTGTATTCTCGTTACGCAACTCCTCCACTCGAATAGACGTATCAGTTTCCTCCTGTCGCTTTTTTTGACGCGTTCTACAAATAAATGTGTCGGAGTTAATCGGTAGAAAACAGAAAACCCATTATATGAATATAGGCACACATACACAGATGTGTGCACATAACAAAGAAGGTTAGCAGAATGATTAGTGTACAAGAATTTGTTTTGTTTTACTTTTCTCAGCTTTAATTACGCAAGCATAGCCTTTGCAAATGAATTTCCATTCGGTTAGCAAGTGCAAAACGGTTTCTAGAAAAAAAAAATCACATCAACGGAAATCCATATATCGTACTGCATTCATCCACCTCAAACCCGAAGAACTTGAACCAGACGCACTAGAATCTTGCCAGACAAGATAAACTTAGCTGTTATTGAATAACACACATGATGTCGATGTAAAGCGCAATTTCCCATTGCAGCAAGTCATTGGGAAGCGGCAAATGGCTTACCTATTAACAGCATCGTTATTCCTTTGCCTTTTCAGTACATACTCCTCGTCGTTGATCAGTTCAGAATTGACTTGACGCTTGCGCGCACCTCCTCGGCCCGTCATACCAGCTGACTTCCTCAGTGACTGCAGACGACAGCATATCTATTTTTATATTTGCATATTGCTTTGCATTGTGCACAAAATACTTAATGCACAATGCTGCTAATAATAGCACTTTTAAAACTCTTAATGACTCACAGAAAAGCAGAACAAAAAATAGAGAAAAAAGAATGATAGATGCAGGTATAGAAATGCAATCAAATTTCACCGGAAGTAGTTTAACGAAGTTTAAAAAAAAGGTGTTAAACATGAACATGAACTTTGTTTGTGGTTGTGATTACTTTTAGAATCACTGATCGCTCAAGTAGCCTCATTATGGCAGCAAGGTTTCGTGATTTTCGCCAGAAGTGGTTATAGGTTTTCAGTCTTACTGAATACGAATAATAACTTCATTTTCAGTGCTAATCACCTTAGGCACAACTAATCCTGAAATATTATCCACAAAACTTTATTGAATTTAATCTAAGGTGTCCACCGGATGTTGTCCAGTGGGCCCTCAATACTTTTTATTTTCCAGCTTTGCTCAAAGAGCACTGATCTATTTAGTTCTGAGAACGCAGCACTCCCTTTCAGCTTCACGCCACAAAGAAATCACCATGAAAGTGGGCAATTGCTAGGAATGAATGCTCTCAAAAATAAAGCCGACTACAACGGCTAAAACAAGGCAGCCTGAGGTTACGCATTATTTCGTTACGAGTGAGGACATTACATCGGTCTCAAAATTTCGAAACGTGAGGTTAAGCAGTGTCAGTAATATAGAGGTCCCAATTTTTCAGAACATTTGCAGCGAAAGCATTCACGCAACAGTTCGATTTTTCGATGCTTGCATGGATCACTTCCTCAAAATCTCCTCTCATCCGCTCCCGTTTCCTTCAAAACATTCTTCCGCCTCAGGAAGCCTTGAAGCCTCAAACTCATTTCTCCCACTCTTGAAAACTTCAGAATAAGTGGGGTCTTATTTTCGCGCCTGCCATGCCTCTCCGGTGCTCCTCAAAACTTTAACACAGTCAAGGTAAGAGCGCAACTACTTAAAGCGCGATCAACTATCCGCTGAATTTTTCCGGATTATATAAGGCTATCAGGACGAACTGCTGTAATAGAAGCAGGTTGCAGAAGAAACTGAAAAGGCTGTGGCAGAAACTAAAGCAGGTTGCAAATCAAAATATGCCACCAGTCACGTTCTGCTTTTGTCACAGAAGGAACGTTACTTCTAAAATTACTGTAAGCAGAGAACTGAAATACATCCTGTTTAAGAAGGACCACAGAACAGCACTTTAACCAAACGGTCCTAGCGATATAAATTGAACAAATAACTTTATGTGCATATGATAATGAACAAAAAAACAAAGCAAACGAGTGCCGACATTTCCTCAAAATTGAGCAATTACTGCACGCAAAAACACGATCGAGAACACTCGTCACCAGGCTGATTAAATTCCCCTAATCCTTCAGATGCAGCTTCCTGTTCCAACAAACACCGAAACAACAAACTATATAATCTTGATGTTATCTGTAAAATGACATGTAACTCCTGCAACTGCACAAAAACTCTGCATATAAAAGAGAAGGAATATACCTGAGATGCAATAAATCTCTCTTTTTCCTCTCACAAGCAAACTTCGCACTCCAAACGAGCAATGAAATTCGTTTCGCTCGCTACAGTAATCAACCATCTGCGAACTATTCTGATTCTGTTAAATATCACCTTGACCATAGTCGAAATTAAAGCACTGTCCCTGAGTATACAGGTGTTATTTCAGGCGATGAGGTAGAGAAGATATTTGCATGCATGGCAATTAGTACGGAATTCCTAACATATAGCGTAATCTCGTCAAACCCTTACCAAGTGACTTTCAGCGAATGCACGATAATGGACTCATCTCATCACCACCGAATATGTGCAGGAAAAACCTTAAACAATCAGTCAACTTTTCAGACAGCCACATTTCCATTCCTTTCACGCAGATATTGACAGAAGCCAATTTGAAATTGCTCGATAACAGGCTCGTCTACATCACCTACATATGGAAGCAAGCATGGATGAAAGTATAATATTTCTATTACTGTTCAAAATATTCGCCGTTTAAAAAAGAAACATTCTCACATGTGAAGTAGTTTTTCTTGCATAATTTCATCGGCAAAGGCTCAATTTAATAATTTTTATATAGAGAGGTTGATCGTTGTAGACGAAAATCCGTTTCTCTAAGAGGCATCCAGAATCTCTAGCACTTATGGATTCATACAAAATCTTTTGTAAACAAACTTTGACGGCTTTCTCATCATATATCTTCGAATAGCGTAGTGCAGAATGTTCTCCAGCTTGACCTTTGAAGAAGTCATCTGATTGCGAATCGACCTAAGTACAGTATTATCTGTAGACAAACGATTTCCTGTGAAGCTTTAAGGTGAACATGAGTTACAAGAAAGATAGAGGCGAAGAACGAAAAAGAATTAACCTCTGAATTCAGCTACTGAACACGTGTTGATCCATTGAATCATTTTAAAAGATTGCAGTCTTAGTAATATTGTTGCCAAAAAAAAAAAAAAAAAAATAACGCGTATTTTTTATTTCCCGTCTCTCTCACCTTGACAACCATTTGCGGTTGCAATAAGAACCAAGTTAGAAAATCACTTGAATGGAAAAGCGAGCATTCAGATTTTATTGAATGTGAGTCGAATCCAATCGCGAAAACAAATGGGCAACCATAAAGCTGATATTCTCACATCCGAGCGAGCACGAAGTCTCTCTAATCCTCTTCACCTGTCGGTATGCAAGCTAAAATAGTTGGGATATTGCCGATAAAAGGCGTACGACTGACAGATAAGAATCGGAATTTTTTCTTGTTGCATTTAAATTCGAAAAGTGAAAAAAATAAAGCAAGAGTAGCCTTTTGCATATTTTCCATCACTGAGAACAATAATCCTCGTCAGCTTACCATACAAATTTTATCTTCAAAGTGCTAAAAGTGTCACCCCAAAATGTTGTCTACCGCGAATTTCATGTTGCTCCTATGAACTGCTGACGAAAAACTTAGTGCTTCACCAAACATTTGGCGACTCATAAATTGAAGAAAGCCAACTTCTAACCGAACGTAGTGATGTTTAAATTATTTCCAACACTAAAAGCAAGTAACGCCACGTGTGATTTCGATCGGGATAGTCTGCAAACTCGTGACGAAAGATACAGAGGATTAGTTAAATCTCTTTTTTGTATGCATATTGAATAAGCAAAAGGTTTGAAATTCACCAAAAATTTCGGTATTAATGAGTGCATCTACCTCTCAAAAGAAATAAGGACGGTCGGAGATGCTGTAAGATGCGTTCCTGCAACACCTTAAATCACCCCCACGCCAGCGCAGCGTTCTAAAAATTCCTGAGATTTCGCCAGATGGTTCTAACACCATGGGGCTTCTCATTGGACCCCTCACATAAATATGTCACCTGCTTAAATCATTTGCACAAAGAGGAAGTTGCAGCGGTCATTGTCTCAACACTATTTAACGACAACTGTATAACTTCGACAGCTTTACTTCTCTGTTTGATGACTTCTCATTCGAATACATTGGTGCTTTGATACGGTTTTCTTTTTTAAATAGAGCTGAAAAAAAAAATTTCTTTCGTGAATAAATTGAAACACAACTATGCGCTACTTCATACGTTTCAAGCAAACGAAATGAAAACATCCCACTGGATATTTTGTGGTAAAGAAAAATTTGAGCACATTTTCTTAAATTCTAGAGGTTGCCAATTGATCTAAGCTTCCTCCAGAATAAATAACCTCCTCATCCCACTGAAACATTTCCGTTGATGTTCCATATGTGATTCTTGAAGGGTTCATTCATTCCCAATCACATGGTCTCGTCATATACGAGCCATAAACTACAGGCTTATTGAAATGTTGCATTTCGTTCCTGCACAACAACCGGTAGTCATCAGGCGGCCAGAGCGAAGGAATTCACCCCAAAGTTAAATCCGTCAAGAAGCAGCTGACGGTTTTGCATTCCCGAGCATAAACGGTAGTTCCAACTCGAATTCTGCGCCTCTCCTTTCCTCTTGACTTCAAGGCTAACCTCTGTGCTACTAAATCTTGCGCCTTTAATGCATCGTTTTTACGCGACTGTGTAAGACCCAAAACTTTCCCATGTCCCTTCTTCCTGATCTGTCGAGCAAAAAGTTGATCAGATTGTTGTGTTTCTGGGGTCCGTCTTTTTTTGCATGTAAGCCTGACGATCACCGCAAAATAACTGACGAACGAGGAGCTCAACTCGTGGGAATGGGGTTGGACGAGACTTATGTCCTTCCTGCTCTGTTTCTAAGTGGAAAAAGCAACCCCAAAAGCCCTACGGCTCCCGGACAGGGCGTAGCAAATTTTTGAGCACATAGCACCATCTCAGTATGGAAAAGGCACCAAAACCTTGGTGGCACTGTGGACCTGATCCCGAACGGTTTCTACACAAAGCATTTCCTCTTTGTCGGACCTTGTGAGCTCCATGTGTCCTGTACATATGGTTGGGCAACTCAATAAAGGGAAGGCTTTCAAACTCAAATCCGAAGTCGCCCTTATGAGCCCTTCCGTAGTCTTAAAGTTGATCCCAACCCCCTCCTCCCAGCATATGCGAATCGATGGTTTAACGTGCTCGGCCACTGATGAGTCGAGATGGGCTCAACTACAAGAACGAGCAATACCGATGCGAGGAATTACCTCTTGTTTTAGATATTCCAGAATACTTATTTCTCTACTAAGAGCTGATTCATACTGATGTAGAGAGATTCCTGATAGACGGGAATATGTAGGAGTGTTTTCGTGGTAAGTGGACCTCTACCAACAGAGACGCTTTTTGCGCAAGATGCCTCAATTTGACAGCTTTTGTTCTCATCGAACAGGAAAATGTAAAAAAAAAAAGAGATTTTTCCAAACTTTATTCTGCGTTTGATTGAAACCGCACAACGCAAATGCACTGAAAGTGCAACAGACACAACCCCTTCACAAAGCGTTTTCGCATCACACTCTCACTGAACGCATAAGAATACCAATTGCACCACTGTTTAAAGCGCAGAGACAAGTCAATCATAAGATGTGTGTTAAATTTATAACACACATTTTGATTAAGTAAACCAGGTATTACATTTGAGCAAATTGTAGCACAACCACAATTGAAATTACATGCCAGGAAAAGAGAGCAAATGAGAGTGATAGCGACGGCGACTGTAATAACACTTACAGGTAAAACAAACAGAAGCGTTATTCGCAAAATTAATATGTCTACGGTGCACGCAACGCATTAAACAATGAATAAGTTCAGAAAGACGAGAACAAAACTGCCATCCCCAGCCACCGATATGTTTAATGTGTTCCCTGCTTGAAGGATTCAGATACATTACCAACCAAACTTAAGCATGCCACGGAAGGCAATTATTTTCAACCACCCCCTTCTCCCACTCCGTACAACTAGATGTTCAAACAAACAGCAAATGAATGACTCCAATAGCAGATGATAAGTCATCAAAATTGGATCATAAAAAATCAGCCTAAATGTTACCACTTGAAAAATCCCCTCCTACATCACTGAAATAACGCAAAGTCACGCGACAGACGCCGACGCTGATCGCAAGCTAAAATCTCATTCATTTGAAGTTTTGCGTATGATTCTCGTTGAGAACGTGCTCTCATGTTCCTCGGCGATGTGTTTTGTGCTTCACTGGCCCTTCATCTGGCTTGAAAATACGCCGTTCGGGCAATTTGAGCACCTGCCTCTCGTCCTCTTCGGGGGTCTCATCCTCATCCTCCTCAAGGAGCAACTCTTCATCTTCATCGAGGACGCTCTCTGCATACTGCTCTAGCATATGTTCTTGTTCCTCCCCAAAACTCTCCCCGTCGTCCTCCACGGCCGTCTGTACATCCAACTCAGAATGATTCCCTTCATCCTCCTCGGGAATAGATCTGCAAGCAGCTGTCGTTGATGAATTATTTTAATTCTTTGAAAACTGGGTAAACTTTGCAAACTAATACAAAATTCCGATATAAGCCGCTATGGCACCTCCACTGTTTGCCAATAAACACGAGTCCAGCCTCGTAGCCGCCTATATTTTTGAAACAGTATACACCTGGGGCTTGAAAAAACCACACTGGTGCACAAATCCACGTTCAAAAACAAAAAAAAAAAAAAAAAAAAAAACCCGCCGCTTTCACACTGACTTATGTGCCCACTGGCAGAGAACAGGCACTGTTCAATTCTCATTCAAAGACATAATTTAACGACCATGGATGTCAAACGAAAACTCTCTAAGTGGGGAAGGAACCGTGAAGAGGAGGAAAACAAACCTGCTCATCCGATGAAATATAGGAGGAAAAGCAATATTTGCGAATTGCTTGAAGTGCGAGTCCAGTCTGGTGAGAGAATAGCAAAATTCAAAAACTGTTAAAGTTCAGACAATTTTATTAAGATGCTCGAAAATATTTTACTTCCCTAGAACTGAAATGGTAGTTTCAGTATAAACTGAAGAGGAGGAGGTCAGCTACACCATCCTGCCAACTTTTTATCAGACGCTCACGTTGGCAGTATCTGGCTTCTTATCATGCAACAGTGTTGATTGATCAAGAAACGCCTGACCGCCCTAATTACTGGCCTTAAAGTACAGAAGAACGGGGCTTGGACGTTGAATGCGCCCTCGCTCTGCTTAGGGTGCTCATCGCCATCTTCATTGTCCGAAGTTTCTATCGCTCTGTACATTGCATGCTGTTCCCTGCAAAAGCGATCCCAATCGGTCAATCCGGTCTCCATCACCTAAAAATGCCCTCATTGCGTTCGACTGCTCATCGATCTGTTTCATAGAGATGCATCACTTGCAGAACGCATATTAATATGTTGAAGCAAATATTTGGGATTACGGATGAAACTCTTTAAAAGTAAAATATAGTTCCGGGAGAAGCGTTGCACTGCGAAAAGACGGGATTTCTGGGCTCATTAGCAGAAAGCCGAACAAACTGACCCTATGGCAATATGAAAATTGCAAAGGTTTTTCGAATCTGTGCTGACTCTACTTCACACGGTTGATTACATAGCGATGCTTTTTATTCGGGGAATTTCCTGCTCACCCTTTACATCCTTCTGCACCGGAAAAGAAACTCCAGCACTTCTTCCCTTTCCCCTCTCCCTGACACAAATTTAAGTTCAAAATTATTTAAAAACATCATAGTCCGACAACTTCACAGGAAGTGTTATCAATTTTGAATGAAAGTAGCTAAATAAGCTTACACTACCTAAGAACAGTCGTCAAACATTTCCAACTTCAGCCTCCTCAACATGAACGTAAAACGTACAACATAATGCACTCTACGGGATGAGCTCATTTTGCCATTCCACTCTTTCCTATTTGAATAATTGCTAACGGAAGCAATTAGCAGCCATTTGACCACTGAAATCTCGTATACGCAACTACAGTAACAGCGGCATTTATTAGAAATAAGACAGTCAGCAACGCTTAAGTTAAAGAAAACAGAGTAGGCTTGCAAGCTAAAGCGAGAGCCCATTCAATTATGTTTTTATGCACTGGAATCCGATTTCATTTGATCTACATACATAAACTGTTCTACCTAGATCAACTTCGAAATGAAATATTGCGAAGCGCTTTCCATTACCAGACCTCATGAAATAATTAAAGGCCAACCTGAATCAACCAACAACATGTCGGTGCTCCCTTTCTGTCGTTTAATTTCTACATAAATCTGACACAGAATTACTGCCCACTCTCCTACACGCGTTTTGTCTTCCTCTTTCGTTGGACTTTGTCCCATCCCATTTAAAAGAAAATCAGTGGAGGCGTGGGGATTGGTATGATATCCACTTTCGCAATCCTGCGCATGAACTTGATCAGTTCCACAAACGGTAAACGCGTAACAAAACATTAAGCAGTTCGGCATTCTTTTACTAACTGTACCGATCACTCTCAGCAATCCTTTCAAACGTGACACTTGGAAGTTGGCACAAAATCGATCCACCCGTGGCGAAATTATACACTTCATATCTCGTTTTACTGCTTTCAGTGGCTCACGAGTTTAAACTAGCGGAAAGACAAACAACCTCATACGTGGACTTTGCAAGTGCACATGCGCACTCAGACACTCGGTGATGGATTATGAGTTTAACAAAAAAAGCATTTAAAAGAGCGTCCTCAGGAGCAAATTATGAACAGACAAACATAGACAAGCAGAGAGGGGTGTTAAAACGAACACTTCTGTCATCGCATCTAGGAACTGAGTGTGAGACGTATTTCGACCAGTTGATAAAAATATTGAAGAAGAATGTGACCGCTCGCGATTTCTTGATCTCAGCGAGGGTTACGAACTCCGATGAGGCTGGGCGCACAAGATCCCACACCTGAAATATTACAACAACCAATGAGATCTCTTCACTGCTATTCATATGCGATAAACACTTGCTCTGGTTGCATTTATGAAATGCCCTCTCGACGAAATCTCAGAAGACATCCTTCTCCAATAAGGAGACCAATACATGCTTTAATTGCTTGTTTGACATGTGTTGTTTAGCTATGAAATCATTGTTCGTTCAGTACGTCTTCAATAATCGCCTCCTCAAAGAGATTAAATTAATCATTGCTCGTATAAGATCGTAAGCAAGAGGTAACCTTCTTCCTAGACCAACTCCTACATGAACCCTTCGTGGACATCTTAACTTGCATAATCCATAAACCACGAATTATTCCACTAATTTCAGGATCTTTCAGAAGCAAGCGCATCTCAGCCTTTGAAAGCATAATGCGCTGCTCTTGGAACGATGCATCGCAAATCCCAGCGACAAATTAAGGGCAGAAGTATGGGAGTCATGTGATTGGACCCTACATAAAAGCACCTGCACGAAAGTCATTCAGTCGAACAGATCGATCACCTTGATGCCCCACTAAAACACTCACCTGCCACAATGCATTCCACCTTTCACGAGCACCCGCATTCCAAGGTACATCCACACGTAACATACTTACCATGTCCATGAGATCATCGAATTGCAACGGATGTGTCTGCACCGCAAGTAAATTAGGACGAATTTCTTTGTAAAACTCTCTCATCTCGCTCTTCGATATGCGTCCATCTCCATCGAGATCCATTACGCGAAACCAGTACTTGGCACTAAACAATCATCCTATTGAGGAAGCCTATTTAATAGTCGAATGATTTAACTGAAGTGGACCCTTTTTCTTCCTACCCCACCCTCACCCCTCTCCCCCACTCTCCTCAACTAATGATTTATTTCTTCCTATCCTCAACCAATGATTGTTTTGATAGTTTACTTGTATTGCCACTTCTCATACCAAGAAGATGTGAAAAAATTTATACCACATCCCCTCCCTCCCCTCCCCGCCTGCTGGAAACAAAGCAGGCGGATCACGAGCCGCTGTCATAATCAGCCTCTCCCCCCCCCCCCCCCCACAAAAAACAATATGAAAAGAAGAGCAGAAAAAAGCTTAATGAAATGAAATCGTCAGCGAATACAGCATGGATTCGTAAATCTGAAGCCACAAGCTTTAGATCAGAAAGCTCATCTGCGGTTATAAGCTTTAGAGTGGGAAGCATAAATCTGAGGTGGCAAATTTCTGTTCGGCCACATCACACCTCAACACTGAGAAAGATCTATGAATATAGTGAGCATCGGCTTATAACAAGCTCCATACATCTATATGACCAGCTTCATAAATGATCACCTGCATACAAATATACGAAAGGAAAAAGCCCCACTACCTTAACGCATACTTGAATCGTTAAACGACGAAAGGCAAAACTGGCTGGTATTAAACAATTCATCAGTTCTGACAAATTCACCAAAAAAATTAAAAAAGCTCGCACGATTTGTTTTTGGAAACTGCGCTCGTCGGACCAACCAGTTTTATTACTTTTCGACAAATAATACAAAATGCGAAATATTACGTTCATATTTCAGCCGAACCGAAAACGCCTACAAACTCTCATAGAAACATTCATTATCTAGCGACTGTATCAATATAAAATGCAAATCACTTAATCGTCTAATTTATGCAAATTCTTTTGGCACGCTTGGGCGTTTGGTAATACTTCAGTATTTGATGGATTGCTTCAAATCCAGCACAAAGGATCACTATTGTGTCGACTATACCCGAGAAACTCTGTTGCCATAACCTCATTCGTAACAACTTTGAAATTGCCAAAAGAGACACAAATGAACGTATACACACACATAAATACCGACATATGATTCCATCATAATAAGCTCGGTAAGCACGAATTTAAAGAGTGCATAAAAATATCTCATATCAACATTCCTTCATTCTTTCCTCGCTTCAGTTCAAAATCGGTTATCAACAGGATTCAGCAAAGTGTGACTTTCCAATTAAATACAAGTTTTTCAGTTTTTGAAGGTAGAAACTGCCTTTGCCACAACCACCCCCTCCCCGCAAAAAAATCAAAACAAACAAAACAAACCCGGCTGGGTGTGATTTATAGACCTCAGCGAAAAGGAAGTAAACATAATCGGCGTAAGACAACTTCCCCTCTGTAGATGTTTTGTCCGCCGGCTTCGCTGACTGTTGCAATTCCTTTGCGAAGATCCGAGATAAGACGATCTCCGTTAATCCTTAATAGAGATTATTTGTTGAAATCGTTCAAAGCAACCAATGACATTTTGAAAATTCGCTTACAATTTCCGATGCAAAGATAATAACTACACACAAATAAGTTCGAAATATATCATTTGAAACACCGTAAAAGTGATAACTTCCAAAGCGTAGAACAAAATTTTCTCGTAGATTGGAGAGAACAACAAATATTCTTCGATTATAAAACGATATCTGATTTGTTTGAAATTATGATTATTTGGAAACGACTTTGATTTTAAAAAAGACATTAGTCATCGCATCATCAAGACCAGCGACTATTTAACTATACCTTTACAATGAAATCCATTTGAAATGTGACACATGGAACTCTTTCAAGTACAGTAATAAATCCTTCAGAATAATAGGAAAAAGGCTGAAATGGGGAAGTATTTGCGCGCAATCGTAAAAGTTGCTTTACCCGAACAAAATTGCAAGATTATTACCCATAACTCCACCATCTATAAATTCTAGCAAAACTATTTTTTTTAAAAGTGAACATTCCTAGGCGGCAAATCGCATAATGGCGATTATTCGCGTTCACTTTAAAAAACTTTCGCCCTTGTATAGTGCAGCATGTGAACGCACCTCCGCCAGCGTGGTTGGCAAGCTGCTCAGGTGTCACATAGTCAAATCCCGAAGAGATTTTGGTGAAACAGTGGTATGTGACAAAAAAATGCTCGTAACTGAAGTAACCAAAATCGCTTTCCACACCGGATGTAGATTCCAAGTTACGCAACACCTGAAACAGTGGCATAATATATGTAACTGCGCATGCCCTGAATCAATGAAGAGGATCTCAATAGTCTGTGACTGCGATGGCAGTGAAAGATGCCGCCACCTCGAGTCGTATAAGCTTCCCCTTCCCTTCCCACGTCCCAATTAGGGCGGGGAAGGGGAGAACGCAGATTTTTGAGTTGTGCAGAGACCGTGAAAATATAGAAAAGTGAGAAATAAATGAACAGCAAGCAGACAGCACGAACTACCACCACACGACTGACGCGCAGCACCATGACAGAAAATAAATAAAGGACATGGGCATACTGGTGTCGCGCCGGTTATGACAATTTCAACTTGGCTAGGGGCATAAGTTGCGCCAATCTACCTTAAATAAGACTCAGACAACATGCGCCGGGTATTATCTCGAGTCTATAAGGCAGCACTCTCGCAACTTATGCGAGTCGTGCTACAAGTGCTATTGTAAAAAAAAAGAAGCGCAAATCCACACAAGCAAAGCTTTCCAACTCACTCTTCCGGATGTGGAAGTCTGTCGATTTTCTCTGACAGCTTTACCGATAATAATTTTTAGCTGACTTTAGCAATGTCACTTCCGGCTCTCAACATCTATAAAATTTCCGATTCGTTTAACCAACACACAACAGAAGCATCTAAAGCATCTTTGTGAAGATCATTAGGCTACAGCTCTTGTCACATATAAATTATTGAAGTGCACTTGGGGTGCAATAAAAATTTGCCGGAAACTTGGAGACGGCGGGAAGCAACGAAGAGTTGCTTATGTATGACAGCCATTATTACAAGCTGCCGTACCACACGACATATGCATCTTGCCTGATTGGTTTTCGAACGTCATTATTTTTGGGCGCAGCCCATTCTGAGCAACGTATTTTGTTATCAGAATTTTGACATTCGCCCATTCACCGACCCCCTTCATCTCAAGAGCGACAGCCCTCGTCGTCACCAAATGAAACTACTACTCGCCACTCGCTTACTTTTAGCTTCATCGGTTACTAATGTGTACTCCACTCCAACTGCATATGTACAATTGTAGGCTCTATGTTCCGCCTACATATGCATTTAAAACTTAACATCGTATATGACACCACATCATACGAACACGCTACACAAATACGTCACACCTATATGCAAATGTAACGCCTCTCACCTACTACTAAATTATTCAGTGACCACACAGTGCAATGTGGTATAACATGGCAAAATAAATTTAGTACCATAAAAGATCATCCAGCACAACACCCTTTAATATAATGGAATACAACAACAAATAATAGAATACAACACAAAATAACGACAAGTAGAAGAAAGAATCTGCGCTAAAAACGCAACTTGAATAACGTTCAGATCCAAAAATAAGAATTCGATGCCTGTCACATACCTTAAGCAACTGCGAATGACGCAAATCTTTCGACGTTATGCGGCCTGAGTACGAGCGAATGAGTTCCCAGAAAATGCGGCATGCTACCTGTAATGAAAAATGTCATTCGGAACCTGAAAGGTCGAGAATTTGGAGAGGAAATTGACCGTACCGAGCCTCAGCCTAAGCTCCCAACTATTCTTTCCGGATGCTAATTTGCTTATAATGTTCTCTTACTGTTTCTCCGTAAAACCGACTGCCAATAAATTATATGAACAATCTCTCTATTTATTTTTTTATTTTGTAGCAGCGATGAAATGCAAAGAGAACTGACAAGGGAAACAATCAAACCGCAGAATCTCCAAGAAAGCACTCCTAGGTCTTATGAAGTTCCCAAGTTACTAAGAACTGACAGAGGAAGTAAGATCGCACGACTTCAACGCGCCTCGCTGATCAGTGAATTGGCACAGGCAAGTGCTTTAGAAGAGTGGAAGTAACCATAATCAAGGCAACAATAATCGAACAAAATTTCTCACGGTTTCAACGTAGGCATTGCGGATATCGGCGCTGGCAGCCCTGAGAAATCCAAACAGCGGATGTGTCTCCACGATATCCGTTAGGATGGCA
Source organism: Baylisascaris procyonis (assembly GCA_037389465.1). Lineage (NCBI taxonomy): Eukaryota > Metazoa > Nematoda > Chromadorea > Rhabditida > Ascarididae > Baylisascaris > Baylisascaris procyonis. The sequence continues at coordinate 1,172,404 of JAZARR010000033.1, read as the reverse complement.
GTGAAATCATTAAACGCGAGGTAGGAACGTTTGCCGTTGGTAAGTGTGAAAACGAAGCGAGTTGCCTCTTCGTCAGCAACTTCGCACATCCTAAAGACCAGATATCACATTAAAATATGATTTCCAGAATGTTCCCAACTGACCTTTATAATTTTGCCTTATGCCTTCACTTACCGCTTGCTTACATGAATCATATTCCAATCGAAAGAGAAACAAAAAGTTGTAATCACTATACTACCCACCCTCAGTTAGGCGAAAAATTATTTGGTTATTAATACCCTCTCACCGATGAAACTAAAATCGATATCAGGTGAGTATAATCCGCGAAAGCCGAACATTTTTAGATATAATAAAAGAAAAAATATCAAACTCCAGTGGATGCAAGAAGTTTCAACTAGTTCTACGAAGTGACTAACTCATAAATAGTTTCGTTAGAAATTCGCTACTACTTTAAAAGTTCTCCAGATTTCATTTCAATTCGTCAGTTAAGTTCGAAATGTGCAAATCAGTCGCTCGTAACCGCAGGGATTAATTGCCTTCTTCCGCTTTCTGTGTCTATCTCGCTACGTCCTTCATTTTGCTAAAGTCGTCTAGTTCCATCCAGCCATAATGCCGCATTATCTTACTGCATATATGCTTCCAAAATTCTGTTTCATTTGGTGCATATTCCAGCTAAGCAATGTGCACATTCACTACTAGTTTTCGCAACAATAAATAGATTAGAGATTTGAGTGCAACGCATAAGATATCAGTGGGTGCTTGCTCTGTGGCTGATCTTTTACAATCTTCTCCAGCAAACGCCCACGTCACTCTCAACCTTCCCTTTTTTTTGTGTCTTCCCTCCTCAACTTTCTTCGTCCTCTTCCTCCCTTAGTTCTCCTCTTAAATTCCCCCACCAGTTACCCACACCTTACTACTTTGTAACGTTGTCCTCATAATGCATCACGATTATTTCCTAAGTTCATCACGTGATCGCTCCTCGCGTCGTTTTAAGCGCGAAATGTATGATTGCATATGTTTAATGTGTTGCGCATGAATCTGCGATCTATGAACAAATTGTTGTTGCAGATCACACTGCCATACTAAATATCGAAAGGTACGTGGGCAAAAGTATCCCCATCCGCAACCTACTTTCCCCTTTCAGCACCTCCCTTTAACTAAAGAAATAGAAAACTAAAGCCAAGTTTCGGGTGCCCATCAAGCCAGCAACGACGAAACGTGAACAAGCACAGTAAAGAAAAATAAACCGACTTTCAGAGCGAATAAAAATCGAAAGGAAAGAAAAAATGATCTGGAGAACCAGCAATTCTCAAAAAAAAAAATTATCCGAATTTAAAGTTTCAGCGCTTCCATTACCTTCTTTAGCCAAAACAGTGACCATCAAAGATCATTATCTGCGTAAATTTCAGAAAGAGAATAATTTTCAGAAAAACTTGGCGCTCACGTTTCAGTACCACTTTATGGAAGCGCCTCTGGGACTCTGTCAACAAGCGATCGGAAATTTTATTCAGTGATAAATGCTTACAAATTTTTTCATTAAAAAGTAATCAGCTATCAAAAACTCCGAAAACCAGGCAACATAGAATATACCTATCGACGTATCGCTTCATAGACGATTAAATAATGCTACTTGAAAAATAATACTCAGAAATTCACCTTTTCCAGAAGCTTTCAAAGGCCGGATAAACGATAAAGACAGGCTCGCTGTGATCACCAATAAAGCAGTTGTTGAATATGGAGCGTTTCCAATATAAAGGAAGACCCACCGCTTGGCAAAGTTGCTTCATTTGCGAGTAGGCGATCTGTATAAACAACGCGATATCATTCAGCAGCGACGACCATGCGATTTTTTCCCAAACAATAAGGGAAACCAGTATCGAAGAATGCAATGAGAAACTAAAAGGGATCTCTGCCCAAAAAAACAGAAATAGACTTCTATATACGAACTGAATACATGAAAACAATTCAACGAGCACTTAAGAAATCACCTTGTTCCTATTGCATACGAAAACCTCACGTGCACGCTCCAACGCTTGCTCGTTCACTGTCGGATGCACCTGTACGGCAGGTGGAAGCGATACCGTGCTAAATAAAACTATTAGAATATATAATTGTTTCGAAGTGAAAAAGTGGTTGGAACGCTACGATTATTTTTCATTTCTGCCCTTTTTCATCGAAATAATATATGGTCGGCCAGAATATTCAATGGACATTATTATAAAAGAATCTGAATAATTTAGATGCGATTGAAAATCTTGTCGCGATGCACTTTAATGTTAGAAGCTAATGCTACACGGTAAAAAAAAAATCTTACCTCAGAGCGGCATTTTTTACGCTTAAAAAATTGTGGCAATTCTTGATAATGCTAAAGTTTTAGGAAAATAGAACGAGGATCAAAGTGAATTCTTCAGAAAATTATTTCTCAAAGAAAAAGAAATGGGGAAATTAAATCCTTATAGCACAGAAAAAAACATCCCTCGGCAAAAATCCCACGAGCAAATGCTCTCTCCTCAAAACTTTTACAATATTTCAAGACCCTTGACCTCATTCGATGTAATAAAGCATGCCATCTCATTGGTGAACTGAAACTTACACATAGGAGAACATGAGAATACGTCAAACTTGCTTTCGCCAAAAATCAAAGTTGCTCACCTCTTGATACGTCTCGCCAATTCCGGCGACGAGGCTTTGCGCGCCATCAGGAGTCCAGGCATTGACAACGAAAGCAGCTGAAAATAGCATAAAAATAACAAATAACAAGTTTGAAAGTTACAGCTTGGAAGGTTCGAAAACCTTTCCATCACAGAGGGTGATCTTCATTAGTATCCCATCCCGTGTCTCCTATTCCCCCCTCCCCCCTCCCCCTCCCGTCCTCATCGTTTGCGTACGCTTGGGTGCTTAAAAGTAGTTTTTATATTTATTGTGCATGCACCACATAACCACCACCTTCTATTACATTGCTGATAGTGCATTAACTTCAGAGAGACAACATCCGGGTTAGTTCCTATGCATAAACGACTGCGCTTTAATAAATTCACAGTCTTTCACATCATAACGGAATCAGTCTCATTTCTGACGATATAACGACGCATCCTCGGGGAAACACCTCACGAACATCGAATCGAGTCACACGTTTTAAAGTATCAGAAGTACGAAGTGCATGAATGTTCGGAACGACAAGTGCACCACAGGAAACTCATGTCTGTCAATGGATAATTTCGCTCATATAATCTCGTGCTAGATAAAACAGCCTCGGAGACATACTGAAGCACTTTCACCTACCCCTGACCTGATACATAACAACCCACTCCGTTGCAGAAGCTGGACGGTTTCACCTTCATAGGTCAAAAGTGCTCAGGAATACCCTGAACCGCACCGCAGAAAGAGGTGAAAGATATAAGAACTAGAAAGAAAGCAGTCTATCGAATTTCCGAGTAGAATTTTCAAAAAGACGATAATTACATCGCAACTCAAACTAGGAATCCGAACGATGTCGCAAAGAGACGATCGTGCCTAGCCATATCTTAGCCCGCATTCATTCACACCGCAACAAGGAGAACCAACCTGCTAGGAGTGTGCTGAAGATCAAAACTAATTCCTGTCCCAGATGGCGGGATCTTGAACGCGGTATCCGCTTGTGCAAGCATTCGTGTCGAGATTAAATAAACCGTTGACGCTGAACATTTTTGACTAAATACCAGTAGCGAAGCTCATAATTTCGTGAATTTTCGTTTTAAATTTTAGATTAAAATCCAAATTTTTGAATTGTGAGTTCCCAGCAGTTTCTTTCAGTTTCCTGAATGCCCCTCCTTCTAAACCCTTCTCTTCACGGTCTCTGGCGAAACCCAACCAGAAGTTCCCTATTGCTGAAAGTATTTGAAATTCAGCACACTCCTCGAATCTCTTTCAGCTAAAGCTTCCTGAAATTTTTCGTCCGGCTCCGATATAAAATGCTTTGATGGTTTGCGTGTAACTTCCGGAATCTAGCCTCTGTACAAAACGTTCCACTCATCCTTGGATGTGATATTCACATCAAATTTGGAAATGATGTTGCCAGCATCGCAAAACAGCGGAATACTACCACAGCTGTATATGCTCATTCTTTTTCAAAATACAGCGTACCGTCAGGATGTTTCCTTCAAAGTTTTTTGTGCCTGAGAAGTGTTACCCTCATCCCTTTCATCCGACCACCCACAATATTCAAGGTCATATCTCTGAAAGAGTTCATGCTTATTTTCCTAGCTCCTCGCCAACTTTTGATAGGTTGGTTGAATTCATTTTTGGAGAATTCGCGTACCACATAGATAAATCAGTCTTTAGGTGCAACTGATTGGCCACTGTTGCCCTCTAACCCCACTAATTAATTGGGCAACCTGCTTGATCCCGACACAAAATAAGTTCCGCCGACCTGGCCATTCTCTTACGATGATACCACCATTAGGCGCTAAGCAGTTGTTTGTATCTCTCTTGTAAAAATTGATAGAGTAATGAGCACCCTAGCATGCGTTTCAAAACTTGCTGTGCGAGAGGAGTTAGTGCAGAGAGGTGAAGCGACAGCACCAACTTGCACACAGTGATGGAACTAGATGTAAAAGACCAATAATGATGAACGTTGGCTATCCTTTGTAAAGAAAGAGGCCTGAAATAATATGTCTGCCACTAGCCGTACACATCTTTGCCATATCAGAGCAAACAACAACAATGTCAAAGCCGCAGTCTCAAGTCTGAGGTTGATAGTTTTTTTTTTCTGCACGAAGACCGTTCTCAAGCATATGTCCGATCGCAATAAGAGAATTTTGTAAACAATCTGACAGTGATAGTCTGTTTGATTAGTATTATCATTATAACTAGCAACCTGAGCTTGTTGTTTTTGCATACGAGGAATACTTATTTTATATTAGCGGAATGCCGCCATCAGCGTCGATTCTGAAGGAGAGGGGCGGGTGTGCGCGGGGAGAGGGGGAGAGGATGACTAAGAGAAAGCTCAAGGGGAGTGACATTTTTCATTTTCCTCGAGCTGCAAATATTTTTCTAGTCTCTAGGCGGCAGATCGGATTGTTTGAAAGGGAAATATTTATAACTCAAATTCTTCTTTTATTATTTTTGGGTCTGAGTTTTCCCTACTTAGTCCTCGAAAATCAAGTATTCGGTTTCACTGACTTAATTTAGTGAAATTTTGCCTCCAATTGCACCTCTCTTGCTCACTGTTAAGAATTTTTTAGAGAACAAGCGTAGGCACAAGCTTCTTTCATGCTAATAAATTTTGATCACTAATTGTCACAGTATAAAATTTGGTCTGATCCTAATATAGCGAGCGATCCAATCCAGAATCGAACTTTGCTGATTGATTATATATAGATATACGGGTGAGGGTCTTTCGAGGAGCACGCTGCAATTGGAACGGATTTTACCCAACCTATGGGGATTTCTTAAAGATACCCAACCTATTTTTGGAGTGGACACCATCCACTCAATTTTGGACGGGTACTGTGATCGTAAATGCAAAAGTATTCGAACCATAACTGAAAACTTACCCCTTTCTAGCTCGATGTTGGTCTTCATATTCGCTCACAGCGGTCGTCTCAGCACACAGTACAGCAATGAACTCTTCAAAATATCATCAATGCAATCAAGCCCTTTATATTTAGATATTGTACTCACAATGTTCTACAGCAAGATAAAGTGACTAGCACAAATCCCTAGAGCGTCTGAAATGAAAGAACAAATATATTATTACAACTCCTCAGTCTGAAATTACAGCTATCGGTATTGAGGAATTAATACATAAATAAGCGACGACAACAGAGATTCGGGAAAGAAACAAAACAAATGCGCAATAAAGGAGTTATTCGCATTTGAGAATACAACAAAGAAGCAACCGTTTGTGCAAAGTGTCACAAAATCATCTGTGGTGTTCAGTAAGGCGTTAGGCAGTCAAAGTTGCCTCAAGCATATAAGGCATCTAATTTTCGAGTCCACTTTTCTTATTCAACAATGATCTGTGTCTCGAAGTAGAGCAAAGCAACCAGAAACGAACGGATTTGACCATTCCAACAGCGTTTGAAGCAGATGAATTTTTGACGATTTGGTGGGCACATTCTCTACTAAATAGATCGAACACAGTGGTGTAGCCTATTTCAGAATTTAAAGGAATGGGAAGCGATGGGGTAAGGTCCCATAACTCACTCCACTTATTTCTCTTCACCGGATCAGTACTTTGAAAATAAATTTCGAATGAGAATAGTGGAGGAAAATGCTTCCTCACAAGGGATATCCCTTGATTTCAGAGCGATTCGTTCCTGAATTTGATAGATACAAGCTGTGTTCATTGGGTGTTCACTCAGAAAAGTTCTTCAGATTCGAACGATACTCATAAATCACCGAATTGTAAGTGTAAAATCGAAAAAGCGCCTTCTTCAAATTGAAGCGAAAACAGTAAAGAGTAGCACTATCGTTGTTTCATTTACTTGTTGTTCGTATTTGGAGCTCCATTCCTATTGTTATGGGCGATGCATGGGTCACTGAACCTTTTCGCCTTTCTAAAAAATGTGGAAATATCCCAGACTCAAGCCACGTGCCGGTGCCAAAAACTGCACAACTCCACAAATCGCCAGCTAAAGGTAAAAAAGAATGCGCACGATGTATAAGCAAGAAGACGGTTTGCCCATGTTGCTGTCTGGCCTTTCGGCACCTTATGCGTGGTCTTTATCAACTGGTGATACTGCTGAGTTTGGAAAGTGATGAAAACGAAAGTTTTCATGAAATCCCCACTAAAGAATAAAAATGTTTTCCGTGGATGGACACAAACGAAAAGTGTTGATGGAAGTTTTTAAATCCGCACTTCTTCCCATTGGTCGAAGAGAGCAAGCAAAATCTAGCGGGATGATCACGAAGCTGAAGTTGCGATTTGCGAGTGATCATATGGATCGCATCAATAAATGCAGGCATCAATTTGTCGTGAGCATTACTTGTCAAACCCTGCGCAACTACTATGCTTTGCACCCGTTTTTTTATCTCACAGTATTTATTATTGGTGCAGTGAAGATCGATGCAAAGTTATGCAGTACTTATACGCAGAATTTCGTTCACTGGAACGGGTGCATTGCGGTCTTATCTGCTATCGATCATCGTTCAATTAACGGTGTTTATAAGTGTCTGTCGATGAAATTGCCCACAGTGTTGAGAGTCGGTTCGGTCATACCCGATCATGTCATATGATCGTTTCCAGCAGGTTCGACTTTCTTTTCATTTGCTAGTAGTTTCTTGAATTTGGTTGTAATTGTTTGATTTTCGATTTCTTGAAAAGCTGCTTCACTTTATTTTTTACTCTGTGTACTCATGCTGCACTTCCCATAAATGAAAAACTATATCGAATGGAAAGAAATCATCGTTGTTTGAAGTGAAATAATTATGTTTCGGCTTAGAGGTTTAGCAAACGATAACTGACGGACTCTATGAGAGTGAAAATATTTGTCATCGATATTGAACTGTTTTGAGCACAAAAAATTATTTTTTTGGGAAATAGAAATTTGTGCAATTGAAATTTTTAATGAATATCTTAACGATTGCCGCTGTGTACATATTTGCATTTATCCACAAATAATTAATTCGCATAAGCAGCATTCAACTGATTAAGCCAACTACTGAATGCTCATATCACTCAAAATTATAGTAGTATAATTTCAACAGGAAAGTCACTTCATCAATACCTTCAAAACCAAGCTATCGCTCACTTCTTTACCCAATCAGCCTAAGCCACATATATCGGCGTTGTACACATTTGTAGAGGCCAAGTAAATGCGGTATAAATCCTTCACTCTCGTTAGCCTGCTTCACTTTCGATCGATCTCCACTCAGCTGTATTGCAACTTTGCTAGCATTTATGCTTTTCCACCTAGTTAAAATTTTTAGACGCTGACTACTACAGTATATTCAACAAATTCAGTTAATTCAAAAAAATATTTATTTTAAACGCTTGCGTCAATTTTCTATGCATTTTCGAATGAAATCATAATGAAGACCTTCTGACCACTAAGGGAGAAGTCATAGCTTAGTGGCCAAAATTCTCGAGCAACAGTTCTTCCTTGTTGAACGTTTGCATTTAAGACGACATCATAGCATTATAATTATTTTTAATTGCACTGCGAAAGCGGCACCTAGTTTAATGAGCTTCCGATGTGAGGGCAACCAGTTGATGACAGGCCGCATTTTATCGATTCGATACTTTAGAGCGAATCACTCCGGGACTCCGAGGAGAGGGGATAAAGCGGCAAAAGCCTGTGCCGGAAACCTCCCTCGGCGCATGAGTGAAGGTGGGATTAGGGACCGGGGGAAAGAGCAGCGACACGCTGTGGAAAATGTACCACCACGTTGATGATACCGAGGGGTTGTTAATAAAGAAATGCTATCCGATTATCAGCCACATATATCCTCCCATGAAGAATTCCCAGCCTTAATATTCGCCAAATGGGTCACCACCCACATGCAAGCGTGGAGCTTCCAACTTTTTAATATTTCTGAATAACCGAAAAAGGATCCTGCATGCAAAACACTTGTTCTCCAGTTGGGAGGGTCTCGTTACAGAAACGAAATCGTTACCACGGGGAAGACGCGACAAATGAAGCAGCAATAACACAAATCACATACGCACCACAAAACCAAAGTATCTTAAAGTGGCACCACAAAACCAAAGTATCTTAAAGTGGCAGTAATCTATCTATTGCCAATTTACTAAGTAAAGGATTAATGGTTTCTTATAGCCTCCAAAACTCCGAAAAAGTAGAGTTTTTGTTGCTATTTTTAGCACTTATACGCAGAATGTGTTGGTCTTATTTCGGCGCATATTTGTTCTTTGCAAGGAAGTGCTGTGAGAAAATTCCCCGTCAACCAAATACTGCAAGCGTTGGCTGCATTAACGCAAGGGAAAAGCTGGTTTCATTGTACGTCACCATCATTTTATGTTAGGTCTTGGAAAAAATAGATACCATACTTATGTTTCATTTTATTCACAAGCCACCGCACATTATCCTGGATGTAGATGTCTTCTGGGGAAAATACATACGGGGCTCATTGTTGCGGGTGCATACCTGGACTTACCGGTGGTTTAGTGACGATATCGGATTGCAGTGTGTGTATAAAACGTTAGGAAGAGTTCCGCGGGCAGACTGTGTAGTGCATCCGCAGTGCGATCAATTGTGGTAGACAGCATTTGCGATTATATGGCCAAGTGCCTGAAGTCATAACCGTCTTCTGTTAATGGCAGTAAACGATCGCTAGTGACGTCTTTCATTATAATGAGTTCAGTAGATTTGTTGTTGCAGAAGCGTAGCATTGCTTTCTTGGAAAAGTACCAGTCGGTTTACAATAAATACTCTCAACGAAGTGGTGACTAGCTCGAATTCTTTCTTACAAAGAGTTTTTTTTTTTCGCTTGCAGTATACTAGAAGGGCAGAGTAGAATTTCGGACGAAATATTTGCGGAAAGCCTTTTGTATAAAGGAAATGATAGAGAAAATTTTGCTTTTGACTCTGTGCTCGCAATGACTTTTGGTCGATTGAAATTGCGTCAACAACAAGAAACCAACTCACTAATGACTGTTTGAAGTATTGCAAATTGGTCAAAATAGTTGTCGAGTCCGAAAAATTAGCCAACAGTTTGATTCAGTTAGCTAACAAATCAATTAAAAGTCAGACAGCTAAGAGATTCATAAAAATGCCAAGTTTTTGTACAAAAAAACGCCCTGTTCAGTAATGCTGAATATCTTTTACTCGAAAAGAAACCTCTACAAAATGGTTAATGTTCATATTTTATCTTTACTTAGTTAAAATTTGATGGCTTTCATAGCTTCTTCGCAATTTCGAAAGATTCTGGTTTCCAAAAAAAAAAAAAAAAATCCTGATATTTCCTCATTCTAAAGTTGAATTATAACTCGATAATGGTTTCAACCACAAAATATCAACAGCTTCTTTATTTTCATGAAACCTTCGACTCTGATATTTCCTGTTGAATAATGAACAAATTGCGCGTTATGAGAGCCAACAAATTTAACAGGTGTTAAATATTGTTGCCAACAATGAATTGAAACTCGTTTAGAAATTTTATTCAATTAAAGGAACGAATTTGATCTCGAAGCTCATCACCAATGCACAAAGAAATTCCCACTGCTTATTGCATTCCAGAGCTTCGTCAAGCATGCAATAAATAAATGTCATCTTGAGCGGATGATGGGAAAATCTCGGATCTGTGCACATTGTTCGTTAACGGGCAATGAAAGGTAACCATAAACTTGCAAAATATAAGAAGAATAAATGTTTCATCACAAAGGCGGTAAGTTTTTACTCGCAATCGATATTTTATTTCTTAAAGTAAAGAATTTATATGGTACAGAAATAATCTAGATAGTATTGCGGTTGCGGTTGCAGTGAGAATTTAGATGGTGCAGAAGTATTGTGCTGTTCATTATTGTAAGCATTTCAGGTGAAATACCAGTCTGGCTTTGGCAATGAATTCTGCTCCGAGGATGAACGATGTCCGAATGCGTTGCCGAAGAATCAGAACAACCCTCAGATATGCCCCTATGGTCTGTACGCTGAACAGCTCAACGGCACGGCTTTCACTGCGCCTAGATCGAGCAACAGGCGAAGGTAGGGCCAAATTTTAGGCTTCAGTTTCAGTTCTGGTGCAGATAAAGTTCGGTTGTGCTTGAGGCTAAGGCTAATTATTGACAGAATCTGGTCTGCTGGAGCCAAGAAAGGGATGCACTTGCAATCATTTGCGATAGGGAGGAAAGAAGGTTGGGCGGTTCAGGGGTATAGCAGCGAGATTTCGTAGACGAACAGATACTTGTGCGAGATTTTAGTTCTCCCCTCAATTCCGATCTCGTCAAATTGCAAAGAATTTATTATAAGTAGAGCTCACTCTTATCTTTAAGCAGCATATACAGGCTTTCATGAGATTCAGATGTGCAAAAAATGGATCTTTTTTGAGCGAGGAAAAGACGGTGTGGCGAAGAGTGGGGTCGCAGTGCAGAAATTAATGCAAACTGTCACATTTTACGGCTGTAATTGGCAGATTAAATCTTCACACGGTCACACTTTCTGAGCTAGTTATGGCATCAGTGCAGTAGTTGTATCTTCGAATCTCATTCAGCATAGTGCATCGACGTTCCGCTTAAATTGAACAAACTTTCTTCAGCTGCTTGCACTGTTAATGCATTTACTTGGTCATTTGCAGTTGTTTTTTTTTTTAACTTGAAGCTGGCTCTACCGTATTCGACCATCAGTGCAGCATAAACCTTTCAAGAAACTTGCCAAAGAACATTTCACGAATGATTTTTCGAAATGCTTCGCCGAACCAACTCAAATCAGATGGCACCCACTTCCGATGCCGGAGAAGGGGCAGACAGTTGATTTCGTTGATGTAAGTCCTCTTCCTCACGTTAGGCATTTACTCAGATGCACTGCATTTTCTTGGCGATAAAAGTTGGTCAGGTTCATGCATTCATGTCATACTCTATCAGACTGAAAGGTATGATAGAATGATCGGAGCAATGACTTACGCAGAATTTCTCTTTGGAAAAAGTTAAGGAAAGGAGTAGGAAAATTGTTCGCTCAGAGCTGGTCTATGGTATAGTTGAGAAACTCAGGACGGTGGTGTTTAAATTAACTCGCAATTTTCAGGATCGAAAAGAAAAAAGTCGAATGTAAACTAATGAAACATTTTTCCTTGGTTGCGTCAAATCTGAAAACACGCTAACTTTTTTCTGTTACAAGATTATCAGGTAGAAATCATTTATTTGTTCGCATCTTTCATCCATACCATGGTAACAGACTTTTCTCTTTTTTTTTCCATGAAAACATTAATTGCTGGTTTTGATGAATAACTAATAATTATTATAGGGTTTGTATACAATCTGTGGTGGAGGTGATGTAGTATCGAGAAATGGTCTTGCCATACATCAATACGTATGTAACGCATCGATGAAAGACCGTTGCATTTACAACGCTGATGGAGATTGGCTCATTGGTATGCAGATTTCTGTCGGAAAGAATACAACTTCTGACTTGTGGGTACAGGGCATACAGGGCAATTATTAATATTGAATATCGAAAAGTTAAAGCGTTTTTAAATGTCATATGTCGTGCCGTATGATATATATATATATATATATATATATATATATATATATATATATATATATATATATATATATATATAATGTATTCAAATATTTTTTCCTTACTGTATTTTTAAGATGCCGCAGATCGTGCGGAAAGATGTTCAAATATTTGTAACTAGATGTGCGACTGGTGAGAAATATTTATTTCCTTGCCTCGTCAAGAATTATCTACAAAAGAATGTATCAAAATGGTCGTCGATCCAAAGAATAATCTCCTTACTTAAATGCATTTTACTCGAACTGCGTAAATGATTATTAAAAAGCAATGCATATTATTAATTAGTATCCTATGTTTTTCCACTAACAGAATTATATTACTTAATCTCTCACAGAAGCAGTGTTTCATGCAGTTCTTTTCGAATTTCACCATAGATATAGGCAATCGATGTATCGATATGTCATTACGCACATGTCCAAGAGTTTGACTCGCTTGCTATCCTAGTTATGTGAATTTCTTTTCTTACTTTACTGGCTTTCAGTACCGCAAGAAGGCGAACTGAATTTAACAACAGAGTTCGGGCTGATGTTAGTGAAGCCACTTGAAATAGTCGTCATACCTCAAGGAATCCGTTTCGCAGTCGACGTGTGTGGTCCATCACGTGGATATATTCTCGAAGTTTACGGTGTTCACTTTCAACTTCCAGACCTTGGTCCAATCGGTGATTCCTTGTTAAGCTTTCTTACATATTCGCACTTACCAACCGAGTTGCGGTAAAACCATACCTGTGTATTTATGTATGTTCCTTTAGTAGTCTCAACACAGTCATTAATGAAGCCACATAAGAAATGAGGTTGTTATGATCACCATCTGAAAATAGTTGTGAAATACTGGCAGGTTAAGGTGCCGATGGATGTGGTCTTTATAAAACCACTGACTTTTCTAATCGTTTTTGAACTTGAGGTCGTGACATTTGGGGAGGAGGGGGAAGAAGCAGGTCAGGAGCGCTTCCGTTAAGGAGGCTTTTATTAAAGGATGCGAATTTCGCTGCTATGTTTTTCTTTTGACAAGACAATTATTCATACGTAACGGATGGAGTCCTGTTTGAGGAGCAAACGGATTGGCGGATGCTCGCCATTTTGAGACTCCAATGGCATGGTTTGAGGATCGTGATGTCGACAGTTTCGAAGTTTGCAACAAATATCAAGGCAAATTTTTCGCAGCAATGCAAGTAAGATGCGATTTTCGTATTTTCTAGATTTATTATACTATTTTAATCATCACATGCTTAAGAAAAGCTAATGTTGAGCCAGAACAATCCTGAGGTTCAGAGCTGAATGAAGTGAACAGGGGAAGGCCAATGACTTATGCACAAACCACAAATTGAACAAAAATTCCGCCAGAAAATTTTCGTATTTCTCTCTGCTTTAGATTTCTTGGTAGAAACTTTCATACTATTTTTCTGCAATGTCATAGTTATTATTCTTATCCCATTCGGCCTCGCTTGTTTCAAAACATGCGGAGCGAGAGATTAATTATGAAATTGCAGTATGCACTTAATTGATTCCTTTCTTCATCCTTTGAAAATCCAAATGCACATTTATGAAAACATTAAAAAAAACAGAAATATCGTACTTGAGGCAGCAGACGTTGAGCAGGCATAAAACATGCATGCAAGTCAACAGGGATGTAGATGCAACAGAAAATAGTATTACTTCCAAGAAGTACATCATCACAAAAATTTTGTGCTGTTTCCAATCATAATCAATATCTGGAGAGCACCTGTTTTCTGGGAATCGCCCTTCTTGCCTTCATTTTATGCTCACTCTAGATGCACCTCCGTTACATTTTGTTCCTTCTGTCTATGTGGGGAGACTATGCATAGTGCTAAATGCTCTGCTTTGTTGTTTGAAACGAGTGAAATAGGATAATGATGGTAAAAGATTCCTTGTTTCGTATCCTAAAACGTATTTTTTGAAGGATCATTCATCGTTTGATGTCGTCGCGTGGCGTGGCAACTATGTACCCTATAAATACGATCTGCGTAAATTCATGACGTTCAACACAGTTTCTTATGATCACGCTGTAAGAATTTTCTTTTAATATCTACGCGGAATTTCATGTAGATCCTGTGAAATGTTATGCGGCTGTGTTGTCAGAGCGATTGTGGAGCGTACCATACACCTCTCGTTGGATTTATCCTTTGCTGAAATGAACATAATTCCGGTTGGACATATTGTTGGAAACGGATATCTGAAAGTTGTTAGCCTGAATGAAAGATCGTCTTATTGAAGGATCCGTCGATTTTCACCGTCCTTACTGCACCATCCTCACGCCCTGGAACAGCAATCGCCGATTTCGTTATATTTCCACCGCGATGGAGCGTTGCTGAGAACACTTTCCGGCCACCTTATTATCATCGTTGGCATTTTTTATTCCGATCTGAGCGATTTTCTTTTTTTTTTTTAGCTACCTAGCGCACACGCTTTCTAGCAGTCGATGCGATCTTTGCTTACTTACAAATGATACAAGTTTTGCTGCAGATCCAGCAAAGCAAACTTAGTTTAGTATTAATGGAGGGGATGAGTTGGTAGTAATATATATTATGCCATCATATATCTGCTCTAGATAAGATTCAGAGTATTCATTTGTATAAGTATTGTGGGCACACAGACGGACAAAACGCATAATCTCAGGAAGCTTTCCTACTTCGGCAAAAAGCAAATGACGAACAGTTTTTTGGAAAGAATCACATCTGTCGATTGAGGTATGCTTTTAAAACAATGATTTTCCAATAGTTGTTGCGTAACATGATTGCGCTGTAATTGCAAGATCGTAGAAACTGTGATAGGCGCTGACGTGTGCCGTTCATTATTTTGCGTTTTACATTTTTAGATCCTTATTATTATTGTCATCTTCGTATTTGTGTGCAGCACAGTGGCCTCGTTATTTGGTGTCCATCCAGCACATTTTAAGGGAAAGCTTGACGGAGATTAATGTATTCATTGTCAGCAGCTACTTTTCTAAATCTGCCTCTTACAATGGTAGTTTAGGAAATTGTATGAGCGAATATATGGGTTTGATTAGTGGTAGCTATGAAGCAAAGGAGAGTGGTTTCAAACCAGGAGGTGGCAGTCTACATAGTATGATGACTCCACATGGACCAGATGCTGTTTGCTTCGAGAAAGCTTCCAAAGCCACATTGCAACCGCAGATGCTCGCTCGAAATACAATGGTAAGCCACTTAATTGAAATTCAAGTTTTTTAAAAAAACCATTTTTTTGCCGTTAAGGTTACGTATTACTTAGGCTATAAAAATTTCTTATAGCGCTTAACATCAGATACTATCGGATTAAATAAATAAATACGTTCATTATAAATAGGCACTCACGGTATGTTTCATAAGCACAGTGGCAGCCACTGCTAGTAACGATCAAATAGGCTCGTCAGTGACAGCTAACAGAGCAGGAGCAAGCGAACTTAAACGCTTCATTTATCTTAAGGGTCCCTTATTTTTGGATTTTTGTGCATGTATTCGCTAGTGCAACCCTTTCTGTAGGGAAGAGTACTGAGCTATGCATGGATGATGCAGTCAATTCACTGAAGCAGAGCAAGGACATTTCTTAAGAATTGGGCAGCCATGGATTTAGGCTGTGATTTCTGTCAAACTTTTTCACAAAAATTTTTGCATATAGCGAGATGTTTGCAGAGTTTCATGTTTGAAAGCTCTCTTAATATGGCGGTTACCGATTGGGCGTTGACAAACAATCGTGACATGGACTATTATAAGGATTGGGCTGCTCTTAAAAAATATTTCAAAATACCAAGGTTTCATCTATTTCTGTTTCGATTTGTTATCAGAAATGTCAAGGTGTATTCGGATTTGAAAGTCGAGGTAATTTAGATTGAAATGGAAAGAATGAAATCTTGTAAACGGAGTTTTTTCATGATTACATCAGAACACCATTTTTCTACAATCCTGCAATTTTGGATAGAAAGTTAGGGTTATATATTTATTTTTTTCCTGTCTCTTTGCGTAGTAGCTTTAAACGAGCCTAGACTACGCAACATTGAAAATACTAAAGAGCTGCCACAGCGAAAACGATCGTAAGCGTGGTGCCTTCAATTCTCTGAGAAGAAAACTAGCTGAATTCGCACAGTTTATGGGAGAATTTAATGACTCGTTTGCAGAAATGCTTTCAGAAGCAAGAATTTGAAGAAGTTTATAACTTTGATTCTAACAAACCATACTATGGGATGCTTCGATAAAATGCTTTTTGAAATTCAAATATAAAAGAAAAGGAACAATTTTATATAACATATTGGGATCCGAGTAAAACTGCTAGGTTGCTGGTGTCAGGCTTTCCATAATTTTGAGCTTTATATAGTAGTTACAATAAACCCATTCAGAAAAAATGTATTCGCGAATGTTCATTAAGCGTCTGCATTGTCATTTGCGATAAGATTCGATTTTGAAGAGTAAACAAAAATCAAAACTGATTTAAGATGAGCTATAACGAAACGAAAAAGTGAGTGGAGGCTTTTGAAGAATGCGCTCCAGAAATTATATTAAGCATAACAGTAACTAGCTTGATTAGATTATGAATACAGGAATTAAAACTACCGTAAATTACTATTTATTTGCTTTTCTTTGCGTCGTGCTAACTTTCTTCCAACTATTCTTTACTTCACTATAGCTGAAGTGCTATTTTTGCTGCTAACTGATAATGTATTTCAGTGGCGTCTGAATCGAAATCATTGTCGGTTGCGCTCAATCGCTCAAATATTAAAGTAACACACGCTCGTTTTGTTCGCACAGATAGCGGAAATGATTATGGGGCGAAAATTTTGCAATCTAATTTGCGAAATTTTAAAATCGAGCATCTTTTGTCATCGTGGAGAACAATAATTTTCATATGTTAATTATTATTTCTTATGACGTTCAATTGTTTGTTATTAGAATCCCTTTATGATTTGCATTGAATGACGATGTTTCTTTCCAAGTGCTTCATCCACCGTGCTGAAGAATTGCTTTTTGATATCAAAGTGGTGAATACGTATTCTTTTGCGTAATTTTCTTTTCTAAAACGGTCATTTTTCTTGTTGTTTTCGTGTTTCTTTTTTTTTTTTTTTGGATGGGATAACTGAATTCGTCAAGGTACGTAGATGGACTCGTTTATTTGCAGCGATACGGCTTTTTTTTGATTAATTTTGCGTATTTCTGTATTTCT
This sequence comes from Baylisascaris procyonis, assembly GCA_037389465.1. Classification (NCBI taxonomy): domain Eukaryota; kingdom Metazoa; phylum Nematoda; class Chromadorea; order Rhabditida; family Ascarididae; genus Baylisascaris; species Baylisascaris procyonis. The sequence continues at coordinate 1,155,057 of JAZARR010000033.1, read as the reverse complement.
TCCAACTTTCAAATTCATTGACAGTATTCGTCGGATTAGGAGGCAGTATTTGTCATCTCGACGGGTTCATCTGCTACAAGTGAAATTTTTGAACATCAGACGGTCGCGACAAGTGGTAGAGGGAAGGCGGATCTTACAGGATGATAGGAATTAGTGCTATGGCGTTATGACTGCAACGTTCTATGTGAAATACATTTTCTACGGCGAAAGGTGTCTTCTATGCGTCTATGGATGTTTGCGAAGTAATAGTTGTGATAAATGCATTACAGTTTTGTTTCTCTATTTTTTTCTCTATTTTCCTCGATTTTTTATCATTTTGATATTATTTTTTTCGAAAAAAGTGAGGCAGTTACTGTAATGAGGTATGCAGGCTGAGTGATAATATGCATGTGCTCTATTTCTATATGTGTTCTGATAAGTCAGATCAAAGCCTCATTCGATGAAAGTAGGGAAGTTGAGGTAACTAAATGTTTCGTTTATGCTCAGTTTCTATATGCGCAATTCGAGAAGTGCTCTAGCTCATTAGGCGCATTCTGTGCCCTCACCGTAGGTATCCAATTTCTGACCAATGCGCGACAACATCGCAACAGTTCCCCCATTTCCCCGACCACGTTTCAAGCCTGCCGACATTTTGCGAAGAGTTTGAGCTCGGAGTTTCTTTGAGCGAATTTTCGGATTTTAAATATTCATTTGCGCAAAGCACGGATCAGGATTTGACGTCATAAATCTTTTGAATTCAATCATCATTGAAAACAGAACAATGTTGGGGGCTGGTTTTCAGTGCTTTGAGCTTTGCTGTTTTATCTAAGATCTACCTAGTTTAAAATGAGGTTTCTAAAAAAAAAGTTTTAAAATAATGACTTTTGATAAGATTATGCTTTGTGATATTCTTAAATCATCGATGGACTGCTAAAGTATGAAGCTGTTAGTGGAAGCCGGCTCGAAAGCTGGGCACTCCCTTCGTCCCATCTGAGATATGCATGACGTGTTTGCTGCGTTATTAAAAACGGCCGCATACCTCACGCGATTCTTCCTTTTGTTGATTAGTTGTGATGCTTAGTAATGTTTTTTAAGGAGATCGTGAAAATTATGTCAACATCGTCATTTTAGGAGAACATCGGCAAAATTTTGTGAAGACTTCAATTTGGAGTTATGCAAACTTTTTCTTCTATATTGTTTGGATAACCAATGCGATTTTCATTTCCGCTAAGCGGTTCACATCTAATTTCTTAAAATGGATAATTTATTTTAGCAGACGTTTTCAAGCACTAGTCAGCAAATAATTTGGTAAGAGGTCGCTCATCTACCTTTTTAATACTTGCATTTTTTTGGCGAAAATTTAGCAAATTTCATAATTGAAATCGACAAAGATCACTAGGCTTTCTGCCGCGAATTCGCCGCAACCACCCGAAATTCGAAGCTGATAAGTGGCAAAGAAATAACTCTTGGAATTAAAAGGTTGAATTTCAATGACGACATTTTGAAAGATACTTACAGTGACCGAAATCGTATCGAAGACTGAGATAACTTCGTTGTAAGACGACTTTTTTTAGAGTTCCTTAACATTTTCGATGTTTGCATACAACTTCAAAAGATATCAGTCTGTTTAATGTCCGGTTGCGAGTGAGTTGTTGAGAATTCAACAAGTTGGTGTGCATTTGCACTCTCCATTGGAAACGAGCGGATAGCGGGAAAAGGGAGAAAGGAGGGGGTGGGAGGAAGCTGGGAGTACGATGCGTGATTCAGGTGCACTTTCAAGCAATACCACACGGCGAAACAATTGAACTCAATAAATTTCGTGTGCACTTATATGCACAGAACCTCACCTATCGATTCAACAGTGCATGTACTTTCTTCATTACACCAATGGTGTAACAACTGAAATTATGCCTGGAGTTATTGGTGTTCACCAGCGCCTTCTATACGGTTATTGGGAATCAACATAATATCCCATATTAAATTTGCTGTCATCCAGAGCAGTTGTATACAGCATTTAGTTTCAGCATTTCCGCTCACGGAAAAGAAACTGCTATAGTGGGCGGAATTCTTTTCCAATGAAACGATGATGAAATGAGAGCAGAAAGTCATTCATTACAAGAAAGCGGAAGCAATATGATCCCTATTACCAAATCAAAATCGATCCTTTTTTGATCTTACTTTGAATCATATGCATATGTTTGAACTTTGTTGTTTTGAAATGCACACACAACGTATTTTCGCGAAATAGCTTTCCTTTACTCTCGTTTACCACTGTGCTGGTGGTAAACTGTGTGATATCTAACTGAAAAGGAAGAGTCGGTAGAAATTTCCGGATATTCGACGAGAAATGCAGATTTATCCCCTATGCATTACAGCTTTTTTCGCTTCTGTTTTTTTTTTTTTTTTTTTTTTTTTTTTGGTTTCGATGATGGTTGCGCACACCACTGGTTTCAAAGATGTGCATCAATGCATGTTCAACTGCTTCTCGAAGCTCGACTTTGAATGTCATCGGATTGCTGTGCTGAGAGTATGATTCTACTTGTCCCTCGTAATAAACGTTCCCTATGTCGAATAATAACAATTTCCAGTCGTTGTGACTTCTGAAGCACGTTCGGATGCATTTATAAATGGTACTGTTTGCGAAATATATCACTGGCTGAAAGCATGAAGTCCATAATGATGTAACCTTTTATGCATTCATTAAAAATAGGTGAGGCGAGTAAAAGATGCATACGATAAATGAACCTTCGGTTTCGGCTTGATTCTCCTCGTTATTACCGTGCTTTGTCGAGTCAACTTTGCATCCATATCCCTGTTATTGAATCCTATGAAAAAACCCTCACCCTACCTCTTCCGTTTCACCACGGCCAAAACTATTCCTTAGTTGTGGTAGCAGTGCAGTAACAGGTATTTTACGAGGACTAGCCTCGCCTCTCGCGTTTTTGATATGTAATAAATGAACCACCACGTAAGTAAGGATTACTAATAAATAGCTTCATCTGCACCATCGTAGCTTACCTCTTACAACAAAAGTTTTTAATTTGTGAATCTGTGGAAAAATTCATTACTGAATACTTTGTACGGTTGTTTTACTCATGTTCGTCTAACCTATGCGTTAGTTCTCAAGTTAGTGTACCTGGTAAACCTTTTATTGGCCTTATCCTATGCATAATGAAGCTAACTGAACTTGTTGAAGCGTTAGTGGCGTTAAAATACAATCTGTTTGTCCGTTGTTTAGTATCTTCTTTTCATGAGCTATGTGAACGGCTCAATAATGAGCTAAATTTTAGTTGTTTTGACAAAGTGCCGAAAAGAGATTCAAAATTTAACAATAATATGTCTTCGTCACTAGAATTTCTATAAGGCGTAATGCAGCGATGCGCTTTCTTGTTAAAAAAATCATAAATATTGCATTTAAACTCGTTCATTATTTCATTAGATTAGAATTTACTCGAGCGAAATGTTCGCTTGCGAATCGATTATCTGTAGAAATGCGATAAAAGAAACACGCAAAAGATACACGCTGATGAGAGAATTTACTGAGTGTGGAGTTCAGCAGGATTATTTGTCTATCGATGAATGTTGCTTTCTGGTGAATTGTGCTGCAAAATGTATGCCGTCGCTTCTATATTCTCATTGGGGTATGAAAATCATTTATTTTCTTTATTTTTTTACTTCAACGCTCCGAAGTGGGAAAAAATATCAAAGCATATAAGCGCAAGCAAAAAGAATGAACAAAGTGAGCGATGCATTTAAAAATTAAACATTTAAAAACTCAATGAATTTAACAATTTTGACAAGGAGGCATTAACAGTATAGACAAAAAGCAGATTCTTGGCTCCTGAAAATGAAAACAGGAAGCGCCGTAAAACATCAATTGTTTACTTCGGTCGATTTAACACAATCGCCGTATTGTGCTCTTTCAGAGGGCACTTGATGATTAAAAGAATTCGAAACGGAGGCAATGAAACAAACAAAAATCTCACCAAGTTTTGGCACAATGTATATTATCATTTTCCAAAAAATATTGCGAAAAAACTTCAAATAAGGATAAAAACCTTTCAAAACACTTTCAAAGTTTGTGTGAGTGTTTTATTGCCATCCGCCTCTCATATGTCGCAAATTTTATTGCGGTATGTTGAAAGTGATGGAAGCGCTGGAGCAATAAGCAGTAAATGCCGCTCTTATTGAGGTATATTTAGAGTTTGGGTCACTTCTTAGATTTTGATATCATCCATAGAGCAACTAAAAAAGTGCAACTGTTCATCTAAAGCAATTTTTTTGTCCATTTACAATATAAATTTAAGTTACTTTTCTACTTATTTAATCGTTGGCGGAATTTATTTGGAGAAAATTCATTGCGGAAAATCCCCATAATAACTTTTCTTCTCCGCTAGGTTAGCTATAATTTGTATTTCAATGTTGCAAATTGTTGTTATCCTTTCTCATTTTTCAGCATCACGCCTGATCACAAATCTCCACCGGAAGTTGATATTAGAAGAGCAAAAGCAAACTTAAATAATGCAAAAATTCGACAAGCTCGTGGAAATAAGCATAATATAGAATGAAAGTTTGAAACTCTAACACTTTCCAAAAGGATCAAAATTTGACTTATCTCAGTTATTTGCTTCCCGTCTCATTCAAAATTATAGAAGCCTTTAAATATGCGAAACTTCAAAAATAAAGAAACCTTTAAGCCCCTTGACTTAACATTCGAGTGTCATAAGGATGTAGAAAAAAGCTTGCCATAATCAAATTGCCACCTTGTTCTGCACACGACTGACAATCAACAAAGAAAACATAAGCGATATGAGCACTCAGTAGCCGAAATGTTTTCTCAGCTACCGATCAAAAAGAGAAAAGTTACTTGCATACAATACATGCAATGAATCTGCCTCATTATTCAGTAGGCAATTCGATTATACTTAAAAATGGTGGATATTCTTTAAACGTGTAGCCGTTATCCTTAAGGCCGTGATGAATGATTGCGTGACGTTGTTCATATAACCTCGATAACGTATGTAATTCAGTACTCATTACGTTGTCATCCTCAAAATTCGAGTGTTCAATTTCGATCTACGGTGCGTAATGATCCTCTAGAAGGCACTCATCGGAGTCATTAGCCGCTTTTACTCACTCTATGATGAATGTTGATCAGCTAATTGTCGTCCAATGAATGGAGATATGAAATACTCGGACTAGTTTAACGATGTCGAAATTGATGCATTTAACATAGTGGAGAGACAACAACTCATATTGACCGTTGTTTCACCTGTGACAGATCCACTAAGTAGGTGACAGGTCTGGGTGGATTCCAGTTGGAAACATATTTGCACGAGATGTTGCGTTCCTTAGTTGCACTCTGTGAATTACAGCATACTGTAATCATTGCACTTAATTAATTATGCGTTTATATTCAATAAAGAAAAGAATTTTCGATGACGATTTCATCGAGTACATCGAATGCCTCCTGATGAATTTTCTTTAGTGAATATGAGTGATTTTAACCATCTTACGCAGCAAGTCTCCCACAGAATTTGCAATCACCAAAGCGTATCTGCTTAGTGACTTGTTCTAGGTGTTCCCATATCTTCTCACGTCCCTCTCAGTTAAATCGTTCTGAACGGAAGATGACGGTAGAAATGTGGAGGTTGCTGAAATTGCATCATCTTCTTGAATATCTAATTCATCTCCTTTAGAATTTTTCAGTTGATAAGTGTTGCTCATAATTCCTAATTTTTTTTTTCGTGGTCAACGTTCAACTTATACCATATATCTAAAAGACCGATGTGTAAATTAAATTTAAAAAAAAGGATAAAATCAGCCATCTTTTTTATAGGTGGTTTCGAAGTCTTCAATGAAACATTTATTACAGAAATTTGGTTAAAAATATTTTGATGTTGTCTGATTTAAAATGAGTAAATTTGTCACTTCGATTACTCATAAACGTTACTTTTGCTAGCCGTTGGTCAGGTAAGTAAATTTTTCATGACCAGTAGAATGGAGAATGTAATAGTCTCTACTTTTTCATACTGTCGCTTTAACCGATAAAGATGAGCGATTCTGTTCAATTGTCTCTTAGTTTACAAACGCTCACGACTCCATAAGCGTCACTCGCTCAAAATAGCAATTAAGTGACGCTTACTTCGATGTTAGTTTTCAAAGTGTCTCTTATCATCGCAATTTACAAATAGCCACGGAAAGTCCTTTCTTATTGGAAACTTTCTTCGTAATGAGACTGACTGGAAGAAAATGAAGCACGACGTACCACTTGCCCATCCCGCGGAGGAAAATCAGCGACGAAATCGCTCCTTTCTGTTTGTGGGCGATGGATCAATTGATAGAACGCGAGGACTAGTAGGAAACATGATAGTCGTCTCCTTCTTAGGGGCAATAAATTTCAATCTTTTTGTGCAACTTTCCTCTAAAATGATGTAGGAATGAACTGGACTTTGGAGTAACCGGCAGTATGAAATGGGGTTTGTGAAAGCGCGATAATCAAGTTGTAAGTAAATTAAACTGCCCTGTGCAACGCAGCAGTATTCGATGCTTTTCAGTAATACCTTCATATGAATGCCAGAGTGAGAAAAGACCTTCATATGAATGCAAGAGTGGGAAAAGAAAGAAAAAGCAGTGGTTACTTAGTCAGGGAGACCGTAATTTCATAGACAACATATAGGCATCACAGTATCAGAAGCAACATATGCGCATCACAGTAGCACGACACTAGCGTCTTGGATAAAACGTTTGCAATCTTGCTTTGCGGGGCTCGAGAGCTTTTGCGCCACGGATGTTTGCATAGGTGATATCTCGGTCGTGGTAGAAATGCTGGTGGGACAGATGCCTACTTGTGACCATGTTTCTGTGAATCTGACGTCATCGGAGAAGCGAGCAGAAAATGGGTGTGGTAGTTTGTTTGAGCGCTCAGAAATATGGTCCGTCGGCTTGCTGGTCTTGAACTTTGCTGATAAAATTTAATTAGCTCTGATATTTAGTGAGAACAACAATCATTTTAGTGGCCAAACAAAGTAGTTCTCTTATCAGATAAAACATCCTTCTCGTTAGATAAGCTAAATTTAAGATAAAGCATTCCTTTGAACCACCATCCCCTTCCCTCTCCACAGAAATTCCACCTACAAGTAGGTTACATGGAAAATCATCCTATAGATTGCCTTGCGCCATTTCTGCAACCGCGCAAAATGTCACAAAGCACAAATATCTCGTTGTACAACTCTCCATGTGCATATTTTCACGAAGAAAATGTTCCATGGCGTAACTGTGGGAGACGAAAGGGTCTTGTGGCGCTGATGTTTGTAGTACAAAAATCCAGAAATGCAACTGCCTCACAATGTAGATGCCGTGGCACGAATTTTCGCAGATGAAGAAGCCTCCTGATGCAAGGATTTCCCACGATCTTTGATCGCACAAATAATTCGTGATGCAGATGTCCTGCAATATAATCTTCGAAATGGTTGCATTTTAATGCTAATTTCAGACAGTGAAATAATAATGCGATAATGCGCACATGTCACTTCACGGAACAATAGCTCAACATAGACTGATTTGTTATATGTACATATTCAAAAGGTGTTTCCCACCTTGAATATATCCTCCAATATCTTTGTCAAATGCACGGCTCTTAAATATTTATTTTACAGAAGAGGCCAAAAAAGGTAGCAAGAAAAGAAGAGCTAGGTGGAAAACAATTAGATAGAAAAGAGCAAAATGGAATAGAGCAACAAATCAAATCAAATGAATAAAAGCAAATTAAATCTAATTGCGCAGAAAAGTGCTTCTGACACAAATATTGGAAATTTATTAGACGAAAGGGAAGAAGAGAATTAGTCAATGAGAAAAATTTTGCTTCTAAATATAGAAAAGTAGAGAATTAGGTGGAGGAAAATTCAGCCTTAACTGAAAAAAGAATAGAACAAGAATTGGATATTGCTCTTCAAATCTGAAAAGCGCTCTTTAAAAAGAGAGAATAAGTTTTAAGAAAATCCTGCTTCTAACTTAAAAAATAGTAAATAATTAGATATGGAGAAAAAATCGAGATGAAGGTTCCCTTGGAATCATCACAAAATCCATCCAGGCGGATCATGAAAATTGGGTCGGCACTTTGTGCGAGAACGCGCCAGAAAATAGCACGTTTTTGTTAAGGAAGTTTTTTTTGTAAGCATGTAAGTAATGTTTTTTTGTTATTTGAAGGTGACTTTTTTGTAGGCGTGTTAAGGTGATCTGCAGATAGCAACGGTTTAAGTGCTGTTTGTGATTTGCAGATTTGCAAAAGTGCCAAACCCAGTTTATATGCCTCAGAGAAATATCAGACTCAATTTATGAGGAATATAGAGGTGAGACCACAACAACAACGGTTAGATTGATTAGAACATTATCGGTGTAGATGGGAACAAATGAGATGCTGTTATGAATAGATGAATGTTCAGCTTGTGAGAGCGCATGGCATTCCCATCAAAAGCTGAAAGGCCAAAAACGCATTATCGGAGAACCCAACTTCATACCTATGCGTTGAAACGAAAGAAAAATCAGCAAATTATGCAATAAGAAGTTGCACTGTGCGAGATGAAAGGTAACTTTAGGAGAATTTTCTTCTGAAGTGGAAAAGAATGGATAAGGTCCTTGATCACCTTTGGAATCTACTGTTTACCTCACCCTACTCGTTATCACCCGATACTCAGTCTCTTAACCAACCACCTAACACCTTAAACTTGATCAGACAACTAACTAGAGACACGATTGCGCTGGTCAGCCCACCGTATAACAAACACATCAGCTGATTACAACGGCACTCAATGATGACATATTGTAGACCTCCGATTCCTCATGTAACCAACACTCGAAATATGCAATTTGTCTTTCTACTTCCCGTCGTACATGCGATGGGAAATGCCTACAGTTTGAGTTCCCGTCAGCCAAACTATTCAACAAACTGGGCAATATAGCAATTCCAGAAAACTGTAGTGATGGCAAATGAAAGACTTAGTGAACTCGTTAAGCTAATTAATGTGCTGCGCACTGATTAAGTGAGTCAAATTTGTGCGTTTTTTCCAGGTTGCGGTGATCGTCAATTACGGAACATTTCAACACCGTTACGCCTTTCAGGATTCAGTGCATTTTACCCTCAAAAAGCAACTTGTCTATAGGTCCTGAATAGTTGCCCGGTGAATATTCAACCCTGCTTGTAATCGGAGCAGGGTGCAACAAGAAATTTGAAACTGTCTGACGTTTTCCTAGTATGACTAGTTCGAGGAATCTGAGATTAAACGAATCCTCATAATGCATCGCCTACATCCGTTAATCACAGACAGCTTCAAAACATGAAGGACGCATACACCACCTAATTTATCCGGACATCGTTTTAAGATTCTCCCCGTCGTGTTTTTAAGATTTATTATCCAACAAAATTTAGAAGGAGATAGGTTTGGCCGTTTAAATTTTAGAGAATGTCCGCTTCCATATCGGTCCATAAAAATTGGTATGCCGGGTAGACCAAACTGTTCAAATTTTTACAATTAATTTTTCTCGACTCAAAATCTCATCGGCAACGTCCGCAGAATCTGGCCGGATGAATTTAATTGGCTACTTTTTCTCAAATTTTAGAAGGTGCGAATGACAGGTGTAATAAAATGAGTTATGGGATGCCGTGGAGTTACATAACGTAGTATTTAGTGGGTTGAGCTGTGAAATGCGGGAAGCTCATGAGCTGTGCAAGTGAACATGAACAAAGAAAATATTTATTTCAGCTATATATATATATATATATATATATATATATATATATATATATATATATATATATATATATATATATATATATATATATATATGAAGCTTAGTAAAGCGATATGGGGAGACGATAAGGGAAGGAATATTCGCAGAAAAAGGCTGAGACATAGCGGGTTGACACTTTTCGAAGATGAGATGTTGGTGAAAGAATTATAGTAAAGACCAAGTGAAATAGTAAAGTTAGGTGAAATATTACGACAAGTTAGCATGTTTATAAGCAGGAACTGTAGGACGCATCACTCGACCAGTTTCGCTATGCTGTAGCATTGCGTTGTTTGAAAGTGATGCAGTAGGTTCCGTATGTGGAAGCTATGCAATTCCATAGTGTTTAAACATGGTTGCGTAAGTGTTATAGAAGGTCGTCTCTGTCTACAAAAAGTTAACTAAGGAATGAGGGTGGATTTAAAGAGAGAAAAGGATTGTTTAGGTATGGGCTTATTCCGGCGAAGCGATAGCATTCAATCTTATGCGGTGTGGGTTGTTACGCGGCTGTCGTGACGTTTGATTCGCCTCTCGAAGAGGATAGCAAAGCAGTCGCTTATTGCTCGTAGTTTCCCGCTGGGATTGTGCGAAAACGGCGCAGAGTTGCTGCGTCAATCAGATTCCCTCAATGAGATTTCACTTCATTAAAAATGTTTCGTTTGTATACACTCGCATCTAGTGGTTAAGCGAAAATCCTTCCTTGATGCTTCGTCTCGAGCAACAAAGGGCTGTCTTGTTGCAGTTCCTTAACCAATAATCCGTAAGCTAATCGTTGAGCTGTTGTCAAAGAAATACTGATGCCTCACTAAAGTATTCAGAAGATGGGATTGACGACCATCGTGCTGATGAAATTCTCTGTTCATTGATGTGTTGCACATCAAATGCTACCGTTCATGTGGATGCTTGTCTGTGGCTAATTTGTTGGCTGTCGTGAATATAATTTTTAGGCTGTCATCAATATTTAACGATCATTGCAGCATATGTCCGAAGAAAACGCGTAGTTGATGTCATCTGCTGCATGTGTCACATTTCCTGATATTACTGTCGTTAGAAAAAATTTGTTTTAGATGCAGGCGATATTCCTCAAGTTCTCATTCCTTGAAAGTAATTGGCAGTACTTCGGACCAATTTTGTAAAAGTGTCAGCAAAAGTGAGAAGTGATAGGAAAAGCTCATTCGTTATACGTCATCGATGCCGATTAATATTGTCAGCTATTCATAGCCAACAATAAAACTTATTATTAGCCAACTTATCCCTAAAATCCACAAAAATCTTTAGAAGTGCCAGTTCTCCTGCTTGCAAAGATTGGCAACCTTCCGAAAGGAAATCTATTTTTAGAACAAACTGTGAAGGTTTTTTACAATCATTACCTTGACTTTTTACATTTTGTTATCAGGTCAGCTCGCATAACTGAAAATGATCGGCGTTTTTTGCATATGAGTTTTTGATTTGCTTCGATCGCTTGCTTATTTCAGCAGGAAAAATGTGGCACTCATTTATGAAATCATTCCCGCAAAGAGTAACTTGAAGGATTCATATCGAAATGTGTAAGTAGTAATGATTGCAGTCAGTGAGTATTCTCGAGCAACTGGGGTTTTGGCTGTCGAATTTGGAGATATAACTTCATATGAACCAAAATAGTAGGGAAGTCTCACATCTGCAAACTCGGAATGATGTGCCTTACCTTTCGAGAAATTTGCGACTGGGGAGGGAAGGGGGAACATGAGTCAATAATAACTGCAGCATTGTCAGCAAAACCTTAATGAGAGCGGCGCTCCCCTTCTCTTGTCAGTTCAGTAACACTGTCCTTGATATTTTTCTATTGCATTTGAAAGTGAGATTTTGAAAAGGAAATGGACAAACAGTCAACGACATTCCCATAAATCCAGTGCGTTTACTGCGTATTTCACTTTGCGCATTGCGTACGTTGACTGCAGTTAAAGAATCATGTGATCGCGAGCAAAAGATTTATTCAGCTTTGTTGAGCTCAACCCTCTCCTAAACTGAACGCCACCTCTCTGATAAGACAACCCTCCTTGAAGATTGAGGGAAATAGAAATTCCTTTCTGATGGACAGTTAGCCCTTTTGAGCATAAGGTTTTGAACAGGACATCACCAGCTGGCAATTCAGGAAATTTTGAGGCTATGATCTTCTCTTTGACGAAGTGTGATATATTATAAAGATTGGTTTTACGACGCTAGCAAATAACTGATAGTTACTAAGTCCTCTTAATCTCAATGCATTGAAAAAACGTTTCACAATCTTAAATAGTCATAACCGATTGTGCACAGCTTCTTTGGTTTACATAATCGGCTATAATCTCGAACCTGCTGAATTTCGGAAAAGATGAATGATTTTATATACGATTTCGTATATTTCGAGAACGTTTGGTTTAGTCAGTTGGCGTCCGGTAAATGCGCCTGCCAAATGGATTCAACCGACGATGGCGAGAATCGATGACGAAAAATTTGTTTAATTCAATAATTTGTCAGTCACTGTAAACCCTGGACGAGTTTTTCCCTCACTTCCTGAACGTCTAGGGCCATAACAGACCAAAGCTGTGTGGCATATGGCTTATTCGGATGCTTAAAGACGTAAAGGCGCGAAACGCGCCATGAGCGAAGAGTCAGTGTGACAGCCATGTGGCACTCGCAGAGAAAAAGGCATCGCTAATAAACTTGCAGTGTCATCCACCTTTCAAGATAATATTTGAACCAGATATGCGGCTTGCCTGTAACAAATGGTTCTATGTTTGAATATACGATTAAGCTTTCTATATCGTTATAGAAACGTGCTGTAAAATGGGGAAAAGTCTTAGTCTTACATGTGGAGTCTTACATTACATTTAGCGTTGCATGGGCGCTTGCGTTGCATCTCATTTGTTGTGCACAAAATGTTTCCGGCATTTGCATCAGGTCAAATGCGTACGATATGTGCCTTATAATTTTGGCATGGCACAGCTTTTGTTTATTGAATTTTGCTCACCTCTATAAACTAGCGCTTGACAAAGTGTTACTGCATTATATTTTTTATTGCGTTTGTGCATTTCGGAGATTCGTTGCGAGTGAATTGATGCAAATTTCGAAAACGCTTTCTGTGTGACAGGCACCTGGTGTTCTTCTCCGCTTTCTTTTCATCAGATATTTTCATGATGATGCGTGCGTTAATGAAAGCGCAATCAATCGCAAAAAGCGTCATGAAAAGAATTCTACAGGAAAAAGGAGCGCTTCATTTAGTTGAATTTTCTCACTCTAACCAAATTTGAAGGTCCTATGGAAAAAAAAGACTTTAAAGACACTGAGGATTTTAGAAGAAAAAACAAGGTTTCTGAATGTATTAATTGCTGATTTCTGGGAAGTTCCTAGGAAAAATTGTTCATAGATTGCTATTTGCTTTTGTCTCTTAGGAAACATCTCCACCAAAAACCGTTTCATTTCATTTCAACAATTTGATTGCTCATTATTGAGGCGAACGCAATAAATGATGTTTACAGCGCTCTGTTGTCCTAATTCAGTTTTTTTTTCAGGTTATTACAGCCCGTTAATCAACTCTGCTAAAGAACAATAACATTTTTTTTGCAAAACAAACGTTATTTCTTGGGTGGGTGAGTGGGTCTTTTAGAAGAATAAGGCGCATTATTTCAGAGGAAATAGGAAACGAAGAGCGTCCTATGACGAAAAATGATTGCCATGAATCAACAGGACAAATTCACGCTTCAGTTGAGATCAAAGTCATGGAACGTCCAACGTTCAAAATCAATTGAGAAAGCAATAATGCTAACTAGTTCAACGGGCAATTTATGCCTCGCTCTCATGAGACAAATGCAAAGCGTTATATAAGTGGATTGAAAGCACTAGTTTTCAGAGGCCATCTTATAATTCAAGCTTGAAGGTTAGGGACACACTGTAATTCATTGTCGCCAAATTCGATCAACGGCTACACATGCCACGATCATGAATACCTGCTGCGAGAAATGTTGGCTACTTTAGAGCCGAAACGAAACGGATGGCCATCATGAACATTTCCAGCAATGAACTCAGAAGCGCACTAAAAAGGGCGTTGTTCGGTCTGGAGCACCTCATTCCAACTTTTCTTCAGCACATTTTTATCCAACAAAGTTATCACCACTGCCACTTCACTGGCTAGAGAGCGATTGCCACTGATTCAACGAAAATATTCGTTTAGTTGTGATATTGGTTTCATTTATTAATGTTCGTGACTCTGTTAAAGAGAAGCCTTTTCTTCATTTTACACATTGCTTGAGACAAACCCTTAAAATAAGTATGACTCTTAAACGGAATAATTCCCATAATAAAGTTCTCTTCACAGAACATGCCAAAATCACTTCATGAAAGAGTTGTCGATTGTGAGAGAATAAGCATCTCAAAGATAGCAGGCAGATCACATATCCATACACTGGAAACGTTTCAGCTTGCAAATTCATCGCCAGTCTGCAAACTCGAGCTTTCACTCAAAATTGAATTATTTCTGAATATATGGATTGAAACATGAGCAGTGAAAATCTATGCATAAAGTTAACTGCTTATGCAGTGGTAATTCTTACAAAGTAGGCAATCGTTTCTCTCGATTGCTTCCCATGTGAAAGCAGATAAAAGTTCATAAATTATCAATTGCTTCGTTCGATGATTTTCATTTAGCCGTATGTTGTAAGTGTCCAAAATTCGCACGCTCGTTCTTCCTCCTAAACGCCGTATTTAATCGGCTTTCACATAGCCATTCACGTTCTTTCATACTCTCATTGAATGTTCTTTTCACTCACAAATCAACAAACTTTACGTTTTTGACGATTCCTCATTAGTTGTTCTTCATTTTCTCGCAAACGCGCTAACTCTGAAGAGGGATGGGCCATGGCTTCTGTACAATTCCACGTAAACATGGTGACCCACAGATTCTCAGAGTGTGGATGTAATTAGCATGTTATCTTAGCTGAAAAAACCGTCTGGTGCACTGTATAGATAATTAATTGCCAATATGAAGCTTCTATTAACGTTGGAAGTAAAATTATTGTTCCAAACAAATAACCTCGATCCCTAAATTGCCAGCAATAAATAGATAAGTAATCCAACAAAAAAAAGCTGCATGAATGCTGTTGTGTTATTTTGCATTTTCAAGAAAAGCCCGTCAAAACCACATCTCTCATAACAGATAAACCTTTATATATATTCATTAATTTTCACCTAATGAACTTAATAAATCATAAATTTCAGACTTTCTTGTCGTTTCAACGATAAAAAGATAATTTTTTCGGTTTGGTCGGGAAGGCTTGCTTTCTATTCTCTTCGTTTCTGCCTCAACTAGTAGCTTCTTCTCTTATTAGAGAGGGATAATTAAAACATGAAGAGCAGAGCTGTAGAAAGAACTGCTCATATCGAAAAAATATTACTCGTCCTCGACTACAGGTGAGCGCCCTGAATGCCATCTGCTTCGTACATTCATTTATTTGTTGTTTAAGGCCTACTTTGCAAAATTTGAGGTTTGAAAGCTCTTCAAATTTGTGCAAAAAATTATTTTAGCACGAATCACTGCATTTTTTTGCCAGTAAACACAACTCCACCGGCAAACTTTATCGTAACTTTCATATCACTAACAACTGATTCATTTCATTTGCTGCTTCGAAGGAAACGTGAAGCTTAACGAGATTCTCGAAAGCTTCTAGAAACGCACATTCTGAGAACTCACGTTGGTGCGCATGTTTACATGCGTCTGCTTGTCCGGAAATTATCCAATTTGGTGATTATATTCCACGCTCAAGAGCCATCTCTGAAATTTTTTGTGCCATCCACTCATTTTCAAAAGACTTCTGAGCAGTCAAAATTGACCATTTAAAGGAAATTTTTTCTTCAACAATCAGCCAGATGCAACAAAACAGCGAATTCTAGGTTGGCATCGATTTTAGATGGTAATATTTTGTGAGGTACTGCATTGTCGTTTTAAGCATTCAAAAAATATGTACGCCAGGTCAATTTAGTCACCATAAATGCAAAAGCGGATATTTTGGTAGTAAATGAGACGCCTTTGAGGAGTTATTTCTTTTAACAACTGGCAGCTAATACAATCGATGAGCTTCTTCTGTGTTTGAAATAACGTTGCTAGAATAATACTGAATAATCATCTTTCATTTCGCAATACGTACGGTTAGTAACCATCCCTTCATTAGTTATGGTTATTTTCTTAAGGCAGTTGTTATCTTTTCATTTCTTATTTGCAGGTTAATCTAGGTTTTAATCTCGGTGATATCTGTATACACCGAAACTTTAACAATAAAAGATTTTTGAACTATGGCCACGTTATCGCTCATATCAAATCGTGGACAACTATAAAAAGGGATTGTCAAAATTGTCCTCAGTAAGAGATAACTCTTGTAAATTCATAAAACATCTTTGCAGCGAACATTTTCTTTGCGTTGTTTTATGCAGGCTACATCTATTGTTCGACTATTAGATTGCCATCGTTTAGAAGTATGGAGTTGCAGAACTGTTAAGCGTTTCAACTTTTACAACCAAATTCAGAGAATTTAGATTCAATTGGCCTCCATCTGCAAAATACGATTTGAGGGAAACCAGTCACAGAATGATCTCTGCTCAAAATTATGGAACGAGGAGCGGCTTTCATTAGCGAGCGTAGCAAATATTGCAGCAGAGGGTGGCACTAACAGTTCGTAGCCCTCACCAAAGATCGAGTGGTGTCACAAGGATCATGTTTCGCAAATAGAGGTTAAAAGGGCTGAGCCTTTAGGATAAGAAATATTCAGGAGTCCAGCGATATTTCACTTCTGGAGGTCGGAACTCTAAAGGTCAAACAACGAAGGTTGGCTATGGTGCGCTTTAGGACAAAAAAGCAATGGCCTTGAAATTTTGCATGATTGTTGAGTGCAGAAAGCTTTAAATATATACATAAAACTTCCCTTTAGGTTGTCCATCCATGTTTTTTGAACGGAGGAAAGTGGTAGGAAGCATTAGCTCACCTGTGGTATGTTCATTTCCGTTTATCAGTACTGGAGCTAAATATTAGGTTGTACCAGCTTGACAGTTAATAACTCAAAAAACAGCAAAACAGTAGACTGAAGTATTGAATATTTATTTATTAACAGTGGGTGCTACCGTTTGTATTATCTCCTCAACAATAGCTTTCAACCATCGCCAGCGAGTTCTGATCCTCTTATAGCATAATGGCTTCGCCGAATGATGAATTTGCGCTGTATCACATTCAGAATAACTCATTTCAAATCTAGTCCGTAAAACAATAGACTCAACTGTTCAATATTGCATAGGCAACAACGGACGTAACGAATGGGAAATTAGCAGATAAAGCAGCTTTGCTTATTTTTGTCTTTCGTCAAAAGCCAACATTATAAGATATTTCTAGGCTCTTCAATTTTGAATAAACGCATTTCATACTTACCTTCCGAAACTCCGTAGACAAAAATAAAAAGAGGTGTATCGACGGCCCCTTGAGTTTGTGGCAAATTATGAAGTCTTTTTTCCGTTTCCTTTGGAAGATTTTTGCCCGAACTGCGTTATGGTAATGTAATATATTTGCGCCCATGTATGTATGTCTGTCAAGAAGTTTCGATTCTCGAGTAACCTTTAGTAGATGCAATCAACACCCTCCGATGGCTTCGCGTCATTCTAACTGATCGCCATCTGTACAAATTCAAATTTTCAACACCCAAATGTGCCATATATTTCTTAAACTAATTGTTTCCTGTAATTGACCAAGTGCATCCAATAAAGATTTTACTTCTTGGCAGACATTTCGCTTCATCGAGCACTTTCTTCTAAAAACGCATCATTTAACCTTTCGTCTTTTTTAACTCAGTTTTAACTTCATGAGATTGAATTCAGTCGTTAATATTTGTCAACCTCGCTGGCGTAATAATTGACTCACTGAATTCAACTTTACCTAACGCATACTTTTTTAGGTATGAGTATGTTGTTTTAATAGCAACTCTTTAGAAGTTGTAGAAAATAAAAGACTGCAGCAGTTGACCGATCCAATTTTAATGATTGTGGACTCATGTTTAATATTTTGTCAAAATTTTAGGTATGAGTACAAATAAAAGATTTAATTTTAGTTGCGCTTATCCTACAAATAGTACTCTCAGGAATTCACATTGATTCTTCGCATCGCCATCATTTGGGTATTTGAACACGTCCATACTGCGACATTGATTACTCTGTGTATTTATCATCTTATCGATTCTTCACTGCAGTCAGTGCGATTTTTCATAAATAATTTAGAGACTTTTGAGTGTGACGTTTATCTTCACGATGTGTGATGTAGTGGGGAAAATATTCGGATGTTGTTTTCAGTGGCGCACTCTAAAATCGTTTTTCATATCCGTAATGCTTTGTGAAGCCGAATGATGCAACAAAAGTTTTTGCATTACCAGTTGGCACTCGATGAATAAATGAATGAATCGGCAATCCCGCCCTTTTGTTCCCTTCTCATCGAATTCTAAAGGGCTTCGAGCCTAGTTTTTCGAAGAGACGCAAACAAAGATGTTTTTCGATCCCTGGATGCATCACAAAGCTACATTTCTACCTGTTTTTAAAGAGAAACTTACTCATAATATGAAGAATGTTCCAACTGTTCCAGCTGTGTTACAACTTCCACAATTCCCGTCTTACGTAATTCTGGATTTGCGAGGCAATAAAATGCCCATAAAACGCTGGTCTTGGCAATGCCTTACAATTAGCAAAAGAACTCCGGAAGTGATTGTTACTTTTAAGTAGCAACGCATTGCAGGTTCAGTCTTTAACGATCAGTCTAAGAAAGATCGTACTAATTGAATCTGAATTACAAATTGACGCAGCTGATCTGCGTTGAAATCCTTTCTCTGTTCGCTTAAGTTCAACGCGATTCATCTCATGGCACTAGATAGTAATCGTTGAGCTCATTTGAGGTGCTGCAAGTTTTATGCAACGTACTAACCCGCTATATACAACGATATATTTTTTGTGTTGCATATTATTGCATGCTTATATCAAAAAATTATTGTCAAACGCATTTTTCGATGCAATTTTCGAAGGGCCTACGCAAAAAATGTCACGTTTATACTCGTACAACTCATCACGATGTTTAAAAAAACTCGGGTAAATAAAATGATAATGCCTTATTTGGATCGGTGAATGCTCTTCACATTTTCTTTTTGAGACTTCAAAAGCATGAGTCCACATTCTCGAATTTGAATAAATGAAGGAAGAAAACGGTTGAATGCGTATAACATTGCTACAGGACGAGTTATCAGGATCGCCGTGAAAAGTGGACGAGATATTAGTGCAGCGAAGCTGAATAGCACAGCATGATGTCTTCTTATTCATCGTTTGCACGTCATATGCTTAGGGCGGGCATTGTGCTAACTGCTACTATCGTTTTTTTATCGGATTCAACGTTTGCTAGCGAACAGGATAAACGCGACAATTGGAACAAAGCACTTGGCCTGTGGGGCAAACGTTCCATCTCACCACAATTTTTCGTAAGCTTTTCTTTCAATTCTCATTCACTTCATAATTGAAACATGTCACCATTACGCACAAAAAATTTTTTTGAAGACAGATACTGAATTTCATATGATTGATAAGTGGGAATATTCGGCTAAAATCCCACAAAAACTATGAATTCGCAATGTCTCATGAATTCTTAGATAAAGTGAGAAATGCCTTTCAGTTGAATGCTTTCATGGAACTGATTTTTTCGGAACTTACTGCTAAACTTCTACTTCAATAAAATGCAGATTTTATCGCAAAATATGGCAGGAAGTAACGAGTGAAGAAGCATGTCAGTTTAGTTGACATAATGTGCGATTTGCATTTCGTTAACCGGACCGACCAATTGTGTAAATTATTACTTCAAAATTAATATGCCGAATATTGCCTTAATTTTTCAGAGATTAATCCGACCGCTCAGACCAATTAATGATTGAAATAATGAAAAAAAAAGTGCGATAGAAAAACTGATTTCACGAGTTTTGCTTCTTTGAAATAACGGACGTAAAAAAAAAGCCGAATGATGTGAAACGTGTGCAAATTTTTCAAATTTAGATGCCCCTTACTCTTTTCACATTAAATGGATCAGCGCCAAAGAAGACACGACAAGTCATCTCGAGACATAAACTGCAACTACACTCCTCCTTCTAATGCCATGATTTTAGTCCAGTGGACAGACAGATGCATACGTAGACCTGCAGAGAGATACGATGTTTTGCGAAAACAATGCTGCAAACAAAGCTAACAAATGATTCTAAAAGTAGACACCTTAAAAATTTTTAGGCCACGCAAGACTTTCAAATGCGCAGACGGTGAAACGTTTTTGGAAAGTTAAAAATGAGCGGCCACATTCAAATGTATCAACAAATTTACCACCCCTTCATCCGCTCCCATAATGTAAATTGCAGCGTTCATTTAGAGCCTTTTCACAGAGTTTATGTCAGCTCAGTTCCAAGTAATTTACTTCATAGCTCAAGAAAAGCAAACTGGATCTTCGAGTTAAATCTTAATTTTTTTTTTAATCTTAGCTCTTAATTTGTTTTCACTGCAGGGCACAAACCTCGAGAAGCGCTCACAGGACCAATGGAATAAGCTGAACTCGTTGTGGGAGAAAAGGTATGGTCTAAGGAATGCGAATTTAAAAATTACAAAGCATTTTGTTAAACGCGCAGGTAAAGATATGTGGGCCAAGACGAAATGCGTGTGATGTAATCGCATTCCTCTAAGACTATTACTCAACTATTTTTGTAAGCATCTGGCGATTACATATTGCCATCAAATGTCCAAATTTGAAATTTCAAATGATTGCCATATAAAATTCGTTGTTAATCGTCACTATATCCCGTAAGCACATCTTTTAAAAGGCGCATTTCATTTTTTTCATGTTTAATTTTCGTCTATATTTCTTCGCTATAATATGAGTAAAAACCTAAAATGAAAGACGCACTTCTCAAAAACAAAATTTAAAACATGCTTGCAAGGTTGGCAAGACATATCATCGCATCGCAAGGTAAATATCATATCGTTTTCGATGACGCACAACTCGTTCACCAGCATAAGAAAGGCTCACTGATGAGATCATGAAGCAGCTGTTAAGTACAACAAAGAAACGACGCAATTCTTTGCAATATCTCACATGAAGTACGATGCACAGCGTTCAGCCGAAATATATTGCAATTAGAGGAGTCCGATCGCCCGATCCCCATATACAGCTATGTCAGTATGCGTTCAGTATGCGTCACTGAGATAAAAGTTAGCCATTGCCCTGAAAATCGTATGCTGTTCTATAATTCTGCGTATCAGACAGACATCTCTGCACTTTGGCGCAGCTGTTATGCTAACGTCCAAAACGGTGGACATAACGATGGTAATGGCCATAAAAACCTGCACACTATCGGACTTGATTTAGATTCATAGTCCACTGAAAATATCTATGACGTTAGCTTAGCTGTTCCTTCTCTCTTCCGCTGCACCTCTTGAGACAGGAGAAACCGTAGATCGGCCACGTGATCAGTGGCCATTTTGTGTGGCCGATGGCCACGGTTTTCCCTATTTCCCTCCTCTTCCTCGTCAGTTTATAATGATAAAATTTGAAAACGTCTAACTTGAGAGCATATCCACTAAGCGCTTTGACTGTTCGATGGTTAGCAGCTGTGATCAACGGCGTTCCATTTCGTTTAAATTGCTTTCATTCAAATTAGCTTGCATTTCATCATTATCCCGTAATTTGCATTTATTGCGTTTGATTTGCTACAATAAATCAACAGCCTGAGGAATTTGAAGATTGTTTACAAGTAAACAAACGAACGTTTGATGTCATTTTGCACGGCGATCCATTAGGAAGACATCGGAAAGTCTCTTAGAAAAGTCCAGTTGTGATGAAACGCCCTTCATAGTTATAAATAATCGCCCTTCCCTATGGCATCAATATAACCCTTCCAGCAGTGTTGCAACCTTCCGAATTTAGTCCACTTCATTGGTACCTCTAGCATCAATGTACTTGCGAGCTCCGAAAACACCTAAACATCAATACCAAGGCTGCTAAAAACTTCATTTTCAGCCGCGTTGGTTTCTTTTGATGTATACGAGAACAATAATTTCACTTATAAATTAATTATGCATATATATAAATATAAATATATAAATATAAATATAAATATAAATATAAATATAAATATAAATATAAATATAAATATATATATATATGTATATATATATATATACCATATATATATATGTATATATATATATATATACATATATACATATGGTGAAATTATAGTTCTCATATATATATATATATATATATATATATATATATATATATATATATATATATATATATATATATATATATATATATATATATATATATATAATGTTGCAGTGCCCAGACTAGTGCAGTTAACGCGCACTTGAAAATTTATGAAAAAACCGCATAAGATGAGTGAAAACAGTTTATTCAAATGCACTAATTTCAGGGCATCTTGGCAAACGGCGAATGGTCTCTGGGGGAAGAGGTCTGTTTTTAGTGAATTTTGAGGCATGAGGTTTTTTGAAGTGTAATTTGGAGCGTAATAATAGGTTTATATTGGCAGCTATTTTTCACATATATCACTCATATATGGTGGCATTTATATGCGATCGCGAAGTCAAACCTACGCAAAAAGAGACTGACACGTCTCTGTTAAATTCGAAAAATTAGAAATGGCAAAAACTTTTGCTGCAAATTCTCTTCCCCCTTCCCTTCTCTCTTTCTATTTTATAAAACCTATTGCCTTAGACTGGAAAGAAAAACTACCAAATGATTTTCCTCTTCACAGCAGTTTGGTCGTATGTAATGCTGGGTTTTATTTCGCCGTGTAGTTTACCAAACAGAGTTATTCCTTCCTTCCGGTTCAAAAGATAAGTAAAAAAGAAATGAGACTTATTAAACCGTAGTTTTTGAATCGCAGGGCCGAAGACTGAGTGGGTAAGAATAAAAACAACTTTAGATCAAACAGAATAAAGTTGAATTGGATAGAAAGAGAAAAATTCGCAGGATAAAATGTATAATATTACAAGAATATTTCACCACCAAGAAAACGCTACAATTTCGAAGAAGGAGTTGCAGCCAAGTTTCGACCATCTGAAGGAAACTATCCTCATTTATAAAACGAATCCTCATAAATTTCTATCGCTATGCAGCAAAAAATCTACCGACCACTGCTTGTTTGTAATCAAATATCAGCAGCGTACAAAATGCTGCAGTCATTCAACTAAAAGCAGCAGTTTCATCATCGATAACTCGTGATGGATGATGTAACTACCGCTGCCGACCAAAAACTGACACGCCGAGATGGAGAAGCAGCATAAGAAAAAAACCGATGTTCTTCACAGTTGTGAGACAAATTTTTGAAGGGAAGCCGTCACCACGATAGATGTCATAGGACAACATTTTCTAAAAGAAACGTCCTCTCCGCCTTCTCTCGCCTCACCCTCCATCGTCCCCTTCCACATTCCCCATTCCCTTATCGTTGGATGTATCACTATGAGAAAGCAGCTATAAAGATGATGAGAATGTAATCTGAAAGGTTCGAATTTGCAGATCCTCTTGGGAAACTGCAAATGGCCTCTGGGGAAAAAGATCGTTGAAATTGGAACAACTGGAGGACTACTAACAATCGCACGTTCGAGTGCACTAGAGCCATCTGGTTGCACGTCCGCGGAAGCAACCAAGCTCGAGCTGGATCTCTCTCGCTCTTTTTCTCGCTCTTGTATATTCACGCTTATGTTCGTGGCAACACCCATATAAAGTGCTCTACTTTTTTTCTTCTTTAATCTTGAATTATAATACACATCTATATTGCGCACTTTCACTGTGCTGGTTTCTGTCACAGATCCTTAAGACTCAAAGACGAAGCATCACCATCTCTATTACTGTAAATTGTTCGCATAAGCAGGAAAGCCATTTCACGAGAACTACTGACAAAAAAGATGCAAGGAACAGGGGACATGTGCATCATATAGCTAGCATATCTATCCTCTTTGCAGCTCTATCGAGGAGTTACGAAGGACTCGAAGAATGAAACAAATGCAGTATCGGTTAGCGAGGATAGCTTAGCACTGATATTAGAAAAAAAAAATAGGACGACTCTACAAACTAGCAACATCGGTCATTCACCTCATGCAATAATAAATTTTTCACTTGCAGCTTGCCTGTGCGAAAATTAATGCACGCAAATTTTATTCCAATTTTAAGCTTCTGAATCCGATGAACGTGAATAGTGAAAATAAAATTCGGTACATATTCGCATAGGTTGCTGGCATCAAAATATGTCCGCGTAAAATCGCTAATTTACGAATTAAAACAAGTGGATGGACAAACACAGACTTATGCAAACAAAGAAACGACGTCACCGTGATCGGCTTTGAAGTTTGCAGATAACATATAAAAGTTATGTTTGAGGCGATAGTTAGAAATCAGAATGAGTAAAAAAGGTAAATAAATTTTTGCTACAACTTTACGACCTCGAAAGTTATAGGAAATTAACATTAAACGCATATGTTTAGAGAAAGAAAATATAAGGCTTTTCAATGAATTCAGAAGCTGACAGATTTGGAGCACCCGCGTTCGAACGAATAGGCGAGACTTTCCTTCTGGACTAGAAATGATGATTACTCCGCTTCGAGTTTCCGGTATTTAGGTGAGCCAAAATGGTAACAAACAAATCGTAAAGAATAGGTGACACACACGTACTGATCTGCTGGTGCCCCAGTGCTCCTTTTTATTTTGAAAAAAAAAAAAGCAAAAAAAGGAGTGCGAACACAAGGAGAGAGCAGCGTTACCGATTGTGCGTTAAATGTGTTCTATGAAATGTGTTTCTGCACTTTTCACAGAAGACATCACTAGTTGCCTGCCATTCCCTTCAATAAGACATAAAAGTTCCAAAGATGCATGCATAGAAGTCGATATAATTGTTAATTTCAACTTGCAAAGCTCACCTCCTCTCCTTCAAAATTATGTGCTCAAGAGCACGAAAACGACAAAATTGGACTTTCCGTACTAATTGCATGGACGGCATATTCACACGTCTTACCGGCAAGTTCGAAAATGCTTTGATTTTCGACCTGAAGTCACTTTAAAGCTATGAAGCATTCTGAACACTTCGCTATTGTCCCTCCTTCCTCCCCCTAACAGATTTTATACGTTTAGACCCTAAGTGCGTGTACGTGGTGTCCCTATTTGCGCGCTCCTACCTGTCCGACAGTTGCAACTTGGTGGCCACCGAAACTGGAACTGCAAAATTTCGTGTACCATATTTCACACCGATTCATTTACTTCAGAGGAAATTTTGAAAATAAACAGCGGAAGAAATTTCAAGTGCATTACATCGGTCAGTTTTCCATTTTTCGAGGTTGGGTCGCGAATTAAATGAGAGTGTGTCCCATACTGAAAATACGACAGCATCCGATTGACATTAACTAGACAGCCAGTTGCCAAGTGTGTTAACGGGTTAAGACAATAGGGTTGTAAAGCATCCGACTGCAAAATTATTTTAACCGGCGCTCTTTGTGACACTGATTTGTGACTGCCAGAATCGTTGTAATAAACGAAACACAAATGAGTTTGTGAGTTTGATTCGCATGAGCGATAGACACATAACCACCCTCGTTTAGTCCTTCACCACTTCGTAGTTTTTAACCACGAGCCTTTAAAAGTAAAACTTCGCACGGCGGCTGTTGAAGTTAAGTGGTTGGGGTTATGATGACATTGAAACTGCCCAGAGTTTGTGTCCTCATTGGTGGATGCGCACAGAATACTATAGGGGCATAATTTTTGAAAGTTTTATAAAGGAAATATGATCCATAGATCAGAAGCGGTAAAAGTGTTATACTGATATAATATTGAGGTAAACTTCCCGCCCTATTGTGCTGAGCAATGGTATCTTACTATTGCATTATTTCAAGCAAAATTTGTTCATTCGCTCATTGACTGTACACTCAGATGCCACTTCGTCCCAACCACTTACTTTACCTGTTCGTTTTGTTCACTACAAAATGCACAGTTTATTGCTATTATGCAATCAGGTGCGTCAAAGTACTCTTGCTTAGATTGTTACCTAATTTGCCACGAGATTTTCATCTTTCGCTTGACTTCAAGATTATGCAGATGCGTTCTCGTGCAACAGAAGGCGGTTCCTTTCATAACAGTCAGTTATTGAGTGACTCAATGAGAACAAGCGTTTCTTCTGTATATTTGAATGAGCTTCGTTTCTGAACTTTTATTAAAGAATTAGCAGTTATGGTACAATCCTTTCAGTTAGAGCAATTCCTCCTTTAAAAGGCTTCCGTCCAAGAACAATCAGCAGATAGATAGCCGAACTGATGTGGCCTTTCGTCATCTATAATTAATCGTTCCTCATTGTAATTCTCTTGCTTCCCCCACGTAATTCTACACTCATCCCCACTTGTCTTACTTAGTGGCGTCAGAATATCAAAAATAGCGTCGTCTTAAAATGCGTTTCAATTGTGACGCTTTACAGCTCGCTCTATGCAAACTTTAATATACATTTGAGAACTCGCAAAATACGTCAACTATGAGAGACAATGGCGAATTTTTTGTGAGAGCTTTCCTCATCGCCCTAAAAATGAGCCGAAACAGAACATATTTAATGTACATCGAGCCATATCGTTTCAAGATTTCAATATTGTCCATTCCACGTAAGATTCAACAAGACATCGAATTCATCAAGAAAAGAAATAATGAAAAGAGCTTCAAAAGTTTATTAGAAATGAATGCCTTACTGTTAAATAAGAGCTCAATTACGTTCTTCGATTAGTGATTTCTGAAACGTTCTTCGAAGTCGTAGATTTCCGCTTTGTCTATATCCAGCTGGATGATAGATAAAAGAATATTTGATCTATAATTTAAGTATTTTCATAGAAACAGGCATTTGTGTGAACGGGGATTAGAAAAAAATCGAAAAAAATGTCATCAGAAAAACCATAGAAGAATCTCCTTTCAAAGAGATTTGGTTAATTACTCAAGTATAAATGGGATTTTAATCGCTTTGAATGGCGGTGCAATTTGGAGTAAATGCTTTTATTATAAACATACATACGTAACGCTGACATAAAAAGACAGATCATGAGTATTGAATTTGTTACACATTTTTACAGATGAAAAATTGCATACATTATGTTCGCCTGATTTTACAATAAAACAAAAGGATGTTTAACAAAATATAAGTCGGCAGCGACATAAGGATATCAGTATTAATTCTTCGATTAGATCAGTCGGGTACTCCTTGCCGATTAGATGCCCACATATTCCTTTTTTTATAGTAGCCAGAAAGATGTTGCGATTTCTGACTGTTTTCTTAGTGAATCACCTCAAAATCGGTGCTCTGAGGATTCAGACCAATTCAGATGTCGCTTAAAAAATGAATAACAAAAAACAACACTCAGTTTTATAATTTTTCAAACTCTTTTAAAATGCAGTCTTATTAACGCAAAATTTACATATTAACACAGACATGAAAATGTAACACATAATTTTTGTTACAATCGTTTACGCCGTTTGTAATTATTAATTACTCAAATAATTCTTTAAGCAGTAATATATCCATAAGCTTGAAGGGCAGAGAGGAGAACATAAGTGAACCAGAGTAATACGAAGAATAGTGCGGTGAGTAGCTTTGGACCAAACGGTCCACCCAGTTCATTTTTGCCGAAAAACGCCATATAGCGACGTGCGACGAGTACGCTAAGACATAGTATTGATGTAACCATGAAGATCGCTACACTGAAAGAAATCTCCCTTTATGGCAAAGAATATTTAATAGCTAGTGAACTATTTCCTTCAAAATTTTTAGCGTACTCTTTAATTGCTTAAAAACATTCTTTCATTTCAGGGTTGCCTCAATATGCCTGCACATAATTCATGTGTGGCCCTAGCGAAACAAATAACATAAAGGATATTTACCAACCACATTCCTTTGGTCTGAGAGGCAGCATCAATTTCATAGGCAAGGTATGGGTGGTAATGGTGAGAAAATTTAAAAACTGAAATAAACGCACCTAAAGCCTAAACTGCCGGCGCTGACAATAAAGGATTGATTTTTTGCGGCCCAGTAAACTGCCGCAATCAGCCAAGGCAAGCCAAGACCGAGAAATACATTCACTGAGTTCGACCCGGTCACGTTCCCGATTGCGTTATCAGCTGTTGGTTCCTCAAAGAATTCATTAACCCATTTCTTGTAATAATTAGCTATTATTTTACTAATTAGGATAACAAGTAATTTTTTAAAAACCTGTCAAAATTGTTTAAAAGACCGGAATTCAATATTTGCCAGCTTCACTGCAACGGTATGACCAGAAGGTTAAGAATAAAGAAAGCGTTAAAGCGAAATGAATATAAAATTTTAAGCCCCTTCTGCTTAAACGTCCTCGGAAAATACTCCTCTACGATACGAAAATATCAAATTCATTTCTTTGTTACTGTTCTCATAGAGTGATTATGTTTGTTGAAATGGTCGCTAATAAAATGGAATTTCCATTCATTATTGGTGAGGTTGCATTTATTCTGAATTACACAGTTTGATGATTTACTGTGCAACGAAAGTATTACATTTTTGTTGTGCGTAATGGCGTAATATACTTGTATGCTTATTTGTGGACTGAAGTAGGTAACTCAAAAATTCACTTGATGAAATGAATGAGTTCGAGGTCAACCTTCAGTTTCTTATATAAAGTGTTGCAATCAAATTGTCTTTATGCTTCTAAAGTCCTGCACCTAAGGTAAAGCCTCATGTTATGCTCTATGCAATGCACTCGACTGCAATTCAAAACGTCAATTTCTCGATCATTTGCAATCAATGCAAAAGAAAGAGTGTTTTGATCATCAAAATCATCTTGATCATAAAATGTGTTTACATCCCCAAGTTCGCTTGCTATTTTCAAATGATTTTATAATCCGGTCAAATTTTCACTACATCTACCTTGAATTGATGATGCAAAGATGAACCAGCAAATAACAATGCTATATACGAACCACTCAAAGCACTTCATTATTTCACACTGCTCTTAGTATTTATTAAGAAAATCACATCAGTTACCCTATTGTTCCATCTGAATTATTCTTTTGCCCCAAATTCGAGTGTGAGATTGCAATGTTCAACGTTAAAGAAAGCACAGTAACGACGTTTTAATGCCTCAGCAAGTAAAAATTATAGGTAGGTTGATAAGTGGGTTAAATTATAGGTGGGTTAACGAACATTTTCGGCCGCAATTTTCGAGGCAAATGTATCCGGAAGACTCGTTCCCAAAGCGACGAATGTGATGGCAGTGATCGCATCCTTCAACCCGACCATACAGCCGAAAATACTTGCCAGATCCCCTAAAAATATAATATACAAATGAGAAAGAGAATATTTTAGAGGAAAAATTCCCCTCAGAAATGCGCTATATTGAGGTTCGTACTCATGTTTGCATGGCTTCATAAATGATTTGCTGTAATTAGGAGGTATTTCGACTAATACCAACTCAGGATTCATCAAAAATCATCGACATGACTAAACTGGTACAGTGAGTTCGATACGAAGTTGATTAGAAAAAGCGAATTCCGAGGAATTTTCAGTGATTGGATAAGCACTTATCGAATCATTTATCAGGATAGAACTGATCTCTAGGTTTCTTGTTCAACTTGGTTCATCCTCTGCAATTAAATTAACTTCAAGCTACCACACACTTCGATAGTGAACATATCTTCGTTTCACGTCATAAATTTTTACGCATTCCGCATATGCGATTCACTTTTTCCACCTTTAGCCTCATAAGTTTCACAGTGCACATAATGCAGCAGATCCTATGAGCATATAACAGCCAGAACAGAATAGAACAACACCACCGAAACGTATAGAGGTCATAAAAAAATGCTTCATATTAGCTCAAAGTCTAAGAGGATCTGCCCACAAGAAAGCCAAACATTATCCTCGTTGCAGTAAAAGTCTTTATCCACAGCCAAATAATGACTATCATTACTTCACGATATTCCACTTATCTTCCTTGTCCCTCTCGCCATCTCCTATTCGTATTAAATGATCCTACCAACAATAGCGGTGACGATGCCAATGAGAATAAGAGCGATGAAGAAGCAAAACCAGCCGCCGAAGAAATGGGGTGGCGGTACGAATGCGAAAAGGAATTTCCATGGAAATGAGATAGCATGCATTACGCAGTCGAAGAATGTAGCGTTTGCTGTGTCGCCTGCATTTACGCTTGTAGCAGACACTATCTGTAATTTCATCTCATTACTACTTCACTTACAGGAAACTGCAACAGTTTATAGAAAATTTCATATTAAATTACAGTCATGTCGACTATCAGTGTCAAAGGTAAAAGTTTGCTAAATCTACTTCAATAGGGAACTACGAGGTATGTCACGACCAACAGCAGTAGGTGAAGATGCTTTAGCTTGTATTTCGTTCCAAGAGGCACATAGTGAATTAGCAAACATGCTCCTAATTAAAACGACTACATAAGAAATATTTAAAAAATTTGATACTGGTTAGTGGTAAATTTACCGAGGCAAGAAGCTTTGGTAGCTGAGAAAAAAGTATTGCCGACGAATATATTGTCCCCTTTAAAATAACGACTTTATTAGTAATGAAGCGTCTGTATTGCGCTGTACTTAATAACTTTAAACTGATTAAGAAGGATACGATCAAAAGTTTCAAAGATCTTTTTTAGTACAAAATCTTTTTTGAAAATAGCGATGGTCAAAGTGAAAAGAAGAAATCCATCACTATAAGCTAAACATTTAAGACCGAATCCACCAGAAATACGATGTGATCATTCAAAACTGCGCGAATTCTCCACTTATAACAATGAGGCACTACAAACCTGATCAAACCATGTCTCCGTGCCGTAGGTCATTTTGTCCACATAATAGGTCATTAGCTTCCTGACGTTGGTTATGTTTCGTAGCATATTGTCGTCTGACACGATCGTCACAATTGTTCTCTTTTTTGGTCCGATTGTTACGTCTGTCAATAAAATTTAATGTTGGGTAGAAACTGACATACTCTAAGCGTAAAACATCTAATAAGCAGTTTGTGAGAGGTTACCTCCCATAGATTAGTTATTATCACAACAACCTTTACTCGCGTTAAACTTCGTTCAGAAATGATTGTCGCCCTGTGGACAATTCAGCATGGTCATCGGAAGAGATGCGCTACGGTCGCATGTGAAACGATGTCGAAAATATTTGGTCATTTTTGTTTACCTGCTTTAGAAAATTTCGGCTTTCTGCATTCAATTACTCAAAACTGCGAGGGTCTTCTTCTTTTGCTCGTACAACAGAACTCGCTTTTAACGAATGTATTTGGCAGAAATGGCGCAGTCAAAACGAATGTAAAAGTTGGATAACTGTGGGCTTAATCAAACAGGTATTGTTGCAAAGGTAGAATGAAGTTCTGGTCACCTGCACGCTTAACTGCTTACCTCCAGATGTGGAAATCAAGTCGATGCTGAAAGTCTCATCCTTCTCGTCTCTTTTATCATCGTAAATACGAACATCGACAAATTTTTCATACTCATCGCCAATGAAATCCAATTTTCCATCACCAATCGCCTCATAGTCGACGTTACTTTGCGCAGTTGCAGGGACCGTTTCGTAATTCACCGTAAATGGACGCGCATCATGCCGGCCCAAGCGTGTTACGTACGTGCGCACATAGCCTTCGTTCTCTCTGACCACCTCGAGAAGATGAAGTTTACGAGTGCAGAAATCGTAAAGGCTCATCAACATTTCTTTGAACATGCTCATGCGCACATATTTCTAAAACTGAATTCTACATCTCGGAGGATGGAAAATCCGGATTGTGGAGTTAATGAAACGAAACGATCGCTGAATCGAAATAAGCATCCATAAGCATTCAGAATGGCAGGCATTCCGTACCATGGCGCTAATTATTTTTTCCACTTTTCACAACTTATTAGTGAGGGCAATTTCACGATTTCTCTCAAATTTTGAGCTTTAGTTCTGTACGAATTTTTCATATACAAAAGAACTTAATGCATACATAGTTACTTCTGACGAATTCGACCATCGGTTCGCCGATAAAGCTCTCTGAATCATCAGGCACACGGACACGTGCGATGCTTGTTTTTCCTAGTATAGTCTTATCGTTCGAATCGCCTTCTGCATCCTACAATATATATTAAACAAATCCATAGCAACGAATGCTGAATCTGAAATTTAACTTCCTTGCCAATGGTGGCATCTTTCCTAATTACTAGGTACCGTAAACTACAGCTTTATTGCCATTCATTGATACAGAAGAAAACTGTGTACTTCATTTTGAGCCTCTTGAGAGTAACCTATTTGATTCGCTCAATCAAGTTCAAATTCATATATATATATATATATATATATATATATATATATATATATATATATATATATGCATATTCACATGTATATACAGTCAAAGATGTACGTGCAGCTGCTACTTTAGGTCCTTTATCAGAAACATCCTGTAGCACTCTTAAAACGTGATGCCAAAAGTTTCCACAACAATAGCCAACACATTGTAAAAATAGTCAACAGATTATAAAATTCGTGTATTTCACTGTGTTCAAGCATGATCGTCTCTTTGAAGTACTGTTGTCCACTAGTGCTGTTAGTATGCGCTTGTGAACCATCAGGTACTACTACAAAATTATGCAAAAAAATTCCAGCAAACACCCCTCTAAAGTAATTTAACATTTTTCTTTAGGAAGGAAAGTGAGAAAGCCAACTTACCAGTTTCAGATGGACGTAAAAGACGTAGTTTGATCGCCACTCAGCGCCTTCCACCAACTGAATGACGATTCCTTTTGACGTTTCACCCGGTGCGAACCTCATCTGCAGAATTTACACCACTGCGATATGATATAAGTAAGTCAGGGCGCAGTGAGGCATGTATTCAAGCATTCCGCAGAGCACGACGCAATCTGCGTTTTCTGCATATGCAGCTGACTCGCGGAAATACTGGAACGTAGCAATAAATAATTTGAAAAATACTCCAAAGCTCTCGTAGAAAGGCCATTCTATGTGAAATCAACAAAGGCCAGCAATTTAACTCATAATCGCTTAATACCTCGTTTCATGCTTCCTTACGACAATGACAGTTATGGGATTTCGAAAATTTTGGCAGGGTTCTAAAATGGGAGCGTTTTTGGTGCCACTACTGCAAACTCAATGGCTTCGGAATTGATTCATGAAATCAAAGCTCACGGGAGGAGGCGGATTCTCAATTCGCGAAATCCGCTTGCCAGTATAAAAACAGACGCATCATGCAAGGAAAACCTTTTTCTCTGTCGGAATTTGAACATGTGCGCCTAAACAAAAAGGAAGTGCAGGAGGTCGAGACTGCAAGATTAAGGGGTAGGACGATTTCTGGAATGCTGTTTCAAAACTGCTCTAAGCATGTTCGTCCCATTCGATGCAATAGACCGCAAAATTGAAATATATTGAAGATCGGACAGGCGGGCAAAAAGAGCTTTTACTATATGTAGTTTTTGTCAGAAAAGGAACACAACAGCAAATGCATTACTACGTCATTAAAAAGTGAAGAAATTCTGTTGGGAAATAGTCGAGCAAATGGTTTGAAATGTCAGCTATATAAGGTGACAGGAAACACAAGACTGTACTAAAAATAACTATATTCATTAATTAGAAGAGCAAATTTGAGGTTAAAACAGGCAACCACTGTTTACTGAATAAGAAATATAACAGCGAAGGAAAAACGCAACCTGTTTCACAGCGTGAAATACTTCACAGCCGATATCGAGAGACCTTTTCTGTGCAAAATGTTTTAAGAAATTATGACAAGGAGAAACACATGGATATCTGCATAGTGATGAACAAATACATACTGTTTCCGATTTGAAAAAGAAATGTAGATCCTTCTTGGCTACACCATTCACAGTAGTGTATCGGAAGGTGACTTGTTTGTCAGTTGGACCGTTGCGTAGCACCTGTAATTCTAGCCGCATTCATTGCATCGGTCATGCCATGCGATCGCATCCTCTCGTTCGTTGTTTTAAGTTTGATAAGTTTCCTTCTTTCTCGATAACTATTTCAAGCGAATATTTGAAGCAATACATGTTAAAACTACTTCTGCACTAATTCCAAACACAATTACACACCCGAGTCCGCCCCTCTGAAAGTTGAATATTCATTCAATCGATGAGTTTCATAATAGACATAAACTTCGGTTGCATCGATGTTTTTTTTCGATTTTCATACGCGAGCATTATGAAATGAAATATTATTACCAATCTAAAGTCT
Source organism: Baylisascaris procyonis (assembly GCA_037389465.1). Lineage (NCBI taxonomy): Eukaryota > Metazoa > Nematoda > Chromadorea > Rhabditida > Ascarididae > Baylisascaris > Baylisascaris procyonis. Next base: position 1,120,964 of record JAZARR010000033.1, on the reverse strand, counting down.
GATGGCTAACAAAAAAAATCCACCATGAAGGACTTATGCAACATCCATATCAAGTTTTGGAGCAATTAGCGTCAAAGTTCGTAGAACTCAACTCGAAAATAGACCGAAATAGAATAACTAAAACCGACCGTTAACCTGACCACAGTAACGCCCTTTCGAACTGCATAAACTCGAGCCGAAAACTCGATCGATCGTTCAGCTGCAACAAAACCAATTTTTTATTGTGTGCGCAAATCGCTGAGTCACTAAGATGAAATCACACTGGAATTGCCGTACTTATGGCGAAACTGAACTGTGAACATTCGGAAGTGAGCTTATTCTAAAGAAATTTTGTTCGATTATGTAATAATGATTCTTGCGTTAGCAAAAAAAAAAAAAGATTGAATTTCTCTAAATAGCGCACCAATTTTGTTCTTTTGAGTAATTATTTCTTTTTTTTAAATGCTCTATTGGAGCACCAATTTCCAGCTATTCTGAATTCTTACATAATTCGCTTCTCAGTGATGTCACCACGATTCAAAGCCCAAATCAACACCGCAACACGAGTGAAATTAATGAACACTGATCGAAAGGAAATCAGAAACAAAAGCGCTAATATCTCTCATACGAAGTTGACAATAACTATTAAATATTCCTTCAAAGCAAAACTGTTGGCTCACTTATTACTGCCGCCTGTTTTGCCTTTTTTGCGTTGGTGAGAAGCTTTTCGGCCTCCCATTCGGTGTCCGTTTTGCGCTGTGCAGCCGCCATGCGCCGTGTCGCATTAATTCGATAATAAAGGCGATCATGAACCTTTAATTCAAATGTTAAAAATGCTGGAAACGAACTAGCAAAGGAGCAACTAAAGAAGCAAAATTCTCGACAAAATCATCCTCATTGAGGAATCAGTTTCACGCATACGCTTTTTCAAACCCATTCACCAAAAAACTAAAACAAAAAAAAAAAAACAACTCAATCACCTAAATGTATCCTGCAGCGTTTTCATATTCTTTCGTGGATTAGCGATGCAAGCGTAGAAACAGAAAATGAAAGCGATATGCTTGTCAATAAACCTGATTTCTCTTCAGTCGATAAGCAAGTAGCCTGGCTTGATCGTCAACCGAAAGTGAAGGGTACGTTTTCGAAACCTGCCGCGAAATTTGACGAATTGTTTCGAAATCGGGAACCACGCACGATGTTATTTTCTGAAAAGGTATGTTGTCGATTGTATCGAATTTTTTTCTACACTTTGATTAGAATTGACCGAACCCAGGCAGTACTACGATGCACAATACGATTGTACGCAGAAATTTCCGTTAAGCACTATAACTTGCAAAGACGAATTTTAACATGCAGTGATGGAGTTTTCAAAGAGTGACCTGAAAGCACTCAAAGAAAAGGCTCCTCCTGCCTCCTCTTTCAACTATCCCCCCCCCCCCTGCGGCACTTTAAAGGCAATTTTTTGTGCTAAATAAGATGACTGAACACAGCGAATAGCTTTACATTTATTATTACTCTCGCAATTTTTTTAGATTGGTTACTATACTGTGCTTTCCTAACACTGTTGAACGAACAAACGCTTAACGCCGGTTACCGCATCGCTCTCGACAGCAATCTCCTTAGCGAATCGCCGAAGAATTGCATCGACGTCTTCTGTTTCCACTGACTTTTGATCAGTCAGTTCCAGTTCGAGATCCGCTTTCTTCCTTTTCCAAACTTTAATGTCGGCCAAGTAGGCTGCCATAACTAGAACCGCAAACAGAGCCAGTGTAACGGCCGCCTCCCAAACATCAACCACATTCGGCGATATCACTGATAGGATCTTAACTTAAGACGGTTATTTAAAAAAAACTCACGCACAACACAGTTTCCAATAAATGACGAGAATTTTCTTGTTCGCCTTCACTTACAAAATTTCCCTTTAATATCTCCGTGAAGCATGCTTAAATTATTTATTATGGTCTAATATTGTTCAAAGTGCGAAATAAAGCACACAGCCCCAGCAATGCACTTAACAGCTTTTTGTGGAGATCACCAAGTAAGTTTGCTACCCTGGATAAACGACGAAAAATGCAAAAACAGGCAGCTGGAACAGTAACATCCCCATACATCGCCTCTCTTAGGAGGGCTTCTAGATCAGCTTCTTAGTGCACAACGTATTTCAACGAGTAACATGGACAATCACATCTTTTTGAGAGCACCTATCGCCTAATTGTCTGAAGCGAATCTGCATTTAACTTAGAATCGACAACATCTATTAGTCCATCTAATAAACAAAAAATTTCACATTGATTAATGGATGCGTTCTCAGCTCCAGGAAATCATTACTATTCAGGAATATATTGACGTTAAAAATGGCTTTACTGTGAGCAGACGCAAACAATGCAAATTGGTTTCTGGCTTCATATAATAATGTTGGAAAGCAGATTGTCATAAAAGATTGCACTTTCATAAGGTTGCTGTGGAAAGCATAGTTTTGGAAAACGCGACAGAATTGAGAGCAAAGTACGATTAGAAGCCAAATATAGGCGAAGCAGCTGAAGACTGAAGTCACTGCGAAGACGGCAATTTCTTGGATGCGAGTGCCTCGTGGAGATGGGATCGCCATAACGCATATCGCACTGATGCAAAGTAAGTTGAACGCAGCCGAGCCTGGAAGATATGTGATTGCACCACAATGCAAGATCACTAAAATAAATTGTTATATTGTGTGAAGTTCCAATCTGCGAAACGTTGGCAGGTTTAACTGGAGAAAATTGAAACCAGTACAACGCTCTCTACCCCTCCTTCGAAGTTGCCACCCTTCACTCTTGTTCCGCAGAAGCTGTTTCGGGGCGAAACTAGTGTCGCCATTTTCGCTTGGCGAAAGAAACTTTGCACCTCTTGAAAGCATTATTACTGAGCATATATTCATTTTTCACCTAATCTTTAGAGACTACCAGCCATCAGCATGTATCTGATATATGCACAAGTGCTGCTTTCAGGTAGGTTCTGCTGTTACAGTTGGAGGATGCAATGAGAGTACAGTAGCTAAGGACAACCCCAGCAGAAGCTTCTCGCTTATTAGACATAGCTGCCATCTGAAAGATTTCTCAGGTTTATTGTCATGATGCACATGGAAATGAGCCGTGAAAACGAGGAAAGTAAATTAATTAAAGCGACTAACTTCAGCCAGTTTGCCTCAGGAAAATGACATTAGTTTTCTTGATGAGTTTTTAGAGATTTTAGCAAGATTGGTTGAACGATGCTTATTGTCAAAATATTGCCAAAAGTTTAACGATTTTCTCATGTCAATCAAACTGCATTCAACCTCGCGTGAAACTTCGAGTGAAGGTTGCAAGATTTCACACCAAATGGCGAAAATAACGTGGCACACCAAACGCGAATAGCCGCATTCACTTCCTTTCCCAAAGAAGGAAATCCCACTAAGGTTGAAGTTTTTCATCTTCCCTCCACTGCCAATAAAAGTTCCTTTCGAAGGAGCAGTGTTCAGATGCAACGCCATATTTTGTTTTTTTTTTGTCTTTGGATAGCAAAAAAGCAGAAATTGCAGAGCTTCGATCTGTTCATCTGTGTGTCGTTCAGTATATATTGTTTCTAGATCTAGTGCACTTTATGGAGTAGGTTATCATGGTAATTCAGGCCCAATTTCCAAAAATTCTTCCCCTTCAAAATGCTACCCAAAAATTTTCAAAAAAATTTCTCCCTTCTCTCGATTATAGGGTTCCATGACCTGTTTCATGACCCTTCACGTTCCTCCTTTATTGAAGGTGCAGAGTTCGACCCCAGACAAAGATGAAAGCTTTTGCAAAATGTATTTCTATCCTATATGAGACGGATTTTGCGAAATGAGATCTTTATCTCTCTTACAGGCCACTTCCTCCTTGAACCGAGCTAGTAGACATCCAATCAGTTAAAGTGGCATCATAAGCACCTCCATTTTTTGAACGCTGCCGAAAATTTCAAAAGCTGGTAATCTTTCCTCTAACTAAGCAGTGCTCATAAAATTTGATCTTAAAAGGTAAATTAGGAAGTGCGTCGTCCAACAGTCCCTATTCTCGAAATATAGTCAAGTTTTTCAAAACCGCTTCGATCTTGTCGCCATAAAGCAGTGGCAATGAAATTTTGGTTTTACGAAGCAGTGCGGCTTTTTTTATGTATGCAGAAAGTATTTTGTTCGAGCTCAATAACATATTTTTGGACACGTCCCTCAGTCCGGTTCCGGTTTTGCCCAACTCAATCTTCTAGTCTCCGTCTCCCAAGAAAGGAGCGGTATTTCTTAAAAAGGAGGGTTTACATTCAATTTCTTGTTGAAGAAGTATTGTCACTGAATGTATAACACGGCTCATCAACTGCGAATGCATAACCCTTATTGACGCCTTTAATAGATGCACTAAAGGTAATAAGTGGGCGAAACGCAACCAACCTACGATGGTACCAGGGCCGAGATCACCAGCTCTGAACGAGTTGCCAATTATTTCGATTATTGACAGTAGTATCTCCGGTGCACTGCTGCCAAGCGCCTTAAATGCGTTTCAATTAAACAATCATCTTTTGGAGCGTACGTGTTCATCGTCTCACTGCATATGTATTCATCAATTTCACATTTCGACGATACAGATTTTATTTTGGCTAAAGAAGATCCGATCTTTGTGATTTTAACATGAACATCTAGTTGACGACTAGTTCATGCCAATTTCCACGTCTTGATCTTCCGTCTCTCAATGTCGCTCTTATCCATGTTAGGTCTGTGTTAGTATCATTTGTTAGATTTTGAAAAATTCCTCAACATCTGTGACTACTCAACGATTTATATGTTCTTATTTTTTACGAAAATCGCCGAAATATACTCGTACCATAAGCGTTAGATTGGCGACCGTCGGGTTCCATATGCGAACCTCAGTGCATTCCGGCTCAGGTGCCATTAGTTCTTCTGCCACCAAACGGTTCTTTTTCGATCGTCTTAATCGCACCTTCCTGTATTTTTTTAGTACATTTTATTTTGAAGCTTTCCTCGATATTATTTAACAGTGTTACTCTCTGAAAATTATTTGTACATTTTCATCGTTGAAAATTGGTCTCGTAGATGAACTTTACAGACGGAAGGTCATAGTAAAGTGAAGTGTACTGCTTTCTTAGGTTTCCACATGCGCCACACTCTCCACTTAATGTTTAGGTATCTACTGTAAGCAAGCACAACCATTAATAAGCTAAACTCCCCACCTTCCTAACAACTTTCCTGTCATTTTCTTCTCTACAGCTCATCGTGTATGTTTTAAGGTATGTTCACTTGGCATTTCTCACCATTTATTTAGTTCATTGCGATATGACACATCACAGTCAACAGCACAATGAAATAGAAGACCTGAGAAGTTCAATTAGTCCTTTCTTTGCGATGTTAGGAGTACAACGAGAAAAGATTGCTAAGCTCGTGCAAGAAAAGATTCGGGAAAGGTGTAGAACAAAGACTAAGGTGTTTTTTAAATTCCGCATGTGAATTAAAACTTTGCATGTAAATTAGCCTTTCCACTGCAGATGAAATACGCGATTTTTTTTACTGAAAATGTAAACATACCCGAATATTTTATTCATACTTTATGATTATCCAGTTAGCTCGCTGCCTGATCTTGAAAAGACCTCAGAGACTCTAAACGTTAATGCAACATAATACCTCGTGTAAAGCAGGATATTTGCTGACTACATAAATTTTGTCGTTACTATATAAATGCCATTCAAAGTTTTAATTGCAGACAATCAAATGACTTCAGGTCGTAGAATCCGAAAGTGTCTTGTCGAAAATTACAGATTCTCGAAGCATCTTATTTCCTTGATTTAAGGCTTTCCTTGAATAGAAGACTCCTCTGAACGAATGACTCTCATAAAAAAAGAAGGAAAGGAAACGCCACTCGAATAAAACAAAGTGTTGGCACGATATACGCCGTTGCATTTCCGATCATCAGACTAAAGCTTGTATTGGCATAAAATACTTAAGTGATTCGCAGTAATTTATTCATATTTTAATCGAATCGACCATTCGATCTGCTATGAGGATTTTCGTTTTTTGTGCACGTGTGGCCCGAACTGTTGTGGCACGCAGCCTAACCCATATATTGAGCACATATGCTTTAACCGTTGTTGAAGTTAGCGGATTAAATTGAGAGGCAGTAGAGAGGCGGTTACATCTGCGTAGATTTTATTCGTTAAAATTAGTGACTCCGGCTTCAGTGGTTCTCGAATTGAAACCACCGGGAAGCAGGTAGACAGACACGTAAAAGCAGACATATCAGCAGAAAGACGACATTTTCACCACAAATGCAACAAATGCAAACAAAATGAGAAATCGTTTGAGCGGAAATTTTCTATAAACGAAAAACAAAGCTCATCGATGAATTCTTGTGGTGATTCAGCGAGAAGGTGTGAAGCCAATGCGAAAGTAAATTGTTTTTTTGTTTTTTTTTTTTAATCGGTGCGATAAGCTCTAAACGAATGATCGATTTAATGGGTATACATTTAAGGCATCTAAACGTGATGGGCAATTAACCTGTCCCGTTTAATCATTATTATTACATAGGCATTGTATTCACGTGGCAATGAATCAAATTTACGATTACTATCGGAAAAAAATTCAGCGATCATTACTAAAAGAATTGTGTAATGCAAAACGAAAACGATAGCTCTTTATACGTCATAAAATAGAAAACAAACACGCACAAACTTTTCATTCAATAAATGTTTTATGGCAACATGCTCAGAATGAAATTTCTGCTGGAAAAAAATAGACTTATCTACGGAAAAAGCAGAAAGAGAAAGTTTTATTACCGCCAGTATGAAAAAGCCACTATCGCATCCCTTGAAAGAAAAAATAAATTCTTTCTCTAAGAGGTCCACCGAAATTTGAAAGATTTTCCAATCACGGTAAAACTCCTGAAAAATGGTGGCTCGATGTGGAGGAGTGGAAGGAGGGGAGGAGAAGGAGGCAATCTTGATGTCTCATCTGTGCTATTTTTGTACGCTGATGAACGATTGAAGTGATTTCGTCAAATTTTTGCAGTGTCCATAGTTTCTCAGAATGTCATCGATTTGTTTTGATGGAATAACAAAGCGCTTTGCCGCATGAAAAATGCAAACTGTATTGCAACGAGATATCTAACGTTCACCTCGTCAAAAAAATTTTACAGCGCATTTATCAAAGCGCTCTTGGATTTATCAGGAACAGGTCAGTGAAGCTTCAAAAGAGTTGAAATAGTACCTTGTAGCAGAGGTAATCTTCTCTATTGAGCACATGAACACATCGGCTGCAATCGCGATTCCTAGGAAGCAGTAGAGCAAAACCAGAAGATAAAACACGGTGGTTGCCGGTGTGGTCTGCATCGCCGGGACCAAAAGTCCATCTTTGCATCGCATCGATGTTGCATCGCTTGAGTTCATCGGCTTTCTGCCTGCAGAATTTCACTGTACAGGTTAACGGTTCATAGTACTTGCAATAAAACACCCTTGCGACGAGCATTCAGACGATTTCAGCAGTTTCACAGTATCATATATCATACCTGTGAAAACTTTTTTCATTTGCAATTAAAATGGGTGGTCAGAAGGATCGAAGCTGGAAACGATCAAATCCGATCCAAAATTTGTATCTTCCTAAAATAGAACAGGTGATGAAGAGTTCAAGCTAAATTAACGAAATTAAATCGAAGTTCTTCGATACCGCGAACAGAGAACACGTGCTTTTACCAAAAAAGTGTGACGAGACGTGCTCATCCAACTGTCCTGCCATCGAAAAAAACAGGAAGTTTGCTGCTTCACACTGTTCTATTTTTAAACAGTTCTGTGAACAGCGAGAACGGAGGTATGCAGCCGCATGTCTACACTTGCAATCGAAACGTGCAGTAATTACTACTCACGATTGCAAACATACTGGCCATCAGTTAAGTGATGTAATAAGCGTGATGCCATTAACATATATTAAAGATGAATACCTCTTCGTACCTCACAGCTGGTAATTGTGGCCGATTTAAAGTTGAAGTTAATTCTTGTATTTTTCGAGGCAATTGAAAATACCTTGAGATATAATTGTCTTCATATAACTTTATTATTAGCATGCGCCGTGAAAAAAGAATCGGCTGTCTTCTAAAATATGGCACGCGGAAGCTAGAGGTAGACATGAAACTAACTTTGAAACGAGACGAGCGCTTGCTTTAAAGTGAATGATGAAAACCGGAAATAAGATCACTGAAGTGAGTGAGTATGATACGTTTTCGTGAAAAAGAAAAGCTCTCTCGTGAATGCGTTGCTTTATTTACAGAGCGGAAAAGAACACCAGTTCTAACGATTCATGAATCAATAGAACAATATTTGAGAAACGTCAGTAAAGGCTGGTGCTCTTGGCTCTATATAGAAGTAGGTCATAGAGGCGGTTTTCCTTCTGGGGTTGTACTCGTCGTGCAATATACCTCATTCCGAAAGGAACAGCATCCCTGAGGATATGGGTGTTTAGAGCGTTTGAGAAGTGGAAAGGGCCCAAAGCTGCAGCGGTATTCCTAGTGCTCTGAAGAACATGATCAGCTTTCACAAATTGCTATCACTGTTGACGTTGTTGTGAACTATTTGCATTAGTTCATCCTCTCAAATATTTCAAATGCTACTCGATGACAGTATTTCTTAAGTGTGGGCATCACTATAGCATTAAGTATGTAAGTAATTTATGAATTTTGAACAGATTCGGGACCATGATAGGTCGATGTGAATAGAAAGCCACCCAATACTACGAAGTTTTCACGTACTTGTCTATGGATGCTGCTTGTTTCATAGAACAAATCTGTCTACACTCATACTATTGGCAGCTAGCTGTTCAACGCCGATTTTCAATGAATTGTCTTGAAAATTCGAAACTCACTTCCAAATGGACGTTCAAAACACAAGTTTTCCAAGATGAGAGTCAATTAAGTGAAAGCGCGCCCGCATAAAAGGTTGTAGATACTTGTACGGGTACTGCACCAAACGGTCGCTTACGGCTTCCCTCATACCTACCGTTAAATTTGAACTCTGACCCCTTTCAAATTGAAAAGCAATGTTATTATCCACTCTGAAGAAAATCGAACGACCACTCAAGCATATCCACTAAAGGATATCACTTATGCAATACTGATATGAAATCATACTTTATTATCGTTGCACATTCAATACGACTATATAGCATAATGTCGCAGAGCCCTGGTAGGAATATTAGTTGGCAAAATCCTCCACAAAAGATGACCCAGGGGAGTGGCACGATAAGTGCTTTTAAAATTCCGCTGATCACGCCAGCCAATTTTTATTTGTCAAGTAATAAAAAAAGCGCGATAAGAAATTTCTGTTGCAACGACACCAAGCGTTCGTATAAACCTTTCGCGAAGGAATCATTATTGGGTGTTTTGTGATCTAGCCGATTGTAAATTTGAATATATAAAATTTCAAGCAAATTCTAAACGCATCCAATTTTTATCAATTTTGTTGGATCGATTTAGAAATTTGCAAGCAACGGTTTGCATAAGATATCACACTTACAAAATTTCTCACCTCAAGCTTCTGTTATTCCCGAATGGAAGTTACCAGACATAAAGACAGACATGAACACATACAAAAAATGCGCACATACACATCTACGTATGCACGTATATGACCTTCGTCAGAACTTGATTTGGAAATGTAAGAATACAAAAGCGTATAAAAACAATGAATAGAATATGAGAAAGACTTCACAAGTAGATAGTAGACACAAATATCAATAATGTTTTAAGCGACTGAAAAAAAAAAACATGAGAAAAGCCTTCTCTAGATAAAGCGACTTCTAAATCCGTACAATTGATAGAGATGATAATAGAATAAGTTTTTAACAGTTCATTAATAGAACAATGCACTCGTAGTGTTTTGTCAGTTGCTCTACATGGTAATATAGATGTGAATGAAATGTTTGCGCTCAATGATTTACTAGCGATACTGCCTGTACTACACAAACTGATGGCGATCTATTCGTTTCCTCCATTTCCTCCTTAAGCAAACTTTCCAATTCGCAAATCTTTAAACTTTCTGATAGAAATCACTTTAAAACAGACTTCGAAAGCAAAAACAGACTTTCAAATATCTAATAGAAGTGCGGAATTTTTCAAATATCATAAGGGATAATTTTTCAAATATCATAATTATTCGTAGAAAAAAATATAAAGAAGATGTTTAAAAAACGAAAATAGCATGAACAGCGTTCCTCTTCACTACTACCAAAAAATCAATGTGAAATCAGTTTAACGCTATTTGCGAAGCAAAATGACAGTGGACGTGCAAGTGCGTTAAAATTTTCGCGCGATTTCTCGGTGATCGAGTAATGCAAATAATGCAGTAAAAGCCATTTTTTATTCCTTCATTTGATGTACTGAATTCAAGTCGCTTTACAACAGTTTGTTGCGCCAGATACTGAAACAGCTTTTTATTCGCCAACTGCACCACAGTAATTTTAAGAAGTACTTTTATAGTGCTTGGTGAAGAATGCATCTGTTGCACTGTCAGGAACGACGTGGCTTTGGCATCAGTACTATCGCAAGGTGGAAATAATCTATTGAGAGAATATAAAAAATGGACTACTATTTTGCTGCCCCTGTTAACATTTGCTAGAAATCCAAATAGTTGAAAGGCCTCAAGTTTTGTATTTCTCTTACATCATAAGATCTTGGAGGAAAAATTGCGAAACACTGCATTTTTTTCTGGAAAAATTGTTATAGTTTGTCAAACTACAATAGTAGGTAAATTGTAGGTAAATTGGGAGAAGTATCACATCGAAGAATAATCGTCATTCAGGATTTAATAGTGGCTGTGACAACGATAAAAATATTTTCTCTAGCATTGAAATTATTTTAAAGAACTTATTAGTGGGACTTCCTAATATTCTAGGTCCAGCTAATTCAACAAGTACGTGTAAATATAGCCCTAATCTATTGATTGAACGTGCAAGAGCGATCCAGTCAGTGATATGAAAAATATTTGAAAATTATAGAAAGAATTATAATAGGAAGTCCATAAAAAATGTTTCAGCGCAAAATGCTGATTTCATTCATGCAGCTTAGTTTTCGCATTTCTGCCCCACTGTTATCCGGTTTTGCAAATTTATCTACCAAAATGCACGATGGCAATGTTGTTTCTGTGCGCACATATATGTGTATCCGTTCGCCTGATAGTTTCAACTTTGTGGCCAGTTACAAGAGTATTACTATAATCAGTATAGCAGCAACTACTATATATAGTATACGTATATAGTATAAATTAATATATTATGTATGTAGTATAAATTAATATATAAGCTGATACAAGGAAGGGTATAGAAATTTGATGGGTATATTGTAAAGCATCCATTAACCGCAAAAGAAATGGGAATATTTAAAGGTGGAAAAAATTTACGCGCATTTTGCATCGGTCGTTTTGTAAAGGAATTGTGCGAGCGATCGAATTAACTAACATTTAAACGTATTTTTGTGTATTCATCATTTTTTCGCAGCTTATGAAACTATTTGGATAGATAGACGAGGCGCAAAAACGCATATTATAGCAGCCATTTTGGCAAGATTCTTCATTTGATTTTAATATAAGATAAAACTTAACTAATTTATATGTGTTTTGTAGATAATTGCATCATTAGCATTCAGTCTAAATATGATACCCTTCCATTCCTGTTCATTAAATACATGTTGCAAATCACTGGATATCAAAGCTAATCCTTGAAAAACGAGTTTAATCCATTATATCGATGCAGAAAAAGTGAACTAGATAGAGATGAGGTAGGAGTTAAAAAAGGTAATTCGATGCAAGGACGCTCATAATTGATGTGTGTTTGGAGTACAGGTTTTTATTGCGCAATTAGATGTGCAAGGTGAGATGGTTGTTGACTGAGAGTGTCGCGGTTGCCACTAAAGGCTGCATTGTGAATTTTGCTTTATGATTCAGGCGATTCTGGTTTTGGCCGTGCACACATTTCACCTGATTGCGAATGTTGCAGTTGGCAAACACTACGTCACTACTTCAACACTATCTCTTCCCACTCGTCATCTATGGACAACGCAGCCGGCTCTCCCCGATTATATGGGCCGTGCACCTCTAAGCTCATTTTAAATTGTTGTGCTGTTAAAGCCAAACTGATCTCATTTCAACTAGCATTTTTTTGACGGATAAAACAAGTTACTAGGAGGGAGAATGACAGCAACGGCGCACCTTGCTGCGATTAATTTTTTAGGTATTAGATGAAGCGGCTGAAGTTGAAATACATTATAGCTTCAAGCCGTCGTTAGTTATGCACAGCTTTACAAAATAAAAGCAAGTGAGAAGCATGCCAGAAGAGCTGACATGACCTGAGATTTTCTCTGTTCTACTGATAGGATGAATCGCTCACAGAAATTGCCGAAAAACAGCTCAACATATGCTACGATATATTTATATTCTAAAGGATTCGACTGGTCTACGAACCTCCCATAAAACTCATTTCTCCACATTATTTGCAAAGTAGCAAGTGTAAAATGCGACTCGACATAGCATAAAATACATGCAAACAGGTAGAGCAACTTAAAATATGTATAACTTCTATAGAAGTTGATGGAGCAACTTGAAGCTGGTATAAAGGTCATTAATTATGGTCAGCAAATTCCGTGACTACTGACTTCAGTGGTTTGCATGTATTCAAACTACCGAACACACAGACGAGCAGATAGACACGCATACATAGACGCATGCATGCTCAGAGGCACGGATTCGCCACAGTGCACTTTGCAAGTGCAACTCGAAAAAGCGCACAAAAACGGACCGCTTTTTTCGTAATTCTAAAAATAACACATGCAGACTCTGACAGACAGACAACAGTGAACGAAAGAGATGCAATGAACAAATTTTTTGATAAAGAGGGAGCGAATTTTGCACAGATTTTTGCACAATTTTGCACACTTTTAATTCGAATGATTATTTAATTGTAAGAAGCTGCTAAGGCATATGCTAATACTTTACGTTCAAACTGTTATGTATGCATCACTTAAAGTGAATGCTGAAAATGTTATTTAGTTGCACTTGAACATCCATTGCAGTTTTTTTTGTGCAACATTGTTCTTCCAAAACAACTATTCGCTTTCTTACCTTATTGACCTAATTTTAGAAGTGGAAAAAAGATTGTTCAATGAGGCAATTAATTGTGGTTTTGGTCGATTGTCCAAACAATGTTTAGGTGCGAAACAAGTAGCCAGAGTTTCATCCGGAAATCACTTTTCGAGTGATCGTTGGAATTCGGTGTGCATCAGTCTTCAAAACCTGTATCTAGGTTTATAATCTTCAGGTGCGAAGTACTTGTGAATATCAAAACCACACTGTCCAAAAAGCAAAAAAAAAATCAACCTCAGGACTTATCATCGAATTGTTGCAGCGAAAAGCGCCTCATTTTCCTCATATTCTCGACTCTCTTTTGCACTTACGCATATATTTCCGATAAGGTGATAGCACACCGTAATGCAGCGCTCAAAAACTTGCAACACCAATATAAAATAATGAAATTTAACTTTGCAAAAGTTGTGGTCCAAAAAGAAACTCAAAAAAGTATTGTATTTCCTATTTCAGCAATTGGCGTGAAATTTTTCTTAACGCTCAATGAAAACGTATCATATTCCAGAATCATTTCAGCATTGCAGCACTAATTATGTGAAAAATCTGGCACTTCTTCTAAATGGAGTAGCGCAAAGTTAAACGACGCGATGAATCATCGGCAATAAGAACACAAGTTCGCCTTGCTTTGTGTTTTTCCAGAAACGTTTCCAGACTGCCGCCATTAGACTTTAGAACCTATTTTATTTAGATATTGGCATACTTACTATCGTCACTCAGCTTTTCGATTGCACTTTACCGTGTTTTTGAAAAACGTGTATTTTGCTAATGATAACAACAATAAAACTTCGTGATAAACAAATCAAAACCTGACAGACAAATGAAATATGTTAAACAAAACTTAATCAACATTTATGCTAAAAAATGTCGCATTTGCAGACAATCAGAAAAGTAACGCTTATTCACTCAATAAGGTTCTGTCGATATGTGAGAAAAGTCGGGAATCGTATAGTAAAGAAGCAAGAAATAGAAAACTAAAAAGTCGCAGGACGATCGGTGGTCTGAGTGGGCGATAAATGGACAGAACGGTAGTAATGAACTGTAAGATGGTCGAGATCAGCAAACTGGCGTGGTGCCATGAATGACGGTTGGCGACTGTGTGACCCAACTGCTGGTCACAACAACCACTAGGCAACGTTGCGCGACAACCCAACCTCGGCGATCTCGCAGCGCCCTTTCGGTGACACATTCAAACGGGCCACGACCACACATGTCGCTCCTCCTCCATACACAAATAATTCAGCCTGGCCTCATCTGTCCTCTCTATGAATGGGTGATCTTTCTTTACGCTCTTTCCTCATCTCGTTATCGATTCCCCGTTAAAACCCCTCTAAAACTGGTGTGTGTGCAACCGAACACACTCTGCAGATGATAGTCATTGAGTGCTGTCCATTTGGGCTTTATTGATGTTGCAGCCACTCCGCCTGACGAATGTCACCACATAATTGTCCACCCGCCCTCAGCCAAGCATTGTCACCGCAATGGCAAGCAGTCATTCGCCCTAATCTCAAAGACAAAAGGTGCGCTCATTCATCCACTAATTTTTTTATTTTGACTCAAGAACTCGAAACAAAAGCATTTCATATTCGCTACTGTGGTTTTAAGCCCATGTTATGATACCATCGTGCGAAGAGAGAGGGTCGAAGCTAAAAGCTCAGGGAGCAGCCGTGATTCGAAACCTAATTTCATTCATGACTGGGTTTTAATGCCAGCTGCTGTCCACAATTTTCACACCAACCTTGCTCATCCCCATGATGATGACATTTTAATGTGCCGCAGCAACAAGACAGCATCTACCGCTTCTATTCATCCTAGAAGCTACGAGTATTCAAATTTTGAAGTGTGTATCTCCTCCGACGAGCAGTGCCAGCTATCCGCAAACACTGCTCACTGATCAACGGCAAATGAAACGATGCCAAGACTGGTCAGTATGGTCATTGATTTCCGCGTTGTATGTTTGACAAATTGTTTGAGTGGAGATGTTTCACCCTTCTTCCATCTCGATTCTATCTGAACGTCGATCGACAAACCTTTATATAATGACTAAAGGAGTCGTATAGCAGTCACAAACGACATTTGCGATGAGGTCAATCAGCCTTAAATTTTGGCATGCTGTATGAGCAGTGTTGCCTGCTGACCTCATGAATTGCTGCAATAATGCCTCATCTCATTACTGCAAAGTGGTTATTTGATTTGCAGTCTCCTCGCATATATTTTCTTTCTTATATTTCCTTTCTTTCTATATGACATTTATGCTCTTCATTTACTTCATTTTCATGTTTGTAAGCCCCACAAACTGAAGAGCATTATTGATGAAGCTTTATGGGTAGTTGCTCGTGATTATCACATGAAAATAACCGTTTATCACAATGTGGATCAAATATTTTGACTATGTGCCTTACCAGTTATCAGACCAATTTTTCCGTAATAACACTACCAGGAGATCGTCAGTCGTGCTGTTGCCACGGAATTTAATAGAAGGTTTGTCTGATGCCGATCTCCAGAATGGTTGAGAAAAAATCGAAAATATTCGTTTGTAATCTGTAGAAGAGTGCATACGGGACGTTTAGGGCTCCACAAACCAAGTTCTTGGGCTCATAGAAGTGTGAACTTTTCCTTTCAAGTGGGAACGGAAAGGAGGAGAAGGAGAAGTGCGCGAAAGCGACTTGAGATATACTCAAAGTATACTCTGTTGTATCTATTCTTGCCATGCTGTTAAAAGCAACGCTACTGCTCATACTAAACACAAGCATCTGCAAAGGCTGGAAGATTTTCGTTTCGTTATTGCAAAGGTTCGTCACTTGCTGAAAGAAAAGTTGAGATCGAGCTTAGAGCAAGGTTCATCGGCAGATGAGAAACCGAATAGACATGGCACTGGAAAAAAAAATGGAGCGGAAATTTTAGCGCCCCATAATGCACTAAATTCACTAGCGATAATGCCTCATATTGAGTACAACTTATTGAGTGAATATTGTAATGAGACAACAAAACAAAAAAGGGAATACAGCAATATAGCAACTTTGCTGCAACTTATGATATAAGGAGTACAGCTATAATACACTCAAACGAAGTGCAGCAATTATAGAGCAACAATAGCAGTTTAGATTCTCCGGCTCCGTTCTTTAGTGGACATTGTGGAGCGAGACGTGAGACGATCAACTTTGTAGGACATAGGCCAGAGTGAATAATAGACGAACTTGTCATCCTGCTGGCGATGACAGTAAGAAGTGGTCACTCTACGAAAGCAAACTATGACACTTTAATTCTTAGTGTGCTATTTACAGATTTCACCAGATTTGTGCACTAAAAGGATGCAACGGTAACAGCGACCTTCATATATAAATGTTATAGCAATGGTACATCTTTTGCTAGTTCCCAATAAAAGTACATGAAGGAATCGAGCAAAGGAATCTGTACCAAGCACTTGACAAATTTATTCTGTATGAAATGAGAACGCTTTCACCGCTCGCTTGAGAAACCTGGAGGTGATAGTCGTTTTGTTAATGGGATTGATGAAAGAAGTGCTTTGACAATGCACTACAAAAGGATCTTGCTTATGCTTTAGGCCGGAATTTCAATTTCTGCTCTGGTGTTCCACTGTTTATCGAATTCCAATTTAAGCTATTGAAAAGACTTCTGGCGTGCAACTCTGTTCATTACAAAGGGCATCGTCCTAATGAAGTCTGAACAAGTGGTTAACCCTTTGATGCTTTGGGTGTGTCGTGGAACACGGTATTATTCTGCTGCTTATGAGTTATAAAAAAGCAATACTTACTGAGAAAACTTCATTTCGTTGCACATACAATACAATAAAATAATGTTAACTTAGTCAATCACACAGGAGTCGCAGTGAAAATTACAGAAATATCGCACAAAGTGCACAATATTATAAAAAAGATTATAGAATGCAAATAAAATAAAACATTTTAAAGAAACAAACTGTACACATCTGAGATCAATGAAGCTTTCGTATGCAAGACGTTGGTAATCAGATCTTCGATCAATAAGCAAAGGTACACAAAACAACGGTAAGAATGAAATGAAATTTTTTTTCAAACTTGTTTATTCATAATTGCGCTTATCACCATCATTTCATTCGATGCCACTACTTTTTCCACACTTCCGGCAAACTTTACTGTTCGATCGTTCCATTGCCGAACTCAAAAGGTTGAGCACTATGGAAAGATCGGGATGTTAACTTCTTGGACTGCAATTGAGAATTCGATGCGTTCAATCCCTATCCGTAAAAAATAATCTCTTCAACACCCCTTCTTCCCGACGATTTCCGGTCATCATAGTGCTCCCTCGGCGATCCACGCGGAAGACCCCGTACAAACTCTAATCAATTCATAATTTTGATCGGGGAGCCGTTAATCTCAAGAGGGTCAAACTTTATACACATGAATTGAGCAATTTGAGTCCCTTAATTTAAACGAAAAAATTTCAATATTCAAATGGTAGAATTTGGCGACTGAATGATCGAACAGCATGATTCATCAGATTTCTGTGATTCTGCTATGAATTGAACAGGGATATGAATTCAGTGCAATCCACTGACCAGACATCAAACATCACAAATCGACATTTAAAGTTCACAACACTGAACGGAGCTCTTCAGAAACACCGAGAAGTTTCTTTGCCTGCTGGCAGATAAACGGATGGTTTTAGTTGCCTATCTTCTACTGACATTTAAACATAAAAATAAGCAAAAGCAATTTCTTCACACCAAGAAGTGGAATTGTATGCACATTTTAAAGAGTCGGAAATGAGCTTTCTTAAATATAATATAATAGAAAAATCTTTTTAAAATGCATTTTTCAAGTCAACAATTCATATGAAACAGCTAGAACTACGAAACTAACAGTATAGATTACTTGGAAAGGTACAGATCTTGTAAGCGTTTTTCTTTCATTAGTTCGTTAGTCACGAAGCAGATCTTTCTGAAACGCGAATTTTAATATATCCATGAAGACAGAAGGAACAATACCTTCATATTCCGACTGCACTGCCTGGAGAGGTGAAAAAAACTTACAAGATCTGCGAAAAAGACATTAGGAATCACAAAAAAAAAATCCAACAGGAACTAGAAACAATCAAAAATATATTTAAAAAAATCAACTAATTTCTCAATATGACACCGAATTCACTGGAACCTAAATAGAACTAAACAAAAACAAAAATCACAAAACACATATTGTACCATAACTAAGGCGCTCATTTAAAGGGCGCAAAAGTTTCCAAATTGAACGACAAAAATTTTCGTGACAACAAAAATTTCAAAGGAAACGCATAATTGGATGATGGGTTCAATCGTCGATTTTGAAAGCGCGATTGTGATACGAGAACATAACGCTTATCAAGAATAATGTATTCTAAAAAAAACACGACATTCATAACGAATAGTGTTGAGTGAGCAAGTTATTATGACAAGAATTTGCAATACCGAGCAAACGCAGTGAATTTCTCTTAATCAAATATAAGACATGATATTCTCAAAGAGAAAGCATTCATCGAGTTAATAAGTGTTTTTTTTTTATTTCGTAACACATTCCTAGCAACAGTACTGATAGCGAATATTGACAAAAATTCCTCACATTTTTACGAAAAGAACTGTAAATTGCATCATCTAATTGTTAAAGTCTAGTGATTTTCAAGATTAAAAATGTAATCAAATCAAGTTGTTTTCTTTAGATGAGCTACCTTAAAGCCCACTTAATATATTAGCAGTCGATGTCAAGAACATTTCAATGCTTATGAACCATCAGATACTAAGTAGGAAGTATGCTACGAGATATATTTAAAAAACAAATAAAATATGCAATAAATACGAAGTAGTGAGATTGCTGACTAGAAATAGAGATCAGCTCTGTACAACTGGAATGGATGACGAAGTGGCTTTGCAGCGTTCAGTCGATGAACCTGAAACGATAGCAGCCAGTGAGCGCACAATTAACTGCAAAAATGTTTTTCACTCGTTCTTTCAATTATTTTCCATTACGAAATTCAATCCGGATAATTCGCAAAAGATTTATTCGCGTGCTTTAAGTATATTAAATAATTTCCCATACTTTTCATAAATCATCATCAAGTTTTCGGTAAATTTTTTTCTTGTTTTGCTTCTTTTTAAAGTATAAAATGCATGCGAGGAACATTCGTGCACACACTGCGGCAAAGAGAGGCGGCTGAGAACTAAACAAAGATCGACGACTGAAAGAATACGACGAATGGCGAGAGCGCATAGAAAAAAAGAGACGACACGTGCGAAAAGTTCTCAGTTCCTCACACATACTACAAACACATTTGCGCATCACCAACACCTTCTGTGAGCCAATCTCCCTCAGTTTCCCCGTCTTTCTCCCTTTCTCTCTGTGTAGACGTTGCGATGTGTCGGTATGTTGCGCTCTCTTCGCTTCGGAGGCTCTCTCGGTTTTCACGAAAGTACGTCAAATCAAACATCAACAAAGCAAAAATAAGCACAAATCTGAATAATTCGAAAAAAATACTTCCGGCACAACTCGAACACATGCACAATAAAAGAAGGTGTTACGACGGCCTACAAAAGAAACCGATGAACGCAGTTTGGCTGCAGCGATCAACCAGCCAGCACAGCGTTGTGCTGCTCGAAATGAATCGCAGGTATGCTGTTCGTTTCATGCACTACCGAACATATCCCTCTCTCTCCAAGTTCACTTCACCGAGATGCATGCTTCAACTAGCGCTGTTGGTTATGAATTTTCACTTCCCTTGCAGCGTTGCGAATGCAATCGTATCCCAACGTTGGCTTGCTGCGAAATTTCTGACACAAAAACTCGCTTTTTTCTGAAAACCATCGGAAATCACCGTATCCAATTTAGGAGAATCATAAGCTTAGGCAAATCTGCTGACAGACTGTCAACTGGAAATTCTTCGAGCCGAGCAAAGAAAATTCAAACTGGGAGTAATACGAAAAGGAGGCTGTATTCAAAGAGCTACGTAGCCTTCACTATTTTGGGAAAAGCATTTCAAGGAGCGAAATATTTCGACGGCACGTAATGACCGCAGCGATCAAGGTCGTAGTCAGAGCAAGTCTCAGAGGAACCACCATGAAAGGCGCAGATATTGACCTCTTGTTCAGGTGAATTTTGTTTCTCTTCGTTAACTCAGATTCATTGGATTTGCTCATTTGACTGAATTCAAATCGGTCTCCCGCCTGAATGTCCTATCCCTCTCCCTTTCTCTACTTTAATGCTGAGAATGAGAGGTTGGTCGAAATCCATGTGAGCCATGTCGGTACTCTCGTTGTGTTTATTTGCACCTGTCTACGGTCTTGACTGATGGCGGTGATTCTGCAAGCGCGAACTGAGATCTCGGTCATAGACACAATACGAACAGACACTGTGTGTGTGCATTTTCAATACGGTTTATCTCGCGGACGTTTCAGTTGCACTTTAAGACGTTTCATCCCAATCTGGAAGCCGTTCATCGCTTGAATCGCCGCCATTGCCGACGCCGAGTTGTCATAGGAGATGAAGCCTGAACGAAGATCACAGAGTACGACACGTAACAACAAATCGAAGAGAGAGCACTCAAGGTTTAAGCACGATGTTTAATGTAGGCTAAATACCTTTCAACAACGAACTTCTACTCACTTTCTTAGTCGATTTTATTGCATTTCATCACTTCAAATGGAAACTATCGAAATAAATTTAACAATAAAGTATTTCAATTCAAGCAAATCATCGAGCTGAAGTATACGAACATACATGCGAATGCACGTCACAAAATTCATAACCGGTACTTGCCCATTGCTTCGGAGGGCGATAAGGTGAAACATTAATTTGTTAAGTTCATATCCACCTCGTAAACTTGAAAGAGGGTCAAAACAATCGAATTTATTTATGACATATTACGCGGTTCTTTTTGAATAATTAAAATGCTCACCTATAGAAAACGGACTCTTTAGCGATTATATAATAATGGCTTCTATAGCTAGTCATTGACAGTAGATGCTAACAGTGAAAATTTCTATCGACAAATGGGTAACACACTTAAACGATCCACGAATGCTTTTTAAGGAGTTCCCTCATTTAAAAATGTTTTCGCAATGAAAAAATCGAAAAGCTTTTTTATGACAAGTCATAAGAAACTCGATCGTCATTTACGAAAACAATTACTCAGAAGTTATTTTCAATTTTTCACTCATAATTGCGAAATAACTCTTCGTAGGGGCTTTGCCATTTTGATGGGAAATATATCTGGACAAATGCTACAATCTATTTCACAAGAGAAGTCTCCATTCCTCTAGCTCGATTCTGAGGACAATACGGTGTGTTAAAAAAAAGTTACTCAATAGTATGATGCTTAGCCGTCACACTCAGAATTTTTCTTTTCATTTCACATTTGTGGCAACAAAACGCCGATTGTTATTCCTATTCCTTTGCAAAGTTTATAGTTTTCGTCACCACCTTGTTTAATTTGGAGGTGATTACACAAATTTTTCTCATGAATACCTCGCAAAACATGACCAGCCCTAGAATTTCAACCTCAAGTAGGTTTCAAGAAGACCGGTCAGTTGAAGAAGCCTTAACGCTCATAATCCCTCTCGTCATCCGCTAGGTCACTGAAACTGCTCTAGGCGAGAAATGTAGAAAGTGTAGATGTTAGTGCACAGTTGATAAATGTGCTAAAGTAACCGTGTAAAGTATGTCTCCCCCTTCGTCCTTCACTCGGTCAATTATCCCATTCAATTATCCCATTAGAACTTAACACTTTAGCTCCTAAAATACAGAGAAAGACTCTACTGGTGACGTGCAATGGGTAAATTTTGCAGCCATAAAAGTAAGACGATGAAAAATTGACAAGAAAAAAGATTTTCTTAAAGTTTGTCTACATTATTTGCTAATATGAGGCGTACATTTCAATAAGCAAAATAAATCCACCACGTCGACCAAATATTTCTACGACACTAACACACTAGAAAAGATTCCTTCACAACACGTATGCGCAAAAGCAAGCAATCAAGCGTAAACCGAATATTGCATTCTGTGCCCACATGATGCATATGATCGCCGCAGTAAATCTAGTTTCAACAAATTAAACATGTATTCTATACTATCGCTTTATTCCGTTCTATTTTTTCTGTCGTTAGAAGTTTTTTTTTCATGAACTCATCACCACGCTTCATATGCTTCATTACATGTGGACCCATCTGCACCAAAACGACGACAACACTTCAACAATAGAAGAAGCATAAAAATACACTATGTTGTTATACCAGAATCAAAATGCGTCCCATCATGTTGTGAAGGTACTTGTCTAGTTCATCAGTATCTTTTGAGTAACTTCTTTGACTCATCATCAGAAATGCCTCTCATCCTCCTCGAAGAGTTAGAAATTTTAACAGTCGAAGGAAAAGAATAAAATAAGGCCTACGATAGGAGGGAGTTTAGAATAAATAAAGGCTACTGATAGTCCAAAAACCTAGCCACTTCGACCTTTTCGGTCACTTTATCCTTCACCTAAATTACTTCGTTGGGGTTAGGATTGCTTGTGCGCCAATCAACCAATGCAATTTTAGCCATTTACCAACACAAACCAGATCACTTGGCAGTTGGAAAATCAGGTGGTCGAACTGGCTAAGCTGGCCGATTGTACAAGGCTCCCCAAAGTATAGTGAGGAAAAGCCAGGAAAATCTAGATTACTAAAATGTGTTTCCTCTGCACTGTAACACTGAGCTAGAAGTTAATTTCACGCTGTCAGTCATTGAAGCAATTAACTGTTGAAAATGTTAGAATGAATTCAACAAATTCGACTGCATTGCAAGTAGGTTGTGAGTTTTTCGGTGAGAATTTGTCCTTTGAAATTCAACAGTGAAATAAATGAAATTTTTATACATTTAACGCCATAGCCAATTCTGTAGAAAGATTTTCTAGGAAAATCCAAAAATATTTCGAGTGAATTTTAATTTGCAAATATGCGGCTGGGGTGGGGGAGGAGGAAAGATTGTTGGAGTTTCAATTAGATGCACATCGAACTGCACTATTGCTTACCGAAACATTTGCTTTGATTGGTGGCACGATCGATGAAAACCTTGGCACTGATAACGTGGCCAAACGGCATGAACATTTGCATGAGCTCCGCATCACCGAACTCTTGTGGCAAGTGATAGATAAATAGATTGCATCCTTCAGGCCCAAGAACTTCAAATATAGATAGAGATTAGCCACGTGAAGAAACGATATTTCAGCAAAAATATTTCGAATCATTGCGTGCATTTCGCACATAGAAATCTCCATCTTGCGCCTCTTTTGAAGTGAATTAATGTGGATATGAAAAGAAAAAACTGAACGTTACTAGCAACGTAGTGCGTAACGATATTACGCATATTCGACAAAAACGCTATCGAATTCTTAACAGCAGCGATTTTCCATTAATTTTAAATTAAGCAGTTCAATGTATTGACGCTAACCGATAATAAGCTATACGAAAATGCGATTTGTAGCTCGAAATCTCTAAAATTACCCCGATAAAATGTAGTGTCCTATTGTAAAAAGAAATATGGATGTGACTAGCTATAATCTGGACCAG
Organism: Baylisascaris procyonis; assembly: GCA_037389465.1. NCBI lineage: Eukaryota > Metazoa > Nematoda > Chromadorea > Rhabditida > Ascarididae > Baylisascaris > Baylisascaris procyonis. Next base: position 1,097,260 of record JAZARR010000033.1, on the reverse strand, counting down.
TTAGCCCATAGCATATGGTAGGGTATACCGTTATTAGCTGAAGTAATTCTTTCACGTGTAGCAAACAGTAGCATGTAAATACTACCTACGAATTATCACGCTAACCTCCGGAAAGCGTCAAACAGAACAACATCTTAGGGGAACGGAGTTTTTATTGTTTTTCAATTTGAAATGCCTTAACGCACGCAACAGTTCACCTTCAGAACCTTGAATATGGAAACCAGACGCTCCCTGCGTTACGGTTTTAATCATATGCAGTTCATAAAATCCTCAGCTTTTCGGCAAATACAGACCGCTCTGCGTTCTAAAATGGTGAATCTTTTTGTCTTGGCTGACATATCTGCACGATTCTTTGAAGAAAGGGCTTTTGGGGAGGAATTTCTGAAAATTCTGCAATAGAATGTGACCGTTGAAATAATCAAAAATTTATTCATAAGAACGGCTGAATTTAAATACACGTTGGAGAAAAGGATACCTTCGGCGCGGAGCAAGGCTACTTTAGAAAGTCTCGCTGAAAGAGGTTTGAACGGATGTATTTGCGCAAAATGGTAATGTTGTTAGTTATGTGCACCACTAAGCATTTCAGCCTAGCAGGAGCATATTCGCGTGTTTTATGCAGCACTATATCGAATCGATTGAGCGCAGTGGCTAGAAATTGAAGCAGATAGAAACTTCTAAAATGCCCTTCCACACCAAGCTCCCAAGCTCTCTTTCATTTGAACGCTTCTATCAACAGGAGCTCATTCCAATTTGCTGTCACATTTTCAGTGGCCAGGTATACTGGTGTATTTTTATTTCTAGTGTAGGAGCTCTTCGAAGTCATGGCTAATTATGCACATTCCCTTTAACGATTAAGAGCATCACCAAGTCTTATTAAACATAAGACGTTTCATATGCCCAAGGGGCTAATAAAAGTCTTCGGTGACTTCAAGTTCGCATAATAACCCTTCGCATTTCTTTAGGATATAGTTTGGACCATATCGACATTTATGTCCAATTTTTGAAAGGATGCATTCAGTGAAACACTTCGAAACAAGGTGGAAGGGAAATTCAAAGAAATCATAAGTTACTGATTACGCTGAAGAAAAAATCAACTGTGGTTGCCAAGATCAGCACGCCGCTTTGCAAAACGTCAATTTTGGGCTCTTAATACTGCAGTTTCCTGAATATCAAAAATATGTTAGTAAAAAACCTTTAATTCGAAGCAAGCTTTGCTAACAACTTGGACTGAAGAGGTCCACTTGCTCATTAGGCAACAATGTTTCAGTGAAAAATCAGTAAAAAGCGCGGACCTTTGCTATGCCACAACAGCTCCACTCGATCCCTCAGGCTGAAGATTGGGGCAATTGATGTCGAATTCTGTGAGAAGCATTTAAGCGGCTTAGCTAGTCAAGCATGCAATTACACTGGTCGTTCGGGATTTCACTTCTACGAGTATTGGAGAGATTTGAAGTGAAGACAAGTGAGTATACGATGAACGATTTAAAGCATAGAAACTGCACGACAGATTTCGATGGCAGAGATTGCTTTGGGCACGCATATTAAATGCTTCACCACATCATTGCCAATATTAACAAATCTACAAAAAATTTGCATTTTTCAGCCTTTACATGCATTGACTTAAGAGCTTTTCATTTTAGTAAATCGCTTGAAATAGTGAAGTTAGAAGGGTGGGGGCAAGAAAAGTATGGTTAGCCAAAACGCTCAGAAGTTGGCACGAGAAAGCAAAACAACCTATGTGACCAGCGCACGAGAACGTAATTCTCAACGCAACATTAGTCGTTTTCAAACCACTATCTGTAATTTGCGAGAGAAACCCCTATTTCCGACTTAAGAGATATTTTGAAGAAGGAAAAATATTTCTTTATATCGACCCGAGGAGCATTTCGATTCAGAAAAAGGAATCCTGATACAAAAGATTATGCTCCGCTGTCGCAGGCGTGAAATTATACTTCATAATAATTGAGCTCAAAGTAGCGTGAATGAAACAAAAGCGGATGCTCAGCGGAATGAACTACCCTCACTACACTACAAAATGGGTCCCAATCCAATAAGTTTTAACTTGTATTCAAGCAAAAAATATCTAAAAACTCTTCTCCGTTTCACATTACTCATAAGATGCTTTAACTGCTTCAATAAGCTGGGAATATGACGATTACGAGGTACGAATAGCGTCAGAATCAAATTACCATATCAAAGAAAGCTACTGTGAAAGTTGATCAAACGGTTGCAGCGTCGTTACTCTTGATGCTGAGTTGCATTTCGTACAACTTGCAACTTTTTCTGGAGGCAATTTTCACTGAATGTGAAAAAATTAGTCAAAATATTAGAAATTTCAAAAATTCAAGCACTCATAATTAAAGTGAATGATCATATTAAGCAGCAACCTTCTTTCTGCGTTCCAGGAAATAGCGCTGCAGCTTGTTGTAAAACAATCGCTTGCTGTAACGCTTGATTGTATGGATCTGAAAAATATATGCATACGGCTCATTTTGTTTTGCATTGAATCACTCCATTCATCGGTGATTTTGGCGTGTTTCTGAACAAGTGCAAAAATTGTTGCACAAGTAATTTTTAACTTTACATAGTCATTTGTGCGTTCTATTCAAAAATTGTTTGCGTAATTTTAAATCGATTCAAAATCTAAGTCTCTCATCATTTTCACTTTATGTGTACTCTCTGGTAAATAGTTGAATAGTAGATAAATTCGAAATAGAGGTCAAAAAACGCACTTGTCTGTTGCTCGAAGTTCACAAGGTGACTATAGGCTGCTGCTGGTAGTGCGTAAGCACTTGTTTCGCCTGTCGTTGAAGCTGTGCTTGGTGCTGCAATAATAGCGATCAAAACGATTCAACTTATATCTATTTGAGAAAGATTAGATCTTCATCGGACGTTCTTTGAATTTTTGATTTGCATCATTCAGATAGATGTGATTTCAACCCAAACTTAATAGTGACTTATTAGACGTTCAAAATTACGGCAGCTCAATTGAAAATTCAGTTGAGTTAACAGAAGATTGTTTTGAAAGCTGCCAGTGGAAAAAACTATTTTTACCTATCAAACAGTAAATACCAATGAATTCTTCTGTGAACGAATAACCGAGGGGACTAATCACCACTACTATTCTTTGTAATAATTTACTTGTAGATTTTCATTTTCTTAACTTCCACCATAATCATAACAAAACAAAAACCTCAAGTAAGGATATTGCAATAATGAATGTTTTTAAGTCGCAAGTTTTTTCTACAAATCGCAGGAATGGCCATCATCGATTACAAAACAAATTAAAAAGGTCTTGCAATATAAAAAGCTAAGGCTGTAGCCGTCGCGCTAATCGGGCAAGTGAAAATTGTTACGATAGGATGTTGTATCAGCAGGGGTGATACTGTAGCTGAGAAAGGAGGGTGATGAAGAAAAAGAGGTGGGCTGACGAGTGTATTGTGCGACACCGTTCGCATAATCGTTCGGCGTGTACGACTGCGTAAGAGCAGAAAGTGCCTGTAGTGAAGCGGGTGGTGCAGGCAACGAGAGTGCCGAAAGTGGTTGCAAAGAGGGTGGCGTTAGAAAGGCGCTTGCTGCATTTGCTGCCGTCAAACCTGTTAGCTGAAAGAAAATAAACTTACCACATGCACTCTAATTATGACATTGTCTGCCATGAACGGTAAAGAAAATTATCTATGAGGAAACATTTCGTGTTTTTTTAAGGCCTATTTGTGCATATAACAAGTCTGCATATCGCTACACAGGTTCGATTCCAATCAATCTCTCTTTGCATTCATTAACACTAAAGTTTCAATTCATCAGTGCAGCTTATTGTGCTTTGAACGTTATTGCTTACTCGGTAGATATAATGCGTATACAATTTACATCAGTACTATTACTGTGCTCAAAAAGCTACATAACAATATGAAGCATGCCACAATATTCATTTTACTGCTCATTTACATGCCGTTTATTCCGCTTTTCGTGCTTGAAATCGTTTTTTGTGAATTGAATGCTCAACGCAATCGTTTGAAATTATACGCCTGCATCAAATGCACTTTTCTAATGCCTCTTAAACTACTTGATGAATGCAATAATTCAGTGATCCATATAACATGAAAAAACGACATCAACTACTCCATCGAGCCCTGAATTGACGCTTATATGAATCTAAGTGGTCAAAAAGAACACTCTCTTCGTGCTTTCAAAAAAGTGCAAAAAAATCCTCTTTGAAACATTTCAGGGTGTTGGTTCAATAAGATGCTCAACTTTTAAAGTAAAAATTATTGCACTCAATCCCTTTCTTCAAATTCCTTCGCAATGTAGAACAGCAAGTACACCGTATTTGTTAAGTACATTATTTGTTTATCAGGCACCGTATTTTTCAGGATAAGAACCTCTGAAAGCAAAACTGCACAAAAACGAATTCATCACAGTAGCCTAACGAGATGCAACGAATGAATATGATAACAGCACTTAATAAGACCGACTTAAAAATTCAAGATCTGTGAGCAAGATGGTTAAGAAGGTTTGTCCTCTCACCGTTCTTGTTCTGCCTTCTGGCTATCTGACGATCAGGACAAAAAAGCTGAGAAGAGTAACTGCACGATAATGAATAACGCATTTATGTGGGATGAGGATGGTGTGCTTGTTACGAGGACATGGAAGCAGCTGCTGTTGGATATATAAAGGATTGGCATGTATGCCCAGCACCATCATAGTAGCAAATGCGGGCCCTTAAATAATGCGCTCAAGCAACGACGATAACGACGCCACAAACGACAGATTGCACGTTGAGTGCTTCGCATATTTGTATCACCCATCTGTCCAATTAACGGGTCACTTGCCCGGTCGGCCGCTTTTCCTCTAACGTCTCAGATCCGTAATATTTCACACCCCCCCCCCCCTCCCTCCTTTGCATTACACACCTGCAATGCGGCTTGCAATAAGCGCTCCTTATAGAAAACGCGTCATGAGAAGGATGAATTGAACAAAATTGGAGGAGAAACGAAGTAATAAGAAAGTGGCAGGCAGCATGAGTGGAGAAATCATTTGTAAGACTATTATTCATCGGATGTACTCCAGCTATTACGTTATTCGGCATGAGGATGTGTCAGAAATTACAGCTGCTGGAATCAGCTAAAATTTGAAGGTATGCACAGGTCTGGGATAAGATGAACAAATTCCATTAAAAAACTATAATAAAAAGAATATTTAAAATCTTATTGCGTCCTATTTTAATGCTGCATCTCTTGGTTGCCTGTGAGCATGATACCCTGAAATTTCATGTACTTCGAAGCTACTCATAAAGAAACTCAAAAAACACTTACAGCAGTATGCGGTGCAACCGCGACTGGAAAATAAGCAGCCGCAGCAGTCGATTGTGCCGCAGCGAGTGTGGCTTGTTGTTGCATCAACTGTAAACGTAAAGAATCTCAACGAACCAATAAGTACTGTATTCCTAGCGCTGCGTAGCGCGAAAATTTGCATACGTTCATAAATTTTCACATATCACATTGGCAATACGAAAATATTTCCATGTTGTAAGCAATGGCTTGGCAAGCTTGTGGACACGCTTAAAGCGCAGCATCTGTTTAGAACCTTGACAGATACGAATTATGGAAGGAGGATGCTCGGTTTATCTCACAGATGATCCCAATGAAAAGAGTTCACGAGCGACTCACCTTCTTCATGTCACTTTTGCATCAAAATGAAAAATGTTCATGAAGGGGAGCAATCAGTTTCACAATTAATAGGGAAATTATAAATGCCAATAATGAAATTAAACTAATAAGGGATTTTGTGATTGAATAGCCTGATGAGAAGCTCATAAAATTTCGGTCAGTAATCTTTCATTCACAAATTAGCACATTTGCTCCTGCATTGCAAGAAACATTGTACCAGGAATCTAAAATTTAGCATCCTGATGACACCGATTTGGCCACTTTTGAAAGTGGAAGAAAGAAGATTACAACTAATTCGCCAAAATATACTACCAAATTAACATTATTTTTAAGAATGTCATCAGTTTTGCTCTGCAAATGGTAGACAACGCTATTGTGGAAATTTCTGTCCTACTTATATTGTATTTTCTTGTGTCATTATTATTTTTCTATCCATGCTCGACTTTAGAAATAGCCATTTCCAAATCTGATTAGCATCCACCGCACGTCTTATATAAGCGTGGCCAAAGTGAATCACTGCCGAAAAGCAGTTATCAACTTATTTGTATATAAGTGAATGAAGCGGCAAACTCGAATACAAAATACTTCAATGCTGCAGCGTTAGATGGACACGTGAATTCGAAATGATTTTGAATTGATCAAAATGTCAATCTGATCTCTCGATCATACGTTCCTTTTGTTTTCCTTTTCATGTAATCGCAAGAAGGAAATTGAAGGTGAACTGAATAAGCCTTCACCTCGAATTCTTTCAAGTTACTGGGATGAACAGCCATCATATCACTGAAGCACTAAAGAGCTTTTAGGTTCAACCTTCAGGTCTCATCAGTTGAGAGCTTTATTAAACCTTTCATAAAGCTCTTACCTGTTGGTAGGCAGCATTATATACACCAGCTTGATTGACCAGTACGGGATTCAGAAGGCCCATTTGGGCAGCCATCTGCTGCATTCGTCGCAGCTGACGTTCCTTTTCCGTATCAGCGAATTTGACAACCAAAGACGATGATGCACCCGGCATCGTCTGGCTACCATGCAGTGCGCTGATTGCCATTGCGGCTTGCGAATGCGCCGCAAACTTCACAAAAGCACATCCTTTCGACAGACCGTCCGCACCACGCAGCACAGTTACCTGAGATAAACATCTTCCGTTTTGCTTTGGCTATGATGCCACCACACTTAAGGCATCTCAATATAGGTTGAATATATCACTACACAGAAAGATGTTAGCGAGTTTATGAATGTATAGACGACCAGACTTCTGGTCAGGACGTATGTCACTTAGGCATTCATGCCACCATCTTTCTCCATCAAATCAAGGCTATGATCGATATTCTGACGCACTTCCTCTCGGATGCTCGTCCCTTTACCACTGCTCACTTGAACACACTCCGTATCGACGCTATCATGAATCACTCAAACACATTATTTGAAACCATAGTTGTAATCCTCATCGACCTGTCAGGGTGTCACTAGTAGGCAACCACTGATAAAAATGACTTTTACTATGTTACTAATCACGAACAAAAACCACGTGATGCCTCAATAGCAGCAATTATAATGGCACAGCCCGTAGCTTTTCGACCATTTTTACCAACTTTACCCACTCGACATTTCACTAAACAAATTGAGCCTCGTTCCGAACCGGAAGCACTAATCTTTTAAAAATTTCAGTTGGCGATGAACGCGACCTCTGCGCATGTAATAAATGGACATCGACCACCCGGTATTGAATGCATCAGATGTCTACGACGAGAGGGTTTTTGATTTCCATTAGGCTAAGTGATTATGCCGCAGCCAGGTGCTTTTCTAATCTGATTAGAGGTAAAAGTGAGTTAATATGTAAATGAATAGCTTGAAAGTCATTAAAATCGTGCTTTCACAGCTCGGGAAACATTTTAAGGAGAGGAAATGTTTTGAAACACCGCAGAGGTGTATTATAACTCTGACACCTTTTTAACTCAAGGTTCTGAAAAGCTGCGACGAAGAGGAATTGTCATCAAGCGGATTTAATAAATGAAACAACTGTTAAGGAAATGCTGAAAGTGGACCTTCGGTTTTTTGTAATCTATCTCGAAGTGATAATGTCAGTTTCGCATAAGCAAAGATAGTCATTTTTATTTAGAGGGCAATTAAACGCAGAATTAATGCCGATACAGTGAAGATTGAAATGCAGCGGCAATAGCTATTGCTGTGTTATTTAATTGCCACTTAACACTGGAAGAAAAAAGGATTCAGGTAGTGAAGCCATGCTTACAAATAGTTAAAAGGAGGGAAAAATTATATGAACATTCAAAGATTGCAATACTCTCGCCAAGGAAGCACAGGTTTAGCTGCCTTGTTTATTAGGAAGAGGTGAGCTTCATTTGAGAATAAAAGTAGAATCTTCGCCAAAGAAAAGAGAATATTACAACTATGCTGTATTTGCCTAAGCTTGCCAATATAATAGTGCCGATAACCTCCATCTTTCTTCCTCGTACCAGTAAGACCTTTATTCTCCCGTCACCTTCGAACAAATTAGCTCAAAACGACCGGTTCGGTTTCTTACACGATGCTGCCTGCCAAAGCGATTAAAATATTATCAGTGAAAAGGAAAGAACGACTTCAAAGAACGGCTTGCTACAAGTTAGTTTATGGGCGTTCACTTGAGGCAAACAACCATCACGGGTTTTTGCCCTTGCACCCCTTATAGGCTTCTCCGCAATTCAAGCAAGCAAATTAAAGGAAATTCCACGATGCATTTGCGCAAATCGAATTTTCGGCTGAGCGCGTAACTTGACCGCTCGTCATCGTCAGTGCCTTGCAATAGCCTACTCGTTCGCATTTGTGCCACTCAGTCAATTCTCCGCTCGTTCGTTCTCGAAGCACATCCAAAAGAGCAATAACGAGCAATCGAAACGTAAACTTCCCTGCCATGACCCCCCTTAGCCCTCCCTTCAAATTAGAAAGCTATGGCTTCAGATTGCAAACACATATACTTGTATTTGTGAATGCGTTTATTCAGCAGTAGAACGAAAAAAGGTATATTCTATGAGAAGGAATAACCGAAGAATTTGAAGAAATATAATAATCGGATGCACTTGGTGCATCCGGCATCGATAGCCACTCCACATTGTTCTTAAGGTAAGAAGAGCGCGTCATCTAGTATTGGATTCATTTGAAAAGCAATGCAGCTCAGGTAGCAGTAACCGACAGCTCAACGAAAATCAGAACAGCGGAAATTCCAGTTTGCAGAATAGCAACAGATTGCAGGATAAGGAGTGGATAAGAAACAGTGGTATGAATATAGTGAGGTCTGTGTGTTCGTTTGCATTCAATACCAAAGATTCTTTTTTTTTTGATAAATCCTGGACATCAGTCTCGAATTAATGGATGTCTATGCGAACTACACCAGAATGATGAACGAACATGCGATACAGCAGCATTAATGTAGAACTAAATAAATCGAATAATGAACATGAAAAATCTGACCTCATCAATCGCACCAAACGGCGCAAAAAGTGCCCTAACGTCATCTTCATTTTGCTGCTTTGATAGCATTCCAACAAATAATTTTCTCTCTTCGGCATTCTTCGGTGAATTGGGACGACTTTCACTATCAGCTGGCTTCACTTGCATTGCCCGATTCATCTGAAATTTTTCTTTCTTCTTGAAATATACATCCAATAATCATTAATTAATGATAAGTATCTAAAAATTATCTTATTATAATTAATCTTATCTAAAAATGATAAGTAAACACACCGAACAACAGAACAACGTTCACTCGAAGTGTTCTCCCAACTGTTCTTCCATATGAGTTTGATTATTGTACACTTCAAATAATTGGAAATTATCCAATTAAAACTACTGATTTCTTTCGCTTTGAGTAAACTTAAACGAATGCATCAGCTGTTTGGCTTGTCGCTGGCAATATAAAAAAGGATTTTATACACCACAGTGCGCGCATTCTGATTGGTGCGCTCTCAGTGGAAGTAAGCATTCGCTAGCTTGATGCGAACAATACAAGTGAAGACAATTAACGGCTCCCAAGAGTTCTGCATGTCGAAAAGCTTCACGTAAAAATGCATCCACCGCCAATTCGTTGACGGATTGGTGACGTTCACGTTCGGCAATCAAACGAACCCCTGACGATTGCTGCCCGCTATGAGCAGATGGCATCATTCTGAGAGATGCCAAAATGTCCAAGTTCAACTTTTGCTTCCAAATAGACATTCATCAACTGCTCGATGAGCTGTCACAATGCCTTATTCATCTCCCAACTCTTTAGCCCAATGATGGAGAAAAACAGAAACAAGCATCTTCTTTTTAAGATGATAGTTGAAGCACTTTAATGATGGGGAAATTCTATCGTTTCCACATAAAAGCAACGAATTACAGATGCCTTCTCTTTTTTACATCAGAGAAACTTGCGGCATGTTTGAAATCCATTTTGTTCTCATTTCAGTAACCACAGTGGCCGATTAAATTGATGTTTACATAAGAAGAGAGAGAAGCAAGCTAGGAGCGTTAAGAACAAGCTTGTCCAAATTGAGGATTCCATATGATAAAATTCACTCGTACTTCCGTTGTAGCTCCAAGTTCGAACTCGACTGCAGTGGTATAAAAGCATTTTCTATTGATGTACTGACAAGCAACGGAATAGCACTAGCAAAAATATTAAAAATTGCTCTGTGTTCTTTTTCATTAAGAACAAGCCTGCATCACTGGCAGGGGCTTCTCATAGCGAATTTCTGCAATTTAATGCTAAATTATGACGAAAGGTAGTATTTTACACCTGCTAGCATCTCAGCATTAATTTCTGGGAGCCCTCTTTGATCATGTAACAGCAAGAATTGCACTAATGAATGCTGGATAAAAAAGATAAAAGAATGAATGCAATTACGAAGCCAAAAGAAAGATATTGCATGAAGAAAAGAGGACTAAAAATCATTAATTAAATGCGAAATCGTGAGAAATGTTTCTGATGGCACAGAGGTTGTTTAATGAAAAGCAGAAAATTAAAAGATTGCAGGAATTGAAATCATAAACGCTCCTACTTTAGCTGATTCTTCGTCAATAAATATTTGAAAAGTGCGCTTTGAATTAAAAGGCTCGCTCGAACAGGTGAATCTATGAGGTGTGCTACTACGCGGATTGGGTGAGTGCACATGATTGGCACTAATTTAGCGCTCATAATGATGCGTTGGATTGCATGGAATTCACTCACGCACATCGAGATTTCCAGCAGTGATTGCGAATGTGAATAAATCATCGTGCATACCTGGAGGGCAAGCATTCTAGTGAGTGGCTGCGGGCATAAGCCACGAGCGACGAAACGCACTGGCTAGGCCGGTCGCCGACTAACTCGAAATGAACTTTAGTTATGAACTTTATCCCGGCCAGTTCACACGCCGTCACTGCGTTGAGCCAAACGAAGTGTCGACGATTACCGTAGCATTACGAGGGCCGTGGCTCCTTAGGGCCCGCCTTGTGTCGCTCTCTCCGCCCAAGCCGAATTCGCAGCATTGCTTCGAGTGGCAAATGGTCAGCGACATCGACGACACGAAGTGTCGGCCGCTGACAAAGAGGGTGCGAACACGACCTCACCCAGCCGAACAGGAACAAAATCAGTTCTGAGGGTGGCCTTACCCTGCGGACATGCTTTGTTATGTGCTATGAGGCAAACCCGATAAGCAAAAGAGAGTCCAAAACGCCTAAACGAGACGCAATGCCACGATGATTGAACGCTGTCGTTCAACTGCCCGCAGCGTACCGCCTGCTTTCCGGCCTGCGTCTCGCTGTTTCCGTTGTTAGGCACCGCTTCCGAACCCCTAACCAAGAGACACTAGAATTCTGCAAGATGAGACCGGAAGCTTGCTACATGCACCAAAATTCTATTACGCTACATAAAAACTCGCCTGCGTGCTCGTTATTCACGCCTAATGACTGTGTGTTCAAAGAAAAGAGTTTGTTGTTTTTTAAAGGAAGCAACTACTTGAATTCATAAACTACATTCAGCGAATAGATCCACTATATCGCTTTTCACTGGTATTTCATTCCGAAAAGTTTGTCACGGATTACAGCTAAAACCCAGCCTAGATGTTTCGTTAGCATATGTTCTTAGCTCTACCATAACTTAGACACACAACGGACATCTGTTCCACTGCTGAGCTGCACGGCATGATATAGCAGCAGTATTGAATTAGTGGGCAATCAGCATATAGCAGCTGGCATTCCATCACTTTTAAACAGGATTCGGTGAATGCTGTCTTTACAGCAACAACTATCTTCAAATATTGCTAACTGCACAAGTAAATCGCAGAAAACTTCGACGTTTAGCTTGCGACATGGTGATGGAGCTTTACAAATTAGGACAATGCGAAAACGTTCAGTGGGAACACATTCAGCTTCTGAGACAAGGCATACCAGCAGTCGCATAACGAAAACGCCAAAATCGCCACACTTCTCTACCGAGCCTTGAGGATGAAAAGTTAACACACTCCTGCGGACAGATAGTTCGGGAGGACAGGATCCATTCCTGCCCATCCATCTCCGCACATGAGATCATGGAGGACGATAGTGTTTCAGATAACAGCCTTCACTACAAATTTCCTTCTCAAGGTATTCTTTCCTTCATTGCCGCATGAACAACTTGCTTTTTGTGTCATTCAAAGGCGAACAACTACACACTGTCGGCGTTTACAACGTGCCAAATTCGTTGACAGTATTCATTTGAGGGAGTGATCATAGAGTGGTCAATACAACAAAATAGTTCATTGCTCGCTGTTTTTCAGTATATATGAAGTGAGCCAAGAGACAGCATAAAAACTAATACTGCAAAGAGAGGAAGTGAGATTTTAGTGGCAGCTGTAGGTATTTCAATACAATTAGCGTGTCATTGTGTGCGCTGACGAGAGGGATATCTAATTAAGGGCGCTGCTGTAGATGCTTGAGGGAACCCTCTGGCGAACAGAAAGAAGCGTTTTGCGCTAACCGAAGCAAGCACTAATGAGTTTCAAAGAAAAGATTCGATTCCTTTCGTTCACGCTTACCATCTCGTTCCACCCGCTTGTATTCACTTCAACAAGATAGTCCCTTATCCACTCTTTTCTGCACTTTTGTTATAGAGTTTAAAAGTAATTTATTAGTGAACAAATTTTAAAAAAGGCAAATATCGAATAATTTTTACATCGTTTTAATTCTGGATATATTCTTGGTATAAAAAGGTGAGAATTAGTCAAAGTGGAAGAAGCTGGCATGCACTGCAGATTTAATTCCCAGCTCCAACATAAAATTTTTGGTGATGTATTCCGTTTTAATTGCAGCGTTGAGGTCTTTATTCAGCCTACCAACTATGTGGCTTTAATTAATGGTCATACATATTTTTCCTCTCGGAGGTCACTCGCCAAAACACTGGGTGGCCATACTACCTCAAGCTACACTCTAGAAAACACCAAATTATAATCAATGTTTTTCAATTACTATCACATTTGTGGCATATATGCCAACAGAATTATTGAATCATGCAAAATGCGCAGTTAAGTTCAAAGCAGCTTTAAGAATTTCTATTCGACGGTTCTTCTGCCATTTTTTTCCGGAAATCGGGAAAAATTGAAAATCTCAAAGTGCACTTGGATGCGAGACTTATCAGTAGATTTTGAGCTGCAGAGCTGCACCTCATCCTCACAGCGCTATCTGAGCTAAGCACATAAATGCTTCTTCGGCCCTTTGAATGTACCTTTAAAAGTCTCCTCAAAAGCAAGTTCTGGTGGTACCGTATGTGCGCTGGGCATACGTAACTAGCTGTCTATTCAGTGGTTTCTATTGCGATACACAAGTAGCAAAGCTTCACAATTATAATGACCGCATTAGGCGGATTTCAATCCCCAATTTTTTTACAGTTCATTATTTTCTAAACAATCTAGCACAAAAGAGGGATGAGGAATTTGCAAATCAATCTGCACTAAAACCATTCGAATACGGTTTAATAAGTCGATAAGAGTGCCAGAAGATTTGATACAATGCACGCTTCTCCATTTCGCTCACCAGCTCGTTAGTTTCATAAGTTGTAAAAAATAAGTTAAATGCACAAAATAATGGCTCTATAATTTAACCAATACGACTCTTTACAATATTACTGTAATCGTCCGTGAATAATTTGTGCAACTGACTAGCCTGACGGGGTGAAAAAATGCAATAGCGCATATTGCGCCACGGCCTCCCGAGCTCGTCTTTTCTATATGTTTCTTGATTTGTCTGCCAAAAAATCGGATTCGATTCTTCATTGACTCCCTCCTATATGTTCTTCCTACCCTGCCCTCCCCCTGCCCCCTCCCACACACACACTTTCTTACAAGAAGTTATGCGTATTCGATGTGGCTTATGTAACCAACCATACATGATGTTTGCCAAAAATGCGACTGATCCTAATTAACCATGGTTTGCTGAGATCTGAATATCAGCATCAACAAACCGACTTGCCCAAGCCAACATGAGAACCAATCAAACAAAATCGAAACGACAACGCAAGAATTTTTGCGAGCATTTCGTATAAAAGGAATAACCTTATATGTGAATCTACCAAATAACTTGTCATTTTTTATTGCAATATTATTTACCCGAAGAATCCCTCAGTGTGCATTTTGACACCCCAAATTAGGTTTGGTATCACACCTAGAAAAATACACCTTTTCATACTGCCCTTCACTTGCTCAGAAAAAGCATATTAGAGAGCATCATTTAGTGCTTTACGAGTTTACGCAGTGGAAATACTAATGCCATGCATACAAAAGTAGCTCTATACAAATGGAGAGCAAAAAAAGGGATAAAAACGCCAAAATCTTCAAATCCAAGAAGAAAATTAAAGACCTTGAAAGTCTTAAAAATAGATTAATATTTCGGAAATCCTGGAACACAAATTAGAAAAGCCAAAAAAGAAACGAACAAAAAGGATCTCAACAATTTTTTTACTTTAAAATTGAATGAATAAGTGTGTAAACAACAAGTAAATTATTTTTTGCATTCATATCGATGAATAGAGGAAAAAGTGGTTCATTGTTAATTGCTGTGCTAATATAGAAGACTTCAGCGATAAGCTGATTAGCTGATTGCATTCTTGAAGATAGTCGAAGTTAAGACATTTCTTTTGCATTTTCAAGCAAAGACGTTCACTCAATTGTGTTTCCTTGCAGCTTTTATATTCAGTGTTTTTAAGCAGAGTTTTATTTCATATAAATAATTAGTAAACGAAAAATGACAGCATTTTCATTGATAACATAGACAATATGATATGAAGGAATAGCACAATTTCAACTGAGATCTTCATAATGAAATGAGAGGCAGCAAGAGATATTCTTAACAAATACATGGAATAATTCAAAACGACGGTTAAAATCGTTGAGTGATTTTCCCACTATCCTCAAAAGCAATAAAAAACCATCAATAACACAGCGTATCAGATTTTTTCTAGCGGATAAAATGTTCCAACTAGATTCTAGTTATTTTCTGATGTCTGACTTCGTTTATTGCACAACTGTGTGTTAACGCTTCCAGTTAAGACAGCAATAAAAAATGGCTTCAACAACTCGACTCATTTCACATATTCTGTGCCTGAAACGATGTTTTAGTTTTGCAACCAAAAAGGATGTATTGATAATTTCTGTTTTATGCCAACTGGGGCAAACAACTGTAGTTTGCTCGCGATTGATATCACACAAGAAAAATGCGTTTTAATAGATTAAAGGTGCCTAACAAATTTCAAGTTTGGAGAAGCAATGAAATCAAATATATCTCTAACAAGTTTTACTTCTGTTGTATTTTACTGTTACAGTGTTGAGTGTAGTAAGTGCAGTTTTTGAGATGATTAGGTTAAGTACATCATAGCTGACAGAAATCGGCAAATTTGTTGCATTTCGATGAACTCCTTCGCACCCTCATTGATAGTTGCTTCCGCCGTTGAAAATGACGCTAAGTTCAATGTCAAAGCAATTAAATAGCCTTAAATTTTTGTGAGTACAATAACTATCGCTTAATGAAGTGCATATACTGTGGAGGCACGCATGAGGACAAAAAAGTGTGCAAAATGTGATTTCAATGGTTTTGATGAAAAGCCCAAGCCTGATGGTTAAATGCGCATTTTTCTTCGAAATCATATTTGTGAGCCATTGTTCAGCTTAGAAGAATATTGTTGCTAGAAATATGGCAGTAGCTTTCTTGTATAAACTCAGTGGAAACGTTTAAAGGTGAGAAATTCAATAGAGCAAATGGCACAAACATAAGAAACAATATTTTCGAAGAAAATCCAGCACTTGCAAAATAGGAATTAAAACATAAAAGATAAACAAGCGGCTGCAAGCAATTACAAAAGCCGCTTTGCGTACTAGCGAGTTGACAAAGAGCGATGAATATGATAAAATGCTGTAAGACGAACCAGACCTCACAAAGACACTGAATAGAAAGTAGCGGTGACTCCGGCAAAATCCGGTTCAATAACCTCAAATAAGGAGGCCCTTAGAAATCGGTCAGACGTCTTCGGCTTCGGAGGTAACCGGAATCATAAACTTGAAGTCAGAGGCTTAGAATTTTAAGGCCTTAGAATTTCAACAGCCGATAAACAACGTGAAACATTTCGCTGCAGTCGCGAATTCACTACATGCATTGTATAAAGATGGATGGCTTGCTTTTTAGCATTCCTAGTTACTTTCAGCTAAGGCAGTGGCCTTACAATATCACTTCCACTTCGCAAATTACTGCGTAAGGCTAAAAAGTAACTGCTGTTATCTCACGAGCATGCTATAGACTGACGGTAGGTTGCCAACAACTTTAAGCTTGTTTTCAGATGCTGCTGAATGGGCTGTAACTGTAATCATGTCTCTTACTTGCTGCTTGCTTCTTGAAAGCAAGTAGTAAGTCATCGCAATGCGGAAGCTAGTATACAGGTGTACGGCCCTTTCCAACCATTGACTTATCATTCTGTACGGGGTAATGGAGATTATGATAGTACATCATATGCCAATCTTCCGACACAGTTGATCTAATACCACATGGTCACATTCTGATGTTTGCTGGCATTGTTCAGCTAGGGTACTATATGAAAGTGAAAAGGACGACTAAGTCAAACAAAACTAAGAAACAATACAAAAGAAGCTGATTGCAAAATTCGTGAGGATAAACTTAAAGAAAGCTATCATTGGCAGATGTAAAGTTACCGAAAGGCTTGGGGGGAATCAGATAAGAACCCAGCAAGATATTTTATTATACAATATTGCCAAATAAAAGTTCAACAAATGACGAGAAACCTGGGAGAGATTTTTGAAGAGAAATTGCCGTTTAGGTGCATTTTTTGGTCATCTACATGAAGTGGTCATCTAGCCTATACAATATAGAGAGGGTGGCATATGATATCGGAAGACTGAAGTCGATTTTGTTCACTTCTCTAATCGTTCGAAGAGCAAGGGTATCGTCGGAAGTAACAATGACTGAATCGCGAACGGATATTGCCACTGTCAAAAAATTGATCATTTGCATTATTCGCTGATATACAAATAAGCCTAAGGAGAGCTTAAAGCAGAAGCAAAAATGGGGCGATTTCAACTTGCTAGCAGGAAATAGGTCTCAGACCTTATGACGAAAGTGTTCGGCAGCAATTTAGTCAATACCTAAACGATCTTTCGCTTCTGCCTAACTGCATTCATATCGGAACGTCTATGCACACATGCTCGCTTTGCAAAGATTATGCCGTAAGGGGAATGGTCGAACACCGTGCCACATCCTCGCTTAATCGGAAGCACTTGTTTTTGTTTACATCAAGTACGTAAAATGAGTTGACCTAAACGCACTAACTATTTACGACCGTGGAATATAAATCAAAAAAGTGAAACTGATGATTAATAATGACACTTCATTGAGTGAGCTGCATATGCATATGCAACAGCTCACCAAATTGAGGCTGACTGCTGGCATAAGTGAGAGCATGTTACATTCTTTAAACGGATTCAGATGCACATACAGTACTGAAGTGCTTAAAAAATGGACTGCAAAGGTCGACTACCACAGTTACGCCAAAACTAGCAGCTATGCTTACAAACGAGTAATAATGCTAATACTACAGTCATACTGCTGAAATATTGCATCGACCACGTTGAACACAAACTCCAAACTCCTGAGGAATATAGCTATTCAACTCTAAGCTTATCGAGTGATGCGCTCAACAAAGACAGAAAAGTGAGGAGATTAATAAACGCAAAAGCGGGTAGAAGATGTCATTGTAAAGCTAGCACATTTAACGCCAATAAGTGAGAGGGCAAATTTTATAAGGAAGCAATCCTATATTTGTGGCATATCACAACAAAGTGACAACCTCATGCAATAAATAGAGGAGAAGATGCATTATCACAGACTTACTATCTTGACAGCTTGGAATATTGGGCAAAAAAAATTATGAAGAAATGCTCATCAACATAAAATTTTTCACGCCCTCGCAAGCCATTCAGTGCCCTCTGATTTCGAAGGTCCCCTAAAATCGTTCGAAGATCATAGACCTCGAGGGCCCCGCAAAACGTTGGGGCTATCTTTGGATGCCAGTACAAGTAGAAAGAGAGGACCACACAAAAGCTTGAATAACAGCGAGACTGTATGCTTACAAAACTGCATCAAAGTTCGCTTTCATTGGCGACGAATCAATTACACTGGCAGAGAGAAAAGAGCAAAGTGCAAATAGAAGCAATCCTATAATGTTGTAACATCAAGCGAAATTGCAGTGACGAGGTGCAATTTGCAAAAAATTCGTTGAGTATATAAGAAAAGTGGGGAAATAAAAACTAAAAACGATTGTTTGTTGCCGTATTGATGAACACAGAGAAAACAAAACCCAAAGGTAAGAAAAAGAACTAACGCCGGGAAGTGTCTTTTGATCGTGAAGCGCGGCTTGGCATCGGAGTGCACTGTCGCGATGGCAATAGGTGAGGAAGGCACATCCCTTATGCAGACCGGTGTATTTGTCTTTGAGGATAGTGAACTCGTAGATTTTACCGAATGACTCAAAAAGGTGACGCAAATCTTTCTCTTCCAGATTGCGCGGAATCTGAAATAACAAACGCTCTCAACTGCGAGCTATAAGTAAGCAATTAAAATGAGCTAAATTTATTTTTAAACGGTTTTGCAAGAAGGAATTCTGAAGTTGTGTCCACGCTTATGTAAATGTGTTTTAATATCCATTCCATAACCTGGATTCGCGAACCACTGTAGTCAAAGTTGGAAAATTAAAGGGATGCAATTTATGTGACACGTTGATCGCAAATATCACATATTGCAATTTCACAATGATCCATTGTTTTTGAAAAGATCTGTAGCTACTTAAAGATATTAAAAATCTCTATGAACTTCCTACAGGTCCGCTTGCATTTTACATCGGCTGAATCGCAAAATTTCGGATCTTTCTGGAGGATCTACGCCAGAATTTGATTCACTTAGATGATGAGACATAATTATGCATATGTATTATTTGTTGTTAACGTATGAAATCAGCTGTCAGAAGAGGGAAAGGGAGAAACACTATGTCAACCCCGCCGCTCGTTTTTGTTTCGTCTCTTCAACTGATTTCTCAAAAAATTCTACAGGCGATGGTGACAGCATATAGCGCGCGTAAACAATTGTAGAAGGAATGGAGCCCATCCATAGTAAAACCACATACTTTATAGTGAATTAGCCAGTGTCGTCTTATAAAAGTGCATGCAGTCAGGAGCAGTCGGAGGAGTGGAATAAATTTCGTATGCGCCCACCCACTGCGTGAATACGATATTATGAAATAGGAACCGTAAAAAGTATTTGCTTCTTTCCAAAAGGCTAATCCTGAGACCTACGGGAGAGAGCATTCAACGAATCAAAGAGCAGGTCGAGTGTCGTCTGGTTCATTGCCTCGCTTGTCCACTACTTGCGGCATTTTGAAACTTTTTAATATAACCACCCAAAAGGGAATTATGAAATACTATTTATCATCACCAGTTGAAAATGTGAGGAAATATTTGTAACGACCCGATCTCCTTATCGGGCCACTGGTTTCTTGTCATACACCCCGATAAAAACCAAACACCTTTATTAGTCGAACACGGCCCCATCTGGGCCCAAGAACAGCGCACCAACGGACGAGGAAATCACGAAGAAAACCGACGAACGAATAAACACTGAATCAGAGTTGGCAATAACAGTTCTTATATACCCTAATCATAGTATCAAAGCGACAAGAGCATTTCATAGTGCACACTGTCTACAACCACAGTCAAAATGCTCTACAATCATAATCGAGCCGATCTGCGATCAAAACCGTTACATATTAGCGTTCATCAGATCGAACATATCTAAACAACTGTATTTTGCATTTCAAAGTTAAAGCGTTTATGGGTTTTTTCTATTTCAGAGGGGATAGGGTGGGGGTACGCAATCACATTCATATTCAGCAAGAGGAGTAAATGACCATCAGTAGATAATGGCTCGATGATGAAATGATTAACGATGGGGGTCATGCATCGAACAACCAGATGTTTCTTTTCGAGCACCCCACCACGCATCGACAATTCTCGCTCGCATAATAGTCACATCTGCTCACTGACCACAGATCCACCCACATTCACCCATCATTCAGCTGTGTGATTTGAAACGTCGCTTCCATTTCGATGAATAATGCCACTCTCAAAAAGTAACAGTGCCGTTGACCGTCACATATTCACTTAGATTATGCGCAATGATTGAAATACTAAATGCTTGAAAAAATTTTAGCATTGCCTTAAACATCGATAGTTTACTAGATGGTATTTGCATCGAATAGTCTGACTAACTGACTAATAGTCTGAATAACTTACTTGAAGTACTTATATCGCTATTTAAAAATGCACAGAGCTGACGATGGTACTTGGAAGTAAACTTTAAAAATTTCTTCAGAATATTCAAATTTCATCCCATATGAATGTTGCAGCAATCAAATGAGCGATCTAATGACCTCAGTAAACGAGTAGACGAAGCATTTCGTCAAAACGAAGTGTATAAAAGTAAAATCAAATGGTTGCTTGTTTAGATGGATGAAACAAAGAGGGAGCAAGAGATAAATTTTTGCCTAATACGATGAGAAGAAAATAATACACCTACGAATAAAATCGCAAACTGGAAAGAATGTAGTCTATTATTAAATCATTTTGGAATGCTCCGAAAATGAAAAGCAAAGAAAATTTGTGGTAACGATTTATTAAAACGAGTCAGTCGACCGCGATGAAGATGATGTATTGCTTGGCACTTTATTCAGAAATGCAAAAAAAACTTTCTGGAAAAAGAATATTTTTTCAACGAGCATCTCTCCAGCAACACATTTAGCGGAACAGCTCTTCTATTATGAACGCCCATATTCACTTTTAAAACAAACGAACAAACAAACAAACAGTGAAAGAAAACGTGCGATTTTTGATTTGGCCAAATGATCGGCTTTTATGAATTTCATGAGGGATTTAGTAAACTTTCAGACATGACCAAATGGGTCGATTTTTTTAAAGTCTATCGTCACGCTCTGCTACCCAACGGTGCAGCACCTAACTATCGCCTGAAATATTTGGAAAATCGTGAAAATATATGCAGATTTTTACATTATTAGGAAATGGCCTCATGAGGAAAAGTCTGGCACTCAGAAGTTTAAAGCACAAAATTTTCAGCTATTCGTTACAAGGATAAATGAGCGATAGGGATTATCCCGAGTTGTTAGTTGTTGAATAGTATGCTTCAGTGTTTATCCGCACCTAATTAATAGTAACTTCCCTGCAGAGACATAGTTTCAAATAACTTTTCCTTTTTGAAACTAGCGAGCTTGTATTACATTGGATTTCACAGTTGCATTTGCGGATCAGTGAAACGCATGCGTAGACCGGCGAATAAAAACTGCTCTCTACGAATTAGATGCAAACTAAGTGAACTCTAATTTGATTAGTTGATGCATATATTCACTGATCACAGAATTTAAAGACATGAGAGGCGCATATTTAGCACTGCAAGAACCTTACTTTACAAAATTGAAATTTGGTGGCCTCAAATTACCTTTGAAACCAGTTAGCAGTAGTAAATTTATATAATAGCTAAATGCCCATTGATCAACATATCATGCAACGAAAGAAATGCGTTTGCTCAATAGCAAGATTATATTATTTTATGAGGGAAAACTGCAGGAAATTTATAAAAATTACGGAAAAAGAATATCAAAACTTTTTCTCATCTTAAAATTGATGCTGAGAAATAAACTGGATTTTTCTCATCCATGTCACTTCACAGGTGCGAAAACTGCATTTTTTTTTTTCAAATGGCATTTCGATTGGCGATGGCGGGATGAAGAGGGACGTCGTTTTTCGGTAGTTTTGCGTCAGATATTTTTATCGTTGAGGATTAAAATGGCTAAGGTGAGAAATTTAGCGCATGTGATATTTATTAATCAAGGAAACGCAAAAAAAAGAGATTCTTCTGCTATGGAAAAAAAGTCGCGACTAAATGTCATTTACGTTACAGTTGAAAAGGGATAAAGTTAACTGCTATATCGCTTTGAAATCGACACCAAACGAATTCACAATAATATAGGCTATAATGCCAATGCAATTACATCTCCTTTAATAAGCATTTAAATTTACTATGCAGATTCTGCTTACTGCACCGAAAACTGATAACTCTTTGAACTAAGACCATCTATTCAACCGAATTATTTCAATAAAAACTTGGCGACGGAAGCATCAATTTTTCCCCACGGGCAAAAGATCCCCCTCTAATGCATTTTCTCTCAGATAAAAGAAATTCTTGCTGTACTAAAACGATGAGCTCAACAAACATATGAAATCATTGAAACTCTACAGAATTGCAGCTGAGCCCATCTACTACACAAGAGTGACTTTCGAGTGCAAAACCGCATAGTAAAAAAAGACAATGGCGCAATCGAGATCACTATTGCAAAGGCAAAGGTATTTTAACATATCGAAGTTGAAATGGTAGAGCAAAGAAGTCGAAAAAAGAACCAATCCGATCTTCACCAAGATGTTGATTCCGGAAGACAGTTTCTTGGAGCATTAAAGAACGGGTTTTCTTGGCAAGGATCCTTTTAGCAGAGAACCAATTTTAATACATAATGAAGACGTATTGGGCAATAAGTGGTATCTTATAGAATATTTGCGTTATATCTTCAAGAAGGTTACGCTCGAAATCAGAAGGGAATTAGAAGGCAGCCGCTAAGTCGACTTTGAAAGATCCACTTTTCTCTCAGTTTATAACGCTTTCTTTAGTACAACTTTCATATGCAATGCCTCCATGAGTAATACCACTATGGAATTCTTCATCTCAGAATTATGGATTTCAGTGGCAATAAGAGTTCGAGGAAACCCACCTGATGAGGTTATAAAAGGATGGAAACAGATTGTTTAGAAGGGGTTTATTATAAAATCAACACAAGAGACTTGCAGAAAAAATTTTTAAAAATTATGATTTGAATGATAAAAGAAATTTTTTGCAACGAATAATTCAGGCATTAAGTGCAGTGAAAACATACTGCACTCAAGATGCGACGTTCTGAAGAGTTCACTATATATCAGCAAATCGATTAGCAGATAAATATGAATTTAATGGTTTGCCTTGAATATGAGATGTTGATGCCCTTTCTTTAAATCAAATCATGTGAGGCTTTCCATTAAAAGACTTTACATATTTCCTCCGCACGCTTACTGGAGAGAAGAGAGGAACAGTGTTCGGGAATTTATGGAGGAAACGTTGAAAGGGAAAAGAAATTGGTGAGGCATCGACTCCAAATGGGAATGTGAGCGTTAACTTTAACTGTTGAGAGTTGAGTACACTGCAAAGTGACCGCCGTCGGGCAAAGTGTAACTTGGAGCAACAGAAGTCATTGAACAATTCTTCAAAGAGTAAATAGAGATTAGTTTTTTTAAGCAATTTCATATTTTGCCGTTCGTGGTGATGCCATATTCTCGGTTCACATCGTGATCTATTTAATGATCAAGCGCTTTTTTAACTTGTTAAAATCTATGTTTTCTTTCATGAGTACATTAAATGGCGAGATTAGATTGCTGTCATTGGTTTTGAAGGAAACGAGAAGCAATGAAGTGAACAAAAACATTGACTTAAGAAAGCTGATGCGTAAATGGATAGATAAATAAATAAACAATAAAACGGTAAACAAATAAATAAACAAATAAGTGAATAGACACAGCTTTGCAGACACACAATGCATAGAAGTTGTTAGTATTCTGCTGAATGAGACGAGTGAGCTGTTCGCAGCTAGCAGTTAGTATTCATTTTGTCACGTGTAACAATAAACGGAGGTGAAAGAAAAAGGCTTTCAGTGAAGTGGATGAAATGCTGAAAAATATTTAATGCCGTTCAGTGGCAACTTGAGATGCAAAATGAGGATTAGTTGGTTGGTGTGAAGATATTACATTGATTACCTGACCAACGAAGAGTTTGATCGCATCACTGTCCTTTACCGGAAAACCATTGCTGTCGGTCGAGGAGGCTGGACTAAGTGCTCCTCCGTTCATTGCTTCCAGCTGTTGGTGGACCATAACAAAAACAGACGCAACGAATATCACTACTTGTAAAGACACTACAGCGAATAGCTTGCTTTTGACAGAGACGACAGACAATGAACCACTGAATATGGAGAGAAGCTCTCAACAACAACGGCAGGTAGCTTGCCACAGACAATGGCAGACACAAGACGACAAACTGTACTCTGCAGCGGTACACGACACTGAGCACACGACACACGCGATTGGTTTCTTGGCTCACAATTTGAACATACGCACCGGGGTACAACACGGTACGTGCGAAAAACAGGCTGACAGAGAGACAACGTTTAAGATTTTACAGTGTGCGAGCGACGCAAGAACTGGGGGAGGCGAAAACTGGCAAACGGGGCACTGGCAACAACAGACACTATCAGATACGGGCCGACAAAGCAGACAGACAAAAAAATAATAACAATGAGGACGACCACAGCACACAACAGCACAAACACACGCACAACGCGGTTCGGCCCCTAGCTAATGGCATTAGCGTGACGCGCGATGGTCGGGCGACGCAGCGCGCATGCTTTCATTAATCTGCTGCCCGACGGCTCGGTCCGCCTCCATGCTTAGCAATGATTGGCCACCGTCTAGGCTGCGAACGATTTTTATGAAGCACCCCCTCCCTCCGGTTCTCGTCTTATCGACCACGACGGGCTTGCATGCTTGCCACGCCCCTCAGTGAGCACATGCACACATCGATCATAAGTGTGGCCTAGTCCAAAGAGATATCACGGCCAGCTCAGCATATTGTTGCTGCTGCCGCTTGGTAGCGCTACGATTAGCTGGAGCCTGACACGATGTTTGGCTATTGCTTTATCTAACTGCTTTCAAGCGCATTCCCAGCTTCAGTGGACAATCAAAGTTGACGCTGTAGCACTCGTACAGTAACTTGTTAGCTAGCATGAACTCTATGGAAGCGCTGTTTAAATGCATTTAGAAACAATAACATTCACAGACTAATAAAGTAGCATTCATATGTTATGTTGGATGCAAGAAGAGTAAGTTACGCTTCTATATTAATGGGAAAATAGGCGAGGCGCTAACTAAAGAAAAGACGCAACAACAGTATTCATCTTCACGACAATATCCTGAAAGCAATGACAAGCTTCACTTGAAGCTGTGTTCAAGAATCCAGTTAGATTTCAATAATACAGTTAAGAATCTGCGGTGATAGAGTGCGTAATGGCACAGCCACATTTGCTTCCTTTATTTCAAATAAAATGTGCGGATTTTCTACGAGGCAGAGCACTGCGGAATTACAGTTGCAACAGAAAGCTCTGATCAGCTTGTTCTGATTTCTCGCATGTGAGGTGAATTGACAGCACTGGGCAACACAAAGTGGCTTTTCGAGCAGTTCGCATTACAGTTACATGTGGATTCATCCTTTGATTACAGAATCCGTGTAAGAGGGCAAGTGACTCTCGGTTCAAGAGTAGAAACGTTTTGTGTCGCTCAATAAGTCCACTGAGCATCACATGAAAGCTTTTTGTGCGTGTTCGTCGAGCCATAGCAAGCAGCGGCGCATAAGCCGGCAATCGAAATGGCCTAGAGGAAGTCGTTTGGCTGTTGAGATGTATCATCGATCCGCTTTCACGTCAGTGACGCACATCATGCAAGCAGCAGCCAAGCAAATATACACCCCTCGTTTGTCCCACTTCAGTTAACAACAGCAGAAAACGTAATCCCAGGAAGATGCTTCTCCTCACTGCTCTTACTGTGCTCTCTAGTTTCTCCTGTGTGCCTGAAAATCACTGCTGCAAAAGAGGTAGTGAACCTTTCGATTCCATTATAATTTTCTAGTATGAAAGGGGCATGAGTTCGATGCATAAATCTCACTTGTGGAGAGTACATGAATGCAGCTGACGACGACGAAAATCATTTATTAAATAAGCGGTGAAGCATATACAGCTTCTGTAGAGTGAAGCATTGAAATGCACGCCTACAGACACTAGTAAAGTGAAAGGAAAGTAAGAATTTCTGTTAATGAAAAAGACCATCGAGAACCACTTTTGTTACAACAAACTCTTTCGTGCCAAAATTTTATATATGAAAATATTGCACCACTTCTTATCGACAAACAAATAGCATGTATTCAGTACTTATCCTCCAACCCTCTCCACATTCAACTTTACCCTCCCTCCATATCACTGTTATTGAGGCAGTTCATCCTCTGCATATATTTGATGCACTCATTTCTAACATCTTCGGTTCAGTTTACTCAGTCTTTAGCAGTTGTGTTTATCAATAGCACGTCAATTCTTTTCGATGTAATAATGTAAATCGACGACTTTCTAAGTGCCGAAAATTTTTATGGAGAAATATTGTTTTCGATTGAATGTTCCATTCCGAAAGCCTCAGCTGAGCCCTTAACAGAGCGCCGTCATCAATGAAGCGCTCTTAGAGAGTCCATACAGCCCGAGGTTCTATTCCAACTATACAGCAATTTCTGCTCACTTATAATTTTTTTGGCATTATTTTTGTAGTTGGCATTATGGCACTTCATGCTGTAGATATGCAGTATGGATCTCGACTCTAATCTCCCAACTTTCATGATATATATGAGCGTCAATTTTAGCTCCTCTTATGATACTAGTGTTTGCCACACCTATCTCTGACTGATGTTTGGAGCCTACTGTTTAGCCTGTTTTCTTGAAGTGCTATTTCGACGCCAGATTTAGGGATGACATCTACGCAGAAGTCGAGTGGATGGCATCTCATGTCGAGAGCTCATTAGACTTGCTAGGCTGGAATTCGAAAAGTGATTCGATTTCCATGTCAACTAATCCAATTTGTTATGATGTGATGATGCTCAATGAGCTCTCTACTTATCGCAAATTCGATCTCCTTTGAGTTTCTAATCGAAAAAATCACACGCTGACCATGTGGAGAATGCTTCGATGAAGAGCACTAAATTGCACCAGGCTTATAACATTAAGCAACGCGACTAACTCTTTAACTACAAAAAGGAAACGCTTAATCCGTCAAGCGGTCTACGACTGTTCCATTATGATCATATCCTATGGCTTGATGCTGCTCTCAAATTAGCACCTCTATCTCTTCGCGAATGCTTTACTATGGCAAAGGCTTAGTTATCAAAACGCAGATAAACGCCCTTGAGAATGCCTTTATGGAAAGCACACTGCTTTAGAGAAATCAGCATCGTAAATTCAAGGTAGAATCATGCGTTTTGTTTGCGAACGAAATTCACTAATGAGTTTCTTTGTCGATGAAAAGCGAAAATCTAGAGCATTGTGTGAAGGTATCCATTGATGTTAATGGCTCTTACAGAGAACACAAACCGAATCGAAGGGTTAGAAATGAGCGCCCAAGCGCTTGCAGAAGAAGAAACTTGGTAATAATAGATGTGCCGAATGAGGTAATAGGGAACCTGGAATCGCCTGGAAAGATGGTGTGATGCCAGGTGGAGTGCTATTTGCACAACTGTAGCAAGAGGTGCTATATTTTCAATGTTCATATTATCGTCTTCGTCAGGGTGGAAAAGTATTTTCAGGAGAGAAAAAGCAACCAAGGTAAAAAGTGGAGAAATTAGAACGGTTCGAGAACGTAAGGAGAATGCAAAACATACAATAAAACGAAACGAAAAAAGATAACGAAAGTAGGGAACAAACGCTAATATATACCGAGAGGGATACAACAATAGAGCAAGAGAAATGCAGAGATGAAACGGTAGCAATAAGTGAAGTTTGTTCTTGAGGAAAAAGTCGATCAAAGATGTTATCGACTAAGAAGTAGGTGAATGCAGAGACTGAGCCTCTGCACAGAGATTGAAGCGTTTGCAGTAGCGGCTGTAGAAGGCAGGAAATTGCTAAGACTTAACTAATATATTCGCAAAGGAAATTTGGATGGTGTCTTCTGCTGAATGACCGAATTGACTGCGTCGAAATAAAAATATTTGGAAGCAACTAAACGAACGAATTTCATGTAAGATGTTGAGCAACATACGATGGTCGGATATAAGTTTCTAAATTCCAGATTTTAAGAGGGGAAGCGAACAGAAATGATTTGGACAACTTCATATAGGAAGCTTTCCAAACACGATTCTTGTGAGCAGTCTTAGGAGCATATCTAACTAAAAACAAACTCCTTATGGCGATTAAAATCTAAGGAGTACAGTCGAGAAGTGCTCCAATATATAGTCGGGCAGTGGCCACTTATAACCATTTTAATACTTTCTGCTTAGTCATCTGTGTATCAAAAAACTGCAAAGGCTATCTCTCCCTATCAGTCCAATATGCATTTCAACCCTTCGACGTTATTGTTTAGAGATTCTTCGTATTTCCTCCTCAAAAAGCTCTTGAGTTCAAATCCTATCAATGGTAAGAATTTCGTACAAAATGTATTAACTCCATATACCAAACGAATTTCGTAGAAATGAGCAACAGCCCCTTACTATGCGCTTCGTCATTATAGGCGATAATTCAAAAGTTTTCGTCGACACGCTCACGCCGCAACTCCATTTCTGGAACAATGGCAAAAATTTTTGGACGCGGTAACTCTTGTTGTAAAGCAACAACGGCTACGAAAATTGGTTCAGGTAAGCGAATCAGGATAAGCCTCCAATAACGAAGCGCCCTAA
Source organism: Baylisascaris procyonis (assembly GCA_037389465.1). NCBI lineage: Eukaryota > Metazoa > Nematoda > Chromadorea > Rhabditida > Ascarididae > Baylisascaris > Baylisascaris procyonis. The sequence goes on along the minus strand of JAZARR010000033.1, from coordinate 1,068,431 downwards.
TTTTTTGCGGCAACTTTTCAGAGGTGATTGCGAGCGTTTAACTTTTTTCTCGCAATAAGCAACCTTGCCAAAAACACTCTCAACCATGTTACTTTTAGTGGTGCGCATTTTCTTATATTGTTCTGCTCGTATTCGAGGGAATGCAGTTGCATTGTGCGGTCGTGGTTGAGGGACAGCTAAATGTTAATCATTCTGTCACCTAGCTGAACTTAGTTTATCTCTTTCGCCGACCACTGTTCGCAATTCGGTCATCACTCACCCAAATTGCATAAAAGCACCGCGCTACCGAGTGTGTTCAACCTCTAGCAGGTTGAAGAATTTGAGCATATCTAGAAATTCTCCCATTGTTCGCAACAAGGGATATTATTAACAAAGTTTAAATTACTATGATGAAAGTTCTCTCGTTGACTCTTCTTAAAAATACATCGCCTTTTCTAAAACCTTCCTAATTTTTGGCACCCAAAGAAGTGTCGAAATGGGCCAACACGGTGTTGCCCGCAATGGATTTCGGCTTTGGCTACACCTGAAATTACAGGTAAAACGCTTTTATGCTAATAGTGATACTTTGGTCACCTTGTTTCGCAGTCTATGATCCGCTATCAACATCTCGCTAATGTATGTTCGCTGAAGTCGGAAATAATCGGCTTGCTTGAAGCGTGAGCCTATAGCCGATTTGTCAACACGTAAGAACCAATCACGCGATCCTAATTGTTTGCCAAGCTTTTAATATGTAAAATTTGTATCCGATGAAGCCGAGTAAATGAGTTGTACTCGTTGCTAAGGGCATCTATTTGCGTGCGTGTACAGCACCCAGTATTGCCATTCACTGGCTATACATTTCGGCCCCTTTAGTGTTTTTAAATGAATTTAGACAATATTTCTTTTTTATGCATTTTCATACTATGGTTCTTTAATTATCGTATTCCTCTTGCCACGAAGAGTGAATTTAGAATATTTTTTCGAGACAGTTGCACACGGCAACATAAAAACTCGTCGTGAATTCTTTCCAGCTTGCTAATGCAGCATTTTAAAACAATTGATGCTGGAAACATCAGTTCTCTCCATCAAAAACTGGGTTGCAATAGCACTAGTGTGAGCCCGTGCACCTTATTACTTGAGCGGATATCAGATCACCGTTCCAAATAATTTTTTGAGGGAGGGATTTGAGGTAAGATCAAAATTCCTATTTGTACGATGGTTAAGGTAAAAAAATCTACAGCTCTAGGCATTTCTGGGCAATATTTTTTGTTAATACGCTATCTTATGTCGCTTCAGATTCTTATCGGTGTATATTTCATTGCCAGTTTTAAAAGTAAATGTGCTACTAAATGATTGATAATTCATCATAGTATTCTGCATATATACATACTGCATAGATCATATCACATTCAGTCCAAAAATTTTTACCTACATAAATATCAAAGGAGAAGTAAGAGCGTAAAGCTATCTGGTTGTTCATCGTCTATACTCAGCTCAAGTGACCGAATGGCGTAAGAAGATCACAATGAAGAAATCAATAAAATGCGGAAAATGCAAAAAACAGACCATTGTAAATCATTGTAAATGCCTTAAATTTGTGCTTACTTTGCAAAAGTTTTGCTCTATGTGTAGATATGAAGATAAGTTCCTATCAATAATTCATGAAATGTTGTTTTATCATTATTGTCTATCTTGGTCTGATTGCTCCTTGGCCCTAGACTGTAAGCACAACCAGCAAGTGCCTTATAAGAAAGCGGGCAATACGCACTTTTACAGCGCAATTAGGATACATCAGAATGCCGAATTGAACTAGTCATCTATTTCTATAACGGATTGTCCTAGTGAAGAGCACGAAATAGGTAGCAGAATTAATTGATGAAAAATTCAATATACTGAAATCGAGCTAAAAATTGCTTTCGAATCTCTGATTGGCACACGCAACACACCAAATTTCACGGATCTATATTTTAAATAAGACATGAAGCACACAAATTCCTGTCTATGGTATTCTACAGTGGCCAGATTGTGAGGCAATACTTGCATTATTCTACAGAGTGTGAGGGCACGAAATGATGACTCAACGATGCCAAACTGGCACCACTCTAAAATAAGACTCAGTTGAAATATACGGCGATACAGCTGAACAACCGCTTTTGACCACTGGTAGAACAACTAATGCTTATTCCACTCAAACGTTGTTCACTTTGATATATTGCATCGAATTTCTTCGCTGTCTAAAAATTAATTTAAGTTTGAATTCATTACTTACTTTACTCAGCAACTGCTTGAGTAAATGAGAGGATCTTAGCACAGCCCTATCCACCTTGTCCGATTCGCTTATTGCCACGCTCTAACAGAAATAAGACTATTTTAAGCTTTTGCTTTATTATCGCGTATGCCTAGGTGCATTCCGTCTTAATTCCCTATCACGATGGCTACCCTCCTCGGTTTCAACTCGGAGATTGATGCGTTACTGTGATAGGAACTAGTGGCACTCACTTCTACAAATGAACCATTGAACGTGAAATTTGGCATTTATTTTGTGCGTTCACTTTTTAGTGCCAATATTTTGTTTTGTTCGGCGATTTTTTTTTCTTTTTAGCGCTTTTTAGTTTGACTATGGCGTGTTTTCATGTCCAAAAATGCACTCATTCCGAACCTTCCAACCGCTATCTTTCTATACCTTCTGTGATGCAATTGTATTTCAGTGTTCACATTTGTATGCAGTGTGTTAGATTTACTAAGGTTCAGTGTGCCAACGTTAGTCTTTTCTGCGAAGAATTTGTTCATCTGAGTACCTCATATCAGCGTTGAAGGTCTATGATGACGGTTACAATTCAAGTGGTTATTGTTAAAGTGAAGTCTCTCTAAAAGAGCGCTTCGCATACAACGACTTGAAGAGTATGACTTTGTCTCAGCGTTTCAGCAATAAACGCTTTCGTTCAAATGTCTGAAGGCTGTCCTCTCTTGTTTCTTTGCAATATTTTTTGCATTGTTGTTCTCATTTCGATTCAAATGCTCCTCGTTTACAGCTGCGAATCACATCCGAGATGATGAATAAAGCAGCAGTGATTTTTATAACTGCAACGCTCGTGCTGCAGTTAAAAGGAGATCAGCACATAAAGAAATGCGGTGCTCACCTTGAGGCAATCATGAATAGCGTTTGCTCATATAGAGATCACAAATTGCCCTGCTATAATTATGAAGGTGAGTTTGTATTATTTTGCGTATTTTCTTTCTTAAGAAAGCACACCCGTAATGTGGGAAATAATAGTACGTTGATAAACTCAAAAGTGGGGGCAATAACGATTTATTGATGTGACTGGAGATAGCATCTTTAAATTATCGGAAAGTATATTAAATATCCCTAACGCATGAATTCGGCCGAAAATGCCAAAAATATTCGTGAAGTGATATAGGTGTGTAAAGCGCAAATTGCAATGGCAAAATCACTCTTAATGGTGACAATCAACTTCCCTATCGTAAATCGAATCATTCAGCCGATATAAGCTGTGCTAAAGTAGAGCTGGGACACGATTGCCGCAAAGACCGCGTGGTATCCAACAAAATGAACCAACACATCAAACAGATCTTTATATTTTCTAATTCACTTTGCTGTGTTCTTATAACGTTCGTCGATAGCAGTAATATGGAGTATGTGTTGAATAGAGCTGCCATAGTTATTCAGACAAACACTCAGATGGTTCTTATGGATGCTTTGTGAAATCAATAAAATATTCAATCGGAAGGAGGATTTTTATTCATGCCAACGAACAAGCCAAATATTGTCCTTAAAATGCATACACCAAGTGCTATGGTCATTCAACGAAATTTCAGGCTCCGAGTCGGCCGTCATTGTTTCTAAATGCTGCAATGTGGGCTGCACAAAAGAAGAAATCGAGCGGGTGTGTTGCTTTACAGAACAATGTCTCAAAAACTGTTACGACGATACCGATGTGATTCCGTTCAAAGCCATCGCCCATTGACATTGACAGTGTATCATTCTTTAATAGTTTCTATGTTCGCAAGACAAGCCTCACTGAATAGCGCATTATTTGTCTCTGAGAGCGTGGCTAGGGTGTTTTGATTAGGACTTGAAATGCATGGTTTCTTCATAGATATTTCGTCATAGTCGAAAGACTGGAAGCGGTGGGGGGAGGGGACGGGAAAGGAAGTGAGGCGAACGAAGGAGCGAATTCCATTAGCACAACCCATATTTTTTGCGTCGTGAACTCGCCCAAAATTGTCATACAATCTCATTCAGTTATTGCCTTTTTAAAATAACATTAAATAGTGATTTACAGAAAAAGAATGAAGTATTTTAGAAAAAGATGTAAGTACATATTAGATGTTATATTGACTTGTATTCGCATGCTCATTAACCCCGATAATATGATTATTAATATTCCTCAATGAAGCACATGTTCCATAAGTTCATTCAAACGGTTGATGTGATTATTTTTTCCCACATTGTCATTAGTTATGTGGGTTATTTGTATCACAAAACTCGATCGTCTTCTTCGCTTCACTTTTGGTTTGCATCGCACATTCAGTACTTCATAGACTCTGTGTTTATGTTCTCGTAATTAAGCAGGTTATTTTCTGCAATTTTTTTGATAATTAAAACAGTTCACTTAAAAAACGGATTATGGAACGTGCATATGGTTATTGTGCAACATATCGTAAGCAGCAAGGAATTTGCAACATTTCACAATAAATCCCTCACCGTAACTAGGTATCCCACGTTGCTGCGTCCAGGCGGTTCGTTGTTTACCGCTTTTTGCGCTCTTCTTAAGCTGGTTACAAATGGCTACTAACTTGATAGTATCATATCAGTTAGTGCCTATTCTGAACAGTGATTGTTGATTCCTCGCGATATGATGCATTCAGAGTGTTGGTCAGTTATAATTTCTTGCTCCTCATGCAAGCGATGGCTTTGTAATGATATCTGTTACTCGTTCCTCACTCTATAAAGTGAAAAAGTAAGCCTTTTAACTCGACAACTGCTACATATAAACGGTCGCTGTTAATCTTTGGCTCAGTACTTACATCACTGATAATCTTGGAATAGCAGCCATTAGTGGCACTTTCTGCGCGAAGTTGAAAAATAACTAACTGTTCGATCCCCTACGATATGCCAGAAATGAGACAAGACTGGTCCTCATAATTTCTAGCTCCTTGTTCAAATATTTTCTAACTAGCCATGTTTTCAATGATATTTCTCCCTTGTTACTTATTGACTGAGATCGAAGATTAGGCCACTGTAACCCGGCAGGTCTTGTGTGTAGACAAAAGGTTACATTAATATGCTAACCTCCTTTTGTAGGCGGCTGCAACTTTACAATAGTACCATCTTCCTTGTTATTTACTGCATGAAATAAAGAAGGAACTACTAGACGCTTGCGATATTCCATAAACAGAGGGAGGATATTCCACATTTAGACAACTTCTTGCTTCTTAAACCAGTACTCTTAAACTCGCAGTGACTGTTCTGCAATGTGGTACTCTTAAATTGTGGTTTACTCTTGGTAACCAGTACTCTTAAATTGTGTTGATAGCTCTATAATGCATTTAGGTTGCTGATTCCTCAAAAAGTTTTTGTTTACGGCTTTGGCACTTTTTTTTTGACACAAGCTCTTGGTAACCACTCGGATCGTATAGCCGCAAAGTACTCCTCCATATTTGGTATCTATATCATGCACCTTTCATCATCCTGCACTAGTCAACAACCTCCATTCTGCAATTATTAAAAAAAAAAACTAAAAGGAACTTAACATAGGCGAAAAATAGTATTAAATATACATATCCGATGTGGATAACTGTGACGTGAAAACTCTTCTTAACAAAGCGCTCAAAACGATGAACTAGCCACATTAAATACATGCATCAACGCATGACGGTATTGCCGTCACAACTATCTGCTCTGCCTGATAAATGAAACACCGCTGGAAAATTTTCGACTTAGCTTCACTGATACGCAGAGGAACGACATCTTAGAAATGGTGTTCAAATTTTCACTTTATGCGCCTTATATTCACCTAAAACGACCAAGCTTATAAATCATCGAAACGCGGGTGATGCCTGACGCGACATCACCTCCTTCGGGTACGCATTACATCGTCTCCAAAAATAATCCGAAATCAAGCACCAGTACCATGTCTCAGCTTAACTTCCGCAACTTTCGCCTCAATATCCCCACTAGAACTTGCAATTCACACAGTTTCAGCAGGGACAAACAACAACTTCGAAACTTATGGGTCTCCTGATATCACCTTTGATTAGTATGAAACAACCAAAATCTTCAGTCCTTTCCTATACCATCAACTCCCAATTAAAGAGGGAAAGTGGGCAATCGGCTGACGTTGTCCGCATGTTTCAACAAAATTTGACGTCGACATATTGAAAAAAAAACAATTCTGGATCACTTCCACATGCGAATGTGTTCTGGACGCAAAATTAAGAAAAAAATCTTGATGATTTTATAACATATCAAAATCGCGAATTTTACAGGCAAAACATTTCAAAACAGTAGTAACATAGGCAACATGGATACCACCGACAATTACATGTACTGCTAACCAAATTCACGGCAGCGCAGCCCTCAACGATGTGTTTACAAATGAGCACCAATAAATCACTTCACTAATGACATCTTAATTTCATGCCGAAACAACCCACATCATTCCCCGCACGCTATACATCCCTCATCGAAATTAATTATCAATCTTCACCGCAAAAAACAACATACAATGCCGTTTCTTTTGATGCTTAAGCTGCTAACAGTGCTCCGCTATTCTTGCAACTCTAAAACGAACTACAGCATTAACCCTCCGATTCCCTGAAAGGAAATTTTGCAAGAACCTTCCATACCAAGAACATTACGATAACACAGATTAAAGAAAGATTCCCACCAATAAAATGAAAACATCAACATCAAATAACGATGATATACCTTGAAACACCAAAGACAGCAGCTAACCCATAATAATAAACCATGATGCTGCCTATTTCATATGTGATTCAGAACAGTTTTGAGCATTAAAAAACTAAAAACCCTAATTCCATCAAATACGACTGCGATAAGTTATGATATCTATCTAGACCGCCTCCCACACAACGTGCAACTCGCTCTCCAAAACGCTCCGCAGTCAATAAATGCAAGCAAACGAAAAAAATTGCCAATTTAACCTTTTGAAACTGAAACCATTTGAGGTATAAAAGCACAGCAGAAAAGATTACATAACAACTCATTTGCTTTCCCAAACGTCAACAGTCCCCTTGATTATGCTTCACTGTCAATAGCCCCCCCCCCCCCCAGCATCCCATCCTCCCACATATGCTATCATAACGGGATATAATTGATAAAGTGAAAAAAGGGCCAGCACAATGAAGGTTCCGAGGAAACAAGCGAAGCACAAAAGCGAACACGAAACTGAAGGCAGATATGTAAACATGTTCACCTATAAAATATTTGCTCTAATCGGAAAATTACAAAAACGAACGGAAACAAATAACCACTCATAGCTCACGACCTATCGAATAAATGAAGTTAGAAATAAACGTAAGAATGATATATTAGGTCGTTACCATCGTGATTTAGAGAATGTGCACCATATTCCGCAAATATAGCAACGAATCAGTTTCATTTCGGGTGCCGAATTGTGATCTGTCCCAGTTCAACGTTGGCTTCCAACCCAAAATGCCACACTATATAAAACAACGTAGACAATGGTAAAAAGAAATCATCCCACATCTATTGTGTAAATCTAAGCACTATGTTTCAGGCCCGAAGTATTACAAAAAGCGCTCCAATTTCCACCATTAGCCCAATGTGTTAAAGCATTCGTTACACCAAACGACAACTTGTGAGTATCCACTTGCAGTTACGGAAAAAGGTCGACAGCTATGAGGCATAAAATTGAGATGCCTAAATAAACAAGAAACAACAATAGCACGAACAAAGATATGCAACACTTGCATCACCTCGCTGCCACTGTCAAAGTGACACACGTGCATATAGCTTTACTATCGAAATGAACAGAGCCCAATTTCCCAACTCACAAGATGGCAACACCGCTACAATGTTTTACCGCGCAGATTGCGCAGAATTAGGCACATCTCACATTCTCAATGGAAGCCATCTGTGAGTATCATGTCGAATTGGGACCTGCCAATATTGCATACACGATGTGAACGATAAAACACCAAAAGAGAACAAAACAGTTTTTTTGGAATTTTTAAGCAATATTTTTACGGCAAATAACGACCGAGGAAAACAGATTGTATCCGTATTAGAAACCAACTTATCAAACGCAACCAACGATACACATAAACCACAATGAAAGTATCTTCCACCAGCGGACAATCAGATAGCTCTTTGCAACGGCATCCGAAAACAGCTAATTTCCACCAGTCTAGAAAGAACGCAAATGACAATAAACATAAATACCCGAGACATGTGCCAAATGCAAGCAAAACACAATTAAGTGGCGGATCATTGAAACATTTCCGTCGTCAAACACCATATTCAGTTGGGGCACAACCGCACATAGACACAGAAACATACACACAGACAAGCATGCACACAAAACCTCACGCTCACACATAGACAGATTGCAAGTGACACATGAATAAATATAAAAAAGACAACGTGGCAAGCTCGAGAAACAACTGAGCCATATGTGGGTGTTAAAATGTGCAGCACCAAACCATAGCAGCAGCACCTATTAAGTTGAGTGACACAATCGCAGAAGTGAACAAGCTTAACGGGAACATTAGCCGCCGCAGCCTTCGGTTGGAAGCTAGCAAAACAATGCTGCTGCTGACCAAAAAGCCCACCCAACAAAGGGAAAGAGCAATGCTAGCTACGAAGTTCTGCAGGGATAAACCGAGACCGCAATTTGTCATGCAAAAACATTGCGAGCATGAGTGCGGTCACCACAGTACAGCAAACATGTCAATCGCCGTGGCGTTTTATAATGAGATCGCTCAACACATAACCCAAAATACCAACAAAACGGCTACCACACACTCCAGTTGGCCGATAAAGGCAATTTTGTAAAACGAAATGAAGCGAAAAATGTGACAACGAATCGGCAAACAATAAACAAATTGATGACAAGGCTGCTGAGAAAGATGGTTAATAAAAATTTGGCAGATATTGAAAAAACATAGAACCGGAAGTAGTACCAACTCATGATGAGTGTGCTTCTGATGAGTCGAACGGCTTCTTGCCCGAGCGCACACGACCGCCGCTACTAGTCTCGACCGATCGTGCTGTCGTGTAATCACTAATCGACGTCTGAATTTTTCGTGCGTTCCTGCGACGGCGCCCACGCCCTTGCTGCTGCTGCATTTGCCCCTGCGAATCATTCCTATTCTTCGCCTCTTTCGCTGATTTCTCATCGTCGAACCTGTATTTAAAAAGAATCCCTATAATTCTGCTGCTCACTTCTTGCAACAGTTGTCCTCTTCAATACTGTTTCGCTGTTTCATAAAAGCCTAAAGTTTAAGTGATAGCAAGTGAAATAAAAATAATCTTCTCTAAAACATCCATATTTTTCTCCACTAACAGCTCCTAGCTGACCAATTTTTTGATGAAATGAATCTCGAATTGCAGAAAATGAAAACTTGAAAAGCGCAAAATGTTATTTTCTGCTTTCGTTGGTAAATACCAATAACCTCTTGCCTCGCGGAATCGATCTTCTCAACAACTTCACGTCTAACGTTATTTCGGTTGCGCTGGTCGTTTCTTTCGCAGCAAAACTGGCTAACCAACAACCACAAGTGAGTCAACAATACATTTTTAGCCGAAAATGGAACCGAATCGAATTTTCTAAAAAACCGGATTAACGGTTCAACTAAAAAGGAACTTTTTTAGTTAAACCATTTGGACTTGAAGTTCACATGCTTTCAAATTTGCGGCTCCCCTCACGTTTGTTGCAACGCCAAATTATCATCCTCATGCATTGCTAGAAACGATTGATGTCGCAGTAGGCTAACCCTAAAATTTTCACGCACTTCTCCCCCCTCCACTATCATTTTAAAATTGGGCACTAGTTTGCCACCGCACTATACTTCAGCAGCGGTTCGCGACGGCTCCACAAGCTCGAGTAGAAAGATGACGCGTCCTTTGAGACCGGAGGATCCAAAGGAACACTGCTTTACTTCTACGACAACAATTCAAGAAACAGGTTAAAGCAATATGAAATACTTTCCGAACACGACCATGCAAGGTTTTCATCGAAATAATAGGCCACACTTTAGCTAGCTTATCATACGCAAATAAAGACGCTAACTTCTTCGCTTCATCGACATCTTCCTCCAGCTGCCTCTCAGCTAGCACTACGCTGGACGCGTTAGTGGTCTCCGGCGGGATTATCGCAAGACATCTCCTCTCCCGCTGGGGCTGAGTACAATTTCCATCACATTCCTCAAAAAGTTTCTTTTTTTTTAAACGAAATTTGTGATGAATTCTAGATATGCACAAGGGACATTGCCAACATTTACCACAGTAAGCAATGCTTTAACGAACACAGATAATAAACTAAAAAGGCTCTAGAGGAGGCAGGGAGAGGAAAAACTCTTTGGCCACTCAACAAAACATGAGGGAAGGGCCGCTTTGTGCCGCTCACTACCGATCATAGCACGTAGTTATTTTCGCCTAAGGCACTACACAAAGATCCGCCAGCTGGCAAATAATGTAAACGACACTCTCAGCGACTGCTCACGCATGATCCATCCTACATTCTCAGATGCGCGAATATATGCATGCACACACACACGCACACACACAGAGGCAAAGGTGCGCACAAGCACGCATCTACATATCCTGTTATTAACTGAACACTATGCACTTTCCTGCAGCACAGAAAACGCGCAAACACATGAACTGCGGGATCTCTCTAACAAAAATTTTAATGCTTGCGCGATATTGTTTCACAGAAGTCGGTGAACTAGAGGTTAATCCCAAGTTAATAAACCAAGTGGGCAACTCTGCCCTCTTCCCTTCCTACCAAAAAGTGCTTCATCCGCAGCTGTTTTCACGACAACCCCTCACCCCGATGTTCATCCGTTCAATTGTTCAGTCGAATGAAAAAGGTTGCACTACAATGCCCAAATGTATAAAGACGGACCTGATCTGAAGCTGTCATTGTATCGTTGAAAGACCTCACAAGGTCCCCATCAGTAGATTCACTAGATGCCACACAGGAATGTTCCCTGAAAAAAAAAAAGACAAATAGTCCAATCCGATTGATTTGGGACAACAACAGCTGCACTATTACAGGGGAACTGATGGTGAAATGCTTGATGACAAAAGCATAAACACGTCGGAAACAAAAACGTTTTGGTTACAGATGTTAACGCTTCTCACGCTAGTCATGAGAGGAAACTCTTTCATGGTTACAGCGCTGACACGGGCACGGTAACAGGACAATCACTTGTTCCTATTTGGAACCCACGCTCGCCGATAAAAACGGTGTCACTTCACAGTTTAGATGAGAAATTTTGATAACTAAACAAACTGGACATTTGCTTTGTTGACTGATAACCATCAATGCTTTTGAGGGAAAATCGTTCGATGCAGTTGAATCGAAACAAGACTGGCGCCGAAAATGGACGAAAAAACGATGAGGCCAGGTACTTTACAATTCAAAACGAAAAATGTGATCGCGGAGAGTGAAGTGGGATTCAAGCGACTCAAATTAACAAAGTCACTCATTATGCCATCGGTCAAAGGCTATTTCAGACCGTTCCGGACCGATCATGTTGGACTCGATCAGATATGGTCGACGATCAAGAAGCAATAAAGTGATGGCGATGAAACAAAGTCCTTACCCAATACTGCTCGGAGTACTGCGTGGGGAGGATAAGGCACTGCTATGACCACTACTCTCCGATATTCCAGTATCGAGCACGAACAACGCATCACCAGCGTTCCTACTTCGACGGAGCATCCTACCGCATGATGCCAGCTCACCCGCGTGATCGGTGCTCGTCACCGACAGCACATTTAAATGTGAACCCGACCTGCAATAAACGGATAAAAATAATGGCGAAAGAGCAACTAAAAACTTTTTCTGTTGGCTCGATCCGAACCCGCAAATCCTAGTCACTGTGGTTGAGCTTCAACAACTGGACGGCTTTTCTGTGTTTACTTCACTTGCGTATGTTACGCCCATAATTAAATTAAACAAGAGAGTCTGAAAAAATGTCAAGAATAATGGAGCACGTATCTGTCAATAAGTAGCGAACGGCATGCATCAGTGTTTGAAAACTTTGCTCGCCGTCAAAAGAAGCTTGCTCTAGGCTCACATAAAGAAAAGAATGTTTCCTATTTCCTGCCAGTATTAGTGCAAAAGCATCATAGCAGAATTATCAAGGACACAACTTTGAAGCGTACGTAGCATGTTGAGTTATTTCAGCCATTTGTAAATGTTATCGTATAATCGACGTGCTTTATGGCTTACAAGTGAAAGAAGTCAGGTAATTCGGTCTCAAAGGCAATAAAAGAGATGCATCATCCATATGATGCCGATAATATCGACGGCAGCGTCGACAATCAAATATGGCACTATACAAAGCTCAAAAAGATTTTTCAAAATGACAAGTGATCAACTAAGAAAAAATACCCGTGTGGCGTGATGTTTGCACCAATTTTGATGGGCGGTGCGTTCAGGAATGCATTTAAATCGCGATTCGTATCAAGTTCCTCGAAACCTTCGACAAACGCCTCCCTTATCGCATCGAACACCATCTGGCTATGCACTGAGTGTGCTGTGTTTGACAAAGTGAACGGCTCTGAAAATGAGAAATAGAGATACATAATCAAAAGGAGTAAACAGGGTGTTGAAGAGGATTTTGGTGAAATATCGGAAGGGGGTATGAACGGGACAGCGGAGACAAGGCCTAGTCTGTTTCTCTCTGAGAGGTTCATCAAAGCAGCACTCACCTTCCCCGTATGGCCTACTAGAGTTTGTGAACTTCCTTTACTGTAAGTTGTACCTCGCTAAGTGGGAATTGCTAACCAGTACCACTGTTGAGAGGTGCCATTAGCTTGCAAAAATTACTGAACTACTCCTGCAATGTTCCATCATCAAGCTGCTAAGCGAAATCAATGAAATACTCCCGAAAACAGAAGACAAAAGGAAGACGTTATTTCCTACAAAATAAACAGTCACATGTCACCGCCTATGACTGCAACCAGTGAAAACAAAACCACAAAACCCACGCAAAAGCTTCCTACAACGAAAACAGCATTCTGCAGGAAGATTCGAAAAGATGTTAAGGCAAGAGACCTTCTATGCAGATGCAATTCCACTGCGCGATACTGTTGTTGTATGGCGATCGCTGGCGCGCCACAAAAGAGCGCTCAATCTTCGTTCCGAGTCTTACTGATATGGCATCATGCACGTAACTGTAAAATCATATTTTTGCAAGAAATAATCATTCCCCAAATTTGAAGCGCAGATATTCGCTAATGTTTATGATCAGAGGATAAATTATGAGTGCAGCAAATCACATCACCGTCATCAAACCAACGAAAATCCCTTTCGATTCGCTTTTCTCATAAAAAAGTAGCAGATTGATTGATCATCCTGGTGCGAGGGATGGGGGAGGGGTGAGCTGTTTCGCAGCGAGGGAGAGAGAAATAGGACAAGAAAGAGAACGAAAAAAGCTAATCGAGGGCGTTATGATCCCAAAAAAGAAGCCACAATCGATAACGATCGAAAAGTAACCTTATTAAACCAACGGACGTGAACAATACGGTTAACGCGATCGACTGCTACCGGGTCAATAAATGTTGCATAGTAACAACTTCGTTAGGGGCTCTTAGCAAAATGGGGCGGTGAGCAGACTCACTCGAATTTGAAAGCGTAGTACTCGAGGAAACCAAGCAGCAATTCGCCGAGCGTATTCGCTTCTGAGAACTGCCACTCGCCTGTTGCCGGTGGTTCCAGCGGCACAGACACATTCAGCGTTCGTACGTCTATGCGGTGGTTGAACCGCTTCGGATAAAGCTCCTGCAGAGATGGCAGCACCGCCGGGCTCGCACCACCTTCAAAACCAACTCGCTTTATAAAACAACGTAGATAGTACTGAGGCGGCTGGACCACGAAGCGCTGTATCGGAAGAAGCTCGGGCCTCTATGGCAACAGAAATTTTTAAGATCCAATACTCAAATTTAATGAGCACCAGTTTTAAAATAGAAGCAATGGTTCATACTTAGCTAGAGGCAAAGCACAGAATCAACGGATCATGCTTGAAGAATCAAAATCCAGACTCCATTAAACGTGGCTATGGTAGGTAGGAGAATGTGCTCCATGCTGCACATCAAGACATAAGTCCGAATAAAAGAACATTACAATAATAAAGCGTAAAACTCCTGTAATTAGCAGATTTATGTTTAAAAAATTTTCTGTCGTTTGTTTTGCGATCCCGACTACATACCATCGTTTGATTAGACGTACAGCGACCTGTTTTCGTCTTATATATTGTCCACTATGCAGATTTTTCCACCGTGATTAGACCAGATCATGTAGTCAATGAAAACGATAAACTGTATCCAACAGTTCAAAATACATTAGAGAAACTCGTCCTTAAAACGATAAAAAAAGGACAACTAATCAAGAACAGGCTCTCTATGTACCATCCAGGGCAACTTCAAGACCTTACATTGTAAATAATGGATGACCATAAGAACCAGCGAATATGATGTGAACGTCGATCGATTCGCGTCATTCATATCTCTCCGCTTTGCCCATTCCTTTACAACGCTTACCAACGGCCGAACGCGCCAGTCAACTGAACGCACAATAAACACTGCACATTGGTTTGTCAAACTGCTGCAGATGTTTGATACTCTCTAAATGCACAAACACGAATCTAATCAAAAACGAAATTCACGATAATTCGAGTCAGTATCGTCGTACGAATGCAATAAGCCATAAATAGCGCTCCTGACGGCATTAAGATTCAATTTTCCATCACTTTTAATTATTGAAGAATACCACCAGCGACTAAGCAAAACATATAAGCACATTAAAATTTTGATAAAAAACATGAAATTTACATGAGGAGTAATAGCACAGCAGATGAGTATTCCGAATCGCCACCGAATTATTGGCGTTCAAATCGACCGTAATTTCAGAGAATGGTTCGGTGAATTTGATGCGAAGTATAGGCACTTTGGCTATAATAAGTTGCTGCTCTCTCACCCAAGCAACATTCACCAGCGCACTCTTGATCATTCCCAGCACTACAACCGCATCCGTGCGTTGGTCAATCTGAAACCTGCTCAAATACATTCAGTTTTCGTTCACACCTTCAAACCGTAAGAAACTAACCAAAGAAAACTGCCATCTATAACCTGTTACAAAGTAGACATTTTATAAATTTAAAGCGTCAAGTATAAAACACAAGTTAAATCTGTATTATAGGGCGCGATCACTTTTAAAGAGCACAGTAGCTGCGCTCACAGTTTTAGATATCACAGTAATCGAGGTGTGTACATGTTCAACCATTTGAGGATTACGATCTTTGCACACAACACGAGACAGACCATGAGTTCCGGTATCTCCAAGTAATGAACGCATATCACATAATATTTGAGAATAAATAGAAGAACAAATAAAAACAGCGATCTCAACATTATCCTTGCCTTTTTTTGAAATACAAACAAAACAAAAAAAAAAAAAAAATCGTGACCTTATATCATCTACGAGAAACGATAAGACTGGAATAACAAAGAACCAACGTCTTTATGTGAGATCATCAGACACAGATCCATATCTGAAGAATTGTTGCCGAATCCATTCAGCGATGAACCGACCACGTATAATCCACACACTGCAAATTTATGGTACTCGATTGCAGAAATAAGCTTACCTGTGCAAGAACCAAACGCTCTCTTTTCGAAGAAAATCTCAGTGTTTTCGAGTTAAACCTACTCTCCAATAACAACGGCTAACATCTCTAACGGAGTTCGTCTCCCCTACACATTCTTCAGCAACAAATTCAACCAGCACGAACTGCAAAAACTGAACCTGACAGTTGTGAATAGGTGTGAAATTTGTATGCGAATTTATTTCTTTTCAGTACCGGATTTGGTTGTGTACACTTTAAATAAGCAAATATCGAAAGGACAGCTTACTCGGAAAGACAGGCGAAATACAGCAATACAGCATATCACGGAGGTGGAGCTTGCGATTGAGAAGTGCTTCTGATTGTGTGATCGTGTTATGAAAATCCCAAATTTCCTCACTCAACACGTCCATCTTTGAGACCTCGAAACGACCACTTCGATTGAACGAAGATGCCGGTGGAGGGCGCAGTGGCCTTGGAGCTATAAAATGTTTCACTAACGTTCCGAAACGTCGTTCAGAGAACGAAAATCGCTGACGGCAATCGCTTCTTCCGGCGCCTATCGATAAAATGTCACATTTCCTTAAACAAACGTTAAGGACGTTCTACTAGTCCTACCTTTCGGGAACTCATTTTCTTTTGCCTTGCGGAACAAGTGTTCTGCCCATCTTTACTTGAGGGAATATGATGAACCAGAACACAAAACTTTCTCACCAGTCTCTCTTGCAGTAACGCAGTGCGATGGTCATTAGTGATGAGTAGCATAAACTCGGCTGCGAATGAATCGCTACACCCTTAAAGCGACCACAAAATAAAGCCCTACTAACGAGCAACTTCTTCTTCAGCTGATGATATGTTCTGATTTCCTTCACGTGTTAACGCTCACTCATTTTCTTCTTCCTAGCCACCTCTATATAACCTTGCTCATTCTAAATATAAGCATGCAATAACGCTGCTACAAATGCCCTGTGATGGATGCAAATGTCTAGTCATTCGAATTTACAACGAAAATCTCCAAATATAAAAATGTGGAAGTCGTTAGCAGCGCAATATAATCCAAGGATGTTAGCAAACACCTGTCGCCAACATGCTAAGTGTGATGACGCAACGAAATTACGACGTACAAGCAGTTCGCTTTTCGTCCACAGCGAGAGCGTTAACCCAAAGAACCGGTTCACGTTTTTTCTGGCACAACAAACGCAATCGCCCCGCAAGCGTAAATGACGACAAGTGTTAGAGGTGAAACAAAGTCACGCAATTCGGTTTAAAATGGATAGAACGGGTATGTGACACCTTTCATTCTCATCTTTCCCTCTTTATAGGTGGCTGCGAGTGAGGTGGGTGATTTTGAACCACATTCAAACAACAGCTGACTCGGAGTTTTCAAAACAGTAACAGAGAGTTATGAACTTACTAAGGAAATAAACCAACCGAAACTAACTACTACAACAACCCTTTCGCTAGTGAGACAGAAAATAAAAGATAACATACCATCGCCAACTGCAAAATTTTTTCTTTGCGTCCAAAATTTAAAGATTTCATGAATTTATGCCGCAATTTTGAAGGAATAATTCAGCGAAAATGATGTATTGCAGCAGTCAAAAACAAGAAGAAAAAGCTCACCTTGCCCACCTAAAAATAAGGCAACTTCCTCAACAAACATAACAGCGCGAAAATGAGTAATGATTAAAACATTTTGAAAGTTTAAGCTAAATAAGGAACATCAATTTTCACAAATACAAACAACGTGAACCACATAAAAGAATAACACCTTGACTGTAATAGTACAAGTGCAATGTCACCCCACGTCCCCCATCCCCTCCCTCAACAGTTCTCGTCAGGCTTGAATAAAAGATGCTAGCACCTCAATTTCGGAATGCGCAAGCCGTTTCCTGCAATCTGAAGATATCAAACATAATCAACCCATAAAAATGATTCGCTACAGCTTTCGAAAGAAATTTGTGAAAAAGGAAAATTTTTTCCCGTAAGTTTATGCCGAAAGTAGATCCCGGAAAAGTTTGCTATTTGAGAAGGGGATGAACATATTCAGGGTGGCTGCGTTGTTTGTAAGACCCACTCCAAACACCCTCAAATCACTTCATAAAAAAACAATACTCTGAAAGGCAGCTCGATAAAAATGGTGAAAAATTAAAAAATAACGAAAGCCGCATATCTTTCGCTGCATATTCCATGCCTGAATTTTATGAAAATATGGCGGTCAAAAAAATTAACTCATGCCAGCCGGAAACATGTCTATATTATAGTATGCCCTTAACAAACATTCCTCCTCATTCCGCCTCCTCCCAGAAGGATGGAAGGACCGACAGACCCTCCACTGTTTGGAGGCAGACCAACAGACAGCAATACGCGCCAGGCTTCCACACGAAACCTGCTGGACAGGGAACTGCACGCAGTCTACGTACGCAACCTGTAACCGCCGACTAAGCTCGGATTGACCATCCAAGTTCAATAATAATCTAGTTTACACTGAAATCCACCTTAGCGGTGCTATATGCCAAAGTATATAACGAAGCATCACAAACACAAATGTACAGACATAAAGCGTGAACGACTGTAATTACACTGCTGCTCCCAACAATGCATTCCTCTCTTCTCTCCACTACAAAAATCAATATGAAACGTTGCCTACGCACTCGCAGACAAAGCAGACGAAGCAAAAAAAACTCCACGAAAAATTCAACAAATCACGACAGACCATTGATGTCATATACCTTCCGCTCACTTAAGTTCCTTGAATCGACGATCAAAATCATTCACTGCCTGCAACTAATGGAGGGAATTCAAATTCACCTAGAACAGGGTAACTGCCCGATTTCGTCTGTTCCCATATCACATTTTCTTGCATCTACAGTCGCTTTGCGATCCTTTTCTGCAATAGTGTCGTGCCTTGTTCTTTATCAAAGATTGTATTTTTTCATGCTCCTTCACGCCATCCCCCCAATATTAACTTATTCATCCCACGGCAACATTTCATTAATTGAGGGATGTGCTTCCGGTTGCAGAGTGCACTTAATAATCGCTCTCAAGCCGATGTGATAGGCAGTGATTTACTTTGAAAACAATTAACATAAACAGCTAATGCATATCGAGTAGTGTGAGCGTAAGAAATCAATATACTCTATTCCCTAGCGCTTCACACACTTTTTCTTCCACATTCTGGCCGGCGTTGATTTTAACATTACAAAGAGCAGCAATGAACTTTGGCCACCCCATTATCGGTGGCACAAGCTATAGCTAGCGAATATTATCAAGCATCATATGTCTCTTGCTTCAATTTCTTTGCGCCTCATTGTCCAGTTACTGCAACAGCACGGTTCTCTGCGTATTGCAGCAGTTTACTGGTGTTTCCGTCATGCCGACTGCCATCAATTCTAGCGATTTGTTTCTCAAGCTTTAGCTGCACCTGGAGTTCTACTATGGCTTAGCTTCATTCCACTTTTGATTAGGTCCCCACATTACATTTCACGCGTGACAATCGCCAGAAGTAAGAAACTAGAGCGCTGCAGCTGGTGAATAATGCGGCCTGTCGCTATATGAGTCATTCTCGACTCATTCCACCTCGTCCAGCCAATGAAAACTCCTGTCTTTCTCCCCTCCTCACCCCCTCCCTTCGTCTTCTCACACGTTTCCAAACGAATATGTGAAAGCAGTCCAAAAACACAGATTTAAAAAAAAAAACGCTGATATGTGACAGCACTTTGATTACTTGAAAGAATTTTGCTTTAAATGTGCATTTGTGCTTCAAAATGCGAAAGTGCCACAAAATGGAGGTTTCATGAAATAATTTTTACTCATGACCTCTTATATCTAGCCAAGGATGGCCACATAATTCTTCATCGGCCGAACTCAAGCGAAAACTCGATAAGGAAAAAACAAGGCTCAAAGACACACCGTTGGCTGCAGACGCGTTCACGGGCGCTGGCTGTGGATCGACCAAATCGAGAACATCTACCGGCTGCTCCTCCAACGACTCCCCTCTATCAAGTGCACCGTCAACAGCCACGACACCTGCAAACACATAACGATTAGTAAGTGATGCATTACACCATATATTAAGCAATCTATTCTCATCGTGTTCGGATGTTTCGGCCACAAGTCAGCTGCTAACGTAAGTACTAAGGCAGCAATTATTTGAAGCTGCTTCGAATCGCAGACAGGCTCATTATCACCTAATGCTTGAGGTCCCTATGTTATGGATAGTTTCTGCAGGGCTGCAGGAATGAATTATAAATAATCAAGTCGAGCCAACGGACATTCGCATAAGGGAAATAAATCATCTTAAGCCACCTCAGCTCAAATTCGATCCAACAAACCTACTCAAGCCCGAAAAGCTTCTGTTTCACAAACTGAGAACAACAAAAATGAAACTATGCAACCTGCAGGGTTTCATTTTTGCAACTCCTGCAGCCAAGAAATATATTCATCCGTACAGTGATAAGCAACACGCAGCGCCTTTATGTACTGCTATACAACTCTCATGAGGCTCCGAGGCTTAATTTTTAACACAAGGATGCACCTGCATTTCAAAAGTACACCTTCTTCCTCTTTTTTTTTCTACTCCTCCCCCTTGAAGGTGACCTTTTAGGCTTTAGTGTGTCGCTTCAGAGATACGCTTACGTGCCACTATTGCCAAAACTACGAAGGTGGGTAAGCTCATGTATGCTCTGGATCAATATGGTCTTTTAGCAGACCAAGGCTCCTACACAGAAATCTGGCAGATATGGGCGAATGCAATCGACTGCAACTGCAATTCATCAAACAGACAGAACAGCTTATCGAAAGAAAAAAAAAACGACGTTAGCTTTAAAACGTTGAAAGGGTGACTGCCACTAACGCTGGATGGATGATAGTGAGCGCTGTTATCTCCCAATCCCGCAAAACGCACCTGTCCCGATGGTGACAGACTGTGGTGGAGATGTACCAACATCGAACTCCATACAAGCTCACTGATTACAACAACAAACTACACAAAAAAGAAAAGTGTAACAACGACTCAATGCTACCGGTTTTTCAAACGACATCATTTCTACCCTAAAACTTAGATGCTTATCGAAGTGCTTCATAAAAATCAAAATTCCTCATCCGAAATATTCCAACACACTCTAATATTCTCTCTCAATCAAAATACATTTCTCAAAGAGCTCACAAGTTGCAATTTTTGAATAGTCCAAGTCTTTTTCTTGCACGAAATAATATTCAGTTGCCTGGATATGAAAGCAACTAGCTACATATTACTCAATAAACTGCAATAGTAATTCTGAAGACAGCAAGAGAAAATGTTCACTGAAATAATTTGCCTGTCGGTGGGCTCATTCGCGCAGCGGATAGGACTGCTTCATCCTGAGAGGCATTATCTGGAAAAATTCAATTTAATAAATAACAGCTGGAAGAGGAAGAATACGTGAAACAAATGTACGTGAAACAAGAATGAAGAACAAATGAACAGCAGAAGAGGAACAAACATAAGGAAATTAGTGTTACATCAGTTTAAAGAGATCCTTACCAAATATGATAGCTTCTTTTCTTCCAAAAACATTCTATTACTTTAGAAATACATCCCATCAGTAAGAAGCAAAGCAACAAGTGGAAACATTGGTAAGGGAAAAGCCTATATTGGAAATCCACGTTTCCAGCTCTGGCAAGCTCGGTTATTGTAGAGTATACCTGTGGACTGTGGCTGCCATCTTTTGTAGATATCGCAATAATCTCAAAAGTTCTTTTATTAGAAAAAAGCAGGAATAGAACGCGACTGAACAAAAAAGTCCATCAATGAGTTCAACAACCACTCGAACTGAAAACGGGTTTTTGTTCAGCCGTTAAAATCATGCCTACGCTGATGCCAAATAATAATATTGAAAAGCTGAGAAAAGGGCGTCAAAAATAGCGGTAATGGAAAAATCGAAACAAGAAATCAAATAAAATTTGCATTCGAAGCATTTTTTGAAACGAGAAGCAATAAACCACAAATGACCCTCATCGCCAAGTGCACCCTCGTGAGTTATCGAGCAAATGCAAAAAGGAAGAACAACCTGTCGACGATGAAAGCACACCGTCGCGATAATCACCCGAGAACTGAGATCGAGCATGCACAAGCGGTTCATTTGACTGCCAATATGCTTGTCCATCACTAACATTTCGCGCAACGCACAGCTTTTCTGCTGCAATACAGATACGTTGCAGACACAAGAATCTGTTGCAATCTCAACTACGATTCTTCCCCTAATGCAGTTCATAAAAATTGTACTGATTATGATCAGCTCAAGTGACCGCGATGTTTGCGATAGTATCAAATTTGAAGGGAAAAAAATAGCACATTAATTATTGGTTTGGCAAAGGAATAACTGGTAATGCTCGCAAATATACATGAGAAAATTGTGGTGCTACAAGTAAAAATAAATGTGCGAAACAATGCCTACTGAAATGTGCACTGATGCATCCTCTTCATGGTGTTGCTCAGAAGTGAGAAGCAGGAACATTGAATCCTTTCCCCTATGAATTAAAAAGCAACAGTGTTCATCCATCTCCCCTTTCAAATATCCCTACAGTTTAATCATAAGCCGACATACCTGCAAAAACGACAATAAAACAGAGTAGTTTAAAGAAAGTTTTAATTACATTCCAAGAAAGATGGAGTAGAAATACTCTCGCATTTGGCAAGCATGAAAACCCATTCTTGAGAACGGAGTGAACCTTGAGAAATTTACAAGGCGTGTGCTGTCACATAAACCAAGAACAATTCAACACAAACAGTGTCACCTGGGGGTTACATGAAAAGTGCACGAAACTCCAGCTCACTACCAACCACATACTTCTTGTTCAATGTGAAAGGAAAAAAAAATGAAAAAAAGGTGTTGAAACAAGTTCTGAAAGGAGCAAGTCGGCATACGAAACGTTTTCCCTCTCTCTTTTTCATAAGAACGGCTCGGAAATAGCAACATTACCATCTCTTAAAATAGTTTTAACAAGGAACATTTAGAATTTCACAAAATTTGGAACAATTAAACTGTTTTGCAATTAAATATAATGATAGTCAACCTCAATGCAATTTTACATAGAGGTTCCAGATTCTTCAAACCATTCCAAAAGTGATTTTTACTATTCGACTCAAAGCAGTTTTCAACGGCCAAATGCAGCATGTTCTCATCACTGAACTAGGTTTCTGAACAATGCTGTGATAGATAAATTTCCACATAAAAGATAACCGCATCGCTGAACCATCGATGCTGCGGTCATGAAATACACCTAGCGATTACTCATCACCTGTGAACCTGACTGTGCATCTTGAAAGATCCCGGTTCAATGAATACAGGTGGCCGTTAAAGGCTACTTTGAATCGCGTGATAAAGTCATATTTCGACTGGCTTAAGAACTTCAAACATCCATGTGAGAAGTGCATCAAAGTGGAAGGACGTAACATTTGAGTGGAATTAAATCCCACGATTCACAATTCAAAGTTTGCTGGAAGCTACTAAAGACGAAAATTTTTGAAAATCTATGACTTTTAGAAGAAATAATAATAACCTATTTACACCTGCTTAATTCCTTCCTAAATACTAAGCCGTAATGACCACACACGACGCCTTTCATGCCGAAAAGTCATCAAACCAGCTCACTTCCGTTCATGCCTTCACGTTACACGAAGAAGTCCACTTAAGACCAACATAAATATATGGCGTAGAAACGCTATATTTTTATCTTAAAAAAGGCTTTTTTCAAAACCTGCTTATATAACCAAGCCAATAAAAAAAAACTAAAAAACGTTCACCTCCAACATTGTGACGTTTCTTTTTCCTAGTGTGGAATGAGGGAACTTTTGTGAGTTTAAGCGGCGTTTCAACGTCCAGAAAACATCTTCTCGCATCGCCATCAGCGATGATTGGTGGCCAACAACGATTCAAGTGACAAAGAGGAAGGCCCAAGCCGAATGAAGATGGCGATATGCGAAAACGGTTGGTCGCTTGTGATAGAATCTCAAAAATTCGACTGTGTTTAAATGCACGTTCCACGTATTCATGAAGGCGCACATCCTCGACACCTAAAGTGCCCAAGATCTCATCACTTCCGTGCTCCCAAGTGGGATTAAACTCTTCAAACTTGGAAGAAGGCTTTAACACTTGAACCATATCCAAATTTGCAACTGCGGAAAATCCAACATGACAGCCTTCAGATAAAGGTAACGGAGTCGTAGTTGAACTACTCTCATTTTCTTGTGACGGAGAATCCGAAGATGAAAATAGTGATGAATACTGCGAGTTGCATGAGATACAAGAGCTCTCCAGCTCATCACATGAGTAGGCAGACGAGAGTGCGCTGCTCGAGGGTGCAGGTGATGAGCTTCGCGCGCCTAACGACGTTTCTTTTAAGCAAAAGCCTTCCTCCCTGCCATCGCTCACTTTGCGCAATGCAGCCTCTTCGAGTGCACGCTCCAGAAATTTTTTGTCGTAGCGTATAAATGGAGTGTTGCTACGACTGTGCTTTTCAATGCGTCGATGCCTTACAGCTGCAGACCATGGCGACAACTTTTGTGTTCCTCTTGGCAAGCAATTCGTTTTGAGCACGAACCTCGGCTCATACCAACAATACGATTGACCAGTCGACCAGCGACGCGACTGAGCCGAAGCGAGCGAAGCCAAAACGAGGAACTCGTCCCCCGAATCCGTGTCAGAGTCGCTTTCAACAATGTCCACCTGGTTAGTCAACGGCAAATTACCGCTGTCAAATTCTTCGAATTCCGTATTTTTGGTATTTATGAACCTTCTCAAAAGGCGACATAAACTGCCGCAAAACGAATCTTCACCGCCGCGTTTGCTTTCCCTTATCGTTTCTTTGGATTTGATAATATATGGCGAATGCGAAATCATATTTCGCTAATTCAGGCACACATTTAACAAAATTCAACAACGATAGTAACAAATAAACTCTTGTAAATAATTACCGCGCTTTCAATAAACTCTCAAAGAAGACAAACAGCAGTAAAAAAAAAAAAAAAAAACAGCTGTTGCAACAAATAAGAGCGAAATAACAAATCGCCAATCCCCAACAAAAACAATGGCAGCCAATAGTGAATAACAATAAGGTTACGCAGCCAGCAGTTTAAATGCTCGATGCGAATCCACAAAAGAGCCGATAACAGTTCGGCAAAATACAACAAATGATTCAGCTGCACTAGCAGAAGCGTCCAAAACGAGGCCCTCCAATGAAAGTATTGCACTTTAAAAAGCGCAAAATATAAGGCGTCCACACGATCACCTTTGCCCTAAAGGCTTTAATGCGATCGGTATTCTTCCGCCTTTGCCAGGGAAATGCGGTGAAAAATAACAACGCGGCCGCAACAAAAAGTCTATATCGACCGACAATTTCAATGAACGATCGCAGCAAGATCGGCCGAACAACGAACAATGAAACAACGTATGATGCCAACGACGACGTTGTCGTGCCCAATATTGAGGCTTGTAATAGCACCGACAATAGAAGCGTTCACCGTTGAACACCATTTGACGATGCTCAACGCAAACTAAACACCACAAATGCAAACGTCGTGGTGTGCAGAACAGATCGCCTTCCTCACGCAAAGAACAGTCGTGGGCGCCACGAACAAGCCCACAACTGATGTGTTGCCTTCAAAAATTTCAACGCTAGCAACTTTTTTGTGACATGATACGCTCACTCCACAATCCATTAAACACATCGATCGCATCATCGCAACGCATCGCAATCCCTAAACTGTACGCGAAAGCCGGATGGCGTAAATAAGCTGCAGTCATTAGCAAAAGCAGGAAGTCACATTCATACTAAATGAGCAAAGGTACTAGATCATTTAGAATTTTATGGATGCAAGAAATGGCTAGAGGATCAGCGAAGTGGCAAGGGGTTATGACTAAAGACATCACAAATCAGTACCATCCACACTCCTCTGCTCTCCTTGACCCCTCTCCCTCATCTTTGCACCACCTCCTCCCTTTCAAAAAAGTTAAAAAGAATGGAAAAGGAGACTAGCACTTACATGATATAAAAGGACTAGACGGCAACATTTCCAATGATCGTACATCTACCACACCACCAGCTAATACCTGTGTTAAAAATGTTATCTTTGATGCATGCGTAAAATCCTGCCCTTCACCTTTGTTTTTCATGGCAACAATGGGTGGAAAGGGATGAAGCAAGAGTGAAGCATTGATTTACCTGACCCTATACCACGGGGAGACTGAATGCTCCGATAAACGACGAAGGAAACAGAAACTGAGAAGCACACCTGACCATCACGCTTATATCAACGTACAATATTCAATCAATGAACAAAAGTGATGTATTCAACGGGTGAAATGGGAATTAGGAAAAACAACGTAAGCACCATGAGAATGATGCATTAAACGAGATGGCAGCAGATAGCCTCCCAGGGCAGCCACGACGCCATTGAATTCACTCCAACAGGCGCACGCGTATGCGTGGAATCAAAACGCAGCACCGCGTTACTGAGGTTGCCACGCCTACACGGCACGTCTGCCGATCGAACACTGCTACAGGCCCCACACGCTCTCTTGTTCTCTGCCAAACACAAACGTCACACCGATACTGAGTGTGAAAAGAACTTAACATTGCTCTAATAAAGAAAGCAAAGATGTCGAGAAGAGAGAGTGTGAGGAAATGAGAACTCAGACAAATTGGCAAAGTTATCGCAAAAGCAATTGACAATGGTTTTTGCAGACTACAAAAGCCAGATGAAAAAATCCATAAACTGGTACGTCTTATCACCACGAGACTTATGCGATTCACTCGACAGAGAAGCAAAAACGCTTGGAGAACCCATTATTTTGTCATACGATAAAAGAACAACCGTAAGAGCACACAAACTGGAGAGAACTAACGTCAAACGCAATAGACTCATAACTGACACGGCTCCGCTATAACAAGTGACGTAACATACCAGCCGAACTCCGCACGAGTTTGAGAGGGTTTGTAGGGTAGACGTTGAAGTAAAAGTGCGTAAATCAGCTGGCCGCATTCTGGGTGGAATGGTTCTCGTGCAGCAAATTTAAATAAAAAAATCCCTGCAAGAAAAGGTTTTGTATCCCACATGTCCCACAACCGTTTTTGCCGTTATCGCCACCCTCTGTTCAATATCGCTTCGGTGCCAGCCAGAAACTGAGACTGGTATGAAATAATTCGGAAGATAGCGCAACGAACAGGTTGAATTTGTATTAGTTCCAATCCGGGTCCCAGTTACAACCTCGTAAACTTAACCGATAATGAAACTTTCGGAAGACAAGAATGCACTCATCGAGCAAAACAGAAAAGAACCAGAACGCAATAAACTATGCGGAGCGGATCTGCAACAATCGCAACATGGATGTTGACGTTCCGATAACGGTGCAAACAAGCAATAAACGTTGGTCATCGAGCGGAAAGGTTCTCGTTTACTATACAACTGCCTAACGATCGAGCTCTCTCTACAAGAGTGATTTTTTTCGACGCAATAAAAAAACCTTGTTCGATAATAAGGCAGAAATTTTAGTGTGAATATGATGTGCCAGTGTGTGCAATGAAAGCAATCAATTCACTCTTACAGATGCTGGCTTCCCCTACCTCTACTTCACTAGAACAATTATTAAAATAAAAGTACTTCTTTGATCGACTTTTGATAGATCCCTTGCGGCAATACGCTCATTACGACATCAGTTGCCAATTGACTGCAATGTCTTTGTTTTCCTTCAAAGAACTAAAACCTAAACACAAATCGACCTCATAATATAATCGATTATTCACACAGACATAAGTCAGTCAATCACACAAATGTGGATATCAAGCTCACACTGAGCTAACGCAAGAACCAACCAACTGTTTTTATACTCACAGAAAAACAATAAAGGACGACGGCTTCCATTTGGAATCCCACCTCTCATCTTCAACTCAGAGCGTTGCTCTCCACCTAACATCGGACGATATCACCAATTGTCACAGTGAACACTTCAATTACCAAGGAATTTTACAATTAGAAACGATAATCCTCCCCAGCAGCTTTTAACTCGCCATCTGTGAATAGCTGGAGAGGCTTATTCTAAAAATTGGATATGTAAGCGAAACTCTTAAACAAACGAATAAAAAAAGAACTAACATTAAAAAAAAAAACCAAAAAGAATAAAAGAGAACTTAATACGGCGGCTGTCGCATCGCAAAACCTATGCTGAAAAGTCCTAAAGGCAAGAGAAAGAGATTTTCATCAACTGTATCAGTCAACGGCACGTCGAATTTTGCAGTGGCACCAAATGATGATCAAAATTTATGTGCTAAAATCCACTCCATTTGAAAGTAAATTTGAAGCAAACCCTCCTCTCTTCTTAGGAAACGAAAAAAGAGCTCCTTACTCACTCAGCGCAAAACAACTATCAGTGATAAGCGCCATGCAGTCAATCAGACGATATCAGAAACTTATCAAAATCAATCATCTAACGTTGAAAATGGCCAAGTATCAACTCGAAAATCTTTTAGCACCACCATTTCAACTCGCTAAACATATCGCTCTTGACTACCTTTTCAAATTCACTGCTGTATTCAACTCCCGAATAAAGAAAATAAGCGATACGCCTTTAAAATCTAAAATTATTCGAACATTAAATGTAATAAATAAAATGAAATTCAACCACTATTTCCCTCTCAAAACGAAAAAAAGGAAAGAAATACTGATGAGCTATAGACATCACATGAAACTTCCAAACATGTGAACACGGATCAGTCTCACACATTACTGTCGTTCATTACGGTAAATGGCATTTATAGAAACAAGTCCTTCCCACAGCAATGAGTCGCCATTGCATCCAAATCTAATTCAAGACATTATTTCACAGAGAGATGATATCAAAACAGACGAGATAAGCTTCTAGGATGGAGGTTTCTGAGTACGCAGAAAAAGAGTGCCAACTGTTAAAAAACTGATCAAAAGGAAGGAGACTAAGAACGCCCTCAAATATAAAGACATCACAGGCATGACGTGAATATCACCCCTCACAAATATAACTTATCATATTACCTCATATGCAGTCCTGGAGCTTTGCACTCCATAGTTTCAGTGAGGGGCTCTATACTGCAATATACATAACATAATGAGCGCTCCACCTTTCACGGCGGTCCAAAGCGAACGTGTGCACAAGATTCAACGGTGGTTATGACTCACTTCTGGGAATTCTAAAGATAAAAAACAGATTTTTCAGCACAAACAAAAAAGTTCCACCAACAAATATAAGAAAAAATGTCAGCCTTCTACGGTGAAAAAGAAAATTCTGCAGAAAGTTATTATTGAATTCGAACGTCCTATTCGAGGGTGACTCTATTTTCGTGAGATCTGCGAGCAGTTATCATTCGAAGGACTCCGATCGAGATAACACAGTAAGTAACGTGCTATAAGAGGGGCACCTATCAGCGTCCAATGCCGGCAACTGTGAATATAAACCGCAACACAACTAGCATGGTAACAAAAGAAACTGCATGTGGCCAACGGTTGCAAGACACTTTGACGATCAGCGGTGACACCCTAAAAAGTCGATGGTGTCCGACTTTCGGAGGCAACCGACTGCTTGCCAATGACCATCAACTAAGGCGGCTTTGATGGCCACTGACGACGCTCTGAAAAGTTGGTGACCACCGGTCGAGATTCATGGTGGCCGTTGACAACCTGAGTAAAATAATAGAGCGCCATGGTACATGGTAGGATGAGTCGAAAGGATAAGTAATTAAAATGTATCCCCTATATATGTGAAAAAAGGACCAGAAAGTGGTTTTTTCAAGAATAAAAATAAAACATGATCTAAGAAACTTCTGAAAGAAAACTATGTGGAAGGCAGAGATGAATGTGGCGTACCGTCGACCTCTTCAGACGCTACGGCGCCCAAATGTGCACATTCTCGTTTTGTGTCCACTGGCGCCATGTTGCCGAATTCTAGATTGGTCTCCACAGTACCGCTTGCATCATCAGCCACTGCTACTTGAAGAACCTATAATGTATTGTATAAACATTACGATCGTGTAATACGTCAAATACAATCAATACAGCTTCTGCCTCCCTCACATCAGTCCACACGCTGCTCTTAAAATCGTTTTCGCTACTATGACCGCATAAAAGTTTTCTTCCTTCAATTGTCCTGTCAAATAAGTACCTTGCTCAGAAGAATGTTTTGACCTCATCCATTTAAAAAAGCTGACACATACACTCAATAAGAACGGAGAGAGAATATGTCGAGGAGAAGCGCTCCAAGCAATATATATCCTTTTTAAGAGTACTAGTTAAAGGCGAAAGGTATTTCTTAAAAATAAAACCAGAATTTCTTCGTTAATAGGCGAAGAAAAATTTCATATATATGAAAATCAGAACTCGGGTAAACAAAACAATGGATACGAAAGGAGTTGGTACGATGTGCGCATTCCCACAGAGCTCACTTGACCAATTAATTTCATGAATTGCGAGCAAATAATAAAACTGCAAAGTAACGCCTTCTTATTAGAAATGATTTGACTGTTCGTACACATTCATAAAAGATGCGTTTTCTTTGTGCAATCAAACCAGTGCGCAATGAAAAAGTGAGCTAGGTAAATGCACTCAGTCTTCGTCACCTTTAAATGTCTCCAACTTTTTCTCGAAGATGGGTGGCCAAAGTGAACAATCGCATAGTTTATCCTATGCCAAACATTGTGTCCATCAAATTTCATAATTCTGGCTTCTGTAGTTTCCCTGGCAAGAACGCATACACACACACACACACATATTTGCCATCACTTGCTATACGAATAAAAGGTTACAAAAGCGCATAATTGAAGAGAACAGATTTGAATATACAGATCACAAATATACAAGGAATGGAAGGTCACTGAATGGCATAGAAAATACCGGGTAGTGTTGAACGTTGACAGAAGTCAATTCCAAGTTGTGTGGACGGTGCACGTGCTGAACGTTGCCCAATTGTTGTTTCTCGTCGTCTTCGCTGCCTGCAATGAGAGAGTACTTTGAGACAGCCTGTCAGATGCTACCTGAATACAACTTCCTATTCATCGAGTATAATAAGAAAGAAAAAGATCTTGGGTGCACCTAAACTAATAGGTTCTCATTAATGAATTAATTTCATTAATGAACAACTTTCAAATTCGAGGACCACTTCATTGCAGTACACATCAGAAAAATCTCAGGAATGTATACAAAGTCTTTGCAAATCGTATTTCTTTTAGCAGAAAAAGACCCGTCCGTCTAGTATAAAGCTTCTCTGAAAAGATCCCTCATGAGAAGACGACCACTCTTTCGAAGCTTGGAAAAAATAAAAACATATCTAATGAATGACGACACCCTCAATGGCAAATTTGTATCCAAACATATACAACTGGGTTTTTTTTTTTCATTCAAGGAAATATATAGTAAATTGAATATAGGGCAAATAAAGTGCAACGAGTGATCCAAATGGCAGCGGAACCCATGAGCACGATGAAATACTTACAAATGATAGTCGATGAACCGTTGTGGATATGCTGAGTTGCACTTTCCTTCATGCTACTAGCGGTGCCACTTCTTTGATTTTCACCTTCCTCACGATGGCTTCAAAAATAAGCACAATACTATGTGCAAAATTTATAACCCAATAACAATAATGCAACATGCAATATGAAAAATTTCCACTGAAAACTGTGGAAAAAATTGCTCGAATTTCAAATAAAAGAAAATGACTTATTTAGACATAAAAATTCAACTCATAGTAGAGTGAAAATCAATTTGTCACAAACATTATCGGTGATATTATTGTAGACAGCTGTAAATTAATCTCGTTGTCCTTGTCCCGCCACTTCCTCTTCTTTTAATCATGAGTTATAAGCGAATTTCACATCCCAATCTCAATCGCTCCAACTAGATGTAATGCTTCTAGTGCAATGTTATGACGATATTCATAACGTGCGAATCGTAATCCATCTTCTTCAAGTAATTCAATAAATGCTGTTGTTGTGTCTGAGAGCGCGACTAAAGTCTGTTGTGTCTAAGTTTTCCGTCGAATGATTACTGCGGCGAACGCGTATCACTCCCCAAACAAATTATCAACAGATCCTTACATAAGAATCGTTCAATTGTCATTAATTTACAACAGTAGAACATAAATTGAAAATAATAGCATCGAACTCACACCACCTCAACTAGCTATTCCATCAAATGAATATGCAATTAATCAAATATGCAAATCAACACGAAATATGCAAATATAATTGCTATTCAACTAATAGTTTCATAACGTACAAATCACAGTTCAAGGTGCTCAATTCATTTGCTAAAAGTCACCTGTTAGAAAAAACGGTACCATTACTAGTATAAAAAACACATTTGACAGTCAAATTTTAATATACGCACATCGTGCATTAGTTTAGCATAAATCTCTATTTTCAGCTGCGTTTATAGGTGAAAGAATAAAACACCAAGATGACGTTTCATTCAGCCGATAACGGATTCTTGAAAACAACAAAGCGAGAAAAAACGCTTTGTACAAACCTCATTGCCTCTGGCGAGGTATGTGCTGGTCTACGGCTAGACACCATCTGATCTGCCGCAACAGTTTCCGAAGAAGCAGCATGCTGTGAATTCCACACGTCTGAAATTTATATTTGATGATTTATTCTTGAATAAAATCTATTAATTCAAGAATACAATTTGCTCAGCAAATAATGTTACTGTTTTCGACTCAATTTCCATCATCTATAATCGCGTCTCATAACTATACTTTTCTTTACGGATGTCTCAAAATTTCTTTGTTAGTAAAGACGAACTACGATAAAGAGGGAAGCAAATGAGAAATCTGCACAAGGAGCAAGGGGCAGAGCAGGGGAGAATTGAGTTTGGGATCGAAAGCTTGTTCATTAGCAGTTGAACAGACAATAAAATCTTTCCTCAGTATATAACTTTAGTCCCTCTGTCTTCTTGCCAATGGTAAGGTATACATGGAGGAAGTACAGCACAGCGTGAGTAATTTTCTATCCTTCGTACAACATTTCCAACAGGCATTTTTCAATAAAAACACACAATCAATTAGGATCGATGAGATGTACTTGATTATCTCGTAATACCTTTTGTTCATAAATCATGGGCATATCAAGTCATCGAAAACAAAGCAAACAGTTATAATGAATAGGAAGCCTTCATTATGAATTCGTTCGGCTGCAGCTCTTTTCTACGCTTAATGCCAATAAAACTTGATTAAAGAGTTAAATTCTGAAACATCGTACTCTTGACAGAGTTGCCGACTTGAAATTGACGTGCTGGTGAGGTTCTAGTGGCAGTCACTGACGACCCGTGACATACGATCCCTTCCTCTCCAGCCGACGCCTCTTCCGATGCGGGCTGTGATAATACGAGTGGTGGATCGCTTACTTCGACGGACTGCTGATTGTTTTGCACCAACTGCGGATAGATGCTAAAAAGATGAATACAAGTGTGAATTCAAACAAAATAAAATTTGAATATATTCAAAGCAGTGAAAATTTACATAAACGTTTTTCTCGAAAAAGGCTAACAGTGGTGAAAGACAGCCAACTTCATCCAGCTGAGGAGAACTGCAGAAGTGTAATTTGAAAACCCGAAGACGTTCGACAATGAGGGGAATGTCGAAGAAAAAAAAATTCCTTCGCCTTGTTTATGCATTATACCCCAACTGTTTAGTTTTCACACAACGCACGATATTAAGTCCATATTTTTTGCAGGATGCTCTAAACTGCTAATAATTTATTCGTATGTGCAAATGCTAACAATAAAACAGCCCCAAACTATTCGGCATTTTGATACTATTTTCATGAAATAAACAAAACTGTATGAATTTGAATTTCTATGAAATTCGGAAGGTTCGAACAAGATGATGAGAGGTTTCTGCCGAATTTGAAACATACCCTTCAAGGAAACGCAAATATGCCTCGATTACATCGTACGGTACCATGAAATAGCTCGCATAAGCAGATGTCTGGCCATTATCCAAGTTTCCACCTACGGAAATGCCTGGTTCCAATCGGGGGACTGCCGCTTGCACTCGACCATCAGCGTAGACGCTATAGAAGTCCTTTTGTTGACGATACATTTGCAAGGCAACAGCATGACGTGCCGCATAAATGGCGGCCATCATACCAGCATAGGGTTGCTGCTGAATGCGGTACCAGTTATTCTGTTGCTGTTGTTGCATGTAGTACTGTGAGTAGTCGGTCGCATACTCGCCAGACACATGCTCATCACCGATAAACCACGACATATCGCAGCAACGGCGATCAGCGCTGCTTCGTACTGGTGAATGAGTCCCACAATCACTGCCATGACCACTGTCCAGCGATGAAACACCACTGCTAGCACTGCTCGACGCCGATGGAGACAGGTCTCGTTGCATGAATTCCGCGCGAAACAGGTGCGCTCCTGGATTTGGCTGGTTGAACGTTGGATGTCGTGACGTTCGTCTGCCACTGCGCTGCGGCTGCTGCTCATGAGCACGTCTTGATCTACCTGATGGCCCCGTAGTGTTCTTATTAGTGGGACGACCAGCAGTACTCACCTTCGGAAGGGATTGCTTTTCACCGGATGCAGCAACAAGCAGAGGGCCGCTAGTGGTTAGTGGAGAGTATAGAGTGCGCTGTTGTTGTTTGTTAAGGGCACAAGTGGTGCGACGGTTGACACGAACTGCTTGACGCTGCTGACTGGAGGCGTATTCTTCGCCTTCTCTCGAAGAATTCATCCTCGTAATCGGCGAAAACTTCTTCAGCAAATGCTGCTGCAGATCTCCGCTTGCCATTGAAAATAAAGCAGAAGAGGTCAACTTCTGCAAACACAGACGATTCCAAAGTGTGTGCGAATAAAAATACGAGAGAGCAAATAGCAGTCAGCGAGGTATGTTAGCTGCTTCAATAACAATATTGATGTGGCAGTAGGGCAACAAGAAGCGCGCCGATGAAAGACAGACGACGATCGTATGTGCGGATGACGAGTGAGATCCGCTATGAGGAAATATAAACGTGAAGGCCCAAGAAAGCGCACAAAATGGAACGGTAATCAGCAAGCCGATGGATGATGCACGCAGAAAATATGCGTGGAAGATTGCTAGCAAACAGATATTCGCTGTCTCCCCTCTAGTTGAGCGGCGAACGCAGCCAACACACAGCTGTTGTTAGCCCCAGTCGATCTGAAAGTGCAAACGAATCCGGCATCATGCATACATACCCAAACTGCATGGTCATATAAAACAGTACTTGCATAATAAAAGCCCAAAGGCACTAAAAAATGTTATCGGGTACCATGCTAAAACTTCCGCAATGTTCATGTCCCAAATTGCGTTCTCAATGAAGCCTTAGATGACCTGTATCGTTTGAGCTAAGGTCTCGTACTCTTGATACAAGATCCAAAATCATACATGACCTTCAATATACGCGGAATTGAATTTCCTTTGCCACTAATTGGTAACTGTGCGGTACTCTCTGCTAATTAAATGCGTTACTTGCTTTCATCATCAATAAAATAAAGCTCCATCAGCTCCTTCTCTCCTTCCCCCTCTCCTCTAATCCCCTGAAGATTTCCTTCATCTCAATTCATTACCTCATCTCAAGATACGGCATTCAAAACTATAAAAGTTGAACAATGCATAGCGATCGAAAAACTACGGACCGTGGAAGTCATCGAAGGTGTTCACTCGTGAAAAGAAGCATGCACAACACGATAATGCAAATACGAGCATGCAATCAGATCATAAATCTATTACAACGTTCATAAAACGATTTTCGATGCAAAATATCGGAACGACAATTATGTTCCCTATCTTTAACCATAAAACTGCTGAAAAAATGCAACATTGTTTGCACGATTGTCGAATTTAGCGGTCAAACAATGCGAAGCAGTCGATGTCGAACTGTTGAATCTGAACTAAGAAATTTGAGAATGTGTTTCAACTCCCCGTAAAAAGTAGGACCTCTTTGAAATGAACTGGGAGCTGGACAAAGTTACGAAATGAGAGGTGACCTTCCACAAGCTATAGGGCAAAAAGTAAGGATGAGAATAGGCACCTTCATTGAAGTACGGGTTGCCTCACAGAGCTCGCAAATCAGAGGCTGGAATGAATAAAATTCAAATCCATCAATCGAAGTCAAAAAACTTGAAATGTTCATCCGTTCAGTATTTTCGACTGCTAGAGGTCGGTGTTCGAAAAACATTTATTGTCGTGAAAGATGTCACCATCCCTATTTTTAAGATGCCGTTTGCTTGCTTCAGCTTGCTCTCTCAGCACTTACCTTGTTCTGTTTTGCTGATCGCATGCCGAGGATTTCAATACGCATAGCCCAATAACTTCACTTTTACCCGCTGCTATTGCTTGTACCTAAAATTTCTCACAACACCCATCTATGTCGTATTTGTGGAAGCTGGGTTTAACAAATGGATATTAGCTCCATTCTTAGAAACATCTGTCCATTTGGACAAACAAACGCTATCAAGAGCTTTAGGTCATTGATTCCATTTGCCATCAGTGTGCTTAGGCTTCACTGGCAGCTCTTATAAACAAACAATTTTCAGCAGCCAAATGTGAAAGGATAGACCATGGTACGAATCCATAGAGGGTACCGAGCTTATGTATGAATAAATGAGCACTGAGATAAACATCAAGAGCACCATTCCTGCGTTTCGAGCTCCAGTGAAAGCCACTTCATGTTTGATATAATGACCTGGATGATGAAGGCTATGCCTCCCCTTCCTCTCAACTATGAGGCGGTCGCAAATCGCTATTCACTTTCGCGTTGAGGTCGAAACTGGATGGAAATGTTAGACTGAATATTAGACGGCTAATACTAGCTGTAGTTATTGAACGGCAATTAGTATCATAGAAAAGACTATGTTCTATGAAAAGAAACGCGGTGGTCATGCTACTGCAACGGTGAGGAAAAATTCAAGTGGAAGGCGGAGGCCAAGGAGGTAAAGGGAGGGGGAACTGAGGAAACAAGCGATTGTTGAGAGTGAAGAGAAAATTTCCTCCCTCACGGTAACCACACTTCCAACAGAAATAAGCAACTCAATGACGGATCACGTAAAACGTCATATGTGTGAACGCTGCGATAAAAACATTGCAGTTTCTATCCGTCATTTGAAGTGTACACGGAAACTGTTTCCACCCTCTCTCGAATAAACTTATCCTGTATTGAAACTGCATATGAATTTTAGTTGCGCCAGTGATTTTATGAGTTCTAAAATTGTCCTCTTTATAGTTCCCCTCAATTACCAACTATTATCGATAACAGCTTTATAGGTAAGTATTAACTTCTAGAAGTTTGGGACGAAGTGAGGGAGATGAGGGGGTGGGAGGGGGGTTGAGAAGGATCGGAATGGCAACTTTCTGAAAAGAACTCACATGAAGTGCTGCAAAAAGAAACAAACGAGAACAGATCGACTAACTGTTGTCCAATCACAAAAAAAAAACAACTCATACGACTATAGAAGAATTTTCCAGTCGCACACCTACTCACTCCTAATGGTTCATATCTCACTCCACCTTGATGAGATGAAATTGTGAAACACTAAGAAACGATAAGTGAAAAGCACAAGCATGCAATCGTTCGTTGCTCACAGCGAATACGCAACGAGCCAGCAATAGAGGACGCATTCAGAGCAACTGGTCGTACGCTTGGCATGCAAAAAAACGAAGAAAAGGACGACGCCTCAACACGAAAATGCGAGAATGCGGCACAAGCACGTTGCACATAACATACTAGCAGAAAGCAAACAACTCAACATGTCTATCGCATTTCTAATTTATTTTCAGTTAGAGAATTTTGCTTTTAGAAAGAAATAAAAACACTTAATGAAACATAAAGAAGTAATCATCTTCAATGCCAATATATTTTAGCTGAAAAACGAATATAGCCCCCCACCCCCTCCTTACAATGTCACTTCACTGGTTTTATATTCAATTTCAGATGAGTGGAGAATTCTGCAATTTTTCTTTTTTTTGGGGGTGGGGAGGGGGAGGGGGAATTTCTTCACAAATAATCTTTTTCCTTCCCACATAGAGGATGCAAAAAGATAACCCATCTTTCTCTAATTATAGAGAAGTTGCATTTTATTGAATAAAATTTCAAATTTTGCATTCATAATTCTTTCGTGAACAATAACTCTCCTTCAATGAACAGCTAATATACTAATATAACCTCTCTAATCGTCATTTGTAACAATTAAATGCCCAGCAGTAGTAACTTTTTGAAGCGAACGATTCGAAAAAAAAAAACCTCCTTGAAATGATTCTATTCATAAAGGAATTACCGATCAAGAATAGGCTGAGAAATTATAGCACCCATCAACCGTTTTAAAATGCGAAGAGAATAAAATTAATCAACAATAAGTACAGAAATTGTTAACTCCGTACTAGAATTTAATTAGAAAATCACTTAAATAAAGAACGTTAGAAATATGAGTTTGCGCATCACTAGCAGATTACCACTAAAGAGGTTAGAGCATATTAACCTATCAGGTTTGCTTAAATGTTGGTTGCTTTTGACAGATGATAACAGTCACGTATATCAAGGATTCGATGGATAACTGACTGCAAATTAAAAAAAAAAAAGAAAAAGGAAAGAAGAGAATCTCTCTCTTTCTCTTCTCCTTTCTCTCTCTTTTATTTCAGCATAGTTTAGAGCAGCAATCTTTTACAAATCACTAAAAA
Organism: Baylisascaris procyonis; assembly: GCA_037389465.1. Lineage (NCBI taxonomy): Eukaryota > Metazoa > Nematoda > Chromadorea > Rhabditida > Ascarididae > Baylisascaris > Baylisascaris procyonis. The sequence continues at coordinate 1,029,885 of JAZARR010000033.1, read as the reverse complement.
AAGAAGATCGGAAAAATCTTTTAAATTATTTTAGATTTCAAAACGGAGTGAATCAGTCACCATAGCGCACGGTTTCATTCGAGAACACGCACGCAGCAATCTCTCTCACTAAAACGCACAAAGAGCATGCGCGATCGCTTTTTCATCAACGGACTCATTGCAGCTGGACACCGCCACTAACATATAATCATCCAATTCCCGATACATAGCTAGCCGATCAAATACAAACAAAACCAGCGTGATCTATCAATGAACATTTTCGATCAAAGGGAACAGCGCACTTGGAAAAATTTCATAAGGAATTTTTAAGTTCAAAGAGATAGCCCGAATCTCTTTGTGCCTAAACAAATAAATAACAAATTATAAAATTGTGGACATTCCATGATCTACTTACTAGATGGTTGACTTATTTTATATTTTGTACTTAAATCGAAAACAGTGGCACTTAAATAATAATTTCGCGTAGAAAGTAAACAGAAAGTAACAAGTCGACTATATTTAAATTATACACCTATCTTGCAAAGACTGCTTCCACACGGCTATTGTTGCTGCTCCGCAAGGCGACTGCCAGTCTCTACCAGTCGAACATAACGGAACGACCGAAAATTGAGAGCCCCTGAACCTCAGTTAGGAGGCTTGAGTTGGCCGACCTCCATTAATTGCGCAAGACCTTCGGGAGATGAAATTGATGCTGGTCGAAGCTATGAAAGCCGGAGCACACATGGCTTGAAACTGAAGTTCTGCACTTCCATGCGAACTTCCAATCAGCGTAAGGCAATTCCGGCAAAATGAGGCATATCTGACTCCGGCGGTACCTTCGCAGGAAACAGAAGCTAACTCCTGTTGATTCCGCACTCAAGGAAAGCAGTCAATTTTCCTGACTCCGAACCCACCTCTTCTTTCCAGGGCAAGGAAATTGACCTCTTGTCGACTTCGAGCCGACTCCTTTTTGATTAGGCTTGTTGCATTTGAACACATAGTTACTATAGATGTCATTCACTATAGGACACATATGGGATGTTATACGCGCTCCTGATATAAGCACAAATGAGTTTGAACATCAGAAGAGCGAATAAAGCACTTGTTCCTATCCATTTCTATAGCTGATGAAAATTAGAAATCCTTTTATTTGAAAGTTCCGCAGACTTCCATTGCATTTTCTCAGATTTTTCTTCTTTAAGTTTGGAAGTGGAAGCAAAATTGGAACAGAAACCGAAGAGGTTAAAGCTGCAGTATGAAGTAGTGCTGTACCACAGGAAGGACTGCGATCAGAAGATTAGGTTAAAGCTGCAGTATGAAGTAGTGCTGTACCACAGGAAGGACTGCAATTAGAAGATTACTTATTGTGGTCATACTACATTACGCCTTAAAATTTTACTATCGCAGTGAACTGTACTGTAAGAAATCAGAGGTACAAAGAAATTTATCTGGAACACTAATTAAAAAGCAATGGTCAAAACTGCGATGTGAGAAACTAAACTGCCATTGACTCATTTTGACTCAGCAAAAAAAACGAATCGCTTCAGTTGTCGTCTACCAATATAATTTCTGCGTGTAAGACCCTTCGAGTTCATTAGGGAGTTTCAGCTGATGTACTGCAATGAAAAGTCAATAGATTCAATTTCATACAAGTGGGATTTTCGTCGTACCATTACAGTAATATGACGTTTGTGTTATTGAAGGGCCCGATATGTAACAAGGACTGACGATGCGTTTTTAGAGCTGTGGGAAAAATGCATAGCGCAGATTTTAGGAACAACACGTTTTAGATTGTAAAGAGAAGGACGGCAGTTAACAACTCGCAAGCGTTTTAAAATACGTTTTGTATCGGTAGAAAGAGACTCCCAAAAAAGGCATTTTTCGTGTTGATGATAACGTGATGCTGAACACTGACAAGGAAATCGAAACGAAGTAACGCTGATCATCAGCTGGCTTGAAGAAAACTTGATTTGTGACACATTGCAACATTTGTTTTCTCTTCATTGCTAGCGTACACACTCATTTTGTTCCTCCACACCACCTGAGACGCTCCATTCAACGATTTATTAGAAGGCCACTGACGGCTCGCTGATGACTTCCGAATGCTCATTCCAGCTCTATGTGAAATAATTTGGGGATGTGCTCGGCGTCGTTCGTGTTCGAACATTGGCGGTTGTAACCGCAATTTTGCATAACTGAAAGTAACCGAACCGACTCTACAACTGCAATACTCCTACCGCAATGAGTCTATCTCCTAATTTAATTGCAGGCCCTAATTTGTTGCAGCTAGGAAGTTCAGCCCTCCGGATAAACTCTACCCATCACTATCCAACACTCCTCCAAGCGTCCCTCCATTGTCGCTAGGCGTTCCGTTACGACCAGAGCCGATTCAAATCTCAGATGTCGCCCTTTATGGATGAAGATCCAACAAATCCGAACACCCTGAATGATGTTCGAAATTTAAACATGACCAGTTGCCATGTAAGTTCGACTGCCACAGATCAGTGATCAACAAATGCTGCCCGCCCAAACTGAGCTACATAACAGCCGAGAATAACGAGCGAACGTTACGAAGGCTAGGGTCGCAGCACATTCTCTCTTACGATGCAACAGGACGGCGAGGGTATTTGTGTTCAATATCCTTTTGTGAGAAACAAGTTGACGTATAGGACACGTATGCCACTTCGGGAGGCGCAAATGACCCGTGATGGTAATTTCCAACGGCGCAAATGGCGGTATAAAATACGATAAAATCCTTGCCGTCGCATTTCACAATTTGTTCAAATAACACAGAAAATGTCGTGTCGACATTTCTAGACCAAGACAACCTGCTTTTACCGGAATCGTTTTCACTGCAGATGCCATGCGGTGCATATTTCCAAAAGTGCAAATACCTCCGTGACGGAAACGCCATTGACTATTGCAGGCATTTACCTCAGCTTAAGAGTGATCCTAACTCGTATAGGTTGCACAGAGGGCATGGAATCTATATGATTAAGCCTTTGGGCATATCATATAGGTTTTGGGCAGATGACATAGGTTAGCTGCAAAGTTAGTGGTAATCGGCAAATCTGCGGATACACAATCCTCTAATGAAGAATTTTGAAGTCGTCACAATTTTTGATGGATTTTGTTTGATGACGTCAAAAAACTTATGATGAAAACAGTTTGGTCGCAAGTTTTTTTCCACGATAAATGTGTGAATTGACAAATGTTCTATATTACGATGCACGTTGTATTTATTTCATAGCGATGTGCTGCCAGAAGTATGGATCGACAACTGCTGTACACATTATATGACACAACAAACATCAAAACAAGCATTGCGCAGTTGCAGTGCTCGTGAATGCTTCAGTTTAGTGGTCAACTTGAAATGGTTTTATCTTAATGACGTAATTTTAATTTGTGCCTACATATGGGATATTTGCGCTTCTGATCGATGGAAGTGAGCAACGTTGCGAATCCAATGTAACAGAAGAACCGATAGTGGTCGAAGGATAGCCCACTCGAAGCGAAGAGCACTATCCTCTAAGCAACGACGCGATTTTGTGCATTCAACTGTGAGAATGACGAGAGAGCACTTTCGTCACAATCACAACATGTGTTTTATTGAATTTCGTTGCCATTTCATTCGATTCTCAAAAAGAAGGAACTTTTTTTTGAGCTGTTCCCTTTGACATCATTCAATGAAAGCATCTATCAACAATCTAACAGATGTCTCTTATAATATCGAACGAACCTCAAAAATACACAGATTACATCCGGATATTATTGAATGCTTGAAAAGGTACGACTTAATTGCTCATCTGCACACAACAGAGTTGACACTGTTTAGTTTTATTATAACAATACTTTGTTTTTATTTACAGCATGACAACACCTTTTTTAAATGTTTTCTGAAATTTGTTGGCAAAAACCCAGCATATAAAGAGTTCGGAATTTGATAGGAAGTAAAAATTGTTATTCATCAATAATGACAGAAAAAATTACAAACGCCTGGAAGAAATGACCAGATTAAATAAAAAAAAGAAATGAATAAACTGATCAATAGTCAACGATTCTGAAATATCTATTACAGATGTTTCTCTGCTTCAATAATTTTGCTATTTTTTGCTAGTTTGCTGCAATTAGAAAATAAATGGACAAACTTCCCAGTTGCATTTTCAACATTTCGCTTGGCAGCTAACCGTCGAAACCTTGAAGTGAAAGCACAAGAAATGGGTGAGTGAACAGGAAGCTAAGAAAGCATGAAAACAGAAGCATGCTTATGAGACCTACCAATGAGACAAATCACTGTTGCACACCAACTGGGAAGAATTCTTAGGATCCAAGGTCGACGAAAAAAAATTCTTGTTCCTGATTTTTTTGGAATTTTGACTTTTCTAGCATCCGCCCACTCCTCAAATTCCTCTCCCCTTTCAATGCTTTTGCTGCTAGAAAATTTCAATCATGAAAAAATTTCGGTTCCTCATTCACTATTATTGATAATGGTAAGCGGGTAGTCAAAACTATCAACATCAAGGTTTATCTCCACAAACCATGTATCATACAAAAGAAGCATGACTGAAATTCCAGAAAAGAATTTTTTCCACAAAAAGTCAGCAAGTGTAGCATTGAAAAGAAGTCCGGAATTATGTTCTCCTTTTTTTCTTTGTTCCCTCCCAATCGTTATCCTCCACTGAACAAACGCTCTTTTCTCATCAAAATAGAAACATTTGAAGATAACGTCTATCCATTTAATACTGCTGACGTGCCTAAGGTCAATACCGAGAATTAATCGATGGGCAGCATTCAATTCGATGTCCCTGTGCAAAATTATGCAAACGATCCGTTGGAAGAGCACTGAGTTTCGAGATAAGATTCGTATCAAAATTGTCTCTTTTATGATAAGCAGATTGCAGGAGGTACATTCAATGACGCCTTTCCTGCAGCATTTGTACGTTACCGTTCAACATTGAGCTAACACTCTGCTGTTAATGACCAGCGATCCTCCTCACCTCAGCCCTTCCACCCTCCTGATTTACGGGTTATAACCTTTTTTGGAAATGGTTTTTTGGCCCCCTAAAAGGTCCTGCCCGACTTCGAAAAACATTCTGCACGATTTTTGAGATATTCATAATTTTCCTGGAAGTGTGGCCTTTCGGATCGTTACATCCTGATGCTCCCCGAACATACCGACCTCTGGATATCGCTTTCTCAACAACGATACGCTGCAACAGTGTACGAACATATATAACGTAAAGCAAACAATATCGCCCTTCTACCGATAGCAAAATGCAACTAGCCACCTAAAAAATTCCGTTGCTTTGATAGGTACTTAATAGAACAGAAGCTATAGGAAGGCCACAATTTTGCGGTCAAGGAAACTAATACGTTGTCGACGAAGGTAAGCAACTTGTTAGTGCGTAAATGCTCGGTTACAGATTTGATAAACGGCGCTTTTGTCATGTGGAGCTCTTATCATCGTGACCTATTCACGTAACGTTTGTTTTCATCTGTCCAAAACAAAATTCATGAGGTTGTCCTAATAAGGAAAAAATAAAATAAAAAATAGAAACTACATTCCAATGCTTCATACTATTGCAGAATCTCTTCCAGCCGCGTCCTTCTAAATAACGTTGGTGATGTAGCAAACAATCAGGTGCTATTTGAACAAACCGTGAGAGGATCGTTGCGAAGCCCAAAACTTTCTGCGCTTGTAACAGTTTTATTACGAAACAGCACGCATACTGACAGTCGTCTTCACTTCATGATGCAAAATATTTCGCTTCTATATGTAAAACTTCAAAACGTAACAATGAAACACAAACGGAAAAGCGTAATGTTTGCAAATGCGAATATTGGTTCGTAAGCATTAGCTCCGTTAGGTCCAGCTGCTTTTATATGTCTGTTCTATGAGCGTTCCGGGTGGATTCCATGCAGACTCCGCTAACCAACACCCTGCTTCGGATAGTGGAAAACGGGGTTTGCTTGGAACAGCGGGTTACATGAGAGGAGACATTGCACCGCGGGCGAGGGGGAGGAGGAATTCGATGCGGGACCCCTTGAAAAGAGTTCTGAGCTAAAGAACAACAATTCCAGGAAGCACTGGCGATAAAAATGGAAATATCAAGGCCATCAGTGGGAAAGGTCTTCACTGATTTTATCGGCTTGAACCGTTCAGGGCATAAAATGAGCGCTAATGGTTGATGTTTAAATAAATAACATGGAGCATAAAACAATCAAAAAGGATTTCGAATTCATAGGCATCGGTCGTTGCTGTACCACTCAAGGCAATAATCTCCTACAGGATACGTCATATGGCCTAATCTTGCAACCATCACCCATTCTTTTATATTATAACGCCATAACTCTTAAAAGATTTATAAACTACTTTCCCGCCCCACTAGAAAACCACCTCACGCTCACCACATTCGGTATCGGAAACGACCCAACAGAGGTGCATGATTCTAAAAATCGTCACTTAATGAAGCACAAAACTTGTACCTGGCTCAGAATTGACCTGATGCTGCATGAAAGTTGTTTGTTTCTGCTGAGTTGCAATAATCGAATAAATAATGTTAGGTTTCACGGGGAGTTCCTGCAGCTAAACCCGCATGGACAGAGGCGAGCTTGTTATGGGGAAAGCCTCTAACTGGCCCTCACGTGGGAACTCCGTCTGTTGTTACACAAAGAAACCTTGGGTCAAATCTACTAAATATGAAGATCAATACTCCGCTCCGTCAAGCATTCATTTTCATTTTATTTTGCGCCTTCTACTACGGACCCCGTTACCCTCCCTAAACTTATATTTAGAGCGGAGTACGAATTACGCAAATTTGTGAGCCTCACTCAAACGTCACCTTGCAAAATATGATCGGTATGATCGATTACTTTGCCACTTTCATCTTTCGACGGTAAGTTACTGCTTAGGTGTAGGCTTCACACTGTGGCACTTCGCCGACGTAGTTTTTTATCAGTCTCCTCGCTGAGAGAGCGAATGAAGCAAGTGGGGAAGGAACTTGTGGAGATCGCACCCGAATCACCGATCGCATCTAACATGGAACCCTCTCAAATGATAACATGTGTTCATCTTTTACAAAACTCACATGAGTTGCGTAGAAATACGAAACACGAAGTGAAGAGAGATAACAGTAGCGCCTGAGACCACCTGTGAGCAATCTACAATAAGGCGTTGACTATTAAAATCAGGACGGTACCTGCATGCAATAACCTTCCACTGAGTGAGTGCTCACAGCACTATCTACTAGCTTACGTGACTTACTCAGAGCTATGATTTTTGCTGTTTTGTCGTTTCAAAGTACCCGTTTCGAAATTTGACAACTGTCCTCTGATTCCACTTTTCTTGGACGTTATTTTGTTTATTGCGATGTGACTTTCGCCATTTTCTTTCTCATATAACAGCTTATTTGGGAATCTGTTTCGTTTGCTTCATATACATTTTTTCAGAGGTCATTCATTCTTGTGCCACTGCTATACTTACCATGTAATACATGCAGAGATGTAGAACAGTACAATAGGCGCATGCAAATTTGTTTGCAGCTGAGACGAGATATGACTCTTTAAAGAGCACGAAATTTGCGAAACAACCTTGAATACTTTTAAATAAGGAGCGGAAACGGAGATGTCCATTCTTGAAATGTGAGGCGCATAATCCCCTCAATTCGAAATGAATTCTTGGGATCGATTGTGGTCAAATTTTTATCGCATATGAATGGAAAAGGTCTAACCCCAATCTGTATAGAAAAGGTTGCAAAAAGATAAATTTTGCTCATTTTACTTCCAGTTTTGTGATTTCACCGCGAGTTGCTTTGAATTTGTTAAGAAGCAAATGTCACAAATTTTCTTTGGCATTTGAATGAAAATATTTGCTTTCTATATCTGAACAGCATGAAGTTCTCATAGGAAAGTACCTTGCCAACGCTCGGCTAAAAACGCATATTTACTGGCGCCTCATATTGAGATGTACTGGCCAATAGTGATAAATTTATAGCAAAAAAATGTTAAAGTTTGTAGGCTACACCACAGATTTTAGTAATTGTCGAGTCAAGCTGACACTGCTCTATTACATATTATAGTTCGAATGGAAGAGGCAATACCACAGTCCACCGCCCCCCCCCCTTACCCCGCCTCCCCAGCAAACAAGCACAGTTTATCAGAGCCTTGAAATTTTAACGTTAAGATAAACGCTTTTAATATTTCTTTGCAGACATATCTAGTGATCACTGATCAGAACGTCATCCAAGAATTGACCAGTAAATGGGACTATCAAATAAGAGTGGCGATGAATCACCGGAAAAAGATGTCGAAAACAACATTCAAATGTTAGATGCAGTCTCAATTGTAATCATTTTTACAGTCAGCATTCATATGAAAAATCTCATCAGAAAATTTGCGTCAATTCGAAGTGCAGAAAATGGTCGCAACAGTGAAAGCGAAAATAGTAACAAAGTTAGTCGTAACTATTTTCAAAAGTTCAATCGAATGACCTAAATAGCCTGAATTACCAATATTTCATTCACCTTAGCCAACCGGAAGCAAACGGCACTAACGGTCTTTCATTCGGTTTACTCTCTCATAGAAGTCTATGCTAACAGAATACAACTTTTGCCACATACAAACAGATAAAAGCACAAGTGCGATGGTTGCTACAACAGTAAGGAAGAAGAAATGTCACCTGTTCTTGTAACTGTCAAGAGGGAAACCAAAATGAGAGAGGGGGTTCACTCTAGGTACAGCTTCGTCTAAACTTTAATAGAGGCTGCATCATAATAAACGGCAACTACATCACTCAAGACATGCATCGCGAAAAGGAGTTTAAAAAAGTTGAAGCATTAAGAAGCAAATAAAACTAAGGCGGCTTTGGCGATAAACGTTTCCTAATGAAAACAGCGTTAAGGGTAGTCGCAAAGGTGTAATAGATGCTTCGAAAGAAGTATGGATGCAGTATGCATGCGAGAGCAGAACAGCAAGAGCGGTGCAAAAGGACGCCGTGAGCCGAGAGTGGCAGCACAACGGCAACTACAGCACACTGCTGCCGCCAGACGAAACAAAAAACAACGTTGGGAGGTGCAATCAAAGCGCACCGCATCGCATGCCTGCCTACTGCCTGCCGGTTCGCTATTTGCCTTGCCTGTTGCAGGTTCTACCCAGAGAACGTCCGCTCATCCCCTCCCACCCCCCCCCCCTCCCCACCCTCCCCAATCTCCACCATCTCACAAACTAAATATTTTTCACCTGAAGTAATTAAATGGAATGATAATTCAGGAAGAAGATAACTATAAGTTTTTAAAACACGGTAATGGGCTGTTTATGGGCGATATCAATTATCTTATAAAACAATCCCGAATAGCCGAATAAAAATCTTTAAGTACAAAACAATGACCATATTGTTCATTTAATATTCGCAATATATAAAGATTTGCTTCATTACTGAAAACAAAAAAAGAATGCAAGCCATATTTTACCATATGCATTTCATTTAATGCAATCTGCATAATAGATTTCACCTCATGTAGTTCATCGGATGTAGTATGCCTCTGGTGGATTTCCCATTCTGCAGCAAACACTATCATACAGGATGGGGGACTGTTTTAGCGTACTACTGTTATTGCGCGCAGTTCGTAATGTTAACCATTCAAAATTCCACGTTACTAATCCTAATCACTCAGCGAATTTTATTTTTTCCTCGAAAATGTCAAAGTTCATTTGTTTTGGATTCCAAGGGAATTTTAGGAGAGCAAATGAATATTCAAAGAAAGCCAACGCTGATGTTTCATAAATACTTAAAACATTGTGTATCGAAGAGCTGAGGGGTGTTGCGATAGTTATAGCAGACCCTCTTCCCCCTTCCCCCCACTTGATGTGATGTGTGACTGAGGTTTTGATCTCTTATGCAACAATTTGTTTTTTTAGCAAGATGCTGTAGGAGACTTTCAATTGCGAATACAATCTTTGTTAGTGAAAGTCCCCTTTTCGTTTCTAGAATTCCAAAATTTCACCCACACCCCTTCTCCTCTGCAGAGCACCATCAACATCCACACCGCCCTCACTTAGAGCTCTAGGTCTGGAGCTACATAAAGTTCACGTATTCTCACAGGCAAGAGGCATCTCTATCGCTTTCGTGTTATCTTGCACTTTTACAGTGATTACGCATCACGTTAGAATGTGCTTCAGAGCGATGTTTGTGAAATATGTAGCATCTCTCCCGCCCATAACACATTTTCGCTCTTCCATCTATTCTGTTCTGATCCACCCACTAGTTTTCGTCACTTTTTTCCTTTCAACCTTACTTCTTGTATAATACTGCGCACTTACAAGTAGGCAATCATATCACGTTTCAATTTTCAATCAATAAAGTTTTCTATAAACTTTTCATTTTACAAACTCATCGCTTATATGCTTTGGGAGTTCTTTGCGGAATCTATGTCAATAAAGAAATGATATGCGTTGCAACATGAATGAATTGCGAAGCATCTACCCGCATCATTTAAATGTAATACTTTTCAACTTAGTAGGCTTTTTCATTTATATATATTTCCTTTGATTTCCTTTTGAGGAAACAAACTTTCATGAGCACAATAACATCGACGCATTAACGAAGAACGCATCCCGCAGCAGCGGAACAATTATATGAGGTGCTTATGAGGCGAACTCACAGGGCTTTTATTTGTTGAAAATAAGACACCATATACATATACACGTCAAGCAATCACAATGTCGTTAATAGCCTTTCAACGCTGAAAGCAACATACCACTTCTTATAGCTAGAGCAATTAAAACAATACCTCTCGTGAAGCGAACAGAAAATAGTCTTTTTGTTCGACATAGTAATACATGATCGCTCACTCCGTTATAAACGGAAATTAAAGGCGAAAATTTTATAACAAACAGGTTTTGTAACCAGCGATGCCGCTTTTTGCAATTTCCCATTGAAGACTTGAGACGACGTGGTAAACCTTCGATGATCCCATAACCTTTTTGATTGATATGATAATTGAAGTTTGCAAGCAGCCCACAAGGTATGGTTTTGCCCGCTTATCCGTTTGTTCGCAAAAAGTGATGTTTTAAAAATGCTTTTTCACATCACTGACTGTAACATGCTGATTATAAGACCTCGTATTTGTTGCATTTTCATGAGGAGTAACGCATAAAAGCGGAAGAACTCAAAATCGAAAAAGGTCAGCAAATGCGTCTATTTAGGCGAAAAAGGAGGTTTATAATCCAGCAGTTAATCCTACTCGAGGAAAATTACATGATGTCAAAATGGTCGCCAAATCAAGGATGTTTTTTCCTGAATTTCCTACGAATGTTTCTGTGAATTTCCTTGCTTTGTTTTGTTTTGGAAAAAAAAAATCCTTCTACGCCTAGCCAGACATCGTTTTAACCACCAAGAATTAGCGCAAAACTTTCGGCATCGAATAGAACTCCGTCAATAAAATATTGATTCGAAACGATTGAAGTTCTCTCAATTTTGCGACGATCCAAAGTCATATTTGAAGATGTACGGATTTGTCCCCATGAAAATCTCCGTTTTATGATCCACTGTCGCGTCTTCCTAATAAATTTTACTCATTTTCTTATAAATCGTCAACATTGATGAACGATACACGCAGCTATTCATAGTGGCAAATTTATTTACATAGTCGAGTGGATTATTTTCCAGGCAACTGGCAAGCTGATCACTCCTTCATCGTTACGAACTTCCTTCAGCGGCGGGAAAATAGAAACGAATAATGCAAAAATAATGCCGTCAAAAGAAACTAGCGACTTTTCCCATCTGCTATCAACACTTTTCACAAAAATTTGCACTCCCATTCATCTGAAAACCAGATGATGGAATTTCGGTTTCCAACTTATATCGAAATTACTTTCGAAATCGCCAACACTTCGAGCTTATTACTAAAGCTTTTTATTATATCTATTATTAAAATTCAATTCAGTATATCCCTGTATTTTAGAAAAGAACGTTACTGCAAATGTTTCCACTGCAAATTTGATTTTAAACTGCGAAAAAAGATGCACTAACGTGCAAACAATATCCCACTGCAGACTTTTATACTTTGAACATCAGTGATGATAACTAGTTAACGAACTGCTTGAGCAAATTAAATGATTGCCGTCCACATTTCAACAATTCACAATCTCCTCTGCCCCCCCCCCCCCTCCATCGATTCTAGAATGAAGCACTGATAAAAAAAAAACTTTTTTGATCTGCAACTATCGAGCAGTTCATTAAAGATTTTGATTTAGTGATAAATGCTTTGCCGCTAGCTAGAAAAATATGCGCTCGTCTCTTCTGAGGAGATCGTGTTGCTTCATCAATTTCACTGCAATGATTGACGAGAGATGGACACAAGTCGCCTATTCGCGTCGTCAAATGTCGTTGATTCGAAGAGTTCATCCTCGCTACCTTCTGAATCGACCACTAAGTCCGGAGCTAATTGCTTCACAGATAATAAGTCATAACGCCGAACTCGATTCCGGGAGCTCCTCCTGTATTAGGTTATAGCAGACTCCCGCAATTATAACATCGTATTTCAACACCATTTTTCAGAAGTGCTAACATTGAAGCGTTTTATTCCTAGCAAGAGGTCAAATCCTGATCCTAAACCAATTTTCAAAAAAAAAAAAAAAATCAATCCACGATCATCTATTGCGAACTAAAAACGGTACAGCAGACGCGTCCATTAATCAGCTCTCGAATAAAGAATCCTCTGATAAAACCTCCTACACGGACAACTTTGTCATTTGTGTATAAGCCACATCCCGACTCCCGCTCTTTACGTTAAACAAGAGCCTCTGAGCGTATCGGAGCGTTAAATCAGCGGTTTTATGTTATGCTAATCGGCTTTTTGAAAGAGGCTGCTCACAACTTCCTCAACCAGTTTATACAACTTAACTGAACAGTCGGTTCCTTAAATGAGCCAAATTCAAAAGTATAATTCTTGGCCTTCAAATGGTAGTCGCAGGTCAATAAAGGACCGCTAACGGGTAAAAGCCTATTAGAAAATCAAAGCTTAATTTCCTATGTGACCTTTTGTCAAAGTGAACACACTACGTAAAGCGTTGATAAGGATTTCATCATCAGAACGGTACTGCTGAAAGTGTGGCTATTGGGGAAGGGAGGAAGGTTATTATCGATGGTCAGTGGTAAAATTCATGGCAGTGTAACGCTGAGCAAGGTCATCGATCATCATGAAGAGTTTCCAGCCTATCGTTATTTAGATCGTCGCTATTACTGAACTTATACATACTCCTCTCTGTTAAAACAATCATAGATTTTTAGAATTTACATTCGCAAAAAATAATCAATCCTAAACCGAATACAAAAGCATTAATTATAATAAACCAAACTGCTAATTACCACATTTCCATAATAAATCTAACATTCACTGCAGTAAAATGACTACTGCATGACGTTTGATCTAAGACATTGCCTTGAGTTCTTTCGATTCCACAGCAAATCGATCTCCCTTATGCATACTCTTCGTCAACTCAGATTTGCTGCTACTCGAACTGCACATTGAAAATGAACTATGGGAAGTAACGGAGAAAAAGCAAACTTCCAACCTGTAGAGCTTTATTATAGCCCATACCGCAATCGAACATGCAAGAGCTCCGATAACAACAGCAGATCTGGAAGCGAGACATTTCACTCGGATGTATCACCTAGATGTTTCACTAATTGATGTACACCAAGTGCTCATTGAACATAAATAAGTCACCGATACATCTACGATCACAAAAATAAGAAAGTTTATTGCTGGCTTGATGACTTCGCAATTCTGATCATCATCTTTCCAACATTCAATACTTGGGAATCAACCAAAAGCACGCATCAAGAAAAACATAAAACGTCACCACACAATGGTGAATCATATTCGCACTGACATGCTAAGTGGAGCTAAATGAGGGAATTTCTATGTACCGATTGTGTTTCATTTCCTCAGCTAATAAAGATTTCATTCAGATCATTAAAATGTGCAAATTTTTTAGAGAATAATTAATTTTTCATGATTTTTTTCCACTGATTACATTCTTTTTATATGAACGCAGTATACTTTCAATCGAATATGCAAAAAATGATATATTCAAAACAAATAAATAAATAAAGATTAGCAGGAGGAAGATTGTTACTTTCTGCACCATTCCGCTTCATTTTAAGTAAAAGACAAATTTTGCAATCGCATGAAAATTTTTAATTCCTCTCAATAAAAAAAAAAAAAAATCTGCAAAACATCAAGTTAGATTAATGCAGAGCATTGGTAGATAATTTGAACCGCCGGTACTTTATCTTCCAAATCGTTTAGATTGAAAAGAAAACATTAACATATTTATTTTAGAGAAAAAGAAGAATATTTTCATTGAACATCAAGCAGAACAAGGCTGCGAATTTTTTACTTATTTCATAAGAAGCTCACAACGACTCTTGATGCTCAGATTTACTATGCGCCTAGGTGTTGATATTTAGTAATCAATGGGAGATTGCTGCTACTTTTCTAACCGAACAGCATCCCCAGCTACGCTTTTGGATAAAAAGGCGGAAGCAGTGGTTGAGAAACGATTCTATATAATCACACCAATTTTGCTGTCAAGTTGGAAGTTAATGGTATAAAGCGATAGAAAGGGAACATGAAATATGACCGCTGCCAATAGTTATTTAAGCGCCGAATCAAACAAAATTGTTCTATCAGTTGGTAAAATATCAGTGAATCCATGAACGGTTGGTTCAAAGCTCGAAGAGTGAGTTCGGACCCAAATGTTATAGCAGATGGAATAAAGTATAAAAGAATGCGAAACCATCCGATTTCCGAAATATAAGCACGACAGTGGTTAATACTACCGTTATTACTGTTACTATTAGTAGTATCGTTACTAGTACCACTATTAATGTTGCTGCCTTTGCTCTAATGACTGATCACATTATTATGTTTAGCTTGTACGCTAGATACGCTATTAGATACTTGAAGATGAGTTCAGAAATTACGAGAAGTTAACAAAGCAAGAGTTACCTTAATATCGCTTTGTCGTCCATATCGAAGGCACCCTGTTTGTGAAGAACGGCGCTCGTCGAGGGGAACGATGCATGCGAAAGGGATGCATCATAACTTGACTCCATTTTTATAAACGTTTCTTTCAATTCGTTTGATCAGACATTCGAATGCTGAAAGTTATCATCGAAAAATGAAGTATCCCTACACAAATTTCAAAACGGAAAACATAACACTAAATGAAAAAACTATTTTACTCAATTGATATTTCCGAAAGCGGATTCAAAATGATATTCACATCAATAAAAATAATCGCAAAGTAATGTAAAGAAATGAAAACATTGGGAATCACTCATTGATATAAGAAATATTGAATATGAGTTTCTATGGAAAAACGATGAGAAGCTTTGGATTGCATCGAGCTCAAATGATAAGTGAAATTTAATTTATGCGTTAATAGCAAATATCAATGCTGTTTAACAGTAATAGTAATATCAGAGAACTTTTTATCACATTGTTCAAAGAAAACGAAAACATACAAAGAATAATAGTAAAAAATATTACGTTGATGGGTCATTAATAATATAGGTTTGCACTATTCGAACCCGGCATCTCAGCTCATTAAAACAATTTTTACGTGGAAATTTTGAGATGTTTTTAAATGAAAGCATGTTATACACACAATGATCGATTCACGTGCTTATGAATCATTGTATATCCTTAACGACGCCACTCAAAACAGCGGGGCTGCACTGCAATTGAATCCGGGACACATTCGCAGCTGCTAAACGCTATTCACATTTGGCCAAGCACTTCAAAAATTAAAAATATCAGAAAAAGCAAAGCACAATTTTTCTTCTTCCATTCATCATCGGAAATGTTACTGAAGAAGTGTAGAAGTCAGGCAAAGGAACTGATGTAAATAACGCCTTTGACATGCACATATACGCTAATGACACAACGTCGAACAACAACATTTCCCTCGAAAACCGACCGCCTGTCCAAGTTGGTAATATAATAAGCGCTTTTTGGCTAGCATAAATGCGAAATTTGACGTCATATTTGCATATGTTACCTGGGATCACTTTTAGGTTTGAGACATCTTTTGGACGCATTCGTAAATATTTTCAGTTTATTCTATATGCACTGTGACCTTCAAATACATATTTCGAGAACTATCTCTTCCTGTCAGATAATCATATTTTTAACCATCAAATCCACGGTGACCAACTGGAATGAATTCTCTTAAAGATCACATATGGAAAGACAACCTCTACCTTGCCATGATCTCTCCCCTTCTCTCATACATAACTGGCCGTAAATTTTGGGGTTTCTAGGAAGTCACAATCAAACAAACAAACCCTAGAAAGAGCAAAAAATTTTGTGAACAGGTGTTTGAGAAAAACAAAAACTTCACAAATATTAATGAAAAACCATCAGAAGGTATAAAAACTTTGACCACTTTCGGGGCCTCTTCCAGCGAAACAGCGGGCCACAAAAACTAGTTACCTATGGGTCATTAAATAAGGGTATTGCTGATAAAGTTACGCTCAAATTTAAGTTCCACTATGTACAAACTGATCCCTATGAGCTCGTAAATTAGCAGATCTCAACTTTTGGCCACTACGATATAGATTACACCGATTAAATTTCGTCGCCAAATCTCAATACCATTTGCCCAGCGCGATAATCACCTTTACAAGTCATTGATGACACTTATGCATCAAAGCCGGCTGGGCTCAACGTATGTTGAACAAGTTAAGAATGTTGAAGCATGTGGTTAATATCTTGAGTGGCACTACAAAAGATGTGCACCATGAAATCCTCTCGCGTGTTTTTCTCGTTTGTTTGTATTGACCACCACTGAAAATGATAGACCAGTTGCGCAAATATGACATGTGGCTGTCACTTAATATGCTCGACACATCACACAAACTTCCATTTACAAACACCTAGGAAGATGTATGTTAACCGACTGTCGCAGAAAGAACCCCGCACAAAGTGATTCTTAGATTCGATTCGCAGGACATCTAAGTAATTTATCGGCCTGTGGAATGATAGTTAAATGTACAAATGACGCGTTCAAAGCGCATACAATCGACTTTAGTTGGTAATCCAAATTCTTGGCTCAAACGTAAAATCTGTTCAACAAAATCTAAACATTTTCGACTTGAGCTCGACCTCAAACTCGAAACCCACATAAGACGAGAAAAGTGGTAAAGGTGTGCGCGAATAGATAAAAGCGGTCGATAAAAGGGTGTGTGTGTGCATCAAGTGAGCACACGCGCCGCCCCCCGAACCCCAGCGCAGTGGCTTTGTGTGCTGTCTCCAGCATTCTAGCAACGCTGACGCTTCCGCTCCCGCCTCTCCACGTATCCATATGACGATCACTAGCATAGCGATCGTTTCATCTGACGATAGACGTTGCAAACAGTGCTTGTGAGAAGTGACATTCAAACTCAAATGGAGCTTGGCAAAATAAGATGGATTATTAACGACGGCAACGGTGTCGGCAATATTGCTGAACAAAATCGGGTTGAAGGTGAAGCTGGCAGATTTGTGCAGACACTGAAGATTTCAATAAAAAAGAATCTGAAGGCAAAAAGCACTTCCGGAGATACTTTTGCAGCATGAAATGATTCCATCCATATAGAGCTGTTAGGTGTCTCCTCCCAGCCGAAATGTTGCCAGGAAGGAAGCTGAAGACCTGTGGATGTGTTTAAAGATAATCAGGGAGACGGGATATGAAAGTAGGAGAAATTTGTTATACCGTGAGTGATGGCGTCATATGTATAGTCTATGGAACACGCAAAATGGGTCACTCTGATTACAGTGGTGCGGAAATTCAGTGGTCAGATTTGCGAATATGCTGACTTAAAAGTGAGAGTAAACCTGAGACACGGTACTGATTAATGTCTATTTCCTGAGCCAGGTGAGTAGATCATCTGCTTAAAAATAAAAAATTAATTTATGTAATCCATTTCTATAAATAGAGTTGGATGAACGAGCGGCAAGATGTAGGATAATTCGATGGCATAAGAAAACAACAATTAACTAATTAACGTTTCTAAGTTCTTTTTTCTCATTTTGTATATGACCTAGGAGCTCTGCCTTTTTCCATATGGTCTGAGACTAGTGTTGCCTGTAAAAACAATAACAAGTGAAATGAAATATACGAATGTCTCTTGCCAACGTTATTCCGACGGTGAGACTGAGATATTTGAATAAATATGTGAGAATTTAATCGAAAAACATATGAAGGCAAGAAGGGGTGTAATGAAGCAATTCCAGAAGTGCTTCGGCAGTATTGAGTGACTGTTCACACAGCGGAAGTAATGACTGGGAGGAAATTGAAGACTTGTTTTGAGAGAATTAAGGAGATGAGGGTTAAGAGTGGTGAATTCTTACGATGTCGTTAACAAAGTAAAAGTAATTTTGATAACACGATCCGTTAGTTGATAGTCAAAGTGTTCAATTTATGTGCGAAGTTATTTTAATCATAGAGATAAATGGGGAGTGACAGTCAAGGCCCAGTGCTTCGGTACCAGTTGTTATCAAGTGCATGTAGCACATGGAAAAAAGGCGCACCTTGATCACGTATAAAAAGGACACATTGACAGATCCAAGGAGAAAGTACGACTTGCTTTCCAAATTCCTGTTCAGTAAAAGTAAAGAAACAAAGCAGCAACTAAAGAAAAGCTATTTTCTGAAGCACCCATGCATAGAAATTCAAAAAAGTGAGGAAAACTCCCCAGGTGGTACGATGAAGAATTTCTACCGAGAAGACCACAAGATTAAAAATATAGTCGATGTTATTGAGTATGATGAGAATGGCCGAATAATTGCAACTTAGAACTAATAGAATAACAAAGAGGACAAAATGACCACGCCTGTTGGGTGTATGGAAATGTGGCAAGTGAAAATTACCATGCTAAAGTATACATTGTCAATGGCTAGAAAGGCGTGGAGTTGATAAGCTCACCGGTGTGTTTCGAGAGGAAGACGCAAGGATGTGCAAGCTCATCGGATGCACGAATGGTGCACGAAGTGTCGTGCGAATAAGTGCACGAATGGTGCACGATTAAGGCCTCAGTGGTCACTAGGAAGTGGACGTCGCAACTACATGCAGTTTTATAGAACCATCAAGCAGCGTCGTGTGATTGGAATGCAGTGGCGTAGTCCGCAGTACAGCCTTCAATGTCTCTGCTGATGCTATCATTTGTGACCTCACTATTGTCTACACTTTGATGGTGGTGCCATTGATTAGTTCCACTCGTCGAGTCATTTCGCAACGCAACTGTTTATTGAAGGAGACGAGGTCATGATGAAACTAACAGGCGTTGTGGATACATGTCTAGAGGTTCAATTCCAAGGCAAAACGAACGCTTCAACCCAGTTCATCGCATACGACGTCGAATTAAGCGTTATCTGACACTCGTCAACAACTAACAACAAGCTAGGAGCAGAAAAGCAGTCGTACAACATGGAAGTCGCAAAACATCGATTTGGCGATCGGGTGACCGTGATCGCTCAAATGAGGACCGCGATCGCCCAAATAAATACGTTGATAAAGCTAATTCGAATAATGTGAAAGCGTCAACAGTAATTTGAATATTCCTCGTGGCACAGTTTTCTCGCCGACAAATTCTCGCCGCTTGTGCGTTTTCAGCAGTGGCGTCGCTACTCGTCTGATGCATCTTTCAGCAGGCACGCCAAACGCACATAATAAACTACACTTCATCGTGAAGCATTTAGAACGATGATAGGAGGTATCTGCACTGCCTATCTCTCCACATCCCCTCTGTTCTTTACAGCCCATAAACTACCGTTACTTTCGGGAAAGAAGCTCTCTACAGTTCCACTGCAAATGTTTTCATTTGAGATGTGACGCGAAGAGAGTTTCGTCGTCTCAAAATAAACTTTGTAACATGTTCTGATGACGTTCTCTGCTTGTTTCCATATCTCTACAGAATGCTTCTTCAAATGCCGTTCGAATGGGCACACATTTTAGGAGTTGCCTTTTTGGCATTTACTCACAAAAAATGGCGAATCTTGTGCATTTTTCAAAATTTTGAGCATCTTTGATCGCTCACATAGCGGATAAATTTTTGGCATCCTAGAGAATGTCAACTCTGAAAGTGTGGCGGAATGCATAAAGTGCGTTGACTTTGCAACAGGAAGGGAAGAACGATCGTCATCTCTAACAGTTTAAGTAATCACACGTGCAAAAATCTACGTCAGCAACAAGCAAAAATGCACGTCATATCAATAACTCAATTATCGAAAAAATAAGCATTACGATGAGCAATCGGTTCAACAACAATTATTAACGACGCCCTTTCCAGTAACTTTTAAGGTATCCTCATAGGGAGAGTTATTCCCAATGCTTGGTTATTTCTAAATTCGAACTTTATTTAAAAAGTGATAAATCACCAAAAAAAACGGAAATTTTATTTTGAACCATGAAGAAGAAAAGGGGCGAACAGGCGGTGACAACAACAACAATATGAAATTACCTTGCTATGCATAAACTCGCGACAACACCAACACATACAGACAACTTCAACTTGTCAAGTGAAACGAAATAATTGTGAGGATAACATCAACGCAATACAATTTTTTTCGATTGAATGGGAGATTTGAATTCTCGAAATTTAGCGAGCAGATGAGAGCTTCATTTCGGCAAATGAAAGATTCATCATATACAAGAGAGACTTCCAAAAGGAAGGAAGACTAGAAGAAGCACTTCATAGAAACACATCCTCACGAAACCACTAATAGCATCTCTGTACATCAACAGCCTTGAGCATTCATAAAGAAGACTCGCAAACAGGAATGTACAAACGATATCTAACAGTAGTACGTTTAACAGTTGCCGCAAACTGTGTGCCAACATTTCTTTGCGCTTTCAAAATGTCAACACATTAGAAATTAATCACTAAAGAATAGGAATTTTCATTGAACCACTGAAGAAGAGAAGAATTACTGAAAAACTGAAGAAAAAAAAAACAAAAGAAGTCATCGATAATCGTCTCCCTCCCTTCGCATCGTTTATTTATCGAAGAAAAAGGAATTTCGCTTTTCCAGGAAAATATTTTATACAACTATGCAACCATTATTGCAAAATAACTAAATAAAATTAAAGCTTTATCAGCATTATGAGATGGAGAATAAATCAAAACGAACAAAAAACAAACGTTTCACTGAGAAGAACAACGCTGACTGCTGCTGAAAGCTCGAATCTAACAGCTTGAGAAACTAACAAAAATGAATTGAAACAGGGATGAATTTAATCCCAAACAAGCTTGCTGACGGCTATTCGAATCATGGCGCTGAACCCACTGCAAAAGAGACCCGCAAGATTGACGCGACGGGCTGGTATATATAAGCAGGCTTCCACATATTCAAGTTGATTGTTGATCGTCGTTCCTTTTCATGGTACACTAATAATACGCAAAGTGTTCGTATGACCGGCACCTGTAAATTTAAGTGGTGGTACAAGAAAAATAACGAGAATTACATCATCAACGACATTAGTGAATCATTACGATCATCTTAGCAACTTCGCAACAAATAGCAAAACGTAGAAGCACCGTTAAAGATTCTTAGGTAGTTTAATTTAAAAAATACCTTTTTTTTGCACAACTGCCAAAAATAACTGATCATCAAACAAGTGTAAATCACAAAAAGAGCACTTCAACACGCTTGCATACATAGCATGTTGAAATCAACATCAGGAAAATAAAATGACTGACAGCAAAAGAAGCTTGGAACTCTATTCTATGGGTTAGTTTTATACCACACGGCTGTAACTGTCATCAGAAAGCTGGCAGGCAAATGTAATAAAACCACATCCAACAAAAAAAAAACAATGTGATGCTCAGTGCTCTTCACAACTGCCTTAACTACTTGTCAGTTATTTGCAAAACAAGAGAATATCACATATCACCATTACCTTTTCTCCATCCCGTAATAATAACGAGTAGATCGCCCTTGTGGATGAATCCCCTATCTTTCCCTACAGCAATACCGTAATTAATCCGATTGTCCACATCGGTCGGCCAATCCATATCTCGCTCCGCTAAATGCACTTAAAGCTTTAATTTTATCACACATAAGAGCGCATGGAACAGTTAAAATAAGAGTTGATGTTGAGCTAAAAACTAAAACTCTCTGGAAAAAATTTTTCCTTCATCAGCTGCGATATGCACATTGAAATATGCTCAAATACTTTGAAAAACCCGTTTGTCACATGGCCATCCAGTTTTGGTTGAAACTATGAGGCAAATAGGAGTTCAAGTTCGAGTGAAACAGTCGAGAACAATCAATGCTTTCTCTTGATAAAACAAGTGCGAGAACCCGACAGAGAGACTGGCACGATATGTGCTTTCACAATCCCGCTCAACGAACCGTCATATTGCCAACAAATAATAAAATAGCGCCGTAATGCATCAACAGTTTAGGCGAACCGATCGCTTGCAAACATCTACAGAAGACTCGCCCTTGCTAACGCCTTGCAGCTAGGCAGGTGTGAAATGACATCCCACCTGCTCCAGATTCCATACAGACCTTTTGGCGCATTCAGTACCTAAGACATCTTCCTAAGTTGATGCAAGAACATGAAAATTGGCAAGGTTAGGCCCCACCTTCGAGAAGTTGCCAAGGTGGACTACTCCCAACGAATTACGTAACTTTAGCCTCAGTAGTTACCTATCTGAAACTATTAAACGACAGACATATATACACTTATTTACACATAGGGGCATGGAAAGGAAGTCAGCATTATGGGCATTAAAATTTTAATTTTGCATAAAGGAATGAGCATGAAAGAATATGCAAATTTTGAAGAGATTATCCAAAGTACTTTGACTTCCTCTTAACGGAAGCGTTCCATTTTTGTTTACATTCAAGACTTCATCAATTCAAGCATAATTCCAAAAGTTTTATTCACTCATTTAAAACAGCAATGTGTGCAGTGTTGGGGGTCATCTGCTCATCACTTACGGTTACCATCATTCCTACATAGTAAAAATAAAAAATGGACGCATTCAGCGATTCGTCGGAATCGATTCCTTTTAATATGCATCAGCGAATTTGCATTCGTAAAGCACGTTGCAAGAAGCAATACCCATCTGTATATAGAAGTCTGTCTGTCTGTATGTATGTATGCACGTATGCATACATGGTGCTTTCAATTCGGAAAATTACTTGGAACTGCGAAATTTGGTGATTGTAACGTAAGTAATAGAATGACCTTGTATGCCAATTTCCACATGGATCCATAAACTTCGAAACTTTAATCATTTAAAATGCTGAAAAACTTGCATTTTGCAATTTTGCAATTGGTCGACTCTTCATTTATGCTGTCAACATATCGTCAGGAGATTTCTGCCGGTGCTAGGATGAGTTAAAACATGAAGGACTACTCCACATGTCACATTATTATAAACTCTTGCACATTTTTCTTGCAAAAGTGTCTTGTTTCTAGTTCCAACTATGGAACATAGAAACTAGACTTACGAAATTTGTTGGGTACAGTTCACACCACAGGACGACGTCATATTATGATTCATGTTCAGCTATCAGCTGCAATAGACATTTAAAGATGGAAAAAGTTCATATGCGTTTCACAGTGGTCAAGTTTCAGAGAACGAATCTTTTGCAGGAAACTTGTGCGAACGGTCGGTTCAGTTGAAATATTTAGGCATTATTTTGTATATTTATTATCTGTTCGCAATCTATGAAACTGAATGATTAGGCAAATGGAATAAAAAAGTGCCTATGATGCTAGCCCCTTCCGCATCCTTGTAGACTCGTTTTAATGAGGCGGTGATCAATAGATGGGCTATAAAGATATCGATCGGTCCATTCGAAGAACCATTTAAAAGGTCACTTCCTTCAAAAAACCCCATATGGCAGAATTCACATTTCCCACCCAGTAAGCATAACACTAATTCAACATATAAAGCATCGTTAAGAGCAAATAATTACATAAAGTTCGCAAGACATCATCTGCTCAGCAAAGAGCTTAAAGGAACTAGTACAAAACCTCCGTTCCTATAATATTCAATCTAAAATTTTCTTCTATATCTAATAAATTTGCGCATAAAAACTTAAACTTGATTTGCGGACGTCTACTACTGACTAAAATATTATCCCCTAAATAATTCAATTATTTTATGAAATTAAAAACATGTCCCCGATTGGGATCCCTCATTGAAATTCAGCAAAATAAATTTCTCTAAAGAAGGCGTTTAACATGGCATGCTCAAGAAGCAAGCAACAACTGTTAGTGACAGAAATATTCAGTGCAGTGAACGCGAACCTTTATAATGCAGCGGGAAGACACCTCGCCAGAGATGTAGCTGACGTGCAACAAACGAATCGCGTGATATTGAGAATACGGGCATCGGTGGGCGATATCGGGACAGCAGACCAGCCGAACTGCAATCTCTCACTCAAGACTGCACAACCACATCACAATATTAATAGATTATCAATAAAAGAAGCAACATATAGATTAAAAATAAATAAAATTTATGAGTTATTCCGCCAACATACCAAATTGCTGAAATTCCATCATAAATATTAGAGAACAAAAAATTCCTCAGCAATAAAAATCAAATCGAAAAAGATCACTGCAAATAATGTGTATCTATTCATATGCAGTGTCTGTCTCAAAAATAGTCACATGAAGCAGCACATTAGACAAGTGCAAAACGATGCGGGAAAAGCTCAATAAACACAAATAGCGCATGCTTCCCTTGAAAATATGACTGGAAAGAACAAGCTGGCAAATGAAAATTTGAGACAGTAGTGAATGAAGAATCGAAATTTTGAGGTACCACGACGGAAGATGGATGAAAATGTTAAGCTGAATATGTAATTTGAGATATTAATATGCGGCTGCCTTGAACATCATCGAGTAATAGATTAATGCAGTGTGAAAAAATGCTTTCAATGCAAATAATCTCTTATAAATGAAAGTTTTGGAAAAGTTTAACTTTCGACCCAAAAGGCCAAAGATTTTCAACATCAATGCGCTATTTTTTTTTTTTTTTTTTTTTTTGAAAGCACGTCATCCCAATCTTCACAAATTGGTGCAGCTGAGTCCAAGTGAGCAAGAATGAACACATATAAACGTCTCGAATGGTTGACTGCTCCCATCACTTTCGAAGATGAGCTCAAACTATACATATTCGATGCAACATAACGCAACATGGTTGATTCAACAACTCATCTGATGTTGTTGAAGCTTACTGTTGGTAGATAGAAAAGACCTAAGCAGTGGTACTGCTGACAGATTAAAAAATACATTTTCATGAGCCCAACGCCATAACTAACTCTGAAAGATTTATTTTGCAGCAACATAGTGAACGTATATTTGAAGTGCTGATAGCATTAGTGGATACAGGAACCACTTCTAATATTCACACTAAGAGAATTCTGTGAGTCGAGATTTTTGATGAAGCTGGCATGGAAGGCGGATTAAATCTGATCCCGATATAAACCAACTGGATGCATTGGAGATCAATTCAAATACATCACTTTTACAATTAAAAAAATTAAGTCGTAAAACAAAAGCCAAAAAAAAAATCGGAAGAGCAATTGATGAGTGAAGCGATGTGCACTTTCAAGATGTCTCTCAAACGGTGTTAGCAACTCCATCTCCCGAGCACTTCAATCACTTCCGAACTGATGCCATGCGCTCAACAAAGCGCTAAAATAAGGCAACTCAGCTAAAAAAAAAAAAGTCATCAAAAATAAGAACAAAATATCAAAAAAAGAGAACATTATTTTATCATTACTTAGTTAAGTTTTATAATTCAAAATGAAGGGCAAAAGTTATGTAGACCGTAAATATTTGATGCCTTTGAAATAAAAAACGTCAATCACTTGTGCACCTGACAAAGAAACTCAGTAATTATGCACTCATATGAATTTACATTCGCTAAGACGTGCTTGCGCCGATGTATTTGTATGTACCTGCCTATATGCACAGCATTTTCAAATCAGCGACGACTAAGTCTCGAAATTTAGTGGCTATAATCTAAACTGGGCGATGATCACCTATACCGCCTTTAAAAGTGATTGGTCGACTTGGAAAGGAGTTATAAGACCTCAAAGGTATTTCAATTTGCATATGAAAAGCACTCTGCAGCTAATACATTTGAAAAAGATGGAAAAAAGGGAGTTGTTGTCAAAAAAGCTACATTAGAGCTAGGTCTGCTTCTATTCATGCACCTTTTGTTATTTCTTAGCAATTTATGAAAGCGTTCGTTTAGCTTCTCTTTTGATATTTAAAGCACTACTTTTAAATGCTTTAAGTGACATTCAAAGCATTACTCTTTGACGGAGAGGCTGGAATGATACATATGTATCTGTTTAAGCAATACTCTCTTTTCTCCCCCTCCTACGACGACCATCTAGCAGTTAGCTTTTCAACCAGATCTGATCGATAACAAAACAAATTCGAACAGCCAATTTCAAGGGGCCCTCAAATGTCAATAATCTCTCAAAAACTTAATGAACTTGATAATAAGAGGACATCCTATAGTGTACATTACTTCCGTCAAAGTCCACCATCAGGTTCGTGAACTGATGCCACTGGATGTACCAGTGCAAATATATATGTCCATATGGAGCATGCACGCAGACGGCAATGGAACCGATAAAATTTGCATGAGAATTATTAGGGATATGAGGCAATAAGGTTGAATGGGAAAAGCGTTCATGATGAGCAATTTAGAAAAGACGTACATATGACCGAATAGTGTTTAGCACATATAACGTGAGATGTTAAATTACATAAACAACAAATTATTAGAAACGATGAGCAATCTCAAACACAAATCGAACAATGCAATGCCATATTCGCCAAAAAAATACCGTTCCAATCTCAATTATAAACAGCAGTGTTGTAAACTAGCGACCTTTTCATATGTTTGTATTCTCCTACTTGATACTCGTGAAAGAAAGTTGGGAATTTGGATTAACTCAGCCAAAAGTGTGAAAACAGCTTTTGCCGCTTAGAAAAGAAGGTTAGTGTCGATGTCGACGGTGATTGCTTACATCGGTACAGGAGAGAGATAACATCGGCATAAAGATGCAGCTGACGGCTCAACATCGGATCTCTCGAAACCGTCAGGATGGGACAAGATGGCCGACAGCGTGAAACGCAAGCACTCGTGCTAAAAGACAGTTCAAAGGCAGTATTATATAGGTAAGCATCTCCGGTTGCAACCGAGAAGAAATACCGTACTGGTACGTGATGACAAAAGTTCAGCTAATGCTAACAACTCTGAAGCATCGTGCAACAACTAAGACAAAATCCTCTTTTCATTCTCAACCGATTCCGCACTGTGCAAGAATTCGTTTATATTCATTGTTTTTGCCAGCGAGTTCAATCGTAATTGCAGGTGCATATTCTAGCTAATTCAAAAGCAATTTGTCCGATCACAAATTATGCAGCAGAAATTTACAAGCAAACAATGGGCGATCAAATGAACATTCGCCAATAAATAAAAAGTTGGAATAAGAAAAAGATGATGCAACTCAAATAAATCGAAGAACTTAGGATAAACTTGTCGAATCAGTTTGCAGAAATTAGCAAAAAATAGCTGTGAAGGAACATGTCTCGACGCTTACGCTAACAACGTATGCGCGGAGAAAGAGTATAAACGAACAGAGAAAACTAAGAAAAGAAAACTTAATCGTTCATTGCTGCATGTCACAGAATTATAATTCATCAATGAAATGCATAATTAAACAGCATATGCAAAGAGTAGATCTGATGCATAAACAGCACTTTTTGAGACGAAAGATGCGCAGCAAGACCAATTTATTAGTGAGACTTCAGCACCTCTCAGGTTATTTCCTAAATCCCTCATTAACTTCATCAAATTTCAGTAAACTTCGCGGAATTCAATTGAAATGCTTGATTTTTTCAGTCAACCAGACTAGTCGATGATCGAAAACTACATTAGTCGATGGTTAAAAGTAGGTTGTCGAGCGTTAGCCGGTGATACTAATTTATACGATGCTCTCTATGGCGAGTATTGACTGCACCATGTAGAGCTTGTATTGCCTGAATATTCTTTGAATAGTTTTTGAAACCGAGGCTCTCTGCTATTCCTATTGAAGCCCTTCATTATAAACGCTATTGCGATGGCCGATGGTGATTATTTTGCGCTGAAAAAATTTCATCCATTTAAATGATCACATTCGTCACAAGAGATCTTTCCACCAGAACCGCATAAAAATGCGCATGGCAAAGTCAAAGCCAATTCCGTTCCTCACAGATACTTTGCAACTCTCTTTTACAAAGCCTGGCGGTAGCATGCAGAATGACATTGCTGCGCGTTCCGAACATGATGAAGGCCACCCCCTTAGCACGGCGCAATCTTTTCAGCTGTGTTCACTAAATTACTATCTCGTCCATTTGCATAATAGATAAAGTTGTTGGTGGCACTGGATCATGAATTTTGCAGGCAGTCTAGTATTGAAGGTCTCGGATGCCTACTCTACTAGTGATAAAAAATTGGATAAAACAATCTTCGGAATAGTTCTCTGAGAAATGAACGAAGAGTGAAGTTTATCGAATGTCTGAACTGACAAACATAACTGGTGACGAAATTGATATTTTTGGAACGGAAGAAAATCAGTGGTATTTGCTGGATTCTTATGGGCACTATTTCATACGAAATAACACACCGTCATTTGTTGAAAAAATCGAACGGCTGCTTCACTTCTTACCACTTAACCTTCCCCCCTTCTCCCTTCTGTCCTACTTAACAACCTTCCCCCTTCTCCCCTCCCCTCGTACAGTTTTTTAAGCAATGACACTCAACTGTTGTGTTCCACTGAAGAAATCGAAAGTAAGCATTCGCTCTGATTCATTACACTGTCAATCAAAACATTAATACTAGTATGCCTCATTAATAATAATATTTCGATGTAAACAATTCGATGTAAGTCTTAATCAAAGCTGAACAACATACAGCGATGTTCAATTCCACAAAACAGAAAACAATGACGGCGAATAATCTAAAAATTAACAGTTACAATAGCCGTTAATTTAGCAGTTAGCGATTATTCAGCGTATATAAAAATTTCCAGTCCAGAAGTGTTGCATAGCAATGATAACTACACAGAACTGCTAGAAACCGGGATGCTTTTAGTGGTCCATTACTAGTTGACTAGTTGCTCTTAAACATCAGCCCACAGGCTCAGAGCACAATCGTACAATAATAGTATAGCAGTGCGTAAACGTATTATAGAAATAATAGTTACTTAATCGCAACAGAGTAAATCACTGCTCTTGTACTCCTTTAAAGAGATAATTGCATTTCCTTTCAAAGTGATCCGTCCCGTGAGAATCGTGGTTATTTTATGAAAATAATATGATTCTTCTTGGTAGTTAAATGATATTTAATCGTCTGCTTCAGACAACAACGTGCAAGACTAGCAGGACTTTTGCAAATCGAAAAGCCGGAATGGATATTAAAGATAGTGTTCACATCTTCCGTAAGAAGGTCAACTCATTTGCTTCATCTAACGGCTCTCGTCTCCGTTCTCACATTGGGAGTTGCCAGATAATTGGAAAATATTTGTCAATTTTAGGGTCAGAATTGCGCGATAGCAATTCTGTCTCTCCGAACCCCACTCAATTAAAGAGAGAGCCAGCTGCAAATTTTGGGTTTTCAGAAAGGCGAGTCGCAATTCGACAGTAAGCTGCGCAGAAAAAATTGAAGACTTCAGGATTTCAAGAAGAATTATCTGGAAATGTAAAACTTTCCGGTAATTCTGGGAGCCAGATCAAAGCTCAACGAAACTTCGAAATTCGTAAAAATAAAAACTAGACGTCCTAGCTATTTTGGCGTTCAGATTTCAGCATCACTATGGAAAAAATTTGGGAAATTGCCAATTAATGAAAAGCAACTTCCCGCAAAAATAATGGAATCGAAATCTTTGAAAGAATGAGAAGCAGACGTAAGTCTACCTATGAATGAAATATCACAGCGTTCAGACAGATGCTAAAATACGTTAAAGAAAAAAGTGGGCATACCGGCCGGTAGTAGTGACTAGTAGAATTGCGCTGGCATGACAAGAAACTGCAGCAGAGGTGGCCGCAATTGCGATTGTATGCGCTGTATCTGTTGGTTTCGGGGTTGCACGAAGCAGTTCTTCAAAGAATTTCGTATGGTAGGTGGCCGCTTCTGCTTCCTTGCAAATCTGCAAACAATTGCCACATGAAGTTAGCGATGCGGAACGGCCTCATCATTACCATTTAGACGTTGATTGCAAACAATGTCATATCACTTTAGATGGCGAAGAAAAGAAAAAAGCTTCAATTCTAGGAAATCCCGCAAAGGAACAAGACATCCAAAGTGTTCGTTGCAGACGTGAAGAACGATATGTTTAATGCATCGCACAAGAATACATAAATAAAAATTTCGCTTTGCAAAGCTGAAGCAATACTCAGCGCTGTTTTTTTTCTTCTCATCTGTTAATTCTCCTAATTAAACCTGGTCGCGTTTTTTATTAACTCACAATCAATCAGGACGACAAAACCGTGGAATTTCGTACTAAATGAAGGTTGTAAGGATTCCCCTCCCCTCCCCTCCCAGTAACAACCATCTTCCAAAACAGTATGTCAACGATGATAGAGAGTTATGCAATTTGATGTTTCAACATTACCACTGTAATAACGATACTTTCGTCAGCCTTTTTTTAATGAAACTTCAGTTTGTTATCCACATTATAAAAGTGCTCATCAAATAAAGCCAAGAAAATTGTAATTAGAGAGGTTTTTCACCGCTGCCATCTTAGCCACCAATATTTTTTTTTTCAAAATTTTATTGCCCATTTAATTTGAAGCGGAATATTTAAAGTTACTTATTTTTTGTTAGTGGGCGGACAAAAGGAAAAAGTTTACAGTGGTCTATACTCCTTGAGAGAGAAACAATTAGAACCGAACTAATATTGCACATCCACATATGAAAAGATTGATGAATTACGGAAATAGAAGAGAAAAGCGAAGGGAAAAATACTCCTGAAAAGGATATCACATCATGCGTCGAAAAATATATTTTTATTTTTGAAAGAAAATGTTTATAAATTCTATAAATGGTTTCGGATTCTCCCTTAACAAATGGTTCAATGAATTTTATTTGATGTATTAAGAGAATTACTTGGTGCATTATCTTCAAAGCTTCCACGGGGTAATCGCCTTTCGCAGTTTCGCCACTTAGCATTACACAGTCGGCCCCATCAAGCACCGCATTCGCCACGTCACTGCCTAAAACGAATACCACTTTCATATACGCCACTTCTCTGCTCAAGCCAGCTATAAGACTACTTTGATGAAGATTTCGCGAGCTACACATAAATACCTATCACATACATGTATGTGATAGGTGTTTATATGTGATAGGTGATCAATGCAATTCACGAATGTCATTGCTTTAGAGACAAAAGTTTGGACAAAATCTTACGAAACGCCTTTCTTTTAATTAAAACAAAAACGCTTTTATGATTTGAAGGAAGATGAATTTGTTGAG
This sequence comes from Baylisascaris procyonis, assembly GCA_037389465.1. Taxonomy (NCBI): domain Eukaryota; kingdom Metazoa; phylum Nematoda; class Chromadorea; order Rhabditida; family Ascarididae; genus Baylisascaris; species Baylisascaris procyonis. The sequence continues at coordinate 998,351 of JAZARR010000033.1, read as the reverse complement.
TGAAACAGGCTGTTTTGATATTGTTTATTCCCATACTGGCATGCCACTATTGTTTCATATAGGTCATACCTTTATCTCTCCCAACTGCACTTTCAGCACACATCCCCATTTCATATTTCAGTTATTTTATTGAATCGTATAAATTTTGTTATAATTTCAGAATTGTCTGCTACGATTATGAATCACATCTTAGAAACGGCACCGTATAGAAGTCACTAATTTGGAAAGGTCGATTTGCAGCGCCTAATAGATGAGTTCAATAAAATAAAAAACTATGATATGGCAGCAAGTGAAAAGTTCAATCGTCAGCGATAGATATCGTATAAATTGCTCGGTTGATATGGATAATAAAACTCATCTCGATCAAATTTTCAATAGCAAAATATCAACAATGATCAAATGGAAAACAAAACAATATGCTTAACCGGAGAGATCTGTCGCGAAAATATGAAGTTTGCTATTCTCTATTGCATGCTGCCAAATCACCAAAAAAATTTGAATTCGATATTATACCAAAAATTGGGATGACCTTCAATAATCGTCAGAAAGATTTGAAGCTAACATTCGTATGTTAAATATGACAAGAGAAGTAATTGAAACCTGCTTGGTATTTTCGAAGTGCGCTGCTTACGATGGACTTTAAGCTAACATTGATTAACCCAAAGTATAACAAAGAGAGGCTATCCCTGGCACACAGCAATCATCGCATAACATTGCCAGATTAATCAAATGTTGCAATCAATTTGTGGTCACGCAGTTAAAGCAATAGGGTAAACGCAACAGCAAATTCACATACGCTTATTTGAAACTTATAGGAATCTTGAGATAAGATAACAATAAGATTGAACACCTTCGGCGCGTGTGGGCCTCGGTTTCTTGACCATCGACTCCAACATCTGTGTCGCACAAATTACCGGCTTGCCTGCTAGATTGCATTTGGCAATGAGCATCTTCTGTGCGAGAAACACCTTCTCGGGGGCAATCTCGATGCCCAAATCTCCTCGAGCAACCATCACGCCATCTGACTCGGCAATTATTTCGTCCGCACTGTAAAATTTATACAATAATGAGTTTAAATTGGCCATAGTTTGCATCTTTACACATTCAAAGAGTGACTTCAGTATTTTATTCTCCTATTATCGAGCATCTGAAACGAAAACATATAATGGTATAGGGTAAGGCACTCAAATAAAATTTTGTGCACAAAAATCTACTTCAAATTTTCCGAAATGCCGAATTTATTGAAGTGATTTACGGCAATCCTCAAAATTCAAGAGAAGCATATACGAAAAACTAAATGCAGAAATTTAGAATTATCCCCCAATTATGCGATAAGTGAAAATCAGAATGGAAAAGTGCATAAATAAGCGTTAGCTAAACCGCATTGTTAAAAAAAGATATACTGACATAAAACCAGAAACAACCATATAAAAGCAACCCATAGAAAAATGGCAAGAAATGTTATCGAAATATAACCGCAACCAAGTTTTTCCGCATAAATAACAGATCTAGTTTTCGTGCAAAAATACTGTCATGAAAAAAAAAACATAAAAGTGCGAACAAAAACGCTAAGTGAAAAAAACCAGCAAAAAAATAAAGTTGGGACATTTTTAGAGAAAAACTTCGCTCACTTATCTACTCCTTCTTGATTCTCGATTTTCGCAATAATCTTTATATTTTTACCCTTTTCGCCAAGCACTTTGCGAATCGTTCGAATACCTTCCGCATTACGAACGAATGAAGCAAAAATTATATCGACATCCTGAAACAAACTGTTCTGGATGCCGCAGCATTATTTTCATATCCTCTCCCGCCACCCTTCCATGATGGATGTTTCACCGAAAGCGTCATTGACTGCCTATAAAACGTTCAGAACTTCCGAACGCTAAGAATAAGCCGTCAAACTGAGCAACTTATGCTTCTTGCTCCACAAAATTTCCTTACTGAGGATCATTTACGCCACTAACCTGCACTACCTCAAATTGGCTGGTAAAGAGATTTACTTTTCCAGAAAACCGGTTCAGATTCTTAAGCTTTGCGAAACTAATTGCCGCTAGCTCTACACTATATTAGTGCTCTCGAATTTCAGTTTTTACACCCTTTTGTTCCATACAAATAACAGCCCTGATAGCATCGAAATAAAACTAATGTGACAAGCTGGTAGTGTGATAGAGGAGGATGGCGGTGGTGATGAGCACTTCGCGGAAAATTTCTAATTCACTTGGCGACGCTGATTTCTCTTCCGTGTCGTAATGGAATTTCGGTCGCTGATTAATTATTGAATGCTATAAGTGAATACTCGCCCCTTTGCTAAGCAGCCTCTATGCAAGTAATATCAACATTAGAGTGCTATAACGATCTTATTGAAATGATTTATTCCTGTAAAATGATGTTCCTGAGCAGTCAAATAACGCTCAAAAAGATACCTGCTCAACTCCGAACTGCAAATCCTTCAAATCCTTATCAGATACAGCGGGCAAGTCGACAGGAGTTCCAGGTAAGTTTATACCCTTTCGGCTACCCAACATTCCGCCATTCTCGACTGTGCAAACGACTGCATCGGAAGCTGTAAAGACGCGGATAACTCTAAATGGCAACAAAACAATCAAACTATTATATGAGTAACAATGACGCTATAGATGAGCAAAAGTCCTATAAGAAGAAGGCGACATCTCTGAGCATATTTCCCTTCTGAAAGGCCACAACGATACGCTCCTTACAAATACGATCCATCTTTGATCAGTTTTTCCAATTCAGAAGCAAAGCTACCGCTGAACATTATCATCACTCTCCCTCCCCACGTATGCCTAAGGACAACTGGTAGAACGTGTATATAAAATGCGAACCGATTTCGTCGACGATCAGAGAGATGAGGCCATCGTCAATGTAGATACGGTTGCCTGGAGAAAGCACCTTTGTAATATTCGCATAGTCCACATATAAATTTATCGCAGTTCCAGAATTCTCGAAATTCCGATCGGTCGTTAAACGAATACTGGCTCCTTTAACTAGTTCCACTTCAGCTGATCCACCCTGTAATAAAAGTGATTTTCGAATACTTCAAGAACTGACTATGCACGCTCTTTGTTACATGAAACAAATGAACATTACTGCTCATGAACCTAGATGACCGTTACAATCAACAGGACTCATGTTGAGGCAGGTGGGCTAACAAAGACTCTAAAAGCAACTTTAAAATCACACGCATATGTTCTATCAGAGTAATTACTTGACATACTCTTAAGAATCTTCAACAATAACAACTGCCATCAACAGAAACTCTAAGCATCGCAGCTGCTTCTTATATAGTGAAGTTTCACTGAAAATATGACGTCACCCATTCAACACTCAGTTCTATAGTAATCACTGCATAGACTAGAATTTCATGTAAAATTTCATATAATTTGTGATAGGAGCTTCAGCTGGAAGATGTTACACAAATTTAAAAGGCTTTAAATGGCAGAATAAAAAGTGCACTTCAAATTGCAGGCAAATGGGGAAAGTAAAACAAAGAAGTCACTTACCCCTTTAAGAAGGCCTGTACGTATTTCAGGTCCTTTCGTGTCAAGAGCAATCGCGACAACACGAGGATCGCTGAAGCTCAGTGCTGCTTCCCGCACATTCGCTATTGTTTCCGCATGATACTAAAAAAACTGCTATGCAGTTTTTTATCCATGTGAGTGGCCGATACTTTGTACGCCTTTCTGCATAAGCTGTGAACTACTATCACCATTTTCCGCACCTTCGTTTATGCGTCTAGTGCCTTGAACGCAATACTCAGAACCTTGCCGCCTTGAAATTCACGGCCATAAACATTGAGTTCAAAATGGATGCCAAAACAGAATCGTATTCGCCCCAGTGGAGTTTGGAGTGGTTAGGAAAGCTTGTACCTTCTTGCACCATTAAATAATTTTGTCTTACTGGAAAAATAACAGTTTACAGAATCACTTGAGAAAGAGGAAAACGAACGTTATGCTAGCATGCTTCTTCACTCATCAAACAATAAAATGGTTAAAGGTGCACAATGAACACATGAACGAAAGAACTTTTGCTTTCAGTTTCAGTCTGTAGAAAACTACGAATTTCCACCACAAAATATGAATGCTCTTTGAAAGGAATACCACCGGATGTGGTGGTGATCGAAAGCAGATTTCAAAAATTACCGTTCAATATTTCACTATGATAGAGTATTGCAATTCAAGCAGTGCAAAAATACCTCATGTGTTCCGTGACTGAAGTTCATACGAGCGATATTCATTCCGTTTTGTATCATTGCCTGCAGCATTTCGACGCTTCTGCATGCAGGTCCTAAATGCACCAACTGAAAATGTAGCGTACAAAAAATCTAAAAAGATTACCTCATGACCAATAAAAACAGTTCTTGCAGATACGTAAGAACCCGTGAACATTCGCCTGCCGAGCGAATACTTTAACCACTAAGTAAACGTGGACGTGTTCATACTCCATTACCATTTTGCATAGGTTTCATAAACGTTAAGCATATGTTTGCATAACATGTTAATAATGTAAAACAATTAAATTGTTTATTATTGCTGACATTATGCGGTTAACTTTGTTGGAGCAAAACCAATGAAAACAACTATTTCAGATATGATAGAGATATAAAACCAATTAACTTTCTGCAGTCAGCATTACAGCAATCCGCGCAATCTCAGCATTGTTCAAATGATTTTAAAAGTTTAAGAAGTTACTTCAACGACTGGCAAAAGAATGCAAAGTTTGCGTCTCAAATGGTGAATGAAACATTTCAAATATTTTCACACAGATTGCAGTGAGATGCATGACTTGTTATCGTTTGAACAGCCGACTTATGCGCAATAGTAAAAAAAAAAAACATTCATTTGAATGCAGCTACATGAAGAACCCACCAATGGTGCATATGATGCCAGTTTTTCTAACAAGCTGAGGCGGTTCCCGAATGTTGAGCTTGCATAAATGCTCGAGATGAGTACTCGAAGGTGGGCCTTCAATTTTCTGTTCCTGCCTGAAAATAAATTTAGAAACACTTTCAGAAGGAAAATTGCTTAATAATTTGGTTATTGCGCTTTCATGGCCATAAAATGTGACAAAAAAAAGCTTCAGCGTTCGCTAACACATTTCAAAAAGCACAAATGAACCAATATGAAAGTGAACCTAGCAACTCTTACTGAGAAAAAAGAAATCGTTTTATGAATGATTATTAATTCATCAATCATTTCCTCTGCTTCCATACAATTGTAGTATTAAATACGATACTGACCGAAAATACTCTCCGCTTCGTTCTTCTTCGATGGTCATTCGACGGCCAAGTCGCGGCCTTGTCTGACCAAAGCCGGCGCCAAATTGTGATTTGACACTCGACAACATGCCCAGCTTGTCGATCGACTCCTGATGTATCATATCGTCGGTCTGTTGTTGCTGCTCCTTCTGCAAACACGGCGCTATCTCAAAAAAACTTTTCGTTAGTTCCCTTTTGCTGAACAAAGTAATATTATTTCTGCATATTAGCATCATCCTACTTAGGTAAAGAAAAAGATGATAGATGCTATATTATGTTACTAAATGTAACTAATTTTTTGATATATTTCGAAATGAAATTATCCGACAATGAATTCCTATTTAAACTTTTTGAAACCGATTTAAACTTATTTACTGTGCTGCTCCTTTGCTTACTATTCAATTTCACTAACATGAACATTACTCTTTATGCATATGGAAAGCAAGTTTCGATGTGCTGCTTGTTTAGTATTTTTGTTATACCATTACTGTGATATCCTAGACGGATAACGATGACTGACTATTGGCCGACCAATTTTTATAGGCCTTACTTACCGGCAGATATCTTTTAACAACTGTTAGCATAATCCCAATAGATATCTCAGCAGCAGCCATCAAATTCGCTCTACGATTTTCAAAAATAGTAAACTTTTATAGCTCGATCTATCGGATAGGTTCTAACATAACACCTAAATTTAATGCTCTAAATAGAATGGCTTGAGACTTTTAATTTTCTCATCTCAATTTACAAGCTTGAGATGGGACTCATTATTTAGAGGATATGAGTAGAGAGTTGAGAATTTTAGATCACCATTTTTAACGCGACCAATTCAAACATAGAGCAGGACATTTCGAGTAGATCGAACAATAAAGGTTGCCATCAAAATAAAATAAGTTTTGCTCGGTGGTCACCTTTTAATAGACGTTTACCTCAACTCTGACTTAACAACCATTCACCGCACATTGCCCTTTCCCGCTACGTCATCCTAAACGAACGTCAGTAGACAGATATCAGCGAATCGTGTTTACTTCTTTTTCCGAGAAGTATCAACGTCAACATGAACCATTGTGTCAGAAAGAATAAATGAATATTGATCAGGCTATTAAGTCAATTTTTTTCGTTGTGATCTTTGTTCACAATGGCCCGCTTTAGATACACAAAACTTGCTGCTCTCGAGTTCATTTCCTGCTAGCACTTTTTGCCGCTTTTTCCGCTACTTCCAACAATTTTTTCAAGACTATATTCCAACATATTCTCATCTGACATGACTGCCCCTCTCAGAAGCTATTTTTTCACTAAGAATGACTTTATTAGGACGCTTTGCATTCGCAGACAAATATCCTTCAGCTCCAGCTCAAAATATCAGGAATCGGAATCGTATTTTTGTACGATTCCTCAATGTCGGTAAGTTTTGCGGGAACTATATCTAATGAAAATCTGTGGAGAATGCTGACCAAAACTTGTCAAAATCGATGTTTTTTATGTTGACGTTCAGAGAGCATTTTACTTCAAATGTTTTGAGATTTACCTGCTACCACCTAAACCCTCCTGGCCTTTTCATTACTGGCTGAAATTGCAGAAGTGCTGGAACTACTTTGAAAATCCTGAAGCTTAAAGGTTCCTTCTCAACTAGAGATCAAAAATTTTTTTTATATGCAATCATACAGCACTTTGCTCTCCCTGAAGTCACTGTTTACTATTACATATTTCGCTTGGACTCAGGCGACTCAGAAAAGAAAACACTATGAACTTTAAATGAGATCATAACGAAGAAAAACCCATAAACTATAGTCAGGTCCAGCAGGAGCTTCCTCACTTACTATCAGTTAAAAGCGAGAAAGTTGTTTTGTGCTAATCTGGAACCTTTGTCACGTCCATTTATATGGCCCTCAATTATTGAAGTAGTATTTACGCGAAGAAGAATGCATCCGTAGTTAATGAACAATGTCAACTTCCAATTCAACAATTACCTCCATTAAATACTTTCTTCAGCGTTAAAACTTTTAAATACCTTCTTTATTGTCTATATTGAAGCGTAAATGCTGTCCTCAACCAGGACGCAATTCATGAAGTGAGCATTTTGAAGTGCAACCTCTTTAATTTTGTTAAATTTCAGATTCTCTTAATGTCACTACCAACTACTCTCACTAGAATTTCAAATATAATGCCAATAAGCAGTTAGATTAATCAGATTATCTGCGAAATATTTCATCTAAGAAGGGGAGAAATGTCTAAGAAATGTTTCCATTTCTTTGTTAAGTTGAATATATTTGAAGAACTGTTTCGTCTGAAGAAATTTTTGAAATTGAAGACTAGTGCACATATAAACCCCTAACTGGGCGTTCTCTTTGTTGGCATGTTATTGGAAAGAATGCCTAGAGAGGCAATATTTCTAAGCAAAACCCCTCATTCAACATCTCGTTTACATTATATCTGACGCATTTTCAAAAACATTTAATTCAATTATAGGTTCAGTACTATATGTAGAATGCGCGAATAATTGCTTCCATAATAGAATAAGAAAAGCGCATCACGCAAAAATAGGATAGTAATAAAAAACAGCATTCATAAGTGCCCAAAAATTTAATCTATGGTCTCTAAGTGCCATTTTCATATACGATGATCACACGAAGCAAAACAAGACATGCAAACGGGAAATATCTGCGAAACAAAATGCGATGTCAATGTTCGCCCACGCTGAAGATATTTCGACACCAAAATGGAAAGCGGCTCAACCAACAGCCAGCACGCACTGGCCGGGCGTGGCTGTCGCCCATGGCTCACAGCAATGCGAGCAACCCGCGCAGAAAGACGTTTTATTCATGAACCGATAAGCTGCCGTACATTTTTGCTATATCCCTGTTGTCAGATGCATTCACACTGCGCAAACAATCCTCAACAATTACAATCAAAACTGCACTACACTGCACCTCAACCAGGATAATCTTTCAGATGATATTGTCGTGAAAAAAATATTGCCAGTTCAGAAATATTCTTAATGGTACCAAGTTCCTATAGGTACCATCCTGATTTGAACTATAAATTAAATCGCCGTCCCTGACCGGATGTATGCTCCCTGTATAAAAGCCTCGTCTTTATTTTGAACTATGTCTTTTTTTCGAAATGGCTCAAGTCGAACATCCTCAGCAGTATATAACTCAGAAAGGATCATAATCTTATAAAGTTACGTACAGCAAATCAGTTTCCTGTACTTTAAACTCTAGTCCGCAAATACGCAGTGTTTAGACGCCAATCTAAATAAACAAAATAGAAAAAAGGGAGTGAAAAATATAACTTCAATCTTGAACAAAAGCTCTCCTTTTGAGAGGAAAGGGAGCTTAAACCGAAAAAGGGAAGCTTAAACCAAAAAAAGCTGAAAATCGTTGAGCTCGCATTCAAGTAAATGGAACAAACGCGCTATCAAATTTTTCTTATTAATGAATTTACTGAATACGTATCAAAGAACTAAAACGAAAAAGTTTACTGCAAAGAAAAAATGAGAAAGTTTACTGCCAGAACGAGTATTCACTATTACCATTGCAGATTTTTTTTTTTTAAATAGATGGAAAAAATCCTTTCCTTTGATTTAAAAAAGACTGAAAATCTTTTATTTGCAAAAACCTAGAACTCAAACCTATATTCTGTTCATACCAAACCCACCTTCGTGATTAGATCAAAAAACAAAACCTTTTTGTGCTCGCTCAATTTCATTAGAAGCAATTAGCCTTAGTTTCCAGTGCCTACTAAATGGGCTAAAAATTCTAAATCGATTTCTGGGAAACACCAATTTCATCAAATATATGAAACAAATTTAGTCGGATTCTGATATTAGTCTCAAAAATCATCCATTTCAAAAGGAAAGATTTCGGCTAAGAAACTATTCCATTGATCCTTCAAAAATTAAATCCACGGCACGCTTCGGTTACCATACCACGACTTGCCTGAGGGAAAATTCAGAAAGAAAGAGGAGTTGAAATAACGGAGCGACGTTCATTTCATTATAAACCGAAATAAGCATAGAATTAAACTTGCTTTTCGATAGACTCCGAGGTTTAAGCAATTTGTCGAAACAAATCAAAGAGAATTTAGCTGTGAGCTTCATAGATGAAACCAATAGAACAACAATAATTTACTTCACTATTTCTCAATTGAACTAAGAGCCGGTCTTACGAAAACATAGATTGCATCGTTTAGTACTATTACTCAGTTTTTAATGTCGTCCCATAAGTATGAATCAAATCTAAAAATGCGAGGCTATTTAGAAAAATTTGTCGGAAAAAATTGCATTAATTATCAAGAATGTTGTGCAGATTTTACATATTTTTCGTCATAATCGGTCTCGAGATCGCGATATTAGTACGAATAATGCGTCTTATTAAGAAAACGACTAAATAGCAAAAACATGATACTACACAAAGCGACAGATGCAATGAAGCGTTCACAATAGATTCACTATGTGAGGTGACAAAACCATTGTACTTCCGTCGCAACCATTCATTTATGATGCGAACCGCAGATAGCATCATTTATTTGTCGAATAGCTGCTATCAAGTTGACACCTCAACTCAAAGACAACAGCATTTCGAATATTTTGCTACAATATCTTCAGGGAACAGATTTGGTAAATGTTTTATTGATGTGTATAGTTAGTACATATTTTAAACTTGTTTTTATATACTTTACCGCTGTAGCACTTCGAATGCTTTATTGTAATAGGTCTGTTGTAACACTTAAAACATAAGTGATATACAAATGAGATATGCATTTGAAGATCTTTAGAAAAAATTGTGGATGCAAAAAAATCGGACAGGAAATAAGGGGAATAAGAATTACCTTCGGGGACTTGCAAATAGATAGTGTCACGCCCATCTTGTAGGGCAGCACGCATGAGGGGCAAGTAAATAAGACACACTCACTTCAACGACTGCTCACACGTGAATGTTGGATGTGTATGCGTTAATTTGAGAGTCTCACCTTAAGCGGCAATTGGCAACGCGTTATGCGAGTGCTTCTGATAATACTTCAGTTGCTGCTATGGTGCGGCAGAGTATTTCACTGGATACACCATCGATCTGTCATAACGCACACACTAATCCATAGCTTGGCTAGAGTGACGGTGTGCCAATCACACAGCTGCACACAACCCACCTTAACTCTACTGCATTATCCATCGCCGTGATCGTTAACATGCTCTCCAGTAAGCTTAATTTCAAGCAAACGTTTATTCAGTCCAATATATGCAACTTTTACGAGTCAATCTGGCCATCTCCTTATGAAGCAATGCTTTGCTCAACAACAACTATGACAGCTTCACTGCTTTCCTATCAATATGAATTCAGCGAAAACGATGTTATGGATTAAGCACATTTTATGAATCATTGTAAACGCTACTTTCAAGATTTTAAGTGGTAACAGTTTCACCGAACTGACATCCATCAAACTGGCAAAACTGAACAAGACTTTCTTCTTAGGTTTGTCATAGCGAAACACAAGGCGATAAAAGATGGAGGAATGAGTTGTAAAATCTGGAATCCATCCAGCAAAATGAAAATCGGTAAGAAAAATCAATTCCCGGCGAAAGCGAATTGGCGTTAGCAAAATAGTATCAACTTTTGATCAAATCTAGAACTCATATTTTTTTTAATCGTTCACGTTTTACGATGGAATGGTTCGTCAATTGATCACGGATCGCTAATAAGTATAATGTGATCGCGTAGTGATTAAATTCAAGAATACGATACTTGATAGTCAGTCACAACAAGTTCAAATTTTTGAAGTATGAGTTTTTTACTGTAGATCGACTTCAATTGTGCCTACAGAATATGTTGGGAATCTGAAAGGCAACAAGCATGCAAAACGAGACTTCCACTACCGATGCAACATCTTCCACTGCAAAGCAGGTGACCGAATCAAAAAAAGAAAGAATCTATTAAACGCGCATGCAAAGAGATTGTACTATATATCCTAGCAGAAACTGGAACATTTCACGAAATCAACAAAAGTGAATGCTGAAGAATTACTTAAGGCTAGGTTCCGGTTGAACTAACAAGTAGTTCATGGGCACCACAAAGCATAAAGATTAAAATAATACACTTGTAGATCATCGCCGAAAAATTGATCACAAGGTTTTCTCTCCATTAATATCGGTAAAAGCTTCTATTCACATTTTCCTTTCAACAGACGCATATAAACTGACTTTTCATTCGGAGTGGAGAAAAAATGTTTCAGCCGAGCTTAACAACATGCCAGGACTATCGAACCAGGAAATTAGTAGACATTTCTCCCCACCCCCCCCCCCTCCTCCAAAGTCCTTATTATCTTAAATTAGCTAGAGATGAACTGGCAAACTGCCAGAAGTTTACAGCACCAAATGTAGCTACTAAAACAATGCTGGACGGTTAAAACGCTTGTTGATACGCCCTGAACACGTCTTACACGTCTTCACCTTTCTGCTTCATAATTTCGGCCAAATTTTTGGCGAATATCTGTTGCTCGAAATCTTTTGAGCACCGATATTTTCTAGCTTATGGGCAAGAAAAAAGCCATCAGCTTGCGTCACGTTATCTTTGAGGACAGCAAAAGGTGCCCAAGTAATGAAACCAGAGCGGAAGCTTTCTTACAACATTTTAAATCAAATCGTTCTGAAGTGAATATATAGTATAACGTCTTTTTAGAAGCCATTTGTTTCGAGTCATGCACAATTTTTCAATTCGCATCTGTGAAAGCTGGAAATAAATGATTTTCCAACTAGCTGGGATGGAACGAAATTTTTAAAAGATTTTGCAGATATTTCTTTAGCAATACGAAACGAGTAAATATTTTTTAGAAACGTTTTGAAAACCCTTTAAAACGTTCCACTTTGCTTTTTTACTTTTTCTGCGGGGATAAAATGATAAATTATAACGAATTCGAGAATCGCATTACCGAATAATTTCGAAACGTCACCCTTTTACAGTGCACAACTAACTTTTTCAGCTGTAAAACGTTCACAAATAGCCTCATCTTTACTATAAAGTATTGTTGATGATGTGAGGCGGGTAAGGCAATCAAGAAGCCAACCAGCACTACTACTAAAATCAATTATCCGTGATTGTACATCGAATGCACTATCATGCTGTTGCGTCATAAAATGTCATCTGAAAAATCTGATAGACTAAAACATCCACAGCTCTTACAAATACCCACTATTTTTCATTGCTTTATCATTTATTTTCAAGCAAAAGTATGAGAAAAAAACAGCATTCTCCAGTAACACACTAGATTTTTTACTGTTTTATATTCTATCACACTCCGTCGTTCTATTGTTTTGCCTTTTTCCTTGTTACTGAATCAGGTGAAGACAAACGTTTATCGCTTTCTTTATTGAAATAAAGGCCTTTTTATTCATTTATTTATGCAACTGCTAACCACTTTCTTTATTAGCTATGAAAATTCATTTTTTAATGGAGTGTTGGAAGTGAAAAATTATGCTTTTATTTTAATTGTAACTGATCAATTTTTAGTGGTGCAGTGTTCTTTCGCGATGCAATCATTGTTACTTCCGACGATACCGTTGCTCTTCGAACGATTAGAGAAATGAACAAAATCGACTTCAGTCTTCCGATATCATATGCCACCCTCTCTATATTGTATAGACTAGGTGACCACTTCATGTAGATGACCAAAAAATGCAACTAAACGGCAATTTCTCTTCAAAAATCTCTCCCAGGTTTCTCGTCATTTGTTGAACTTTTATTTGGCAATATTGTATAATAAAATATCTTGCTGGGTTCTTATCTGATTCCCCCCAAGCCTTTCGGTAACTTTATATCTGCCAATGATAGCTTTCTTTAAGTTTATCCTCACGAATTTTGCAATCAGCTTCCTCTCGATTGTTTTTAGCTCTTCTTAATAATCTTCCGCATTGCTTTCATCGTCGACTGCGTACAGTAAAGCAGCTGGACGTGATCAACGAACTTCAGAATATGACCACGCAATATTAGGTCGACTCAATAAGCAAAAGTTCACAAGGAACCACCTATCCGTATGCGACAGAAGTAACAACTGCCGAATTACGAAGGATTCCTTTCTAACTTTAAACAGTGAGAAAAGAGTAAGATGTGTTACTGCATGGCCAGTACATCTAAGAGTAACTGAAAGAGAACTGAAGATTCATGAAAAACCAAACTTCTACCTCTAATATATTATCAGACATGAACAATTACTTTCCGACCTCATGCATTAAATAAGGAGAAGGAAGCACGATTACGAACTTGTCTCTGTGCACTGTAAGTTTAAGGGACCGACCGTTTATATGCCACAACTGGACAGTTACAGAGGATTACTTTGCAGTCTTAACGAGTAAGAGGTACTGCTACAAGCTTAAGACATTAAACAGCACTTCAATAAACAGAAAAAACTTCTGTGGAACATGCCTTTTATGAGTAAAATGTCGTGATTTACTTCTTAACCCCACGCAGTAACAAATTAGGAAGACCTATCATTAAGAATTTACTATCGCAGGAATTATTAGCCTAGGATATGGGATCAAGAGCTCCCAGTAACAACAGCTTAAATACAACCTTTGCCGTGTTTTTTGCACAACGGCGCGACAGTCTAAGTCTTTGTTGTAACGAAATAACCCAGGTCCTGATTACTATTGCTGTCTGAGGTTCAAAACTTGGGAGGTACTTGAAAACCAGCACAGCTTATTAGAAATTAAGCAGACCTTGTTTCTGCTCAACAACCTCAAATTCACAAGTTCATATTGTCTACTATGTCACAAAATTCTTTTGAAACTTCTGAGCATCAATCATAATAATTTCTGAAACACAAAGTCCAGTTATGAGAAGCAATTAAGAGAGCGCCAGAAACATTTAAAGTTGAGAGAAATATCATTTAAAGCAAAAAAAAAAAAAAATTTCCCACTGAAAGAGGATAGCATAATGGAAAATAATGCAAACGAAAACACATACTGATGTGCGGTCGTGGCCTTCGAGTCGTAGAGCTTGTACGAACTTCTGCTCAATCTTTTCGGTCATCTTGCCAAGGAACTGCAATTTACAAAACGTTATTTCTTACAGTTTCATAGAATTATACGTTCGAGCTCACTGCTGACACCTGGCTGGCCATAAATTTTTTTCAGGGTTTTGAAAAATCATTTACTTTAAACGAACGCACAAATGACAAAGCCGTTTGCTTGCAGGAAAAACAACTTTAGGGTGTTGTTTCCGTTGCAGTTTGTAAGGCTAGAAAGATATGGCTGCAAGCTGATATACTCTCCCTCTTCCCTCCCCTTCCTCTCCTTCAGGAGCTAGCTACACTGGAAACAATCAAGCTCATAGAGATGACATAGTGGAGCTCCATTCGCGGTGTCAAAGAACACCTTCGGTGCAAATATTGCTATAGCAAGTTGCATTTGTCTCTTTTCCTTGTTATTCCACATACATACAAACATCACCTGGGCAGCGCACAGATATCCACCCATCTCTACCTAATTTGCACACTCGATCTGTACAAGCCAACAATGATCTCTCACAAAGTTTAGTACAGAAGAAACAATAATCGAAAAATTTCGTCATGTTTCAAATCGAGCAAAATTTAGAATTAACTTCTCTTTTACGAAAACAGCCCTTCCCACAAAATGCTCTATCGCGTAAGTTTTGCATACTAATATTTTTTTTAATATTTCCGCGCTTGGCTAAATATTTTCGACAAAAACAACAAACTGCTTCGGACATAATTATTTTCGGAATATGAAATTCGTTGCAGTGCTGAAATTCTGCGAAATAAGCGTTTCAAACAACTTGACGGTTAAAATCGAAAAGGCAGAAATAGGTAGATGCTCCATAAAATGAACAAGAAAATTGAGTGCACTCAAATATTTTTGCAAAATTCAATTTACTAGCCGTCTCATTTCGAATGGGTGATGCGGAGAGAACTCAGCGGAGTGAGAGGTTTGCCAAGTCCTTATCGTTCTGTTAAATTTTCATTCAATCGTTCACAATAGCCGATTTAAATTCACTAGATGTTGCGCTGATCGTTACAGAGCGCGCCATTAAATTTTTATTGCTCGAGATATGCTTAAGGATTGGCGATATCCTTATTGCTAAACCAGGCCAAAAATTTTTGTGGACATTATCAGAGTATATTACAAGTCAAATCATTTTAAAACTTCACTTTTATCAATTAACAGTTAGGCATAAGTTCATATTTCCAGCTAAAAGATTCGCTGGGAATATTACTAAACGTACACCGCTTTTTTCCACAACAGTAGAAATAGAAAAGGTGTCAGAGGAAGTGAAGCACTTGATAAAAGACAGGCGCTCCTCGATCTCATCCATGATCAACCACTTTTATAAATCGCTGAGAGATAATAAAATATGCTGAGTATTACGTTTACGGTTTACCAGATCCATTTGCTCATACCAACTTTCGATAAAAGATTCACTATTCCCACTCAACCGGTTCTGTCATAGGATCTTATTCAGTCGGCAGTGAAATATGCGTAAATATGCAAAGGTATATAAAAAACAGTTAGCTTATTGAAATAGATAAGAGGAGCGATATAATCAGAGAACTACGTTTGTTTAATCTTTGATATGTCGCTATCACTAACGAAACAAACACCTAACTGCGCTAAAGAAATGAGCACATATGAAGATTGAACGCAGCGTAAAGGAGTGACATTGCAAAAACAAAGTCATAAGCAGGGAAAAAAGACAAATATGCTGAAGTAAACGCAGAATGAGTGAGGCGCGAGAGGAATGCACAACAACTCGAGTGTAAAGTGACTTCGTTACGAAAACGATTGCCTCAGCAAATCAACGATCTTAGGGGCCATCGCCCTCCGGTCAAAAACATTACTGCTGACGTTGTTTTGAACTGCTCACGATTAACGATCAGGAATACTAGCAGCACTTCAAAGACTATCCTATCAGAGTAAACTGGAATTACAGTTGATCTATTCAGCTCGTTTTTTCTTTGCTGATTTCTCCACTTATCAACAGATGTACGTTCTTAGTTTTTATACATATTTGAAACCGTAAAACGAGTCTGTTTATCACTGTAACAAACATATTCAATTCAAAATTCAGCGCACATCTTATAATGTATTACGCTTTCGTAAAATGTATTTGCAGCCTATTTGCTCAGCTATGTGCCACTCATTCAATTTCCACGAAGCAACACTCTAGTCTTTGCCCTTCTCTGGTAATGCATATAAATCTGTAGACGGCCTATGTAAACACCTCTCTTCAGATATAAGCAATTTACACTTTGAGATAAATGCACAGTATATTACCGAGTATTTTATATACATTCAGCGATAAGTAAACTATACTTCTTGGAGTTTATACAAATAAGGAAACAACAATTTGGTCCAAGTAGGATAGATTTCAAATCCTTATGAGAACAATAACGAGATTTTTAGTAGCGATCTAGAAAACAAGTATACTAAATTAATTGAAAATGATCTCACCTCAGTCATGGTGACTTGATTAGAAGCAGCAAACTTTGAAAGCCACGCTGAAAACAAATTCAACAGAGCAAATTACAGCGAACTATTTTTCGGACCTGACGATCATCAGCGAAGTAAAAGCATAAATGATGAACAAAGCGGTGTGTTATATTCAACAGATTGCGATATTATGAAGTAACACAATCTATGGACTATCGCACACTCTATCCCTCTTCCCTAAGAACAACCACTGAAAAAAGCTTGCAAGCCGTAATTGCAATTTCAAAACAATTTAAAGAATGAATACACGGTTGAATATAAAAAGAATAACTAATAAATATTTTTCCAGGAAGGCAACAGTTCCGAAATCCAACATTTCGAATTTGCAGAAATTAAAATAAAAAATAAAAAATAAAAAATTAGTCAATTTAAAAGAACAGCTGAAGAAATATGCTCGAAGATTCGGTGTGGCATGCATATTTGCGTCATCCTCATCACGTTTCACAAATTACGGGCAAAAAGCAAGGTGTGCAAAATAACGCCCTCAATATTTTAGATGATGAAATCGCTCCTAAAAATCTTTAACGAAAACTTAGTTTGTCTATGACTCGAAAGGTGTAAGATGAAAATTCAGCCTATGTAAAAATGAATGCAATTTTTCTGGCGCCATTAAATGTGTGCAAATCTATTCAAAGCTGATGGTTAGACACGAAATATGACGGGGTGGGTGAAAAATTATATTGAAGAAAATTACATGGAACAAATTCCATGAGTTCAACC
The DNA here is from genome assembly GCA_037389465.1 of Baylisascaris procyonis. Classification (NCBI taxonomy): domain Eukaryota; kingdom Metazoa; phylum Nematoda; class Chromadorea; order Rhabditida; family Ascarididae; genus Baylisascaris; species Baylisascaris procyonis. The sequence continues at coordinate 980,856 of JAZARR010000033.1, read as the reverse complement.
CTAATGGTTCACAATTAACGGCAAAGGCGCATCGGAATGCTTAATCGAGAGATTTCATAATCATGCGATGAAAGATGAATAATGACGGCAAATATTGCAAACATGCCATCCAGTTACGCTAAAACGAAATGAATAATTTTACACTAAAAATGAGCGATGAATCTATGAATGATGTGAAAACTAAAATTTAAAAAATAAAGAAATATAAGGCAGAGAGCTGACTGATTGGGTGCAAGGAAATAAATCAACATCTGACAAGCGCAAAAACGAAGAAAAAATAACATTATCAGATAATCATCAAAAGAAAGTGCAATAAGTTAAGTCGGATTGAATGGGTATTACTGCCTTCAGACGGCGTATTTAAACGAACGGTTAGCCTGCATTTATGATACTCTTATTTGCTGCGAGAATGCTAGAACTCAGAAAGGTATAGATCAGCAATAGCAACAATGCGGCACAACGGAGATATTTGCTACACTTTTTTGAATGAAGAGAAGGGGGGGGGGGGGCTCGTAAATCAAGTCTTGAAAGAGATCATTCTATTCATTGGGGAGTTTCTCATTCTCCACTGTTTCGGAAATCCTTCTCATCAACAGTTGCTAAGCACTGCGAAGAATACCACTTACAATTAAGGAACACATATAGGTAGCTCAAAAAATTCCTGCAATCGTATATTCTTAATAATCAGAGGAAAATAATTCTTGGATCATCGAGGCACTTCTGACATCTGGCCTTCAATGCTTTCAAACCACTGAAAAAGAATAATGTATCACGTGAATTAAAGTAGGTCTCCACAGCAGATTTGATTTCCTCATCGCATTCGTATCGGTTTCCTAGAAGATGTTGCTTCAAATTTAAAAAAAAAAAAAAAATTGCTGGGCGGCACGCTTGGACTGTATGATGAGTGATGAAGCTAAATGAAGCTGCAATTTCGGGATGCAATAATCGAAATTTGAGAGCTGTAGACGGGGGCGCTGTCGTGCAAAAGCCAGATTCCCCTGGGTCAACCTGCTATTCCCTTTCCCTGATGTTTTTTTTACGAAACTTCCCTGATGTTTTTTTTACGAAACTTTCGATGCAAGTTGATGTTATATTCATCAATAATTGTCTTTTTTCTTTCTAGGCAGTCTCCAGCAGGATTTCGTTATTATTTCAAAAACAGGGCCAAAACCTTCTCAACTGAAAGCTTTGAACGATGTCTGGCCCTCTTCTAAATTTATCAAAAAAGGTAGGTGTCTGATGTTTGGACAGAGGTGCAACTTTTCTGGTTGCCATAGATGCTATTTTTCCTGTGGTAGAATCCAACGCTCGTCAACAATTGAACTACACTTGCTCCGTTGCAGTTCGAACACAACATTCGCCTCGTTTTGTTCGTTTTCATTCGATTATGCATTTGAGTGACATATTTAAAATTATAAAATAAAAAACTTCGCAATGTTGGATCGACTTTTCACGTTTCGTTTGGCACGCAAAAAAAAAAAAAAGAATGGCGACAACTAAACGGAAACTGAAACTATATATTTGAATTGCCGAGCATCTGCTGTAAGCGATAAAGTGGTATGGGGCAGAAGAATACTGTGAGAGAAAATCAACCGAGGAAATTATTTTCCATGATAAAATTACCATTAGCAATTCTTCAGCAATGAATTCTCGATTACTGCTGAGAATAGGGTCACTGAGAAACAAACATCTCAATAAATAGTGAAAAAGGTAGCGAAAAGTGTCACCTCGCAGCTGAAAACATTGATCGCTCTTGCATTTAGATCGCAGCCTACCATATGGGGCAATGTGATAACTAGATCGCTAAATCAACATAACATTCGAATGCAAAATTCAGACAGTTCAGGGAGCGATCACCCTCTGAAGAATACATTCACTCAGCTGGAAAGAGTCAGTCATCTTATATGATAAAATTCAATGGTACAATCAAACAGTATTTGCTTCATAACGCATTTGTCATTAAAGGTAACACAGCATCACCATAGCACATTGAATAGCTTATCACCACCCGGGAAAAATCAAATTTCTCAATGCTTACATTCACTTCGGACAACCTGTAAATCATTTACATATGCAGCAGTTCTCTGATAGACGCAAAAGACATACAATGAAGAATGGCATAAAAACTCATTGGAAAATAATTTTTCAAAGCGAATTTTATTAACAAAGAAATATCCTAGCAGAAAAAACAAAACAAGAACACTGAAAGAAGAAATACTTAGTTTGAAAATATGGGAAATCAAGGGAAAGACGAAAAAAATTAAAGCAGATTCTGATGAAATTTCCTCTCATAAATATAACGATCTGCGAATGGTTCTCATTGATCACTGGATTCATTTTGCAAATTTTGCAATTAGTTAGAGGGTAGTGGCATATCGTTATGAAATCGAAAGCACTTTCAATTCTGCTGAATGAAAGTCTATACTTTGCCTTAAAATATTTTTTGAAACTCACATCGAAATATCCACTTAAAATGGCGTACAAATTTTTGTTACAATATAAATGCAAGACATTTCTTTTTAGACTATTTGGAGAACTTCATTACTCTGTAGGCACCATTTGAAATATACCGTAATTGAAACAAGTGAAAAAGCACGCTGGATTCACCAAGTTACCGGAAAGAAGCAAAATAATAATTTCATGCTTTAAATGAATCGACAGCCCACACATCTTCCACAAAAGGTTTGAGTGTCTACTACCCCTTTCGTGTTTCAGAGAGTGGTGTGAAATGTGGTATAGAATGTCACCTCATATAATATACTTTTTATCAGCTAAATTTCCCACACCTGGCATCAGTCGTTCCCAAGCTAGATAAATAGACACGCATGGACATACGTTCAAGAATGAAAGAGAACTAATTGGCCTTTGCGAAATAATTTTGCAAAAAAAGCGCAAAACGCTCTCTTACTTTATAGTGCAAAAGTGTTTTAAACCACGAATATAGCGAAAAAGACATCGCCGGACAAGCACAAAATTGCTTTTGATAGAAATGCTTTCTAAAGAGATAATAACTTGATGCGTACCATTAGCGATGACTGTCTAAAAAAGTTGTTCGCTGGAGTCCCGCTTGCTGCAACTCCTAATTTTAAGGGCACTCAAATTGCGTTCAAGGTCTTTTACTTCAGGGAATCCGAAACCCAACACTAGCCACTGACATGCAACTGGCCTGCTCATCATGGTGTTGTAGTATTATGAAGCGTATACATCAAGCCACACCTTTGGCCGGTTTCCACTCAAGGGAGGACTTCCAGGAGACGAAAAAGATCTATCTCAGCAGACGTGATAAACTGCTTGATAGGAAGCAAGAGCTTCATTTCATGCAGCAAATAAGAGGTGAAGGTCCCCTTTCCCTGTCTATATCGTATCTGAAAAGTGAAATCGTCTCCGTGTGACAGAATTTTGTTGAGCGTTCTTGCACTTTTCCAGGAATGTTTTCAACTTTTTTGAGAATTTTCGAGCTTGAGCTTATAAAACAGGGAATTGAGGCTATTCTAGAGCTACTAACGAGACACAATGCCACTTTAGAAAAACGCGATAATTCAGCCGTACGTAAAATAAAGCGCGTTGTGCAGTTAAACAACGCAATAGTGTTTGATACCTCCCAGCAGCAAAAAGCAAAGAGCAAGTAATACTTACACAAATGCTACACTTTATTTCATGTTGCAGTGTAATGATGCATCAACGCTCTGTCCTCCCACTGTCGATCAAATCATACACCTATACTATCCACGCTCATCTCCCATGCTCAACCAAAGGAATGCAAGAATATCACCTCTCAACGCTTCAGCGAATTGATTATTCAGCGAAGAATGATCCACTGGAAAAAAAAGGAGAAAATGGTGAATGGATTGAACAAAATGTTTCTCAAAGCTAAACTTGAAGTTACAAAGATTTGGTGCGTTTCAGCTCCTTGGAACGGGCCGGTCGGTTTTTGAATTGTACATCCATCTCCTCCCATTGTCTCTTCATTTCTAAATGCTCTCAATCCCAGTATTTCGTGCAAACGAAGCTTTCGAATACCACAGCGTTAAGAAGCACGAGAACAACAAACTTCACCTAGTACGATCTTTTTGTCCCAACAAATCCTAGCACCCTTTTACATACCTTAGTGCATATGACACTTGTCACATAAGTAGGGAACAGTGTAATATAGAGCAAGTGGAATCGGTTTTTTGAGCAATAAAATGAAGCATGAAAAAGGGAAGCATGAGGTGTCCTGACAGCGTTTTTGAACTAAACTTTCAAAGTGTTAAAAGCGTATCTCGAAGTAGCGCATTAAGTACGCGAAGTATTGCGTCAAGAAAATTCACTTCAGCAGTTTTCCCAATTTTTATCTGCCGATAAGGAAGCATGAAAGCACACTTCCTGAAAAACGCATGAAAGTTTTATGTGAAATGAATAAGTCACTCGTAGCAACCAGCCACTACCAGAATCAAGCAATTTTAGCGAAGGTGAAGGCAGCCGGAAAAAGGCTAACATGATATAAGTTTTCTCACACGTCACCATGCTAGTGGCAATGACGAAACACCTAAAAACGCGCTTTGCTAAGAAAAAAACACGCAAAACAAATCGTCAACTTGAAATTCGTTTTTATAGCACACTGACTGACAGTAAAATAAATTTAAGTTGGAAATTTTTTTCTGGGCACTGATGGCTTATGCAAAACGCAGCAAACCTTAACAAAATTAAGGAAATCAGATCACCCTTCATTCAGACTACATCCTATAGATCTCACCGGGATAAGTTTTGATGCAGGTCAGTTGAAACTATAGAAAGACGAACAAATAAATATGTACAATAATTATAAGCATAATTTTTTGCAGAGATATACAGAAGCGCATAAAAATGATGAAGTCAGCAAATTCAGCACAAACAGAAAGAGAAATTATCTATAGCGTTAAATTGCAAAGAAAAGCCGAAATTACGCGTGCTGATAGGAAAACATCGAAAACAATGAACTCTTATCGGAAGGATGACGATGCACATCAAGGAAGTGAAATTAAATTAGAAAAACAACGAGTAAATAAATATTTGTATGAAAGAAAAAATATTTGTCATCAGGTAAACAAATATTTTCTTATAAGCCAGTTACTGACGAGTTCGCTTTGACCAAATCGCTCGGCGAGAGATATTTTCGCTATTGATAGACAAAGACTTTTTTCCCTTGAGTTTCCCACTTGAAAAAAAAAAATCGTCGCTTTTTAAGAAAACTAAAGAGCAAACGAATAAGTTCTTTCTTCTCTGAACACTGCAACTGCTAATCAAGTAGAATTTTTGACTGTCAATGGCTTCTTCCTCTTCATAAAACCAAGACCCCTAGTTTCTTAAAGAACTTTGGAATTACATGGCTTCACTTCTGCACCAGAAACAAGCTGTCTTTCTATGGTAATCCCCGCTATACCACTTCATGAGGGAAATGACATGCGCAGTGATCATGAAATTAGTTTTCCGGAAAATTTTCTTCAGCTGATCATTGGTGATTGCAAAATTTAAGTGCACTCTTCAATGACTAGACAAGCGGAAGAAAAACGAAAAAACCAACCTGCGCTTAAGTCCAAATATCGTTTTCGTCTGATCATCTGCTCAGAATTGAGCTGAAAATGAATAGTGATAAAAACGAGAATACGGGACGTAATAGAAGTGCACAACAAAACAAGTGAAAAAGTGTGAAATATAAGCTCGTATGATATGCGCTTTTGCAATTCCGTTTATCGCGTAAATTGGCTGCAAAATTCGCCGGCAAATAATTAAACATACAATGCATTCAGATTTTAATTGACCCGACAAAGCTTATGGGAATCTGCTCCAAAGGAATCGTTTTCTTCGCAAGACCGATTTGAAAAAGCTAGTCGGCCAATCCACAATGCCCTAGAGATAAGGAAATTTTTTGGCACTTTCAAATGCCTATAGCTTCTTTCAAATTTGACAGATAAATTTGCAAGTTGGAGAAACTGTCTTACGGTGTTGGTTATAGGCACTGAATTTCGTAGCTCTCACAGTTTTATCTACCTTCTACACCTATACCAGTAGCTATATTAAGTAGTTACACCCATAATCATTTCCAAGTCAAAATTGCTGAATGCAGAGACAGAAGCGGAATGCAGATCCACAGAGACACGATATCTCCATTATTCCCTTTGCAAATATGAGCTTGGAAAAGCGCATAAGAAGGGTCGACTGGAAAAAGTTGAGAGAAATGAACAAGCGAAAATGAGTTAAATGTGAACCAAAGTTGAGAGCAGAAAGATGATTTATTAAAATGCATGCACAGTAGTAATAACAACAAAACGTCGACAAATGAGGAGAAAGTTGGCGGCTAAAAGCATTTCAAGGAAGCATAGCACTAAAAGCCTCCCAGAGCATACATTCGACATGTCAATGCGTCACCACATATATGCCAATTTGTTGTCTCTTCGAAAGCAACATCGCTCATTAGCGGAATGATGCACTCGTCTTCGCTTAGATTAAAAACCAGTTCTTACCTCATACATGAAATTCACTTGTTCTTCCTCAACAAGGTATGCAAAGATGCAGAATGCAAATGCGGATATCCACTCATTTGCCATGAGACTAATGAGGAAGTAAAAATTTACGCACTACTTACTTTAAGAAATATAACGATAGTTTTCGAAAATGTACGTGTCGTAATAATATGGAGGCGAATTTTCAAGTAGAATAAAGATCATCATCTTATTTTTGCGTTGTAAACCAAAAACTGTGACTGTGCTATATAGGAAAGGAAACTCTTTTTTGATAGATTTTCTATATGTATAGCAATAAATAGTAAACTAGTGAGAAATCACTCTCATGAAAATTTCATTCAGAAAACACAAATAGAATGTAGAGGACGCGAAAAGATTTGATGAAGAGAATAGCTGCAAATTTTGTGAAATAGAAATATACAAAAAAAGGCATGTAAGAGCAGTAAGTATGCAGATGTTTGAAGGATGAAAAAAAAATTTACATGTGGAATGATGAATAAGAAATGTTGAAAATGAATGCGCGACATCTAACGCAATTTATTAGCGAAATGGTGACTTGGGTGCATAAATCGTTTGACTGAACCACCACATTAAATTAGGCACGAATATTTGCTCAAGACGCATGCTGCTTAACAGTTTCCGAGAAAAGTAACAACGACGGATGCCCGAGGGATAAGTAAGTTGATAGAAATTCTAGTACTTTAGAAAGCTGCTAAAATGTTAATCGAACACGATCCTGGCCTAGAGTTGACAGAATTAACGAAACGGATCAAATCTTAGTAGTTTGAGGCATAGGCTCTCATAAAAGTCTAAGGCATAGGCTCTCATAAAAGTCTAATGGAAGCTGTACCAATAAAATACTACTATATTTCCAGTAACTTGCACACTTTGGTTAATTCGGATGTGGTATTGGAGAAGTGAATGAGAGTGTAGTGCAAACACTCTCTGATACTGTTGTAGGAGATAGAAATTTGTAGGCTGAAGTGAGAAAAAGAAACTTATAAATATGCATCGATGACGTGATTGCCTTGACGCGGTTTTAAAATTATAATCAAAATGATTCACACAAAATGTCAGTAGTTATTTCTTTCAGATCAAGAAAACAGCCTGTCAACACTCAAATTTTTGTCAACGTTTAAACAGGTTTTAATTCGGGAGCGATACATCAGAGAGCGAAAACAGACAGTTCTTTGAGTTTCAGCTCAATAACAACCTAACAAGTTTATTCCAACTCAAAAACTCCAAACTTTTTGATGCCATCACAGTAAGTTCATTACAGTGAGCATCACAGTTATCGATTATATCACCCAATCATACTAATAACATGCATACTCAGCTAATGAGTGAAGCATATTATTTCGCTCCTTTCATAGTTTTAAGGCCTCTAGGGAATAAGCGTGCAAAGTTCCATTTAAATGTTTCTGCGAACTTTCGCATGCTAAGCTTTTAGCTTCTCTTATGTTGCATAAGCAATTCTGCCGGATGTGAAGGTTTTCATTTTTCCATAAATTATGGAAGCGAGGGAAGACGAAGGAGATATGTGATTATCACGCAACTCGTTACACCATTATCTCCAACCCCGAGACAACCTATGTCTGTCAGCTGTCCTTTAAAGCTATACTGGTTTTGAATTGCATTTTTTTGGAAAACCTATATGCTACAATATATCAAAAAGCTTCTAGAGAATCAAGAGAAACTAAAAAGAGTTGGCTAAATTGGATCGTGCAAATTGCTAATAGATTTCAGCAAAAATGTAGAATCGATTAATCTGCATAGAAGTTTCTGAAAGAGAATCACATCGTTTAAATCGATAGTAAAATTTACAGAAAAAATTAAATCATTTAAAATGCCTAATACTTTTTCGAAAATAAAAATCCACTCGTTTTAATTGTCGAGAATTTCGCTGAAAAAATTTGAACAGCTGAAATTGAGTACAACTCGAAAAAAAAGAGAGCCCCTCCAAGCTTTTTAATAACATTCCGTCCAACGTGGCATCCACTAATTACATCCTTTCAATTAATAGTATGGAGAAGGAAAGAAGTGGGAAGTGTCGGATGGCAAAAGCCTTTTACCGCACGACAACTGCTAACCAAAACATAGACCCACCAAATTGAACGCAGCTGTTGACACAGGGGGATGAAGCACTCACACAACTTGCTCTGGAATAAAACGGCGAAGTTGTTGATGGGATACTGCCGGTCTGAATTTTTCATAGCAGATGAAAGCCGAGATTTAATGTTCCTATTCAGCTAAATCTTTAAATGCAAAAGCTAATAAAGCAGTGTTGGATCTGAATGTCTGTTGAAACAACTATAAAGACAGACAGAAACCGAGAGAGTCAGTAAGTGAGTGGAGGTTGTTCGATGAATAGAAAGAACAGAGCCGTGCCAGAATTGAACGAATGAAGTAGAGTCTCAATCGCTTAATACTCTTCCAATATGCAGTGCTTTGTATCGATGTAACTCCTTCAGATGCAACGGATACCAGCAACAAGCTCCGAAATTTTTTTACTGCTGTTAGTAATTTTATTTTCATTTCATATTATCCTAGTATTAACAGGAAAAACGAATAAGTCCATATACAGTACAGGATAAAGAATTCTTATTTACAGTGTGTGCTCACATGAACGGGATCAAATTGCACAGTAGGTAAGATATAAAATGGAATGAGAGGTCGGCAAATAAAACCGCGATGCGCATCGTCCATCTCCTTGGCAGTGCTATTAAGTGCCTAGCTGATTAAATTTAGTGGTCATGCGCTTGCTATATACGCAAATGAGATGAATAAAAAAAACGATATCTCGGCGCTTGTCCTCGTCGGCACCATAACCGCTTTTGTGGCAAATCAGTTAAGAATACTCAACGAACGATCTATATGCAATCAACAATTCGCCTTCCTTACAGGCAACACTTATCTATGATTCGAGTTCAACAATTTGACCACTCGTCAGGATATTCAAAGCAAAAAAACTTCCTCACTAGCAAGTGTCCTATAGTTGCCGCCGAAGAAAATTAGAAAATATGAAGCAAACAACAGACTCATTTCCAGGTTCTCTTAATGATAATACCTACATCATTAACCGAAATATTACTTACCTCCAAAGATTTAAAATATCGCAAAGGACCTTCCACAAGTGGCACTACATTTAGAATCAGTTATAAAATATGGCCGTTACTGTGCAACTGGATGCGCAAAAAGCGATATTTTAAATTCGGCGATATGAATATTTTCCAACAATATGTAAACCGAATAACTGGTACGGCTTTGAACCGTCAGTTGTGAAATAAGCATACAACAAAAAAGTATAAGCTCGAAAGCGCTATGCAACTTGGATTCTAAGTTAGCGTTATAAGAAGCTCGGCCACTCGCACAGCGCCTAATCGATTGATGTATGAGTTTGGTGTCCGTCCATTGCGTCAACAAAGCCAACGTTGCCAGCCTTTTACGCAACATCCGGCAGCCGCATAGCATATGCATAATTGCAACCGGATAGATGCGTGCCAATCTTCAACAACTTGTGTTTGAACATCGTGATGAAAGACCGCTGATACTGCAAAGTTTATGCTTTCTTCTATAAAAGCTTATTATTATCGGTAACAGGAATATCTAAGCTTCGAAGCATAAATTACCAATACGGTTAAATCTCTCACAACAGAATAAAGTCTCTTATAAGAACGATGTTTAGCTTACTACGAATACACTTTAAGAGCTAATGTAGAACTACCATAAGACGGTTCCAAAATACTGTCAAAGCTGCTCTTAAAGTTGCTGTAAAAGCTAAAGTCAAAAGCGAAAGTCATTATTACCTGAGTACAGCAAAACTGTTACTATACGTGTAACGATTTTGATCGTTATGTAAATCGATCATGATGGTAGAGCAGCGGGATTACCTCATTGTATATCGTGTACTATGTGTTGCTCTATTAACTATCGCTTTGATACTCTGAGATGGTATATAAAGGCTGTCATTGCCCAGTGTGGCCGTTATTGTCATCGTGGTTGTAAGCGTGCCTCGTCGTGTGGAGTTGAGGGTGCGAGCCGTGAGGATCGTCGTTGTTCGGTCGATTGAGATGCTCGCGTGGCCGAGTGGGGCCGATTTCGACTAATAAATTGTTTGTTTCTGACGGGTGTTCGACGAGAAACCGGGGGCCCGAAGGAGGACGGGCCTTACATACGACGTACTAAAAAAGTACGACAAAACTACTGAGGAAGCTTCGGTAAAGGTTACTTCAAAATCTTGAAAGCTATGAAAGTGTTTCTGCGTGAGCTAGAATATAACATGCCACGAAATTTAGTATTAAAGCGACGAAAAAATTGTATTAATTTCTAAAAAAGGTGAGGAAATTCAAGACCACTAAATATTATTAGCATAAGTCGCTGCAATCAAAGCCGACGGTTGTACTTCACAGTAGAACAAACGGAAAACTCATTTACGTTGAGTGTACTGCGGACGAAGCATATATAAACTGCACCCGCATCGACAAGGTAACACCTCGTTGCATTTGTAGAGCAAAATGTGCTCTTTTCAGCGTAAATGTTTTGCCATCTCTTCTCAGTGATTAAACAGCACTTTTTATTGCTCACTTTATTGGCAAAGCAACATTGTTCCTTACGTTCCTATACTACCAAGGAAATGGTTTTATTCCGCTTCCATATTGACAAGCTGATGTCCTTTGTGTTCCCAGATTACCAGGCCAACGTTCCCTGCGTTCTTGTTCGGCCAACTTAACTCTGCGCAGTTATAGCCTCAAAGTAACATCATCCCTAAGCGTGCGTAATGCTAAAGTGGAACTTCCTGTCCATCCCTATCGACATAATGCTACCCCATGCCTAGTGGTGAAGCAATACCGCCCCCCATATATCTTTATCAGTAAAAGCACGGTTTTTTGAGAAGTGGGTGCAATATGGAAAAGTACTTCGAAACATTTATACCGATATAATTACGGACCCCTATTCTTTACACCCTTACTGCTACAATAATATTCTCTTCTGTATAATTCTTTAGTTAACTGCACAGAAGTGTTAAAATCCCTTTATAACTTATATGAGAATATAATGGAACAACCACGCACAACTGCAGCTTCCACAGAAGGGCAAAGTACGAATCTAAATCATAATAACGCCTTACACCATTATTCCAAAGATTTATTTGAAGCACTAAATAAAAGAATGTACGCCAACCCATACTATAACACTACTTCATATTATTACTGTATAATTCTAGTAGAAACAATGTGTATACTCCAACCGTACCAATGAGCGCCCTATACGTTTATATTGGTCAACAAGGACGAATCCATATCACTGAAGTGGGGTTTACAACTGGCACACCTATTGTCCTGTAGATCAAAATGACAGAATGTGCGCGTTCCACACAATGGTTTCCCTTTTCTCTCCCGAAAAGAACCCGAGGATCTTATAGCGCTCATTTCTGATCAAAGACTAGGTCAAGCTGCTATCGATTATTTTTTTGCACAAAGCAAATGAAATCTGAGCAGATTTGCTTGTAGTCGCTTCAAGTGACCAGCAAATGATGAGATACTCCTGCTAGGCTTGGCAAGGAGAAAGTCACCGGAGATTTTGCATTTCTAAACGATGTTTCTTCGAAAGCTTGAACCATTTTCGTTTTTCACTAATTGTTTGATTAAATAACCAATGAATTTTCTTGAAGCACTAAATTGCATGCCAGAAACCGACCTTTGCACTGTACGACTCATGGCCAACTTGGCGCCATTATTGCTAAGAGCCTCAGGCGCTCATTGCTTAATTTTGTTATGTAAACAAATAATAAGCATTGGGAATTTGTGAAAAGGTTTTGTAATAAAAGTGAGCCACGAATTTTAATCGGCTAATAAAATGTTCTCAAACATTATTAGCTGTGCTAGAAAAAACTGTACTTTGAAAACAACGACAGTGAGCAAAACTGCCCTCATAATGCTTTTCAGTCGGAAGCAATTTCATACGAGTAGAAAAGCTCCACTGTTAAGCAACGTTTCATTATTCACAGCATTTTTCTCGGCAAAAACATCCTGTCAAATCGACAAATACTACAACCTTCACGTCGCCGCGTCTTCCTGGCAAAGAGAGCGATTTCTTTGCTTCTGCGAACCGCTCCAGAAATTACACATAATGCATTCCTTCTCCGCCAAACGTTATGTTGGGGGTATATTCAAGAAGAAAACTTTATGCAACAAGCAATATGAAGCGTTGAAAAAGGTAAACAGTATACATCGCAGAAAAAATAAAGAGATGCCATGCATACAACTTGAAAAATTCAATATTTTGCAATGAGGTAGTTGAGTAGGATCTAATGGACTTTGAATTAGCAGATGTGGGAAAGTAAAAACTCGAAAAATGCATCGAACGAAAACTGTCTAAAAACTATTAAGGATCAATTAAACAATAAGAACAATTGAAAATAATCTACAAAAAATAAACAGATGAGAATATCGCTCAAGATGCTCTTCAATGAAGCAAAAGTAGGCAGCAGCAATATACTGCTAAGTGCTAGAATAGCAGCGCATTGCTCATTATCCACGTCAACGCTTCAGTATAAATCACTTACCACCTTTTACTGAGGTAGGTTCATTTGAAAAGGAATTCATGAAAAGAATCTTGTTTGCGAAAAGTAAGCAGTGTTTAGTCATCGTCAAAATGCTCTCGGTCAAATATGTACTCTCCAAGACCTCGTCCTGCCCGCTTCAAATTTGTCACGAACTTGCCGATTTGCTCGATGCTCTCAACCTGAAATTAATCGAATTTTTACACATAAAATTCATCGGTGACATTAAACCTTCAGCTGATGCAAAATACGAACATTAATTATAGGCATGAGCATGTACTCAGTACGAAAATTTACCACTTGCGAGCATTCTATGTTTCAGCAGTTCTTCAATGCTGCTTTTCGTTTCTACCATAAGAATGAAAGGTATAAGCTGACTGATAGTTGAAACAACGTAAAATGAAACTATGAAAGCGACTGCAGGAGACTCACAACTCAAAAGCTGTGGCAGCAAGCCGTGAATACAAAAGATACAGTGATCGAGCGTGTACGAAGGTGGCTCTCAAAATTTCGTTCAGCCAGAAAAAACTGTTAGTAGACGACAGCATCGTAACATGCGAATGAGCTATTTTTGCATAAGAATGCAATAAATTAATGAGGAAGACGTGCCTGATCGCGAAGATACTCGTCCTCAATGAAGTCACACATCTGAGCATCGTCGTGCGATGCAGCCACACCATGAAGTTCGAGTAGAGCACTATTGTTAAATTTTTCGAGTGCAAGTGCCGCCTCGAATGCTTCCAGAGCACTGCCCCACTCATTCTTTTCTGGTTTCTATAGCAACACTTTTTTAGAAATTCTTCTAAAACTCGTGCAATCCAGTATTTTATGAGCACCTCAAAAGGCTATAGAATTTAAAAAAATTCTGCGCTAATCAAATAACGACTTCCTTTGACAACTCAAGTGAACGTTTTTTATTCTCAAGTATAATGGTGATGAGAACCCACCAAGCACACATAAAGTGCACAACATTCATCGAATCCAGAATGCACTTGACCAAGTCTCTTGTAGCTTTAAAACTACTTTCTCACAACAACAATTCACAGATAGAGCCTTTCTAGATTTTAATGCTACTGACCAGAACTGCTTCTTCTTAGATGTATTTTAGCATCTTACTGCAATCAATCGATTTGGACAGCCTGGATTCATTACGTCAATGAGATTTGCAGCCACTGGCTAGCACTGATGATTTCGTCTCTTAACCCCTCTCTCCCCTCGCCACCTGCTTCTCCTTTAATAAAGCGTGCCCATATATAAGAATGCAAGCTCTCAATTTCGTATGAATTTCACGCTGTAATATATTTATCTATAAGATCTTGTAAAGCGCAGTGGTAAAAAACTAACGCTCCTGAATAAAGAATAACGTGTGAAATTATTAAGACAGCGTAACACGTCAAATGTAATCGCGATATAACAAATACAGCCTTTTTATCAAAGATTCCTTTTTCCTGAATAATCAAATCCACAAAATTTTGAAAAAAAATCGTTTTCCCGATTCCGCTGTGTAACTTTAAAAAATAAGCTGCTTTCGAAAACCTGAAAGATATTTACTATTTTTGTGTACGTAGTTAAAATTCCGTTGCCAATCACAATGGCTCGACCTCCTCAACAAATCTATGGCTCCACAAGCCTTACAAATTTAATGATCCCTGAATGTTTTGTTCGAGATTTCATGGTATCAAAAGTAATTTATGGCTGATTTAAAACTATGAATAAAAGAGACGGTCGGAAAACAGGGACGGTGACTTTCTAATACAAAGGAAGGAAGGGAATGAAGAAGAAAAGAATCTCCACCTGAATATTTTGAAGGACAATTCGGCCTCCACGTGTGTTCTGATATTTCATGAAGCCGATTGCGTGTCCTCGCTCCTCCTCACTTTGCTTCTTCAGCCATTTCGATATTTTAGGTAGTGCTACATCGTCACGATCAAAATAACACGCCTGCAGAAGTGCTGCTTCCAGCGCTGTTATCACTATTTAATTCTTTTAAATATCGTTAGCAAGTAATTCATTTTCTTCGAACTTTTAACGTTAAATGTGAAGAAATGTGAATAAAACAACACATCCTCTCACCTCGAATAACGTCCAAGTCCATCCTATGTAGAAGTTCGTACTCGCAGATCCGTCTTTCGTATCCAACCAAACATGTCCTTATACAACACGCCACAAAACCTTTGCTTAATAAACAATCATCCCGCCTAAGCGACTGAAGAGACAAGAAAGAAGAGAGAACATCTACATTTAGCCAGCACTATTTTAGTGCGGGCAATTATCGATACCCAAACTAACGGTTTCCAAACGCTTTTTGCAAGAAGCGCACTAAGGCGATCATGTATCTCAAGTATGTCCATGTGCATGTCACTCAGCTTACCAGCTTGAACACTTAGGAAGAAAAAAGCTGGAGCTATAGCCCAAACGTAAAATGGGGATCCCCTCCCACAAAGTGAAAATATGGGGAAAATAGGAAACCTTCTCCAACGAACCTGCTTTCTGAACGTGCCTTTAAGCGGCTTTTGCTACGCTTCGAACGACCGACAATGACAAATATTTTGATAAAAACTTTTCCTCCCCCTGCTTACCTGCGCTTGCTGATGCACCCCATCAATAAGATCATGGTACGCGAAATTTGTCATCAGTCGGAAATTTAAAAGAAAAAAAAACAGTGCTGCTATAGGTATCGCTTTCAAGAAAAATAGAGATTTCTGTGACCGGCATGTAGTTTCCAAAAAAATTGTTTCCGAAGAGAGCGAAATTTGATGGCTCTCGAATTTCGCAGACCATACACCCTGAAACCAGCAACCGCCAAAACTGCTGCGGAAGCTTATTTCTACGTGAGAAGGGAGAACATACATTTGTTCTAAAAACTACGACTGTTTCATGACACTACCTTGTTAAAAGAAATGCGAAAGATTTAAGTGAAGGAGAACGGTGTAGCACACGATCTAAAGAGTCGCTTACACTGCAGCTTGCATTTGCATAGTGTAGCAAAATGTGTAGATAAATGCTTACCGGTCATATTAGTGGTTTGCAACTGGGGGTCCCCGAATTTCAGAAAGATCCCAGTTTCGTCCGGAGGCCATCCACGGTAGCCCAAGAATCCAGAGCCCTGAATTCCGTTCGAAGGTCGCCATACTTTCGGGGCCCCGGATACCAACACTACTGGCAAATTAAAGGTTTTTTTTCAGCAATAGAATAGCTTCCCCTTCAAAATCAAATATGGAATTGTGCATAAAAGTGATCAAAGATAAGTTATCGGTTTGCCTAAAGCTCTATCTGAATCCTTTTCTGAAAACGCATAAGCAGCTCAATGGCAAAAATGAGGAGAAGGTGGTAAAAGGGAAGGGAGGTGGAAAGAGCGGATGGCTCGAACTCACTTAGGCACTGAACTGCTGCCCAAAAATTAAAAAATTTTCTTACTTCTTGAAGCATCGTCCTAATTTAAAAAAATCCCGATGCAACGAAGCTTTAGATATGACTCCGCTAAACCCACTTAAATCAAATTTGCAGGCCACAATCTCTACCAGGAATTCAGATTATGACAACCAAATTCTCCTTGTCGTTCATTTTGTTTTCAATCCAATTTCGTTAACACTGACCACTTTTGAGCTATTGCATATTCGTACTTGCAAACCGCATTATGCTAACGCAGACTTTACCGTACGTACCTGCGCCTGGTCTATTTCATAGTTTCAACTTGGGAATTACTGAAGGCAGAACTACAAAATTTGGTGAACAAGCATTATAGGATAATCTTGAATACTCTTTCACCGCGATCCATAAATTAAGAAAAACAGTTACAGTCATATAAAAGCATCTAAAAAAGCATTTTACCTCAGTCGGACGACAGAAAAAGAAGATTTTCAGGCGATTTGTAAGTACGGCCGAACAGCTACTATATTCAATGCACTTATTATTTGTTGGCAAACCCTGAACCAGGCTTGTTAGGTAGGCAAAACGTAAAAGTACATATCGTGCCACCTCCTCTATTCAGCTGCTTCACTTCTTCACATGAGCCAGCAGTATTTAAAAACGCCACAAAACCTGCAAACGAGTTTTGCTGAAGGACCAGTCAGGTGGGCAAGAAACGAATTTTCACCCTGAAGTATCTAGCTAAATTGCATGAAGAACTTTCCGTTGTTTCCAAAACATCGGACCACACGGTTTAACGAGCGAATAAGGAATGTCATAGGACGTGACACCATGGCAAGATGCGCATTCGAGCTTTTTATTTCAGACATTCGAGCGGTCATTCTTATAGAATGGTGATTTCTGCAGCAACAGGTGCTTTTTGTTAAATTCATCAGCGCTAAAAGACGCATTTTGAAATTATCTGCCACATAAGCCGAGTCGCTTCAGTGAGGCTTGTGTAGTCTCAAAAATATCGAAATTTTTTTATTTAAATTCGGATTTGCAACATGCAGCGACGCCTACCTTCCATCCACTCCAAACGAAAGTGAGATGGGGGTGATCACCTTTCACGCATTTTCATCCACACCAGTCCCCTTTCCCCCTTGAACACGTTTACTTTCATTACTGTCTGGAACTATTACAGTGTAACTTGCTGCCAAATGCATATTCCGCCGTTTTAAAGTACGAAATCAGGATACAGAAATGGAACATTTGATTTTAAAAAACGGTAGAAATTATTTGTAACATACCATACTGAGGTAGACATAGCTGGCATACAGTTCGATATTGATCTGTTTGTTCAATGCTGCTTCCACTTCAATCGCGAAATTTTGTCGAACAGCCGAACCACCTTCAGCCAACGCCATTTTCAAGTAAAACAAAACGCTCTGGAATTAGTGCTGACATGCTCAACAATGATAATTCACATCGATGATAAGCAAACGATAATAAATACAAGGCACCGAAATATGTGAAATGAAAGTTAGTGACAACCTCATCTTGTAATCAGGAAAAATATTTCTCTGACGGTGCGCTTTTTATAAAATTAAAAGTGCTCTTTTATACGGCATACTTTATTATAGATAGTATGGCATACTTAGCATCAGGAAATAAATAATTGGATAAATAAATAAATAAATGTGCTAAAATATCGTCATTCCTATTACTGTGTAAGTAAATAAGATTCTCTTTATATTTTGAAGATCTTTCAGCTTAAACATCTCGCAGGTGGAGTGCCAACAGGTGAACACGTTCAATTTGTGCACCTCTATAAAGCATTCTGCTCTGTCCTTAAACCACTTGAATACTGAATAGCGGAAAATCATTAGAGACTGGCTTCCCCCCTACACACTCGTTCATAAAAACATAATGCATCTGTTTGCCAGTCGTTCCTACATCTACAAAAGCGAGCAATAATATAAGTGGGAAAAACCGTCTGAAACGACAAAACACTACCATATTGTCATACTAACGCAATCTGATGAAGAATAGCGAGACATAAAATACTGCTAGAAGGCGGCGATCGCAACAAACTTCGGATTCAAAAAAATTACAGCAGATTAACGCAAAATGAAAAGATTAGTTCCTCTCCGAAAAACGTTGTAATATAAATTTTGTTTAAACGGAAACACTTCTAATGTGAAACAACTATTCGAAGAAAATAACTCTGACTTTCATTAAACTTTACTTCTGTGATAAGAAACTGAAAAGGATATGAATATAAGAACTGCGTTGCGCGCACGCCCATGAAGGCCCATCGCTGGACGTGTGTTCGCGTGAGAATTCATTAGCACATTCGCTCGCGAATCACCTGTTCAACAGGCTCACTAGTCTGGAGGCTCAACAATTGACCAGTGAAAAATTTAGGTGGATATTTGATTCAAGTTTCCACTTACGGAAATGCGCCGGATGACCAATGTCGGTAAGGGTCAGAGCCGAATATGCAAATACATCTTATTACTATATACTAATTGTCCACACTTTATTTTATATAAAATACTTAATATATGCGCCAACCGCACAAAAATACTAAAAATATACAAATACTAGTTGCGTCGTTGACAAAGTAAAGTTAACTGAATAGCTGATGTATCACCGGCTACTTTATCTTTAGTGTCATCAACATTTTATTACATTTTTTAAAGGTCGAGCTTTATAAGTTCCACCCAAATTGCCAACTTAAATTATTGAATCTGAGGCAAGCAATTAATGGAGCAATTAAATTTCTTTACTCTACGACTAAGGAGAATTCGCCCGTCTCGGCAAAAGCCGCAAGTATCCCTCCACAACCGGTTTCTTCCTAATTTCTTTGCTATTCGATCCTCTTCAAGCCTCCCTTCTAACTCTTAAGAATATCTCCCCTATGATAACAACTTCGGTATGTTCAACAGAAACCCATTAAAATGGGCTGTAGACCTTTCCGCTTGTGGATCTCTTTCATTGCGTTTGTTTTAATCGATGCCATAATTATCCCTTTTAATTTCACTACATCACTCAAAAACTCAGCATCATCCTTTAGACATTCACACATTTCTTTTTTCCCAATCAAAGTCCACTTTTTCAAACTTTTCACTACCTCAGTTTTTTATATGTTTCACCATCTGCCTACGCTAGTATCATATTATCCAGGTGACAGGTAACCCAATGCCTCTTCTATTTCATTTTATGTTTGCCCCATTATCGTTTCAAAATTTGCTGCTGCAGAATCTTCACCCAACGGCATCTTCTTGTATCGTAACAAATCTTTTTACGTTGCAATGACCCAGCGGTTTTTTTTCTTTTTCATCTAACTTCAAATGGAAACAAATACCATGCATTTCAATTGCAGAATAGTTCTTCACTCCATCAAGGAAATGAACTATTGCAGCCATCTAACTTTAGAAGCTTTGCAGTTCAGCCGAATTCTCTTCGAAATTTGTTAACGTTCAATTTTTCTTCGCGTGATTTTGCTTATTCCCTAATAATCTACGCCTTTTTATAGGTGCAGCCACAGTTGGTTGCTCATAAATGATTCAAGCACTAGACTAATACAATGCACAGAAAACATGTCGAACGTAAGTGCAAACATATTTAAACGGTCACATATCGAAATAACGGCTCCTCAAATACGACTGCATATTAAGGATTCCACTTAATAAACACGGCTACCTTTATGAAATAAACTGCAGCAAATCGTCAGTTAAGAGCAATTTTTTAAAGATAGTGTCTAGCAGCAGCTGCTTTTAGATGATGAAGGAAGGTTATCCTGACTTCTAATTGCAAAATCATCACTGAACAAACAAGGTTAGCTAAGATGGCCTTTAATTCGCACAATGCAAGCAAATGAAAACCTATCCCCCGTTTGCTTGCAGCATGACGCGATGCTGGATGTTGGCATTTTTATGTGCGAATAAGCAACTGCACATGCGCTCTCGTTTCGAGACACAAAATTTCAAATATTGTTCCGCAGA
The DNA here is from genome assembly GCA_037389465.1 of Baylisascaris procyonis. Classification (NCBI taxonomy): domain Eukaryota; kingdom Metazoa; phylum Nematoda; class Chromadorea; order Rhabditida; family Ascarididae; genus Baylisascaris; species Baylisascaris procyonis. The sequence continues at coordinate 960,454 of JAZARR010000033.1, read as the reverse complement.
ATTGCAACCAACCTGCAACATAGTCGCCATTTCAACCGTTTTCTGAATGCGTTTTCTTCATCTCCTTCGTTTGCTATGTACTTTCCACCTAACTACGGTAAAAAAAATCAGTTTTGAGAAGTAGAAAAAATAGTTTTCACAGTCCTCCATCGCTGTAAGTTTGCATAAATTAGCGCTGCATGACATTTGATCCTGGGGACAAATGCTTGCCGTACGTTTTCAAATAACGCGGAATGACTTGTGACAAAGTTGGTATCAGCGGTAAGCAAGCGTTTCCTTTTTGAAATGACGAAAAAGACCTTCGTCATGATTGTGCAAACGAAGGAGAAAGGAGGTGTTGCAGGTGTATGAAATATTTAGGAAACGAACAAATAAACAAATATCTATATAAAATGAGTAGACGACAGGAACCTTCACTTGCCCGCCAGGAAGAAACAAAGAGATTAGTTACCAAACATAAATATACTATTTGAATGAGAGGGAGATGCCATTTATTATATGGTTTATGGACCTACCAAGGGACGAAATTGCCTTTCATCAAGCTGTCGATAGAGCAAAACTTAATTAATATGCATTGATTCTCAAAGTGGTTCTCAGGGTCTCTAGTTCTAGGGATAGCCGAGTAGCTGGCCTTTTTTGGGCTGCGTTCAATTGCACTTAAAATTTCTTATTTTCTTTCTTCTGATTTGCTCGATCCCGGCCCTCCAATGCGAGATGCATCCTCAAGAGTGCTCATTTCTTCAAAATTAGTGACAACACTCCTGATCACTATGGAGACAGGCGATGGCATGAAAAAGTGCTCAGGCCAGTGTCTATCAAATTCAGCGAAGTTCTCATATTTGTAATTAAACAAAATGCGTTCTTGCAGTGAGTGTAAAACTCATCCCATCCCGAAACCTACCAATTAAAAAAAACAACAAACAAACTAGCGTATAAATTTGATTGGCCAGCAGTTTAGCTGTCTGAAAGTTTCAATTCGGAGACCACCAAAGATAGAGGATTACGAAGTTTGATGAGAATGATGTGTACCATAGATTGATCTTCTATGCTGTAATTTTACGCTCATTCATCAGCTTCGAAAGAAGTTGTAGCAATTGGGTGCTAAAAAATTACACACGTTTTTTGTTCATTTTAGGCCGATACGTTCACACAAGAAGCGCAGAATTCAACAAGAAGAAATGATACGACATACGCTTTTGCACTGCCTGACCAGCTTGTTTCACAGATCACAGACAGAGAATGAGAGCTGCCAATATAATGCTCCTTCATATTTCAACTGATCCGACTGTCCCTGCAAATCTCCCACAATAATTTCGTTGATTCTCAAAATTAACAGTGTAAAACAAATTCCACAGTTGTAAGATTCTCGCCGATTCTCTAACACCTTTGAGTGTCTGTGTTTTTTTTTTTTAAGTGGGTGAAGTGACGTGAAATACATCTGAGAATTGATTATTTAAAGATCTGCACAACAGTCTATAAAGAGTACAATAACGCAACTGGTCTCAAACATTCCAAGCCTCCTACAATCCAAGCCACTGCCTTCCTACCCACCTCCACAATCACATTCAGTTCTTCATCTCCTTCATCTACGGAATATGTCACCAAACGCTGCACTGTTTTACGACCTGCGTCACTTTTGATCACGTAATGCTATCCGGATTTGCAGAAGCTCGTTTTGTTCGCAAAGAGGCGGAAGAAATTTTTCCTCATATAAAAGCTGGTTGCGAGCCTTCTTTTGTCAGCAAAACCGTGTAGCTATTGGTTCATAACCGAAATATCTGTTTTGAACGGTTCAATTTTTGATGCGTCCATGAGAATCGACGTCACTGCTACCTCAACACGTCCACTGGTATACAAAAATGGCTAACAGTTCAAATTTCGGTGTTATATTATTCAGATATTAGTTTGGAAGAAGCCCAGTAATAGCTTTGGCATTGACAATTAACAATAGCTCGCAGCAGTTATTGGGGTGTTGCAACTGCCTCACAGAAAAACAGACAGGTCCACAGGCATATACGTATGTATAAAAATGATGATGCTAGCGTTGGGCGTTTGAAAACTTGAAAACGCGTTATTTTTGTGGGTTCATTAGTGTTCCGAAGAGTATCAGGAATGAGCGGTGAACACCGACAAATCTTTCACTGCTAAATGCAAAAATAGCACAGCAGAGTCACTAGGCATCGTGTGTGGTCGTTTAATAAACATAATATGGAGACTAGTGCCGCTAGCAAAATGAAGAAATTGATTCTCACAGGGAACAAACCAAGAATGAAAACGCTGCTGATGAACTCGCGCAATGTGAGTTTCTAAAATTCCTCGTATCAAACCAATCAGTATCTTAAATTGTCAAAAATATTAAAAATGAGCAATAATATATTCGCATTTCAAGCTCATCAACCTGCCCTACCCACTCCGCTCCCCCCCTCCCCCTCCCCAAACTCTACAAGAATCGGGTTTCCTAATCAACCGGTTTGAAAATGCGAAGCGACCAGTCATGAAATGTATGCCAGTGTTTAATCACTTAAATGTTTATGACGTTTTCAGTGGCATCCACGCCGAGCGGAAAGGGACGTACATATATCTACCACGTATACGAGTATAGATGAAGATGTAAACGTAGGCGGATATAGCACGCGCGCCATGCATACACACATACCCGGACACATCTCTTCGAAATGTGATTCGCAAGTTTACATGGGCAAAAAACCATTAACAAGCGGAAGAAGTTGGTGGCGCATAGATTTGCCCATTTCCATGTTTGTTGAGTTTTTCAATTTTCACTCGCTCATCTGATTTCTTGCACCCTTTTGCGTTCCTGTAAGCATAAAACTTTGTAATACGTAGCAACAACGTTCGCAAGTCATAACCAACTTGATGTACATACCATTCTGTGAGCTATTGCAAATGCATAGTGCTGGCGGTGAGGAGTCCCCATATTTGTGAGTTCATTGCTTGTTTTTAGTACTCTTCATATCAGGAAAACAGTTTTCTTGAGTGACAGGCGAATGATAAGCACTTCAGAGATAAGTGAAAGATCCATGAACAACATTCGTTTTTCGTCGAAACTCTCGATGATTATAAATCCAAAAAAATAGTGGGCATATACTGAGTTAGCAGTGAGATTAAAATCAGTGTAGAAATTTCAGCGAGCAAAAAAGAGGAAAGGTGATAAGAAATTTTTTTGTCCAAAAATCTTCTGTTATATGAAAGTTTTATCTTTCATTCTTTCACCTTAAAAGATTGTCTATGATAAAATCAATATAAAAATGTGGTATAATGCTCAGATGTGTTGTCGATGTTTAGATATGTTCATGTTGTAGTGACAAATATTGCGGAAAATGGCGTTAGCAATGAAATGAATGATAACACGTCACAAAATAACCTCTGCACGATTGCTCTTTCTCTCCCTCTCTCACAGTATGATTGTTGATTGATTGATATATGACATAATTATGTTGATTGCTACAAAATTTTCATCTCTTTTTTTATTGCGCTGTGATTATAGTCTGACCAAAAAAAACTTAAAAAAAGTATTACAACTATTTGCATCTCATATTCCGTTTATGTGATTCAAGTATTAAATAAGGGCAAAAAAAAATTGAGAAACTACGAGTAGGCTTTCCGCTCTCTGTTATAAGCACAAATGGTTTGTTATGAATATTAAAATATGTGACACAAATATACACTCTAAATACAAGTTTAAGTCATAGATAAAACCATCTTATGAAAATAAATGCATGTAAGTTCGATTTCCAATATTGCCTGTGCTGTGAGTAGAAATTTAAGTAGCAAAATATGAATAGTTAGGATACATTCTTTCCCATTTGATGGTTGGATTACCTCTGCTTATATGCTATTATTGCATGTGAAATACGCTAAGAGTATTGCACTCATTATCTGTAAAATTCGAGATCTACTCGCTGTCTTCTCAATACTACAATAAATAATCACCCCCTCTATTAATAGAGTTATGTGATCGTTCTCTCGATTGCATAATTGATATGCTTCGCACTATGTGGTTAAAATGTTGTATATTGTGTCGATATTTTCTTTGCGCATTTGAAACTCGAAAACGAATACGAATCGCTAGTATTTTCATAAAATTTCATCTTTTTTGCATTATTCAGTGCATCTTTTCTGATGAGCAAACTGAGGAACTCTTTGTTTCATTCGTGTTCCTTTCTAGGCTTCTAGCTATGGACGTCTTCGACGCTTTCCTTTATTACGTTATGTTGTGCCTAAATGTTCTTAAGCCTTACTTTACCTTAAATTTTCACATTTTCTTCTCTTCTTTAATCTAGTTGCTATGCCTTGATTTCATGTCCTCCTTATTGCCAAACTTCTCGCTGTGAACTTAAAATTAGGCAGCAACGTTCGTTTTTGTTGTTTTTCGTAAATTTATTTGCCTCTTGCGATACAAATGATCTGTTGAACAGAAAGTTGATTTACACATGAGACTCGTGCTCGTTATCCATAGAATAGCGCCCTAATACTTAACCACCTGAGCTATTGAACAGCACAATTCTTTTGTAAATGGCAGCCGCCAAGCACACTTTTTTCGAATCTCTTTGAATGAGCATTCGCTTTTCTCAGTGCAAGCGTTCCACCCGGTGATTTACGTCACCTGATCGTGAATAGCTGTGTGAGCACGTGATACCCGCTTTAGTAACCGCAAAGGCATAGTGCGCTGGGCGTGTACTATAAGAAAAATAGTGCATTTCCTGAAGCTTCTCTTATGGGATGGATGCGAGGGAGGGGAACAAAAGGAAAGGATCCCAATCATAGTATAGCTATTATATCGGTATATTTCATTAGAAGTAAGTTTAAAGTTCTTCTTATACGCACGAATAATTGTTTGCACCATTTGGATCGTAGCAGTATTGGAATTGTGTTACCAAACGTGGTACTATGGCTCTGAGCCATGTTTTCAGATCTCGCTCATGCTAGTGCAAAAAGATTTTTGGCATGAGAGAAGAGCCAGAAGAAAAGTGCAGGCGGGGGTCTTCCCCTTCCCCCCTTCTCCCTCTCAATAAAGGCACAGCTGGGACCTGAAGTCGTGTTGTCACTCTAGGATACACTGACATATTATGCCTTGTGGCATGAAATGGTTCAACTGCGAGAGTCGATCAAACCGTTTTCACCGTACTAAGGGCGGTGACTCGTTCGGCTGATCGCGAGACTTCCGCTAGTAATGACGGCGATGGGCCGAGTGGTCACCTGCTGCTGCGGGGTTTTCTGTGAACGGAGGTCCTCTCTTACACACACTTGCGTTCAATAGAGAAATTGCTCCCGTCTTTGATCGTGGGTTCTCTATGTGCTGTCTAACCAGATTGACTGATTGATTGATCGGTTGAAGTCCTCACTCAAAATAATAAAGAAACCAGCAAATAGAGGTGGAAATATAAACATAAATAACGAAGCGAACAAACAAATTGTAAGCAACGTACATGAACAAGAACATTAATAAAAAATTGAACGTTGAATGCATCAGTGAAATGAGGTGGGTGAGAGCATCGACGAACAGGTTCGGAACAATATATAGCATTGGAACAAAAATTTCAGAGAGAGGAGGAAATGAAGAGGAAAGCACAAAATTCATTTATAGAATTCGTAACCTGCAAGTTTAATTTTCTTTTTTTTCAATTAATTTCACTAAATGAGATCAGTGAGACGGACTTTTTAAGTTAAATGAATCGAGGTCACTATGAAGTACCGAAACGTCTTTTGATTCGACAACGTGCTTTACAAGCTTATTCCATATTGAATGACTCTGATGTGAAGACTCTCCAAGACACTATTTGCGGAGCATATTTTGCGTGGTGACTGCATGAGCATTTTGCCTTGATTTATTCGCTCACACTCATCAGTGAACGAGAAAGTACTTCCAAAAGATATGTCGGAAAATCCAATCACTATCTTTTAGCATAGGATAAGATCGAATGCAAATAATAATTCATCATGGCATCACAGTTTTGTCTTCAAAGAAATCTTTACTTTGAATAAGTTCTTGCAAAACGTCATTATGGTGCTTGCAAGAACTTACTACAGCAAGATCAACTTCAGCAATCTGCACTAGTTGAATAACGCTGTTTTTTAAATATCTCTGATGACGTTTTAACAATCAGAAGCGATTGAGCGATGAATGATACAGACCGAACTTATTAAAGAACACATTGGCGTAAACAACTATCACATCACAAACCACCATGTGGTCAATATTCAACGCAAATCAAAAAATGGTCTACGATGATCGGTCACGATCGTTTATTCAGCATTCTCTGATGTCTCGTTGACTGGTTACTTGTGATGCTGCATTGTTCTCCATTTTCTGTGAAATAAGCTGAAACTTCATCGAGAAAAAATTTTATAAAATTTCTAAGAAAATATTCGCCTACCGATTTCTCTATCAGTAAAATTACGTGCTCTTCATTCGTTGAATCAAGCTCGAACTATACTTTTCAGATTATTGAGCTCTTTTTCTAATTTCTTTACGCTAATTTATGGTTAATTTTATGCAAATTAATTTTTCCAGTTCATTTGTTACAATCTATTTCATCTTCATGTAGGCAAAAAGCAAAACTTGTGAAATGATTTGTTTTTAAAACTTAGTAGTTGAATTGACGTCGCCATTCTTCCGACAAAACATAATCAATCGGTAACTGACAACATTTGCTGTACTTTGTTTACGATGCTTAAAATATTCATTCGCTTATTATTTGCAATTATTCTCCTCACATCGTTTCATTTTAGGGCTAAGACTAGATAACTCTGATTAGATTCTTTCATTCGCTAGTGTCTTATTCGGTTGCTCTATTCGTTGATGATTTTATCGTGACAAAACAATATTGACAGCTTCGAAATAATTCCCGAAAAAAAAAGAGTTAAAAGTCAAACGAGCGAAAAACCATTGGACTTTTAGTGGTTAAAAAAAATTTTTTTCTCAAAACATCTGATCGTTACACAAAAAGCTTCTCGCAATCGTTGTTAAAAGAAAGAGATGGGGGGGGGGGGGGGGGGGGGAAGGGGAGGACTCTGCTCATTGTTCCACTTTTGCATACGTCATAGATTCCTCATGTTAATGTGCTTTGATGTATCGTTATTTTAGAAACGAATTTTGCATGAACTTTAAAAGGGTGTTCTTTATACAGTTATTCCTTATAATTTTCTCAGCAATAAGGCTTCATCGATTTAGAAGGGTCGCTGAAGGTCATCAAAGATTTCGCTCGTATATAAATACTTCATATATTTTATAATCGCAAAGTGGCATTCTTTTAACTTAATTCGTAAACTATCACTTCAAATAAACAAAGGAACTACGTGTGATAAACTTATTTATACCGGAGATTTTAGATTGCATTCATAATTCGATCGAATTCGTACTACAAAACAACTGAAGGTATGCAGTCACTTTCGGATGCTTTTTCTTTACATTAAAGTTTATGATCATGGCCAATTATGCCGAGTATTTTGGAGCCAAGTTTTTCCAGATAGTTCTTCTATAAGCGGAAAAACGAATGACGAGAAAATAACAAACTGGCGAAAGATAGGAAGTGTAGGCTGTTGACACTACAGTAAAGAAAGAATACAGTCGTTTACAGTTATGATAACGCTATGATAAAAAATGAGCTAAACATGCCAATTAGGTGATGAGCTGATGCAAAATGAGTATGAGACAGCTGTACCTTTGGACATCGTGAGTTATGTATTGGGAAAAATGGAAAAAAAAATTAAACATAAAAACCAAAGATTTGCATATAAAAAAAAGAGAACCGTCCATGAAATATACCCGGCTTCTTCGATGTGAACATCGAAACGATCGTTAGATCTTGTACATCTATCTTGTGCGTAAAGGTGTGAAGGAGCCAATTATGCCGCGGGCGATAAAAGCATCGACCAATAATTAGTCGCGATCGTTTGAACTGGTTTGGCATAATCTGTTCCCTATATGTATTACAGTGCACACAATTGCCCCACCATACTTTTTTTTACGACCTATCATAGAGCACAGGAAATCAATACTTGCATGAGGAATTGCCCCGCCTCTCCATCTCACCTCACTCACCCATCCCTCATTCTTTTGGCTCTGATGAGTCAGCAGGAATCTTATATGGTTTATTCTTTTGAATATACTATATTTGAGTTTTCGTAACTCTTTTTAATTTGTTTAATTCAATAACAGTAGCACCCTATTCGCAACGATCTTTTGTGCTTACTCGGCAACAGGTTCATATTCATTATGGACGGAGTTAATCTTCGATGATGCTCATTTCCTTATACAGCAGTTAAACGGATATGACACATCCGGCAAGTGTGTCAAAGCTTCAAAATTATGCACGTATTTTTGGAGATATTCTGTTAGACAAAGTACAGTAGTTTCATATCTATGAGCCTTAGTAATTTGGTAGGAATACTTGTTTCGAGGTTTGTGAATTTTTTTAATGACTGCAACATTTCGCTGAGTAGCGTTTTTGCATCGATATCGTCTAGGGTGCTTACGCTAACCACTGGTCAAAGTCACAAATGAAAGAGGTCTACAAGTGGTGTTTGTTAGTGTAACAACAAAGCACACCTACATTGCTTCAACGCCTATGCAAATATGATACCTATCAAACTCTGCGGATGTGTCCACTCATTGCACTACACAAATTCTGAACCTACGTTAATCGGCTAGAGAAAGCACTGCTAGCTGTTCTATGCGCGACTACCTCTTGCTTACGCTGACAGTGATCGCGATGAAATCACTTTCGCTGTGGGCATCTAGAACGCGAGTTCATGCTCGATGTTTTCTTTTAAAACTATGATAATAATGCCTATGCTTTTTAAGAAGCTTTTGACTATTTTGCTGCGTGGATTCCGTTTTCGACAGAGAATTTCGCTGACCTTTTCTCTTGTGTCGGGATTCCTCTTAGCAAGAACACTTCCTAACAGAGTCCTCCCGACAAAACGTCCCAGTGTTTTCGTCGGCGACCCCTCCTTTCTTTTCATTGGCTAAATCGTTCGCCAGCGGAGGCCTCTTCGGCCCAACAGCGGCCCCTTCGGTTCATAGCATCACAACACTTACTTTTTGTTGCCATCACATTTTTTTCTCTCCAACCTAATCAGGGTCTCTGTCATAGAAATTGCTCCTGATAAGGTCTTATCCAGGTGAATCGGTCGTTCATTTTTTTGCTGCACTTCTCCTATTAGGTCTCTTTCCGAAGAAGTTCTTTGCGGCAAAAAATTGTCGTCCTGCAGCACAAATCTTTGCAGTGTGTTCACGAAGGAGGATGTGGAGATATGGTCGCATTCGAAGTGAATGCGAGGAAGCCAAAGGACGACCTCTACATAGGTGATAGCCAAAACATACCTGACTCCACCGCCGCTCGTTCCCACCGCCTGTCGTGAGGTTCGAGTTCTGGTGGCTCTCCGAAACCCACATCTCCTCCCCCTTAATATTGATCAAATAAAACCATGCCTTGCTGCACAAGTTGTCAAATGCAAAATTTCATGACAAAGGTGATCCTTAGAGGTATTTATTGGAGCGCAAAACTAGGGCAAATATGATCCAGTACTCCCAGACGCGGATCCGAACGCATCTAAATCGGATTGCTAGCCACATATGTGACGCTAACAAGTGTTAGATCGCAGTTTGCATTCCTCGCATACAAGCAAATAAGGGAAAAATGTAGACGTGTAATTGTGGGCAATTCGGTTCATTGTAGATTTATGTGCGCCTCTCATGCGAGTGTGTGTTAGCCCAGTTGAGGCTGCGTTGCATGGTCCTAACCGACGCTACATCCAGGCGTTGCGACTAGAGTTATGTGCTTGTATTATGCACATATGCGACTAGAGTTATGCAACTGAGGGCTAGCGCGGTCGATACACGCACGGAGCATTCGGCTACCCACAAGCACCTCCCCTATGCCACCCGTAGAGCGCGTGCCATTTTTGACGGCCCTTGACGCAGTGCGCTCAGCTCGTTAAGTCGCACAACGCTTCCTCAGTCATCCCTTCTATTTGCACCCTCCAAGGCATCGAGAAGCTTTTTAAGCTTTCTGTCGTGAGACTCTCTTCACTGCTTTTTCTGCCTCAAATACGCATGCGCTGTTTGTTCGTTCATGGTCGTATGACAATTTCCAATCCGGCATGCGTTCTGTTCAATCGATTTTCGATTCTTTTTAATCCTTCACCACTAGCGAAGAGACCTCTTGAGTCCGATTCTCGCACGGTCGAAAGCCATGCAGAAGCAACGCTAGTTTGCTTTGTTTGCGTTGTCAGTTTGCGCTCATTCGTTGTGGCCGCTGCATCTGCGCTATTGCGTTGTGATCGTGTGTTTGGATGCCATTATTTCACTAATATTGTTCGACATCAGCTGATTACGTTTTTTTTTTCCGTTTCTGTAGCATTTGTTCGCATTCTAGCAAATAACCCGCCTAGTTTGATAGGTTTCATTTGCACCGTTTTTGCACAATTCCACTCACTCGTACAAAGAATCAGTATTCTCTTATTTAGAATCGTACTCGTCGTTGAAACTATTAGTTCCCCACTTCTAGGTAAATGGTATTTTAATACATTTTATTGCTAACTGAGGGTCATAGACGAATTGGAAGTAAACTGATGGTTTCATTAGAACTGCTTCAACATTGAGCTTCTCATAAGCTTCGTGAGTTTGTGTGAAACGTACGGCTATTCCAATGAATCAGGTTTGCTGGGAGTTCAGAAATTTTAATAGTATAATGGGTTTACAACTTACTGCGATTTGCATAAAGGAAGTGATCCTGTATCTCACTTCCATCAGCTTGAGATTAGAAATTCATATACTAATGTACAGCATTTGGTACAGGCCTCAAAACTGGCCGGTGGTGGGATCACCGAAATCAGTATTTCTAGCAGCGCTACTTAAATCGTTTATAGGTTCTCATCAGTTCTTACCACTGAACATTTGAGGGTAATAATGCTGAAAATACTAGTCCTGAGGCGCTATCGAAACTAAGGCTTGTGATCAGTATGTTTGCTGGCTTGTAGGTTTAAAAAATTTCGAACTTATCCCTGTTTTTTCTTCAAAGAGCATCCGCCTCTGAGTGCTGTCTTTATGGAATTACATGTATTCTACTTATCGCCGTAGAGCGGTTACAAATTCCTGTTAAGTAGACGAGAATCTCTTCCTAGAGTCTAATAGCAAGGCAAACAGTGCGAATAGGAGTAGTTACGAGACGGCATTTGAAGGAGTACAACTTTGGCGCATCGGCAAGGCATAAACCCGATATGCACATTGTTGCAGTTAGTATTACAGGTTAATTAGGGAAAGTTGAGCAACCAACCCATAACAAGAAAAAATCGTTTGTTCAAAGATTCTTGAAATGAACACTTAAGAGAAGATCACTTCAGTCTTTATTATCTTAAAATAATTGTATAAATAGCACCTCAGTGTGTCATAATTCCCTGGCAGTTAAACAAGAGAGGGCGTTAATTATTGTCGTTCATCGTGTATAAATAGTAACAACAGTCAGCACTACTAGTACACTAGTAGATATCTCGTCCACGTTTGTTCAGCGTTTCGACACGTCGCATTTTTTTTTCAAAAGAGGTAATCGAATGAAACGTCTTAGCAGTTTTTTTTTCTCTGAATAAAACTGTTCGCACGATTTGATAAGACTGGTGAACTGATGCACAAATGTGACGAAAGAAAAAACGAATATAAAAACATTGAATTACTACGAGTGCCTCTATTCGATACTACAGAAAATACTCGAATATGAGTGAACTCCCTATTTTCGTGAAAAGAGTAACGCCCTGCTTCGATGGAAAGCTAGAAATGTTTGCTATCGAGTTCTTACGCACTTTAATTTGTGAGTTCTAGTTCCACTCCCACAACATTCAAACGTCTATTCTTTGCCAACATATCGACTACACTGCATTCATGTGACTGTTTACCTGCGCCTCTCCACTCTTGTTTCATCAAATCGATCAGGTGTGTGTTAGGTAGACTGAGTGGCGCATTAGTTGTGTTACGTCGACCGACTGTCAATGTATTTTGCGATATCGCTATCTAGTTTATGAGAAAGTAAAAATGAAGTGAAGAAAAGTAGTTTTAATAATATAGGTGAGTGATGCAACACGAATTGGTTCAAATAAAATAAATTGCATATGTGGCATTATTAAATGATTTCATTGGTGAGTATCCTATGGCATCATTTCCTACTCAAAGAACAAAGGTGAAAATTTTTTCTGTTCAGTAATGACGTTAGCAAATAATCGCACTCACCTGACGAATTCTCACTTGAACGATCGCCTCGATTCTACACTATTGTCATTGTCATTCTTTGTATTGAATGCATCATTGTATATCTTTTTTGGTATAGCTCTCAGTCACAAATATGCGTCTCGACACACGGTCCAGATGCAAAATGTAACGGAGGCAAAAAAGTGCGATTCTTGCAGGGGTGGGAAATATAGCTATCTTTTAGCGCACGTTATCGGCATTAAACGAAGCGGAGTAAAGGCTACATCATCCGAATATAAATATTTGAAGTTAGGATAGAACTAGATTCCCAAGAAATGGCACCCTGTAGTAATAGTCTGAAAGGTTTTGCTTAGCACATACTTGCTGAATTTTCATTTTGAAGATTTTGCTTCATATCGATAGATCGTTGCTTCTCATTGCTATTATTGAAGTGATTTATTCCTTTCTAAGCCTTTCTAAAATACAACTATAGTAGGATCTTCTATTTCTACCGTTCTTAGTGATCGATGATATAATCCCTCACAGTTGCCTGCACGCAAAATGAAATTCCTCAGAATGAATTCAGGATTTCAGTAGTCAGCTTGATGGCGATATCACACTGTCTATGAAACGAATCGTGGCGCCCAAAGGCCTTCTAAATTGTGATGCACGGTGTTGTTAGGCTATTCTAGCGCAGCAATAGATTTTAATAAACATCTGCTTGTGGCTCAATATATCACAAACAACGCCTGCTCAGGGCATATGTTTTCGTTTTGTGTATGTGCACACAGCTGCCACCTTGAAGATGCTCATCGCTTTGACGCAATCAAGCTGCTATGCTATGCACACAGTAAACGAAAAGAAAGCAAATCTGCCATGCGTTCATCCCCTCCTGACTCGTTTAGATCAAATAAATCGCTGCAAGGATTGCAAACACAAAGATTCTGAAGGGGATTGGGACTGGTAATGGGGAAAGAGAGGGATGAATTGCCATGGCGCGAATCAGACAGTTCCACAATTTTATCTTTTTCGTTTTCCAAGTGTGAGATTTTGCAATTTTCTGAATAAGGCGATCTAGGGTGCAGATTTTCGAAGGGTTTCATCCACAATAATATACCAAATTTAATCTAGTAAAATTGAAGCACAAAAAATTCAGATCTCATGCTCGTGACACGTACTAAAAATTAAACAAGTGGCAAATCGCGCCAAAGAAGCTGGCACGATATGCGCTTTTGTAGTCCAGCTTACCTGCCCGATCGGCTTTTCGAATTCCTAGCAAGTAATAAACGAAGCACGGTAAGGTATTCATATCTGTACTAATCCGTTCGCTCATAGAAGCTAATAAAATGTTCGCTTTTCAATGCTTATAAAAATTGGCATTCGTGAAACGCGTCATAGCGAAGTCGTGTTTATGCGTATGTAATTATGTGTGTATATCATCCTGGTGATTGTTTCTATGCGGCAGCCATCAGTGGCACTTCTTTCTCTTATCACCGCACAAAACAGAAAACGAGCAAAAAATTTCTGCCCACCTATTTACGTAAATTTGCTAGATATATAATCCGTAACACGGTTCACCTTCTATAGCAGCTTTCAGTTTCCTATCGACTTCCAAAGGAATATGGGCACTTAAATAGAAGGAAGTTCAGTCCACTTCTTGGACGGGAGTTTGTATTTCAGTTATGGTTGGCAACTTAGGCTGCATTATTTATATCGTATTGGCATTTGTGTTTAGAAGAAACGACTGTCGAATACCAAAGCTTGTAAGACTGTAGTAATTGTGAAAGTGTGGTACTATATTATCTGTAAGTAAATAATTCAGTCGGTTTCTACGAAGGGAATGGTGGGCGAGTGTGGAAGAAGGGTCTTTATGCTTTCAGTGTATGTTTCACTTCTGAACTGCTAGGAGGTTAAGGGGCCGTAAATTCTATTAAGCATTTCATTGATCTGATGCAGTTTCAAGTAGTGGTGATGAAGTCTCAGCTAGGTAATCGATGGGTGTTGCAACCATTTAATAAAACAAAAGTAATTACAAAAGTCTTCACGGTTTTAGAAGAAAAGAAAGGGGCCCTGAAAGTAAACAACTAGTACCATCACGTTTTGTCCTTGTAGCTTACTGATGTTTAGAGTTCCAACAAATACATGTGTGAGTTGTTTATAGTGTGTTTGTGATGGGAATGTGAATTTCTTGCAATGCGGCTTATTTCAGGCTTTCTCCTCGGCGGCCGTCCCAAACCAACCGATCCCTTATTATTTCAATACCTTGTCGTCTTCCCTCGCATTCGACCACCTCAGCATTTCATTCGACTTTTAAAGTCTTTCTTCCTCATTTACTTCTTGCTTTCGCTGTCCTTACTTCAACTGCAATATGCTCAACGGCCTCTATGGTTTCATTTTCGGCAGCGTTGCAGCCGCTGCTTCTGCTCAAAAAGTAAGCCTTTTATTTACTATTAATGAACAATATATGAAGAGGTTGTTGGGAATTTTTAATCGTCAGCGATCATTGTTGAGGGGAAGAGACCACTAAATGAAATTGATAATTGAAAACTTTGTAGTATTTTTCTTCTCAAATCGTTTCGCTTCTTTCGCTTATAGCGGTTTGAGGTTTTAAAATAACCTTTCTCGGGCATTTCTTACCTTTAAACAAATTGAATTGGTCAACATACTGATGCAGATGTACGAAGTCTAGTAGTATGGCAAATAAAAAAAAAGGAAGACAAATCGGTAGATTTTTTGGGAGTATTATAAGAGTAGCAGCATTGCTAATTGCTCAGGAAAGGGGAGTGAGTTGGCCACAAACGCTTTCAGGTTTCGCCATTAAAATCTTAATGTCGTAGTGGTCTTTGGGTACTTGCGACGAACTCGCCTCGATTAGCATTGTTGATAACCTGCATCTTCCAAATTGCGCTGTTAGTTTTACCTGATAAGTATCTTTGATGCACATTGACTGCATGAGGGAGATTTCAACTGGCTCAAAAGCAGCTCACGTTTATTGGTTTATTGTACAAAGCAATTCCATCTCAATTCAGACCATTTCTCAGGAGAACGTCGCTGTGCTGACGAATCAACTGGCGCTGGTCGCCAACAATTCTGCAAAGAATGCTGCTAAAATCGACGACGATTGGATCTTTGTCGAAGGTATTGTCATTTATTTCAAATTACACTCTTCTCATTCCGAATTCATAAGAACTCTGAAGAGAAATTCTGCAAAAATCCATTTTAACAAAAAAGGTGGATAATGGTTCTCTATGGGTCAAATAAATAAATAAAAATTCAGAATATAATAGCATACACAGTACTACTCGAAAGTTGCTTATTTATCAAGGGTTGTCACTATTCGGCTTACTTAAAGCATTTTTATTCAGTATTGATTTGGCTGTTCTGGAATTTTGATCCTTTTTTTCAGCGGATTACTCCCTTTGATATGTGCAGAGTTTTCTTCACCTATTTATTTATTTACTTGTTTCTATCGTTGTTGATTTTTTCCACATTTGGCAGCGTGCATTTTTTTCATTGGCTGCAGATCGCACCTCAGGTCGTTCTTCACCAGTTTTTGTGGCAAACCTTGAAATAGAAGATTTGGACTCTGTGTCGACTGTATCGACGGTCAGCACAACGAACTCGACGCCGCCCAGCCCGGCTCAAATACGGCACTCCGAGGCATTGCAACATGCGAAAATGATCGTCGCACAGCGTGGCCGACTTGAGCAAAAAGTTGGTGACAAGTATAGCGATAATGATGTGACACTCCTTTTTCATTGCACAAATTTATTTAAAGAAAACTGCTGTATCACCGATAGCTCTATACTTCAAAGATTTGTCGGTATGCTTAGTTGGTTTGATATGAGGCTTCCTGAAGAAGAGCGGAAAAACGTTCGTCGTAATGATCATAAAGAATTCGGTGATTTTATTCATGGAAAAAAAAGGAAAACACTTTCTGCCTGATGCATTTGTGCTCCATGAAGCTTCTAGCCCCACTTTCTGGATGATGTTGTTGCCTTAAGCAGATTTTTAGGCAGTTTGATATGAAAGAAAAAGGACTTTGTTCTAATAAGATGCACTTATTCACTTTCATGCTGAGGTCTATCAAAAGCTATGTAATCATCTCGGCTGGTTTTTCAGTGTTCCTTTTTATATGGAAAATACGTTTTCTAAAAATGTAACGGAATCCCAGCTCCTGAGTTCAGTTTAACTACGTAACGTATTGATATTAGTAATTAAGAAATGCTTACAGCTTTTTGGGGATCCAAGCCTCTTGAGGCCTTCTAACAAATGTGGCGAAACGAGAACCAAAAGCGTCACTAGTCAACTCACTGCTTCTAAGCTGAAGAGGTTGGTGGACGCAAAATTTGGAAATGGTCATTAACAACCTCAGTGCGTTTTATGCTAAGTGTGCACACTGGATGAGTGGTGTATTTCTTGAAGCACTCCTCTCAGACAATA
The DNA here is from genome assembly GCA_037389465.1 of Baylisascaris procyonis. NCBI lineage: Eukaryota > Metazoa > Nematoda > Chromadorea > Rhabditida > Ascarididae > Baylisascaris > Baylisascaris procyonis. Next base: position 943,809 of record JAZARR010000033.1, on the reverse strand, counting down.
TTTTTTCGGCAGTCAACAATCGGCACTGTGTGTGCCGCGTTAGTGTCAACTTCACAAACATATTCTTTCAGTACACAACGTTTACTCGCAAAAGCGGCCTTCCCACACTTTCCATTAAACCAGTGGAATGATGTGGGTAGGAAAATGAGGAAAAACTGCATCAGAAAATGGATCAATAAGAACTGTCAGGCGCAAAAAGGAAAGCAATAAAATAGCCTTCAAAAAGTGGAGGGAGCAGAGCAATGGTCAGTGAAACAAGAAAAGAGAGAAGATCAGGCGTCAGACGACTAGCTCTTACGTGTCTTGCTTCCTGTTTACTTGGTCGATATTGCGAGTAAGCGTAAACATGACGCGTAGCAAATTTACGCACACCATTGCGAATGATGCATCATCGATTGAGTGAATCTCTCTCATAGCACCCCCACTCTCTAACTCTCATCCCTACCCTCTCTCGAAAAAACAAAAACATCTGCAATTATGTTATCTTCGTCTCTTTGTTATGAGTGACCCAGTGACTGCTAGTCGTTGTCACTGGTCACTCTTTTTCGAGGCCGAGGGGTCACATCCGATGAATCCCTCGGCCTTGAAAAAGAGTTACCAGGTAGCCAGTACTTTTTAACACACTCGGCATATACAAGCAGCCAAGTGAAATTCGGTTGAACGATGGGCGGCTGGCGTTTATCGATCAAGAAAACCTAGAAATGTTCCTCTCCTCCTCCCTCTTGTCAGGTGGGAGAGGAGGAAAGGAGAAGGTATATATACCCTCTCTCTCTTGGGAAGCCGTTTAATGATATTTACTTTAACTTTCAGGTCAACAGCTGCGGGTCACGTGGCCTCTGAAAGCAAAATTAAACAACGTTCAAAGAAAGGCGGTAAGCTGCTTGCAGGTCGTAATAACGATCGCAAAGTAAATAACCTCAACTAACCTCAGGTTTTAATCGCGGTGCCTTCAACTGCTCACTTTAGATCGCAGTTGAAATCTTCGGTAATGCTAAGTCAAGGGGCGGGTGGGGGGGGGGGGAGGGGAAGGGGTGGAGATAGGTCAGCAAAAAGGATGGATTTGATCACGCAATGCATATTTTGATGTGAAAATTAAGGATCTTTTTGAGATTCGATGATATTGTTCAATTCATTCAGGGGATCAGATTGCTGCAATTCGAATCAACTATCAAAACAACTGAAATTCACTTCAAAGATGAAAATAGCTGAAGCTCATTGTTGTTTCATGTGAACATATTTTGTTTGCTTCAAAAAGCCGAACTGAACCAGCGATCTTGCTGAAAGGGTTCTTTGGTTTAATATTTCATCTTCGCTTTTTTTTCATTTAGTGACGTATCTTCCAGTTGGAATCATGGAAAGTCACATTTCCAGGTTTCTTCAACTTCGTTTAACTTTTCAAATAACAAAAAAAAACAAAACTTCAAAATCCTAAAAATTACCAAAAAAAAAAAAAAATTCAAAAAGCAGCGCAAAGCAAACTCGCAAGTGGACCTTTCTAAGTGTATATTCTACTGTATTGAATATTAGGAGCGCAATTGTTTTTTGTTATCTAATAAATAGCAGCTGTGCTGTATATGTATATATATTAATAATATATAATCCGCTCGTTCCTCTTCAGTACGTTTCTTTTAACGCGATTGTATGTATATATTAGCGAGTTTCTTTAGATGACTTTCGCCGCCGCTCGATTCTAAAATCTAACGGTAACCTTAGGGTTCCTTTTATTCATATATGTGCTGCCAAAAAAAAACTTTTTCATTCATTTTTTTTTCGCTTAGAAATGTTTTGTTGATAGTTTCATTTATTTCCATATTAAAAAAAGTTACTTCCCTAGAAGCGTTGCTTGGATAGAGATAAGACGCAAACAGCGTTTATTTTAGCCGTCCGAGCGATTCTTTCATATGCAGTAGTCGTTACCGTAAACCAGCTCACGAACAGGATACGTCATCTACCATATCCCAAATCTTATTTTTAAGCTTTTGGGATTGCCATTGCATTTAGGTTATGTTCATAGGTATAAAACATATTCGCTCAAAGTGTTCCCTGCAGGTAATTGAATTTCCAAATATTCATCAAAGCAATACATATAGCTGAGGCTAGATTAAAGGTTGACTTTTGTAAAATAGTATTTGTTCTGCCGCATTGTCGATTTTGATTCCGTCGAAATCTTGCTTCTTCATCGTTTAAGTGTTTTCTTTCTCGATCATGTTGTCATAGTTGGGAAGGTCGTTTTCTTAGCGTTTCTGGGGTTATACTGAACAACAATTTTTTTTTCACCCACCTCATCAATAATCAGCAGCAATCTAGCATATCTATTATCATCCATGAGAAATTCTCCGACTATATGTTTTATAGTATTTGGTAGAGTTTCTCTGTCAGTTACGCCACTGATTTGAGCCACATACTGACAACGTTCCTGCCGAGAGTGAGACAAGAACATGAAACAATTTAAAGAAAAGACCTGCTTAAATGAAGGTATAAACAAAATTTATACAGTTATTCCGAACCCTTAAGTGGACTATCACCTTTTTGTGCAAATGAAATTGCTAATGGCATATAGGTAAAAAACAACCTCTTCCTATATATAATCCTCGTCTTTTGTGTGTGTGTGATAAGCATACTGCCACAATGTCCATGTTGAGTTTTGCAGTTTTTAAGTTATCACTATTAAGGTTGCATGTAATGTTCACTCACGTTGTATATATGTAAGCTTATCACTAAATGTTTATGTAGTGTAGCAAATCGCTTTCTCAATTATATGACATCGTTGACGTTACATATTTCAGTGAGAACCATAATGTGTTAAACCTAATCACTGAAAAACCAGATTATTGGAGCATTAATTTTTACGACATTTCTGTCCAATCGTCTGCCCACATTCACACCACGAAACGGTAAAAATGCGACCTTTTAAAGTCATTGAAGAGACTAGAATCTAGAATCATAAGGCGTAAACAAGGACCATATTACTGGTTAAGTTAATGAATTTACCTGTTAATTGGTTAATGACTCTACCTGTTAACTATGCGTTTGTTTATTATTGCTATTCGTGGCATAGCAGCAACATTCTTTCATTCATAAACGGTACTATTCCCTATTTACGTTGATTTAGATACGGCTTTTCTCCGAAGCACCTACCTCAACACCGTCCCTTTTATTGCTGTTCGTTAATAATTTGAAACAAAAGCCAATTCCAACCTTGAACAACCAGCATAACGAAAGATCGCAAGTTCGGATTTCGCCTTCTGATATAGTTTCCATTCTTCCTTAACTGCCTGATACTAGAGTCCTGAATGAATCACAAACTGTGCAAACGTGCATTGCATGGTGTTGAAGTGAAGCGTTGCTGAGAGTCTGAAGTCGAAGACATAAGTCCATTCTCGAGGTGGATTTCATGCCATCGATTTCATCAACAAACTACCACTAAACCTGTCGAAAGATATGCTCGTATGCCAGATCAGCGCCCTTCTTCGCTTTATCAAGTAGAATGAGTGTTGTTTGTGTTCATACTGGGCTGGAGGTCACTTGTATTTTCTACACTCCGGTAGTGCTGTAAATCAAATGTATATATGTGCTCTAGCTAGATCTGGCCTCATATGTGTCAGGACCTCGATCAGTCTGGCCTTATGTCCTGTGGAAACCACTCAAACGTTGTGCACTACTCGCTTGTTTTAGTCGTACGGTTCCTCATACTGATACTGTAACTTCCTCGTTGCATATTTCTTACCGGCTGATTATATGCGCATAAAACTGTAATTGTTCACCGTTAATTGCATCGCATATTCGCAACTACTGCTGCATTTGATGCACTATGTGTTAACTGCCGCTTTCGAGAATTTACATATGTCACGTCAACCTCATTTACGAATAAGCAGCGAAATCCAATGGGACAATCTATCATCAGCACCGTTCTTTCCATGTCCGGAAACTTCACCGGATGTCCGAATTTTGCGTCTTTGCAGGTAGTGAAGATTAAGGTTTATCAAGGTTGAATATGACTTTCGAGATTTCTAATGCGGATCTCAAAACAGACTGCGAATTTGTAATGCGCTTCACTCTAACATGTTTGGTTTCTCGATGCCTTAAAGTTTCAGTTTTCAATGCACAATTAACAAGATGCGATTTCTTAAATTATATCTAGTGTCATGTTGTTTGGCTTTGCTGAATTTCTGGAATTCAGAGAGGGAATTTGATGAAATGACTGTTCGTTTCAGCAAATCCCGATCGTGGAATAGTTTTCTCTAATGTTATTGGTCACACAAATGATTAATTTCCAAATAAGACGACATTAACATATGCTGTCATCGTTTGGTTTATAGCTTAAAAGTTCAATGCAGTAATGCGATATTAGAAAGCAGTAAATGAAGCAGAAACATGTTAACATTTAGGGAGAAATGTTACAATGAAAAAATGATAACAGCGAAATAAAATGACTTTTTTCCTATGTAAAAAAGTGAAATGACTTAAGTGTGGTAAAGAAAAAAGTAACATGATTGCATGCGCATCAAACACATCGGCTGTCACTTAGGTGAGGGCAAACACTAAGTAATACTGATCACTGAACGAGTAATACTGATAGATGATGGATGAGAACACGTTATGCCCATTGCGCTCTATCTTTCATTCAATATTAACTGCGTTCGATCGTATTCAACGGCTTTTACGCTATCTAAAAACACAAATGCCATTTCATTTCCTTGAAAAAAAGGTGAAATTAGTTACTCAAGGGGCGAAACAATTTCTCCGTGCTCCGAACAACTTAACGTTATGATAAGACGCACCTGTCTGACACGAAATTCAATCCTCATTCAGCTCAGCTTGTCGCCCGACAATTCTCATACATAACTTCTATTCCTCTTCAAATTTCAAAAATTATATGCAATACAATCCAAGTTGTTGTCTGACGTTTAAAAATCAGCATATGCTGCGAATGCAAATAAACGAAACGAATGAGGAAGCTTATAGGATGACCAAAACGCTTATTTTAAAAACTACGAATGTTGTTCAGCAGCACTAAGAGACGATTGAAAGACTGAAGATAGACAATAATGTCAGATGAAACATGTACACTGCAACTTTGAGCAATTTTTCTGGCTCTAGACTTATTCAAAATTCCAGCTAAATGAAGGCGTAGGCGTGAGCCACAGAAACCGACTGGTGGATCACACGTTTTGCTGGGCAATTTTTCAGAAGTGAACAGCGGACAGATCACAGAGATCAGACGATGGCAATGACTGAAACCATAAAAAATCCGCCGGTCTGGACTTTTATAGCTATTCATATCCTCTGGGCACTGCAATCAAATAAAAACTGCGACGCAGCCGAAGCCGATTAGCGCTTTTCTCCCTTCCCTTAGCAAAATCTTCACATCGCTCAGAACGTTTTGATTTTTTCTCTCTGCTCTCAGCCAACAACTCCTTATTTCGAAAAGAGCGGGTTTTTTGACGCTTATACAAATGGATGTCAAGCCCCGCAGATCTTATTTATCTATTTTAACGTCCCCAGGTGGGGAAATATTGAAAAGTATGTGAGCATGAACAACAAGAACGAGCAAAGCTAAATTAAGGCGAACAGACATTTACGACAAGGAACCTTTATTCAAAGAAGAATAGAGAAGCCTGCAGTGAAGCAGTGGAGTACAAGAACAACATAAAATACCTATGATCAGAAAAACGTCGCCCACGAATACATCGTAAAGCAGCACTTCAAAATACACCACAAAATATCCACGCATAAATCGCTTGAATCTGGACGATGCTTAAATACAGTCAAATTCCCAGTATCTACAATATTTTCTGGAAGGCTATTCCAAACCCGCATCATTCTATATTGGAAGTTGTGTAGAACGTTGTTCAGTGAGCATGTTTTGCGTGCCCACTGAAAACGATGGCGATGGTGACTGCAACGGGAAGCAAAAGCAAAAAGACTATCAAAGGAAACATCACAAAATCCATTGATAACTTTACAGCATAATGCCAAATCAAGCATTTCTCTTCTATATTCTAAACTCTCAAGTTCGAAAATCTTAAGGCGCACAGTGTTGGCGGTTTCAACCTGCATATGAATCTACGCCTCACATTTATTGACAGAAAAAAGCAATGGGATACCTCACATAAGGATATCACAAAATTTTATGTAGTGAATGCATTCAAGTCAAGCACTGATGAGAACATAAACATCCAGACAGGAGTTCGATCACCTCGATCACGCCAGAAGGCAGTAGATCAAAAACATTTTTGGGGATTTTCTCAAGATATAACTGCTAAATAAAAGTGGGAAACCTTAACAAAGTGATTATTAGGCAGTTAAAAGCATACACGACAAAACCCCTGGAACCGCTTCAGTTCCTCACCATTTTAAACTATGCAGATCGACTTAACAGCTCGTGTGTCGAGCTTGGCAATGAACGATTCGGCGAATTGAAGAAAGTGTAAAATAATTACCCCTAACCCGTGACCGCATAGATTGAAACGTTGATGGACCCGTTTATCCAGCAACCAAATAAGCCATCCATTTTCCACAGCGAACCTTCCATAGCGCTGATGAAAAACCTCATAAGGTTCGATGCATCTAAAATGAATCGACAAAGAACAACGTCTTTTTAAATTCGGTTGAATATATTTTAAAATGAGTATATAAAAGCAAACAGTCAGATAAGTGTGCACTTATAGCAAACAAAACATGCTTACTTCGCTTAAGAGGTACCAAATGCATCCTATTTAGCATTCCGATATTACCATACAATGTGCTGAAAAATTTTTCACGTTCACAATTTATGTATGATTGTGAGGTTTTGTCGATCATCGCCACAAAACCTCACAATCATAGGCAGTCCACTTCGCGTTCAATATACACCTATTCCCTTTTTTCACACCTATACTCATTGCTTTTTTTTTTGTCTGGTTTATCGAATTTTTTGTGAAACAAGCTTATTGAGCATTTTCAGTAAATTATGTACTTGACACAAGACCAAATGCGAAAACATAACAAGCATAATGATGGACAAACCCGCAGAAGATAACTGAGGCCGCAATAATCAATATGAAAGGAAACGAATTATACCATGGCTTTGCTACGTGGAATCCAATCAAGATTGGTGGGTAAAGGAGGGATCTCGCAAACATTTGGCACATGGTCCAATTGTAGCAGCCTCATTTTTAATTCGATGTTCAAGAATCGATCCACTTGGTGTTGTGCCTGTGCTGACAAACGTTCCGATCCTGCAATTTAATAATTGCCAAAATTAGTGAGTAATGTAGTTCATGTAATGTAGCATCAGCAGAATGACTCAAGCCAATAAATATTAGCAAAAGCAATAGAGAAGCGCGATCGTTTGTTCTCTCTTTTTAGTGAGAAATGCAATGCCTTGTTCCGCCTTAAATATCCAAATAGACTAACTGCGAAAAGCAAATTTCACTCCAATACCCCTTCCCCCAGTTGACCTTCCCGCCACCACCAATATCGATGTAACGAACCGATGAGTGCGTTTATACCATCCATCCACGCATTTATGATTGGTTCATCTGAAGTAACCAAGTGGTAGACGTCTGGCTTGTCACCAACTTCCAAGGTCAGACCCCGCACTGCAGCGTTCTTTTTATTCTTCGTTAACGTATGCATACCGTCTCCGATTTCACCACCTGTCGAGACGCGCTGTATATCCGATATCGCAACTGCAACAAGCACACAGTTTACAATTTTGAGTAAATTTCAGTGAATTTGAAACTATTTTTTAAAATTGTCCCACATAGGAAATAAGCAAAGTGATCCTTTTTCGTCATGTTTGTGCTTGGCTAGGCTTTACAGAACAGCAATGGGACTATCACTCATACTGTAATATGCTTCTATCTATAGCAGTGGTTTCATCAAAGCAATAAACTTAGCCCAAATTCTACTAAACTGTTATTTCGTGCTCCTACTCTGGAACAACAAAAGAACGATTCACGGTAATAATCTGTCTTCCGGCTAGAAGACAATTTTTCAAAAGTTCGTACAACTTCCTCCCCTTTCCTCCGACAACATTATCAAAAAAGCTGAAATCGACATAACACGTCTAAAAAAGCCTCTAAAGAGCACAAAAACACAAGACAACATAAACTCATAATGCTAAATTACTTTTTACAGTGACGGCTGGGTCGATAATCACAGCATTATCGGAAGCGTTGCAATCCGTACAAAGAAGAGTTTTCTCGTTCGGATCGAGCTTCCAATGCCAAAATTGTTGCCCTAAAATTAACTGAAAGAATACCTCATTTCATTTCAAATATTCCTATCGTAACCGTTCTTTTCAGAATGCTTTTTTATTATCTCGGTACCCTTATCCCTACCCTCTGGCGCTCAGCGATAAAATATTAACAACAGTTACTCGTAAAACAAACTGGAAACTATACCAAAAAACAGTGATGGAAACATGTATGACATTTTCTACTCATGCTTCATTCGTTCTCTAATATTTAAGGTGAGTGCAGTTGCGGTTGAATGCATATAACTTGTTGCATTTAACTCACATCCAACCTTATTCAGTCACCAATCAACAATTTCTCTACAATGCACCACTACCTTCTCCTTTCCTCCCTCCTTCGCTTACTATGAGCACTACAACAAATTGCTATTAATTTATTGGCAACATTCGGATACAATTCGAGTTCTTCGGTTTTTATATCAAGAACGGTTTGACTGATCATGCTAGGCCATAATTATAAGTGCTCCCGTTAAAAGTTGTCCTAATGAATTCTGCGCATCGACATAAAAATAGAAATATATCACCGTTCTGAAAAAACGAAACCTCTCCCCATGCACAGAACTCATTTACTTTGCATCAAGAAAGCCGACTAAACCCTCATCACGTCGAATTCAAATGGCGCAAGTTATAATAGCCGCAAGTGAACTGACTGATTCGGCACTATTAGAGGATCTTTATGTTGAAATACTATTTTCGAGAATGCTGACTTTCGTTGAGAATTGATATCTCTGGTGGGATTAAGCTCTGCTTAATCTGCTATCGGGCGAAACGAGTTCAATAAAATTGAAGTTGCACTTCTTTCTTCTTTTTCCCTCATTTACTAACTATGTGTATATAAATTACAGTTTTGATCACTATCGTAAAGCGCCTCACTGCTATTTTAAATATTCTCTTGAGTTTTGTTGCGTTGTCTTAACCATATCTTACTTATAAGCCATCAACACATTACGTTACAATTTATCCACAAATATGGCGTTTTTTTTTTTGTAGCGTATTGATAACTGTGTGCCTCCTCATCCTCTCCCCTCCCAAAATCATCTCATCTGGAGTTCTGAAAATTCACATTCTCCCCACATCGTCTTCTTTTGCGAGACTAGGTAACTGCACGAAAACCTAAACCAATCTGAAAAACAAGAAAAAAAAATCCGTATTTCATAATATAAACGCATATAAAGTGTATATCAAAATGGTGGCTGCTACAAGTAATCGAATAAACCCGATAGGTGTGGACAGGAAACCACGCAAAACCTCACTTTTGACTCATAAATCAAATGTTTTGCTGCATTTCCTTCTCCTTTCTCCCACCACAAAACGTATCCACCTTTCCTCCAAGTTAAGAAAAGAGATGAAATAAAAGACAAAACCTTTCTGGATGGACTTGCTTTTTGAGAGTTTCCCAAACGTGTAGCCATTCTTAAGTACGTTCTTTCGATTTTTCTTTATGAGCTCAACAATAGAGGGTCGCAGAAATTCGCGTAACTCCCTGTAAAACGACATCTCACTTACCCTTTTAAAGTAAAAAACATTACAGGTGAATTAAACAAGTAATAGTAAAAGCAAGCAAACGGAACCATGACCTATGCTTAACTTTTAATACCTATGAAGAGGGAATAAGCACATTTCTTGGCCTATGCACCAATAGGCCTACATATTCAAAACTTCTCAAAACCAACGTATAGTTGAGGAAAAGAAGATTGAGAAAGAGAACCTAGAGGATTCACGGCCTCTAAAAGTAAACGTAAATTGGAAGAAATGCAAGAAGAAGCATATTCGAAGTAAGGTTTCAAGCAGAAGATGGAAGAGGGGAGAGAAGGATGCGTGCCTGGATCATTGCAAAGTGACCCTAGCTACAAACTACCCATCTTCAGAAAACAAATTCAAGCAAACTAAAAAAGAACAGCCGAATATATACCAACAAATGAAACAAACAGAGCCTCTGGGAGATTACCAAAAAGGAAATCTGCATCCAGTATCGCCGGCTACTTCCTGTTTATTAGAGGCAAAACGTTGCCTACAACAGTCTTTCAGCAGCTGAAAATTTCACATTTGGAGTAAACAAGTAAAACAAGCCTAACGGCATCACTCTGCAGCTCTTCTGCCTCTTTTGCACTGCGTTCTCTCTCCCAGATTTTTTGCATATGCGGATAGGAATGCGCACTGAGAAGCTCTTCAAGTTTTTCCAACGTTTCTGGCCTCTCCGATAGGCAAATATCCATCTGTTTTTGAACCACCGCCAAAACCTAAAGAAATAAAAGAAAAAATCTGGCCGATTATTGTGTACGATAAAGTGTTGAAAACTGGAACCGACTGTTTACTTCATTCAAAGCACTAAATTAGCGCTTAGCCTACACAAATATCAACAAAGAATAAGAATAACATTCAAAAATTACAAAATCAGACATCTCCAAAACACTTCAGACGTGAAACATCCGATGGGCTGATTAACACTGATTACAGAAATCCCTACTATAATGTTGAATATGATACTACCCATCGGTTGATGATTTCCGCGCGGTGACATTACCGAATGAGACGCAAAACTGCTCCATATACTCAACGAGGTGTCTCATATCCGAACTAGCAGATTCGATCATCACAGTATTTGTGGCTAGCAAGTTAAGCAACAAATATCCTACATTAGCCACCGTATAAATTTCAGCAAAGGTGCTTTTTCAAAGTTGCTATGAACATAAAGCAAAGAATATCAAAGAAAGGAAACTAAAATACAATTGCTTTACAATATCCAAGAAATAAATGTGGATGAAAAGTTGAACCTTATTGATATCCTCTTCGCTAGCATGCATCTCGCGCCACGTTCGATGAAACAGACGAACCATTACGGCGAATAGATCAACAAAAGGTTTATCACTTTTGAATAGCATCACCATTAACCGATCACCCTCTTCTATAATTCGTATATTCGGAATGCACCACTCATCTCTGCATATCAATTGCACTATCTTTATCACCCTCCCCTCTCTCCGCTCCCCCTTCCCCCCCCCCCCCTACCTCTCAAAAAAAAACTTTGAACAAAACATCCTCTTAAAGTCGCGAAAAATTATTTCAGAAATAAAAAGCATAGAGGCAAACAGCACGCCACGATAATCTCTTTCGGATATTTAGGACGGCCGATATAAAAAAAAGATGTGCAAAATGTTTCATGACATCGTACCTATCACTTCCAAATTAATCACTCTTAGTTTAGCGATTTTTCAGAGAAAAACGATACGCTTCTTGAATCTCCATGAAAAATTTGTTAAACTACCACATCAACGTCAGTCTTTATTCTTTCAAAAAATAGAAGCAGCAGTCGCGATGTTGCCTGTGTTGTAAGCAGCACATCAACCAACCCAAACAGCAAGGTGAAGCACTCGACTTAATGGTAAAACGCCTGATCAACAAAGCAGTAATACCGATTTAATTAAACCTAAAACATATTTCGATATTTATCCTTAACAGACAGCACGAGTGTTTATCTTCATTCGATTCCTTTCTCGAAGAACAGTTGCATCGACAACACATATCAAATGGGGTGGATCTCAGTGACGGATATTCAGTAGACAGAGCAAATGAATATCTTCGATTATATTTGCATTTAGCGAAAAAGCTTCGACGCCAAAAGAAATTCACTGCACTGAGAACACAGCAAACGAATGAAAAATAAAGGAAAAACTCCAAGCACCTTTCATAACACAGCAGGTAATAACATCATTTCATCAGCTATTTATTCCTAACTAAAAGTGAGCCAATAAAAAGAGTAAAGAACAAACCCGGTTCATTGAGAATGTGCAAAATGTCGATAAGCATTTGCACAAGACGGACACAAACCAATGGCACCGACCAGGCATTGCCATCAACCCGCAGTGAATTCTCCATTGAGATCTGCAAACAAACTCATAGTAACAGAAGAATATCTTTGCATGTGAATGTTCCAATAATGCCAAGCTATCCATAAACGATCAATTAACTCGAAACATACGATTTGAGATAAACAAGTAACCTCTGGGCAGAACACTTTCATGGTACGGCCTGGTTGAACTCTCTTAACACCCAATAGAATGGCAAAAACTTTATATTCAAACGTATTGCACCTATGCATGCACACGCGGTAGGTGTATATAACAGTGACATATTTACCATCAAAATAATGCATGAAAGAAAGGGCTAAACTACAAGAAGTGATTGTGAGTTATACTGAAAACAAGAAAAGAAAAAAGCTGAAAGCACAGTATCAAAACTCTTCATTCTTATTTTATTACGCATTGTCATTTAAACTTGCAATACTACCTTCAGTTTTTGCTTACGAACATCTATAGATTCCGATCTCTTGATATGAAGATGCCCAAACCATGAATGAAGCGAATGACCGGATATCGAAAAAAGCGAGGTAAACTCAAGCCTATTCAAGCAGCACAATTAGCAAACATGCTACATATGCGGCGATGCGACGGAAGGAAGTTTCTTTGAGACAGGACCATTTTATACCATGCAAAATCTACAACACACCTCCTTCCTATCCCGTGTTCTCCTCCCCGTTCAAACAAAGACCACTTTCGTACACTAAACACTTCTTTCTCGCCAAAAAATTCCACCAGCACACTAGCTTAAAATAGCGAAAATATAAAGCGTAAAATGAAGCTGAAACTTCTCCTTGGCAAAAGATTCGCAGGATCTCTTGTTATAGAACTTTTTGTTCACTTGATTTCTTTTTGGAAACATCGATTTTAAAGAATGAAAATGCAAATTTCTGCAAGCAATCGACCTTTCACCATAAATGCCTTGTAATCAGTACGCTCTAGAAAAACAAGCGACATCGCAAAACTGAACATACGATTCTTTTTCATTTCTTCTAATTGCTGAAGAGCCGCGCATTAACTCCGCATCAAAAATAAAATAACAATTTTTATAAAGTATTTTCATCGCTCTCATTTACTTTTCAAGTTCAATGAACCTTCAACAAATTGTAAAATAGTTGTTCCTCTACATAAATGGCGTTTACTGTAACGTAATGAAGGTTAGATGCACTTCCCCATTTCCTCCCTCTGCCAAGTCATCTCCAGATGTTTTGAAGTATAATCCGCTCGCACACTCATTTCTAGTGCTCATTTCAATTCCTAAATTGAGTGACCTTTGCAATCGAATCAGAATGATGCGTTGCGAATGCACTAATCATATCGATAGCCAATGAGCCAGGTGGTGTCTCAGCTACTGCAGCCGCAAAATTGGCCCACTCGTACCGACGATCTTCCTGCATACTCGTCGAATGAACGCCACGACCACTGTCCGTATTGAGTGCTTTCAGTTGCTGCAATCATCTCCATTTTCACGCATAACAAACCTAAGCGTACTCTTTATAAACTTGATTATAACAAACCATGCAAAAATCTCAGCAAAACATCACAACAGCACTGCGGCCACAAACATAGTCTTTTTGCATAGTGTGATTGTGAGTGCGTACAGCATACTCGGTAGGGCGATAAAAAAATTTACATTTTTAAGATAGGCATAGGTTCGCTCTACAAAATGTGCGAATGCCGTGCCGTGTGGACTACACGCTTCATAGCAGCATTAATTTACTACCAACCTAGACGCACCTGAGTGGATATTTAGCCATGTGTTCGATGACCTCAGAATCAAAGCCCAGGAACCATCCGATCACGGGGACAAAGAAACTCATTGAGAACAGTGTCTCCTTCCGCCACTCAATTTTTATGATGCTTAACTAATCGCGAATCTTTGAGTGCTAACTAAACCCTACGCAGCCTGAAGTCAAGTTAACATGTCATAAACACAACACCATTTGTGTATCTAAGTTCAAACATCACGATCATTCACCGTTTTATAATATTTAACCAGGGTATAATGCTAACAATTGATATAATCATTTTCTTTCTTTGAATGCTCGCCTTTATTTTTCCTTAGCGCTGGGTTTACTTTCATCATTTCTGCATGCATATCGTGCACTGTTAACTTTGAAATTTCCCATAGGCAATATGTTCTAAATTTATCACCATGGCATCATCATGCAACAGCCTAGTCGAACTCTACAAAACAACCTCATCAAGTTGGATCATTAAATTCAGCTTCGCGTATAGCTGCCAATCGGACGTGCTATATGGTGAGCGGTGGGAAAATTTGGTAAAGAGGCTAATTAACTGGTTTACCTGGAGTATCGACAAATTCCACTTAATCAATAAACCACCTATATTAGAAATCCATAAAAGTGAAGAAAGAGTAGTGCTGCCTAGCATAGCCAACGCTCAACTTTGACAAAATAGCATGCTTCCTCTACATACAGCGTGCTACCTTATAGAGGAACATTTTACATATGTTGCATAAAATGATAATCGCCGAATAAGATCACTGATGTGCTTCGAAGGCGTAACAGTGAACAGCACCCCAACAAGAGCCTTTCGATGATGGCTTATGAATGAAAACTTTTGTCGCCTTAATCGTGTAAATTTGTGACATAAGTGCATCAACTTTTATCGCCTTATAGTTTCATCGCTTCACACGAAGGAAACAGAAAAGATTGTTGTTGTTGTTGAAGAGGCTGATAAAATGTTTGCAACGAGATACCTGTAAGCGTTCGATATCTGTTTCCGAAGCGGGTCGCATCGCCTTACGGGCCAATTCATTGAACTGAACCCTTTGAACAGTAATCAACTGCTGTTCGATACCGACGTCCAGCTGACGACATTTACGTAACACCGAATTCTCAATCGCACGTCGGAAAGGAGTCGCGTGCAGATGCTACAGTTGCATTTATTTCAACCTTTACACTTACTGACACCTTCACAAATAAATAAGCACAACCAAGTCTTATCTACTTATTTCATTCCTTTTATCTAATATATGGCTGCATAGTGAAAGATTCAGTGATGCCGCTGATCGCCCTAGGAATTAGACGACATCTGTGCTAGCAATGTGCTGCCGACGGGAAGCAAGATCAAAACAAAACAAACCTGGCGACATAACGTCCTATGCGGCTTTTGTTAATTCAGTTCACCCACTGTGATGATGTTTTAAAAATTTTTATGTAGTTTTTTTCAGAAGAGTTATATCGAGTTAATTACATTCTTTTCTTGCTTCTGGAACTTAAAAACAGATGTATAGTTGCTGTAACAATTATATCAACTGTTTTTCTCTTAAATCGAAGAATAGAAGTAGTAGCTGATCGTTTCTTGCAGCTCAAACTCTGTAGTTCGATCGTCGAACGATAAAAAATGCCCGATTAAGCTATATTTAGGGAATAAAAAATATTCATAAATCTAGCCTCCACAATAATTGATTTGTCCTCGTCACTTGCCTTCGAATACAACGAATTCATAAGAGTGAGAACATTATGGATCACCCGTTCATCCGATTTCTCAAGATGTCTAATCAACGATTCGAATGGCACTTCACGCATCACCAATTGCTTTTGTGCTTCGCTTAAATTAAAATCCATCGGCGTTAAATCCAATAAAATCGAATCTTATTCTTTATGTCACTTCAAAGATGAATGCATATACGGCTCTATATCGCTGCAAGAATGAAATGATAGGGAAAAAAAGAATATATAAATGACTCACTCATGTAAACGAAACAGTTTGGCGTGAACTATCAACCAGAAAGAAAGCAGAACAGTTCACAAGCAACACCGTTACACATCCACTTAAGGCTGAGTATTGCAGTATTGTACGCATGCAGTCATGTAAATCTTCATGCTTACCGTATATGTCCACAAAAATTAGCAAAACACATCGGATATAGCTAATCCTTTCTTCACCGATATTACTGCCCTCTTTATGAACTAACCTCTTTGAATTCAGTACAAGATCGATAATATTGAGCGACGAAAGAAGTAACGTGTTATCCTCCTGCTTTGCGCGACCCGTTATGTTTTCAGCTATTTTCGAGACGAACGCATCCGATACGTCGGTCCACTGCATCAAGCTTGAATGCTCCATTAGCACAAGCAGTGCCTGCAGCAACTGCGACTGTGCCGAGACATCGCTAGAATTATAACATTTCGATTGGGCATACCAGTACCCTTCACATGATGCACTCTCGTCTATATTCTACTAGAACTGCCAACTTTTTATTATTGATAACGTCAGCTAATATCAGTAAGGTACTGCATTCGCTAGATATTTCTGAATATTAAGTGTGCTCATATATCCCCTCAATCATCGACGCCAAGAAAACTCTAGGAGATTCCAAAATGTTACATGATTTCAGAGTGAAGACAGCCCATATACGATTTCAGAGTGTACAGGAAAGCAGTAGAGAAGACAGGTATATATGGCACAAATTGCTTAGGAACGCTTCTTGGACGAATCCTTTGTTACGTTCGTTGTGTTGTATGATGCTAAGAAAGAGGCTTTTGAATTTCACTATGGCCTCCACAACACGGACCCTTGTAGAATGGAAGCATCGTCGATGACATCTACAGAAATTTCGAATACGCACTGTGCAGAAAAAACATTTTCGCACAATGGAGTATTAGAATTTTCGCACAATGGAGTATTAGAATGTTAGCAAATCGAAAATCTAGGCTTGTGGCATCGTCGTCTCCTCTTAACGTTATAGGCTTGTCCGATTTAAACAATGCTGATCAAAGACCATTACTTCCACTGTTAGATAATTCGCACTCGAGATACAGCTGTAGAAGAATTCTGTTGGGAGCAGCAATGACGAAAATAAGCTTGGACAAACATGTGAGGGGATCCTTACGTTTGTTAGTGTTACCGTTTTCAAAAGAAGAATCAAAGTCCATTAAAAAATTCAGTGAATGATCGGTAAATGGTACAAGATAGGGGAGGGGGGGGGGCGGAAGGGGGCAGAAGCGTGAATCAACGAGATGGTAAAAAATGACTCATCTATAGAGTGTGGAGAGTGTAATTTTCTGGACATCACATAAAATAGACGTCTTTTGCGGAATTCAAAAACAGAAATATATAAAAACTATTAAGTAAGCGCCTGAATGTTGAAATGAAATAAACAAGGCAGCCGATTAAAGAATAGCAAACAAGCTAACTCGGAATAGGAGCCGTTTTCCAGCATTTCAAGAAGTTGCGCGATGCCTCCCGCTCTGTGAAACTGAGATGCGAACGCGAAATCACCGCAAATAGCGGCCAACTGAGAAAGTGTCGCTCGAGGTTCGCCAACTCGATTCGGTGATCGTCGTAATCGTTCCACTATCACACGCGAATAGCACTCCTATAGACAATATGCATGAAAAGCTTCCTTAACGATTACAAAAAGCATCGAATTGGACGCTCTCCAGATGAAAGGAGAAAGTTTTGGTTGCAAATCTGTTTCCTCGAAACGGTGAAGTTATCTACAAAAAACATCACGAAGAGGTATTGAATAAGAAAGAAACGAAACGTACTGGTGAAGCGGTAAGAATGAGCATAAAGCCCTGCCGGATGAGTGCGCGATTATCATCCGTCAAGAAGGCACCGTCGTTCTCTCTACTCTCGAATTTCAACGCATATAAGTTCTTATCCGCCTGCGGTAGTTTCAATTCCACTCCCAAACGCGTTATTAAGTCGGAAAGCACTTCATTCTGAAGAAAACAAACATCGATATTAATCTGGCTTGTGCGAACTTATCGAGTTTCAACTTCATGCTCTTATTACGCATAACATTCCTTCCTCCTCCCACAAGGAAACCCGCTTGCATAGAACTACCTTCCTATAATTATTCCACACGACTGCAAGCTCATCAAAGCCTCTCAACATAATAACCAATATATTGTACTAAATGCTCTTGTTATGCGAGTGTGTAACTGTTTATGTCAAGTTGAAACCGCCTCTTATAAATGTTAGTAAAGGACTTGCACTGAGAGACTCAAAACCAGAACACTGGATGAACCCGTTTTTTTTTGTTTTTTTGCTTTTGTTTTTTTTTTTTTTTCTTTTTTGTAGAAGCGGAGAAGAAATTCCATAAAAAGCTCGTGGAGAATGTTAATTTCGAATAAAGATGCAAATATTCTTGCACAGTTTCTTGGGCCAATTCCTGTTATTCTCCGCAAAGAAACACATGGCACCACTCTCAAACGTCTCTAATAGGATCACAGAGCATCTGACCCATTAAGCGCATCCCTTGTGAGAAAGAAAAATTCGCCTCATTCCATCAATACTAAATGTGACTTTAGCAAACACAGCCGCACAGAGTGCACCGCATATCTGATTTCATTATGCCGTAGGTATCATGTGTTTCTTTTGAACACGTTGGCGATGCTGTCTATTCCTTATTAAATAAGTGCGACATTTTTCGATGCAAAAAGACCTCTGTGTATTCCTCTCCAGCCAATTAAAATGCCTTTTTATTCCTCTCTCTCTCAAAAAAAAAACTGATCTTACGTCGGTTGACCTGACCTGACAGGATGCATTTTCTTTCTTTCTTTTTCCATCACCTACCACCCTCGCCCTTTTACACTATTTTTTTTTCGGTAACTTGGCCAACCCTTCTGGAATTGGATTGCAAACTGCCCGCTCCTATAGTCAAATGATGCTATGAGAGGAGAAATGAGCATTAATGTTTTGAATGCAACGATGAGCGACGAAACTGCAAAAGAAAATTCAAAGGAATTGAACATGTCCATGACTCACACTAATATTTAGGATTTACGCCCCAGTGCTCACACTTATTTACTTCGTGAACAAATTCCCTTTCATTAATATCTTTGTGCACGTAAACCATGCGATAAGCGTTCATATTTAGATTAAACTTGAAGAAGTTCATGATCAAAAAGTTTATCAAATTAAATCTTTTAACAAAACTTCATGTTTTAGAACGCAAATGAATATACGCTCACACCTAAGCTTTACATATGAGATCATGATCGCTTGTGGATTGGGCCGATTTATAAAGTAGGATAGCGGTTATGAAAGTAGGTGCATGATGCAA
Organism: Baylisascaris procyonis; assembly: GCA_037389465.1. Classification (NCBI taxonomy): domain Eukaryota; kingdom Metazoa; phylum Nematoda; class Chromadorea; order Rhabditida; family Ascarididae; genus Baylisascaris; species Baylisascaris procyonis. The sequence goes on along the minus strand of JAZARR010000033.1, from coordinate 924,668 downwards.
GTGTACTTGTCGAGTGTGGCATGGAATATAATGATGTCATCTATAAGCTGAAATGGATGCAAAAAGCGCTTGCTAACGCAATCCTTATCGCATCAAATTATACATACCTAACCTATTTATTGCTCCTCTCAAGGGTCATTTAGTAAGTAATCCTCAAGCTTATCAAATGAATGCAGTTGGTATCCACAAAAGAGCGAAAGAACAACAAACTGAGACCTGTTTGTCGAACGTGACATAAGTCCAAGGCACACTCGTGCCCTCCCCCCATCCAAAATCGGCATCGATATATTTACCAATATCGGGGTCCAATTTAACTGCACCCTGAAATCATCTTCTATAGTTCGTCCTTCTCATTTTACGTACGAATACAGCGACTCTTGAATGGATGAATTAGCATGACGCTGGATACGAAAAGCGATTACATTCAAATAAACAAACAAATAAAACCTGTTTCAATACTTTACGAATTCGACATTAATTACTTGCAAATTTTCAAAACTACAACCAGAAAGATGAGTTACTGAGACCTGAAGTTATGGACAAAAAGCCACCCAAATATTGGCCGCTACTATGCCGACACACAAACCATCCAGTGGTTACACTCCACAAAAATTCCTACGTGCATTCTGAGATCGTAGTTCAACTTATGGCGTTTTCTCTTAAGCATAACAATACCTTCACGGTGTTTTCGGGTGGTCGTATATCCACTTCTTTGAGTGGCTTCGACGAAGTATGAAAATTTGAACTCATCGTTTGACAGCGTGACACCGTCGTTGTGATACTGCGAAAACTCAGTGAGTAGATTCGAGATCTTTAATGCTGAAATCAGCTACATAACGCTCCTTCAAGAAATCTAATTCACGAACGAATATTTCTTCTAAACATGCAGTTCAGACGATTGGAGGGGGAAAGCATGATCGACTATGTTACGGATCGGCATCGAAGGTTCAAGTGATGATGAGAATGTTTACTTGCGGCTTTTGCATTCGGCAATGTCGTTATAATGTTGCTTCGGATATTTTATACTGTAAGCAACTAGTTTCCTACTTGATACATGAGCTAAATCAGCAGAGGGCACTGACCCAAACTCGGCAGCGCTGAAGAAAACATAGTAAGGTCATATTCGATGGAAAATTGTTACCTCAGCCACACGAGGAAACGTTGCCACCACAGTGTGAAGAGGATCGGGTAACTGGATGGAGCCCATGCACGTAACTATGGCCAGTTTTGTGTCCTTTTCTTTTATTTGAAGTTGATCTAGCCATACTTTCCTATGAGTGTCCGAGTTAGGAACAAGGCTAGACGCGTACTTGACCTTAGCATTGTCATTCGCAGGCTATGATTAAACGGAAGCAAGCATCAATGATGCGCTTCTGAGATGAACCCACTTCGCTAAAAGAACTCCCATGTTCTAATGTATAACCTTCAAATTAGAGCATTGAGACGAAGATAGCATTAATAATATGAACCGGAGACTGGAGGCTATTCATGCAACCGCCTTATAAACTTTACCTGATTTGTTATGTGGATTTTCAGTTGAAATGTTGCGGATGGATTTCGGCACTTATAAATAAAACCGCCGCAATACGTTTTTTTGTTGGAATAGCTGCTAAGTGGATTGCAAAAGCAAACAAACGAAGAAGCGTGTCAGCTTAGGTGGCACAACAGGCGCTGTTGCTATTCCGCTCACCATTCTAACCAGCTGCATGAATTCCAGTAAAAGAATTTATCGCCAATAAACGATTTTTTCGACAGTAGAATCGACGAAAAATAAAAATCCGATCGGCTGACAATGAATACGAAATTCTAGGGAATTTTTAACTGTCTAGAACATCTTCTGAAGTTGAAGAACCAACTTGAACCTTGCTATGGGACGCTAACTTATGGCGCATATTACGCTTAGCAAATTTCGTAGTTCTAACTTTAGTAACTCCAGAGTAAAAGCAAAAGACATAAATACAGACACATACATACAAACACACAGACGACATCGATATGATGCGTATTTATACAGTGAACTTGCAAAAGTGCACAACACAACTGCAGCTGATCGCAAAGACTAAAGCGAAACACGGTTATGCTGTAGAGTGAACCAGATCTTCGCTATATGCTTGTCGTACAGGTCGCATCATGCAGTATAAACGGCAGAATTGGTTGTTATTCCTAGAGCTTGAACTTGACGTCCACATCTTGTGAACCTCACATTCCTCAAATGTCGCGTACCTAGTGTTTATACTCGCGAAACGTCATAACGTTTGAAATTTCTGCTTGAAAACAGTTAGAAAATTGCTACACCCCGCTCTCGGAAAACAAGCTGCTTTAAGTACCCACCGGGCAACTATTCAGGACCTATAGACAAGTTGCTTTTTGAGGGTAAAATGCACTGAATCCTGAAAGGCGTAACGGTGTTGAAATGTTCCGTAATTGACGATCACCGCAACCTGGAAAAAACGCACAAATTTGACTCACTTAATCAGTGCGCAGCACATTAATTAGACCACCGCTTAACGAGCTCACCACGTCTTTCATTTGCCAACATAATGCGCTTACCGTTTGAAAACACCATTCTACTGTTGCTTGTTGGATACTTTCCTTGGAAGAAATTAAAAACTAAACGGTGTTTCCGGTGAAGAAATTTAAAACTGCATAGTACTTAAAAAGCATGACAGAGGGAGTCAGGGTTTACAGCACACCCGTGGCGGAACGGCCGAACATTTTAGCTTCCGAACCTGTCAGGAAATTCGAATTTGTCCGATCTCTTCCTGTGCAGTCCCCCAACGTTTTTCCATTCTACAGCGTCCACACTTGGCAACGAGATTGGGGTCCGGCATTTTTGGGACATGTCCTGCTTACAGATGTCGAATAAATTCAAGTTTCCTGATAAAGGAGGTTCAAAAGTCATTGAACGTTGCCGCCGCGCCATGGCAATCTTTAAAGTACGACCACTCATGCAGGTACAACCGCTGATTTCCCGTTCATCAGTTGATTCACTTGACTGAGCACTGATTGCGGATGGCGAAAAACTACTCGCGACGGCGATGAAGGTGGCTCAGAAGGCAAGTAAGGTCGAACTGCAAGGCCGGGCATTCGTTTATCAAGGGCAAAAGGCACCAATTTTGGAGGAAGTGTTATATTGCGCTGTTTTTCCTGCTTGTTACAGCTATCTGCCCGCTGTGATGAAAGCAACAAGATGGTTGGAATAAAGACAGTTATAATCGCAATTACACAGACCATGATTTCCAGGCTGGGGATGGCTGACGAGAGGCAAAATATTAGAGTAGGAGAACCTGCAAGGTCATGGTTCCCGAAAAATGTCGGTGATGGAGAATTACAGGGAATCCATTCCTCGCCCTTTCTACTGTTCCTCTTTCGACTGATTACCACGCGCACAATTTGTGGAACTTTGTTATTGCTATCAGCACTGGTTGTTGCTGAGGCTAATCCCATTTAAAGTCTCAATTCTTTCCACTATTATCAACAATAGCTACTTTCCTATTCGGTTCTACGTAGCAACGATCACCTGTGCTATTTGTTGCTACACCTGTTGTTAACGCCGTCGTTACTGCTTGCCGCAATCAGTCTTAATACCACCGTTACTTCCGGTACTACTTCCCAGAGCAACATGCAACCCTAATGCTGCATATTGCTGGTACACTTCATAATACTACAACCGCTTGCTAATGGACACCCCTGTTGTTCTGTCTATTGTCTCTTACTAGCAGCGGAAAGCTAAAGCTCCATAATTTCCCTTTGGAAGTTAAGAAGTCTGATCTTAACACTCTATGCTGTAAATGAACTTGCTGACTTTTCGCATCCGCCTCTCGCAATCAGTCAAACGTTTGTAGAACTTAAATGGGAGGGAAGATCGGACAGCAGAAAGGGATGGAGTAGCCAAAGAGTGGTGGAGAAGGGGGAAGCGGGTATTACCTGACCCTAACTTCAACCATCTATTGAATGCTTTGCTGAAAATAGATAGCTTGTTGATAATAAACATTGATAAGAGCAGTACAATCAATTCAAAATGCCCTCCATAAGACGCACGCTTTTATTCGGCAATTCACGTGGAATTCATAGAGCAAAGAAAAAAAAAACGATATAAAGAGCATTAATATAGTCGATGATATCTGAAACAATCCACCAAAGTCGAACAGAACAGCACGCCACTTGGCGCTCTCAAGCAAACAATTCCACACCACACGCAGGAAACTTGTCATCAATAGTTTTGATTTCGCTGGAATGCTTAAAGAATTGTTGCATCCATTAAAATTCAAGTATTTACGCTTTATGAAATTCTTGCAGGAAAGTGCGCTCTCGTTGGAATTTGAACTCGTGATTGCATGCATATCAACAGCTCGCAGTCATTAAACCATTAGAAAGCGGATATTTCCCATAAATATGTCGTGCCAAAAACTATTTCCAAGCTTGAGGTTAATCAGTGCCAAGCTTGAGGTTTTTTAGGGATAATTTCTCGATATTTTACTAACCAAAACATGGCTGCAACAATTCTCACGAAGTTAACTATACTCCCTGATCACTGCAAACTCTCAAAAACTCAGACTCCAACAGAGTTTGAATTTCGATAATTGCCAGAAACGCGCATTTCCCGATAGCATCTTCCCTCCATTTTCTCTCTCAAACACCGTGCTTGCTCAGTCCCCCAAAACCCACCCCCCCCCCCCCCCTTCAGGAAATGTCAACCTTATATGCCTGTCTTTCATTTCAGTATATCACATTCGTCTACTGTACAATTTGCCCGAACGGCTGCGCTATTATGTTGCCTACGGCGTATCAGCGAGTTTAGAAAGAATTTCAGGGCTAAAACTGCGAGAAAAGAAATGGAGAATAATGTTCATCGTTCCAAAGGATAGTAGCAGACGCCAAGTACCTCTGCACTGCGTTTATAAAAGAGCACTTAACGAACAAAGCCCTTGGCCAGCTATTAGATCGAAGAGCCGACCACACCGCATCGCATTGTTAGCAGCTGTGCTAAGTTATGCAACTGCGACAGAACGCAAATTAGACAGCGAAAAAACAAACAAAATAAACTATAGGAAGCAATCCAATCTCGCATAAACAAACGACAATGAGCGATAATAACAAAAAGAGCAAAAAGCACTCAAAAAACACCGCCAGAACGTATAGAGCGAGAAGAATAAAGAGAACAAGAGCGCATAAGTGCACAGCCCGCTTGGCAAATATAACCTAACCTCACTAGGAAGTTTCCTTTGAGGAAGTTGGATACCCAATGAACGTTTACACTAAACCCAACACAGAAGCATCATTTAACACCATCACGCTCAACCCAGCAAAGCACTGAACCATTTTGGGGAAAAAGAATATCCCGATCCCTCCACATCCCTTCACATATGTCCAATGAACTACCAACCGCAGCATAACGCTTTGTTTGTTGGATTAAAGCTGTCATACATTCCCCTAACGCTAATATCGCCCTAGAGCAGCGGCTCTCGAACGGCGCAGCAGGAATGGAGAGCAGCTGTGGTGAAAAGCGGCGTTATTTCAAATTTGTTGATGCCCGACCATTAAATTACAAAGTAGCAATGCTCCAGTCACGAATCGAACGCTGCTAGTTATTCTTGTAGCGTCGCACGATCAAAATATAATTTTCTGAGTTTGGCCCTCATAATAGATTTCATTCTTCTAGGGAGCGGAATGGAGGAGGGGAGGTGGGGGAGGGTGCATTTGAGTCTGTATCAAAAACAAAACTGTGAAAGTAAGCAGAAGAGGACAAACAATTCGTCAACGCCTGACAAAACGTATCACGTTGCGGTTACTGCAAACAGCAAGTGTTAAATAAAAAACCTGAACTGGGGAATGATGACATTGCTGATGCGGCTTGTCTCTTAAGCCCTTCTGCAATGCAGACATATAAGTCATGAGGTGCATCTCCTAGAGACCCTTCAAGTCTTACCACAGGCGCTCTATGATCAGTTACTAAACTCGCTCTATGAATACTTTCAATAGAGAGGAGGAGGGGGAAAAGGAAGGAGGTGAAAGAATTAAGAGGGAGCAAAGATTACAATAAATCATTTAAAACACCGAAACAATCCATGCGAGAACAAACTTTATAAATAAACAACAATAATGCAATCTGGAAAGAAAACCAAATTCCTTAACGACAAAAGCTTACTTCAGAATACACAAACCATTAGCGCCGTGCAAAAAAATTTTCAACTCTTCAGTCATTGACATACACCGAATGGAAAGCGGACAAAAACGAGAAATTTTATGTCAGCCCATAACACCCGGCAAACCATTGAGCAATACAAATGCTTGTACCTCCCCATACACACTCGCAACCCAATCAGCATACACGAAATGCCTCGCGCAAAACTGCACTTACGAACGGCGACAACAATCCTCAACTAAAGTCACTTGCACATACAATCAACCACAACGATAGCAAGTTTTTGTGAAAAAAATTCTATCAATAACGGCCACCCACGACGTCAACCATCTACGTTGGAGCGCTTTTGCGCAATTCCATTCGCTTAGTTAACGGCATCTTCCAACACAATGATTCAATTATGGGAACTGACAATGCTTTGACTACTCCAATGTAGCTCACTAACTCCCGCAAACCTTCTAATACATAACTTCTACCTTGTAAAAGTTTGCAAAGCGTGCATAAATGGGAGCAACATTGGAAAACGGAATAGTGAATAGAGACAGCAGCGCCAACGAATTCCTTCAGAAAAACGCAAACGTTCGGGACGGGTGCCGGTGAGTGCAGCGGTCGATGGTCGAACTTAGCAATCCTCCCCTTCTTATCTGCATCACATACTCTTTCAAAAAGGCTTCAGCGGTCGCAGATCAAAGCTTTGTAAACAGGGCACCTACTCCCACACTCATTTCACAACCGATACCGTTTCTAGCTCTCAATGAGTACACGGTGTAACAAGCACTAGAACTGCATTACAAATGTCACTGAAAACAGGAAACTATCGGTAGCACTTGAACTTCACTTTCCCGTAAATATAAATCGTTAAGTCTAACTGTGCTGTCTTTATTTACTTACGTCGACATGGCTCTTTTGCGACTTCCGCTTAAACGTATCTCACCTGAAAATTTCCAAAAATTCCCTCGAAATGCTTCCTTACACAGTCAGGGCATGACCCTTACTTGGCCATATATCGCTATCTGGATACTAACTGGCCCGATGCATGTGAAGGCTCGAAGGGAACAATACAAGTTAAGCCAGACGCTCTCAATAAAGTTTCTAGCAAAGACCACATTGTCACCCTATAACTTCTGCCCCCGGAATCAGTTTACAGTTAACATGCCAAAACAGGACCTGTTGGACAGCGTGTCAGTGAAGTTGCACAGAGATAAGAGACTTTTAGCTGGTATCGACTGCTTGCGATACTCAGGTCGCCAAAACAACATATTGAAAGAGCAACGTGGCACGGTCCTCATCATCAACGTCCTACGATTAGTTAAAAGCAACACAGCATTCTTTGTAGATCATAAGCAATTACCAGCTGCCCCATACGTGGGAGGACGCGGAATGCCTGAACGCTATATCATGACTACGCATCTTTTTCTACGTCGCGGCATCAGCTCATACTCGAAACAAGATACCATCCGTGACACCGCGTACGCTTACCTCTTATGACCTGAAGCAAAATCGTTATTTAAAAATGCTACTGTTTAAAGCGTTTCAACAAATCGCTAACCACAAACAGCTTACTGGGTCTATGTCATATCTAAGCTTATAACCCAGGTGAGCAGTCAACAATAAAGCCATGAGACGATTATCGAATCCGATTAACTGTACTACTTGGAGTGTTCTTCTTTTTCAAAACATGTCCTATACGATAGCGAAAAAGGCGCTGCAAAAACTCGGATCGCAGGAGGGGCAATCACTATAAATAGGTGGTAACAGACGCCAAAAAACGCGACGTGTATAGGGAGGAAAGGCCAGGCGATAGCAAGTACTAGTACGGTAATCGAAGTACATAGTGCATGCAAAAAATGATGGAATTTTATGTCACAGAAAAGAGAAAGCGAAAAGAAGAGGATCGCGTTGGTGCACATCGAACCCTCACAATGAGACCGCTTGCCAACGCTCACTTCTGCTGCGGCACCTTTCGCCTCCGGCGACGGAAACAACAGCACCTGCAACTCATGGATTATCCAGTAACGTCTCGAATCATGGATTATCCAGTAACGTCTCGAACTTTCAGCAGTTCCATTTCTACACTTGTAAAACGTTCAATGTCTAGCAACATTCATTTTATTTCTGCGACATACAACATAAAAGGTCATCATGAGCCTGTTTATGGTAGACATCGGACACAAGAATGTAGGAGATTTTTACGCAGCAAGACTCTGCTCTCAACTGTACTGCCGAAATGACACACGACCCTCGTTGAGGAATTCCCCGAATGTAAGCAGTGAGTTCCGCATTTTAACAGATTCAAGTTTAAAGGTAAGCATGCTACCTATACCCAAAGCTTCACCATGAACGCGACTCCTTGGGTTTCCGAAATCACCACTTTTTAATTCCTCGTCATTGACGCATATCGTAGCAAATCGAATTTTCTAGCGTTTAAATCCTCAGAACAGCTCACAAATCAAAGGCAGTTAGATCTCTATAACACTATAGAAATGTGCACCTTATTTGCAGGCAGTGTCCCTCAAAAACCTATAGCTGTAAGATAAAGTTCAAAGGTCTTGTGTTACTGCACCTACAGCAAACACCACTATAATACATACAGAGCAAATAGGTGAAAAAACCACTCTTCTCACGATTGGGCAGGTAATATTAATTACAGTGGCCTAAAGCTGACAGTAAATTCAAATAGTACTTTTTATTTGGACTGAACTTATATAAACGTCGACTTTATATTCCAGTATAAAGGCAAGATGAACTTTTCGATGGGCGTTTATGAAACAACAACTAGCGTTATTTCATCGCTTAAATTATTTTCATGATCAACTGATGCGAGAGGATAATATAGAAAGGCTCTCTCTTATGAATTTTTTCTGTAGCTCTTAGACTCGTTTATTAGTTGAATAAATAATTTTTGGCAAGGAAAACTTTCAGCAACGCTCTCAAGAGTTTGTTTTTGCTATTACTTTTCCACTTCATTCCCTTATGAAACATTGGAGCATGATCCGGATCCTCCAGAAACTTGACTTCTCGACAGCCATCGTTGATTTCCCAAGAGTGTATTGTTGTCAGCCCTTTGGCTCTTAAACCAACGTTCCGTTCCTTACGTCAGGCAAACCAAGAAAATCCTTTGCACAGATAACAGTATAAAGTCGAAATGAAAGGCACATTTCATGAAAGAAGCAGGCTAAGCAATTAGAAGTAAAGCAGGGCGTCACTACCACACTTCTACTACAGCGCGAGTCCCAGTCGGGTGTAGCGATCAAAACAACCACTAAAAACTAACTTCACTTCGCTGTTGTCTTCTGTGTGCGCGATCGGCTGCTGTGAACGGCCACCAGGATCCTCGGCCATGTCTCCCGTATTGGAATTTATCACCTTAAAGTAGTATATGGCTCAAAATTTGATTTGATTGCAATTCACCTGCTCTAAGAAGAAAATAAATAGAGACTCTCAATTTCCACTGAACAATGAAACAAATATAAACTGTAAACAGCACTGGATATAAACGTCCAATTTTTAACGAACACTGCTAAGAAAGCCATAAAACATGTCGAACTCAACGACTAAACAATATAGTGCCTTAAGACATTTCACAGTGAGTATATATAAAATTCGGTTTCCTCTCTGCTTCAAGCTGATGTACTAGCACCCACAACGAAGCGCCCATATTTGACAAAGCAATAATTTAAAATAATATTTGCTGCAGCTTAATGTTCTATTAAACTTCCCCCGATTATGTGAGCGTACACTGCGCGCAGAGGAAAAAAAGAACAACGAAGAAACGATTAATGAAGCTAAACGAAGAAAGCAACAAAACTGCAATCAGTCCCTCTATTCACGCTCAGCAAAATCTACACGTTGAAGCGAAGACAACATGGCCAATGCAGCCCAACTGACTGAAATCATATAAACGGAGCGCTAAAAACGGCTCACCTGAGTGGAACCGAATCCACCGCCCCCGGGCTGTCCACCGGTTCCTGGATTTGAAGGTTTTAACGCATCATCTCGTCCTTTCGCTGCGCCACCCCTCTTCGCTTCCCCTTTATGCGCCCCATCACCAGCATGCAAAGAACCGGACGGTGTTGACTGCAACTAACGGCGCTTGCCGGAATCAATCACAAAATAAAAAACGCACACGATACACCAACGCGCTGCTAAACGATACGGTTAATCGCTCATCTGCTTTGCTGTTCATGCAACGGTGGAGTCTTAAATGTAATCCACCTATGACAGCACCATCATGCCCGAACTGGATTCCTTTCAGTCCCCGATGGCCATATCGACGCTTCTTCACACTACATCCCACATGAAATCGACTCCCTGCTTCAATAGGAATGAACCCATCCGGGATAAAAAAAAATCTTTTAAAGACTCCCATTCCATATCCCATTTCGATCATTTCATTCAGCCTAGCATTCACTCCATTTCGATGCAATACCAGAGAATCGGCAAATCAAGCAGAATCACTTGCGCCAAACGATAGCATATAAAATCACGTCACCAAAAGAAAGGCTTAATGCAATGTTCACTGTTTCAATGCCACAACATATCGGGTGTAAACATTTGCCGAAAATGCCACCAAAGCAATCACAGTTGGGGAAGAAAAACCAAAGAAGAAAGTTTGTTTAGAATGCAGATTGAAACTGGAGTAAAAAGACCTATAAATCAACAAAGGAAAATCAAATAAGAACTAACCACTTGGTTGAGCTTAGGTGTCCAGTCGAATTCATAGTCATATGTGTAGCCAAGTCTATCTAGTACGGATTTGAATAGATTGTAGCAATACTCGTAATCAGGCGTCTCGAAGAAGTCCAATCGCCGTGCGTATCGCAGATATTGAGCAAATTCCTCTGCAAAGGAAACCATTTGGGAACATGTGCGTCAGCGCAACAATGACAACGGAAAAGAAGGCATTTACCTATGTTTACAGCAAATCGGTACTATTTGAGTCACCATAGACATATACAGCAACATGGCCGCTATTTACACGGTTTGACAGAAGAAGGCTGAACACTATTTGCACAGGACAAGCCGCATCCTAACAGCTTCCTAAAGGGGGAAGAGTGACGACATAACGACAGAAGAGAAGGTGAAAAGGCGTCTCTAAAACAAAGCGTTTGATGTACTAATGATAAAAACAGAAGAAAGAATAAATAGTTGACAATAGAGAACGAAACGTGAAAGGAATATACCGGGAAATCCCTCGCACAGCACTTCGACCGGTGTAGCCCTCTTTGTATCTCCGATTTTTTGATAGCGCTCTTTGAGCGTATCGGCTTTTAGACCCTGCCAAGGCAACGAGCCACGAAGGAAATACATAAACATGTGCCCGAGAGCCTCGAGATCGTCCCGCCTACTCTGCTCCTTGCCGAGGTGTGTGTTGATCGACATATACCTCGCCGTTCCCGTTAATGATTTGTGTTCGCGATAGGCAATATGCTTGCCTGAAATCACTCATAAACAAACTATTAAAACGGCCTTATGCTCACTCAATTCAGTTTTATTGCACTTTAAAATAACGAATGCAAAGGCTATAACGAACTGCATTTAAAAGGTTGCTTGAAAGATCCGATGCGAACGATTCGCTTTGAGAAACGACTCATTCTGATTGTTCTTATCAGCTAACTTAAAACTCAGCATAATTACAAATAATGATCGACACCTGTATCGCAATCGATGTACTCTTTTGCGAGGCCGAAATCAATAATGTGAAGAATATGCTGCTTGCGAGTTGAATGCCGCCCAATCAAGAAATTTTCCGGCTTAACGTCCCGGTAAATAAGGTGCTTCGAATGCACGTATTCTATCCGCCTCATCTGAAACCAACACTGTTAAAGAACCATCTCAAGACATCCTTGCGCGATCGCGACGGAATCAGCATGGAAGCGACTACCTTTGCACCTACTGACGCCATAAAAGTCTCCCCTTCAAATTTCATTTGAAAATCAGCTTCGAATATGCGGCTTCTTTCGGAAACGGAACATACCCTATCTCAAACTTGGTCACTACTTTACTACTGCGGGTCAATTTCCAACAAGGCTCATACTTTACAGTCGCTGGATGGTAGACTTTCAAGCATAACACCCCCTCGTCACCGGTGCGGTAGGGAATTATATGTACTCTTATCTTCATCCTTGAGACGTGGGTATCTCACAAACCTAGGAATTCTTTCCAATAAAAGCTGGAATACATTAACAACGTAAACAGGTCCATTCTATCGAAATTCGAGCGCTCGATTTAGTGTGATATCCGAAGATGAAAAAAGTGCCTACCAACTGCATAGCGATCATCGAGACGGTTTTGAGAGAAAATTTTCGTTCGCAGAGGTCGAACAGATCCTCCAACGAATGACCTAATAACTCCATAACCAACGCATTATATTTTCCGCATGGTCCAAAATAGTGCACTTGAGGCAGACCTTCTGAAAGCACACACACCACCTAAAGCAAGATATTGGAAAACACCCGTTATTGCGAACAACTTGCCGTTTAAACAAATACCTCTAAGCATGTTCCCTTTGAAAAAAGCAATATCTGCACAGAACTAATAGAAAAAAATGTTTTGAACTCGATGTATTTCGCAGCCCAGCACCTTTCCTCTCTCAATTCTCATCCACCTCAGGTGGAAATCGAATGGAACCGATTAGCATCCTGCACATATTTCCGAAGTACGCTAACAAAAGTGCTTCAAAAGCTGAATGTGCAAAATTCGAACAACGCAGCGTTTTATGTGTGCTCAATTTAATCGAATTCACCATTCAAATTTTCTAGAAATAAAAAAACTACCTGCACAGGTTATTTCACCTCTAAAAAAACAACTGTGCTCAAACTTTTCACCAACTCGCTCAAAAGTAGGACAAATGAACGCCCAGTAACAGTTTCTTATGTCATTTAGAGTTCTCCATATATTCATATCTGTTTGCCCAATTTACCTCACCTCAGCTGCACCTTCCAAGAACCTCCCTCCTAAACATCACTAACCAAAACGGACGTGAAAAGGTCAATTCGCAAACAGCCACAGCGACTTCACTATGCCGATACATCGAGGCAGCCTTCGCTCATCGGAATTGGCATTTTCTCTCCAACTTCATGAAGTCATATAAATACCCATATATAATTACTAGAAATTCCCGAAATAATAGAACTGAGAGCGAAAACACAAACCATTTTGGCCAAGAAGCTTATAAAATCGGTATTCCAGATGTAACTGTGGCGCTTTGCTCTTCATCGGCTCCAATTTGATGGCTACGTGCTCGTTATTGTAAAGGTTCTTGCCTAGCCGTAACTCACCGAAATTTCCGCATCCGATCTTCTTCCCAACCTGAATAAATTCACAACCCTAAAAAACAAGAAAAAAAAGCAAACTTCGATCGACTGTAGTCGGATACTAGCTTCTATTAGAACTAAATCAAGAGATCAGCTGAGTTTATTATTGTGCACATAAAACTGCCATTCGTCTCCTCCCTCGATTCCAATTACCCTGTTTGTCCCAAAAACGGAAGAGAAATGGACACAAAGTTTTTTAAGGAGAATTTTCCCGAAAAATTTTGCCAGCAGTCAACATCCAGTACTTCCGCTGAGAGCATAACAGAGCTTGCTAGCAACCTGAAATATTCTGTAGTTCAAAAAAATAATAAAAATATATTCATTCTGGCAACTCACTTGAACAGTCGAAAGACACATACATCACATCCACACAACCCGGGCGAACAAAAATCTCTTAAAACACATAAGTATGACCAACAAAAAATAAAAGCAGGAATAGAAACGATCGCGGAGAATCCTCAAATCATCCAACCTCAAATCCTTACAATTTAAATATAAATAAACAATAAAGCAGGCATATCATTATATTCTAGAAGCACAGAAGACAACTAAAGCGTCGCTTCGAAAAACATGCTTGTGTGACAGACCACACTCCCATTTTAAGGAATTTCGCATCGTCACCTTACAAAAAAAAAAAAAAAAAAAAAAAAAAAAAGAAAAAAGAATTAACTAGCCTTAAAGTTAGGGCCGACCATAAGCACACCGGTGGAAGTCGTCGTGGAGGCAGAAGCTGAAGAACTTGGCCCTCGAACGTTCGTCATGCTTGCCTGTACTTGACTACTGCACCCTGCAATCAGCACAGTTCAATCAATGTGAATTACCGCTATGATCTGTTCAGAACATCATCATACTCCAATTGTTGAGAAGCGATAGTTCACGACTCCTCTTCCCAGCCATCTCCACCCTGTCTAATCTGCTTGCTCATAAAAAGTCGGACATTTCGAGAAAAATCCTTGTTTTAGTAAACTGTTTGACGACGAATGAAAGTACTCCCGCCATACATGTACCCGCAATGTTCCTCTTGCCGGGCAAATGCTCTACCACTGCGCCAGTAATGCTTTTACTCGTCATTAAGCCAGCCTTACAGCAGAAAAAAAACGGTTGCGACAAACAATGCAAACAATGTTTTACTAAATAAATTTAAAAGTGATCTTCAACCTACTGTTTCCTCTCTTTAGAATTCTGCATTTGTATCGAGCGTCCACTGCGGATAACCGGCTCAGTGCATCAACACTTTCTACTCTGAACCTATCTTGAAACTCCTGGCATACGATGAGGAAATACGGTTAGCGACGCGGAACATGATCGGCATTTTTATTGTCTCAACTACCCAATAAATCTGCAAAGTGAACATGTCAACAAAATGTATCGCGCATAAGCATTGTTCGTTTTCATTGCTTTTCTGCATAGCTATTTTCTACTCATGAGTACGGTTTCTTCCGAAGTGAAGGGAGCGCATAGAAACCAGCTAGTTTGCACAGAAGATCGAACATTTCTAAGAAACTGTACGTAAATATCTATACTCTGCCTTCTTATCTATGGCGAGCGTGATGTTCCTAAAAGTGTACGAAGTGATTGCCAACATCAGCTGCTTTAGAAACGAAACACAAAACACTGATGAACGCTGTGGGACAATTGGGGGCAGATGACGAAGTGTTCATTATATTATTCACCACAGAGCCATAGCCTGCTTCTCGTATTACACCACTGGAAAATTATGCCCTCTCGAATGATAGCAACGTCGCAAAATTGTAACCATCCGGAGCCGATCTAAGATTTAGGATCGTGATGCGCCACGCAGGCAACGCCATTACGTGGCTACGCGCTCTCATGCGCACACAAAATTCCACGGACCAGAAGCTGCGACAGTACGACCTGAGATGGCAAAGCTGCCGCAGGAGCTTGAGAACGGTGACAAGGAACTGTGCCTCGAGAAAAGTTGGATCCCCAGTCTCCGTCGGAGCATATCGGCCCACATCTCTTTCGAAGCACCGCCTTTGGCGGAATCTTGCAGCCTAAGACAGAGCTGCCGCACCGCTTATGGCATCTCCAACAGGAAGACTCGAACTACAGCGCCCAGTGTAAAAACGAAGCGGTGGGACTGCAGCGCTTTTGAGCACCAGCTTCAGACAAGAAAAAGGAAATTCAGAACATTTGGTGGAACCTTGAAGGTGAAAACATAGGGCTATTGCAACCCGCTGGAATCTAGCAGACCTGAGGTATTGCACGAGCGCAAAATATGGGCCTACAACTTCTTCGGGGTGCACCCATTCATAAAAACGTATCTGCACAGGAATCCGCATTTTGTAAGAAACAGACGCAGGATGTGCCCTTGACAGAAGACGGTTATGACTTCAAGCATTTGACCATATGTTCACAAATGCTGTCTACCACAGTTGATTGCACCGCAGATGGACTACGCAGTCTGCCCGTGGAACTGCCCCCCTACATTTTACACACACACTGCAATCCGACATTGTCACTAAGCGAGCGTGTAAGTCGAGGCAAGCATCCGCAACAATGAGCCCTGTGTGCATTTTCTCCAGAAGATATCTGCATCCCAGATAGTGTGCGGTGGCTTGTGAATAAGATGAAACATGAGTATGGCATCTATTTTTTCAAAGACCCAATATAAAGCGAACATAACCTGCAGTGAAACCTAGCTCAGTGAACGCAACTTGCTTTGGGCAAGGATTGTCGGCATAACATTTTTTGCAAGAGTCGCAGTAAGCTGGCAAGCAGCATAAGAAGAGGACATGCTCATTGCATTATTTCCCCGCATCATCCTATTCGTAACGGCAAACTTGTGTCATGTGACATCAGCATTAACAGATGAGAATTATACTAACGCAAAATCCCCATCTAACAATCTTCTCAGCACGGATCCTCACGCTTATTCAGTTTTGTAAACATCTGGTCTGGCCCACGCTCATGCAGTCCGCATAAAAGGGTTTTTGCGAAAACGCACATCACGGTTTGTATGCAACTCGAGTTGAACGTGGACGATTCGCTGATTCTTACCTGGTTCAATGCAAATGCATCCTAAATCACTATTTTTCACATTCGGTTCAGGTACAAGCCACTAAAGTCAGTTGCAAAGCACCCACAACACGCTACCACGCATGGGCGCCCCTACTCTCGAACGAAACGCCGCAAACCATGACCAGAACGATCTCTATTAAGGCCGTAAAAAAGCAACAGAAAAACTTGTAAACAGATGAAAATATCATCCATTCTAAGCTGAGGGCCAATGCCTCTGACTGTTGGCCGTCAAAGTGTCGTACACATAAATGATAGCGAAATCAATAAAAACATCAACACAGAAAAAAGTACAAGATAAAACTTTCTTACATAATGTAAATTACAACATTCATTGAATAAGTGGATAATATAAAAAAACGCTATTAAAATAATCCCTCTGTTAAAAATCAAAGTGAAAAAGAGATAGAGGTAAGGCTTTCAGAAAAAAATTCGAATTCCATTTTTATGGAGAGAATGAAATTTCAAAGGTGGGTTTTTATTAACAATATCACCATTCTAAGAGATAAGAGGATAGAAGGAATGCGAGCAACGCTCACAATGGCTGCTCATCTCTTTCCACTTGGTATCTATCACTACTCAAAGAACGAACAGCGTCGTCAATGATTTCAAAATCGGCCAAATTTGTGATATGGGATGGTGTGTTGTTTTGCGCGCATCACTTATTCAACGCAGCAACCCTTTGCTTCGGTATTCTCTCAGCAGCTACTCTATTTTTCTTATGCAACTGTACTGAGAGCTGCTATTCATCTATGCGATAAATGTTTTATGCATAAGTGGAAGAACTGTCCTTTAAAAAAGAATTTACTACTTCAAAGACTGAAGAAAACAAAGAAAACAGCCCATAATTGAGAACAAAACCAGCTCAAGAAGAGAATAAAGTAGGCATAAACATAAAGTCTCTTGAAGGAACGAAAGCAATGACAGCCGATTATGAAACATCAATCACAAAGACCAGTGACTTATGACTGAATTTTGCGTTTTTTTTCAATCGCAGAAGCCAATGTACAGTCAACGACGCGACTATCGAAGGAATTTCAAGCAAAACATTGGCACTTTATGAGTGCTGGTCAGAGAAAAAACCCTAAATAAACAAAAAAGAGGAAGGATACAGGCAGGCACTCTCGTCCACCGAAGAAAGCTTAACGACCATCGCTCCTGGTCTTCCAGTGAGAAACTATTTTTTGTTGCCCACATACATTGTACAACAGAATAGTGTCTTCACGGATATGAGCTCCAATTATGATACTAAATAAATATACTAAAATAGCTGTGGATGAGAACAGAGCAACTATTCTATGAAAATAAAGAGTATAACCTTGAAGACCGTGTAGGACGTGGGTGATGTGCTGGCCGCCGCCCAATGATGGTCCCGCGGCACCCAATAGCTTGTTCGACGACCGCTGCGTCGACACCCGTCTGAAGAACGCAAATAAAAACAGCTGACAATAAGCAATGAACACAAAGTCCGAAGCGATTCTAGCGAAACAAATTTTTCGCACAAAAGCAACATCATTACTCAATGGCTTCTCTTCTTTTGTCTCCATTATAAATTCTACCACCTTCCGCATTATCTATATTGGTTATTTGCATGCTCAGACCAAAAAAAAAAGAAAAAAAGAGCCGATCTAAAAAAAAGCGACAAGGAATTTACAACATTCAATGTAGCGCTACCATAAGGCCGCATTTAACTGAAAGCGCAACCTGCGAAGCATATGAGCACATTTCGTGTATAATTATTACTCACACATATGGTCGCATGATACGCATCGGCAAGTGCTTATATTATTCGGCACGATAGGTCAGCAAATGAGTGGCAACGGCGTTTTCATTGAAAATTACGTACTTGTTTTTCTCGAATTGAATGAAATTTCCATGAAAGAGAGCACTAAAACAAAAAAAAAAAAAATCATAGTACCAAAAACGATATGGCTTACCCTTAAAGTAAATCAATAATCGGCTA
The DNA here is from genome assembly GCA_037389465.1 of Baylisascaris procyonis. NCBI lineage: Eukaryota > Metazoa > Nematoda > Chromadorea > Rhabditida > Ascarididae > Baylisascaris > Baylisascaris procyonis. The sequence goes on along the minus strand of JAZARR010000033.1, from coordinate 906,205 downwards.
TATAAATGAATACACATTTGCAGCACAATGGCAAATATCAATCAAGACACTGACTGCAGCAATTAGGGAGTGTTTCCAATTTCCGACATACACATATCAATGCGCAAGTGAAATGAAGTGCTAGAGAGTTGTCGATGCGAATCACGCAACCAAATATTTCACACACAATCGACGAGTTCGCAATCATACGTCTCGTATTATCGTACAAATTGACTAGAGAGAAAAAACGACGATTGACTTCTAATCGCGAACCCGAGCTAATAATCACTCAGGGCATTTCAATGTGCCAATAACAACTTCATGCGTTTCATCAAAGACAATACCAAGCAAGCCAATACCTAGGCAACTATGCAACAAATAATACCGCAACATTAACAATCAAAAACATCACTCTGTTGATGCAATCGCTTTCAAAAGAAAATAATCCACCTAACAAACCAAATAAAATTTCCACCTATATCTGCATTCAGACATTTATAAGCTGTATGAAAAAAAAGGACCCGCCGCTGTAATGGTGGATCCTTCACAACACCAACATTTTTCTGAAACAAATTTATCCTCATCGTAAATCAGCTTTTACGAATACGCCATTGAGATTTCATCAGCGCACCGGTGTCCTTCAGTGTCATAACCGATTCCCAGATACGGCCTCTCAGACTGAATGACACAGATCTGAAGGAACAACCTACTAGCTTTGCTAAAATAATGGTGACATATTTCATTTTTGGATTCAGTCGGGACCACAGATGAGATCGGGCAACTCATCATCATCTGGGGACGGGTTAAACCCATTCTCATTCCGGGTCCGCGGTGAGCAAAAGATCGTTGCACAAATGGGATTGCAGCTAGACTTAACCCCGATCCTATATTTTTTGAAGGAATATTTGAAATTCCTCGTTCCTTCGAATAGCTTCGGAAATGTAAAACAGGAAGCATAAAGAGCTGGGATGCACACATTTTAAATGTCTACTGCAGTGGTAAACGTTATCAACGAGCGACTAGTGAGAAGAAGCCAAGTGCTGGGCTTTGTTGGCATTCAAATGGCTAAAAAATGAAAAAAAAAACTGCTGTTTTTGGTTCTCAAAAACAACTGCTCAAAACATGCAGTCTAATACAATCGATGGTCGCCAACTATACTAAAAGTGAAAGAGCGAGGAGGCTCATTACTGCTTAGCTGGCAAGCAACCACCCATATTCAGCTGGCAATTATCCAATGCTCAACTGGCACTCACTTAAAATATAGTAAAAAAGCTGTTTCAAATCTCCAGCAAAACTGTCCTTCATGAAGAGAAAATCAACAAAAACGGTAAGGAAATATTTATAGTCGCATCACCTCTTAGAAATACTTTTTTTCGTTAAAGCTAGCGAAAAAAGCAATCAGCAAAACTACCCGCACTCTGAATGCTAAGAAGCGATTGAAGACACACCATAAATGGAGGTGCCGCTCTCTCAAAGTGTGACTCACTTCAATGCAATTCTTTCACAACGATGTAGTCGCTTATATTCGCTACTCAAGCAGATGTGATTCAACAACGAAAAAATGATTGCAAATTAAGTTTGAAGTTAATTTAGAATAATCGGCCAATAACCGTCCTCCTTTTGGAGAAAAAAGTCGCATAAAGAACTGAATTTGGCGGTTATAACCTTCACTTCAAATACCTATTTAATACTTTCTACTTGTAACTTTTTGAGGCAACCTTAAGCAGCTTTAATGCCTCAAAACAAATCAAACAATCTGAAACTATATTTGGCTAACAGAAAAGAGTAATTTAGGAAGAGAGACATGAAAATCTGACCGGGAAAAAGCGTAGTAACGACGCTGAATTAGGACCAAAATATTCTCCAAAGGTAATTTTTTAAATTTGCAGCAGCATTTCAGTCACCTCCTTTCGAGGCTTGAACAGTTGATGAAAGATGTGGATGTATTTGGCTTAAGAAAAATTCACGGGTTGAACACAAAAATATACAATTCTCAGTTAAAAAAAGTCATGTAATTCTGACAAAGGGTGATCACAAATAAAAAACGAAAGATATAATTACGATGTACAGGAGGAAATTTAAACGACGATAACAGCCGAAACAATGCTTCGCACCGGCGTCCTCTAAATGGGCGAAGCGGTTCAGGCGTAGCAGCATAGCTAATAAGCCAGAAAAAGAGCGAAGAGACAATAAAAAAGCGACCGCCGAATTGTGAGCATTTCTGGATAAAACGATAGCATGTCTATACACTTGTTCCATTTCACTAAAAAAAAAAAAAAAAAACCACCCGAACGCACGCACAGCAATTTTTCTCTCTACGTAATTAATTTCTACATAGAACAATGGGCGTGCAGCATCTATACATACGTGCCATCTCAACTCATTTCAACATGCGTTATTATTAACAATAAAGCATATTAGTATGTGCCGATTATTGCACTCAGCGAAAGATCAGTGTTCCTTTTAAGCAACGAGAATACCCGCATCTGCTAATAGACATATAAAAAACCATATGACCGGAGGGCAATACGGAACTGGAATTAACAACGGATGTGAAGAAAGACGCAACAGTCATTCCCAACATTGAAATTCCAATACTGTGATGAATTATCCTAAAGAAATGCGTCATTCCCATACAAACTACAACAACAACGACATTGCTTAACGCTAGGAGGGAGAGAATGAAATTCTCCATGAATGATCCATAAATGATGCACTGAAACTTCCAAATTCGATTTAAGTAAAAGCCATGATCTATTTTCATTGTCTCAAGAAATCTGTTGAACTATACTCAATGAATTGATTATATGACGACTCTAGATTGCTGATTGGAGCACAAAAATTTTGCTCGTGAATACAGCACTGTGTTATGTTTGTTAATTTTCAGAAGTGCATGCAGTCGAGTTAACATTTGATGGTTCCACTCCTCTACATTCAAAACTAAAATAACGTTGTACGCAATCAAAAGTTCAAGAAATGGAATTAAGAATCGAGTTTTATCTATTGGATAAATGCGACGGTCATGAACAAATGGGTGGCCAATACCGCCAAAACCTCTCCGACCGCTACTCAGCTTCCACCCCTTTCAAACAATCTAGACGAATCAATTTTAACACATCAACCAGCAATAAATGGATAAACTCGGCTACTTAGGCAATATTTTTTACACAAGGCTATCAGCAGTTTTCGGGCATATTTCCTACAGAAGTCCACAAAAATCGCTGCTCTTGTTGCCTTTGCATAAACCGATTTGGTAGTTCTCTCGATTTTGAGATGGCGACAGTTCCGTAGTCTCCTCTTCTTGCCGCTATTCTCCTTATTTGTTCCTTTTCTCCCTTCATTTTCTTCGCGTTTGAAGGGCGAACTTCTTTCTGTTTATTACTTGAATGTAGATAAATGAATCATTAACTGCAGTCTTGTTCAAGCAATTGCAGACGAGACGCATCGGCCATCACAAGTAGCTATTTGGTCAATCACGCCAGCCCCGTGGTTCGTGGCGTCACGGAAGGTTGCAGTTTCCGGTTTCTTCTTTCTTTGTCCAATGTTATCTCTGCATGCAGTGTAGTGACGACGACGTTCTTATTCTTCTTGCTCTGATACATAGACTAGGTGGTCTTAAGTATATCACTTTGATTTATCTTACCTGCAAGTGATTTGTTTTTTTTTTTTAAGGAGCAACTTGCTGATTTGACGATTTCTTGAAAATCTGAACAGCTGGCGCTATTCTGAGATTTAAGTACCCACATGTTCCTTACTTCTTGCTCTTTCGACTGGCATCAAGATTAGCGAAATTTGGCTACTCAAATCGTGATACACCGTGGTAGCGCTGAGGCCGAGGATGACACTCCGCGTTCAGCCGCTTTTCTCTTCCACTCAGTCGCTGTTAAATAGTTTGTCGCCCCTTCGGCGCTTCGCTACAACAGGATGCGAAGACGTCCACACCAACCACGTGCCTTCGCCTTCCGCTCTTCACATATCTGAGCGAGATGTGAAAGGCTGCCTGAGACTACATACTGCAGTGCCCACATTATAAATTGTACGTTGGTGAAAACGACTTTTCTCGCTATTCCAGGTATATCATATAAATTTTTTATGACAACAAAGATTTTGCAGACAGCAATACTTCGCCAAAAAAACGTACAATATTGGATGAATGTTACGATATTTGGAGGAAAAAACAAAACAAGCGGATCGATCATTGAAGAAACAATGAAAGCACAGGCTGCTTTGACCTCTTCTACTGTTCTCGTGTTAACAGCGAAAGGGCACTGTTATTTAATAGTTACATTCGTGTCTATATGTTGTTAGTGCCATTTTTCTACTTCCAAACTGAAGAAATAGCAAATGACGAAAATAAATAGAAATTTATAAAAAGGTTGTCGATTTTTAAATTTGCTTCCATCTCTATCGTGTGCTAATAAAGAGTTCAGCAAACAAAAGCGCTACGTATTGGATAAGGAGGGCAAACTACGACGGAGTGAGTGCCGCAATTGAAGAAATTGTGTGATCAACGTTAGTAAAGATCGTTGGATGCGGAAGAAGATGCCCAGTGCGTCAACACATGATTGTCCATTGAAATTAGATTCTCGAAAGGTTGTGGCCCATCGGCAGCGCTCAATTCCCTTCACATCGATCAATACATTGCCCATCTTCCGTCTACGCATAGAGACCTCGTGCTGCCACAATTACGAAAAATGTTCACCGATGCATACTCATCTCTGTTCGTTTGCAGTGTTTCCGGCGTATCTTGCAGCATAACTACCTTTCTCATTATATTCACACCCATTCATGCCTTCGCTAATAGGGAATGCCGATCCAGAAAACAACACTGGAAAGGAAACAAGGAGATTAGAAACAAAAAACGTTTAAAAATCACATATTCGAGCATATGCTGCCACTCATGTGTGCTATTTGCCAGCTTCCACTTTTTTCTTCTAATACTGAAAAGTACATGATGCAATTCTACGCCATCCTTAAACTGCGGATGTCTGTAAAATGAAAAAATGTAAAAAAAAATAAAATAAATGTCCTAACTCACATTGATACTGTGTACAATATCAAAGATGCCGTATAGACATATAATTGGATTTTTGGTTTTAAAAAACTGAATTGTTACGCAAAATAATGCCTCACACGGAAATTGCAGCAAGTTGCTCAAGAGCAAACCTAGACGCTGCTCGCAACTTAAAGGCAGCTGGTTGCAACACCTCAAGCAACGATTCCTCCAAAACCGTCAACAAAATCAACTAAAAAATGTTTGCTAAATGAATGACAACGTCGAGTGATAACATATAAATACGCAAAGCTAATGGCATCTCAAATGGTTACATAAGAATACAACGCTGAAATATGATGAATAATGTTTCAACTCTCATATAAGCGAAAAGAAAAAAGCAAACGATGCGCAACGAGAAAACCTGTCAAAAAACTTTCAAAAGGCGAGTGAAAGTCGTCTTCGTATGAACAATGAGAAAACCAAAGCGCATATTTTATTTAAATTATTGAATACGTATTAAAAAACTCATCTTCAGCGTGAATCTTCGCCTACTCATAAGGAATATCGACTCCACTGAACCCAAATGAATTGTCACCACGACGAATTACCAAACGATGACTGCATTATTGGAGTATTTGTCGCAAAACTCAACGTCATTTATTAAGCGTCCCCCTTTTCATTTCCCATGTTATCATCTCTCTTCGATCCAGCGTGGGTGCCCTTTTTCGCAAATTCTGCTCACTTTTTACATCCTTTTCTGACGAGACTGTACATGAGCAATCATCAAGGAATCGTGCATATATTAACTTACACATTTCAGAGCCCATTAACGAATACCGCAGACACGTGGACGTGAAGCACTAATCCATAGGGGAATGGATGAAAAATATCAGCTTGTGACTCATTATTGAGGTGTTACGGTACTTAACATTCTACTTGTGCATTTATTCCAGGCACTAGCTTATACACTTGCACGACTATCAAAAACATTACAGGAATGCGGGTGAACGAGATGGTTATTTTCACAGGAGAGCTGAAAAGAATGACTGAAACTGATTTACGTGCTCCTGGAAGGAAATATATTCGTAAGCAGCCGCAAGCAGCAAATGCCCAACCATACGAAACAAAAGTCGGTGAGAGGGGGGGGGAGAGGGGAACAGGAATGCGATAGGGAATAGCATTTTCACTGCTTGAGTTTTAGCTGGACCACGACACACAAGTTGAAATATAGCGCAAAATCTTTGATGTGAGCCACAACTAGCCTCCAACTTTGTCGTCCCTTGTTATGATACGTCATATTATGAACACCAGATAGATGGAAGTCGGTCTGAACAGGTGAACAGGCAATTTCAAGTCTTGAAATGAAAAAAATTGTCGCTTACAACTACTACCTTACCTTTCTTTTCAAAAGAGCTGGAACAAACAAATCACTAAAATTAACGCCCTTTTAACACAAAAAACGCATTTAACTTACGATGAATGGAACGCCATGAAATATATGGCAATAAACTGGCGAAACAATCGCCGTGACTAAACTATCAATAAGCAATATGCGACTGCGCACTCATAGTTTGGGGGAATTGCCCTGTCACTGCATCAATTTCCACAAGAAAAGCATTATGAGTAACGAGTCGATAGTAGATGAAAGTGTTACAATCAGCATTCTTTTCTTTGCCTCCTATTCGTCGTAACGACAGTGCACATTGGCCAGTTGGCTGGCGTTGTTCGCCCCTCGAGAGATGAACGCTGACAGAAAATGCGCATTTTATTTGATGGAAAAGGCGAATCGAAACCGCCACAAAATTAAACAGGATCACGTCCGCCGAATGTTCGCCAATGACCGAAACGCAGTCAGTTAGCAAAAAAAGAGAAATCGATTTAAATGTGCACCGCTGTAAAGCCACTCACTAATACAGAAATTTCATCACTAAATCGCTGCAACTCTCTATCATTTCTTTTCCCTCACCCTCTTCTTCCTCCATTTGCCAGTTCTTTACCGATTGGTTCAACAATCGTTCTATCCTCCATCTATGCATGTTCACTTCAACGTGAAATCATTAATGGGTTCACTTTGCTTCAGCGGAATCCGTCCACTATACAGTGGTCTTTGCCCTATGCTTGTGGAGGAGACATTCCATTTCTCGAGAATGGGGCAATACCTGTGGTCACCAATGATGCAGATGAGTCAAATTCTTGTCTGCCAACAAAATAAGTCATTTTTTCTGAAAGGGGATTGAATAAAATTCGTGGGTACAAGCAGGGCATATGGAAAAGAAAAAATAACGCAGCATTAATCACGTTTCAATAAGAAAAGGCAAGAACAAGCCTCGTCGTATAGAATACGCTTAAGCATTAGAGCAAATATACGATTACACATCGCACAATGATGAGGTTTCAAGAATAAGTAGGCCACATCTCTTTCACAGACTTCGATTCATTATTCAAATATGGCTAAGATGTCCTTCAGAAGGGCACACAAACGAAAACGAATCAATAACTGGTTTAGTGGGAATGCAATAATCAGGATAAGCACTACTATCATACGCAGCCGTTAATAAGAGATACTGCAACTGCTGACTCTCAAATACCTATTAGAGAAAAGAAAGCAAACATCTGTAGCTCATTTGAAAGCACCAAATTTATTGAAGAAAATGGTCGGGAAGGGTTCATATAAACACGAATGTACGCACACGGGATGTATGTACCTTCTCAGAGTTTAAATAAGGAGCAAAGTATATTCAAATCACCTAAAACGGAAGTCACCTTCATAACAACGCTGTCTATGTCACATCATACCTTTTAACTGGCGAGAAATGGAGCGAAGAAAGCGACGGAAGATCGGCTGGGTTAGCATTCAGAGTTCATCCTCATTCTACCTCCACCATCCTCCCTTCCAGAATTCTGCGCAAAGATTTGTTCTTTCTAATCTACCCTCGGCCTGGGATTTAGATGACTAAAATGCCCGGAAAGCGAATTTTCACAGCCTGTAGGTTTTCTACCAATATAAGAAGACAAACAAGGAAAATATAAACAGCCATTATAGCCGAAGGATCTTTTGAACCCTTCCGCATTTGCATCACGAGGAGCGCGGGGGAACGTGCGGTGTTCAACAGTAAGACCGGAAGAAAGATCAAATGTTGTGCAACATGTCCGACGAAACGGATAAAGATGTGCCATAAGTGACAGACACTTTCCATAGGGAGTTAATCTAAACACATCAGCTGATGGCGCCTAAAAAACATTGCCCCAACCACCTCTCGCAGCATCCTTAAAGCAAATCCTACTACTCTGTAGCCGCATTCTAAAAACATCGTGCAGAGCGCACCGCTGCTTTGCGCGAATCAATCCTTTGCACTTTAGCCACGGTGAGTGTATCCAACGAATCGTGTTCCAACCCAACGGTACGCCGAGACCGCAACTTCGTAAGAATTGCTCATCTATCGCTGTCTTATGTCAACACGACACTACTGCAATTGCATAAACCACATAAAAACAAACCATCGATAAACAAAGCGTTGTCCCATTATCAAACCTTAGCGGTGCGACATCCCCACTACCATGGAAGATAACCACAACATAAACACCCTTCCCATTGTAACCTGTACGCATGAGTCCCCTCTCTCCCTGGGAAGAGACTATTGTTTCCATAATATCGTATAGGAAACGCCATAGACGCCGATAAATGAGAAACCTTTGCGTAGGCTATGCTGGACACGGCATAGTGCTGAGGAGAGATTAGTGTTGTTGTTGAAGTTAGTACATCCCCGTTAATGTGTTTTGCATCCAGATGCGCCGAAATGCGTGAAGCCAAACGTGGAAAATTGATTGGCGCAAAATGCTTCATCATAAGCTCATTGCCATCCAAACTACCTTCGTGCATTACGCTTCATCTCGGCACACTCCAAACCACACAACTGTATGCAGTTGCACTGCGAGGTACGCGGAGTGCGCTGATACATTTCACGCTTCAAGCAAACGATATTTCTACTTAAAGGCACCATTCCGACAGTATCACAAAATATGACAACAAAATTGCTCCCCACCGTACAATGCAACCCAAGGATACTGAAAAGAGATTCAAAACGCCCCCCCCCCCCCACTGTTTTGACAGGCTCATTAATCACAACTTGAAACAACTGCAAAAGTGTTTAACCAAATTTCTTTCTCATCCATAACAAATCGAACAACTCCGCATATGCTTGAAAAGAATAAAACGGCTGTGTCATTATTATGAGGCATACTAGTTTCAAACGTCTACAGGTCGAACAAGCAAGACACATCCACAACTCACAAATACATAGATACAGGCATGGACATATTGATCTACAGACGGACAAAGACATTCATACACAGACACACAAAATTTGCGAAAGGGATGGAAATGCAATGCTTATGCTGCTCACCAAACCTCTTCAGGCGTTGTAGTGCAGCACCACCGAAAGAGTGCAAACAACTTTCATTTGGTGTAATTCTTCTGCCGATCTTTGCAAACTATCCTCTAATTTATGAATGCTCTTCCCTCCTACAATTAAAAATTTAAAGCGGCTAAATTTCAAGCACTGTCGATCAGTGAACCTGCATACTCAACACAAACTTGAAGGAACGAAGATTGAGCATGCTTTCAAATATTTCTTTGCCAACAAGCACACATTTTAACGACGTCGACAGGATGGATGGACGAGGGAAGGGGAAAGCCGAGAAGGATGACGTAGAGAGGAGAGAGGGATGGAGGGAATCCTTGACAGTCATAATTTGTTTCATTGTACGGCAAATGACCAAGGATGAGAGAGATGGGTTCCTCTCCAGCAAAATTCCATTGCCTAAGTTATACTGAAATTGCTCGTTAATGTACTTCATTCGATAAAAAGAGTGCAGCTCCAAGAAGAGCCTCATTTCAGATCACGATCTCCTTCATCGCAACTGTTTCAGCTCATAGATCTATCACATAAATGGTTTCTAACATGTGATAACTTTTGGTGTTTCATAAATGCCTTAAACACAACACCCAAAAGAGTGCCAAGATGCAGTCAACAATAAACCTCAATTCGATAGCCGTGTACGGCATTGCTCGTGCCACTTCGCTTCAAGTTTGATGAAGAAACACGAACACTAACATATGCAGAGCAATAAGGACGAAGAGAAAAGGGAAGAAGCAAGGGTAAGAGAGAGTTGAGAGAGGATGACTTAAAGAATGAAGTGGGCTGGAAAAAACAGCGATAGGCTTTCCGTTATTGCAAGCTTTTGAGTGAACGTTGAGCGTAAACTAAACTTGCACGCTGGCTAGCTGAGTGACGTTAGCCGAACAAAAACAACTGGCAAGTAGCAAATCTCGAATTAATCACACTGCACGCACACATAAGAACAAATAACGTCGGAAACGATGAACGAATTCCCTTTAAGGTTGCTTCAATAGCACATTTTCACAGGTAGAGTGATGTTATCACTGCAACGATACTGCAGCAAACATTGTTCTTTCTCTCTGAAATTTGATGCGGCTTTCCATTATATGGAATGAACACTTGCACGTGTCACAATGAACATAAATAATGCTTTCATAAATAAAGAGTGTGGGAGAACAATTCTACAGAAAGTGAGAATGCAATTACAGACATTGTTTACATAAGCAGATGTAAGAAAAATTTTAACTGGACCTTCAGAAAAGTGTGCTTACTTCCACATAGTGAAGTTATGAAGGAAAAATTAGAGTAGAAATCAAGCGATAGCCTTCGAGCTTCACTTCAAAGAAGATTGCCGGACAAAGGATATGTAGGGAGAAAGATCCAAAATTCAAATAGTAGGAAAAGGTGTCAAGAGAATTGTCTCTGCATCATATCAATTGAGTGAAAAAAAAGTAAAGCGTGAAACTCAAGAATCGAATGTGTACACGTATGTGTGTGTGTGCGCAAGGTGGGGGATGGGAAGGAGAAAAACGTCGGGGCGAAGGGATAGGAGGTGGGTGGGGAGTGAAAGTAAGGGAGCTGCAGAAGGTAGAGAGCGTTGCCATGAAAAAAAAAAAACGAAAAGTAAAAGATTCAACTCAAAAATACAAGTATACTTAATGTTTTCGTTTTCACGAATGACTTCTGCAAAAGCGATCGGCTTATTCAGGGCATCAAGAAATGAGGTATAAAAGCCAAAGCCCCTCTCATTCTAAACACAATGAATGAATGAATAAATAAATAAATAAATAAATGAACCGATGCGCTCGGAACACTCACCAATAAAAAGTCTTGTATCTAGAAAATAGTGGTTGTTTCAATTTTAGTGATATTTCAACTGATGTTATACATACTGATCCAACGAGAAGTATCCGCTTACCATATCGGATATCAGTACTACCGAAGTGTCGCAAAAGAAAAGACTCCGACGCTACATACAGAAACATTCTACTACAGAACCGCTATGTAATTCTTTTTATATCACCTCCATATCTCAAGTTGTGCACTATAAAAACAATAAATTCTTAAGAGGCAATACCTCTCTTCATTTACTTTTTTCCTTCCTTTCCCCTCGCCTCTCTTCTCTTCTCCCCTTGAACAACAAAAACGGAGAATTAAATCGATGGGGAACTCTTTATCGATACAAATGAAAAGAAAGAAAGCAACGGCTAAATAATCTAACTTGCAACATATAAGAAAAAGAAGGAAGCCTCAAAGCCATGACACCATGCCCAATGCCCGTCACAACTCCCTAAGGCTCATTCGATCATCAAAGATCACAGCTAATCATGTTACAACAGGTGATTCCCTTGGTCGTTTAAATAAACAAAAAAACATGATGAATTACGGATAAAAATAATAGGGTTTTCTCAACTGCTAATGACAACATTTTGAACTCGGAAAATGCAGCCGAATGCGAATAAAACATATGAAGTGAAGCGGTAATGTGACTAAGGGAGAGGACAGGCCGGATGACCTGTGAAGTGATCCCCTTCGGAGAGTTTACGGAAAAGGGTGGAACAACGTTCGTTCTTCCAACATCAGAGAATAAAATTTATAAAAGAAAAAACTGCGTGGAATTTGAAATAGGACTTTCTGAATCTGATTCTGCCAAAGTAAAAACACATCCGTCTTATGCCGCTTCCCGAAAATACGACCGGTCGAAATGTGCACTGGTAAAGTGAAAGAAGAGCAAACTGAATCTATGAAGTAATCCCACCCGTCTTCTCTCCCCTCCCTCTCCTATCAGATGGCTTAAAGTAGAACCATAAACACGTGCGCAATGGAAGCGTTGTTGACGTCAGCACTAGCATGAAGCCATAAGATTGGCTCTAAAAAACGAAAACAGCACCGATATGTAGAGTGTCACTGCCTCTTTAGAACACAATTGAACACGACACTCGTTTTACTTTCTTGTCTAAGAAATGCTCGCAGTTCACTCATAAAACTGTTTTTAAAGCGTAGGGGAATTCTTCAAAATAAACAAAACACAGATAAATGTACTTCATATGTTGTTTCAATATACATAAATGGAAAGTGCCTTAACACGGCAATGAAGTGCCCCTCCTTCTTTCTCATGATAGAAAAAATAATCGCGAATATCTGCTAAAATATCATCAACCTCTCCAAAAATGCATACGAATGACGTCATACATATATAAGAGATCGTGAAACGTCAATTTCTATTACGTTCCATAAGACACCTACCAAAAGGCTGAAAACTATTTATTCAGCCGTTGATAAATATCTGATCGAATATAGGTGAACTGTTTCGTAAAATTCACAGTCTCGTGGGAATGCTGTTCATTCCATGAGTGAACGCTTTGGAAAAGTTGTAATTTTTCGAAAATGTTGGAAACGTAAGTTAATAATCGTTGTTCAACAACAAACACAAGTATTTAAATGATTCGTGGCTGGCATGAATCAATTATCGATTATCAAAAAAACGAAATGCGACCGAATGAGTAAGAAAGAGCAACCTATGCTGCTCCTTCATCGCGAGATAAGACGTTTTCATCGAGATGTTATGCACATAGACGCTATTATTTCTAATCAGGCAAAAGGAAATGAACGTGTACACGCGATGACGTTGCAATACGCAATGAATCAGTGTGCAACAAGCGCCTATCGATTTCACCTTTAGAAACATTTTAACTTCGATCCCCTAGCAGTTTCAGCGTCCGATGCGCTCATGCTCGCCGCCGTCTCCTAAAGCGCACTCGCAGACCCAATTCACCCCCCCCCCCCACCAAAAAAAAAAGTCTCTATTAGTATACGTTCAACGCCCATAGAAACAATATCCCACAATGTTGCGTTCAAGTAAGAAGCAGGCACACACAATCAACACTACTATACGGAAACGAGTACATTAAAGATATACTTGGCACTGTAGAGGGAAAGAGAAAAAGTAGCAAATCATTTCTTCGTCTATTTCAAATATCCACGCTCACTGCATCAATTACATCCACAGTTATGTTTCATATACCTAGCTGTTGCGTGACAGAAAACAATTTATTTTTCGAACTTACTTCAAACATAGCCCTAAACAATATTTTATGCAAAAAGGTCTTCCAATTTCGCTTGGATATGAGAAAAACAAATGAAATACAATCCCACCCTTCAATACTCCGTTCTCCCAAAACAACAGAAAAGTCAGGAAAATTGTATCGATTTATAACACTTAATAAAAATTCTTAAATGAAGAAAAAACTTAGTAATATAAAACTATTACAACATAATAAAAGCCACGAGTATAGCAATGCTTTGCTTAGAGCGAAGTAAACTCGTCCTATCATCAACATTACTTTATTGCAACACTAAACATGCACTTGTCACGAATGCCGCTCAAGTGAGAGCTGTTTTCGCTATTTAGCTCCTTATATCTGATATCATTTACTTCAGTGGTGATTTATGCATTTATTTACTATTTTTCATAAATTCTGGGAAGAGCGCTTTGTGGCGGTCCGTGTCTGTGCATCGATGTATATGCACTTAGCTCTGTGGGAGCAGCGAAGGATTTTTCTATCGCAATATACGCTGAACGCTGGGAAAAAAAGAGCTATTAAAAGTGTTTCACGAAATAAATTACTATTTCGGTGAAGCAAAGCTAACCCGCCACTTAATTTTGTGGCTTAGACTCAGGGCGTTGTCTTCTGCACCGAAAGGGTTCACATAAAAAGAACAAAGGAGTCCGTTATGGAAGAGCTAGGAAAGCTTCCACCAAAAACGAAGAAAGAATAGAGAGGAACAGTCAAAACAAACAAATAATTTAATCATACTGGGTTCAAATAGAACTCTCCGTTTAAGTTTGTGACTTTAGAAGTTGGTTTCTGAGATGCAAGTTACTGAACTGATAGAGTAACTTCCGGTCTGGAAGCCATAAGCGACTTACCATTTCGAGAACATTTTCTGTTGAAAAGAAACAAATTTCCGAACGATTCGTTATGCAGTTGTCAACAACTTTCAACATGCATACTGAAGATAAACCTACAATGTGCTAATACAGACAGCATTAAACAAAATCGTATCACTGATTCGCATATGCGGGGATGTATAACTTAAGAGTGCGCAAGATAAAAGATGTCAAGCAAGACGTGATATTTACTGGAACAATGACGCACTTCATAGCAGCCGAGTGACAAGCTAAAGTGAGGGAAGGCACTAATTTGAGAAAGTATAAAGGACAACTCACGAAATACACTATGATGTAATTCAAGTATATTTTAATAATTTACTCGAAAAATAACGCACAATATAGACATATTTTAATGAAAACTAATTATAATAAGTCACTTTATAAATATGACTGAAAAAATGCATAAACAAGGTGGAGCACAGTTTGATAAGAGGTTGAAAAGATGAGAGAATTTAAGAAAGAGCAACACAAAAAACTTTAGCTCTTAGTGAGGAAACAAAAAGATGCCATTGTTTTGAAAAAAGAACGTCGAGTTATTGAAAACGTATACATTCTTTTAAATTGCCAACGTAAATGAAGAATCAAGAACATTACCAACTTTAATAAACCTATTGTTGCTTGCTCACACCCTCGATTTATATCCAATATTTCCGTTAATAATTATTTTTATCGCAATTCTACTTCAGCTATGAACGATTTTCAATGATTTCAACATGACAATATTTACAAATGAAAACCGCTTTAGCAAAAGATCAAAAAGTAAGCCAAGAAATACTCGAAAAGACAACGTATAATCTGTTTTTGGCAATTGGATGGCGAATTAGAATTATCGAGTTGGAAAAGCAAAACGAACTGAATGAGGAACATATCGAAAATGGGCAACCGAGAATGTCGAAAAGCTTTCCTCTACATTTCCAACTAGTCATCGCTACCTACCACATAAATTTTATGGACCAAATTTTAGCGTTACAACAACGAGGAAGTGATGAAACTCAATTCTTGGTAATGTCTCAAAACGTGGAAAACACCGAGAATGCACTTCTTATCTTTCTTTTATATAAAGTAAACAAACCGGCCTATGAAACAAAACCCTTTCTCTATTAAACCTCCTCGAATAGACGTTTGTTCCTGTTACTTGCGAACACAAAATACCCAATGAAACATAAATACCCATCCCTAATCTCGAAGTGAATGCATTATCTGGCGTATTTGCATTCTGAACCCAGAGAAGTGCTAATAAACGTGACGTTCTAAAGGATCTCAATAGCGAACAAAAGAAGATATCTAGAAGCATAGGCCCTCTCGTTAATTTTCCTCAAACATACGACCCCGTTTCTTTTCCGTCTCGAAAATGTATTCGTTCTGAAATTCCCAACGAGTACTCCTTCCCTTTCCTTCTTGTTCATAAAATTTCTCGAGTTTTGATCACTGTAAGCCCCAAGACCTGCAAACGAAGAAATACGGCATTACGCAGAACACTTTCGTGAACGAAGCGATGACAAAACAGTGGATCGATGGATAGAGAATGACATTCAGAACAAGAGGCCACAGCTGGTCTGGGCAGTCAACCCGCGAGTATCGCAGTGAACTTCGCAATTGAAATATGAGAACACGCTCGTCAGCGCAACCCCCGCAATGTTTACCTCAGAAGAAAAAAAAAAAAAAACAGAAAAAAAGATAGAAAAAAGGCACTCACAACCAGCACACCTCAAGAAAAACTTATCAACATATGAAGAATCGCAGAACCTTCGAGAGTTGAACTCGAAACCTATATGATAATATTTGGAGCATCTGGTATGCCTTCAAATGAAAGCTACTAATCAACGATACACTTGACAAAACATCACAACTTCGGCATGAATTTTCCCAGCAACTATAATTTACACGTCAAAAACCGTGGCATATGCTATTGTAAAGAAAATATTCGGGGAAGGAATCCTATTAGACGATGGAAAATACGCAAGAGAAAAGGTTTATTAGAAAGTTGCCAGTGCTAAAGAACACTTTCTAGTGAAGAGACGGAACAATAGGAGATATATTCGAGATTACTTGCAATACAATAAGACAGCAGAGGAACGATAAAAGTGATAGTGTTGCCATGCAACACAACAAATCACTCACTGCACATAGTTCGCTACATATTTGCATATAGCGTAAAGATGAAACGTTTATCGACCGAAAGGAATGGAACTGTTGCATTGATTTCTAAACGAAATCAGCTGATTGCATAGGATTTCCTTGAAGAGCACAAGAACGAAAACAAATTTCGTTATTTGATGATAACGTCTATTAATTTGCATCAAAATTTTCACGGAAAGCGTTTCAAAAAGCCAGAGCAATCCATTCGACCAGTAAAAACAATGATGCAAATGTTCTCATATTTTCAAAACATCAAATCTAACATCTCAAAGAAACGTTGATTGACATACGAGCAAATTTTATGATGGCGCGGCAAATTTAATGCGAATTTCGCCTGAATGTATTTCCCATCTTATTGACAAGTTGGATAATTCTCTAAGTAAGATTACCCTTTTAATGCCTCAGAAATAATGAGTTCCTACAGGCACTTATTTGGAAGCTTTCGCGTTTTCGAAATGATTTCATGCTCACAAAAAAAAAAAAAACAAAAAAAAACTCAAGACATAATTGAATTACTCTGATCATATTTTTGAGTGTGAACAGATGATGAATATAAACTATTTTAACCCATTTCATCCCCCCCCCCCCCCCCACCTCTCAATACCGCTTATTTTCCTTGCCATATAATCCTGAGCAATTAAGAACAGAGAAAGGCGAGCTTTGATTCTAGACTGCACATTGATGAGAGCTCAACTGTGCACTGCGCGATGCAAAATGTGCAATCTATGATACAAATTAATTAACTATGAGAAAAGAAATGCAACGAAGATTATTATGAGAGCAATGATCTTGGAAAAAGAGACAAACCAAATGTCATTCATCAACTAATATCATTTGTTGTAATAAAAACGTGGGCATAGCTTGTGCATACACATGTAATTTCGGCTAATAGTGGAACAAATATTTTCATGCATATGCATATTTACACATCAAAGTGTGTGCATGAGTTTTTTTGCGGTGAAAGGGAGGAATGCAGCTGAAACCAACTCGAGGAACATTTCCCACCACAAAATCACTGGAAAATATCGTGCTCTATGATCGGTTAACTACCGAATCCTAATAATGAAAAAAATTTCACTCAGCGATTCAGATACTTCTATCGACTCATAATATTTTCTTACTTAAATTATCACTACGTGAACTAGATATTGATCGAGTGGAAGACTTATATTTTTGTTTTACGATAATGCATAGATTCGACGTATTGAATGAAGGAATTTTAAAGACTTCTTTAGATTACTTATATAAAACTTCAGTGGCAACTTGATTACCAAAAGAGAAGTCAAAAATTTTACTGCGAAGGCTGAAAGATGGCGTCTGCCGATTTCTCCTTCCTCCTGCTCCATTTCCCCCTCCCGTTCACATCCAGCTATTCAAACAGTCTTGAAAACTCAAAATGAGTTGCGACGCGCGATTGCAAAGATCTGGGAAGCTCACGAGTCTCGAATATAAAATGCCTTGAGAGCGGCCGAACACAGAGATTTGTGAAGCAAAATATGTAGGCACTACGAAGGTTACGGGGAAAAAATTAGGAGGAGATGATGTGGCTAAGGATCTGAGATTTCTCTAATAAACTACCGATCAGCCCGAATGTGGCAGAAAATTGAAACGTGTGTTACAAAATGAAACAGGCACTGAAATACAGATCTTTGGGCTATCCGATGTGAGGTAAATTAATATTCAAAAACATCAGCAATAATTGAAGGGAAATGAAACGTTTGGGATAAATATATGATATTTAAAATTTACAAATGGCAATAATGAATGTGAATAACGCTCGTTTAAATTCAACCTTCTAGACCCCTACCGCTTCTTAGCTCTTTTGACGTAGCCACATGCCAAAAATACTTCAAACGCAATTTCGGTAGGACACTTAAATGAATGTTTTTGGAAAACCGCTGAAATATTTCGGTCACTGAATGGCCATCGTGCGATGAGTTCATAACTAGAAAACTATGCGACATGCTACACATCGCCACTCCAGAATAACCTTTCAACCCCCAGAAATCACATGATGCTCCCTACTTTCGTTGGTCACGTTCTCAAAAATTCAGCCCTTGTGTCGTTTCGTTTAAAATGAAGTGGTATGAGGAATAACTGGGAGGTAAAAATGGATCAACTAGGGCATAAAACACCACATAACCTCCTCTCTCCCATTACACAGCATAATCAGTAGGCAAAGCACAGGATATGGAATGCTCCACTTGGCAAACAAAGCATCGATTAAGAAGTGTTTGCTATGTGGAAGTCACCTGACCTTGCAGACATCAGTATGAAGCTAACAAGCTGTTCGCGTGGATCAGCTGGCGGCAAACCAGATGATAAAAAAGCAAGCGAGGATGAGCAGCGGAATTAGGCATTAAATAAACGACGTGGTGCAATGCGATAGAGGGAAAAGATAGAGAGATAGTCACACTCGGATCCCGAAAAAGGGATAAACAAGCCCAACTGCCAGCTGCTCAGAAACAACCGAGCCAACAACACAGTCACAACGCGTTCAAATTGATAAGCCGACAGATGCGACGGGCTTAATTTAACTCCTTACGGCAGTCAACAATCCTCGCTAAAACACTCCGCTGCACAGCACGTTGAAGGGGTGGGATGGGGCATCACAGTTACAATAAGACTGCGAGGCACACCGTATCCATGGGCTCGACGACTGTTCACCTCACCGCGATAATGAAACAACTTCAACGTTGAGGCATATCATTACCACATATGTAAAGGTTCAGCCACCACCGAAAGCATTCAGTACAACCTACGTTGAAGTTTGCTAAAGGCAACTGCCGATCTCATCCGTATATGATACTGCTGAGCACGCGAAGCGATTTATTCGCCCCATAAGAGTGCACCCCTCAGGCTTAGAGTGCCCACAATCCATACCCTCGCCATTGTTACCGCTCATCTCAACCGATGAGATGAAGATAAATGTTGAATCGTATTCTGCTCGTTTTGGGACATAGATTTATTCGCTTTCTAAACGAGTGAAAACTCCAATGCTCCAACGATGCAAAAAAAGGCGAAACAAAAAAGAGACCGTATTTTATCGAATAACAGAAATTCTGTCGGAAAACGTACTCAAGGCGTAAACGTAAAAATGCGCATTAGATTGTGCGAGTTTAATAACCGCCGTACAGCAGTGCCCTTTTCATCACATTCATGAGCTGGTGGGCAAAAAATGATTCCCAAATGGGCAAGTGCAAAGTATAAATTTCATCAAATGAAAGTCTCATTTATCAACGCGCCGATGAGTTTCAAATTATAAAACAATATTCAACAATGCGCTTTATCCATATTACATTTGCTCACGTCAGTTTCTCCAGCACTCCAGTCTCTTCCAATTCTGTCTCAAGAGAACAGATCACTTAAACTCTTTGAAATCTGTGAACCATAGAAATATAAAAACGAAGTTTTAAAAAAGCGCCTTCTATAAAGAATTGAAAATTTTAAATAAAAAATAACATGAAAAATACATTTGTACAGGAAAGGTAAATTACCAGGCGATCATTCCTGCCGGAAAATCAAATTCAAAAACATTGAACTCTTACCACCGATAGTTGCGAGATACATTATATGGTCCGAATATGTTAATAGTATCGTTATCTACGATATGTATCAGTGTGCACAGTTCAGTTGTTTGAGATGAGAACAGACGGGCACGTTTCCGATTAATGCTTTTTTTTTTTCAATAACGCAACTTCCTTTGTGATTTCACCAGTGCGCTTTTTGATTTGCAACGCTTTCTTGCAAGAAAGCAACTGCTTTTCACATTTTTTCTTTAGGCTTTAAATCCTTTGACTGAAACATTGATTGATCTGCGAGATCAGGGACAGGAATGCTTATAGATGAACCAACAATAAACAGCAGTATTCTACCACGAACAAAAAGAAACACACCTAGATCCCAAGCGAAACGAAGAGGTGGCGGTGGCTACAACCTCACCCTCTTCAACCAGCCCCCTCCCTCCTTCTACAACGATCGCACGCTCATTTCAAATCAATCAAAGAAACACCCAAACCTGCACCTTTTCCAGAATATTCATTATGAGATAATCTTGCTTTATAAATTTGAAAAAAAAAAAAGAGAAGAAAGAAAAATCTAACAGCCAATCAAAATTGGCTATGAATTTCCAAAAAAAAAGAAAATCTCGCAGCTTGGCTTACGAATATTTTTAAATGGCGAACAAGTGGCGTTATTTCTTAATGACATCAACATTTCAAACAGCTGTCACCGCCTCGTAATAAAAAAAAGGAAGTAGAAAAGCGGGTAAAAACTTCAGAAAGCTTTAAACGCCAAATGAATATTCCTGCCGCGTAAGTTTTTTGTATCGGCAATCGATGAAAACATAGTGGAAAAAAGAGAATGAAGTTTGTATAAAACTTGGGCAGTTGTACGCATTATAGTAAATCTATGTCACTGCATGTATGCACAGCTTTCGTAGCAAACAACGACCACGTCATGCAATACTCACTTCTCGTTCATCGCCGATTTGGTTGAAACTGCGCATGCCTCGTCCGAATTTTCTATATTTTCTATGACAGTCTCAGCAAAATAACAGATTAAACATCTAGGCGATAGTCTGCAGAGATCATTACTTCGAATTTTGCGTATCAAAAAAGTTACGACCCCTATCCCTAGCAGACAGAGATCGAGAAGTCATCTTATTGTGAGTGGAAAAACCAAGGGGCACCAAAAGAGAACAGAACGATTGATGGCGATTCTAGAAATCAGCGACCGATTGAATGTTAACTTAGCTATTGGTGCACTGTACCGGACGATGTACTAAGCATCCACATTCAAATGTAAAGCGTAACGAAATACGAATATGATGCAACAGCACTCACTGATGCACACAACAGCGAAAACCGCAACAAAAGCAATAAGCGCCAATTTGCGCACCAAACACTTTGCCCACATCACACACTGTGATAGCCATGGGAGAACAACATCTCCACCCTTAAAAATATCCCAATTGAGCGATAATCTCGCCTATGATTATTTTTCGCTTTGCCTAATTGCAAATATAGATGACTTTCTGAACAGCGAAGATTTTAATCCCGGTTAAGTGCAATGACCACTTTCGAAAATGTCAACGGGTGCCGAAAACAAAAGGGGGTACGACAGTTTTTTTTTTGCGATTTAACGCGCCCATGGAAAATCCTCCCTCAGATGAATTCATCCCGCTTGAAACACTCATACTGATGCAAAACATTGTCAGGATCGCAATTTTGATCGAAAAAAACTGTTAAGGAAATTTCCGGGCGGTGTTCGCATTTTCTAGAGTACATAAAAAGTATATTTCATACGAAGTAAATCAAAAAATCAAATATAAAGCAACAATTATATAACAAATGATTAACTGTCGCAAATTTGTAAACCACCGTGTGAATTGGATGCCCGAGAGTGGGAAGAGTGCAAATCATCTCAACCGAAACTACCCAATTTTTGGACACAGATCTTTGACAATAAGTGAGTGTTAGGAAATACTTGTGAAGCTTCATGATAATCTGATAATTCTGAACGGTGGAAGCAATATCCTATACTAGTGAACCCAAAGCCAGCCGCCTACTGCTGTATAACCCAACACCAATTCATATTAATGCAGTAACATCTATTCTCGACCGTTTCGATTTTTTTCATGGATAATGATGAACTGAGCTATATATAATATGGCCCCCAAATAGTAACAATTCGCCTCCTCAAATGAACCACTTAATGAAACAAAATCAGATATCATGAAAGAAGATCATCAGTTAAACTGACAAAACTCACGAAGAAGATGTAGATGGTGTGGACAAAAACTGATCCTTTTCAGACATGCCCTCGTACTAGCCCAGTTTTGTTGCTTAATAAGAAATGTAATTATATTTCTGAAGAAAAACAAGTATTTCATCTGCTCGGATGACGTGTATGCAACACTGGAAAGCAAATGAGGATAGAACGCTAGTCGTTGGTGGCAGATGGTGGGCCACAGCCAACTAAGATGGGATGGGAGACTGGATGAAGATGTGATGTGGGCAAACGGATGTTGCACAACATAGTTACCGGTCTGCACCCTGTGAGTCGCGCTCACCACGCGCGTTCCTATCTTGCATTCGCAACAGCAACATTGTAACGAATGAGTTTCGTCGTTAAACACTTTCCAGCGTTTCTTCTCAGCTCATTCCCCACAAGCGCAATCCCATCGGAAACCTGCAAACAAATCGACCATCAATCACATTAAGACTTCCTTTGGTGCTTCATAAAGCACTATAATCCCAGCGGCTGCTGTTCCGAAATGATTAGAAACGCTTCGCTGAAACAAGGGGGAGGGTGTAATTTTGAATAACCTACTTTTTAACTCCACCTCTTTCTTCAAAACTTTCAACCTTCCTTCTCTTTTTCCATGCTTGTCGAAAAATATGTTCGAGGATTCACTAACACCAATCGGACGATGTAGAGAACCCTTGACGTGCGCTATCAAATTGACCTACACCTTCGACCATCACAATTAAATACTCACAAGTTTTACTCAGACAGAGCGAAGAATAAGGAAACGAATCCTAACTGCCACGCGTATATATCGCACACAAATTTAGTAACAACAAACGGAAGAATTTAGAGTTTGTGCTGTATAAGACGATTACGTACGCAAAGCAGCGGCACTCGCAACTTATGAGTGAAATAATCATAGAAACACACTTATGAAAACACACTTGTGCGTTTCAACGACGAATACACTTCAGTAGCAGTTATCGATTATATATATATATATATATATATATATATATATATATATATATATATATATGTATATATATATAGAAAAACACCGAATCATTTGAAGCAAAAATTAAACGAGTAATAAAACGATGAGATTACTGAGAAAACTATACATGAAACCATTATTAAATAGCTAAATTTCCAGCTAACCAAAAGTCATGAAAAGAAGTCAAGAAAGCGTCGGTGATGCAACCGTAACAAAATAAGCCAAACATATTTGAATAATAGTTCGCATCGTTAAAAATGGTGTGCATTCCTGGCAAAGAAAGAATACTCAGTGAAAAGGGGACTACGAAACTTAATCGATTCTGCAGCAGAAAAGCGAAAAAATAATTGCAACAGTTGCATTTCTTCTCAATTTTTTTCTTTCTTACATGAAACTTTTTCGGTAAGAAGAAGGGAAACACATTCTGAAGCTTTAACTATCCGCCGCAGTGATGTTAATTCAATAAAAATTCAAATTGCAGCTTTAATTCACATTAACTCTGCATCGAACAGAGTCGGCTGAATGTACGCTGCTAAGCAATTGCTGAAAATTAACCAAAAAGTCGATAACGGCACGACTAAACATTTATTAAAAAAGAAAATACTTATTCGCCAATTTTTGGGTTGAAATCACTTCTACAGTTCGATTGTTGACCTCAGAAGACTGAAAGTTCCATTGTTTTCGAACGTCAATTAGGTGAATTAAATTGTTTGGCCTTTGTCACTAAAGAAAGGTTCCAACAATTCTTGTCACTTAGAGGCCAAATGTTGCAAGTTTCGAAACCACGACCATCCCCTTCCCTCATCCCAGCGGAACCTTCCAGCTCCGCATACATCTCGCAGAGTTCTTTATCTTGCTCAAGACTACAATCGCTTTATAGTGGCCAACGTCCCCGAGTGATTTGGATCTTGCGCGCTACGCAAAACAGGCAAAAACTGTAAACTTTACAGCAATAACATATAAAAATTGATCGACTCTTCCCAAATTTACAGAGTGAAATGGAAAACTGAAAAAGCGGGTCGGTTCGTTTACGGTGTCAAATTTAAACGCGAGCGTCGAATGTGTTCGACTTGCCGAAGAATAAGAGCTGCTCAAAAGCCGAAATGTTCAAGAGTTAGAGGTCGGCGACCGAACGTCAAGAAGTAAAGGTTGCCACGACAATCGATGAGGTCAACCTAAACGCAAATATTAACACTCATATTTGAAAAACATAAGCACTGGAAAATGATGAATACGGCAATTTTCTGAGAGCTTTAGAAAACAGAAGGGCACAACACTTTAAAAGGAGAAGAAAACTCCATTTGTTATAAAGAGTTGAGTTTTGCGGAGGTGAACGAACTTCCGCCCGAATACAACATAAGAATGAAGCGTTATGAAATCGCCGGATTTCGAAGCATTGGAATTTAATCGCTTATGAATGGTTCGTTTCGTATGCAATATCGATATCTCTTTGCGAATTGAAAAATGCTAGACACAATTCCAACAAATTACAACCAAATAAGCACCACAAAGAATGGAAATTTTTGTGGACGAGTACACATAGAAATGAAACCAACGCCTTTTCCCCTTAAGTGAAAACCATTCCTCGTAACTTTCATGTTCACATTGCCAACTTGCCAACAGCAATCTCTCACAAACTGCCAATTTCGCATTTTGAATTGTCGACATAAATTTTTGATAAAAGGTCAATGAGCAGCAAATTGGTGATTAAATTAGTGACCCATAAATTTTGGTCAAAAAAAATAGCGGCGAACTCTACAAAAATTTAAAGAGAGGAGATGTCCAGCGATATTCACCTCCGCGATACGATCTGCCGATATTTCACAGCCCAAAAGCCATATTAACAGAGATGTGCAGCCAGGCCAAATGGAAGCGTCCGCCCTCTTTGCAGTCCCAAATGGACGCCATGCCGACGACAAACAAAGAATGAATTTTTAGCGATCAATTCTATACTCGGAAACATATTGTGCTAGATGTCACCTGTGCTTGAGTTACAAATTACAACCACAGTTCATGACAACAATACACAAGCATCACCTCCTGCCAACCAACTCTACAGAAGAACCATTGTATAAGGAACGAAATTCGTGCTGCAGCCATGGGCTAGAACTTCCAAATTACGTTCGGAATGCAAAAAAATCTGCTGGAAAATCATTCGGTAAGCCTCACTCAGGCGCTCTAACAAACTCACTCACTGGTGAATGGAAACAGGAACAGCGGAGAGGTGCGGAGATCGTAGTGGAATTTGGAATCCCAAGTGGAGCTCACAAAAAAGGATAAACTTATCATTACGAGCACTGAGTTTTAAACGAGCTCAACCAAGGCGATATTCTCCTCACAGCTGAAATTTTCTTTCTACATGTGCCAGCCACTACGAGCATCAATCGACATAAACCATTTTAACGCGGCTGATCTGCAATTGCATTGAGATGTAGAAAGTGAAGTGAAGAAGTTTGCAGAGTTATCTCAACAGGTTGAGGGATAAAGAGAGTAAACAAATGAAAGAAGAGAGTTATCATAGGAATGAGTGTAAATTCACAAACGACAACCTAATAACCGACTCGTTTCAACGCAACCCAACTGCCATGCAAACAACCCATCAAACATTTCAACACTGTCTAGCTCTCACTTGATCGTTCATCCTCATATTCCCTCTCCTTCAAAGTGGTATCGACACAAATGAAAAATCTCAGCAACAGACTACATACTATATTCAAAAATACGCTTTCATTGAAGCGCACCTGCAAAGCACATTATTAGTGCACTGAAAGGTTGACTGCCACACTATTACTAAGGTTCATATTGTGTGGCGCGACGATGACTCGTACACCAACTAGCTCTCTGATGATGGGCATTTTCGTGGAACCTCACCCCACACATATGTAGGCCCAATGAGGTCATCCCATTGCTTATTCGAGTTCAGATCATTTTTTTGTGACGTCTCCCTCCACACATGCATTCCTTAGTTTCTTCAGTAAATTGCTTCCTAGTCCAGCAGCTAGTCTATTTTTAGTCGGCACTCACCACCAGGACCAATCGCTTCCGCGTGGAACACCAGCTTATACTTCTTGCTCTCTCTAAAAAACATGAGAGTATGATTCGTAGCACTGGCACAGGAATGGATATAAGGCATTATAACTGCAACCCTTATCTGGGTAAACGAAAAAGCTAGAATATGGTTGGAGGTTGGAGATCAATACAAAAACAAAAGAAATATCTCTAGAATAGTGCAATAGAGCTATAAGCGTAAAAAATAATTTTGCGAGAATGTGGAAATACCAGAGGCACTAAGTAATGAACGTTATCAACAGCTGATTGAAGGGAAACAAATGAGAGCACAATAAACGTACAGCAATCAACTATGCACAAAAAGCAAGCCTGTAATCACTTACAACACGTAAAACTAATCGAATTCAGAAAGAACTCGGAGCCATCCCTTTAATTAAGTGAAACCCTCAGCATCCTAGAATCCATCGTTAGGCTTCATCGATGGTAATCACTCCAACGTTGACATTGTTAAACGATCTAATGGCACAATACTCCCCCCCCCCCCCCTCTGAATTTGTTTCTGGACAGCTCAAAAACTTTCCATGAAATTGTTCATGCTTAAGTGATACTTTTTTATCGCAATTTTAATCGAAATTTGAAGCTCGACTTCACAACGCCAGTGGCTGTTGAGTGTACATCCTGAAAGCAAGTGCGACTTAGACTTCATGCTGCACTCAGCTTGCTGCTAAATCCATCACGGTAATTTAGGTCAGATCTGTGAACAGAAGTTGGGGTCCCATGGTGGGGCGCAATAATTACATGAGCACTGGAAGCCATTTTCTATGGTGACGATTTGTTATAGTGACTACAACTCATCTGCACGACGTTCAACGTGCTTGAGCTGGAAGTATTTCATAGATAGAAATATATATATATGCATACACATCACCTACCTACAGCCACGAAATGCAGAAAAATAATATTAAAATATAACAACAGCACTCAGTTTTTAAAACTCAGTACTTAAGACTGAAATTCAAGGCAAACGGTGGATAGGTGCATCTAAATAATTGTCGTATCAAACTTTCATCAGCACTCTCCCGATCGTTTCATCAATAAAACTCGAGTTGGGGAAAATGCAGCAAACGATTAGGAATGGGTTATCGGATATAATCGCGTTATAGAATTTAGAAGTATAAGTAGAACACCTTTCGAGAAAATCACACTAAGTTAGGAAGTGAAAAAGGCGAAAACATGAAATAAAGAATCGATTACTGATACTCAACACGCTTACAATGAAATGCGTAATCGATGCGAGAACATGTGGGGAAGATCGACAAGTTTTACAGCAAGTATACACTCATCGCACATTCCACCGACACCTCATACAACTCATGATGATCGTCAACTACCGACCTCGAGGTGCCAACTACCGACCTCGAGAATTCAGCTCCACCAAACGAAAAGACAGTCTAGAGGACGCGAAATGAAAGGGACGCGCAAACCGATCGTCGCCATGTGCTCCGAGCATCCGCCGCAAAGGCGTCCGTAATGCCGCATACGCACGCGTCGCTCGCTGTCTTGCTAGGCAACAGCCGCTCGCGTTTGCAAAAAAAAAAAAATCGACCGCGCTTGCGCTCTCTGTATCTCTTCAGATACCATGCTCTAGAGAGGATTTCTGTTCATGCGCAAGCCATTCCAAACCACTAACGTTTTGAAAAGCAACTATGGGAAGTTGGAGTGCATGGATTGTTGCGCTTTTGAAATTTTGAAGTGAGTGGAGATATGTTTTCATTGATCTCCATGGGGATTGATTTTATGGTACCATCAAAGCCCCTCGCAGTATACGTTTAGTCGATGAAATATGAAACAATGATGTTAGTATGATGGAAGTCAGGTAACGTGAAACTGGACAGGGACAAGAGTCGGAAACTGTCTAAAAACATCGAACACCATCGTTGTCTAGAGACCTGGAAGGCGGTTCGTATAGAAACCCGCAACGGAAGAATATTCCAGGTTTCGCTAGCAGACAGTGACATCACACTTTTGAACAAGACGACGAAATTTTTTTCACAATAAAAAAGCATGGAACACGCGTCCGATAAAAGAAATATGCAACGAAGCAACATGAACATCCGTAATCGTAAGCAGAGCACGGAGCCATGCATTTAAAATCCAAAGGAGCAAATGAATAGTAGGGATCGTGAAGAATGCAGACATGAATATGCGAAAGTAACAAAATGGTTACAAGGAAAGGATATCGCAACCAGGTGGCACTGCTCTAAGCGCCGCTTAAAAACACGAAAAGTTATCGCTCATAATCACATGACATGGAAAAGAATTCAGAGGGGGAAAACAGGAAAAGCAAATGAATTGAGCACGTCGATTCGATCCGCTAATTGCCTTTCAATTTGGAGAGGATGTAGCCTCGAGGTGTGAACTGTATGAAAAAGAGCGTAATTTCGTACTGAATCTCCGAAAGACTTTTAACGATCTTGAAACATGACTGTAGATCGAAGTGAGTTCCACGCTACCAAAGTTTTAAATCGAAAATAACAAGCTGCTGCTCATAATTAGGCTAGAATGGTCCATGAAATGCCTTTCTAAAAAGCCGCCTTAGTGAAGCATCATTAAACTTTCTCAATTATCTCGATATCCTTTTCCACATACGGCGACCAAACTTCAGTATAGTAATCCAAAAGGAGATGACAGTATGCAACGAAAGCTTTCAAATAATTTCCTGTGCAAATGAACTACAAGGTGCGGAGAATACATTTCGCAAAACTTCAACGCAATAAGTGTGCTAGCTAAGGTCATACTCATATAAACACTCAATCCTTGATCAGATCCTTTGCAGGAAGATCGAAACCACATAAACGCAGAGGACATTCAGTCAAGATATTTGCATGTAAGATAAAACATTTTTCAACGGATCTATCAACTGTCATAATTGTGACCATTCAATCGGACGCTACTCACAGTTTACGGCCATTTCTTGCATACGCTGCGGTAATTCTCGAAGCATTTTCGAAATGCCACCACTTCATTCGCTTTTTGCCTATCTTTCTATAGGAAACGTTGCTTCGAAGCGATATGCTAAAGGTAAGTTATGAAGATAAGCAAAAGCGGTCAGTCGGATGGGCACGATCCAAAAGTGCATATCATAGCAACTTTTTCAGCGCGATTGCCCATTAATCTTTTCTCTCATCCACCGGTTCAAAAGTTTATGCGTGAAAAGTTGGTATCACTTTGTTCTCTTATAAATAGTGGAGGAGGTGACCAGTAGTAATGCATCTATGCTTAGAGGCTAATCATGAGGTGAAGGCCATACCTCTTCGTCCATTCTAACTTCCTGGTTCGTAATTTGAAAGTGAGTGGAGCCGGACAAAGTATACTTCATATGGATATTACGAGTTGTTGATGGAAACCTGTTTTAAATGGCGAGCAATTCGATCACCTTCTTATTGATATTTGGATGAATATGTAATTTTTTTGCTGGCCGAAAGAATAAGTTCCAGAATTTATAACACGTCCGAGAATTCCTGATTTTCCACTGTTACGAATACCAACTATGGTTATTAGGTGTAATTTGTTGTGCTGATGACAAATTTCTGTGAGAATCTGACTTACATGAAAACTTTATAAAAAAACTTTGTAAACAAAATTTTTGTCACCAACTCATTCATAATAAAACGTCGTAATCTTTTGTGCGACGATGAATTCAGCTGAAAATTGTGCAATAAGGTAGTGCTTTCATGACAGATTAGTGGCTTATAAGTCGGCTCCGAAGTTTTTCCACCCGGAAAGTTGCACTACCACACATTTTCCACTTATGAAAACTGATACTCTTATCGTTTCAGACATAGGCCTTCAGACCTTTATCATTTACAAAAACTTTGCCTTATCTTTTTAATGTGGGGGATGGGGTGGGGGGGGGGGGAGGAAGGGGCTGGGCGTACGCCGTTTATATGGTGCTACGCAAGAATAATGGCGGTCCAAAGTACCGTATGAGTGCATGGTCGAAAGTTCTAACGCAGTATTTAGACGGCGTAGAGCCGATATTTCTGTTATTGTTTACTATGCAAATACGTCATTATAAACTATGCCGTTTATTACTGTTTACTGAGTGAGTAAAACTTGCAACTTCACTAATGTTACATCTGTGCACTTCAATCGAGCAAGTATTTTATTTTCACACTTGGATGGAGCTTTTCAATATTTTTTGTTTTTAGTTTTTTAAGTATGTAAATTACAATAATTTTTTCGAATAACAGATGTCCACTTATTTGCATGATATCGTTGTACTAAATTCTTAGTTCTTAAATGATTAAGGGAGGCATTCTCGTTAGCTTGAGCAATTAGTCGAACGTTGAGTATTTTGATTAAAATTTTCGTCTTCTCAGAACTAATGATCGTACTTGCTATAAAATTATCTCTATTGCCACCTAGCTTTGGACAAATTCCAATAGTGCATAAAAAATTTATGTTCTGCGATTAGGCACAGGTTAATTAAATTTCCATAGTTTTTCATAGAAATTTCGTGATTCGGAGTCAGCATAACATTTTAGTGCAATTCTATCATAATTCAGTGCACAAAGTTGGGTAGAACTGGTTGACTTCCTTTCTATAACGACTGATACTAGTGAAGAATGCAATCGACTGATCTCTTTTACAGCAAAGTAAATTCGTTATTAACTGCCTTTATGATCGAAAGCCGTCTATGACATATATCCTCATCTCTTCCTGTTTGAAAAGTTTGAAGAAAATAACTTCTATTTCGTACTCATGAGGGTGTGATAATTTTGACTTCTTGAATGCGTGTGATGCTTGCAGGATGGGATTTCCTGCGAAAGATGTAGTTAAATGGGAGAATACCCCGGCATTGTTATCGAATAGGAGCAGCAACTGAGGAGCCTTTCTCTCTTCGACGAGGATCGTAACACGGAGAGCGAATCCGTATCCTATTTGTGATCGGCTTCATCGACATACTGCTTTTACATTGAGTCTTAGCAATCGAAACAGTCGTGTAAAAGATGCAGTGCTCCGATGAAAGGATAGTTGCATCCATGGGCACTTGTATTTCAATTGACTGTGGTCTAGGCCTTTTTCACACCTTGCTCCACAGTCGCTATATATCGCTAGTGCCTCGATGTACGGGTCCTCCCTCATATATGCCTTATTGAATGAACCAGGAATTACAGTGCTGAATGGAGAGGGGCATCACCGTTGCTCATTTTATTTGTTTTATTCGTTTGTATAATGCCTTTACACACACTGATTTTTTAATTAATAACTTAATAAATTAAAAAATAGTGTTCGGTTGCAGTAAAAATTTTGCTTGCCATTTTACGTAGCCAACAAAATGGGCAAAATAATTCATTTGCCAAGTAAATTTGGTTTATGCAAAAGTTTTCTTTTTCTGATGTTATGATTGTTTCGTTGTGCAAATTTTATTTTAGACAAGGCATGATTTATCGTTAGTTTCGCATTCTTTACAATAATATTGGCTATTCACTCAGATGCGTTGATTTTTGAACGTTTCACATCGGATTTAAAATACGGCCGCAACAAGATTTTGTTCTTTTTACTGTTCCTTTGATGGAATTTCGCCGCATCAGAAATAGAGGCAATGTATGAAACAACCTGCTTCTTGCTTCAGCTCGACATCATCTCTGCTACTACCTAGCTTCATGGAACAATCTGTATTGAGAACGTTATGTGCATCACTTACAGCCAATTCTTTGGGCAAATCGCTGCAGATGGTAACTAATGAAGATCGTATAGAAAAATGAATACTTAACACAAATTACTTTGAACTCTAGATGCTGCAAAAGGCCGATGTGTTATCACACACGCCATCCTGGTCTATCACTAAGGAGGTCTGATTCCGCTTTTGCTCTTTACTGACAAAATGATATGTCTTATATGGTATATCGCGACACTAATTAAAACTTAGGCGCAATTAAAGCGCAGTCAATTAAACGCATTGATAAGAATTTTAAAGGGGAAGGTGGGAGCGGGAGGGTGAGCGGGCGGAAGGGTTTAGATGAGGCATAATAATATATCACTTGCTAAACGCTACTTTCAGATAATGTGGAAGAGCTTAGCTGTAACCTGCGTATGCAAATATATACGCTGTCACTAAGTTTCTATTCTTGAAGATCTCGGCTCGTAGTGATGACATTAGGATTGCCGTTGTTGTCTGGTTGTAGTTCATTTAATGCCACTGTGCTCAATCCTAAAGCAATGAGAGTACTATCCACTAACTGCTGACCAACATTAATTGAGTCTGAATCCACTGGATGCTTAATCATCGAGAACAGCCATTTTCATCATTTCATATGATAATTTAGTGCTGTAATTGTCAGCATGCGGCATTAGTTTTTGCGCTATATTAATGAATTTTTGATTCATTCTGATGCTTCGGTTTCCTTTTATTTTAGCTCATCAGACTCGTCGGGTGTGGAATATATGTGACTAGTCGTTTTTTATTCTGCAAGAAAAAAAATGGAGATAGGAAATGATTCTTCAGATGGTTTCTAATTTTATTTCAGATTTTGCTACGTTTATTACGTTCATGCACTTTTAATTATACTTTAAAAACTTTCAGTTCTAATTTTAACAACAAGCTTTTTATAGTTTATATTCTTTAAGAAAGTAGGTATAAATGTCGATTTACAAGAAAATCTGCGAATTCTTTTCGAAAACTCAACGAAGATTTTTAATTTTTCAATGAAAGCTCGCACAGAGAATCTATCTCTTCAGAGACGTATGTTGGATGTTTTTGAGTTTTGAGCCAACTGAAGTCCGGCTCAGACTGAGAATGATAATGAGTGTTTTCGATGACCAATGAAAACTTGTCCGCAGACGGGGACGAGCCCGCGACCTCTCGCTTGCCGGGCGAGTGCTCTACCACTGAGCTACCTCGGACGTTTTCACTAGTCATCAACCTCGTGTTATGAAGTTTTCATTGGTCATCAAAAACACTCATTATCTTTAGAGACGTTTTAAAATCATTGAAGCTTTATCACACATCCATTTTAATTGTCTTTTTTCACTGTTCATTGTTTTTTCATCAAGTCATTGTCGTCATTAGAATATATTAGAATATATTAATAGATACGTCGTTACTATATTCTAATGTTTACTTTGTATTCTATGAGCGTTGGTTAGCTAGCTCGTAAACTATGTGCTTCGAAAAATGCTTTCAACTAAACAGTCGTTAACGCCTCGAATGGTTTTAAAGAAATTGTTGTAACAACAGGAAATTTAATTGTCTTTTTATATCTTCGTAATGACTTGTTTTGTTAAGCATTGTAATATCAAGTCTGGAAATCGTTTTTCATGCCATGCCTCAGTATGTACATTACTGGTTTATGCACAATCATACATCATATATACACAAACAAACCTTCATGCTTCATTTGCTGATGTGCTTTAATGTGCTTTCTGCTACTGCTCTTTCGATTAGCATATACTCGTGAAGAAAATCTACTCACTCAAACTTACCCGGGATAAGATGTGATAGAAAGTAAGGATCAGGATAGATCAGCCTGATCCCATAGCGTGCAATAAACGAGTTGAAGGGAATGTTCGAGAAAGAGTTAAACTTCATTTTCTTTAAGCTCATGAAATAGTTGGCAGAAGAATTGGCCAACGTTGCGCCGGGTACCCTTGGGCTGTCAGCAGATGCAGAACTTAGGAGCTCATGTGCAGCTCATTTTTATCGTTGCTTCAGAGGAGGGAGATCTAGAAGACCAACTTATTCCCAGTGCTGGTGAAAAAGTAGAAGGCATTTTGGCACAAAAACGACAAAATTCGTTGCCCGTTTATGGCGCTGGCGATATCATCCGTTATTGCAAAACTGATTTCCTCGAATAAAATTTGGACGTTTGTGCGGAAAATTGCAACTTTCTAATGGTCTAGTTGAGGTGTCTCAATTCACAACGGCAATTGTCGTTTAATCATTTGCTATATTCCATTCAACTTGGGCCGTAAATTGTCAATGAGTCCGCACTCGACGAGCCCTAATGGCCCCAACAAGTCTTAGGAACGATAGTGCTTCAATTTTTTTTTTGCACATTTCTAGCTTCCTGATGGTGAAAAAAGCACGCTGAATTGTATCCGGTCTCTATCCTCTGATTCACTTCTAAATTCAATAAATTCTTAAGAAACGAAGAAAAGATCCTTCGAACGCTGATATTGCATGAATTTTTGAAGAGTTTGGCGTCTTTCTGCATTATTTTACACAACCAGGACTACGATATGATTTAAGATGGACAAGTGCTGACGTCGAGTACTTTCTGCAGCCATGACACGCTCCACTATGAATCTTTCCAGGCGAGATGTTCTGGAAACGAACGAGCAGAAACTGCACCTCGGAAAGCTTCCTTTTTATATCCCTACATAATATGCTTCTGAAATACAATTATGGAACATCTCATTGGAGTAACTAAGCGTTAACGCAGACTGTGTGCTTGAGTGTGTTATATCTGTATGCGTTGGTGTGTTTGTGTTGTATGTATGTGTATTTGTATATCTGCATGTATATGGTGCTTGCAACTTCGCCAGCCACATCAATGAAAGCGGCACATGTTTTATAATTCATGGCTCAATCAACTAAAATTTGCATATTCCTTGCACTTCAAGAATTTCACCAAGTTATTTTTTTCTCGAATGCTGCTCTACCGAATAGGTAGAAGTTCAAATAACGCTCTGAATTCTTCGATCGTTACACATCGAAAGCCGAAAATTTTAGGGATGTTTACGAAGCGTGTGAATGATGGATGCTGATATGGTCGTAGACGTTTCATCACGTTCCGCAGGTCAGAAATCACACACGTCGTTGATACTCAGTTGAGCGCCTTTTGGCCGATTATTGCAGTGTTTCGCTATCCGGTATCTCATATGATCATAAAGGGATGAGACCTGTTGTAGTTTATCGTGAAATATACGTTCCAGTCTTTAATAAAGGTTTTCATTTCTGTTATAGTAAGCAAGCGAAAACTGCATCTTATCCTTCCTGAAAGCCGATGCGGCAATAATCACTACGTACTTATAGATGTGTGTGTATATGTGTGCACGTAGGCGTGTATAACAAGAGACGTTATGATTGCAGATGTAGGATATAGCTGGTGTTGTGCATTATAACGAGACGTATTGTTGGCCGCCCGATTGAATGTGCCTGGATTGGAAGCTTCGCAGTTGGCTGTATGCCGAATAAAATATTAATCGGCATAACTTTCAACGAGTCGATCCCCTTGGGGGTACGCATCACTAGACAAACAAATCGTGCGCTTGCGCTTCAAAGCATTCGCTTATAGCATTCGTTTCTCTATAACTTTAATATGCTCGCATTTTATTTTGTCACTGAAAGTGCTTCTCTTCAAATTAAAAAAAAAAAAATAAGCGAACGAATCAATGCAAAAGAATGTCAATTTGTAAGACATCATCATATCTCACTGCTGTCTCTCCCATTAAACGCTTCTTTACTTGTTTTATGATTGCACTTATGCAAAAAACTTCACCAACAGGCTAAGGTGCTAAGGTGACTCTAATAGCAGGAAATGCTTCATTTCTTTTTTATATGCTCATGCATGTTTGCATTCACAAAACGCATCACAGTAGCGTCATGTCTGTGTGTATGTCTGTCTGTTCCGCTAGTTTCAACCGGGAGGCGATGGTGTTGAATTTGGGAAACTTGATTTTATAAATAATGCTTGCCGTTCGAAGGTCTCAAACACCATCTTTTACATTGACTTATTAACTTCGAAAGATGTTGCAAATGTTTAAAGGTGCGCGAAAATTTGCGTACCTTTTTCATGGACCTCCTCCTCAGGTATTCTTTTGCACCAGTGTCCCACAGAGAAACAAATTTTTTGTAGAAGACTAGCGCGGTCGGTTTGGTCAGTTAAAATATGAATGCATTGCTCCGCATATTTCATTATTTATTGGTGGCTTATGAGATCCGTTTTGCCAGATGTGAAGAATGCAGAAGCGCACAATGCGACACCTTCCTAAGAACTCTTCTACACTTGTTCTGAACAAACTTTATCAGAAGTTTTTCAAAAATGGCTTAATAAAAATTTATTGAAATCAAAATAAACATAGACAAACGACTTGAACAATATAAATTACATATTTTTTCACAGCACACGACTAACAACAATAATCTGAAACATATAGTTGTTATATTATAGACTTCTCAGGGAAGCGAACTGAATCAGTGATCTGATAACTCATTCAGCAAGGAAGTGGCAAGTGAAAAAACAATCCGATGTACATTAAGGATGAAATGCCAGATTTCATTCATTCATGGCCAATATGCATTACGCAACAGTGATACAATGACGATATTATAATCTAGCAAAATAAAAAATCAGCAATGGCCTTAAGCATGTGAAATCGATAGGTGAAAACGGACAACAAAATCGGTTTTCATTGAGATCCTCAAGAAGGTATTCCTTAGAAACCCGAACTTAGTGCGTGAGCGTTACATTTCTGTGACATCTAGCTGAAATACTTCCTTAAGGATCTCTAAAAAATGTAGCAAATAAAGAAAGATGCGTTGGAAAAATTGTGAAAATAATATTGTAAATACATTTGTGTATGTGCACATGATTTGAAGAGGGAAGAAAAATACAATCACGGTTATCCGCAATGCCGAAATCGGCAATTATATAAGCAGTTATTGTTTGGCTTAATGCGTTTGGGAAATTTGGCCACTAAAATCAGCCAAACGCTCACATAACATTGTTGACGAAGTGTACCGCTCTTCAACGCAGTATAACGGCGCATTCAAACATCGAATTATGAGAAACTTTGCTGAAGAAGCAAACCATACAAGTTGTCTAGTGTCCTGAGGATTTGATATTCAACAGTCGATAAGTGGACATTTTTATCCGTATTGTTCTCGACGAAAGAATGGTGTGAGGAAACGGAAGGGGAGGGGAAGGAGGTGTGGATGCTGCAAAACGTTAATGCTAGAAACAGATCATCTTATCGTTCCGTTTCAGTGAAATTGATCAACACGTTGAATCTGTGGTGAATTCTTACAAAGCACAGTTATGCAGTGGGCACTTAGCGAGGGGCCGGTGCACTTTTGATTAAGGCTAACGGCAAGCGACTGAAATGCATGAGAAAAGGATCTTATAAGCTCGGTGAACGACGTTATATATCCCTCTTTTCACAAGAGTACGTCCACGGTATGAGGTCACTGCATACATTACTGCAATGATCAAATACACTACAGTGAATGTCGCATCTTGCGATTAGCATTATTGTTGTAACGTTTCATCGCCAACCTCCGGCTGTCGAAAGTTACGATACTGTGGAGCGTTTAAATTGTCTGGCATAATGAAGAAATCCAAAATATTCTACCTCTAGCTGTGAAGTACGACATCAGTGACACTTTAACTTTCTTTAAGGAGGCTAGATGAAGCAATGCTTTACCGCGCAGTCGACGTCAGGAGAACCGTGGGATCTTCATATGAACCCCAGGCAACGCGCAATTTCCATGATTGCCTTTCTTATTTCACGTAGTTCGCATTTTACAGGACAATTCAGATCTCCTGAGTGAAGCCCAAACAATAAAATGTTCGACTGCTCTGTCATATTTGACCGCTAAAGGTCGGTAGTTGAACCATAAAGATCGCTCCTTCTGTCGATCGTTTAGGACTAGTATCCGATTTAAGCTGTGTTACCAAACAATCCATTCGCACAGCGGCACGTGTAGCTACTACTTTCAAGCACGCACAATATCGTTGGCAGGATGCCCCACCGATTAAAGTTAGTCCTCTTGTAGTCTCTTTGATGTCTTTTTCCTCAAAAAAAGTTCCGACTGCAGAATCCTTACATGAAATTTGAATGCGGAATCTGTTCGAAAGCTCAAAACTTAAGAGAATTCCGCTCATACAAGCTCAAATTTCTTCGAGAAGTGAGGAGCTCACATTCTGTTTTTCCAAAAAGTTTTTGGGAAAGCTTGCAATCCAGAAATTTTCAACTACTAGCACGATGTTCATAAAATGTCAAAAGTGTAAAGAATATAAAATTCTAGATTTATATGAAATTCATAACTGATGTAAAGAAAATTTTATCAAAAATAAGGGTCATTTCGTTCTGCTATGAATTCAACATTGCACATTAAGCATATTATTGCAAAGTATTTTTCAATTTGCAATGAAATTCGCATGAGCAACTGAAGTGCAATTCATTAGCAAGAAGAAAATCGACTTTTCTTAAGAAAACAATTCTCTGCAAATGAGTACTTTTAAAGTTTTGCATGCCATTTAATGCTTTAGACTACTAGGGCGTATGATAGCGAAAGTGAGCTACACTGAGAGCGAAAATGTGTTTTCTTTTAGAAGCGCTGATTCGCTTTGCGTTGATTAGAACATCAAGACGCGCCTATTTCCTGTCCGAGAGTTATTTCGCTTTAGACGCGATGACAGGCGCAAGCAAATTCCCGAGTGAAATACGGAGATGGCTTTGTTCGACCTGTGAAAAAAATCTTCATTCAAACTGCCTAAGCTTCTATACTTGCAGTTATACATTTAATGGTTGAATTTCGATACTCTTTTCAAAGAAATATGAGCGGAAATAGTGAAACATTTTTAATTGCTCACTATAGTGTGTCGCAATATTTTCTATCGGAAAAACACGTAAAGCAAGATAGATAGACGCTTTACGTCAGCTTGCGGGAAGAATAATATGAGAAATAGAAGACCAGGACGATGCATTACAGGCATCATAATAATTCAGCAAAACAACAACAAGACAATTTAAACATATGCAAACCTTGAATTATTTATCGTGGATTCATCGCAAGTGTTGCCAAGCGTTTAAAGCTCAACAAAGAGGTGGACCACGAGTGATTCGAAGCTCTACGCATGAACCTGTGCGGATGAAAAATTGAACTGCGAGTGAAGTATTGAATCACCATATTTATAGGTCAACTACCGTCGCATCCGCTGAGGCAAGCGGCCTATACATAAATGATGTGCGAATGCGTCGACTAGGTTGACAACGACAAACTACAAATGCTGTGAAAACAGCTGCGCTGATCACTGCCATTAAAAAGAATATGGCATTTAAGAGGACCGGAAGTAGTTGCGGAGGAGGCTTGGTACAAGATCTGACATTCTCGAGGTAGGAATGCAATGGGTACTGCCAACTGCCTGAAAAGCAATAATATGCCTCTTCGTCATTCAACATGTGCTTGTCGAGTAAGATGGTCAAATCAAGCAATGTGCATTCACAAAGGAGTGGATTACGAGAGACATCCAGTTCCTTTAAAGAAAGCAACTTTTTCACCGTGAAGTTCGTCAGCATGTGAATGTGATTTTTGCTTATATCAAGTCGTTGCAAGCTTTTTGGTAGAGCATTGCCATCGATGCTTCTTAGCATGTTGCGGGAAAGGTCAAGTCTTCGAAGCGATTCAAACGGTGAAAAGTCAGGCATCTTGGCAAGCTGACAGTTAGACAAATCCAGGTCGACTAAATTCAACATCTGAGTGAGAGCGCTTAGCCAGCATGTTTGATGACATTCAGAGAATATATCTACGTTTGAATTGACGTAAAAATGTTGCAGAAGAGGTAAACCAGCTAGCAATTCAGGATCGAGCGATGTAAGTACGTTGAAAGACAGGTCAAGCAGCAAAAGTGAGGGCAGAACCGGATGCAAAAATGTTGATAGTTGGTTATGCGAAACGTTGAGCGATCGAATTTGCATACCGATCGACGGGAACGACGCTACTGAAAGATTGCGCAGTATGTTATTGGAAATATCCAAACTCTGTAACTGGGGATAATGTGCAAGTGCACCCTCTGGTAGATACTCGATACTATTATGCGCCAAAGAGAATGTACGTAGGCGATTAAGCGCCACACCGGTTGGAGGCACCACCCACGAGCTAATATCGTTCTGCTCAAGAAGAACCGTTTCGAGTGCTGTCGACGCCAGGAATACCGATTCGATGCTGTTGTTATTTGCATTCAAATAGCGTATCTTACATTCTGCAGTGACAGCCAAATGATGAAACCCCATATTTGAAATGTCCAGCCATTCAAGGTTTTCACCGCACCATTGCCAGTAGTTTAGTGATGCGGGCAAAACTGCAAAACTGAGGTTGAGGTGCCGCACATGAGTTGACAGGCTCAGCCAGTTCGTGAATGACATTGGTAGCCTCGTGTTGGAGAAGTTTATGCTCCATACATTTGTTAGCACCTTCAGAGCGGAGGGATCGACGACTAGCTCTTCGTTTGCGGATACATCCACAGCACGCAGTATCGACCACTGACGTTCTGAAACGAATAAAATACGACATGCAACGTTCGACGTACACCGGGGTGATGTAGCAAACGTAATCGCCGTCTCATTTATCCTTACCATGTTCGTGTTGGCGAGGTGCAGCTGTCGTGCAAGTGGAAGATGAATGTCGGCAGTACTTACCTCTATCTGATTGCCCTCTAAACTGAGTTGTTCAAGGACGTGGCCAGCTGGGAGGAGCTGCTTAATTTGATTCAGGTTTGTAATACGATTGTAAGCAAGATTCAGAATACGTAGTCTAGACAGTGTGAAGAAGCATTCGTTGGGTAGTTCGGTTAGCAGGTTGCCAGCCAAATGAAGTGTCTCGAGATTGGGTAACGAGCTAAGCGAAAGCGGATGAATGTGTGTTAAACCGCAGTTGTTGATTCGCAGAATCTTGACATTGTCGTTGAACGTGAAGTGGGGTAGATGACGAAGCGAGAGGTGTTGAAGGTGAAGACTGTCGGCCCACGTAGGTAGCGTCACCGAACGAAGCAACATGTGCTGGCCGGAGCATATCACAGTGGACGAGTGCTGATCGCAGTGACAGTGTGTGCAGATGTCGCCGCATACGATTACCGTCGTATACAGCAAGGAGAGTAGTGGGGTCAACTGCATATTGCCACATCACCTCATTAGTGCAACGTTTGTCGCCCAAGGCGGTTCGGCAGCCCTTGTGCAAATACAGACAAATATTTGCCGCACGACGAATTTGAACACAGATTTCTCTATGATGCTCACGTTATTGGCATCAAACGTAGGAACCCATCGAAAGGTTGCAACGTGGTGCAAGAGACTGTAGTGAGCAAAGCGACACGAAGACGATGAAGGATTTACGCGTTCATGAGACGCTTACGCACGATGAGGGTTTTGCGCACCAAGCATTTGGTCATGGTTGCAAGAAAGCGCACTGAGCCGCTCACTTATCCCTTCAATAATTACATCAAATCGGCGAACACATCCGCCACGCCCACCACGCCTTCGCACTGCATGCTCAAGAATTAGATTTGGCGTTGAAACGACGATCCCAAAAATCCCAAAAACAGCACAAGCCAAAGTAATCCATGCTCGCTTCCACTTGCAATTAGCACGCTTCGTCGGCTCGCCTGTGCCCATTCACGCGACTTAAACGCTGCTTCTTCAGCCGTTCAACGCGCCAAACATGCGACCAATCGAGGTCAACGTATGAAAATAATGGCGGTAGATGACGGCCGCAATTTGCAAGCGATATTGGTGAGAATTTTGCCAGTACCTACCGATCGTCCACCGGCTCTACCACTGGCCATCACTGATATCACTTTTGTGGGAATCAAAAAAAATGTAAGCAAAGATCATGAGCCACTAAATTTTGCTTTTTTGAGTGGCGCTATCTCTGAACCCACCACTTCCAATGACATGCACATTTATTCGTGCATAAGACAGAGACTTCCTGATTCGACGATTACAGCACCTTATCGCTACTGTTGCAACAAGTCAGAGCTAAGATTCATTTGAAACGATGATAGTTGCCTATGTGTGCGCTGTGATCCTGCATTAGGGATAAGTTAAATAACTTCATTATTTTGGAAATGAAATGAGTATTCAGCACTGTTCTAATTAGAAGATCGCTACTGATTACCAATCTTTATTGTTTGACAAATCAAACTCTGAAATAGCTAGCCTGGTTTTCTTTTTATTCACTCGAATCAGTAAATTTTAGATTCGTCTGTTTATAGGTTGGGTCGGAAAACCGAGAAGAACAATTCTATAGAGCATATCAAGCCTGAATGTAGAGGAATAACTCGGTCGGCCTTCCACAATATGAGCTGTCAGCTCAATTGCCTCAATGCTTCTTTTTGAATTGAGGCGCAAACTGCGTTAATTTCCAGAAGCTAGACGCGATCGTCTGCCAGGCGCAAAACGCCATCTAGGTTAAAGTGTTGGCTAATATAGATACAACCGCCAATGTTGCATCTTTATTATATAGAGTTGTTAAATAGACCACCGAAGTAAGAATCGCTAACTATGAGTTCATGAGTGCTATGTTAAGTTTTACTGAAAATTTGATTACCTCATTTGAAGGTTTCGTTTAGAAATTGTGCCGAAAACACATTCGATAAAGGATGCGATTGTTTATTCTTGAATGAATAATTTATGGCTATTAACAACAATGAAGAATAGCAATGCAGTTATGAACTGCTGTCGACCTGTTATATCGTGAAAAATGTTACAAAACGATTCTATGGACGTTTTTCAGCATTGCTGAAGCTTTTTCAACTAGATAGGCAATCAGCTCGAATGTCCCATAAGAAAATATCAGTTGTGCACCATATTTTATGCGAATGAGCTATCCTATTGAACGGCAATTAAATTTTGCTAACGATCCGTATAATCGCAGTTAGGGAACACAATTCGCTGCTCGCGCAAATTATCTTCTTCACAGATGCGTTGTATGTGATTTTTAGAGCTTTTACAGATTTACTTCACAAACACACACGATGACAAAGTGATATTTGTATTTCCGCCTATCTGTCTGTCTGTCTGCCCATCCAACAGTTGAGAATTTAGGGAAGTCTTTTTTTTTTTTGAATTTAAGTGGTTAGGCATCAAACAGCGATATTTTTAACTCATTGCGTATATTTCCTATTAATGCTTGGTTACAGTTACAACCGATTATAAATATATTCGCTTGGTTGTTGCATTTTATGATTCACTATATTTTGCTTTGAATAGCGGTTTTTGAATTATGAGCTTCTGGAGAATAAAACGTTCTAGAATGGCACAGAGAGAAAAAAAGAAGCAATCGAAATTGAGTATATTTGACAAAGTCTGACAAATGGCATTTGCATCGGGTTTTTATTTCTTAAGCGTATCTTCCTGTGTTCGGCATTGTCACCAGATCTGTTTAAGATGAATGAGCTTCAGTCAACGCAGCAACAATGTAGAAATCGCAGTTTAGCGCACCCGGTATGGCAGTTTTACGAAATGATTGGGAGACTATAAGTGCCGAGATGTGACAGGCCCGAACTGATGGATCTGAATAGAACAGACGCTGTTAAACATCTGAAATTGCAGAGCTGATGAAAGCACTCAGTTGTCAGAAATGCTCAGTAAAGCGACGTATACAGGCAGCAACGCTTGAAGAGTAGTGAGAGAATTCGCGTAATGGAGCTCAAGATTGCGCAGAA
This sequence comes from Baylisascaris procyonis, assembly GCA_037389465.1. Lineage (NCBI taxonomy): Eukaryota > Metazoa > Nematoda > Chromadorea > Rhabditida > Ascarididae > Baylisascaris > Baylisascaris procyonis. The sequence goes on along the minus strand of JAZARR010000033.1, from coordinate 862,530 downwards.
AAGATGCTGCAAAAAGGCTTTCTAAGGGCTGCTAGTGCTGCCGCATGTGTATCTATGCTTCTTTCTCAGCTACAAGTTTCACGAGTATTTGGCTGTACTAAATTGGCAACTTATTCCCTCGAATTCTCGAAGAAGCTTTCGCTTTCTTTTAGAAAGGCCACTGAAAAAGATGAAGCAGTGGAATGTGGCAGACGTGAAGGCGCCGACCACTGTTAACACTTGAAGCGGAAGATGCAGCGTCGATTCGTTCCAGTACGTTCTAACGCAACATTCCGCTACCTTAGAGGTGGAAAACTCTCTCGAAAATATATTCTTGGTTGAAGAAATTACTTCGACAACACGAAGCGTAGATAGTTAAACGAGCTTATCTGAAAGTCTTCAATAGCGTGGCCATTGACAAGTGGTCGATATACAGAGTGGTAACTAGCTCAAACGGAAAATTGGCATGCGCTTTCACAAAAGAATACGAAATCTTGCTCCTTTCAAAAATAAACACAAATTTCGAAGAGGGAACGACTGTAACCAATTCAGTTGAAAAGGATGAGGGCAAATCTTTCAGCTTTGATGGTAATACGTTTGAGTCAAATGAGGACGGAATAAATGATTTTGATGAAAGGGGCAAAAAAAGCTGGCTTATGTGCGATTTCCAAAGGGACTGAGTTGCATAACTCGTCGACTGTAAGTGAGGTTAGTAGACATCTGAAGGCAGTCTGATGCCATACAGAATGATATTCATTGAAGTTTAGGGAGCATAGGTAGCTAGCGAACTTCCTTCTGCAAACTGTGATATGAATTTAGTAATGCCTGATAGTATTCGTTGGAACTGTCTGTGCTATGCTAAGAATGCCATTTCCGCCTTAAATACCGCACTACTCAAGTGCATTTTCTTGAAGGCTCGCAATGAAAGGAAACCACCGTGGAAGACTATTAGATTAATAAATAGGGTTTGATCCTATTTATCCTCTTGCCTATGTATACCGAAAAAAAACAAACAAAAAGCAAAAACAACTCAAGGCATGAAAAATAGAGCATGAGCCAAGATGGAAAAAGTATGGTATAAGTATTGTACTTTTGAGGCCAAAATACTTGATAGAATTTATGCGAAATCGACGGTCCGCTCCGTATTTGGGTGTAAGCACATTATTGTACCATTTTTGAAGGAAAAGTACAAATAGGGCGTTGTACCAAAAATTTCAGTGCGATGACATCGTTGCTTGCGAGTTTTGCACTTTGAAAGTAATACCAAAATTATTGCGCTATTTGAATTCTGCAAATCCTTTCACTAAGAGAAATAATAGCCGAATGAGAGCCTTAGAAACTTCCGAATAATCGAGCTCGTTTACATTAAAAAACGCTATCCGATGTTTTTTTGATGAACAAAAAATCGCCTATTGATTAGGCTTTGTTGGTTCACCTGCCTGTCGGTCCTCATATTTGCCCCCCCCCCCCAATTTACGGTATCGATTCAAATAAAATTTTTGATTTAGCAACCTCGGGCTCATCCTCAGGCTAACCTCCAAGAACTCTGCTGTAATCACCGAACTCTCATTTTATAACTTCTAAAAAATTTTTCCTTTCTGAAAGTTCTTCGTTCGAATTCGGATAGAGATGAACGCTTCTCTCTCTCTCTCTCTTTCTCTCTCTCTCTTTCTCTCTCCCTCTCTCTCTCTCTCTATATATATATATATATATATATATATATATATCATGTCATGGACTGAGCCGTTGAAGTCAACGGATCTCATCACCGGTGAATGCGCATGTGTGAAACGAGTCCAAATCGGGATAAACACGTCCTGTTGCACCTATCGCAGATAAACCGTACTCCTTGATCCGGCCCAGTTGTGTCCAATAGTCGGCGCGATCTCTTCTCTTCCAGTGCTTGAACTCTACATCCTTCAAATCGCGCACTCCCCTCGCGGCATGCTCTCCTCCACAGCTCTCTGTCACGTACTATGTTGTCCTTCAGCTCCATTTGACACGCTTTCAACGTTGCCTTGACTCTATCCTTGTATCCAAGCAGCGGACGTCCTCGTTTCCATTCCACAGAAGCGAGTTGCTTGGGAATGCGGTTGTCCGGCATTCTAATGACATGCCCAACCCAACGTAGTTGGGATTAGATGATATATGCTTCGATACCAGTTATTTTGCACCTTTTAAGCACTTCACTGTTCCTTATTTTGTCTTGCCGGCTGATGTTTGCAATTTTGCGTAAACATTATGAAACTGATCTAGCCTCTTGATGTCTTTTCGATATAGCCTTCAGGTTTCGGAACCGTAGAGAAGTGTTGTTAGCACGACTGCACGGTATACACCAACGTTAGTGCTCAGTTTGACTTCATGTCTGCTCCAGAGACGTTTGTATAGTTTGCTAAATGCGGCACTCGCTTTCGCCAATCTTCTGGAAGTTTCTGTGTCATTGTATGCTGAGCTTGTAAGGGTGCTGCCTAGGTATGTAAAGTTATCGACAACCCGAAGAGTGGATCCGTCAACCGTTACGGTGTGTGATGTAGGCTGCTGACGATCTGGGCATTCTCGGTACATAATTTCGGTTTTCTTCAGGCTGACCTTCAAGCCAAAACGGTTGGCTGCCGTGGCAAATCGATTCATGATATCTTGCAGATCAGCGCAGGAATGTGTCATTAGCGCGCAGTCGTCAGCATATAGCAGTTCCCACATAACTGCGGTGTGCACTTTTGTTCTGGCTTCTAGCCGTTTTGAGGTTGAAGATGTTGCCATCCTATATATACATCATATATACATTATATATATATATATATATATATATATATATATATATATATATATATAATGTATATATATATATATATATATATATTTTCCTCCAATAATTCAAACGAATTCGCGAAACTTGAAACTGCTCTCTGTTTCCAATCCCTGCTTCAGTTGATCTCATAGTGGTTGATTCTGTGAGAGCATTAACAAACCCGTCCTTGTTCTAAGACCTCCTCCAATATTTTCAAATCCTCACAACTTTTGCTCGCAATCAAGCACGGTCATGAAGCCCTGTTTGAAGATAAGTTGCTTTGTCGACGGGATTAAGCAACATCATATTTTTCTCAAATTTAAGCATTACTTTTCTGCAATCATTGATCTGCTTTGCAAAAAGCACATATTGTGCTCTGCAGCATGAAACGCTTCCCTAGTTGCTTTATGGCTAAAATAATTTATAGCATTTCCTCCAAAGGCAATCATTGCCCACAGGACACATATAAACACATGCGGCGATCAAACTGATTTCAGCTATGCGCAATATTTTTCTTTCATATTCACCGGAATTGCTTTTTCTCTTGGCAGAATCGCGTTGTTGACAGAAATGATTTCTTTTCTTTCGATAGAATCGTGTGTTTGGCTATGACATTTTTTGTAAGCACTATAAACAGCAATGTTTCTTTATAATCTCCTTTCGTTGCATCTTGCTGTTTGCACCCGTTTAGTGCTGTTCATTACTCCTCTTCACTTATGTTCTCAAGCCTTGCGACTTAATGAAGCTATTACTACCAATCTATTAATCAAGGCCATCTTCGTGCTGACATGCTTATATCTTTTCATTACAGCGTTTGCAGTTTCTTTTCCTATTGTATTGGTCCCTCTCTCCATTTAGATCGCCTTCCTCTTTTTTCACTTTTCCCTGAACTGAAATAGACCAACAAATTCGAATAATTTTCACTAAGCGTTGTGAGTAGCTCCAAATAAATCATCTAACATTAATTAAGATGAATGTTTCTTAAACATTGAACTTCCAAATTTCCCACCCATTACTAATAGCTTTCAAATATTCTCTGAATTATATATGTTAGAAATGAGCGTTTCATATGGGGATTTTGCATGAAAATGCGGTCGTTGATTGTCTATGCATTCGTTTATAAGCTATGTCGCTTTTATATGACAACTACTAGATAATTTCTTAACAAGAACTTCATTTTGCAATGATATGTAGTTAATTGCAAGAACACGCAATTATGGCACCATGTTCAACGAAAAGGCGTCCAGCAGTCATGCACTAGTAAATCTGTTGTATTTAGCGGTTATAATGTATTTAGAGTTGAGATAGCTAAACTTTCCCTGTAACTCTAGATAGGCCGTGTATGTGATGATCGTTTCATGATTATGACATGCATTGGCAAGGATCATTGATGCTGTAAACATCCCGTCAAAAGTATACAGAAAGCCGAACATGATGATGCTATCTGCGTTCATCTTTAAAAAACGTGTGAGGTGTTGAGTGATATCGCCGATAAGAAGTTCCACATTTTGCATTTCATCTCTCGTGTTTATCTTGTTGTTGTCAGTGGCCGTTTTATTTTTTCATTCTTCGGGACATGCTGCATTTGCAGCCGTGAATTTTTCAGCGCTACCCTTTTGTATCGTTGAAAAGCTTCTGCGCCAATAGTGTATCGACATAGAGATAAACAAACTTTATTTTTAAAAGCATTCGAAATTAATAAACGATAATCTCATCATTACTGTGGTCAAGATGTCGCCTTCGCATCAAGATCGCAAGATGAATTCATTGCTTGCAAAACTTCGACCCTCCACCCAACCGCCTTCTGCCCTTCCCCTAGTCTCTTAAGAGGTCTTTTAGCCCATTAAATTGAAGTATCAGAAAAAAAATTTCCTCCTTTCATCCCGTTTTACAATATTTCGAATGAATGCTAATAGTCGAAAAGTAGAGTGCTACATTCCAGTTAAACGAAAATCGTCTAAACGAAATTCCCTGCAATCGAAATATGAAGTGAGACGTGTAGGTTTTGTTTTGTGTTTTGTCGAAATTTCAACGCATATCTGTATTTGTTGTTGGTTTGTATTTCTTTGTATACATTGCTCTTTACGTGTGAAAGAAATTCTTTTTTTTTTTCGATTTGTGCTGCACTAATCAAATTCTTCCGATTAAATACCACTTTCATTTATCGTATATTATAACGATTAAACGATCGTTTCCGAATAGAGTAAATACTCTCTCATTTCTCAGAAATAAATTTTTGTGTAGTTGAAATTTGCCGGAATAGAGGTATGGCCAAGAAAATATCTTTTTCTTCGTTTTTTTTTTTTTTTTTTTTTTGCAAATTTAAGCGTAAAATTTGACTTTAACAATCCTTCTCAGTAATAGCTCTATCATTTGCTTCATCTAACAGCCACTCATTTATATTCATTCCGAGATGGAATTCCACCTTGAGTCTTACAACCGAGCCAACGGTAACTTTCACTACATAAAATCAGCCATCTATAATAATTATCGGAAACTTCTCCAAATGCAAATTCCGCTCATTTAAAAATGATCTACAAATTCATACGGCCTGATTTGTACTGCTGAAGTTGCATCTGCTGCGTGGGCATCAAAAAATTTCAAGAGTGTAAACTAGTGCTTTTTGAAGAGCTATCTTCCTACAATAAGATAACCGCGATGATCGCTTTGAAGTCTTTGATTGCAATATATTTTTGAAATATTTGCAGTCATGTTCACCGTCATACTATCTGATACTGCAACAATTTGGCAAAATTCCGAATTCATGTTTTCAAAGAATTTGACAACCATTTCCTGTAGGAATTGCGTCGATTAAAAATGCTTCTTTCTCTCTCCTCAGCTTGAGCTTCTTTCTCTTCCCTTTCTGCTTTCAGTGCACTCCTTTTCGTGCTATCTGTTTCATTGTTATGCTTCGTTCCTTCTCAACCATCTTATGTTTTCAAACCGACTGCGTTTGCCTTGCTTCTCCCCAACTTCAAGTTGCTGGACAATGAGCTTGCTGCCGCTCATTGCACGAGAAATAAGCATTCGCTCGTAAATCATCTTTTGTTTAATGTCAGATTTCACGGTACTTATAACCATTCTTTCATTCACTGTAATCAGCTATCAGTAAGTTGTAATAGGTTGTTTTTGATAAGATAACGAGCACACTGATATCATGCACTAACTACAAGAATGATCCTACCTACCACTTCCGTATTCTGCAAACGAACCTCGGTGCATTAACCAAATGACGAAATTATAACTAAAGTCTCTCGTGAAAAATGCCCGTAAGGTGTGCCACCTTCCAACAAAGTTTTTCTTAAGCTAGGAAGTGAGGTTCTTTCTATTACAGATGGTGTTGATGAACATAATGTTATTAGCGACCTTTAACTCCATTGGATGTTACAGTGTTCCACTATTGCTAGAAAGTCGTCGAAAACTGCAAATTGTATACTCCGCAATTTGCAGCACAAATAAACTGAACATTATCGAAATGCCCTCATCATCTATTGTCAACACATTTTGGAATGCTCTACTCCTGCGTGGTCTCTCTATTTAGTTTCTGTATTATACCGCTAGGAAATGTCCATAAACGCTTTACTTGTACTGCTTTTTGCAAAGCCCACAATGGCCCATACTAGACAAATTACATTACCAAGCTAAAATTCTTTAATCTAGAATCACTGGCGTATCGCAGACTCGAATTTTACCTTATTCTTTATTATAAAAATTGTATTCAGGTTTTCTGGCATCCCGCTGCCAGAAATATTTCAGTTTGGCCCTCCTCGAGGTTGACTTGCATATCACTCTCAATTTGCCAAAAGATGTTGCAGCACAAATAATGTTCTGCGCAGCTTCCTGGTCCACCTTGTGCAAGCTTGGAATCTGCTTCCTGTCGATATTGTTGATGCACTCACCCCTGCTTTGAAAGTGCGGCTGAGTCGTTTTGATCTAGACAATGTTGCTGCTCTTACATATTTAATGTTTATTCGGTTGTACTGTAGTTATGTGAACGTTTTGCTCTTCTTTGTTGCTTAGGCTTACTTAGTTTTTGTATGTTTTCCCACTTTGGTAGGCCAAAATAGAGTAGAGATAGATAAAACCGATCACGAAATAAAAATAAACTGGCAACCAATAGCAGTACTGAATGGCTTATTTGATTTTATTCGTTTCAAAGGCGCCAACTAGAGGATTCCCTCATTGGTACTACTCACTTACGGTGGTGATCGAATGTGCGATGATGACATTCGATGGCTAGAGTGCTGGCATAGAGCAAAGTACGCATGGAGGCGGTTCGCGCAACGCGCTTGCGGCTTGTGCTATATGGCTGCGCTCTCACGGTATCGATAGGTGCGATGCTGCACACTAGCTGCATCATCCACTCTGGCGGTATTGCCCAGCAACCTATTGCTCAGTGCTGAAGGTTTTTTTTGTTTTAATTATTAGCAGTTACTTCCTTTTTTGAACGGTCACCTCTTAAGTTTTACCATTTTATGTTAATCTTCATTGCTGAAACTTGTTGAGGTGAAATGCTTATTGTAATTCTCTCTTTCCTTCACCCTCGATCTCTCTCTTCAATGGTATCAGTTCTGTCAGTCGGCCAGCAGCGGCCATCTTTCGCTGTCTAAATCGGAAAACTCCGGCTGTCACATAGACTTCCCACGTTGTTGATGCTGTTGCCAGCAGTCGCTCTTTTGACTTCTTTTATTGGCACCAGTCAACCGTTGATGCCGCTCATTTCGACAACATTCAACACCTAATATCTTGTAGTGTGCAATCGTCCTCGAGCATCTTACCGAATATGCTTCTTTGCATTGCCTATCAATAACTTCTGGCTGTCCATCACTCGCTTGAGCAATTAATTGCATTTCATGCACATTCACCACTTCCCCGGGCTTACTTCTCTCTTTGTGATTAATTGCTGTCATTTCACAATCTATAACGAGGTTTCAGAAAGCAGTGAATGAATTCTATTTTGAAAGATACCCCCAACGACATGTTAAGATTGGAGTCGCATCGAAAATGTGCGAAAGAAAAGCACTATTCGAAGAAGACATCGCGCAGCACTTCTGTAAGGGTCAACTCCCCTTGGCTGGTCTAGTCGTCTGGGTTTGCTTGAGGATCTGCACTCTCCGTCGAGCTGCGGTCGAGTAACTTGAGAGGCAACACCCGGTATAAGCGCAGTTTGTCACACTCATACAGTAGGATGACAAGCGAGAACGGACACTAGGATAGCTTCAGTCGCCGGCACGGTGCCGCAGTCGAAATCCACGCTGCCGCTGACCACCTCGCACACTCCAACGGCCACACGTAGGCCCACTCGGCCTTAAGACCAGCCAGAAGCTGGAATGAATACATGAGCATGTCAATTTCTTTTATATCCTCAGGATTTTCCCTTGGGCTAGCCTCACGACACATGCTGGGCAATCGTTTGATCTGCCTCTATGCTCTTGACCTTCTTTTAATTACCTTGCCCTGCGCATCATTCCCGCTTGATCTATCGCCGACTGATCTGCCTTACAGTTTATCCAAAGTGGCTTTATGCAAAAGGGTTTGTTTATTTTGTCATCGATGTCGGACGATGTTGGGATTCATTGTTTAAGTGGAACTCATCCTTGTTTATTAAACACCACTGAAGCATCAGAACGCTTCAAAACCTCCCATTGAACACATAGCCCTTATTTGTACGCTGTCGCATGAGGCATCTATGGGTTGATTTGCTTCAGTTAGCACATAGTCGCATATGGCCGTCATGGGTCATGTTGCCTGTTGGCACAGCTTTTGTCAGCTGTATTTAGCGTACTCGTGATTGTGGATTTAGAAGGATATGAAGTGTTTTTCGCTTTTCCACATTGCAGGCTGCTTCCTGCGCTGAATAGTTATGGGAAAGTTAGATTTCACCGCAATTTGATCTTTCACTTCTGGAAGGTGTTGTTCAAGGTTTTGCTGATATTTCTTTGGGAACGAGCGAGGATATTTTTACTTTAAAGTCAATAAGAAGTGGGAGCTTCGTTCTCGGCCCATTCGCTTCTGGTAAAGGCAGTGATGTGGAGACCACTTTGTCACACGTTCCTCCAAAGTGCCTTAAGGCGGAAGTGCTTATTTTTTCTACAGTCAGGTTTTTTTCCAGACCTGGTCCATTTTTGAGCGGTTTGTACCCATATAAAGAGGAGGAAGGGGGAGGGGATGAAAATCATGGATTTTGGAATCCCTTGATGGCTCATTTGGCTATCTCTCTTACTAGGCCTAATCACAACGAGCTCAATTTTTCAGCAAAAAAAATACTGACGCTCAAGAATTGCAAGCGCTTAGAAATCATTTGTAAGCATTAATTGTTTGTTTAAGCATTTCTATGGAGTAGAATTAGTTATACGAGGATATGTCGTTTTCGTAGAGAATGTGGTAGTTGTGATTTAGGCTTGAGGTTCAGTTTGGTTGATTCATTTGCTGCTAACTCTATCAGGGGGTTTAACTGCGTTGCTTGCATTGCAGCACAGAAAACATGTTTATCACTCATATCACATCGCCCACGTCTGAAATGCTTTGTGTTGTTTGTATTTTTTAATCACATCGTAACATACCATCATGCACCGATTGTAATATTGTGTGCACTTTTACTTCTTTATTTGCAAATATTGAGGCTACTTTTGTTTGATTATCTATAGATATTGAGATCTCCGCGAACATAGGAAAAGCCCATAGGTAACATCCGCTCGTCGATTAGTCATCTTCTTTATAAATTATTATGGCCATTCTAAAATGAGTACTACACATTTATTTTACAGTCTCAGTCAAATACGGGTCAAAGACGTCTTTTTTTTTTGTGGGTTGCATCCGTTCTAACGAAATGCATAGTAGAAAATGTTTCGTTGTTGTTTTTGAAATATTCACAAAATAGATTGATGTTCTATGTTAAGTTGCAGAAAGCGTTTTTATTGTCATGCCAGCCTCGTTAGCATATTTCCTTAATTGCACAACAAATATATATACGATACATTTTCTCAAATCTATTCGTAATCAAAATCGGATGCAGTTAAAATGTCAATTTTTTTCATCCCGCCTCATCTGTGCTAACTTTACAGTGTATTGTACCTGTTACCTCTATAAGAATTAATGCTCTCAAATAGATTGTCTGTGTAAATGGAATGTGAGAGGAGAATATGAGCTGACCTTTAAGTGTCATCATCGGAAGATAAGCGTTATCGAACGCTTCATTCTGCTTTGTATTGCCACATTGCGAACGTGTTTCTCTCAGTGTGGCACCATGAGTTGGTCGTTTCTCTAATGCCCTTCTTTATTTCTCGTAGTTTCTCTACGATGATGTGTTGTAATCAGGGTTTCGAGAAACTTTCATTTAAGCGTTTAACGGCATTCACCGATCTGTGAAATTCGACGTCACTCCACTACAGAAGCTTCTATTTTTATCCCCTTTCATAATTTGCTTTGTCAAGATCCGCTGTGTAGAATTTTTGTCTTTATGTAGTAGGCCTATGTTGGCATGTTTGTCTGTCTGTCGGCTGGATAATTTCGAGTCGAGAATCTCTAAAATTAGAGCTACGAAATTTTGCCGTCAAATGTGCGATGTAGGATCACGTCACTCACTGTTTCGCATGTTAACCCACCAATTGCTGAAAAAGTTATTGGCATATAAAAGAGCCAAAAGGTCTGTGTACTTTTTATATTAATGAGATTTTCATTTCATTTCAGTTTGGCCATGCAAAAGGATGTCTTCAGCGGATGAGTTGTGCACGGGATCACGTCACTTAAAACATGAGGATATTATTTCACATATTTTATTCTTTACTGGTTACGCATGAAAACGGTTGGTGATATGAGCGAAATGAGGAAGCATATATCTGCGTTATCTCATCTGACACTTTTCTTATCTTACTACTTTCCCAAAGAGGTTCTTGCAGTGAATTGATTTGTTGAGAATTATGGCATAGATAAGTTATAAAAGTGGTTGAAAATTCCTTTGTTTTCTTTTCATCGAGATTTCGTTTCGGGTGGAATATTTCATATGAGTGCTTGCAGCCGAAGCTTATTTTGGAGAGATGCTGAAATAAGCGTTAATTGTGTGGCTTTCTGAGGTTGAGTTAATGGTTGTGATATTGGCAGGAATGAAGGAATTTTTCAGACGCACGGCGAATCTCCTTTAGATTTTTTTTTTTTTCTGAATCCTTAAGCATTTTGGTGCCATATGGGCATATTGCTGTGGCCCATCTCCGTCATTTGCTAGAAATGGCTTTGGGCGTAGGAATATATGATAGCCGAGCATTACAGACACATCAAGTCTAGCTTTGTTTCTCTCATTGCAATGTTGTATAAGCAGATGATGGTTTTCCGCTTTGCTTCAAATCGCCGATGGAAATGGCTCTGTTTGATGATTTCAATATTTCAGTGATGATGCATCAAAATCTGTTGTTGATTTTATGCATTATGACAGTGAGTCTCTATTTGAGCTCTTACCATAAGTTTTACATCCGGCCATATTCTACAAGTGTTGGCGGTAATACTACTGCAACAGTTTTTTTTTTTTTTCTGTTTTCGTAACATTTTTTTCCATACTCAGTGGAAGTAATATGGGGCAGTGCTAAGCTTAAGGGAAGGAAGTGTTTTCTTTTCAGAATTGAGCAACAATTTCACTTTTCTGAATAATAAAATTGGAAAATTGAAAACGATATAAATATTTGTTATAGCACTGCTACTATATCCCTCCCGTTCTGTAATGAGTGCTGATCCACCCCTGCCCTCGTATATTTCTTCACAGGGAATTTGCATTGTGGTGAATGCGAATGCATCGTCTAGGAAAGCGATTAGCAATGCGCATTTCCACACTATTCTTTTATTGCACGTACACAAACAACTTTCGAAACAATTGGCCGTTGACAAGCGCCGTTAGTCATTTTTGATCAATTTCTACGGCGTGCCTGCTGATGATTTGACGTCTGTTTCGAACGTCTCATAGCGGTAACTCGTGGCATCACTTGTGTCCTATAAAACTCGACCAGTCGAACTGACTCAACTGCTTCATTTCTCGTCTGTTGAGTAATGCGACCGGTTGACGTGTAGATGATTAATGGACAACTGTCAAAAATTGCATAACTGACCGTTGACTTGTCCATGAACAAAAGGTGGTAATCAGAGTTATGGAAGTGGAACCAGTTTAACGGGTTCAGTTTCACTGGGCGCTGCAGTGGCTTGCACACTGTGAACTTTTACTTATTTACAGCTTTTTTACATTCATTATAAGATTTCCGGTGGAATTGTTACACCTTTCGTTGGTTTATCACATCATGGCGCAATGATTGCGAAACATAGTTGAAGCAGACCGTTCATTGGTGTTGTTGATGCTTGACGTCTTTTTTGGACTTTTTCTTCGCCGACTGGGACTTTAAATGTTTCTTGGTCCCTTCAAAATGAAACCAGCAAGAGACTGAGCACAGCTGTGCATGGAAGATTACACTAGTCGCTTACTCTGGATTGCTTAATGAAGCTGAAATGAGTTGGTGGAAGGGACAACGTGCGACAGAGCGCGTCGTTTTGAGAGACGGATTCAAAACATGGTGATTCACGACAACTTGAAGAAACCTCAGACCCAGAGGAGGAGAATCGCATCCTCACAACTTCCTCATCCTGTCTTCCTCCTCCCTTCCATGTTAATAACTAACTTACATTCCTTGACACCGGAAGGTGTTCCTCATTCAGTTATGTACATCGCGGCGTAAGTCTAAGTAAGGGCAGTCATAATCGTACAAGCAAAAAACCTGCTTTTTGCCTTCGAGGAGAAACTCAGCAGTCTATGAAGTTCACGAGCTTTTAGAGTCAGCGGCGTGTGCTCGAGTATATAGAGTGTATAGAGACAGTGTATCAAGGGGCAGCGAGCTTCGTTGGGAGACCACATTCGAGAGTAATTTGATGGGAAAGACTTTGAGGGAGATGGGGAGAGGACGATTCGCTCAGGAGAACCCAAAAAGAAATAGGCTAACCGGTGGTGGGCTCCGATGAGAAAGTCGGAAAAGAAAGATCTAGTTGTAGTATAAAGCGAATATTGTTACGGGGTGGGAAGGTATTTTTCGGTGATGCCGCTCCGAGGACGGGCTTTGCACGAAGAGGATTCTAAGATAAATCGGTTCAGCCGAGCGGGGAAAGGAGAGATAATCAAGGGAGGGACAACCATTAATTGTGTGCGTTGGCGAAAGGTGTAGCCGCAGTACACTATGCAGAAATGTAAAATGTCACATGGGATTTTCTCGCGCAAAACATCAAGCTTTTGATGGGTTTTCATGAAAATGGTCGCTTTAATTCAGATATTTGTATAGGCGAAATGTCAAAGGTTACAAACAACCCTTATCAAATATTTTGAATTTTGGATGGTTTTCCACATATTCCCATCGAAATTTGCTTGTTTTGTGGGCTGTCACTGAAGATTTTGTTGCTGCACAAGCCTCTTATTACGAATGTTGTCTTGAGAGTCTCCAAATTGCATGCTATGGTCTTTCTGTTTTTGAATTTATAAACTTTTTTTTTCCTCACATTGATCTTCTTGGGGATTTACATGTGCTTGTGGCACCATTTGACGTATTCAAGAGGCAGCAAGGTGGTGCCCGAAGACTGCAGAATGGATGACGTAATGGGCAACCGAAGCACAGCGTTAATGAGGCGTTAAGCGAGTCAGCGGTGGATGAGGTGTTCGCGAGCGATAGAGAAGCGTAAGCGTTCCCTTTGCTTTTCGTGCGGTTCACTTCGTTGGCTTTCTTACCTCCTTTGATTCTGCTCTAAGTAGGACGTTAGCGTTGATAGCGTAATGAATGAAGGATGCTAGTTTATATGACAACAATATGCAAACTAGACTCCGCATACCTCAGAAGCTTTTTGCAGTATTTAGCTTCAAACGAATGCAATAGAATCTGCCTAATGCATTTTTTGGGCATAGTAGAACCTCGAACGGAACTGTCTAGGTAGCAGGTTTGCGATACTGGAGGGTTTTATGAAGGATGAAAGGGGTGAGGATGGAGACGGAGGAGAGGTATTTCCTGCCCCAGAATTCTTGGGGGGGGGGGAGAGAGCTATTTAAGGATTGAAGGTAATATGTTGATTGAGGGTATGTTGATTCTTATTAGCAGATTTTCGCTGTCTTTTTCTAGTTATTTTACATTTGAATGGCTATGGCCATTTGCTGATTGTGGAAAGAGGCGTCACTTGTTTGCTTGTGGTTGTGCTTTATTAGAACGCTGTCAGTGTGAATCATTTTTTCTTCCATCGTTCAGGTGATGCTTTGTGTTCTCGGTTTGCTCTTTCTCCGCTTATTCTGGTTTTAAGAGACGAAGTATTTATTCACTAATAAACGCATAAGTCGAAAGGCGTCCTGCTCATTTAGTCCCATATTTTTGCGTAAAATACGCACACGAAGTTGATCGTAAATTCTTAATTGTGTTATGCTGTCGAACATGGAGAACCCGCTTAGCGTTTGGTTAGGACGTTAGGACATTTGGCACTCACTTCAGTTGTAATTTTGCTTTTGGAAGGTTCTTCGACTTTAGTGTAGGCTGCATAGAAATGAGCGGAGGAGCTCACAACGTGTTGAGCGCAACGACCCCACATGTAGTGTTGAGTTGTTAGCTTTGAGGCACAGTGCAGTCTCTGTAACACACAGACTGCACACGAACACAGACCCCACGGACGAGCAGGCATTACACTCTAACAGCCATGAATATGTAGAAAATACCTTCTTTAAGCCAGTTAAAGCTTCTTTACCAAATACATTCTGGTTATGTGACGTTTGCTCTTGCTTTGCTCCTCCATCTTTTTATAAATACTACCTAGCCATTACTTTTTGCAGTAGTGCAAAGTTGACATCCTCTACGCTCTCCTTTGCGTTTATTTGATAAAAAGAATTCTCTTTAGTTTCAGGGATTTTTATCGAATTTTTTCTTTCGCTGAGATACTAAGCGATTGTTTCATTTCAATACCAGTAAAATTTCCAATATTTTTTGTTTGAACTCTATATTTTTCTGGTCGATTTACTCTTCTATCACCTCTTCTTGAGGCGATCACTGAACTAATTTTTATCGAATGTTGCGGAAGTGCAATAATTTTCATCTACTATTTCCAAGCGTCTTTTGGGCCATCGTAATTCCTCTAACTAAAATCTTGAAGCAGCCTATCATGTGCAAAATTGTGCTGAACGAATCCCTGCTCTTCACCCTGCAAATATTTGTTCATTTCTTTTCTGTGCATTCCGGATATCTGTCCACTTGAAGGTTGCACAACTCAACGACATTATTCTTTTTGACAACAGCATCAATATTTAACGGAGATACTTTTAGCCGAAGTATTGGTTTCTCTTCGAAGAAACCTCTTGGAGACAAAAATTGTCGTGTAAAGGCTCGGTCTCAACATTCTCTTGTTACTTCTTCAACCTGGATTTCGTTTATTTGCAATTGCTTTGATGCACGAATACTCTCTTCAGGTTCATAAACAGATTGATGAGTTGTTTCAATTATTTAAATCATTTTGCAGTTATATTTTAAAGGGATTAACTGTAATGTTTGTATAATATAATGTATGACTGAGCCAAAACAAAGAGCACACTATTTTTCTCAAAATTAAATCAGTTTTCCTCAAAACTTTTATTCAAATTTTCCCCAAAAACAAAATTAGATTTTCCTCAAACTATTGCACAGTTGCAGTAAAAGTAGGAGACTATTGAAAGTATCAATAATGCAAGTATTTTATGAAAGGCTACTGCATCGCCAAATAAAGTGGAAGCGTTGTATTTTTGCGTTTTGTGAAATTTGAAACGGTGTGCACTTAGGTTGCAGCGCAGCTGAATGATGTCATAGCATTGGCAATACCTTCATGAGGGCTCTTGCTTTCATTTCGTTTCGTAACGAAGAGCTTTTCCTAATGTTTTATAAATCGATTAATTTTATTAGTAATTTGGATGATATATGGTGACTTTTTTAAGTACAGTATGATTAGATTTTTTGTTCAGTTTACTTATTTTAATAATAAATGGCCGATATGCTAAACGCAGATGATTTCTCACACAGAACGATGATAATTCGGCCACAAATTTTAGATTTAACAACAAAAAGTTCACTGTTTTAGTGTTTAGTCATTTGCATAATATGAACTTGTTACGGTTGCTTGCATTAATTGCGTTGATATTTTGTTGTTGTAGTCGCAATAGTCATGAGTAGAATCATTCTATAATGAACTTAGTGTTATGTTCGTGGTAAGGGGCTTACATGAAAAGGTTGCAAATGAAAACGTCTCATTGTGGTACCGTAGCAGGATAGATGGGCATACTGCCCACGAGACGAGCTATAAGCTTTTATATTTGTAAGGCTTATGCGATCTTTGCTCCCACCTTATTCCTTCTGCCAACGATATCATTAGCAGTATTACAAACCTAATTTTTGCGCATATTAATATTGCTCATTGTTTTTTTTCTTTTTTTCTTCTTCTTAAAACGTATTAATGCGCATAAGTTTCACACTTTAGTTGGCAAACATTGTGATTAACTTCTGTCATCCACAAGAGGGTTTGCACGAGTCTGAGAAAGTACTTCGCTTTAAATGAGATTCGTTTCACAAATAACAATTTTTAAAGCATCTTAATGGAGTAATTCAACGTCGCATACTATGAATGTTCTGCGTTTACTCTTCATGAAAGTGGCAGTCTCTGTAGTGTTGAAGATGATGTAAAAGTAACGAATTTGAAAGCATCTACCAAAGAACTCAATTTTTTCTTTTCCTTTTGAAATGAAATAAATCGTTGATCATCTGGTTTTGTTATCATCTACGATGCAAAAAATTTAAAACGTTGTGTATCAAAATTTTTTTCCCGGTGTATTGCATCAGAAAATTATTGCGGCAAGTGTAACTAAGTTTATTTTTTATTAACAGAACTTCGAACTTTTCTCGAGTACGTTTAGAGCATTTTGTCGATATAATTTGAAGTTTTGATTTCTTGACAAAGTGAGTAGCTTATCAATTGGTTGATTGAGGGTGCAACTCAGTGGTTCAGGTTTCGGGCATATCTTGACACTCCGATTCCCGGCTTTCTTCCGGTGCAGCTGTTTCGTCTTATTCCTACTGCGCATTCCAGTTTCTGAATTTTGGGGCATTTTTTGATAAAAGAAGTAAACTTTTAAAATCCGGCTTCGGATCAAGTTTCTTTATGTTTGTGGCGTTTTATCTACTGTTGCGATAGAGCTGGCTGAATACCTAAGTGAAAAGCGATATAAAAGATTGTGAAAAACGGCAACTTTTTTATTTACCAGGGAAATCGCCGGCTCGAAGGCGTCTACAGAACGATTGCCATAGCTGAACATATCTGATTTTGCTATTGGGCGGTGCGAAGATCAAGAAGTGCAAGCATTACTGTGCTCAAGAGTGAGCATCTAAACGTGCCAGCAAAACAACACTTTTGTCAGTGTTGTATGCACGTGGAGCGTCCGTCCGAGCAGCCGATCGCATACAAGGAACGCTACAGCTGACAACTGCTTCCGGCACGTTGTTTCATTTTTTTTCTTATTAGTAGTTGTGGTATATTAAAAGCCCACTACCTATGATGGACCGTTACAAGTATGTTTCTTTCACCTAGAAGGCCGAGGCATGCTCCAAAATAACCCACATTACGAAGTGTAGTCCCGCTTTATTGTGTTTAGACTATGCCTTACTTTCAATGCATCGCAGTATGATCACTTATCAGGGCATTGCTATTGCAGCATAATGAATGCACTTATCAGTGATACTTTAACACAGCATATTAAAATCAGCTTTCATGCATTTGTAGATTTTATGTGAAGTTGGTATAAAAGAAATAAAGCAACATGCATTTTTTCAGTTTTAAAGCTGAGAAAAGAAGCGAAGTACCGTGAAGTGAATGTGATGAATTTCAGGCTCGTTGTATGGGTCCGTATAAGACCCTTATTCTCGTCCACCACCGTCGACCTCCTTAGCGGGTCCGACAGCTATCTAGTGCCCGTTTGACTTCGCTTCTTCTTTGGAGATCAGCTTCAACGCAGACGTTTTTTACTGCGTCGAATAAAATTGTATTCTTGCACGGTTTGTTTTATTTCTTTTTATTGTGGTCGGGTGGACTATAGCCTAAAGTTTGCATGCAAAGCATAGCCTTTGTGTAGGCCAATAGGGGTCGCAGACGACAATGTGGCTAGCGGAAGCGACGGGTGGGAGCGAAGGACAGGGAAGAGTTGTCGACAAGCATTTTCTGGTACTATTACAGAACGACGCATCATATTTTTGCGTTGCTTGGTGCAAGTCCTATCGAAGTTGCTTGTGGTGGTTCAAAAATTTTGAGAATAATTGGTAGCTATGAAAGCAGAATGAACTTCGGCGCGCAGAATTTTTCCAGAGGAAGGAAAGGCTCGAAAAGGACTCTGGCGAGCAATGTAGGATGCCTTCATTTTTTCATTGAGCGCTATATTTCTTCAGTACAGCTATTAAATTGCTTGAAAGTAGCACGCTCACTTTTGTTAAAGTTAGCTGTATATCAATTACTACATTATTTTGTATGTTCCGAGTCACATATACAGTTGGATGCTTCTAATCTCTAAGTTTGATTGTTGAATGTTAAAGACATGATGAATCATCCAACTCTCTTCATTAACGTTCAGAGCGATGACCTAATTCAACATCACTCGCTACCTGAATTTCCTCAATCAAAGGCTTGTAGAACGCTTGAGCAATCATCAAATAATTACGGATATTAGTAAATAACACTATCATTGTTCATTTTCTTTGCAGCATATCTGCGCCTGGAGGTGCTCAGAATTCATAGTGTTAAGGGGGATATTGAAGAGCAGCGTGGAACAATGTCCATCGACTCTTCGCTTTCGAATATGTCAATCTCCAACGTTCTTAACGTTGTCTCACCTGATGTCACGAGCAGCCACTTTTTTGAAGGTTTCTTTAGTAACATTTTTTCGCATAATTACTCCTAGATGAATATTGATTGAATTTTCTTATAAATAATATAATTTTTATTTCGATGTTGATATTTAAATATCATTGCAATACAATAATTGAGATATTTTGATCGACCGTGATTTACCCTCTAAGACTTTTGACAATTCGAATATTGTTAGAGGGAAAGGAGATCCGATGAAGGTCCACTATTGAATCACTGAAATGCTTATGTACAAATGTGATTTCCACGCCAACAGTAGCTGAAGAAATGGTTTTATGCGGGTGACACTCTATCAGCGATTTGCATGATCAAACGATCGGCTAATATAGCTTCAACTTCAACAAATCGTTGTCGAGTGATCGTGAATTTTCATCGCATATCTGGAAATACACTTTGTTAAAATGAGCTGAATTTTGTGCGCTCATCAACGAAATGACTCGTTTCGTATAATGCATGTGAGGGGAAAACATTAAAACCAATGGTCATCGTGCACTCGATTTGAGACATTTTATCTTATTAGACGTTTCTTATTTCGTATATTGAGAATAATATATTGGTTATTTAATGACATGAATTTTCCAACTTCTGAACTTAATTCTCTTTGAATGTTTTCAACAATCGACATTCCGACATTATATCAGGTAAGCCAACAAGCTTTTGAAAGCGCCCCTTCTACGATGTTCATTGAGCTATTCAACGCTAACAGACGTGCGATAGAAAAGTCGGGAACCTTCGCTAGGCACTTATTCAGATTCTCTTCGAATGAAACCTAGCAGTTGGCGTGATAATTCCACTTGTGAGCGTGGGATGCGTTCAAATGAAAAAATAAGCGCTTTCTAGGAGCCGAAAAGCTGCTTGAAATTTGGTTTGACAAGGAGCAAGAAGGTGCGACATCGTTGCGTGCAATTCCCTACGAAGAACTGGTTGGGATGCTGGATATTGCGCAGTGTCATATACTGCATTGCAAAAGCAACGAATGTATGGATAGCTACGTGCTTAGGTGATCACTCTGTTTCCTTATTTTGGATGTGAAGGCATCAATATGTTTAACGAACTCATCAAAAAATTCTTTAAAAATCTCGTATTCTTTCCAGTTTCCTTTTATAGAGGCAAGTAATGACCAAAAAATGCCACTTTCCGTATCGTAACTAGCGAAACCGACTCGTTGCCCCCGTGACATTGCTTCAAAAATCACAGCAAACGACTGTAATTTCTCATCATCAACAAATGCTCTCAAATGTTCAAACATTTCTTCTTACTTCTGTCTTTAATCGAAATATTGTTTACCCACTGTCACTAACGGTCGTGTTGTTATTCGCAGTTATGGTAATAATTGGTTGTTTATAGATTGGAAAAGGCTTTAATTTTGAGAGCCGATGTTGATGACAAACAATGTTAGTCCTTTGTTATCATATTTTAACACAATGTCGTGCGAGTAGTTTCGCTAAATGTTCCCTTGAGGTGATTGCCCTTACGAGCTAATTGCAGAAG
This sequence comes from Baylisascaris procyonis, assembly GCA_037389465.1. Classification (NCBI taxonomy): domain Eukaryota; kingdom Metazoa; phylum Nematoda; class Chromadorea; order Rhabditida; family Ascarididae; genus Baylisascaris; species Baylisascaris procyonis. The sequence continues at coordinate 842,351 of JAZARR010000033.1, read as the reverse complement.
AGGGGCAGAAATGGAGAGCTCATTTTCACACGCCCTCCTTTCCGAGTCTTTTTTTCTTGAATGTCGACATAGGCACATTTTATCAAGCAGTCACAACAGGAAAAGCAGTTTATTGATAAGTTGCAATTTAATCGCCTCACTATTTCACTCAGCCACTTTTCTCTGAAATGGTTTTCATTATTTCCGATATACTCTTCCACTTCCGTTTTCCATTATTTCTACCTCTTGGAATTTATTAGTGCTATTGATTGGTTTCAGTGAGAGCAGCATGTTCATCTCGGATGCGCGCATAATACTGAAAACATGTGGTCGAACACGTTTGCTACACGCAGTGGATACGTTGTTGAGCCTAGCACATCGTTACAGCCACATGGATAGCGTAATCAACGTGTTCTATTCACGCAAGAATTTTATGCGTCCAGAGATTCAGCCCCATCCACATAATTCGTTCGAAGGCGAGATCGATTTTCTTGACAACTACTTCCAAGGTCACTAAACCGCTCTTTCATTTCACTTAGCCGCCTTTTCGTGGCCTCAAAATATGCCTAAGCCTTAAAATGTTTCCTTTTTCCTAATTAAGTACATATTGGAAATACTTTATTGTAGAAAGGATGAAATAATTTTTCAGTCAGAGAGCACATACATGTTTTGATCATTTCAAGAATGTTTGTTGTGTAGTTCACCAGTTGGGGTAAAAGGAATATTCGTGGATGTTTGTTTAACCCATCGAATCTCCTTACTGCACTCAACTTCAGCGTGCTTCATGATGGGATTCATCGTATGTGTTTTTGTTATTGCCGTTCAAGAGAAACGACGTAGTATAATTTTGTGTTTGCATCAAACGAATATAATTTGCAGACGGAGCAGCCTATTGTATGGGCTCGCTGAAGCAAGACCGCTGGTTCCTTTACACGATTAGTGCCCCGCAGGCACCGCTACCTTATGCGGACCACACTCTCGAGATCATGATGAGTGAAATGCCACACGATGTAATGTCCATTTTCACGAGGGCGGCGTGCAAAGATGCTGAGGAATGCACTAAGGTTCATTGGATTTTCTCGGAGCTCTTAACCGATGAGTGCTAGAGACGTGAATATAATTGCTCGAACTATAGATTAACTGATTTAAATAATCAGCGCATCACGGGAACGTTTCAATTTTTTACATAGTCGCCGACGTGGGCGCGTTTATTGACATGCTGTATGACATGATTTTGCGTTGTTGTCAGCGTGTAGAGTCGAGTAAGTAACTGCAATCAGTCGTGACTCATGTGTTGTCCAATCTTTATTATGGAAGAGAAATCTCTTGAAAACATCTTATACTAAAATCAGGTAAGAATAAATCAAAAATTTATCTGAAAATTGTGAAGGTATCATCTTTTTAAAAACTTTTTTAAAGATAGAATACTAAGCAAAGAATTTTTAAATAATTGAATGGAGGTGCGTGACGCTTCTCAACAAAGTCTGACTTACTGTTAAGGCAGCTATGTCTGAAATAGTCAAGAATAGCACTAGGAATTTTAATGGTGATTTAGTTTGTGTGGAAGGGATGGTTCTCTCTTTTTCAGAAGTCGGGTATTGACAGAGTGGTCCCGTTTGGCACTGTAATCCACGAGGAGCTGTTCGATCCATGCGGATACAGTATGAATGGTTTACTAGCACAGACCGTAAGTTGATGGACGCATTGTTTTATATACCATTAAAACACTTTTGCTTTTCTCGTTGGCATTTTTTCTGTTTTAGTGTTGTTGTACACGGCAGATAAAATCCGTTTCATCCAATTGTAAATGCAAAAAATTCGCGGAATTCAAACAGCAAATATTAACAAAGTTCTAAAAATTTAAAGGCCATTTTTTAATGAACTGAGATGGTGAACGTTGGGGTGACGAGTAAGTTAGTATGGATATTTGCGAAAGGTTTTTCGTTTTGTATGAACGATGAAAGACGATGGAAAGGATGACACTCTTCCACCTCGAAGAGCACCTAGGATGGGATTTTTTCCTAAAGCAGAATAACTGTTTCACAGGGGTGGAAAATTTTTCATCGACTTCATGCTAAAGTGGGATTGCAGTATCAGGGTTCAGTTTCGCTGTCTGTCATCCTAGCAGTGGGCAATGAGTAATTCTTATGAATTTCAGGACCAGTACGTAACAATCCACGTGACACCTGAACCAGACTTCTCATATGCGAGTTTTGAAACGAACCAGAATTCCATGTGCCTCTACAAACAGACACTCCGAGTGATCGACATTTTCAAGTGGGCGAGCTTACTTCACAATATTTGTTGATACCTCTGTGATCTACATCTGATCCTAATGTTTCTCTCATTACACCTGACTACTAGCAGAGCAGTAGAATAGTTGCGTAGCATAAAAACCTGATCACGAATCGTCAAATTCGGACAGCTCAGTACATACATGTTGGCATCTCAGCTAATTACAGTTGTTTATCGTTGTCGATCTACTATGTCAAAGAAACTCACTATCGCTCAGCTGCAACTATCGCAACTACCAACGTTCTCGTTGAAGATGTTAAGAGACTGATATATAATTAAATTTGCGTAAGTTCGTCTTTCTAACGGACGTTTAATCAATTCAACACAATGAATTTTAAAGTGAAGCGCAAATATATAGGGATTATGAAAGAAAGGATATCTGTTTGAAGATGAAATATGTTTTTTGAGAGAAATTCTGTATGTTTCATTTCGTTTCAGTCGTTCTCACTAGGATTGTTTTAATCTATTTTTCAGGCCGAGTAAGTTCCTCCTAACAGTGTTCGCAAACGAACGCTCAATTAAGGGAAAGGAGACGCAGCAGAATCTGTGGGAGCGCGATATTGCCGGCTACAAAAGATCAGACCTGCAATACCTAAGACTTCAGGTTTCTCAATTTCAGGAAAATCTTCCTCTAAATAGATCTTTGATGTTAGTTGCGAATTATTTACTCAAGAGATTGCTACTTGTACTCACTTACAATATACAAATGAGAAGAATCTTGCTAAGAACCAGTAAATAACACGAGCGAAATACGCAAGCTTAGCAAGAATTTGCTGGAGGATTCAAACGAGATCTCAGCTAAGAGTGCAAGTTTTTGGTCTAAAAAGAGTCCGAGGGATTGCTGTTGTGCAGGGAGGGCAAAAACGAAAACATGACGAAATACTGCTATATTCTTCTTCATTCGCAAATACAAACAATGTTCGCTGAGATCGCTGCCAGAAAAAAAAAAGAGGCAACTTTCCACGATTTTATAGCTCAAATATGAGGTGGTTTTTATAGGAATTCTGTACCACAGTCTGGCCGTCTTATGTGACATGATTGCTCGAGGTGACAAGACAAAATGTGTTTTGATTGACTCGGGAAAGATTTTCGTACCGTACAGTTATTCACCGTCTGGCAGTCACTTATGGAGCAAAGCGCTGAGTGGGAACAAATAGAATATCTGACAGCTAGCTAACAGCATATGGTTTGTTGGATGTGTCTGTTGGATGTACTCTCTTCAGAACACCTCTGAGCATGCCAGTAGGCAGGAAAGTCAAAACGCCAGCGTTTCTCCCACTGCCTCTCCCACTTACCCAGTGTAAATAAAAATACAGTGGAAAAGAAACAGAGTTGCCTGAAGAATTGAAATATTCCACAGCTAGAGCTAAATATGCACGTAAATTATGTAAGTACTGGAAGCAGAATCATTGGGTTTTATTGTTGCTTAATATTTGCTTTTTTAAGCATGAAACACTCGTATACGCACAATACGTAAAGCGAAAGGGCACGGGCTCAAAGAATGTACCGCTGAAGAGAGCCATCACTGACGACGATGGACATAGCGATTAGCTATAGGAATACATCACACCTAACGCATGCTTTTCGTTTGATTCCAGATGCGCTTTTTGGCACTCTACTTTATTTCTCACGTTGACGCTGTTTTGCTGTTAAAGATTTCATCGCCAATGTTTTCGTATTCTCGAGTAGCGATGTATCATTATATGAAGCATCTATGGCTTATTAATTCTGCTAAAATAAACTTATATTTATCGAGAATTTTGAAGGATTGTTTATTTATTGTTTTCGAAGCAAGAAGAGCTGTTTTCTTTTCTTTGAGATTCTTGAAGAGTAAAATTGTGTTTATTTGCAGCAAACTGCTTCCTATTATTGCTGCACTTTTGTTCCTTTCCTACGCAGTGCTGTCGTTCGGTTTGTTCCTAAATAAAACTCTCTTTTTTTTTGATGCTTTCAACTGCATCTTATGGTATTTTTATCTGCTTTTTTTCCAGCTATACAACAAAAGTTAGTTCGCATCTGCTTTTCTTCATGTTTCTTGTGTTTTTATAGCTTCGTTTTCACGTGCTTGAATTATTTATTTTTCAACATTTGGCTTAATGGTTGCATTATAAATTTTTATAGAATGTATTCACCTTTTACGGCCTCATTTTCAGTATTATTCCGGTGATGCACCGCGGCGATAAATTCAGTCAGTGTTGAATCTAGGGGATCTGTACTGCAAATGTTATGAAGAGATGCTTCTATTCAAAAATAAATATAAATAAATAAATAAAAAATAGCAGTTGATTTGTTTCAAAAATGCAACACTCTTTCAATAAAAAAATTAATCGATTTCGGCTGAGTGTTTTTTTTGAAAATAAATATTACTGAGATAGCGGAGAAACGTTGTGCACTATGAGAATAATGCTGCAAATGTTGTGGGTATTTTATTTTTTATTTTTTCTTCAACGCATTATTTTACAGTGTACGTGCAATTTTTTATTCGATTTCAGGTTCCAATACTCAAGATTTCCCCCATACTTTATTAATATTTTTTATTTCAGGTTTTCAGGGAACTGAAAAAAAGTTATTAGGCTTTTAGGTGAGCGTTTCAATGTCGAATCTTGTTGGCGTTATATACTTGGGTACATTGTGCGAGCGTATCGCATTTATCCTCACAATGTTTATTTGCGCTCAGTAAATGTGCCGGTTACGCGTTTTATGTTTATTACTGTCAATCGTGTTGTGTCAACATTGGAAATGAGCTACTTCCTATAATAAGTTCCTGTAAAATTTCTTTGATTGATTGACAGAAGTGATGGATCCAGCTTTTTCTTAGAGGTTTGATGATGCATATTAATTGAGGAAGCGTCGTTCTCCGTATTGTTTTCCAACTAAATTCCTCATCAGTATAGGTCATCAGCATTTTTCTCTTCTCTTCTCTCGCAGAATTATGCTAGCGATATGCCGACAAAAAGTATTCCAAATGCTGCCACTTCTAAATCGTATATCGATTACTGAAAACAAAAGTTTAGTGCTTCATTCTGCTCAAAGAAGGAACAAACACCGCTCATTCTAAAAGCGGAATGCATAAATTGTGTTTAGACGTTTGAATTTCATCAGCTCATAGGTGGAGGTGGCAAATGATCCACTTAAATGGCGTAGGTAGGTTGGAGTGAGCCGTGCAAACGGGTCAACATTATTTCCATGTTTCTTGATTTTTGAGTGAGTTTTTGTTTGACCGATGCAACATATAATTTGGGCACTTTGAAGGACTCTACGAAGGAACTGAGGAAAAGCGCCAAGTGAACGAAGTATTGGTTTTGTCGCAGTATTACCACCGTATTTAAATCTATCATTCAGTGACGGAAATGAAAGTCCATTACTAACTACCAGAAATGAAGGTCAAATGTCTTTTTTTAAACTGCTGTCGGTTCAGTGAATTTAATATTGCATTTCCTGTCGTATTGCTAAATTCATGCTGGAGGTGGCACAGGAAGCATTCATTGAGCAACAAGCAGGATCCTCATTCTTCGGGGTCTTAGACTACGTAAGATGGCGTCCTACAGTTGATAAGAGCTTCTAGGAGTTAGCAAAGTCGAAGAGGGTGGGGATGGCGAGGGGAAGGGTAACGAGTTATGATTGAGGCAGAGGTAGCAGATATAGATGAAGCTTCTGAGACTGCTTGAGAGGTTAAACCCCCTCTCAGTTTGATTAACTTCTGGTGTTGATACTTCCCGGTTGTCTTTACCTGTGCAGAAGATTGACGCGTCTCTAAACAATGAAGTTTTTCAATAATACTTAAGCAGAATTATTTTTGTATTTTTGCAAAGTTTTTGCTAAGATCAGAACTTCGAAAAAAATAAAATTGAGCTCAATTCGGACATAAAATTCCTCGCATATATGCCAGAATTTCACATTCGCCAACTTAAAGCCAGTGAGCTCGATGTGCAAGCCTACGCACAACACATACAGCGAATTTTTGTTGAGTGACAATATTCTTATTCCGAAAGCGTAACGAAACAACGAGTGAAATGTTGCTACTTGAAGAGTTCTTTTCAAGCCATATTCGCAATTATCAGATGCAAAGAACGGAAGTGGTGGTGTTTATTTTTGTCATATCACACACATGGATTTCAAAACGAATCGTCGAATTCAGTGTTTCTGAAGTTCTAGCTGCTGTTGTAGTTGCTGCATCATTTGACCAAGTTTTTGATCAACTCCGAGAAGTTGCTCTCGAATATTTGCACTTGCACTTTGCAAAATTTCCGATGCCTGAAATTGAACAGCTGAAACACGTGCGAGACATGAATCACTCAAGGTGATACGGACTGTGCCATTTCTTTTTTCTTTTTCTTTTTTTTTTTTTTTTTGTCTAAGTGAAGTAGATTACAAGCACACGTGAATATTTGTGATGGCTCACTTTTTCAGCGGGTATGGCAGTTGTTGTTGTTGTTGAAAACCTGTGGTTTGAATTTGTCCTGAGGCAATGTTGCTGGGAGTGGGACTTTTCAAAAATGAACGCAAAGGAAAGTTTTAGGGGAAGAGTTGAGTGGAAAAGCGGTGGACGGGAGGGGGTGGAAAGTAACCTGTTCACTGAAACTCGATGATTGCCGAAAATATTCTGACGACTTACCATTAAAGCAGGTGTTGTTTCATCAGTATGTATTCTAAAAAATATCACTATTCCCAAACGCACTCTCTTTTAAGATGGCGCTTGTTGTTTCATATCAGCACATTCGGTATGACTTCGTTGTGAAAAAATGTTCCGACGAGGCTTTTCGTTTAAATAATGCTGTTTATACAACATGTGCTGAAAATTTCGTTTACATGGGAAACTTTCTTGACGCTGTTTTCAAAATTCCAACATTTTCGAGTGTAAAATTTCCACCATCACATTGCCATGTATCGGACGACGTCACCATCAACCTCTCCCCTTTCATCCCTCTCCCCAGCCCTTTCTTTACCTTGTGTTGGTTTTCACTTTCAACTACGAACTACTTGAGCAACACTCCTACGAAATTTTTGTTTACCATTTTTAGTCACTAAAGTCGTTTTTTTAGAATTTCTACTTGTTACCTTTTCTCGATTTTGACGCATAATGTCTTCGAGGTTATCAGCGTTTCGTTCCCTTTTTATTTCAGACTTTAAATTGTGAATAGAACAAGCGTTGATATAAGTAAATACCTGTTTCATTTGTTGGTTAGGGGTGAGCTGCAGATTTTCACGGATGGCATCGAGCTTCATAGCCACCGCTTTTGCATCTGCAGGCAGTGCGTTCAGCAGCTTGTCACGCTCTTCGTTCAATCTCGCCTCCACTTGCTTTTGCATGCTTAGTTGTGCATTGAACGCATCCTTAATTGAGTGCTATTACAACTTTATGCACTTATGCTATTGTGAGGAGCAAGTAAGAGATTGCATTAGGGCGGGTGGCACGACATGTGCTTTTTGCAAACCCACACAGTAAACCATTCGGTGTAGCTAAAATTCAAAGTAACTATAAAATAATGCCTCACTCGCAGTTTCTTGCAGATTGACCGGTTGCCCAATATACTGAATGAAAAAATTTGCTTTCAGGCTGGCTTTACTAGACCGATTGCAAGAAACTAGACGTGCTAATTTAACAACATCGTTAGAAGTCACTAGTTTGACTCTTTAGGAGTCAGATTTTATGCCGCCTGCAGGAGATGATCAATCTGGACGAAACTAGCGACAGAAGGCCACCCACTTTGCTGATTACGCAGATCGCTCTTCATCTTTATCGCTTTTCAGGCTCGCATTACAATGCACCGCATATATATATATATATATATATATATATATATATATATATATATATATATATATATATATATATATATATATATATATATATATATATATATATATATATATATATATATATATATATATATATATTTGATGTCGAAGTAATGCCGTTTACAGAAACTTCTAAAAATGCACAAATATAACCTCTCCTATCCATTCCCTTTTCTACTTCTCGCGCTCTTTTGATTTCTCCGTCTATCTCATGACAGTTTTGCGTACCTTCGTGCTCACCAAACCACATATTGTCACCTAATGATGTCGTATAATAACGAAATGTTATAATAAACCTTCTCACGGTTGCATATAGAAGAGTCTCTTTCCTTTATTAATAGCATTCTCTCTCTTCTGTTGATTGCATAATGATAAAACAAGCGAGCTCGTTCTCACACTAGACATTCGCCTCTGCTGTTAAATACGCATAGGGAAAAGTAGCGCTGCTAATGTTATAAGGCGATCTATCATTGCGGAGTTCTTTAAATTCATCCATACATGAAATTTAAGATTGCACACAGTTTTATGAGTGCAGTACAATCAAAATTCAGCCATTCCAATGACCGAAGTTTCATTGAGGATATGTTAAGGTCAATGAAGAACAAATAGTGCTTTTTCTAGTTGCTATGGTAAGTGGCTGTAAAAAATGATAACATATGAGTATCTAGTAGAAGTATTTAATACCTGTACATCCTTGGGTTGCTGCTTCGCCCACTCTTCTAACTGAGCATTTATCTGCGCAACTTGAAGATCGGCGTTATAGGCGATCGAGAAGAATTGGCGACGAGCTTCTGCGCTTGCGTTATAAAGGAAAGGTGGTAGTGGAGGTTGCCCGTAATCGAACTGTTGGTCCATCTGTTGTGGTTGCGGCTGTCCATCGTATTGAGCCAGAGCCGCGGTACCGGCAAGCATCAGCAAAATAAATTCTATGACGAAATTCATCGCACGCTTTAGAGTGGATCAGTTGGCCTGTAGGCGATTGCTGTCCTATGCACGATGTGCTGCAGCTGTATGCTGTGAGGGTCCGAGCTAAGCGGCTAATATAGATGAGTTCGGACCGTGAAACCAGCCCCCACAAAGCCAGTATAGATATGAGCGTAGTGTTTACTTGTTATAATTTGTTACAGTGCGCAAATATTTGCATAACGAGTGAAAAGGGTTAGTTGTGTTCATAGACGATATGCGTGCATTACCTCATCTCACAAAAACTCCATCACATCTAATTGTGGCGGTGCTTAAATTCGTTTTTTTTCGTCAGTGCACTTTTTCCACTTCTGCAAAACAGCTTCAAGAGAGCGTCACAACCTTTTGAATAGTGAGTGACGTTTGCTGACCCGTAATTACCGCTTTAAAGGTGACCACTGCCTCAAGTACTACAGAATATGACTGACTCTAAAGCACACTATCGAATCATTCATCTGTTTACAATGGTGGTAATTTTATTGCATATCGCTATTTTTTCCCGGTTTTGTTCGTAAGTGCACTTTAGACGTCAAGCAGCTTCAATAGAACATTTGCAGATTCATTCTTTTTGAAGCGAACTTTATTTGCACTTAGTCACCAAGATACACAAATTTGTTCGGTCTTTGACGAACACACACCTTACATCGCTAAGGTACTGTTGTTGCCAAAATGGTTTTCATTTCGCTATTCTAGCAAGCTTGACCCATCGCTGTTGCGTAAATGCGTTTAGAAATTTTGTTCATTGCTAGTCAGATCCCATGAAAAAAAAAATTTTTTTTCGAATCTAATCAATGTAAGCAGTTTAATTAATCAGTTGTAGTCACTGTTGGTGATTGATCTGTAGATGCGATAGATATGTGGCCAAAGTGAAACCAGTAATGCTGGAGCCTATATGCCTCAATGATTTTAACGTTGCAGTGCTGTTCGAAAGCGCAGCACTTATCAATAGTACCTTCAGTAAAATCATAACTGAATAATGAGTCAACGCAAGACAGGCGGTCCCCAGAATTTTGGTTCGCAATTACATCGGGCGAATAGTGGCCCTCATGCGCATGCGCTTCATGCGGGATTACTTGTGGCGAAGTGTTATCCACATGCGATTCGCAGGCATTTACTTTTTTCACTGTTTTAGCTGTTGGGCAAACGATGGGAGAGAAGGATGTTAGTAGGCAATATATTCAGGAAGCGAATAAACAGACGAATATTTGAAATGGGCAGGTGACATGAACCTTCATTTGCTGACAGGAAGAAACAGAAAGATTAATAAGCAAGCACAAAATTTAACATGCGAATGAAAAGGGGAACACCGTCCATTGACTCGAAAAAGCACAAAATGTTCTTTAGCCGCAATTCCAACACACCAGCCGTTAACATGATTCATATTTTCTTTCATCCGACCGAACTGATCACCCGCTATAAATTTATCTTTGTAAGCGGAGATGTTCTATTATGCTTTTTATAGAAGTTGTATTCAGGAAAAATGCTGCATTAGCTTGAGACGAATCCAACGAGCTCTCACTTGTGACGGTAGAATAAGAAATAAGATCAGGCCAGCGCGTTCAAACACAAATAGACATATCCACACCAAGTTGAAACATTTCTCGGAAATTCAGCGACATTCCCTTTCCGATCGAAGGAATATAACTTGTAAGTTCACAGATATATTCTCCGCAGGAAGACGGCAGCAGTGGTTTAAGACTGTGGACATTATAATGAAAGTGGGAAGTCAGTTCGTGATTCTAATTGCTCTGTTGTTACATAAGTATTTTGTGTTTCGGAATTTCTTCGGAAAGGCGATCTGTTTCAATTATCATGTTTGTCATAGGAAAATGAAGAAGTGTGAGTAATTAAAATTCATACGATCATGTGACAACTTGAAAGTTTCAACTTGCTTGGTTATGATCCTCCTTGATTCAGCCTTTTCCGGATCTTTTATAAGTGAACGTATTTCATGGGGAAATCAATTGCGGTACGGTCGGTAAAGGTAATCTATTGCTAGCCTGAATCAAGGAATGGATTGCACTTGAAATTCAAAGGGCTGTAAATTGCTGAGTCATATGCCAGTAATCCAGCGAGGAAAATTCTTTAGACCCGATAATCGTCTGCCTTCATTACTGCTGCTTTTGCGAATATATTTTGTTTAATCAGTTACCATATGAAGTATTTTGAGGAAATATGGAAATGAAGTTTTAATTATGTGTGATTTATTGATAAGCTTGGTTTAGGACGCTTAATATTGTATAACAGAAGTGGTTGATCTCCTACTGAAAAAGCGAATTGCTTATCGCTGTTGAATCTTTTAAGATTTCTTAATACTGAAGAAGTGAACCTTTCGTTTTGAATCTTCTCTTAAGCGAGCAAAATGATTGCAACAAATTTTCCTTCCTAGTACAGCTTGAACAAAATAAATTTCACCTATTATGGCAGATGGCTTATTCTCTGTAAGCCATTCTGCACTGTGCTCATGCATACACAAAGCAGATATCCTCCCTGTAAAATAACGAGCCAAAAGTCCGAGTTGCAATTGTCCAGAGATCAGTTGTTGACGCGTACCGTTATGTGTTGAATTTCTTCTAGAGGTTATGAAGAAATAAACGAGAGATGGCCATATATTGGTTGTTCATTAGGCGATAGTCGATGCCTCGTTAGCTTATCACCAAGCCGTTAGTATAGTATGTTAATATTGGTTTCCGCTTTGATCCTCGCTTCATTCCTTCTGCTCACATTTGCTCATTAAAATGTGGTGATATGTCGATTTGCAGCTTTCATCGGTTATTGTGATTAGCATTTTGATTATTTTGTTTTCGATTCCTTTGTTTTCGTGCTCATTTTACTTTTGATTACCGCTTCTATTTTTATGCATTCCAATAATGCGCAGTTTATGCAGTATACATATATTTTAGTTTAGCCTCACCTTATTTTTATTTGCAACTAGGATTGATTTAATATGGCCAATTAAGCTGCTTTTTATCGATCAGGCCATTAGAAATGTTTTTTCTTTGCAATCGCGCACTGAAGGTTTAAGGTGAATGGCATTAGTTTGGTTGTCTTTTTGTTCGGTGCGCATCCCTCGATGACATTGTGCATAAAGTCTAGAAATCGCCGATGCATTTCCTCGACGTTCGATGAATTTATTGTTGTTGTTCTGAAGTCTTTATTCCCCGAACAAAATGAATTATATTCGCAGCATGAAACTAAATAAAAAGAAGAAGCAAAACAGGTGACCAAGATGACCAAAAAGCTGTCTTCACTTAAGGATTTATTCACAGATTTCTGTAAGGTCCAAATGCTTCTTCAGACGACCAGCGAACACAAAGACACTAGAAACTGAAAAAACATCAACAGGAAATTTATTTCACACTCTGATGAGTCAAAAAGTGAAGGAATTGTAGAGAGAGGTCAAAGGTTAAGACTAGCGGAAGCAGTTGAAAGCTACTAACTCGTGATAAATTACGTGATCGGAATAAGAGAACACTGAATCAAATACAATATCAGAATAACAGTTAACATTTCAAAACAAGGTATGAGATTCAACTCAACGTGGTGATATTCAATCGATTTTAGATGGGAAATGCGCAGACGAGTTGCATAATTTGAACTATATGAACCGAGTATATTTGTTAGAAATGCTATTCCCATGAAGCGTATTTACACATATTCCAACATCTTTATTTCCGATTTCAGTAAGCTGACCAAACTGGGCAAATGCATTCAACGACAAGGCAACAATATGCAGTAAAGACCTTCTTATAACGCTGGATGCGCCTATACTGAATTGCGAGGGGTTACTTCCTTCTGCTGTCAATAAACTATTGTCAGGTTAACCTATTTCAGATGTTTTGCCGCTATTTCAAGAAAACTTAGTGAATGCTAGCTTGCTATCGAACAAAGAGCATATGAATATGCTTGCATTTTGTAGTGTTACATTTTCATCAGAACAATAACTGCCTTTTCTGGATATCAGGTTTAACTGCTGCAAACTTTCCTTACTTGTCGATATTTCCTTTCCATCCAAAAAAGACCTATATTCTGCTCTTGTCATAGTTCGCACTTGCACATATGTTTTCAAACACGAAATACAATGCCAGCAGACATCATCACTTGCATGCGATTACCATAAACCGCAAAATGAAATGGCGGACATATTGTTTCCGATGCTTGACGTTCTGTTTTGGGAGAAGATGGTAAAACGCGGCGCACGAAGTGCTTTCTGTGCCAAGTGTCGAAAGTGGCTGTATTCTACAGCCATGATGTGTGTTGTTCATGTAGTTATGTGAACGCTTACATGGTCGAAGGGTTCCCGAATGTTTCTGAATCAATGGGAGGTCTTTTGTCTGTAGGATTTTGCGTGGGGAAATTCTCATATTATTTACCTTATCAGTCTGTTTTTTTTCTTTTTTTTGCTATCGAGCAGCCGAATGCTCAAGGGTTGAGGTTAAAATCAGGACACAATGTCGAAGCGGAGAAAGATTCGGGTTAGGGAGGGGAGGGTTTTGCAGGTTGTTTTTGGATGTCGCGTTAGAACTTCACGAATCTAATGTTCACCAATCTTCCGCTGATGAAACAAGATATCTGAGGCTGAGGAAGGAACGTGTTTGAGTTCACGCTTTGGATGTATATTTACTGAGTTGGGAATATCCACCTGGTTGCTGTTATAAGTGCAGTGGTCGAAAGGTGGAATGTCCCTAGCGGAGGTTGCGAAGGTCATCACAAACAACAGGTCGCTGCAATATGTTGAGGTTGTGCAGGTAATGAAAAGAAGAATGAGGCTGCATCATAAATTGAAAAAGTCCCCAGTGGCATCAATAGCAGCCACGGTTAAAGTGCTCGGGGAGAAAATGTTGGTTTTGAAGTAGGCACGAATGAGTTAGAGGGGAAGACTGCTGAAGCAGTATAAGCTGAGTCATATGTGTGCAGTTTAGAATTGAAGTTGTAAGTCTCGTGGACCCACACAAGGAGGTGTTATAGACTGTCGCCTTCTCAATGAAACATTCTTTCCTGAGCCTCCCGTTTTGGGATCGGTGATATCAGTGCACTTTGAAGAAGTGATTACTGTTCAAAATGGACTATCGCTTGCAGGAAAATTCACTTCTGATACACCAAGGCTTGTCTTTTTCTGGCATTTTTTTTTCGAAAACCAGCCTCACTTCAAGGTCTCACTGATTTGGGAAGTTGTGGATCCTCCTCCTCACCTCTCCACCACTCTTCGCATCTCGCCACCTCTCGTACGCAGGTAAATATGCAGTACACATTTGTGACTTTCGATGGAAACTAGAAGGTAATTGAAACTTGTGTTATTATTGTTTGGCTTTTCGTCAATTGATTTACAGTTGATATCATAAATTTTAATAATGTTTAAGCGAATCGATCGATAAATAGTTTGGCATTACCAGAAAAATTCAGTGTTATAATTATCGATAACGGGCTCACTGTAATGCGTATCGTTTCGTTGAACTCAAATAAATCTTGCATTTCAGGTGATTGCTTACCTTTGGTGATATGCGCATTCGAATGCGGATCTCGGTTAACGGTGCATTATGCAGTGGACAATTTGCGATGAGTATAATGCAAACAATTTTCATGTTCTATTATGTGCGAGTGTTTCATGTTGTTTTCGAAATCGACGCTTATTGGTTCGGCATAGCACAAGCACTTTTCATGGTTTGGAACTCGATCAATGACCCACTCTTTGGGTGCATTCAGGTTTATTATTTACCGATTACTGTGATTTGTTGACACAAATTTTGCTTCTTTTATCCATCCATATCACGACGAGGTTCCCTTTCATTTTCATAAGCGTTAGGATTTGAGTGCGGTCGAGTTTATTGAGGTAAAATCGAAAGCACAGGTAAATGATCCAAAGAACATACGATTCTTAAAGGAGGGAAGGACATTGGTTTTCAGTGATGAAACTTGAGGGAAATCGCTGTCAGTGCAATGTGGCTAAACTAATACATCTGTCATTGCTATGCTTGTGATGTCAAAATGCTTTGGCTCAGTGGAAAAACTTCATAAGCTCGTAGCGCACTGCCAAACTTTATCGCTTAGGGCTTTTTAGTATGATAACGCCAAGAGTACTATTTTTTCAAGTCGAAAAATTTTTCACCCTTCCATGAAGCTTTTGGAATTGCATCCTACAAGTGCCGAAATCACCATAAGACTTTTTCTTACCTCTTAATCACTCCCCTCCCCCCTCTCTCCAACTGGTTAGACTTGGCGAAGATGTAAGCATTCTAAAGATGTAGGTCTGCTGACCTCACCAGTGCTGCCAAGAATTTAAATGCCTTCAATGACGCCTTTTCCAGCACCATTCCAGAAAATCCATGTTTTTAAAGCATAACGCGGTCTGAGCACCTTGGAGATTGCCGCAATCACACCTCTAGACCTCGCGAAAAAAGGCGTGGAATTATTACTGCCGAGCATCCATGAAGCATACACGCCACAATCTCTCTCTCCCTCTCTCTCTCTCTGTCTCTGGCGTATGCATGCATGTTTATTCGTATGGGTAGATCTTGATTTCGTACCTCAACCGAAAACGAAAAACCAGGATGTTTTTATGATCAATGGAAGAGGTTCATTCAACTGAAGCAATAAGCAGCAGAATTTAAAATTTAAAATAAAACTCCTTATGGGAGTCTTGAAATTCAGCAGTTCATTTTTTTAGGGGAGGGGGAGAGAGAGTATTAGTCTCTCTTACTTGAGCCACTTTCTTTATTGTAATGCAGCTTCATCTTAACATGCACTGTTGTCTCTGATAGGGAATGTTCGAGTAGGGAAGGGAAGTGGGGAGGGGAAGGGGGGAGGGTGTTACCCTACAAACTACATTATTTTATGCTGGAATATAGCTGCTCTAGAGTTACAGATACCTAAGAAGTTCTATAAAAGCTTCATTCCGCTTTTGTGTCGACCATTTCTGAAGTGGATTTTTTTTTTCTGTGCAGTTTACGAAAGACGTATTTCGGTCAGCAGTTTAAAAAAGCTTATCGAAAGGATTATTTAAATCGTAGTGATATTTGCATCGATCAAGAGTAATGAGGATAAAATATCGATAGAATGCGATCGCGTTGCTAATACGAGGTGTCAAACTGTGAGTAGTGTCGACTGAGTGATTTTCAGGATTTATCAAGCTCTTGGATGCGAGACCGACGTAAAGTTATCGCTTATCTGAGCCCATTATTATGTGGATCGTTTCTTTTGTTGTGGTTTCCGTGGGCTAGCCATAATTCATCGCCCTACGTAACAGGTCTCCATTTGATCTGTGCGTTGTTTCTTTACGACGCGTTTTACAGGTATGCTTCCGATCAGTGTGGTTAAATTGTTTTCTTCTCGTAGTTAAATGATGATCGTTCTGTTTAAATCGATGATTGATAATTGGCTACATTATTCGCAGTTGTTGACACTTTGTTAAACTGAGGTGATGGCTTTATCCCAATTAAAGTTTTAGTTGTGTGAATGTAGCGTGGAGTGCGTTGTTCTCCGAATCGACCTATGATCATAGTGCACGAGTAACGGCAATAAAGTTTTCGCAGTTGGCAATTCTGCTTTCAATCAATATAATCGCAATTGCTGAGAAGATCTCACATAGTATCGAAGTGAGGTTTTTTTTTCTTTCCTTGTTTCCTTCTCCTAATGAATGAGGAATGAAATAGATCTTTGCGACTCAAGATTGACAACGATCAGGTCGGGTCCAGGTCTGCATCGTTTTTGGTCGTATAAGATTTTGTTACCACTGCATTAAATCAGATGCAACGAAAACAACGAAAATTAGTGAGAAGCGGTGCACTGAATCGTTTGAGAGGACTAAATCTAGACGGTAAAGGGACTACTTGCATGAGAATCGTTTCCTTTGGTGAAGTATGATGTTAGTGTAAATAAAACTCAGTTTAGCGATCCCTTTGTCTCGTTGATAAGAAGTTATTTTGATTGTTTTTGTGTGGTGTTTGTGTTGCATTTGCAACATTGAAAGCAGCGATGACCAAAAAGATCATATCGTTTTGTTGGTAGACGTTTTAATCGATTCGGGATTCTTCACATATCTTTTTTTCTTCGAGAAATGTATGAAATGGAGAAGCTGCCTTATTTAACGAAAAAAGGAAATTTTTGTTATTTTCCTCTTGAAGCTACCATTGTTTTCTGACTTTGGCTGATATAGAAAGCAACTTTTTTTTTTTTTCAGAACTTCTTTGCATTCCAATGCACATGCATAGCGGTTGCGTTTTTGGCTGTGGGTTGTTTCTGGATAACCGGCAACATGGAGAAAACGGAAGGCGTTGTATTAGAAAGAGCCGTATTGGTACCCGAGGAAGTCGACGAAGATAAAGGGAAGATTTCGACTGCTTTGACAATGGCGAAGCAAGTCGTTAAGAGGCAGGATTTTGTGACACTGGTGCTGACGAATTTCATTCATAATTGCAGGTTAGCAGTTTTGCTTACTTTTAAAAATATGCTGTATAGATGGTGGGTTGTTTAGGTGTGGAGGGAATACGCAGCACATCATTTCAAATATTTATCTTTAGTAGCTTTCAGAATTTATCACAGCTGCGTTCACACCTGAGACGTTGTTGCGATGCCATACTTGGACACCGTCCCATTCCCTACACATCCCCCTCTCCACTCCTTTGCCACCACAAAACCGAGACCCTTGAAATAGGGCTTGAACTTATGCTCGCAGACCTAATGTTCTTCAGATGCTCCCAGCTTAGAAACCGGTGTTCCTACAGGGAGACAGGTCTGTTTTCGGCAACTAAACAACTAGTTACACCTCCTTTTGCTCCCACCTTGAAGAAAGTATTCACTTTTTTTTCTCGTTTCGTTTTTATTGTTTGATATTTAGAGGAGCTACACGCAACCTCAGCGTGAGGCCACCATGCTTACCTGTAGCTGTCCAAGTTGGTTTCATATGGCAGGTATTTCCACATCCGACTCCGGGAGTGGAAGAGGTTGTTTAGGTATTTGTCTTGTAAAAGTGGTTCACTTCACTGCTAGTTTTAAAATTCTTTGTATAGACTTGCACCGGAGGAAATTATCAGACCAGCTGTTGATGCTTATAGAGCGATCTTTTTTTTGTGATGGCATGTAGCTGGCGCAGTCTTTTTTTTTGACAAAAATTTTTTTATCATAGCTCGCTGTGCAGTTTATTTTTTTGTGCGAAAGATTTGGCGACGTTTCTCTTAATTCGCGAAAAAAAGGTCTTACGCTCTTTCATCGAAGGATGCTAGTCATGCTAAGTGCATTGTGAAACGATTTCAGCAAGTATTTTTCCTTTGTATTCTTGGCATCATTTGAAAATGTTTTTGTCGATGCACTGTTCATCAACTGGAATATTTTCTATCGTTTTGGTATCTGGGGAATAAAAAATGTCAACGTCGTTCTAGTAAGATTACGAGCTGCGCTTTGTTGCAATCATGTTCATTCGATTCCTTCGTTTCTCTTCCGCTTCCCACCGCTCCCTCTCGTCTTCCTCTCTACTTCCACTTTTTTTCCCTTGAAGCCAGTCTTGCATTGTTGAGATTTGCTAATGATTTGTTATTCCTTTTGCGATGTATTTAATCGACTGAATGATTTCAATATATCTTTAGTGTGAGCAGTAGTTCCTCCGAAAGGATAGCTGCGACAGGTAGACAGCTGTTTGATACAGTTAATGAGTGCACTTAGAAATGGAGTTAACTTTTTTAACATATTTCTATAGTGTTTGGTTCAGATGTTTGTCCCCTGTTGCAAAGTTTTTATGGTTAACTTATTTTCTGAACTCGTTGTTGGTTGGGGGGGGGGAGGGTGGATTGCTTTTGTGCGAAGTGAACGGAGGAAAGAGGTTCTTCAAGCATCCTTCCATCGTTAGAGGAAGCAGAGCCCACTCCCTTCCTTATATTCTGACGCCCTGAAAATTAAATAGGAAATTTATTTCATTTATTGCGCGTTATGATGACGAGAGCTTGGGGATCGACCGACAGATGGTGCAGGGAAGGGAAAGAGAGTCGTTTTGGCAATAAAAGAGGGGCCATTTGAACCGTTAAGAAGGGAGGAGAAGTGATTACGCTTCTAATGTCCACTTCAGATAGAATTCAGGAAGAAAATAATAGTGGTTCGCAACTGCGTGTTTGTTTCTAAAAAATATGGCATGCATTCCTTAAACGAAGACGTCAAGGAAAATTGCACTGCAAATAGGATTAATCGAAAAATTGTAACTGGAAATGGCCCACAATGCGTGAACTTGAGGAAATGTACCGTTACTATAATGCTGCTATATTATATAATGCTCTGCAGCACATCTACACTTCTGCCATATACCTTCATCTCTCTGATTAGAAAAAGGCTTCACCAACGTAAATTTCTTTCTACATTTAAGGACCCAAAACTAGCACTTGCAACTTGCTTCGATTGAACCTTTGATAGGGCCTAAATCAAGGAAGGAAATAGAAAGGGGATTGGTGGATGAGAGTCTGGTATATGAGGTTGCTAGGCTTGAGTGGTCGTTGGCTGTGTCAGATCGAAAGATGTTTATCAAAGACCCGTTGTAGATCAGTGGCTCATCTGAATTTCGCAGCAATGGCAACAGCGACGTTGATTCCCGAAACGATCTTGCCGAGTGGCTCCTGGTCGAAGAGTCTTTTTTTCGGAGCATGCACTCTTGTGCCGCAGGTTTTCCATTTTTGTCTTATGCACTTTTTCGCGAGAAATTTTGAAATCCGTTTATTGCTAAGCGATTGAAGGGGCTTTTTGTACTATCCATCTGTAAATTTCAGTTTGGGGAATTACTACACAAATTCGAAAGAAATTAAAGAAAGAATATCCAGGCCATTTCCAAGTCAAATTCCGAAAATCCTTCGTGTTTCCTCCGGTCCCACCGTTTTATGAGTCTTCAGGTTCTATTTTGCTAGAGCTAAAGGGTTAGAGATCTACCGAAGGCGAAGAATTTTTTATTTTTATTTATTTTTTTATTTTTTGCTTTTTTATTCGTATAAATCATGCAAGTTCTGTGGAATGAGAACCGATTCGTCTTACACTTTGAATCTTCGTTGTAAGGATGTTTTAAACGGTTTTGTTGCAACATAAGACTTGTAGTAAAACTTCACCTTCAGAGGTAGCTGTGAAATGTTTTCGTTGATGAGATCAAAAAGGATCTCTTTCATTATTGCATTGAACACTGGCAGAAGTTTAGAAACCTCTTTGCTTTTGAAATAGGAGGTAGCAAATACTTTGCATTGAAACTTTGTTTCTTCTTGTGATAATCTTTTTGAGTTTATTGTGAGTATAAGTAAGATTGTTTTCAACTGTGGTAAGCGGTCGTTTTTTATTACGTTTTGAGAGGTGATTAATATTTTTTATATGCGAGTAGGTTAGACGAATCGTGTTGCTTTTTTTCTGTGGGCATTTTTTTGATTGGACGTTTATTTGTTGTTGTCGCTTTCCGGTCGAGAGTTGCGATTAGGTGATCGGGCTTACCTTGTTCGTTGTAGTTATTGGTGGTGGCAAGTGGCAACTTCATTGCTAGACGAGGTGCATATCGAGTGATTATGGCGTCATTCATTCTGTCCATCTTTTTGGCGGCGCTGTTTTGGATGTGTGCGGCCGAATCTCCGCTATTGATGATGCTGTTCATGTTCTTGGACAGGTACTGCTTGCTGGAGGAATCCATAAATTCAAAATTAAATTGCCATACTCTTGTAGCTGCTAGGTGGGAGATCGTTTAATGTGTGGCAACTGAGCAAATCAATGGTTTGGCTCAGTCACTGATCTAAATTTGCCACCTCCATATTGCATTGAAAACAAAATGTTTGGGATTCATTTCTACCAGAACAAATCGAATCGAGTCCTGCTTAGCTCCATTGAAGATTTCGCTAAATGGTTTTGCGCTAGAGTTGTTACCAGTATTCGCTTGCTAATGGCATTGAGGATTCTTTTGTTGAGGAAGTTTTCATGCTAGGAAAATATACTTGTGTTGTGCCTTTTCAAGTGTTAGTGTGCTTATCGTTTGTGCAAATAATTTTTTAGTGGGCTGATAGAGTTTCGGCAGTTGCAAGCATTTTCTTTGATCTTTACAACATCGATGTTTTTCATTACCATTTGCTTATTATAATTAAGTTTTGTTGTCGTTACGTGGAGTTAAGTGCGGTCATGATTATTTACAACTTGAGCACATTTAATCATCCACATTCGTTTAAAATTTTCGAGTCCAACAATTTAGCCCTTCCGATGAGCACATGGGTTTATGTTCCCTTGATTCATATGTTATGTTCGCTCGTAGTCGGTCTTAGAAATCTTTGTGCGATAATTTGTTGGATACGAATGGGGTTCTTGTTCTTAGATGAGCAAAAGAATCGAAATTGCGAAAGGTAAATTGATGGGATGTTTTTCAGTGTGTTGGTGCATTCAATAGCGCCTTTATTTCAAATATTAATTGCTGAATATGTCGATGACGATGCGAAACGTCATTTAAGAAGGTTTTGCCTTTTTACATAAAATTTGTTTACTTCAAACTCATTTTCTCGTCTTGATAACTGTTGCTATTAATTCATCTTTTGGGAGGCGGTTTCTTTAGTCTTCAACCTGTTTTTTATTGATTTCTTTTATGTTACATTTTTTTGTAATATAAAAAAATTGGATTCCCGCAACTAGCACAGATGATTCGGCCATAAGGGGGTACGTGATTTCAAATTTCTGTTGCACTTCGTCGCATGCATCAGGCTTTGCCGCATAGGATCTGAAATTCTTTCGTTTTCAAATAAGACGAAACCCTCACCCATAATGTGAGTGGAATGTATTGTGACCATAAGTGCATAGACCCCCTTTTTATTTTTTGAGATCCATGTGTCGTTCATTCGAGAGAGACGGTGAAAAGCGATGAATTTTTTGACGGTCGCAAGTTGTAATCTCTCTATCGTGTCGCGTCAAATGAACGCATAAGGCCAATGTCTTACTTTCCAGCTAGAAAAGATCTCCGCTTGGTGTTTCTTTTTAGCTCCTGAACCCAACAATACGTTCGTTTTGGGAAAAAACTTGATGCCATGCAGATCAGCCCATTGCAAAATTGTCATTCTTCTTTGCTTTTCCTTTTCCCATCTTTTTGAAATTTTCCCGGCCGGCTTTTTTTCCATCCTTTCAAAACTTCACTCGGTCACTTGCTTATTCGAAATTCGTTTGAGTGTTGCTTGTTTCATCATTCACTTTAGCACCGGAGAAATTTGCATTGATGATTGCGGCGGGCATTTATCGGAGACCAGAAACATTTCGACGGGTTCATGGATTGCTGATTAAGTATCGTTTTAGATATATGATGAGCCGTTTTTCTTAATTTTTATGGTCTTTTTTTTTTTGCAGAAAACCAATTTCTTCACTGATCTTCAGTCTGAATGCTCTTTTGGTGAAGCCAGCCCAGTCGATTACGCCAGTTATTGTTTTGTATCTTCTCGGTGATGGTCATCGTGAGGTAAGCATTCAATAACTTTGCCTTTCTCAGATTTCGTTTTCTGTTCATTTGACGGTAAGAGATTAACGCAGAGGCATTTTGCAAAGCAGCATGCTAAGATGAATAATGAGTGTTTAATTGTTTCAGAAACCGAGTTTATATGTGGTGATCGCAGTGTTCATGTGAAATATTTCGAATGCTTCGCTTGCATTGCCTTCTGAAAGGATCTGAATAAGTTGTAAGATGATGCATCACACATACTATTTTTTTGTAGCATTTGCTGAAGCGATGCTCAATTTTCTTCTGAAAGCAGCGTCGCGATGTTGGCCACTTGTCACACAGAAACCTGACGCCTGTATTCAGCAGCACTTAGGAGACGTAGTAGAAATTTTGAAAAAAAAGGAATCAGAATGCAATAAACAATCAAAGAGGTGGTAACGGTGTCAGAGCGTTACTGTGACCAATCCGGGAGGAGGTTATAAGCATCTCATGTGCCGAAGCCTAATATTTTTTTAAAGTGTAGTGGATTCCTTACTTCATAATTGTGTTTTTATGCAACTTTGCTATTGTCGCTCACTTGAAGCAGCGTTGTAGTCAGATAGGGGAACGAGTTTTTAATCAACTATCGCTTTCTTATTGCTTTATTCTTGCAGAATAACGGAATTGCGGTAGAGCCAGCAATTGAGAAGTCCTCGATGTACGCGATCGTGTGTTTAACGCCACTACTCTTCGGCGTAGCGCAGTTTTTCATAATGCGATTGTATTCGCTCAAGGATGCGCATTTTAATGCAAAAGTTGCTCGAAATACTTGAAAAACATTTCCTTTTGGTTTATTTTGTAGGCCGATGCGGATATGTTCAGCGCATATCTTCGTAGTTGTTTTTGGGGAATTATAGAAAAGGAGAGATAAGTTCTTATCAAAGTAAACATTGATAGATCTGTAATCGGCGGACTTAGAGCTCAGAAAGTTACGAAAAAGGGGTTTTATATGAAGTGGCTGCAACCGTAATCTTATAGCATGTAGGAAGAATCGTGATATAAATGGCTTATCAAAAAAAAGTCTGTCAAGCGTAATTACAGATTATATTTTGAGGATGCAATTCCATTTTTAATAACGAGAATTGGAGCAAAGAATTCATGATAGAAACATTATTCAAGTTTTTTATGCAAAGGATTTGCAAGCATCCAGGAAAAGTTAACTCCACTGATGTATATTGAGGTTTTTTAATAACTGAAGTATTGAAATGTTGAAATTTTCTAAATGACGGGTTTTTCTGCAACGCCTACTGTTGTTTCTTTTCTTCACTTTTTTTTCTTTCGTTTATAAAAGACATATGTGTTCTGCACTTTTAGCTTTATTTGTTCTTATATGTATGGAAGCGCTTTAGAGGCGCCGTTTATGTTGTTGCGGTTATAGGCGTTTCAGTGCAATAATTGGCAGGTCAAAATCTGTGTAGTTTGTCTTGTATTGTTTTGTGTATAGATGTTTCATTTCTCCACCAAAGAAATTGATCAATACATCTGTGATATTTAACTAATTCGCTAAATGCTATGGCGTTTCCTCTATGAAGGATCTCATTTCAGCGTTCATTCTAATCCATTCACAAAAAGTTGTAAATGGGATATTGACTTGTTCTATTGTTGTTTTCACATCATCCTAATTCCCCATCTTCTTTTGCTCGTTTCAAAAAGTTTACCCTTCTGTATTTTTCCATTTTCCGTGAATTTCAATTCTAAAATGTTTGCAATTGTTGATTATTTGTTGGCAAAATGTAAACGATTATTTAAATCATTCGCTTTATTCGTGTAATATCTCTTTTCATTGGGGAATCACTAATTAATGGGAAAGAGTCGCAACTCTAGTAATTGTCCTTACTTATACAGTTCGGAGGTATATCGCATTCATCGAATGTATTCATAAGCAATAAAACGTGGATCTCTCCTCGCACTTTATGCCATCTGCCCCAGTCTTTACATTTTAATGGTGAGTTGAAAATTTCAATAGAGTCTTAAGGATGCAGAAAAATGATACTCATGAATTAAAAGCACATAAAGGGGCTGTAGTGTTGTGAAAATATGAGGGACGTTAGAAGCGCATTGAGAGGTTATGCGAACGGCAAACGACGGCAAGTGACTGGCTCTAGACTAGGGATGAAGTTCAGATCCTACTTGATACCGCTGTGATGGGTGGGCTCAAGAGAGGCCAAAATGTGAAGTGCTGTTGTACTTAGTCGGGAAAATGACAACTTTATTGATTGGACAAATGAACATAACCCTTCAGGTAGCATTCGTTACTCTTCTAGCTCATCTCTTCGTTTTAAGTGTCATATCGAAGTAAAGATTAATCAGGCATAGAGGGGATGTGCTTTCTAGACTCACCATCAGTAACAGCAGTGCCCAGCGAGGACTGAGATAGGTTTGCAATGGGTTGTTTTTGTTGTCTAAACTGCGATGCAGATGTTGCAGCAAGTGATGAAGCTTGGAGCTAGCAAACGCAATTGCTGTCATTCATAGACGACTTATCAAAAGCATAGTTGAAATAGCGCACCGCTTATAAAGTAGCTGCAATCATTCACCTGTTGCGCACAGAGGCAATCGTCGTGAATCTTGCTATCGCACCAAATGAAAAATAATCCATTTAAATTGAGAGCATAAGGTAGGGGAGTAGGTCAACGGAAACGTAACCATTTGCATTTCACAGAGAAACGGGAACTGTTGCAACTTGAAGATTTGACGTTTGGATACTCTAGCAGTTGCCAGAAAATGCTAACGGAGTTGCTTTGAATGCAGCTACTATTTGAGGTGGCTGTGCTCGCCTGCAGTAAGGCGATCGCAACCTTTAGCATTCAAAAAATATCTTATTTACCACTCGCGTCGCGTTTTTCGCTTGGATAGGTTTGAGCTGAGACTCGATTTCGTAATTATTTTGGTAAGCTTGAAAGATTTAGATTAAATTATCCGAAACATAAGTTTTTCGTTTTTGGTAAAATTTAGTTGAATTCAGCACTCGCAGATTTCGCTTGAAAACAAATCCTCACAAAATTTATCGCAGATAAGCGGTGGTGGAAGGAATGCAGGTGTGTACAGAAATTTGTTTGTTTCGTGGAATAGAGGTGTTCGCATTTTTACGGTAAGGAATTTTTGTGTCGGCGTCCACCTCTTAAAATTCTAGATGCATTTGTGGTGATTGTGTGTAGGATGCTATCATTAAACAGTTCCTTTCATGTTTGTCTCTAGAAGCAATTTCATAGAAGAGACATCTGCCATTCACTCGTTTTACGCGATCACGGTCGAGTCAGTGAAGATATGATATCTTCATCGTGCTTATTTTATTCCTTGTTGGGTGCCTATGAAACTTGTTGCGATAAGTGAGGTGCGAAAGTGCGGATCGTGCCAGCTTTCGATGGCCCGTTTGCCTCCTTGTTTATAGCAACATGTTTTTATAGTTGCATTTCGTTATCATGTTTTTCTTCCGATCGGTACTTGCTCTTATTTTTGGTCGGTGTAAATAGCCGTCCTTGAGGCTTTCTGTGTCACTCATACCATGTTTGCGAGCGTGTAACCATAGAAGCGGATACGAGAAAGTACTGTATGCTTTTTCAACGATTTCAGGCGTTAGATAGCAAAAGTTTTCCAGGCGACTCACTTATTACCTATAGTTATTGTCAGAAGTGGTTTTATAAGGGACGTGTAGGGGAAATCATCAGAATGCAGATCAACTGCCTTCTTGCAGAGCAGGGGAAAGGGCGGCCACATGACGGATCAAGCTGTCTAACAATGCCTTGATGATTTCAAGGTAGGACAAATTGTCTACAAGTGCCTTGAGGTAAAACTCGGGGTGTATAAAAGGGGAGTGCAACTGCTTGCATGTCGATTTGGTCTTCAAGTCGGCCTTCCAGCTGCTGCGGGCACGTCGGCTGGCATTTTGCTTGTTGTGTTGTTTTGTGCTGAACAAAAATTCATTTATGCTCAACTCTAGTTCATATTTGTTTTGCTCTCTGAGTATGTTTTCCTACCTCTTTGCAACTCTCTGTAATAGATGTGTTCAGCGTAGATGGTTAGAATTCGGTCATATTTTCAACTCGTACAGTGCGTGCTTCATCTAGCCACATGGGGATTTTATTCATATATTCATTGTGATGCTTTTCAGTCACTCGATCATAATAGGCGATCTTGTAAGCTCTCTTGGATATACGAAAGCGAGCAATGAAACTTTCGATAATGGCATCAAACCTCACTACGCTATTCGCTCTTAGTTTCTTTGTTGTTCTAGCAAAAAAAAAAGAAGCTTGCATTTTATGTAAAGTTTCCTTCAAGTGGATGTCAAATCGACTCAGAAGGGAAACGAATTTAAAACTATCATTGGAACCGATGTTTTTATCTGAATTCTTTATTGCTTCATTAGTGGACTCGTTGAACCTCCCGTAGTCTATGCAATGGATCATACCGCATGTAATGAGCAAATTGTGATATTAATTCATGTTGATATCTGCTTTGATTTGATATATATCTTTCTTGTAGATATCAATATTTTAAATAGAGATGAGAGTGAAAAACAGTTTTGTGAGTTATCAGTTTATGGGAGAGAGCCTCGCCAGCTTCTTGCCATTTCTAATGAGATGAAAATATTTAAACGTTTACTTTTGACATATTAAGAATCACTTATGACTGAAGAGATCTTTGCTTATTGAACTGTGGACTAAAAAATGTGAATTTGATGCGAATGAATTTGTTATTTTTGAATGAATTAAACAATTTTTCGAAGAAATTAAATAGTAATAGAATATTGCTACGAGAATTCTGATCCGAAATCAGTTTTGGCAAGTTGAGACAATAGATTCGATTATTCTGGAAGTGTTTACGCATAAAAAGCAGCCGTTTGTCCACAATTCATTAGGCGAAATTAGCAAAAAGAAAAGGAAAGAGGCGTAAACAATATTTATGGATAGATTGAAGCATCATTAGAGCAGCAGCTAATAACTGTTCATAGTTAACTGTACAGTAACAGCGTTATGTGGGATATATAAGCGTTGATGAGACACGGCGTGATTCAGTGCATCCCACTCAATACTATTTTGATTTGCGCTAAATTCATTACCTATTGTCTGAGAATCGAACGTGGTCAATTCTGCTTCGATGAGGCCGCGATCGGATTTGATCGATGCCTTAACATATGCATACGACAATCCGCATGATCGGGGTGGATGAGAACTGAGGAATGTTCGAGTACCCTGAACTGTGGATAAGTGCTGATTTGAACAGTATTCGTAACTGATAAGTTGAAGAGGCTGAGGACAAATTACACGAAGAGTGAAAACATTAACAAACGCTGTTCATGTCAGCAAACGGAAATTTAGTTTTTACAAAATATATATAAAAATGGGGAGAAGAATCATTAAGAGATTTTAATTTTTACAAAATACGCATAAAATAGCGAAGAGGGTGAATTAAGAGATACAAACGCTGCCGCAAACATTTAGCTGTTAAATATGAGATCGGTCGATTTTTACAGGCAAATTCTTTGTAGAGAATTTGAAAAAAAAAAAGAAATTTTTTGGTGTAATTTTGAATCGAGCAATATTCATTGACTAGTCGTTTGAATTTTGTTGCGCAATGATAGCTGATTTTTCAAGGATGAGTGCGCAAAAATTTGCGACTTTCGACTAAGTTTATTTTATACACTAGAGCATCACTAAACTGATACAAACTTTGATACAAATTCGAACGCTTATCGAAGATCCCAACTTCTTTTCAATTTCTCTTGGGACAGAATTTTTGCTTTTTCAATTCCTTGCATCAATTTTAGAGTCCTCATAATATATGAATTTCTAAATTGGTTTCCTATCATAATTTCGTTTGAAATCTGTCTCATTGTTTTCACTGTTTATTGCTATACGCTGAAGTAGAACTTCGTTATGCTATCAAATACGATTATTTTCTCAAAAATTTTTCGCTTTTTCAGCAAATTCGTTTAGTTTGAAATTTAATGGTGTTGCACCGAATATATCTCCGGGTCGTCCAATTGAGCTGAGCTTATTCTAGCACCAAGCACCTCGTTCCAGCAAATTCGCTGCAGAAATTTCTGCAAAGAGCACTGCTGTTGGATATATCATAAAACGGGACCTGTTGAATTGGGTCGATTGACCAAATTTTACAAGGTGCCCTGATATTGATGATTTGATATGGCATTTCATCACTGACTCGTCTAATACGATAGCAACAGTGTTTACATGGGAATCGAGTATTAGTAAGGGCTTTTGCACGCTTCGATGAAGCGGGCTATTAGCACGACGAGCAGTAGGTATTGGACGTAAGCGATGTGTCCTGATCGAGAGTTATCCCCTGGCAATCACCTAGTGGTAAGCCAGTGTGCTCAACAGACTGCTGGATTCGTTGCATTACAAGGTCAAGCAAGCAGTCGACCGCTCTTTCGACGTTTGTTGATGTGCACGCCGATGTCTCGAAATAGGGCAGCCTGAAAGGTTTGCTTCGAGAGTGCAAAGAAAGAGGAGTGAACTTTGTTTTAAAACAAGATTAACCTTCACCTATAAATGATTGAAAGAAGTTACTGTTCGCTGAGGTGTAGATGCGTTCTTTCAGGTTTCTTTTCTTTTAAATCTAACGTTTAATTCTCTCTCAGCCCTTATTTATTCAGACCATTGCATAATCCAGCCGGTGTTTTGCTTTAGAGATTTTATTTGATCTTGATCGTTGGCGTCAACGACGCCTAGAAGATTGGAGCTGCTCTAAAGAGTGATATAAAGAGGGAGGGGGAAATGAAGAGCGGTGCCGAAATGTCCAGCAGGTGCTTTCAATGCTGTTTCGAGTGAACAACTAAGTTATTGATGTGCAGTTTACCGTGGTAAATGGGAAGTATGGTTTAGGGTGACTGTATGAGAAAGTACAATACATCAAATGTTTTATATCGTTTCTTCGATTCTGAGCACGTAATTTTCCGAGTTAAATTTCCTCTATTTTGATGATTAATTGAAAATGGCTCTATTTCGCCTCCCTCTCGGTTTCATTGCCCTCTGAATGTTATTAGCACGCTTTATGGTATCGAAATTCAGTCCGGCCACGCTATAATGCCCACCAAGAAGACTGAGATTTAAGAATACGTTGGTCTGCTTTGTACCTATGTCTAAGTTGCTCTAAAGAATCGATAGTTGGTAGCTTTAATATCACAATGGTTACCCGAGCTGGTCGGCAAGCTGTTTCGCACGGGCAGTGCTTACTTGCCTTCGATTTTCCAGATCTGCTTTGTTACCACATATTATTATGTCGGGCGTTTCACAGTACGCATGCACCTGCAAACTTAATGAATAATTTACTTTATGAGAAGTAAATCCATTCTCACTTAATAATATTATTATTTATTTATAAAATGCTGCCCCTTTGCACTCTGTCAGTTCTTTATCGCATGCGCTCATTTACGCCAATAGTGAGAAGCGCTTTATTACAAACAAAAATGTTGAGTAAGAGTAGCCTTTGAGAATCCGGCTGCATAAACCAGCAACAACCTTTACACATTTTATGGATGCTAAGGGAGGAAAGGCAAGAAGTTTTGAAATTCTGAAGTATAAACGAATTTAAGGCAGCTCTTAATCGACTGAAACTGTAACAACGATTCTCGTCGCAATATGTTCATCAGCTTGCGTACTCTTTTCTGCCGAAAAAACTTTCTCGGGAGAAGGATCTGCTTCCTTTTTTTTCAGAAAATCTTTTTTAAAATTGTAATCAACGATTTAATACATATATTCTTGAAAAGAAGTGTGATGCATTCTAAAGGTGCTCTCATATTTTCAATTCAGAATTAACTGTGGTACTCACCTTTAGCTGTGACAGCCAATCCCTAATATTCAAAAAGGATTGTTCGTTAGTGATGTCGAATATTAAAATAAATCCCATTGCGTCTCTGAAGAACGCCGTTGTTAGACTGCGAAACCTAGAAACAAGAAGTAAGGTGGTTGTTGTTTTGAACGAAGTGTGATCACCTGCAGTGTCATCAGCCGAATTCACACTCTTTTATTTATTGTGACGGTGATCAGTGCTTCAACTCGGGTGTCCCAAAAGAAGTGCCACCTGGCGAAAGCACCGATTGACAATTCATCGTTATGGATTTGTCTAGCAATATGTTGCATTTTCATTATCTCAGGTGTTGAACGACGAGCTTCGGCGCATTGTTTTACATGACAGCCATTTTGCGCACAGCTTGTCCGTTTATTAAATCAATGAAGAATCGAAAACCTTGAAAGCGCTTTAAGCGCGTAACATCATAAAGTGCATAAAGACGCAACGTTGAGGTAAATGACTGAAGCCTTTGTCGGCTCAAATTCTGCTGGTCATTCACAAAGTTGCAGTGATAAAGTTTGGAAACAGTTTTCTTTGAGCGTACTTTCATTAGATACTTCCGACATTGTGCAATCAGTCGGTCGAATGAGCTCACATTTTGCTCGATGGTTTTTCCCTCCTTCGCTATGTTCATTTTTATATTCTCATTACCGCAACCTTTTAGGATTTGCGAATTTTTGTTGAAAATATGTGAGAGTTTGTGCTATCTAATGAGAGATTCGTGACGACTAATATATTATCGCAATGGATTGCACTGAAGTTAACACCTTAACAGGCCAAAACTTGTCTGGTCGCAGCTTGCTCTTGATAGCCTAGCAATGCGCGATAGAGTCGTGTACCTCATTATTAATCGTTAAGCCAGCTCGTGCTCTCATTCTCTTGCAATTAGACATTCTCTCATTAGACATACAATTAGACAAGTCAGAGATTTAGGAAAATCTCTGTTTGATTTTGTACTTTTGATATTAAGACTGTGAAAATCAACATGCCGCATTATTTTGAACTCTAAAGTGCTCTTTTTTTGCTAAATAATTCATTCTTGGGGTATATAAAAGCATACGTTAATCGTTCGATCGTTCAATTCTCAGGAATTTGCCGTCTATCCGTTCGTAGCAAACCGCGAGATGCAAAGTTTATTCTTCATATTTAGGCAATGAGTCGAGAGTATAGGGTGTCACTACAAAGTGGAGCATATGTGTTAAGCGCATTTGAAATGCTACTGAAAGCTAAAAAAACGCATCCTTTATCTGCAGCTATTTGAGACCGAAAATGTTCGTTTTTCAAATTTTGAATGCTCAAGAAATTCACCGTCTCCTTCAAGCAGTTGATGAGATATCGAGATTTGTTCTTAGTTTGGAAAGCGAGGAGGTAATTTGAACCCCCTCGAGGAGGGGAGCGGGTTCCAGGCTGGCACAACAATCTAACGCTTGCTCATTGATCTAGATAAGCCAAAAACTGAAGCTAGGGCAACCGTTACATAAACACAAGCGTGCCGTCATACGTAAGTCTCTACAAACTCAGAATCCTGCTCCATCTTTTTACAGTTGGAGGAATAGCCAAAGAGGGGAGCATCATAGATTTGTTGTTGAACCCTATGAAATTTATGCCATATAAAAGCGACATTTCAATAGAAACAGTAATGGGGCGGATGTGCGCCTCAAATTTCAATCGCATAGGATTATTACTGCATTCGGCGATCGATTTTAAAATTGTTTGAGATGGAAGAGGAGTCACTCATTCACGACACGATGAACTTCATGTTCACTTGTGATCATTGAAGCGTTAACATATGTCCTCTTATGAAGGCTTTCTGAGCGTTCCAATAACTCACTCTCGCATTCATATTTCCTAACATTATATGGTAACGAATTTTCTTTCTAAGTTCGTGTCTTCATTAATTTGAAATAACGCCTTCATTAAGATTGATATGAAACAAATGTGTTGCCAAATCATACAGAGATTTAAAGAAGATGACGCTGTTTTTAATAGTATCTAATTACTTCGAATGGATTCGAGATCACTCGCGATTAGGTAATTTCATCATAGGGAAAAAGGAACTGAAAGCTGAGAGGATCAAAGAATTTTGCAAAATTTTCCGATGGTATTGGAGGAATTACTTTGTGCATTTGACTTTTTTCTTTATTTTCGTAGTGAATGATTTCATTTGGTTTGTGAAAATGAAAGAAAGGAAAACAAGAGCAATGATACTTCGATGGAGTGCATACCTTTCCTGACCTGCCGTATCCCATAACTGCAAAAGAACTCGCTGTCCTCGACCACCAAATCCACCCCTTCCGCTTTTGTATACCTGGATAAAAAGTGTGCTGATCCTCGTCGAACTCATTATTTCCAACTACATATAGAGCAACTGCAATTCTATGACAAAAAAGTTGAGATTCAAGGGGACGGCTTTTTCATTTAGGCTGTAATCGAAAGTGCATTTAGTATAGAGTGTTTTTATGACTCGAGCAAACTGAAAGCTGCTTGCCCACTCATTACTTAAAATAGTAGCAGGTGGAATTGAATGCAGGAGGGGCCTCCTACTATACATTTCAGAGTGTAAGATGGGTCAAAACTTATTGAAGAAGGACCTTGGTATATTATTTGGGGTGTTTGTGGACGAGAAGGAATATAGAAGAAGCGCTGAATAAAAACAGCGAGTTCGAAAAGGAAGGTTAACGAGTGAAAAGTTTAACTTACAACTTTTTTCTCTTTGAAGTCGATACCAACCGTTGATATAAACTGGCCAGTGAACGTATTATCTGTGTAGCGGTGCTGAAAAAAGAAATCTCGAAACTAAGTCGATTTTTTTCGATAACTCCTGAAATGACCAGACGTATTTCGGTGCTCTATCGAATTTGGTAAATGTTTTGAACTGACGTGGTTTTGTGCTGTCTTTTTTTCGCGCAAAGTTTCATAGCATCTGAAAATGGAAATCGCTTTCATTATGCATATGAATCGAGAAGCATTTTGAGAAATGCGATTATTTAAATAAATAAAAAATGCATTATAACTATTATGCTTAGCGCTGGTGAGTTTTCAGTTCTTGATGTTGGCAAAGTTTGACAATCTTGTACAATGAATTTAGGTGGAAGGAAGGGGAACGAAGTTGAATAATTATCGTTGAAGTGGCGAATATTTACGATGTAATGGGATTGATAAAACTCTATAACGCATCGGTACTATGACCATTTAATGGAGAATAACAGGTGACGACAATTTCAGGTGCGTCCTATTTGTGTGGAAAGAAGATGAATGGATATGCATTCACATCATTAAGTGATAGTCACACTAACACAATATTTATCTCGTAAAGGTTTAACCTTTGAAGGTTTCTATCTTTTTCTTTACCTTCAACGTATTTTTGGTCTTTTAAAAGTTTTCCTCGTTGAAATTTTGCTTAGAAAAAAAAAAAATTGCTGAGAAAAAAGTAACTTTACTAATGAGAAAAGTGAATTTTCTTTACTTTTTCTTCAAGTTTTTTCTTATTGTAACGTATTCACAATTCGCGTGCAAATAGTCTAATCAAAAAGAAAGTGGACTAAATTTGAAAATACTGAGCTGCGATTTGGTGTTGAGCTATTAATCATTTAGTTGTGCCATCATATTATGCTATCTTATATCGTGAATAGGGGCAGGCTAGAATTTTCTTCAGGCCTATCTTGATTTAGATCGCTTTTTTTTTGTTCACTAGACTCATTTACGTATGTCAGTATCTTGCAGGTTACGCTTTTAGTACTGCTTACTTGAGTTAATTTCCACATTTCAATTTCAGTTATTTTCCATTTGGTGAATTGCTTCGAACAATCAAACAGTCTACTAACTGAAATGATCGTACTACATCAAAAGTTTTCATTAGTATCTGTGAATTACATATCAAACCGCACGAATAGTGATAGCAAAGATTGAACACTTGTGACTGAAGCAGTATAAACATGCTCTGAGTGCACGAATTGGCCTAACTATGAGGCAAATATTACTGAGGCACGCATAATGGCTAATGAAGGCCGCGCTTGCCGTCCTCTCGCACATAGCCATCATTAGCATCGTCATTCAGCACATATGAGACCCTTATACGTGTCTGTCAATAAATCCTCAGTCGCGGAGGTGTATAAGTGAAAAGAAAATCCAGGTGAAAACTATAACAAAAGATGAGTTGAAAGTCTCATTTAAATTGCTCTAATCGGAAAGACGACTGTAGTTGTTAGGAACACGATGCGAAAGTTATGGAATGCCAATGAAATATTAACACAACGCTCTACATAAGTGCAGTGAATTCCATTGTTTCGATATAGGTTGCACTCATTCGTAGTTAACCACTCTCTAAAAGAGTAACCGTTTTGGATTGTAATGAATGTTGCACACCTATGTTCGAGAACAACAAAAGCTGATCGATAATATTTGTACTTACACCGACAATTTACCTCGAGGTCCTTAGCAAGAAAATTGATGTTGATGAAGAACTTTGCCAGGCGCGGCGTGACGAAATTAGCAAACAACGACGGGAAAGGGAAAAGAGGAAGGGGGGAGAGGAAGGGGCAACAGTAACAGAGATATGGAGTTTTCTAAATAAAAAGAGGGAAAATTTAAAGCAAATTCTCTTATGTGATTGCGGCGATTGCGAATCGTTTTACCTACTAGCATTTTAAATTAAGAGCCCATCTGGTAAGCATACTGTTGAGGTTTAAACGGATGCGTTCGACTAACCTCCTCTACGCTGTTAATTGAGAAAACAATTGTGTACTGCGTAAAACTTCACCAAATATCGTCATGTGTAAGTAAATAAAATGGCGATTAAAATTTCTTTCATAGGATATTAACGTACCACTCAAAATATCTATTAACTATTGAAAGTGGCCCTTATTGAGGAATAAACGTTTAATAATGGTCGTTTTTAGATTGCCTATTTGATGAAGGTTAGAGTCACTTTTCTAAACCATCCTTTTTTGCATATGAATGTGAAATGGGTGATTAGCATACACGCTGATAACATCAATCGTCCACACCGTGTGCACATAAACATGTATGGGGTTGAGGTGTGCCTCTTTGTTTTATTTTTTGCCTACATTTCTAGTACGGATATACTACACAGGATATAATCATCAACACCTCAGAGGGAGTTGTAAAAAAAATAAGAAGAAAGAAACCACATCGACGCGTTTCATTTTTCTGATGTTAGAAGAGATTTGTGTTTCATGCGTGAAGGATTTTTTCCTTCATATAAGCCTATAATATTTCATCACAATCTTTGAAGCATTGATCGAGCTATTTGTAGTTGCCATTCATTTATACATACATCTCACAAGAAAGCAGATTTTTAAAATAAATTATCGCAACATTCCCGCCTACGCAGCATTTCTTTCTTCCCTTTTTTCGGTGCTTTTTGCAAGTCAACTTAATGAACTAACTGCATTATGACGACATCGCGCCGTCTATATATGTCTATTTATTGGATAGTTTCAATTCAGCGATTACTGCATCTAGAGATGCGAAATTCGGTGAATACAACGTACACCATAGGTTGACTTCTATATCATATTTTAGGTTGACTTTTATATTATATTTCACAACGATCCGTCAGCGTTGAACGGATCCTGTAGAGATTTGAAAGTGAAGAAAGTTGTACGTATTTCACACTCGTTAGATCACATAATGACGAATCTTTCATGGAAGAATTGCACAGGAGATTGAGTGAGGTAAAATATGCGGGGTTGTTCCACATATTTAATTTTTTTGACAATATTTGCAACCAGCTGGTCAACTGAGTGGAATGCAAAAAGCGCATACGCTGCCAGCTTATCTGTTAAATTTCTCCACTTATATTTTCTTCGTCTCATCGATGAGTAGGATTGTTGTCAAGTTAAAACTTCATGTTTGGACACCAGCCATAAGTGTTGGTAATGAGACAGCTTCTTGAATGAAAGTTGGAAATGAACAAATCACATTTACATATGAAGTCGAAAAGTTGCTCAGTGAGACCAAAACCCAGCCCCTCAGCAAAAGAGCGATCTTATTGGGAATATTTTGAATAATTCCATTATTTCTGCAGCCTACAATCACAAAATATAATACAGTTAGAAGTTACCGATGCTGATTCGTGCACTTATTGGCAAGTTCATAATACGATGCTGTTGAATACTACGAACAACTCAAACTTGATATTTAGGCAGCTTTCTTAGGTTGGTCGATTTCGCTGCTAACAGAATGAGCTAGCACAGCAGAGCGAATTTCGATTAAATACCTTAATGAATTTACATTCGCATTCAATCACTAGCAACGAACAACACAAAATGCCACATTTGGGTGGGCGCGCAACTAAATCAACCGTTCTGCCGATGAAATCCTTATAAACATGTAAATTTGCTTTGAAATAGCAACTGCATTAAATAAAAAGGCGAACGTTTCAACGCTAATTCAACACACAAATGATTGATTATTCTCAGATATATAATATTTATCTTGCGATCTTTTCCCAGAGAGCGACTTTTGTCTTATTGCGTATTGTTGCAAATATTCGATTTATCGATAATGATATTTTGTATGTTCGTTAAATAAGCGTTTATTATGTAGTTAAATCCTTGAATTTTATAATTTTTAACGTTCACGAAAATTGTTACTAGAGAATGGATTCATTGACTTTTTCTGAGGAACACAAGTGGATTTGATATGATGCATACGACTGTCTAGCTGCATAGAGAAAATATAATATACTGATTATCCGTTCCGAAAAGAAATTTTTGCAGAGACGTCTCAGTCTGTGATTTTAATGAATTCTAAACGCACAAATGATGAGTCTTGTAGATATATCTTCGTTTTTACTGGCGTCTTTCAGCCATAAAAATGTTTTTACTAAAATGTTTTTTACGCATAATTTGCAATAATTCAAACTCACAACTACTGGATATTAGCTTACTTATGACAGTCATGCGAAATGATGTCATTTAGAATTTCACGTTAGTGAGTGGTAAACAATGAGATGGACGAGGGATACAACAGAGTTGTCACGAGTAATGATAGAAAATGATTGCAGAATAGAGCGGAAAAATGTGACTAACGAGAAATGAGGTCTTTCCGACGCCAGAATCACCGAGCGCTAAAAATTTGATCAGATAGTCGTAGTCGCCCATGGCGTATACGGCCGCCGGCAGTCCAGTGAACGTAGTTGGTGCGATCGATTCGTTGGACGCTCCTCTTTAGATGGAGCGCTTGCAATCGCATGCTTGTGCTTTAAGGGCTTGCATTCATGGGAGGCGTGGCTTGTGACACTGACAAGCTCACGGCTAACATCGTCTGTGTTGAAACGTTACACTTACGACGTCAGCACTTGCCCTGTTTTGTGTGCTTTTTGATGGCAAATCAACGAGCACAGCGATAAATTAGCATAACACACATCAACGATATCCTTACCGGCCGTCGCTCTATCACACAGCAGTAAAGATATTTAAAACAAGTTATTAGATAACCGATTGATTGATTTCCCTGCTGAAAATGCTGACTCGTGGGCGATTGTGAAAACGTGCAATCAAACTTTGGGTTGAACTTTTCCATTTGGAGCTCAAAGTTGCTTTCAACTTTTACGCATGCATAAGACCGAAAAGACCTGGAAAAGATCTAAAAGACAAGAAAAACGAGTGTCTTCTCATGACGACGCTTTCCGTGTTTAAAGGCGACAGAAGTTTTTTGGGAGGAGAAAAGTGGGACGCGAGTATGCGTTTTCTATGTTTGTTCTAAATCACTTATTTCCATATAATAAGAGCTCTTAAGTGACAAATATTTCCTTGAAAAATAGTGATTTGCACATGTTTTCATTTACTTCTCGTTCTCATTGGCGTTTGGATCTGCGATGACCAATGTTCGACAGCTTCTGGAGTGATGCGAGATCTGGAATCAGCGAAGATGACCAAAAGGGGTTTGGGGTCAGTGAGCTGGCTGCACTTCCTCGGGGGTGTCTCAACTACGAGATCTCCTTTCGAATCTCAGTCAGAATACACTCTTCTTGCAGGATCGCGAATGGTGCCCACTTAAACCTCAGCGCTATTATTCTTCTCGCCCCAACAGTAGCAACAGGACATATTAATCACCACAGCAATACCTGTTTCGCGTGTGTATGAATTATTAATGTGCAGTTCATGTCATTTAATAACTGATGCATTATTTACCATTTCCATTATTTTGGTAAGTCAAATCTTCAAACAATCCTTGCCACTCTTTGACTGGCTTTTTCTCTTTCTACTATTTGGGACTCATGTTCGCATTGCGCTAGATGCCTTTTTGGCAGCTCTTCCTCGAATGATGCGCAGAGCTACGAGATCTTTTCTCTTCTCCTTTTTTAGATTGTTTAGAAATGCTGTAAAAAATTTTTTCAACTTCTCGTGTACATTTCCAACTTTTTTCCTTCTCCCATGTCTACCTGAATTTTCCTAAATGCCGCTTACACACTGCGCTTATCATTTGATTCTTGAGTCGAAATGACCGAAATAATGCTTCAAAATGACGAA
The DNA here is from genome assembly GCA_037389465.1 of Baylisascaris procyonis. NCBI lineage: Eukaryota > Metazoa > Nematoda > Chromadorea > Rhabditida > Ascarididae > Baylisascaris > Baylisascaris procyonis. Next base: position 803,561 of record JAZARR010000033.1, on the reverse strand, counting down.
ATAGCACAAACTTTTGCACAACGTACGTAAAAATATGTCTGTGAATCATTATGCGTTGAATACAATAACTGTAGAGTGGCACTAAAACAGCTCGCCATATTTTTTTTTTCTTTTCTGATCGAGTCACATATGAGCGTACTGCCTTATAATTTTCGCAGGCTTTTACGACTCACTTTGCAGCAAAATTTTTTTACTTGCAATCCTGATGTCGGCTCATAGGCTGATAAGATAGCAGAGATCGCTTTTTGCATAGTGGAATTGGAGTAGGATGTAAGATAACTAGGAGTGATCTTACTCAAAGGCCTGCAAATGATGAGTTTTAGTGACATGCTAATCTGATTGGAAAAGGCATGAACGCACCTGGAAATCTATCGTTTTTAGGAAATTTTTCGTCAAGATTTCCGAGGATCTCATTTGTCTTCAATCCTTGTTTGTAGTCCGAGTACGACTCGATTTCTAAAATCCTAAAACTTGCACCTTATCATTCCTTGACTAGGTAGCAATTTGAGTGTTTGTCCATTTCTGGTTCAGACCACACATGCGCATACCCTCTCCCAATTTGCGCAAAAATTTTGCAGCTCACAATTTTTGATGAAAACTTTCAGATCTTTATTCACGATAAAATTTATCACTCATATTGAAAAAGATGCCAAACGCGTTAAAAGTTCGCGTTTTGGGTGGTCATTTTATAGTATTTGTAAAACTCTGAGAATTTTCCAGGCTTATTCGATGTCACTTGCGAATTACTTTTTCAAAAACTCGAAATTCCCAAATGACTTTCTTTGTTTATATGGACTTTATAAAGGAAGTCACTGAAGTGTCGTTCAGAGAAATTTTTACGCAGAATATCTTAAGTCGAGATGCGAGTGGGATACCACATCCCACATCTCCTCATCTTCGGATTTTATTAGAAAACGGATTTTTAAAGTCGTCATCGGTCTTGTTCATCATCATCAGCTGAGTGCCAGAAAATTTTATTCACTTGTTAAGCTTTTCCTGATTTGACTAAAATCTTGTCCTTCTTATCAAAATTCTCTCCATCCTTTACTCAAAAAAGGTTCAATGACGCTGCATGTTCTGCATATTTTTGAATAATCAAGTTAGAAAAAATGCACTCTGCTGTGATACTCGAAAACTTAAAAAACATTGTAGAGTATAGTACAGTCAGTTCTTATATAGCAGCACATCAGTCATCTGTGAAACTTTTTTGTAGTGCAGCGCATGTGCCACTTTTAATGGAACAATATCGCTTCATTTTTAGAAAGCGATATTTATTAATCTTCAAACGATATCCATCGCAGACGGAGAAGTAGTTTTGTTTGTAAACGACGCTGCAAAATGGTTCTTTAAAGACTCCAACTACTTCAACTAGCACTTTTTTTTAAATCAATGTTTTGCTGCGTTGTTGAGCAATTGTTTTGTGGCTCAACAACGAATCGGACCCCAACTACCAGATATGCAATGTTAAGCGCCATTGTTTTATTCAGCAGTTATCTCTGTCCTCTACAATCTAGTGCATTCTCTTCATCTTATAACTTTATACAGTAGATTATAACCGTATTTATTCATTATCTCATTTCAATTACATTATATAAATTAAGCACATATACTTTGTTGTTTCATTCAAATACTGATTCACTGAGCGGAAATATTGCACTGTTGATCAGGGTGGAATTGCTTTCTTCTTTCATGTGCAGAGCTGTTATTAAAATATCCACTGAAGCGAAGAAAAGTGGAGTGGTTATTTGCAGTTTAAATCGTTACGTGCATTCGCTGCTCTTACATTAGCAAAAATTTTATAGCTCTGTGGGCATTATTCTACAGATATGATGCACAAACGAGGACTTGGAATTTTTGATGGTTCACTCAGATATTGGAATGGAAATCGATTCTTTTCGCTTTCTCAAAAAATAAAAATAAAAATAGAAATAAGAAATCATGTATCATGACGGAGATCGATCGTTTCCTTTCAGCACCTCTTGGCCGTTTGAAAACTGGTTCGATATACGCAATAATACTTATCTCTATTTTGCCTACATGTTATAATAGAAATCGCCTGTGGCAGTAATTTATTTACCAGCTTATTGCTGTGACCTGATGAACTAATGCACACTTCATAATCGCTATGGAACGGTTTTACTCAGCAGGTTGTATATTGTGAATTATATACATTGCATTATGTTTGCTTTTGGTCTCTTCGATGTGTTCCAATATAGGTGATCTTCGTGGCGCTATTTCGCATCTTCAGTTGATTTATTTGCGTTTTTGTTTAATTCAGTGCACCTATTGTCTGATTATCTGCTATGTTTTAATTCACTTTTATCAGAAAGTTCATATTTTTCAACTCCTCTCCACTTTTCATTCATGTGGGAGCGTGTTTTTTATTAGGTCATTTCTCATCCAGGTTTGTAATGTTGAAATATGTGTCCTGCATGGAAGAGAACTTCAGTCAGTCCCGGAAAATTGAATGTTTGTATCCTGTCTCAACCGAAAAGTCGATAATTGGTAACTGTTAGCGCAACAAATTCGAACATTGAAAAACTTCCAGTAAAGAAGTGGACCTCAAACAATGTTCTGAACCTCGAAAACACATTGCGTCTTTTACTTTGCGCAGTTGAAATTGGTGCTTATCAACAATTCTCGTTCGTTTCACTTTCTTTTTGGCTTATCGTGAGCTGTGAGTAGAAGAGGTTTGAACTGGACCATTTCCCTTACGTATTCCGCTAGCGGAAAGCTAATTCAAGAACTAATGGAAGTGATTTTCTCCGCATAATATGACTTGAAAAGGCAAAGATATTCATTACCGAAGAGCGCGAGGTACCTACCTTATTTCCCCAAATATGTGAGTCCAACTAGCTGTAGCAGCTGATTGGGAGCGGCATACTTCAACGTTTAATGAATCAACTGTTGGAGCCTAGCATGAGAAAGTTGCTGCACTTGCGAATTTTGAAAGTAGCGCTTCAAAGAGATCACTTTATATGCCATGATCCGTGCTTTATGTCATTTCTAGCGCAATGTATGCCAATGCAAGTTTTTCTACCAACACGGTTTTCGCGACCGCGTCCGATGCCATGTTTTCTTTAGTTGACCAATTAATTTGGTACACGTGAGTTGATTCATCAACTGGCTTATCTTTACAAATGGTTGACTGTTGAGCGCACAGCTAAGTTATCCATCCTTGAAGCATGCTACAACGGTGGGTGACATGCGAAAAGCGTTATTTTTAAATCATTCAATCTACAGCGTGCACAAGATCTGCTCCGCATTGCAAGCGAATTCGTACCTGCGAGCTACTTTTTTCAACGCACTTTGCAATGCTTTCGCATGCGAACGGAGCTATTCGCAACCTATTTTTCTGGCATAATTGCACAGGGGTATTGGAAAGATGAGCGTGCTCAGAGGCAAAATGCTTTTCTGACAGACCGGACGAAATTTGAATGAGTTTGACGGCTACATTTTTCCATTTTAAAATGTAAACTTATAAATTATTTTCTTCGATTCTGCATCACATTTAATCTGCTCACGAGCAGCACTTTTCAATCATAAGTGAATATGACGCGAATTTATTTCCGACTAACCAAAGCAACTGAGTGCCACTTAGGGTTTTCATTTTTCTTGAAAACCTATGACGGTTATGCATTTCCTCTAAGAGTAGTTTCATACTAAGACTATAGTTCAGAGCAAAGCCATGGCCCCTGCGAATAAACCGGTTTCTTCATATTTCCTTTGACATGAAAATTTACACAGCTCAAGTAAGATGTTCGATCTGTACTTGGTTGTGTACGTTCATTATCCTCCACCTGCAAGTTACAACGAGCAGTCTACACGACACTTTTATGCTCTTCTCGCTGACGAAATGCGGATAGCCGCTGGATGTTTTAGTGGGCATTGACGCTTTTGTTTGAAATATTGCTGAGATTTCAAGTTCTCAACGAGAGACTCTCTTTTCTTATCGTTGATATTCCGCAAAATTTTTTTTTCGTGGATACGAGATGATGGTTTCATATCGCAGCAGAACTTTATGCGCATTCTCTATTCTTCGAAATCGCATCTGTGTAACTTTACATATCATCACCTCTCTAGTTGTCTGTGCTGGCAGGTGTGAGTATACCTATTTGCTCTCCAGGTGTATTTTCTTGCCCTCTCTACGCAATTATGCCACTCTCTGCATCTCCGGTTTGAGTTTGTGAATGTGTTTTCCATGTGGTTATCAATGTGTTCGCACATACACATCTCTCATTCACCTCAATTCTCTTTGTTTTTTTGGACAATTTTTGCAGTTCCATTAACAGTGTCGGTGTTCTTAAAAGTGAATTGTTGAATGCCCGTTCGCATATTTCATGCGCTCTATCGGTGTAACGTTTCTCTGATCGGCTGCCAAATAAATCTTCCCTTCGGACGTACTGAGACGCGCTCGGACCCGATGCAGCTTTTTGATGTTACTGTCAAACCTTTTCATACAGTCTTTAAAAAGTTGCGCCTGCTCAGCCACTTCCATCATTAAGCGATATGAGCTGGTTTGAGATGTATTCATCTATGGTTTCAAACGGCGGGCATTCCTAAGTAGAGTTATTTGTTGAGAGCCAGACGTTTCTCATTCTGATTTCCGTTCTTACAAGTTAGTTTGAAACTTCTTTATGAGCATTAGAAACCATTTTCGAAGCTATGCTGGCAGGTGGGCAAATGGGAAATATGCATCGAATGAAATGACCATCGTTTAGCATGAAAGGATATCAATATAGGATTACATATGATTCAAGGAAGCAGCTTTGAGGAGATTTTTTCATCTCTGTTTTTTACTTCTCATTCACATGCTTATGATTAGCGAAGAAATTATTTATCACTGTTAAGTAAATTCTTTGCAGTGCGTTGCTCCTATGTTCAGAATTTTTCCTCTCGCGATTTGTTGCGCACATTCGTTCAATGTTTTCGTTCCTCCATGAAAACTTTAATTTCTCAAATATTCTGTATATGATGCTGAAATTTTCCTCTAAAAACTAACTAGCCATTAATATTGCTGAATGAACTTCACAGGTAATTAATTCAAGAAATGCTCGTTTTACGGGCCCGCATTGCATGCATATTTCAAGGTGGCATATTACCTGACTATATTTTTTGAGACGGGCATTTCATTATTTCTAAAATATGCATTCTTGCAGTTTTCCTATCGCAAAGAAATGTTATGAAAGCGTCGTGTGTTTAGTTGTGTATGTATTTATTTGTGTTCGCATCTATGCCATATGTTCAACTCACAATCTACGGGGGTCGTATTTGCGTTGAGAGTCATATTTGTAAATGTAGTTGCATTCGACGTCTTTTATTTACTTATTTTTTTCAAAGTTCGAAATGGGAAAACATATGTATGTCAATATGAAAAGTAAAGAACATCTTTCGCAAAACTACAGTGTGGACGAGTGAACATTTAATAAACAAAAGCAGCAGTAGTTTGTAAATCGAAACGATTCAACTTCGGGTTAAAAGCTAAAGGAGTGGATGTATTAACGATTTCGGCGGGAAGCAGATTCCAGACTCGTATAACGCGAAACTGGAAACTATCCAAAACATTGTTTGTACTGCAACATCTTTCGCCAAGCTGAAATTGATGTGCACGTCGACTACGGGGAGAGGAAAACTGAAGTATTTCTGACACTGAGATGTCGGAAAAACCGAATACAATTTTATAACAAAGAATCAAGTCAAACTTGGGTCTGCGGTATTCCAATGATTCCAAGTTAAAAATTTTAATCCTTGGAATGTAATTGGGCTGGTATGGGTAACGATAGGTCTTGCCAAAAGCAATACGGATAAAGCGTTTCTGGACATTTTCTAGCAATTTTCTAGCAATCTAGCAGTTCTTCGAGGAATGCAACAATTAAAGCATGATCAACGATTTGTTTTATCTCAGCAACGTGAAAAAACATATACACATTGCGTGAAATATGCTTAGATGTCCTTATATCGATAAGATGCACAAAATATCCGTTTCTCAATAAAATTCTTATAATTTTTCCCCGTAGGTAGTATAATTTTATTTGAGTGTTTTTCATAACTAATTTCATTTATGTTAGAATTATTTCTAGGAGTTTTTTTTTTTTGCGTCTAATAGAGGTTCTAGCACAGCAATACCCTAACATGAACAAATCCTTGTAAAAAAAAGAGCTTGCGGGAAATGCAATCTTTGGAATTTCATTCAAGGTTATGCAGTGATTAATATTCGTTTCCTGGTTTCGTTCTTGCACGATTTCTTTCTAAAAATGCTCGTTTTTTGATTCATTTTTTGATGAATTATTATCTCATAGACGCTTTTATCCACACATATGAAAGCGGATTGCAGGATAGCGCATAATAACTGCGTTAATGAGATCTTCATATAAATTATACAATCATATTTCTTTTCTTCTTTCTAACAAAACACTTTTTTTTTTAGAATTTGTTGACGAAATGTGATTCATTTAATTAAGTGACAAATATGAAGGTGTTTACGAATATTTCTTCTTTGCAATAATCTATTTGAGAAAAAAGTTGCTTCGATTTCCCACTAGATTTTTGCAATTTTTTTCTCCTAATTGAAGATAGTTTCCCCGATTTGTTTATTTTGATTGCTTTCATTTCTTTGCTTTCTCTTTTTTAACAGTTGTCGCGCACTGCTGCATTAAGGTTTTCGAGGAAGGAAGTGTTTCGCATTTCTATTTGGTAGTGGAAAACGCTTTAACAATGATAATGCCTGATGAAGTGCAGCAAATCAACAGGAACAAAATTACAGAGTGAAATCCAATAGGTGAACCTCATAGAAAGTTTTAGAAAAAGTACCTCTAAACGTGGTTGCATGTTTTCACGTTTTTTCTCAACATTTTTACCTTTTTTTTTCATCGTGATAAGCAATTTGTTCATAGTTGTAAATGTGAAAACGATTACCACACATTTGCGCTATTAATCTTAGACGTCTAACCAAAAATAGCAATATGATTCCATCGACCAAATCAAGAAGTTGGAAAATGTTCTGTATGCGAGTGCAAGAAAAAGGTCGAGTGCAAGAAAAAGGTTTTTCCTCGCTAGTTCGGCATTTAAGAAAATGTTTTTCGGAACTTCCTTTGGGAATACATTCTAAAAATATTGCTTCAAATTCTTCAGGGAATGCGCATTTTTGCATATTGCCGAAGACTGAATTTCATCACCGCTGTTACATTACAACAAAATTTAATGTCTATAAAAGTTGCTCGCTTCTTTGATCAGTTTTTATGTCCGCAACTATGAAAGTTATGAGACACTGAAATTTTTGGTAATGTATCAAAAACGAGAATGCCGCCTAACCTCTTAAAAAAATTTTTTCCTGATTCACCTCACAAACGAGTTGCACGACCTTTGCCAAGTTGCAACAAACTGATGATGGACATTTACTGTCAAATCTGATGCAGAAATTGCGAAGCAGTGACGCTCTAAGAACATCCGTCTGTCGGCGACAGGCGGCAAGCCCGGAAGGTTTGCTTTTAATTCGGGTACTGCTGCTAAGATATTTGTTAGACATCAGGTTGTTTCAGGTTTTCAATTAAACTTTATAAGGAACCAACCATCTGTATCTAACACTGCAGAAGATGTGATGGGTAAATTTTCATTTTCACATATTGGACAAGAGTGTAGGTGGTAGCTACTTCAAAGTTGCGCGTGCAAATGAAAGCCATTTGCCGTTTTGCGTAAGAAGTTCAGTATCTTCTCTTTTCAACTGGCTATGAAAGTCTCCTTTTCAAGTTTGGAAAACTGTCAAGATTACGAGGTACTGCTATAAAATCACCTGCCCAAATGAAAGTGATTTGTGGCACTACATGCCATAAACTATCTTTTTCTATGAAACCTATCGTAAATCTCAAAGGTACTCTCTAGCAAAAGAAAATTTTCGTATTTAAGGGAAAATTCGAAGAATTTTTGCATGCATCGACGAGATTGAAATGAATAAAAACACTGCAATTTTATTCTAATCGGTACAGTCAATTTTAAGTCGAAAAATTATTCTCAGTGAGTAAAAATTTCTACAATCTATGAATTTTGCTAAGCGAAAAGCATACAAAAGCGATGTAATTTCATTCATATAAACCCTTAATGAGAGCGATCATTATATGCTAACAGTATCATGTTCCAGTCTCATTAGTCAAATTATTAACGGATTATTCATCCGATTGAAATTATATTTCGATGAATTTTTGCAGTTAATCCTCACTTTAATGATGAGTGTGTTCGAACGAAAAGCTGTACTTTGTTCGAGTATTTATGGGGAAGTGCCAATTACTCTGATAAATTATTCCTAGCCATGCAGATCTTATGAGCGGGAAAACCTTCTAAGGTTATGCAAAAATGGAAATGGTTCTCTTTCCTGCTCCTTTCTTTGAACTTCCTCCATAATTTCTTACGTTTTTTCTTCACCTTTAGTAAAATTTTCAATTTTTCACCTTTTTTTTCAATATCTGCAATAGCTTCACATTAGAAATTTTGTATACTATTGTTTCTACTATTCGAAGAAGAGATCAGTTTGAAGATGGCGCTTGTCATTTGGAGATCCACATTATATATGTTGAACATTGGAATTTAGTTGCTGCCATTTTTGCAGGTTGAAATAATTTTACAATATACATAATATGTGTTTTTTGCAGAATAATTCTAAGCATAAGAAAGACCATGCTCGTTGGTTGTGACGAGTTAATCTATTAAGGTCACTGCTACATTAAGACGAACATTTTGGCAGTGTTCTAAAACTGATGTCATTCTTACTCAATCAACAAAAGCCTTTCGCTAGCCCATTTCCTGGTATGACGTTTCGCGATGACCGCCACATTACAAGAAGAATTGTGAAGTTTTAGAATTCTTGATACGTTTCTGAGAAATTGAATGCTGTCCGACGCCGTGAAGGAAACCGGGCCTCTACCTAGTATCAGGACTAACTACTGTGAATACAGCTGCATTTAACATAAATGCTGAAATGTTGACAATTTGCAACATTCAAAAACGGATAGTACTTTTAGCGTCCCTGTTTTGCAAAACTTTTCGCTCCTGGCGGAACCCGAACCGCAGAGGCTTGTGCAGAGCGAAAAAATTGATGAGACATTGAAACGGCAGGATGAAGTGTGGTTTTTGAAGGTCAGACCTACGCTGGGCTTGAGTAGGGACCTTACAAACTTCTTTGAAATCGGTACAGTGAATCTGAAATGTTGGAAAATGCGAACAGACAGTCAACAGGCAGACAAAGCCTCAGCAACGTGCACTTTTCCCGCAATAAGAAACAGAACGCGAAAGGGTTGACTTCGTGAAGAGCGACGAAAACCGGTGGGCAGAAAGGAAGCGTGAAATTCCTTTTATATTGTTGAACATTTGGTGACTTCGTTGCTATGAGTAGAGTATGAGCAAGTATTGCGTCATTTTTCCATCTGCAATGAGTTGAAGTTGACGAATATTTGTTAATGAATCTATTGCCTGTTTGGCGAATTGCCCTTAAAAATTTTAATGTTAGGGAATCCGTTGAAACAAACATTCACAACTATTCTATATTAGGTTCGCATTGTTGTGGATTGTTGTAGGATTTTGGCTTTCTTCTCTCCATTGTTTTTTACTTAATAGACTTGAGTGTTCCTCTCTGCTCTGCTTTGTTTTCCTTAAGTACGCTTTACTAGCGGTGATTAGATTTGCTAATAGTACATGAAAATATGCAAAGATGTAAGATTTATTGAAATGTGTGAAATGTAGAGAATCGAAAGGAAAAGCGGTGAAGAATCACAAATATCTCTGTGCAGACTTACTTTGAGCCAGTCGGCTGGTAAGGAAATGAGCTGAGCATCTTACCTATTCTTTCATTCGTTGACTGCCTCAGAGATCTCCGCTTCTGCCTTTCTAGAGAAAAAAACTGGAAATTTTTCCAGCACTTCGACTGCACTATCTGGCAAAAATCCTTTGAAGCATTGATGAAATGTGTAACTAAGCTAGCTGATAAAACGCTAGTGTGTCAAGAATTTCTAGTTTTCCTCTTTGAAAGCAAATGTGTTTTTCACTCAGTAGCGTACGCAGGTGAGGTACGGCCACCCTTCCTCTCCCTTCCTCCTGCAGATATTTTCTATTCATAGTCTGCAACGTAGATTTTTTGTTTGAAAATTTTCTGTAATGCTCTTATCTTAGGCCTTCCTGGTTGATGATCATCCCACTTGGCTTCAAAACATATCAAAATATGGATTATTTTTCCTCATGGTTCATTTTCCCTCAGTCCATGATGAAACATAAATCGAGTGTCTCAGAAGAAAATCTTTCTTGAACGCGTTAATGCTTACTACTTCGAAAACAACAAGGATATTTCAAATATGGATCCGGGATGCACTGACGCGACATTAGGCAGGATTATCTGTTAAATATAAAAAATGCGCCATTTACATCTGTTTATCTTTTTCTCCATTAATAGGTTCGTGGCCAGTTATTTAAATGCTGAATTAGCATCCGACCAGTTGAGTCGTTCTTAATTCCCTCTACCATAGCAGAAATTTTATATGTGTAATTATTCTTCATTCGGCGATTGCTATTTCATTTGTTTCAAAGACTCATTGTAATTTATCAGTGCAAAATACTCATTCTATCGTCATTGTAATCCTTATGACGTCTTTGTTGTATGAGGATTAGATTGATGTTTGTATGCAAATCACCTTTTCTAATTTTATTTGTTTTTCCTCATTTTATCCTTGTGAGAGAGGAAAAAAGGAACGTTTTTATTAATTGCGTTTCTTATTGCTCTATGCAGATAGGAAAACTGTCCTCTTTTTCCTCCCCTTCTCAGAACAAAAAAGTACTTGAGAGAAGTAAAAGATGCCCATGGCCAAGCACATGTCAGGGTCAGGTTCAAGGGTACAATGTTGCAGTTGCTGTAAATAAGCTGAAATGGTGCATTTTGCGAAAAACGAGAAGAGAACGAAGACGTTCGCGTGGTTGCGTGATCGCATATAAAAACCGGCTTTTAGGTCGACTGGCTACTGCGTTGAACACTGCAAAGCGCATCTCATATTTTCCAACAACGTTCACATCAATGTTTTCTTTAACGTATAACTTCGTTTTGCAATAAATTCATCTTAAATCATCAACCGTTTATGTGGCTACTTTCGAAAAACTACTTGCAGCTTTTCATTGAAATGTTGGGGATCATTGGGGATTGTTGAGGATCATTTAGGAACGAGGCCAAATTGTTGGCTTTGGTAAGCTTACCTGCTTGATTTACTTAACTATATAAGGTAACACATGTTTGCTGCTTTTTTGCTCTGAAATTCTCGCTTTTTGACGCCTTTTCTCATCATCAAAAAAAGGAAAACTGCAAAACGCTCGCTGAATTGCATGTGAATGGAAGCATTGCAACTTGCACTAAATGTAATTCCGCATCTGTGGTACCATTTTTGTCATTCATTCATAAGACGGCATTCGAAATGGCTGCCTCAGTGTGAAGTCTATTTCCTGCCCATGGTCAGTGATCAAAACGCATCCACCCACACTTGTAGACTATCACTTTTTTTACAGTGGAATGTTATTATCTGTACTCGAAATTGAAAGTGCATTACTTATTCTACTCCAGTTTATATCACACCATACAACCACTTGACGCCCTTGCTGAAAGGAAGTGAGGTATGCGAAGGTGTCATTTATAGAATCGCGCGACTCCTTGTCAGTTTCTTTTGGTTTCCACGACAGCGAACTGTTCTCCTAGTTCGGTTGTTTTTACTTGAGCCTCTTGAACTATTTTACTCGTATTAATGAAATAGCTAATGCTATTTACTGTCAGCATATTAGTGACAGTATTGAATTCTAACAAAGCATATCTCATAATCCTTTTTCTGCAAATTTAATAGTGAAGGTGATCACATCAGCAACGCTTGTCATCTATACTTTATATGGGACTGGTTTTCTATCGCAGATCTTCAAATTCAAAAATGCACTTGATATGATAGGTAAGCGACGATTCCTCGAAATAAGCACTGAAAGATGATTGAGAAGGCAAGCGTCGTATCCGTTTTATGGATTGTTAGTTGACTTGACTCGACTAGTGACAGGATTTTCCAATATGCAATGCATCCTTGGTCAGAAGTGGCATCAACGGAACCCGTTTTTTTTTCAGCATCTCAACGTTTCTTTTTCTCAGTATGATCATACTTATTGTGCTTTAATGTGGTGGTGTGCTTATTGCACTTTCCCATCATTCATCTCCACTGCTATATAAATACATCCACGAATATCGAATCGCTATAGTCTCCTTCTGAGCAATATTTGAGGATTGGTGCGCCGTTCAATTCGCAATTCTATTTGTTACTTTTAACATCTGCCGCGCTGATTTCTTTAAAGCGACTTGAGCCCTAAGACAATAAAGAAGGGGGAGGGGAGAGAGTGGAGGAGGAACAAGGCAGAGAGGTGATCAATTCCCTTTTGCTATCTTTGCTTATGTTATTGGATGATTGTTGCAGTGTTCATCATTCTTGTTCGCTTTTTTATAGTCTTCAAGGTTCTTGCATCAATTTTTTGCATTTAAAAAATTATTTCCTTCGATGCCATCTTCGATAAATGTGACATAAGTAATTAAGTATCTCTCTTCATTGCAAAACAATGACGCCTTAATTTCCTCACATGCGACATCAATTTAAATAAACATCTTTCTGAATTCGAAGGTAATTTTAATTCTAAGTGATCCATTTTGGCATCTAATGTTCTAGTTGCTTTTATTGGATTATATTTATTACGGATCAAATCATTTTAATGTCACTTTTCGGAATAACTATTTACTGATCGTTCAACTCACTCGGAACTGACTTTCACTTAGTCATTTATTTTTGCCGAGCTCTGCGCTTCTTGGATGCATATGAATACATTATACAAAACGTGAGTGTATCCTGCAGTAGAAATCGGTGCCCCAAAACGTAAAACATTTTACACATATGTAATCGAAATGAGAGGTTCCACAACTTTTGAAAATTATTCAATGTGCACGAGAGTGGAGATACTGCATTCAGTATGAGATATTCACTAGTTTGTTGAATGTAAGAGGTAACATGTTTGTCACACTCAACAGGCTCATTTACTTAGTCGCCGGAAGATTGCAAAAATGAGAGGAGAAGGATGGATCGCTTGTTGATTTAATAGGTCAGCCTATCAGATCCTAAAGCACAAAAAATTATTGCTTATTTCGGAAGGGACTAGTAGTTTCCAAACTTCGCAGAGGAATTAGTTGCGTCAGTGATGCTGAAAAAAAAAAAAAAAGAACCTGCCGCGAATCCATGAAATCTCACTAGAAATGTTTAATATTCTCTATGTTTTTCGCTGATTTTCAATAGGAATCAGGAGATTTCCCTCAGTGTGAAAAATTCTTTGTCATTTCGAGATTTGCCATTTGCACAATATAGATGAGCTTTTATTCCATTCATAGATCCGGTACCAACAGCTTCATGATCGTCTTCGGGACGCATCATGGAAAATATTTCATGGAACGAACCACTTTTGTCACGAGGCATTCGATTCAGGTTTAGGTTCCGGGTCCCTATTTGTCAAAATGGTTGCTCATTCAACCGCTGCCCTAGATTTGGTTTTGTAGTGTTTATAACGACAACGAACGCAGATGGTCATCTAAGAAAAACTGCGGTTATGGTGACGTGGACTTGTCAGAGTGCATTATTGTGATGGGACATTTTTTTGTTCGTTTGTTGGTGTTGTTTTTTCTGGAGGAGGGGGAGAGGGAAGAGAGCGATTGTAGATCACTTTCTCTATCAACTGGATTTATTTTCGAATGGGTTTCTTCGCTTGTTTTAAAGTAGCATGATGGTGAACAAAAATTATTTATAATGCGTTGCGCAGATAATAGGTGGTTATGAGTGCTGGACTCAACTGTAAATGGTGCATATATTAATAGTGGTTAGGAAAATGCAAAGAGGAGAAGGGAATTTTCAAGTGTTTCACATTTCTATAGAAATATGGCCGTGCATTCGAATTTCCACGATGAATGCTATAGCAATTGACTTTAAAAGCTTTGCTACAATTCAATTTTTTCTTTCAACATTCGAGAATGTTGAAACTTTATCTCTTGAGGAGGATAAGATAACCGCGTTCATTAATTTTCTTCTATCGTAATCGTTGAAACTTCCCAATTCTCTCTATTTTTTGCATTGATTGACCACTTTTGACTCAATGCAGATATAAGAATATCAGTAGATGCATATCGAATACTTGCCAATATTTTACTGTTTCGTTTTTCTTTTTTCAGAGATTGTAATACTTCTAGGGGAATCATTGATTATTTACCGATTCGTAATTTTTAAAGCACTATCGACTCTATATCGAATGTCATTCTACGTAATTAATAGCGGCGTATTGTTTCAAGCATCGCTAACTTCTCTCTATTCATCCTTACGTAGTTAGAACAGTAAGCAGAAAAAAATAGGAAACGTTTGATTGAACGATAGGAAAATTGCGATTAGCAGTGCCATGTGCAAATTTAGTGAATCTTTGAAAGATAACAATTCCAATATATTTGATCTCTCAAAATCTCGCCGTTACGCTTTTCACTGCACTACTTTTTCAGGTTATTTAACGCTCTAAATGGTTTCAGCTTTAGCTTGCACTATATATATATATATATATATATATATATATATATATATATATATATATATATATATATATATATATGCCATAAAGATTTTGTGACTGATTGACAACTTCATTCTGAAAGATATCGTTCGTTTAGAAGCAGCCAAAAAGTGATCCGCAGTTTTTCTTTTTTTTGTTGTTTTCCACTTGAAATACTGTCGCTCATTGAATTATTCTATTTTCACAGACCTAAACTTAATTGCCAAGCTAATTTGTGAGGTTCGCATTCAAAGATGTTGCTTATATTTGCAGTAGGGAAGGAATATTTGCATGAATGTCGAGCCTCATGCCATCACAATTTTATTTTACTATATTGTGCTTGTTCTTAATGTTGTACTTGCTAGCATTATTTTGCCTCTGAGAAAACGATTACATCTTTTATTACATTCGTTATTGTACACGTCCTTTATTTAAAGCTGTGCACGACTGTGGCCAAACTTTTCAGTTGTTTGCAGAGTCGACCGAAATCTGCGCAAAGATAATGCATAGATTTTGGTTACGGATCGCTGTTTTAATCTTCGTCGCAGAAGGTTAGTTATTATCAGGAATCGCATCGTCAAGAAAATAACTACAAAAGGATGGAGGTGTTGTTATTTGCAAGGTAATGAACAAATCTGTGGACGAATACTGTACTTGAGAATCAACGTTCACACCCTTCAAAAGCAATAAATTGCTGGTAATGAAACTAATTTTGCTTTACGATCACAAATCAGTCAATCCATACAGGTGAATAAAACACAGCAATTTGCAATGAATGTCCAATATTTACGAGGTTATAAAAGTCATCGCAGTAGTTCCACTCAATCTAAATTTATTTATATGACAGTATACCAAAATTTATTCAGGTGTAGACGAAGATTTGAACGAGATTCTTTTGCATGATGAAGGTTTGAATGCTCAACTGACTTTCAAAATCCTATAAATTTATTGTGATGAATTTTTTTGTATATCTTCGTTTGAAATAATAAATTATTGAACGATGGGTCGTTGGCGTTTTTCAGTTCTCGTTTGCCATCAATTGATTAGCATTGACTTATGCTTCGTCCATAAAAAATATTCGATTGATTTTACTCTTTCCATGTTAAAACTTTATAAGCCGTGAAAAGGGCTCACATTTTGTGGAGAGTATTCCTTCAAGCAGCTCTTTAGCCTTTAACTATCCACACATTTAAGGGCTAGAAACCTTTAGGTACTCTTGACGCTTTCTCATTATCGAGCATATGATCTGAATTTACATAAACCATTCACCCAACATTTGTTCAATATCTGGGCAGCATTTAGAAGACGATACAGAGGGGATGGAGGGAGAGGGTTGAAGAAGCAATATAGGTTGTGCACGGTAGAAATAAGGATGCTGCAGTCCGACGCTGAATTAAGTTCTTGTTGCCAACTGAGCAGAATGTTGCATAAATGTGTTTACAACGTCTACTTTTGTGAAGCATTTATATGACGTTTGGCTAGTCACAAAACATAATCGCCTAATGGGGATCACCTGGGTATTAAACAAGGAAATGCAAATAAACATTTAAAAACGATGGGAATAATAGCCATCCTCTTACTGAGCAAGTGCCACTCGATTTCTCATTGTTTTACCTCTCTTCTAATATATATTAAAGAATTTGTTGGAAATTTTAGAGATGTAAAGCGGAAAACAATTTCAGGCAAATGCGCAACATCGACACCGAAACGCATTGCCGTTATTGGCGAAGGAGTTATAGGAACCTCTTCAGCGTTAGCGCTGATAGAGCGTGATCGTCGACTCAATATAACCGTGTTCTTTGATACACCTTTCGAGACAACCGTCAGCTATGGACCCGCTGGTTTATATCGTGTTGACAAAATCGAAGACAGGTCTATCATATCAAGCACATCCCTTCCCTCTTCGATCAAACATTTTTGCTCATAATTTCCTCACCCCCAGCAGAGAGAATTTGATGAGTCCCTCTGAGAGTTACTGAGAGTTACGACTGAACATCATAAAACTTACCAATTACCTTCAAGTGATAAGGAATAGTCGTGTGATGCTATTCTTTCATACGAAGTGAAATCGAATCCCAAAAATCTATTGAAAAAAAATGAATGTCAAAAGAAAGCGGCATGAAGACAAATACATGATGGATAAGTTTATTTCTGAAGGGGTGTCCGTTTTTTATTGTTTCATGAACTTTTGTTAGATGATCAGATTGCATGCACTTTTTTGAGAAAAAAAAACTGCGAAGAAACTTGGTGGGTCTTCCAATCAATATCATGCATGGTACCGGCTATTGGTGGAATGAGTTGCACGCAGGTGTACATGAACAACCTTTTTGTCGATATTTCCTCCGTAGAGGGCGTTTTTTTTTTTGCTGTAGATATAGTGACATAAATGTTCTCCATCATTGAAGGGAAAAAAAAGGTTTGGGAAAGTACAATATTGTGCCAGCTAACTGGTAATTAATCACTTTCATAGTCCCATATGTTTGAACAATACCTCAATACAAGGTCACATGCATACCTCGAGTAGCAACAGTACCAGCGATTTTTTGCAACAAGAATTTTCATTTTCAGGCCATATGCGAAGCGTGCGTTTGCACGATATGCAAAATTATTCCGTGAGCTACCAGCAAGCGAGACGGGTGTCAATCTCGTTTCGGGGCACATTTTGTCCACAAACTTAACAGCACTAGTCGAGCAGGTGTATCTTCAACGTCATCTGTAAACAGTCGCTATTGTTAACAAAATTTCCACCTTCTCTTCCTATTCTTTTTCAGTGGGGTAAATTGCGTCTTTTTCTTCTGCACTTTCGCTTGTTCGCGTATCACTCTACGTTGAGCGTGTAACATCCACCTAAATATTATCCAGCTTTGAAGTACCACTAATATGATTGCTACGCTATGAAAAGGTTTGCGTTATGCAACTTTAGCAGCTAAGTATTGCTTCGATTTAGGACGAAATCTACGGTGACATCGTATACAATTTCCACTATCTTCGTGAAGATGAAATGCAACAATTCGCACCACAGGAGGATGAGGGTCACGTTTTCGCCATTCACTATACGGCCTACACTACAGAGGGTGGTAAATATGTGCCGTGGATGAAGAGGCAGTTGCTCGATAAAGGTGTTCGCTTTATACAAAGGCGTATCTCCAATTTGAACGAGGTGCATTTATGTTCATTTACCTGTGGAAAAGAGTAGAAGCGAAGATGTTTGTGTGCTATTCACCATATAACTGTTTTGAAATGGCCTTTCCACGGCTACATTTAGCTTTTGAGAACGAGGATTGATGAGTTGACTGACCAGCCTAGTATGCTTTCTCTCTTTTCTGAACCTGAAAATACTCGGAAACATGAAAAACTCGGAGTGTATTTTGAATGTAAAATAAAACTGAAATGGGCTTTTCCACAATTTCTGCGAGCTAGTCGAATAATACGTAATCAACCGTTGCTCACAGCGCTTATATTTGCATATGTCTTCGGAAATGGAGGCATATACGGAGCGATGCTTAATGTATACGGAAAAAAATCAGGTGCGTAAAGGTAAGAAAACAGCGTAAAAGCAATTTCCCTCAGGCACTCATAAAATTAGGGGCGATATGCATTTGACCCACGTTATTATTCTTTTAACTTGTTAAAACACTTCAAAAAACAAACGACCGACAATCAAGTGAACGGCCTATCAATTAGCATCTCACAACATGTGCAAATTTGTTTGCTGGGCGGATGAATTAATAGTAGTGAACAGTAGATGAATGAAATTTTGATCGATAAATAGTTTTGATTGGTAGCCGATTGTGAATTACTCAACCGGATGAATTCTTATTCGATCTGCGCACAGTTGGCCTGTAGACACAGACAGACAGAGAGCGATATTTTATCATAGATGATGTGTGCCGTTGATGAAGTGGTTTTTTCGAAATTATCTTTCAGCTATACAACGATTTCGATGTGATCGTTAACTGTGCAGGGTTGAATGGTGGTAAACTGGCCGGTGATGGTGACGATCGAAATATGTTTCCAATAAGAGGAATCATATTCGAGGTAATTCATCGATCATAGAGTTTTTTTTTTTTAATTCTCACATATTGCAAAATAAAAAGCATCACGAACAGAAAAAAAGCAAGTTTTAAAAGCCTTTAGAATAAGAGAACGAATGAAAGAACTATATTTAAATATTAGATTGGCATTTTTCTCGAGAAAGAGGAATCTTACCGAAAGGCAAATATAACTTTATGAAAGAAAAGTTTTTTTTTTTTTAAATTTCAGGTGAACGCAACATGGCATCACCATTTCCTATTCAAAGATTTCACCACTTTCAGCATACCGACGTGAGTTTTTCATAACATTTTGCTAATGTTTCATTTCGGATGCAAATTTCATCAGTATATGCAAATTAATATATAATTGAAGCTATTCGCTACTCATTGTTCGCCGGAAACAATACTTGATTACCTCTATATTCACTTCAATGCACTTCATAAGTATCTTCTGCCTTTTTTTGAAAGGAGAAGACATCTGTGAGGTTTCTGTTTGGATTTCTATGCAAAACTCTTCCAGTCAGCCTAAGGGGCTACCTGGGAGGAAAAGATGATCTTTTAAGTTCTGTCTCGTAGCAACTGAGTAAATCACGTTTGCTAATTATGCTGAATATTTTCGATATTTTTCTCATTTTTTAAGGACAGACAAAGTTTTTATCGGATCAGTAAAACAGGCAGGTAGAAGTGATTTGGAAATCACACAACTTGATCGTGATGATATTCTGGGACGCTACTATAAGCTTCAGCCGACACTGAAGGTAATTTATGCGTTCGTTTTCCTTTAATTAATGGAACCGGCTGTGCCACGAATCTTCTTGGTTCCTTTACCGCATAATAAAACCCCACACTGCTTATTTGGCCGTTTAACAAATTCCTTCAGAAATTCGGTTCGTCGATTTCCAATGCTAAAGTGGTATCGTTCATTAATTAATACGAGTAAATAAATACATTCACCTGGTTCAAAAGGTGGAACTTATTCTATCAGACTTTGTTAGCGTTAAACGTTTCGTCCTTCCTGCAAGGGAAATGTGATCTTGTTTTGATATGGTTTTATTGTAAAAAATAGCCTACTCTAGAAGTAATCAAGTTGAAGCCTGAAAGCATCGAGAGCGTAGTTTGGTGTGTACGCAAGTAGCACTTGAGTTTCAGAAAAACACGAAGTCGACGAGCATGTTTTGTTCGAAGTTATGAAAAAAGAGGATAAATATTAGGACTTCATTATTTCTTTACATTCTGTATTCGTCATCATTTTTATTCCTAACAATATGCAAAAGCAATCCACGAAAAGCAAACTGGTGCAAATGAAGTTGCACGAGCATTGCTTCTGAATAGAGATGTGGAATATGCAAATATAAAAAGTGGTTTGTTTGTGAAAGGAATGGAGATGGACTATAACTTTCTCGTTATTATAATGAGTGCAAACATATTTTAAGGAAGCGGCAATTCTCAGTGAATGGTCAGGACTTCGTCCGGGGCGATACGGTGGCATTCGTTTGGAGATGACAACCGTGCGCTTCCCAGTGCCACGAACGCGATCACTTCGGAACAGTGGTGAGCGTGTTGTTCAGGTACGAAACTCTTTTAAAGCTTGTCCGGTTTCTTTGGGCCACATTCACGATTCTTATTGTTCCTAAACATTTATTGGACTTTCCGCCTCGTTTTCATACTTATGCGCTGTTTCTGTTATTTGTTAGCATTCTAATCGCCCTCATTACCTATGTGTGAACGTGAATGAGGAAGTGTTGGAATTTTATTAGACTCTACATTTATCTCATTTTCAGATTGTGCATAATTACGGTCATGGAGGACATGGATTCAGTGTAAGTTGGGGATGTGCAGAAGTTGTTGCTGATCTGGTGATCGGTAATTCGACAGCTCGTCGTCACTGAGCCATGCTGGATGCATTTTAACACAAACTAGACGCATATCGCAAGATATTCGCTTATTATTCTTATTATCTGATCACTGAAGCAGTAAAGATTGCTGGATGCATTACGTCTAATGGTCACTACCTCCCTCTTTCAATATTTTCGTATGCGTCTAAAAAACGGTCGTAAATTGTTGAGGAAAAACTGGATGTTGAAAATACGTGATGGTTGGTTGATATTGAGGAATGCAACATCCACCCATTACCATCATGCAACATCAAGAACAGACGGAATATTATCGAAGAGGACAAAAGAAAACGATAAATATGAGTATAGGCAACATTTCCTAACGAATATTCTAGTTAAGCGAGGTGGGAATTTTTTTCTTCAGCTATTTATAGAATCGGTTGGTCAAACATGCTTTCAACATAATATGCTCAAAGAAGTTTACAAAACCTAATAGACTCTAACGAAAGCTAATTCCTTTATTCGTTGAACGTTCGCTAGACTATTCAGCAAGTGCGAAAATATGGCAGAAGTATACGTTCTAGTCAACTGACCAACCAGTTTCATAGGTCACCTACGAAATGACGAAATAACAGGGTAATGCTTTCATATTTTAATTAATATCCGAGTGCTCATAATGCTTTCACTGCCGTTATTTTGAAAACCACAAGAAAGCGAATCGACGTACAAATCGTTTTGTTTGTGAGCTGACCAGTGTAAAATAAATGCACCTTTAAATTGTAAGATAAAGTGCCACCTTTAAATGTCTATAATTTCTTTGATACACAACCCTGAAGAGAACGTCTAACTGTACTTCATGTTATTAATGTGTTCCTGTTGCACACCGTTATTATGCTGTTATTTGCTAAGGTTTTGATGAGGTTATGCTCTATTGTCTACCATCTACTCTCTCATATGGTTGATGGTCTTGCTTACTCATCAAAATTAGTGGTCCATAGGCTGTCTGGCATAGCACAGCTTCATTCCCCTCCGATTTGAATTTTTTCATCGTGAACGAGTTTCGGTCAATTTTCAATCGGTCACTCAACTGAGGCTCAACTGGTCGAGATTGACCGCATCAGCCGTTTTAATCGTATGTAATTTTGCGTTTTCATACTCGAGAAGGAATATTTTTGCAATGCTGGGCAGCCTTTTAGAAGGATTACACTAATCGTTGCATCCACCGGGCATTCCCTATTCACCTTACCTTGCAGCGAACAATTTAATAAGGAGTGGGGGATCAATTTTGGAACTTCTGTGATATTCTTTTTGAGCTAAATCCATAAAAATTACATTCGAGATCTTCACCTTCTACATCACGTGCCCACTATCCTTTCTTCCAGTGGTTTATTCCTTAAATACTCTTTCAAGAATGCAATTTGCCCTCCTCTGACCTATGAAATGTGCCAATTTCTGAGAGCCATCTTTTTTTTCATCGCTTAAAACAACGAAAAAACAAACCACCTAAAGTTTGCGCATTTCGGATGATCATCAGCAATAAGAGATGAACTCGTCGGCAATTTGCACTTTTAAAGGTGTTATAACGCTCATTAATTCGACGACGTTCGCCGATTTCGAGCATAACTGAATCGTCTGTCTGTGTATTAGTTCCGATGCAATTTTGGATTTGTCTGTTTTTTGCAGTCGTTGAAATATGTCATCGATCGATTTTTCTTCAGATTTTCAATATTTCAAAGTGGAATTTTCATTTATTCGTCATAACATACACTATTCTCTATTTTGCATTTTGCATTTTATCGATTATCTTAACAAGAATGTTTTTCTTTCGCTCATTTGGTTTTCATCGCATATATGGTGTGAGTGATTTCAACAAAATTATTGCTATATTTGAGGAATTAATTTGAAGTTTTTCTTTGAATTATATTTGAAACTGTCAACTTCATCATGAAATAAAATGCTCAATCACAGCGATGAGAATAATTCTAGAATCGAAGTATATCGATTAGCACACAATTTCGTGCTCATATTTCTGTCAATTATTATTGATTGTTATTGATATATTCTTTAATTTCCCTTTCAAAAAAAAAAAATGTTTTTGCTATTAGGAGAAAATTTTATTGCCCTAACTTCATACATTTATTCATGTCTCATTGAGAAAATAACCAGCTAAGAAAGACTATAAGATCTGATTTCACTAATTGTTACATATGGAGGCGAATGCAAAAAGCAATTTGAAAAATTACAAATACCCGTCGACTGGAATAACTGTAAGAGGATCTCAAGGATCGAATTGAAACTAGATTTGCAAACTCACCTTGAGCGGATCTGTCGAATCATTTAAAGGTGGAATGCTCATGTTTTGTTGCTCTAAAAAAAGAAAAATTGGCATCAAAATGTTAGAAAGAATGGGGTCGGTCAAACAGCATATACCTATTTGTGAGCACTTGACAACATTGAATGAAGAATTACAATAACCACTGAGGAATGGAAGAAAGGCAAGGCAATCCTCAACCGCACCAGGATCCTAGACGAAGGGCATAGGAGAATTGTTTTCCAAAAAAAAAAACGAGTTCGACAAAGGAAATGGCCGCGTCATTTTCAGTGCCATAATCAACGCACCGAAGTCATTCCTCCTAAATTCTTTTTGCTTTATCCACCACTCATTCAAACAATAATAACATAGACAACGCTTAATCTAAAATATTGAGGATGTGCTGCGAGAAGCTTTTTCGTAAAATGCAAAACATAAGGAAGATATGGAATCGGAACTTAAAATGGACCTTGATACATGGGCTCAAAATTTGTTTCCGTTTATACAGCTCATCTGAGATATTGGGATAATTGAACAGATTATCCTCTGCAAGTGCGTTTTTGCATCGGAAAAGAGTATTACATCGTTTTCACTCGACGAAATGGAAGATAGCTGCAAAACGTCGCAAATTCAAAATGTGAGAAGCGAGTCGACGACCAACGAATTGAGAATGTGCGACTTGTCAGACAGTGTCCTTGTAAATTGGCGAAACGCAGGAGCCGCACTGCTTGGGTGAGGCTTGCGTTGGAGATTTGTGTAGGCGATCAGGTGCTTCCATTCGGCGTCAACGAGTCGGGTTGAATTCGTGCACCGCTGGTCTGTGGCAATCGAATGTTGCGAAGCGGTCTGGTATGCTAACGTTCTCGGCCTCAATTAGGAGATTTGAGGTATCCAGACCTCTGAGAAATAAAACGTATAATGAGGGGGCATCCTGACCAAACTTAATTTGTATTGATCAACCGTGGAGCGCTTGAAATGTGGTCAAGGCTGGGCATTCTAAGCTGTCTCACGACCACCGTGGAACATCAAGCTGAGGTCGCGACGCGACCTTACGCAATCCAAGCAAATGGCCCACGAAAATGCGTTGTTGCGTATACAGGTCACAACTGTATTCAGAGATATGATGGCTGAAGAAGTTTGTGAAAGGAGATTTGTTAGAGCTAAAGTAGAAGTTGTAAAGGTGGGCTGAATGCCCATAGTCTTGCAAATGGGGGTGGTTTCTTCGATGTTGTCTTTCGGAGGGGATGGACACTGTGGACGGTGGCCGGCAGAGGTGTGCTGGGAGGGTTGCTGCTGTTTGAAGATTTGATCGAGTGGAAAGATTGATGGAGTCGATGGAGATGGTCGAATTCGTATTCATTTCAAACGTAGTTGCGAGTACTTTCGCGATTGCTAGTGAACGTCGTAAAGGCCGTCAATGGGGTGTTCACTGGTTGTCTTTTCAGGGATTCACGGATACGGCGTACAGCCTATCAAACCAGTAGACTTGCTAGCACGAGGGGATGGCGTGCAATCGCTTCATAACTCCTCTCACCTCTCTCCCTTACCTATCCTCTCTCTGTATCTTCAATAGCGGCACGGAACAATGTTGTTGTCTCTCATCCTCTGAAGACGGAGATCGAGTAACTTCAGGTCCTCCAATTAAACTTGAAAACATTGGAGTGTACGACCCAGCGCAATCGAAATTTGTAATGTTGGTTTGTTGGAAGCCGACAGCTGAAAGAGTTAGGTCTGTTGTTGTGATCGGCGAAGATCATTAATGGATTTGTGGGTTCGGCTGCATTTCTTTTTTCGACACAGTTTTCTTCGCAGTCGAATGCGCCGTTTACGTGTAATAACAGGCGGTCACGTAGTTTGCTCACCTCTACGTGACGGTATCGGTTGTGTTACTCAAGCATACAATTCAACTGAAACTCTTTTTTCAGTTGGCCACATTATGTCGTTCAGCACGTGAATTCATTTCTTATTCTTCATGCTTTATTTATTTTCCCGATAGACAGTATCAAATTACCATGTAGCGGAGGTTTTTTTTTAGTAATTGGATCACCATCTTGTTAGAAGTAAATTTTATTGTCTTCGAATGTGGATTAATTAGATTTGAGGTGATTTTGATGGCACTATCTTCAGTTATAGTGATATTGTATTCGCGGAAATATTTCTTTTTTTCCATGAGTATTCCAGGTATTGTTGTGATAGAGATGCGCAAATGACCGAGGATATTAAAATAGAATCTCAAAAGTACTCATATCCTTCCCAGACTTTACCAGCTATATTCGTCCATGGTGATGCCAATAATGAAATTTTTGCAAGCAGAGTTTTAGTACTAAACGAGAGAAAGGAGGTGGGTCAAGATTCTTGATTTTTTTTTTTTTTTTTGAAAAATCGCATTTCCGGCATCTCCATCTTTGAAAATTTGCAGCGCCAAAACTTTGTGTTGACTTGAGGGATTTCGGGATTCCATTTTGGTTATCTCTGGACAGCACTAAATTTGACAAAGTGGCAAAGTAGAAATCGATACGATGTCCAGGGCCATATTCTATCTTTCCGATGATCCTTATTTGGAGTGTCGACGTCGAGAATAAGAAGTCATACATTACATAAGAGGAGCGGTATCGGGTCTATCCATTATTCCAAAGGACCGTAGCTGAGCGAGGTTATACTGTTGCATACAGAATATGCGAGCAGGAGTCGGGAATGAAGTTTGCCCAGTTGTTTAAAAATGCTACGACTGCGGGAGAATGGGTGTGCACGCTGTTTGACTTCACCTTTTCGCACTTTTCATGAGCCGATTGAAACTTCAACTGTACTGTTTTCTAAAAGCTGTTTTTTCCCATGAACTGTAATAATTAAGCAGATTGGGGCACTCCCCCGAAGGCATAACATCACAGATTCGAATCTAAGCAGATTGTGGATTTCATTCGCAGCCAGTCCACATTCGGCTCTATTACTAGCACTTATCTGCATATCACGCAGTCAGCATTCGTTCTGGTATCACGCGACTATAATGCTACCACGGATACCCTTTTCAACAACACCCTTGCCTGTAACAAAACTTCTCTGTTGCCGAAGCTGTTCAGCACTTTAACGACTTCGGCGCCACGGAATAACATTGGGCAAGGAAAGGAGGACGAGCAGCCGAAATCAAGATACGTCGCCGTCAAATCCAAGTACGACAGCAACCGGAGAGCGCTGGCCACCTCAAGCGAGTTGCATTCCGGTGGGATTGCATCAGAACATCCCGTGATACCCAATCCCGATTGGGCGCCCCAACATCCTAGAAATTCAATTGACCATTGCAGACGTTCCCTGGGATGAGATACTTCCCGTCAGCATGCAGTTAATGGGTCATCGGTTCGGCAGATTTTCTCTCGTTTTTCTAATGTGTCTCACGCACAGCAAAAATCTCACTTTTAATTTAACGAGTTCTAATCGTTATATTTCGTGAAAAAACTTTTAAAATGATCCACTGATCGAGGTCTGTCGTTTTGATACCAAGATGGTCGAAGTTACAGAGAAAATATTTTCGTGAAATTCTGCCTTAATGCTCGAAAAATCGTGATCTTTAGAGTACCATATCTCGGCTTCATCATTGAAGCGGCCTACTTCAAACATCACCAAAGAGACTTCGCCAAATAATCCTCCACAATCAGGACCGTGAGACTTGTTATTCAACAAAAACCGAGATCAGAAGCCACCAGAATCGAGGAATCGAGTTTTCAGGTTTCCTGCCGATAGGATCGGGATTGGGATGTGAGAGGATTTAAACTGATCATGTTCACAACCGTTTGCAACTTTAATTCAATGAAGCAAACCGCAGCAGAATCGGTCTATTCATTGCTGAGATACGGCCCTGCATCTGATCATTTCTTTACATTTACTTAGGTATCACTCCATCTAGCGCTGGCTAATTTCTGAATTTCACGAGGAAGCAACATTGCAAATATTTGTGATCAGCTCATCGAGTTTTGCCATCTGATACCAAAATCATCAAAATTGATGACGAAAAATATGACCTCAAAATTTCTTTTTTGCGATCGAAAAATCGGGATTTTTGGAGCAACATATCTCGGCTCCAAGTTACTACTGCGACATGATTCAAAAATCGTTGAAAAGATCTCGGCGAATTATTCCGACTTTGCTAGAGCCACGTTAATCCATTTCAGAGTGAAGCCGGAATCTCTGACCCGTAAAATCGCAAAAATTGAAACTTCGAGGATTTTCGATCGATGGAATCGAGATTGGAGGTAGGTTACAGATTTGAGCCACTTATATGTCTTTCATTAGGGCGTCGAAAGCTGAATTCAATAAATCGGACGATAACTCAATCAGTCCATTCATATAAATACTCTATTTGAATCCATTTGCAGAATGAATAAATCTCACTGAAGCGAAAATAAAAAGTACAGTAGCGGGAAGGAGTGGAGAAAGGTCCAAACTTTACTCAAGAAAAGGAAGAAAGTTTTTTTGGCTATTAGGGGCTCATTTAAATATCTATATTAGGGTCAGAAGGCCTCCATCCTTCGCTCTCTTTACTCCTCGCAAGAGGTATTGCCGCCCCCTCGGATCCACCGCTCGGTGTGGGTGTAGTTTGGGTCCCTTTTGTCACATTTTTGTGGAAAATTGACACTAACCGGGTCAAGTTGCACGTCCTAGAAAGCTTTTTTTTGGATCGGCACTATAAATAAAAGATAGCTCTTCATATCTGCTATATATTAATAGGAAAAATGAAACTCTTGAAAAAAGTCGGAGTCTAAGAATTGGAATAGCGAAACCCAGATTCGCATTGCACCCTCACCGTTCAATACCAAAGGTGAGGAGTTGCCGATATTACATACCTATGGTCTTTGTTTACGTGACGTATTGTCGGGCGTGTCTCCCTTTCTCACTTTCCTATATTCATTCTCTCGCTACCGATTGCGGTTCGCAGGGCTCTTATATCTTTCACCTATGTTATGTATCGTTCGAAACAGCATTAAATTCTGGGTCGAACGGACTGAGTATTGCTGCTGTCAATTTGAACCCGGCAGAGTTATCAGAGGATTTCAAAAAATAAAACCGTCTATTCGACTGGAGTAGAGTAGAGTGTTTGCCTTTCGATTTTGATTATGCAAGTTGTTTCGGTGATTTAAGTTGAACGTTAAGCGTATCCACAGTGTTGCTGAGTGTGGGATTCGTGGTTGTCGCCTTGCTTCGGTACCATTGTTATTGCTACGATCATATTCTGAATGGGGACTGAGTTAAATTGGGTATCGATTACAGCTAGCAATGAGGCCGATTCAACCCAAATCCTAATTGTATTCGGATGATAGGTTAGTAACCTATTCGTTCTTATTTGTATAAACGTTCTATATTCTAGATGGCAGACACAGTGAAAAGCGTTCTAAATTACGATCTATCAACGGATGAATCGCGATTAGATCACTTCCAAAAGGCTATCGAAGGAGTTCGTTTCATTTCCGTTTTTACGAAAGTTCTTTTCTGTTGTTTGATTGCATTATTGTAATGAGATCCCAATTGCGCAAAATAATCGAAAGCGAAGAATATTGTCATTTTGTTGGTGTTCGGTGAACATTTCGCATTATCGAACATCAATCATCGGGATTTCGCAATACATTCAGATGCTTCTCTCTCATTTTCTCTGGAAGTTTCCCCTCATTTTCTCTTCAGTGGTGGGACTCTAATATTTGTTTGAATGCGACAGTAGAAAATTCATGCAGTGGTATCTTGAAAGTCAAATGTTCAACTGAAAATGTGGTTGTGTTTGTGAGGTCTTCAAAACATTCTGTGATATTGAATTATCGGAAGAATGGAAAACTTTCCGGGAATCTGAATCTATCAGTGAGCTGTTTATCCTAGAGTATTGGTGTTTTCCTATTTCAAACCTTCCCCTCTTCCTATTCACCTTGTTTGCTTCCCGCAACGTTATAACGCCAAAAGATAGTTTACCTCTTTTGCTATTCAACAAAGTCAATTCTCCACTTTTATCATCTTTAGCATCCGAATTCTGCAAATATGATCTCAGTCGAAGACGCTGATAATGAAATAAAAGTTTTGCGACTAGCTGATCGCTTCTAAATGGAGACGCATCTCTCTTTCTTCTTTTTAATTGTTGTGCTTCGCTTCTCTGATTTTGACACTTCACCTTTTTTAAGGAAATACAACGAGTCGATAAGCTGATAGAAAAGCAGAACGAGCAAATCCAAGAATACGAACAGTTGAGAAGTCGTCTTGAAGAACTTCCTCGGAAGTTGACAAAAGAAATCTTGGTACGTCACCGTGCTGCTTTAAGAGCATTCTATATTTAATGCACATTCGATTTCTTATTTCATCTCAAGCCTTATTTTAAACTTGAAAAGGTTTGGCTTAATTCTGCCGAAAAGGCGATCGTTAATTTCTCGGTGAAGGGCTTCTCTGGCCAACTGTCCATTGCATACGACCCCAAATCCAACTCTGAAAGAGTTTCACATCATCTCCCATCCTCATCAATTGGTAGAATCACGCTCACACATAGCCGAGATGGATTTTCCAGTTTTCCAAAGTTGTATGCCAATATAGGAAATCGAAACGAAGTGACCACAGAATTTCGTTTTTACGATAAAAACGTCATTGCCTTTGGCATTCGGTTATAAACAATCACTTGCGGTAGCCGATAAAATTCAAACATCTGAACGATTAAGTTATCCTATTTTCCACTCAACGATTAGTTCAAGCAGTGTGTGGTGGATGGACAACGGTTAAAAATTCCTTTGATGGCCACCTATATATCGTGGTGGAAAGGTTGCGGTTGAAAGTGGGAGCGGGTGTAGCCAGTTTGGGTGTTCGAATCTAATAAGGTGCCCTTCGATTATCAATTTTGATAATTCTTCGTGATTCATCGGGTATTTCGTCTATTTTTGTGATGAATATCACGCGTACGATTTCATTTTTTTTTTTTTTTTAATCTTTGCTTGAGGTTCCATTCGGATCGGTCGGATATATGAGAGGTCGAATTGAGAAAACAAATAAAGTGATGGTATCTCTCGGGGACAATTACTTCATCGATCAATCCTGTTATGAAGCTATCCAAATAGTCGATCGCCGAATCTGCTGTATTTGTTTTATTGATTAGCTTTACTTCTTTTTTTCTGAGCATGTCGTACCGCCTCCTGATGAATACAATATTGGCTCTTTATGGCAACCCTTTTCACGAGCAGCTGTCACATCATCATGCGCCATAAGTTGTAGTTTTTTAGTTTGCAAATAACTGTCATTCAGAAAGCGGCATTGAATCTTCTTCAATTCAGCACGTTTGTAGTTTTTAGCATTGAACTTTTATTGCTTCTTATATGGAAACATTCAGAAGCGCAAGAAAAGGAAAAATCATTTTATTCACTGGGAGTCCGACATCTGACGTGGCTTACATTTGAAATTCCTGCATTGATTAAATTGAAGTTGTAAAGTTGAGTTCTTAAGAATATGAACAAATGCGCCTCTTGGATCAAACCTTCCTCGTGAAAGCTTACAAAAAGAGAAAGTGTAAGGAAAATTTCAACACTGTTTAGAACTGTCTATTCCTTTCGCTATCGTATTTGAGGAGTGGAATGAGGGAACCTCTTACTTCTCCGCCCTTAAAATATGCCATCGAAAATGATTGCTTCTGCTAATTGCTCTGCCGCACCTATATTACTCACAGCTTTTTTTCCGGTATTTTGGGCATTGTTCGATATTGGTTAAGGCATTTTCACTGAGAGTTATTGCTGCTGATTTTTATTTTTTGTTTTTGCACATCTCAGAGGAATATTCTCATTGCAAACATGATAAAAGATTGTACTCGATTGCCTTTTATGAAAACTTTTGTGGAAATAAAGTGATTGCTCAAAGCCCTTCGAATTTTACACTTTTCATTTCATTTTTTATTTTCTCGTTTGTGCTATAGATCTTTGAATTGCATTTCGAATTCCTTTCGCGCTGACGAAGTTTTTAACTTAATATTTTCAATTCGGGGCTTATCAGTTAATGCCAGACTTCAAGAGTATTCAACGATGGTAACGATGTTGTAATTTTCAGATATGAAAGAAATCATTGAGCGCTTCCAACGTGAGAAGGAAATATTGAAATCACGAGTGGAATTTGGCAATATGCTGTTAAAAATGGTATATCTGTGTTTTTTATTGCTCAGCGGTGACTAAGCGACACACTTACTTTTAGTATAACTTGTTGTTTACTAACTTGTTGAATTGATTTGATCGTATACGAGTGGATTATGCACATTTTAGATAAACTTGTGCTGCGATATGGGAGACAACTGTAGATAGGCGATTCGCTGGTTTTATTTGAGGTGCTGATATCACCATTAGTCTCTAGGCAACGGAAAAAGCTTACTCTTCACATTTCTTCGAAGGGGCCCAAACAACGTTTAGCCCTGAATAATGTCAAAAATAATTGTTTAATTGAAGTTCATATCCATATTTTTGCTTCTGGCAGCACAGCGTTGATATTGGCGAAGCTTTTAAAAATCAGCAGTATCCTGGCTGCCAGAGTTTTGAAAAGAACGCCTCCTTCCCATTCTATATCCTTGTGTTCTCCACCCTCCTCTTCTCACTTTCCACATCCCTGTCATGCATGATTGTTGTTGATTTTTGCTATTCCACTTCAGGCCGTTTGTTTAGGCTTTCTCGATCACTTTTGTCTGCATAAAAATATTGTATAAAGTGTTTGCTTGTTGCAGGAAGACGATACATACGAGATCAGGGAGCCATACGATGAACAAAAAGAGCAAGAGTTAATGTGTGCGTTTGTTCATTTTTTCATCTATCATCTAGCTGAGATTGAGTTCATTCTAGCTGAGGCTAAGCACACCGACTATGCTCATAGAAACGTACATTGCATGTATATTTCGAATAACAATTCATGCGAGTTAAATGAGCTGTTTGCAACTCATTTGGACTCATTTATCTTTTCCGGTTTTATTTTATAATCGATTTTTGTGTAACTCATTGCCAAAAATGAGTTTCGACCCATACAAGTTTGGGTGGCAGTATTACCGGCTAGCTTCCATCATTGAGGAATGGGGTAGGTCACCACTGTGCTTATCACAGCGCACAACAGCTGTTCTGTGGTGAGCGATCACGGAATGCTTTCTCATGATACGTTGACCTCAGCTTGCTATTGAACTCGAGCCTTCAAGCATATCAGACCTTTCTTCATGCGTTTATGATTTATTCTGCCCGAATATTTAATTGAATGTTAATACCGAATGATTTAACAAATGAAAATTTAACTCACGCCACTTTTATAGTGAAAAGAAACTATCGAATGAGAACAGCACATCTTCCGAAGACGGATTCCGAAAGTGGAAGCGAATTTAAGGTCTGTTCCTTGATTCATGTCAACCTGGAGGACCTGAGTGGCGTACTATTAAAGTATATAGAATGGCATAGCGTATAGAGAAATTCAGCCTTAGCTTGTGAAAAAGTTGTAGGCAGTTATGTCTCTGCGGTTCTTTGTTCTTTCGCCTAGGTTTATTGTCAGAAACAGCCCACCTTTTATTTTTCTTGTGGACAGGCGCATATTGTATCACTCCTTTTATGAATCCGGGAGCTTTTATCACTTGCGACATTAAATTCAACGGATATCCAAAAAGGAAGTAATGTAAAGGGATCGGGAGCTCATGTTGTCAAAAAATTTCAGAACTGGCATATATTCGTGAGAAAAAAAAAAAGAGAAGGGTTTTTTGACTGAGAATGAGAGGCTGGGAGCTTACACTCATGAAAAGCTGATGTCGTTTATACAATTCAAAACCACTGCGCGTTGAAATGAAGCTACCGAGAAAGATGGGACTTGCAAAAATGAGGATATGGTATTTTATGAATTCCATGGAAGGAATGGAGAAATGGTCGTGTCTTTTGATGAATTTAGTGCATTTCAGCTATCTTTTCCTACAGCTTAGCTATTATTGGGGCAGAGGATCTGCTCTATAATGCCTTATGTAATATCAAGCGGACTCCTACGTATCCTCTTTGCTAGAGAACGGGATCATTTGTTTGGTTTTAGTAATGGTCAGAAAGCATCGTTCATAGTGTTACGCAAATCACAGCGTAGTTCATGTAATGCAAGGGCATTCATTGCTTGATGTTATTCTTCGACAGATTTATCGTGTTGTTGAGATCACGCCGCATAACGGTAGTGGTATTAATTTCGATGGCATTGAAGAGCCACGATTATTCTAGCAGTCTAGGATTTTATTGATGTGATGATCTTTCGTCCACCTTATAGGTGAGAAATGATACACAACAGATGGTCGTTCCCGCTGTTCGGTTGTAGTCTGCAAAGGTGAAATGTTACGACATAAAACGTAACTCGGCAAAAATTGTAATAATGGCTTTATTGGTTGGCTGTGCTCACTATGATCCCTCAGATTTTTCCTTGTATTGAAACCTACGAACGCGATTCGCATTGAGGAAAAATATCTTTTTTTTTTTTTTTGAGAAATGTATATTCACTCTAGTAAACCAAACGGAGTCTGGTCCCTCCCTGTCTGTGGGGCTTTCTTCCTACGAATCTTCTTGCATAAATATAGATTTCGAGTTTATGATGCCAAAGACACATGCGCCTATGGAATCTTGCCAAAAATTGCGGAATTTCCTAACTTTTGACATGATGTGTAGTAGTTGTCACGAACGTAGAAGGGCGTATCTGTTCGCGCAGTCAGACAGTGCCCACAAATGTGGAACGTTTACAAAAATTTCCTATCCTAATGCCTTGTTAAGGGTATAGGGGAACCGTGGCCCGACCACGAAAGCAAAGGAATCCGTGGCCCTTCCAAGCAAGAGAGTAGTTCGTGGCTGTCATCGCGCGAAAAGGGAATTCATAGCCTGTGTAAGCGATTACATTTTCTGCTTTATTTCTTTGTTTTACATCTGTGCAAGCGGCAACTTAAATTTTTACTGTGTTGATGGATCGGCACGAGTGTTTTACATCTGATTAAGCAAAAACTCGATGTTTTCTTGCGCGGAGCGCGGACAGATGCGCCTTGTGGGTTTCACATGTTTGTAAGCAATAACCTAATAGTTTCTCTTCCGTCTAGGTGTTCCATGACTACGCCTGCTCCCGTGGAAGAATTTTATCGTTATTTTTTGCTGCAGTTTATGGGTGAATTTTTCAGACCTTTTCGTTCTGGTTCGATTTATATTCATTGTCCTTGCATGCGGTTGGCATTGTCGACATCGAACTTGCGGTCCTGTTCAGTGTCGTCGGATGGCAAATTCGATGGAAGCAACGCCATATCGCTTATTTCATCCAACTTTTCGAGGACGAGTATGCCTCAGTGTTCTGCTTCAAATCAATGTTCGGAAGAGATGAATGCTATCACGCATCCGCGCGCTGTTTTCTTTCTGTTTGTTCCCTCCACATTTTGCTGCTCTAATGCTCAGGAAGTTTTCACTCACTCGCCAGTCTCCTCGATCCTGAAGTTATATAAATCTCTGGGCCTATTAAACGCGTCTTCATTCATCTCCGCACTCTCGAAAAAGAAGGAATTATGCTTGCATAGATCTGAATTTTCACTTCTTCAGTAATCTCGTGCAGTTTCTTCTATCTGATTACCCTCCACCCTCCAGTGCTCCTATGACGTTGTATCGCTTGCTGCTGAAGGAAATTGCCAGATTGGGCTGATGTTTGTATGATCTTGATATAGCACTATAGCCCGCCCTCTCGTTTACCACCTCGCAAATTCTGGCTATTTCTCGCAGTATTCATGTCGTTGCGGAGTAAAATACTGCCTTCGCTCAAATGTTACATGCATAGAATATTGCCTGCATCCACGAAACCTCGCTTTCCTATAGAACCATAAACAGATTAATTTCCTGAAAATACTCAATGCACATATGTCTTCCAATGAAAATGTCATATCGCTGTTCATGCAGGCTGCGGGATACGATTTTATGGTACTAGCTGTGTAGCCAACAGCTTTATTCTCTAGGTCAGTGAACTGAGATTGTTCTTCCTGCGGGGGATCTGCAAAGAAACGAAAGAATCAAATTGCTTCGTTGGTGTTCTTGTGGATCACATTTTCTCCTGATTGAACTTGTAAAGAGGAGAATGCGCAAGACTGAAGCGACAACTGATGTACCCATGAATCTTCTTAGAGCCGAAAACCAAAACAAGATGCGGATGGATAAAATCGATCATAGCACACTTTCTGGAGACTTCCTATATGATGCTCTTTTAAGTGCGGGAGTGGCAACTTCCATCGGGAAGAATCATCACTTGGCGTCTCCGAAAAACTGCACAAAATTAACTATATGGCGCTGCTTCCACCGAATTTGATAGGACCGCAAGTTCGGTGTCGACAATACCAACAGCATGCAAGTACGACGAATGTAATTCAGTCCATAATAAAAAGAATTAGAAAATTCACCCATGAACTGCAGCAAGAAATAACGATAAAATTCCTCGGAAGCAGGCGTAATCACGGGGCACCTGAACGGACAAAAAACTATTACATTACTGCAAATAAACGTGTGGAACCCAGATGGCGCATCCATCAGCGTAAGAAAACATCGAATTTTCGCTTAATCAAGAGCTAAACAATTGCGGGACACTCATCTGCTCGGTAGAAGTTTAACTCCTTACACAAAAGTAAAACAGAAAAGTAAAGCGGAAAAATACTTGCTTACATGAGGCCACGAATTCCCCTCAAGCGTGGAAGGGTCATTGATTCCCCTACTCTTGTGGCTAAAGGGCCACAGATTCCTTCCGCCTATGGACGCGTCATGGATTCCACTTTTGCATGTCATGGAATCAGGTGGCCGGACCAGGATTTCTCCTGTTCCCTTATGGTACTGCATTAGTGGCCATAAAACGCACTCAGGAAGTAAACCAGGAGATGCTTTGGTTAGCGTGTTCAAGCACTTCCTTGGAGCCCTGCGTGCAGGCGTCGTGCAGGCGAATACGGGTTGTTCCATAAAAGGTAGTTCCGAACGTCGTGTCATTTGTTGACTGAAATATTTTCCAGAAGAAAGAACATTTTATAAACTTCGTGGGATACCTCCCACTCGCTCACTATTCGTTTCACAGGGGTACTGCCACAGATGAATTTGCTTTCTTGTTTCCATTCGGTTCTATTGAAGGCTTCGACGAGTCTTGTGAAAGATTCGGGCGTTCCATCGGGTCTGCCTTTAAAGCAACAGCAGGAAAACGATGACCAGTAAGTATTTCTGTATGATTTTCTCATAAATGTGTTAGAGATATTACTGGAGAAGCATGGTGAATTCTTCTGTCTTATGCTTCACCTCTAAAAAATCCTAGAGCATTCACTCGTATGTAGCGAGGATATGCACTTCATAATGGACAACACAACTATAAGAGTATATATTGCAGATTGGCACAGTTTAATCGTAGTGCATTGCGATGATGATTTTTGTGCATATAAAAAGGGAAGTTACAGAAATGTAGGAAGTATGACGGATGCAAATTCAGAACTTATTCTCGAAAAGAGAGTAGTCGAGGTCGGGGTGGAGTAGAGAGGGGGATTCAATTATTATTTAGTTCTTCGAAATTAATACTACTATTGCCTAAGCTATCGTTTATAATATGATTTCTGCATTCTAGCATGATTATCAAATTGCTATTTGAAGTAAAATCGAAGCGTTGAGAAGAAAATCACTGAAACGTATCGAAAGGCGACAACAGTGTTGTGACATTTTTGATTGTTGCACTACTTTTAAGCGGTTGAAATCATTGTCTGCGAATATTATCGAGGGAACATTTTGGAACAAGATTTCATGATCTACCTTCTATTAAACCTACTTTCTTTTCATTGATTAGGTTACCTTTATCCATTCATAAGGTTATTGAATTGCCGATATAAACTGTGGTTTAAAAATTTTGAAAAAAAAAGGAACTAAATATATTTCTAAAATTATATTTCATTTTCAGAAAGAAATAATTTTTTTCATTGCCAACATTGCACAGCAAAAAAGGTCAAGCTAACCGTTGTCTTTAGTGCAGTTTTTGTTGTAATTGCAGTTTATTGCGTAATTGGCGCTTTACCTTTTACTTCGTTTAATTTTACTTTCGTTCGTTTTCGATATATACTTTGCCGAACATTACGTGACATTCGCCTTGTTCTTAACTGTCGACGTATGAAGTGTTGTTTATTTGCATTTCGATTTCAAATAAGGATGGGATTCTTCTAGAGAGACGTTTCTAGAATAGGATCACGTTGACGCAACACACTAGCCTATTGCAATGAGAAATGAGGTGATGTTGCCATTGCAGTGTTATGATGAATCGATGCAGCGACTGATGGTGTCTTTAGCACTAACTGTTTTGGGCCAACTTCCTGTTACCTTCCGTTTAGTGCGCCATTATCCTCTTTTATGTGTTCTTCACAAGAGGTTATGCTCAAAAGTAATGCTGTCTACAGAAGAGCTCTTCTCACTAAGCAATCTAGGTAGAGGGTGGAGTGTTTTCCTGTTTCGTAGTAATGTTTAAAAATATTTTTCTAAATAAAGATATTCCTAATATCGATCTCTGCATTCGTGAATTTTGCTCTTTTTT
This sequence comes from Baylisascaris procyonis, assembly GCA_037389465.1. Taxonomy (NCBI): domain Eukaryota; kingdom Metazoa; phylum Nematoda; class Chromadorea; order Rhabditida; family Ascarididae; genus Baylisascaris; species Baylisascaris procyonis. The sequence continues at coordinate 766,221 of JAZARR010000033.1, read as the reverse complement.
TTTGTTTCAGAATGTTGGAGAAGTCGACTTTAAAAGACGAAGGAAAATATAGCGGTATGCCCAAAGGACTTGATCCAGAGGTATGCAATTTTCGTTTTGAACATTAAGTGAACTCTCGTGGGGAGCAATGTAGCCTAGAAGAACATTTAAGCATCCTCATCGTTTCGACTTGCTCCTAACATTTTTAATTCGAGCAAGAAAGCCACCAAGTCACTTTAAAGACCGACATTTTTTTCGTTCAGATAAAGAGGTATCATTGTTCGACGATTAGATTTCATAAAAAATTAATAATTTGAGTTTAAAACGAAAATCTGAGTGCAATTCGTCGATGCAATGCCTAAAGTAATTTTTTTTTCGCATAAAACGTGAGGGCAAGAGCAACAAAGAGACTGATGAAAGATGCATTTGAGTTGGATTCTTATCTCTTTTTTTCAGCTTCATGGATTTATCAACTTTATGCTTTTTTTTTTGAGTAAACGCAGTCAACAGTGACAAAAAATTTGCCCATAAAGGACTGACTGATTGCATGGCAACAAACGTTACAAGAATGTCCATAAAAACTTTTTTGATAAAATCTTTTTATGACTTCAGAAAGCTGTTTTTGGCAATTTCAGTTATAGGCAGTATTTTTTTTTTTTCTGGACAGAATATTGAAGGAGAAATTAAATGAAGTTGCACTTGAGGAACTTCATGGAAGGGGAACTGTAACGGGGAAATAAAAAGGTTAACAGAGATGTGGGAGGTTGTAGGAGCAAAGTGGTGAGATGCGTTCCTCAGTTCTTGTCATAGGTCAGTGCTTGCTTGCATCGAGCGAAATTGAACTTCTAAGCGAGCGTTCAGTTTTAGTGCAGTTATACTAGAATTGCAGAGTTGTTACGTTCAGCATTATTCTATGTAATTTTCTATTTTCTTCATTTTAAGGAATACGCAAAACTAATGGAAAGGTTGGACATGTTGGAGCTTGAGGAATCCTGGTCGAGTGATGATGAGAGGTTGTTATTCAGCATTTGAAATTGATTGCGTAGATTTTAGACCCATTACGGCAAACGATTGTCTAAGGGCGACGGTAGTCATTGACCTGCAGTATATATTGTTGGCTATAGAAATACATATTTTTCATATTCATTACAATTACAATTGCTGGAGTTTGTTTATCGTTTTTTTTTTTTTGCGTTAGGGGGGCGCTTAATGTTTGAGTAAATGAATAAAGCGAATGAGGTTGCTTTGTAAGGCGAATAGGTTTGGGTTGTTGAGTTAGAGATGTTCCAGCATTTCTATACTTCTAATCCTTGAAAGGCTTTCATTGTTTCGAAATGCTGTATGCGATGTATGATTGTCAACTTTTCTAATATTTCTTGTGTCTTCCTCTATCTTTTATATATGCAGTTGTTAATTTGCCTTTTGCTTCAGCACTCTCGATTCGGATGATTTACCAGAATGGGGCATTGAAACGGGTGGTTCGCTGAACGACGAAGTGAGAACATGTCCCATTAAACAAAGAAAAGAATCGCCAAATGCAGTCGAGGATGAGCCCTGCTGCAGTAGTGGAACAACACTGGACAAGGTTGTTTCTTCGCTTCCGGTCAATGAAATGGACCGCGTTTCCCCCCCACTCTGCATTGGAGGCAATACTTCAAAGCAAATTTCATTGGAGAAGAAAAAATCAAGGCGTCCACAGCACTCGGTTCGCTTCAGCAATGAGATCGAATGCAGGTCTCCTATGTTTACCTCAGATGGCGGTGATACGAGCGAGCACTTTGAGAAGGAAGCACCAGAAGGTACGGAAGGGACGGTTACTGAAGATACAAAGCCAAACGATGAACCAAAAACGGTAAGTGCTTTGAAATTCGTAGGGAAAAAGATTTGTGGTGAGTGTTAGTAGCAGATTCAATTCGTAGAGCGCATTATGTGAGTGCATTTCGCATTCTTTTAAAGTCAAAACCTCCTGCATAACTTTGTTCAGTTTTTTTCGTAGATCGTCGTTTGTGTGCGGTCATTACTGATGCTTTAACTAAAACTTAATCCGTTCTGTTGTACGCGATTAGTTGCAATGCTTGCATTTTTTGAGTTATTTATGAAAGATTTTTGATTAAAGATTAAAGACTCTTCTGTTGTGATAGATTGCTGAAAACAGTTGAATTTTCCATTAAAAACTCGTCTCTACGTAAAAAAAATATTGCGGGGAAACAAGTTTTTCATTCTGAAATGAAACATTTTGACGATAAACTTGCAAAAAAAAAAAAAAAAAAAAAAGAAATCGGGGAAACACATTTGCACTTTATGTACCTATTGTACCTCTATACTTGTAGTAGGCGAGCCTTAAAAGGAAATATTTCTTCGTGACTTGGAGAACTAGAGGACTTGACTTTTTTTATTCAAAGGGACGCAAAGTATTCTATGATTTTTAGTCGTTTATTCTTTGTTTATAATCATTTAGTAAAACAAATACCAGGGTTTTAGGGTATGTGCGAGCGCTTCATTGTAAGTCTGTAAGTCTTCAAGTCTGAGGATTTACATAACCTGAGTGCTTCTTCTAGGTTATTGCCACACTGCGTTCGGAAAATTGCTTGCAAGTTTGAGGTAAGAGAATGCGCTGACAGCGGAAAAATACTTTCTGCGAGCATAGGCTATTTAACTGGGTTTGCTCTTGCTCAAATATTTATCGTCCTCTTCCATTTTTATCTCTAGTATGCTTCCGTCTTGAAGTTAATGAATGGCATAACTCGATTCTTTCAGTAAGCTCCCTCTCATCTTGGAGAATTGCTGGTATTATAGGCATCGGGATTTATCTGCGGCCATATGCGTTATATATTTTTTTTCTTATTATAAAAGTCGAATATATGTTGATTATTAAGGAGGCAATAATGTCGAGCTATAATGCCTGCAGATAACGAACGATGAGCCACGTTTTTCATGCGCATTGCCACGGCGGTCGATTTTGCGTAATAGTGCCGAACGTTCACCGATTGATACGAAGGCGGTCGCTGAGGCTGACTCGAGGGATCAACGCCGCATTGTGTCCTCTTCACAGAAGGTTGTCTCGTTTTTGGCTGCTTCTTTGAAACGAACTTTCGCTTAGAATTCTTTTTCTCGATGAGTTTGCTTTGATTGAAGGAAGATGGAGAGTGAATCTGTTAATGCATTGATGTTGAAAAGAAAAAGATATAATCCACTGTGTGCAGTATGTTATCTATCAAAGGTCTTCTTGGGATATTTGCTTCATTTTGGAGTTTTATCGGATTGGCCTGGTGTATGAGGACAGCGCAGAGTGGAGGAAGCCTAATTCTGTCCTCTGCTTTGAAATAAGCGAAATGTCATCAAGTTCTAGCGAATGTTTATTGGTATGGAAGTGTGTCTCACAGGTTTATAGATGTTCGAAACGTTGGAAACGGAAATGCAAATTTTCTCGTCCCATTCATTTTCATCATGATTTCCTCATCAAACATCAAGTCTTACAAGGAAAAACGGGTGAGAGGGGGAGTGGTTGGTGGTCGAAGTCCGAATATGATTCAATAGGTCATCCTAAAAACCGATAGGTTATCGAATCATGGCAAATGTGTTAGTCCTGTATATTCGTTGTTATAGGTCGCTGCATCACTCGTATACGGTTTGACATCTGCTAGGATTCATCGAACGGCACTTAACCGAGCACACTGAATTGTTCATTCTAAATAAGAACCGGATTCGCTCATTAATTAAGGTTTCGAGTGGAAACACGTGCATGAAAAAATATTACGTGATGCCGGGCACTAATAGCGTAAAAGTTAACCTCCACCATCTCCCCTCCCCCCCCCCCCCTTCTTCTTTCTTTCTTTCGCCGTCGCTTCCGCATTCAGTGTCGACTGAGTGGTGAAATTACTGCCATAATATTTTTCATAAGATGTTTCCTGTTTTGTGTTATTGATGCCACGAAAGCATTGCGTATGGTGCATCCTCCGCCTTCCTTGTAGCTTTTTTTTCGTTCCGTTGTTCATCTTCATTGTTCCTTTGCGATAGGCAACGGAACTTTTTTTGAAAGTCGTTGGTCCGACATGGCGCAATTTTTCTATTGAAGTTTTGTGAAAGCATTTCATTGCTGATATTGCTTTTAAAAAATGTTCCTCGTCTTTTCATTTTCTTCCTCTTTCCCTTTATCTATTCTTGAATTCCATTTCTCTCTGGCCTTTACGGTTTTTTCTGCCCCTCTTCCCAATCTTTTTTTTTTTAATTTTTCATGTCTTCGTTCCAGTAAAGTCTTGTAACTGCCAACACTTTAAAAGTTGTTTTTATAAGTTCATAGGTGGCTTGATTTGTTTTAACTTGAAAATCGCCATTTTTTAGGCTTTTACTGGCGTCGTTTGTGAACGAATCAATCCTGAGCTCCCAACCAATTCAGCAGCAACTTCTTCTGGACCCGATGCGGCCGTAGCGCAGGGACAGGATAATCAGCCCAATCCAGAACCAACTAGACGTGTTTCACGGTTTAGGATGTACCGTGCTCAGCTGGATCGTCCAAACCGTTGATAGTTCTCTATGAATTACAATACGCCACATTATGTGAGTTGAAGGAGTTGGTAAAGAATGATCACAGTTCAGAGAATGCAGTAGAATCGTTTTCTTTGCAGCTGAAAGAACGGGTGCTGAATGGTGCGTCTATTAGCGAGAGGGAGTATGAGTACGTTGTGCATATTCCTTAGTGATTTTTGAAAAAAAAAGCTATGCTGAAAGCTTGCAGCGACTGGTGGTACCGCTCATTGAAGACATCTCAGTTTGATTCATGACATCCACTTAGTAGTAGGTGACGTAGGTATATTAGACATACGTAAGGTAACCAGAAAGCATCTACTTGAGAATGCCAATTAGCCTATTTCGAGGAAGGATTTTTTCCACGCATGAAGAACCGTTGAGACAAATAATCCTAGAGGTTTCTGAAGCTCTGTAGTTTCGAAGGGTAAGGATTATTTGTCGAATTCCCCCTCAATAAACGACTTTTCTTCCCGAAAAGAAAAATTAAAGGTGAAATGGGTTTGATTATACAAGCAGAAATGTGTTTTTTCTAATACACTGATATCGATTTTGCAGTCGCATTTGCTCTCCCAAGTACCTTTAGCATATTGAACAATCTGCCTATATAGGTTTTTTCTTTGCAGAAAGCCTAGAGATGCTGCGTACGCTGTGTTGTGGCAGGTGTCTAAGCTAGAAAAAAGTTTTATTTTCGTTTAATAGAAATTGCAGCCTGGAAATATAATTTAATGTGAATTACAAACATCTCAAGTCCCCAGAAAAAATTTTTATACATCGGAGTAAATCATAAAACAAGAAATCGGATCTAGATGTATTGAATTTATGAGCAGAATATTTCTTCAGTTGCGGCCACAATTACCAACCTATCGGCTTCATTCATTGTGCAACAGTCATTACTCTTCTTTTCCATGCCACAGTCTCAAGCCACTAGCAACTAATAATTGCTGTATGCTTTTTTGCCGATTTATTCTGTTGTTTCTTTCATTAGCTGTTGATTTCTTTCAACTTTTTTCTTCAGTTTTTGATTGTATTTTCTTGGTTGCACTCTAGCAGCTCGGTTTTTTATCTGTTTTATTAGCTGAACTATATGAATGGGTGGTTAGTGTAGAGGAATCTGAATGTGGCTTTGCAATTGCTTTTATAGCACCGAACTGTAAGAATATTCTCACCATCATCGGCATTTGCTAGTTTTCAAATATTCATTCTTTTGATTACGGAGATTCATCGAAGAAATAAGAGAATAGAATAATTTCTGCAATCTGAATTTCGTTCATCTTTTTTGTATCTTTACTCAGTTTCATTTTTTTTTTAATATTTAGATTCGTTTAAGACGCTTCTATGATTTGATTGAAGAGGATGTTAATTGCTTCGAAAAGGGAAGTAAAAAATGGAATTCACTTAGCGAACATATTATTCTTTAATAATCTTCCGCTTTGCATATTACTTATTGCGAATGCTGTTCAGCCGGCTGTGATTGTTTGATGATATTCGCTGCAGTTGCCGCATTTTTGTTTATTGTTGTTTCATTGGGGTGAATATTGTTGAGGGATATTAATATGCGACAGGTCACACCTCGAGACCTCATTATACGCTCATCTCTGCTTGTAAACATTCAGTGATGTCAACCTCATACAATAATGTACGAAAAAAGTTTTGAATGCAATCCCCTCTACCATCCATCTTGTAGTATCACATACCGACTCTATTACCTGATATTCAGTTGCCAAAAATTAGAAAAGTTTTTGAGGCGTAAGAATATGTGAACGATTAGAGATTTCGCCGAGCATGAATCTCTTTGCCAGGATTCCTAGCATATGCGCCGCTCTTTTCCTCCCTCTATTTCCTGTGCTTTTTATTTTTGGAAACGGGTACGTTTTGAAATTTGTGAGTGGTACAAGCTTGCTCCTTCTTTCTCCCCATAAGCCCCGCTCCCTTTCAGGTATACGTTTTTTTTGAAACGTTCCGAATCCTACAAGTCTTTGGGTTTACAAGCAGAGAATACGACATGTGTATTGAATGAATCGAATTTATTGCAAATATACAAAGATGTTGGAGGGAAAAGTTGGTACAGTGTTGAACGCGATGAATTTTCTATTCCCAAATGGGTGTAGTTATGTTCATTGCTCTTGCTAATGTTTATTTATGGAATAATTTCGATATAGATTGTAGGTACGCTAAAAGCAGCACAGATATTCAAAAAATAGTTTTAGAAGGTTGATGCAAACTCGCCAGTGAGGCACATTCACAAACTCTGCTCTGAGGCAAATTATGCTCGAAGGTAAAAGGTATACCCGTACTGAGGTAATTGCTTGCACTAATTAGTCGGATATTGGATAGATTTGTCCACCTGAGAGTGCGTTGTTTTAAACGACGAGTCCCTGTTTTATTGTGAAGGAAAAAATAGAAAGGAATATAGTAGTAGATTTTCCTAGAAAGGAAGAATACTCGTCAAGCATGGTGGTCGTTTAATGGTGAATATATTTGTTGGTGGGGTTTTTTTGTAACAGTAGAAGGAAGGTGTTTTTTTTTTGTAACAATAAAGCCGAATGATGTTCATGGTTTGAAATGACCGCTTCAAAAATTTAGTCTCAACTTGCCGATGAAGTTTTATTTTTAGATGCGTTGGGGGGGGGGGGGCATTCACAGATCATGAAAATGTTTCGATACACAATTTAGCCTCATCAAGGGTTTATGTTTCTTGGAGAGCAATTGTTGTTGCCTGGTCTGTTTTTTTTTTACACGTTGAATTAAAGTTTATCGATCAGAGAGAAGTAAATTTTTGGGTCAGCTTGATTGTTTATGTTGAGTGCATTATTTTTCTTTGTTTAATGTTGCATTTCCAATTTGTTGCATTCATAGGCGGATTTATCACCTCTTCTCTGTACTGTTCCCCATCTGAAAAGTGGAGAAAGGTTGGGTAAGACAAGGAGATACGGAGGGCAGAAACCTCCGAGAAACTGTGAGAAAATAAGGAGAAAAGGGAAAGAGGGAGACGATTGAGCGTTAAACTGTACAAAGAACGCGAAATGCACTCCTCATTGTTACGTAACCGTTGGGTACAGGTTTTTGATTTTTTTTTTTTCGAATGTTTTGATCAGGATTATGATTGTTCGATCGGGCCTGAACTGAAGGTTTCAAAGCGGATTTTTGGGATTCTTAGATGCCCGTTATTGTAGATTATGGCTTTCTTCCGGTTCTTATGCATCCTCCAGCCAAATCCGATTGTGCGGCAGACTAGAAGAAGAGCTGTAATATTGATTTCACCCAGACTGTGCATGTTCAGACCGTTCGAATGCTTCACTTCTGTGCTCTGGAATACATGCAAGCGGTTGGTTAACTGGCCTACTGGAAAGACGACATTGAGCAAAACCTAGCTTGAAAAATTCAAAGAATGGCATTTTCTTGTGAGAATGTCAGTGAGAGGCTGATCCTTGGATCCGTCACAATAAACGATTGTGACGATCGCGGTATTGATGGATCATTGGGATGCATACTGAGTCGTTTGAATGGACGTACTTATTGGATCGCTATTTTTAAACTACAGTCAGCTGCGTTTTTATAGCCGACAAAAGCTGGCAGCAAATTTTTTGAGGATTACTGAGGTTGAGAGACTCTGGCTTACATCTGAATCTTAGCTCATTTGAATTATTTGAATATGAACCTTGCAAAAGCTTAAAGTGCATAAGTCTTGACCTACATGACAAAAAGCTTGAAAATCGAAACAAAAGCCGAATGTTGAGTAGAGTCAGACGACTGTCACTTATGATATGTATATAATTCACTGCCCCCTCCCCCCTCACCCCAAGTTTTACGCATTGTCTATAGAATAGTTCACCTGAAATTCGCTATTTTTGGTCGAAGGAAATAGAATAGTGGATCATTTGTTCGATTGGGAAAAACTAATGGTAGCGGTCGAGAGGATGGATGATATTTTCATGGGAATGACAAAAAAGCTTGTCTCTTTAGTGAGATAATTCGAATACTTATATAATTTTTTGGGGTATAAATAGAGAGAATCTTTATAACGCTAATTTTTCAACTCTTTTTTTTTTTTTTTTGAAGGTCTTAGCATAATATAGTCCATAAAGAGAACCACATATAAGAAGGATTTTGTGTTTCTTCTAAGTACATATGTTTTTAAGGTTCTCGTTGAGGTGTATTCAGTGTTCGTTCGAGGTGTTCATAAATTGCACGCGCTGCAACTTTGTCGCTTATCGAATGGGCACACTTATATTCTACTAACTTTTCTAGTATAACAGTCGGAATATGCACACAGACGCTTAACATCATGGTTGTATTTCATGTGAAACGACGTTTATAAGGGAATGCAAATGAGTGTTTAGGTATGCAGTTTCCCATTTTAATGGGCAAAGGCAATCAGCCAAATTATTATATGGATTATTGATTAGAGATTCGCTAGGTGACACTCCGTATTCATAAACGCAGCTATAAAAATCAATAAAAGAGTTCAACAAAATAACCTATGCAACCGTGAATAAGGAAAATAGATTGAAGAGGTTAGTGGATTAAGAAAATGCTCAATGGAGGACGAAAATATTAAAGGCACAATTTTTGATTAATATTGGATATTTCATCTTGTTCATTGAATGCTTTATTTTTTAAATGTTTGAAAATCATCAATTTCGAGTGGTCCATTTTTGTGATGTTATTTCACGGAATATTGCATCATTATAAAAACTTTTTGAATAAACTCCAAAAATATCGATTTTAGTTGTGCAATATGCTCAATATTTGATTAGTAACCGTTTTTTTTTTTTTTTCTAAAGGATTTCTTTTATTAGGAAGAATAATTTTCATATCTCAGTTAAGATTAGGTAAAGGATTGCTTTTGGTGAAAGTTATTTCCATATGAGAATATTTGAATATATATTTTTTTTCAATTTTATTTTGGATATATTTGAAATTAAAATCAATTTTTGACAAAAAGAAGTGATTTATTTTATATCAAAATTGCTTTATTTTAATTAGGAATAATTTGTTTATGATCGTAAAAATGATCGATGGCTTGATCAGTCAAAACTTTACAGAAAACTAAATTGAGTTTGTAACATTTAAATGATGTCATCGATCATAACATAAGACCACCACGTTTGGAATGTTAATATCGCAGCTAGTAATTCGCATTAAGAAATCGTCGAAGCATGGAAATGTTTGAGATTGTGATAGGACGACTCCTTCTGAGCGTGTAGCATTTATGCCCGACCGTTATCGTCGATGCAGTTGCATATTGCATTTGCTCACTGTGTTTCGTTGCCCATCTGAATATCTAGTAGAGCATATAGCCCATGACAGATGTTCGAATGAGCCATCGCTCTCACATGGAAAATTAAAATACCATAGCGTTGCACCGATTGCACTTGTAAGGGATGCGGGTTTCCATGAAAATTTCATTGAGTTAGAGAGTGAATAAGAGTGCGACATAAGAGGTGTGGTGTTTTTTCTTTTTTAAGGGATGGTGGGGTACTTGCATATTTTTAGTTGTTGTATCAGACAGGAATGCTTGTGATTAGCTCATTCAAGCAAAAATATTCTGAAAAAAGGACTCTAACAATAAAATCAGATTTTCGAAAACATTTTTCATTCCGGTGATGTACTGTTACTGCGCACTTCTAAATGAACAATGCAGTTTCAAACGCTGCGAGGAACCGTTTGCAATCCGTCTCTGATTTGTTACTGCGTCCTATCTATTGCTAGTGCTCGGGTCTTGCTAGAGAGCTCGAGCTTTCCGGATTTCCGTAGCAAATATGAGCTTCCACGATAGGTCACGAGGGTTTACATGCCGGTTTCCTTATTAGCCTGTTATAACAACCTCTATGCTGTTCGGCTCAACAATAGTGGAAATGGTCAATTGTTAATTAAAATCTCTCCATTATTCAAATTGTCGTCTTTAGAATTATTGGTTTAAGGGAAAACCCAAATTTCAGTAATTTAGAGGTGGCAGTTACTAAAGATGGGTAAATTTGCATTGCAGAAAATATCGAGTTCTAGTCTACCCCTCGAGGCGTCTAGAAGAAACTCGAAATGGAATAGAATCCACCTTCATGGTTGCCCGTCTTTCGCTTCTTCCAATTTGTAAAAATATTTCAACGTTCATTTTTCTTTGTTGGAGAAGGCACTCGCCTCTGCATCCAGATTGTGAATTCTCTCTAAAGAAGAGAGCAAAAACTCGGTAGATTGCACATTTTGCCGTCCCTTCATCTTATCAATAAATCGTATTATTCATTAGCAGTGTGCCAATCCTCTAACACTTCAATTCTTCCCAATTTTAAATGCAAACTAAATTTCTCACTCTCATGTTTTTCTTTTTAATATTTTCATTATTACTTAGGTTTATATGGGCATTCTTATGTGTGTTTGGAAAAAAAGAAAGTTTTGTAATTAGCTGATGTAGTATCATAGAAAAGGTTCGTGGAAGAAGAGTTGAGGAAGTAGAAAACCGCTGATTGAAGGAGATGTTATCCTGATCCTACAAAGGGAGGAGTAGAGTGGGAATGATTGGTACTAGTGAAATTTGCAGTCTGAGCGACTGGAGCGGAAGTCATTAGTAACAAGGAAGAAAATTCTACTGTGATTTTCTGCATGAACGCAAAATTCTAAAAGCGTTAAAATTTCCTTCTCTGTTTAGCGTAATGAAGGCAATTCTGATCTTAACCCCATTCTCTGTCCCATCCGTACTACCCCGATAATGATGAACCTAACATATAGAGATGAGAATTGTTATGTGATCCGGAAAGGTAGCTATGCTACCGCACCAACCGACCATATTTAGTGCTTTATTTTCATGTAAAATATAGCATCGGAATACTGAAGCGCAGAATTGTTGTTGTTTTTTAAAATTATTGCTTGTTGAAGTTACTTATCAGTGAAGAATTAATTTATCAGTACGGTTTTTTGAATGTGTTGATCACTTTCGATGTTTTCTCATTTGAACATTTTCAGTTCATTGACGTATCGTTTTTCAGCCGCTTTTGATGGGTAATTTTTCATCGATTTCATCACGCATAAACGACTCACAAATCAGAAATGAAGTAAAGGAGTATCCCGTTGTTATATATACGAAATCTTCGTGTTCATATTGCACAAAAGCTAAGGCGCTTTTATCTGAAGAGAAAATAGAATATGAGGAGAAAAACCTGGATGCATTTTATGTTAGTAATGTATTTTTTATTTTTATTTTTTATTTTTTGCAGATATTCAACATCTTGTAATGATGAATTTTCATGTCACTTTGATCGATGATTGAACTTTAAAGCAGTTCGAGAGACTTAATTTGTAAGCAAAAAGACGAAGAGTGTAATATTTGAAGTCTGAGTAAACAATATTTACCTTTATTCACTTTCTACTCAAATCTTAATGTTTTTTTTTTTATTAAAATAGTTATTAGAGCTATCAAGTAGCAGAAATTTTCTCGCGTAAACTTTTGAAGAGTGTAAAAATTTATCATTATATCATCAAATTCAGTTCAGATACCTGTAAAATATATCGGTTCGAATCGTTGTTTCTTGATTACCTTTCGATGCAATGCATTCCAAGATGAGTGGACAAAAATCCATCCATGGAACAGACTATTTGAGTAACTATTTTGGACATCTGTTGAGAAATTTTGATCCTACTAAAGACTCAAAGTGAATTTCGCACAAATTTCCTACTTTAACTGGTTGGGAGTTGAGGAACAAATGGAGTGAGCCCTAATGAAACGTGTTGTGGATTGAATTTGCACAAAACTTCATGCTGTTTGATTCGCTTTCATATTTGTTGTTTGGGAAGACTTGTTTAAAATTTCATTACTATAGCTACATGAACTTGTTTGGCAATAAATGAGAGGGTAAACGATAATGAGGTATGCAAATTCATATACTCTTCAATTCGATTAACCGATTCTCACTTGACAATATTACTTTGAATTTCTTGTGTGCCATAACTTTTGTTACAATTTACTTCGAATTTTGCTGTCATTTTTTGGCGAGTCATGTTTTATTCTTCGATCGCTGAGTTTTTTTTTTGAGTGCTGAAATCGCTGTTTTAAGTTGGCTATGCACTGAACACTTATGCATAATTTTATGGGTTGCATATCAATTGTGGGAGTTTCTAAACTGAGGCCTTTAAAACGAAGTACATCTCTTCACCTCGGGTTCATTTGGTTGAAGTCACTCCCCTTAAATGATGTGAAAAAGATTAGAGTCTGCTAATGGAAGTTTGGCCAAAGTTTTTGCCAAGAATGTTGAAAATGCTGGAAATGTGAGACGATTTTTATGAAATTATATTGGAGGTTCAGTTTTCCGACACCATAAACGTACTTTCAGAACTTTTTAGCACTTTAGAATAGTCCTTTTCTATTCCTCTCCCCCTCTCCCCCTCCCCCTCCCCCCCCACCAGTTCCCTACCTTCAAATCTAGCAAGTCATAGCTAGCGCCTATTGTTGTTCAACAAACAGTCAATACGGATTTTGAAATAGTTATTAATAAGTGTTTTGTTTAAGTCGTAAATGTTGTTTAAAAAATCGTTTACTTCCAAATAGCTCAATTTTCTTTTGCATTGAAGAAAAAGGCTGGTATGCAAGGATGCTTGGTCCAGTTGCTTATCAATTGCACACTTTCATAATTTTCAACTGCTTATTTTCAGTCGCGCTTCCCAGAACTCTATCAAGAATATGTGAACGGTCTAGTTTACGTAACGCATCAGACCTCAGTGCCACAGGTGTTTATTTGTGGCGACTTCATCGGTGGCTTCACAGAACTCAATGCACTGAGGGTAGCAGGACGTTTAAAGGATGCAATCGACGAGTGTCGTGATGCTTTTGAATTTGCAAAGAATAAAGCAAAATGAAATATTCACACTTTAGCACTTTAATTGTTCATACTCTTCGTTGATTGCATTGCTGCTGTTTAGCGGAGAGCAGGAAAATTTGTGCGATTTTAACGTATTTACATGCATATATCGTTCTTTAGAACATTATAGCATTGAATAATTTTTTATCGATTAATGCTACTCCATCCGCCTTCGAAGCATTTAGTGGATATTAGGCTAGGTCATGCCTTTTTTTTTTGTTCATTCAAGTAGTTTAGTTAGCTGAGCCAATGGGATCTTTTCTAGGACATTTTTATGGGGCTCTCCTTCTAGGAATTCTCTGTTTAAATCTTTTCTATTCTTCTTTCGTTGTCTATTCATTTGTTTGTTTGCTTCTCGAACTGTATGCACGTGCTGCCTTAGTTTTCGTTTTGTTCTTTGTGGCACGATATTTTTCTCTTCATTGTGTGCTCACTGCTTATTGCAATAGGATCGTTTAAATGATACGTGTGAATTGCTTTAACAATTCTTACCTTATAAAGCCATTTATACCATTTGATCTAGACGGATTTTCTAGGTGTAAACATGCGCTTTCACCTCTCTCTCTCGACTATAACTGCAGAAGAATGTTGTTTGTTGAGTTTGTATTTGGGATTTTTCTTGTATCTTTTGTTTTCATTGATGAGATCAATAAAGTCATCGTTCCAATAAAATACTGAAATTCGATGCTAGGTTTAGTATTAAAGGAAAAGGTACGAGCACAGATTTGAGAAATGCTACGGATTTTACGTGAATAAAACTGAATCTTCTATGCTCTCATTTACTTATAGCGTAATAATAAATAATACTTATTGCTTTCCATTCATCGTTCATAAGTAATAAACGATGAAAGGTATTAAATGAGATTTGATATGCTAACGTTACCAAATGACAAACCCCGTTTCATTAACAGCAATTCTCATTTGAAATATTAAAATCATTTATCGAATGCAATAAAACAACGGTGATCTTGTAATTACAAATTAAGATAAAACGTTTTTGTGTTATTTCTGTCATTATAAATCAATTTTGTGTTATTTATTTGTCAGTTTACGAAAATCTATTCAATAGGCGTAAAACATTTGGGTGGGTGCAAGGGGATTGGTTAAATTGAGCTCTTAATGAGGCAACATCGAAACCAACTGTGATTTATGGCGATTTAAAAGCGGCTTCGGCATGCTCGGGATCGGATTTAAGCTATCACCCTATGTCATGGGACATATCTGGCTTCGATTCGTTCGTATTTTAAACGAAACTAGGAACGTTTGTCCTATCTGGCGATGTGTATATTTTCATATTTTTGTTCGATTTCTGCTTCTCGTTTTGTTGTAAGCTGCAACGGCAATTGTCGTTCAATTCAGCTGAACGCAGTCAATTGGGGATTATTTGAATAGCGTTTATGTCTGTGTTATCTTAAATGTAGTAAGGTTCATCATACTGTAAGTTTACTGTAAATCTAAAAGAATATATAATCGGTTTAGATGAGTTAACCTCGATTATCGTTCATAGTATTGTTAGTAATATCATATTTGTGAATGTAATGTCAATTATTTGATTTAATACCGTATGCTAGGCGATTCTTTGTTTTCCATTTCGTATTGCAATAATGGTTGCAGATGAAGATTGCAGAGGTGACTCTGTATGAACGAGTCACTACGTTTTCCTACATCTTAAACATTTTTACGATATATGATAATGGTGGTTTTAGTTAAACGATAGCGAGCTATCATATAAATTTTACTTCCTTTTAGTTTTCATACTTGAGATGTGTACTGTTTTATTCTCTTTATTTATCATTTTTGATGCGAATTTTATGTAAATGACGCACTTATTTCAAGACTATCAGGCTTAATGATAAACAAGATTTTAGTTAAAACTTCAGAACTGATAAAGAATCAAATAAGCCACAATAAGTGAATTACTGTCGGTGCGTAATCATCCCACCTTTGGAGGTGTTCAGGTGTGCGCTGAACGAGATCGGTGAGTGAGAGAAAACAAGAGTATTATATGGCGACACATCACACCACCAGTGTGTCAGCTGGAGGTGTCACAGTGCGAAAAGACGCACCACTTTAGGTGAGCGTGTGCATCAATCTCGACCATTCGCGTTGCCGCCCACCTTAACATGCTTTAGTAGAACGTGGTGCCAAGCTTAGATGTAAATGTAATTAGTCGTAAGCATATAAATCTTGATTTATTGGTGATCGGTAAAGAACCGAAGCTACGATGTGTTGCCTTTTGTCCCTTCTTTAACCTTATCGTGACCTCTTACATCCGAGAGTGATGCGAATTTTATGCAGATAAAAGTGGCAATAAAAACTCGTTGGAACTAGTAAATATCGTATGCTTTATTTTGGTTTTGATAACCATCCTCCAATATTGTGCTGTTTATTTCACCTTATTCAACTGATATGCTTCTCAGAAGGTTACATTAACTGTTCTATACAGTATGACTAGGCTTAGAGCTTTACTTAGGTACCGTCTTATTTATTTGCAATTAGAAGAGTTTTAAGGGTTTCGAATGGGCCCAAATTATCATCGTTGTACGCAGCATCTGAAGTTGAATGTCTGTGGTTTTTGCGTTTAGAGCGTTCTCTCGTAATGGGTTATAGTTTGTATCGGCCATTTGCACTTCGAAACGAAGCTCTTGTCTTAATTCGATTTTGTTGTATTTGTTCAACGCTTGCATTGATGATTCAAAACAGGTGTGATTTTAATTAAAGGTTTACGGCGACAGTTCTATGTTAGTGGTGACCACCCTACCCTGAGCAGGTCTTAATAACAGTCGCTGAGAAAGGTGTTACGATCACGTACGCACCTGCCGTGTGTACGTGTGATTTGACTGAAAATATTTCGATATTGTGCATTGAAAGGCATACCATTTTTTTCTGAAAATTTCTTATTCGGTAAAATGTTTCAGGTTTTTGTGATCTCAAGAAAAGGAAATTGGTTTACGCAATCTTTTTTTTTGGTGGTTTTATGGGAGTTTGATTGCGATATTGCATACGTGAAGGATGACCACCGAGACATTATGGTCAACGTCAACTTCGAACACTGAGAGTCCATTCTTAGAGATCGATGTACTCTCTTTACACTTCATTGGTCATCTAGGAAGGTGAGGGATTCTTTAAGAGGTATTTGTTGTTGATCCTTCGACTGTTCACGATGGATTGGCGCATCTCTGTGAAATGTTGTGGATCTTAGACTGGCTGACTTGTGAAGGCATTCAGAATGAAACAGAGAAATGGCTAAGTGTCGCTTTCGAATCGAACGCCTAGCAGGGGAAGACATTTAATAAGAATGTAACCGCAAGACGGGAATACGATTTTATGAAACTGCAGGATTGCTAGTTGAATATTCAGCAGAAGCAAACGTCGAAGAAAGCTTTCAGGATCGGTAGGGGGGAGGGGGCTTAGAGTGAGGTAGGAGGAATTTGGACTCTTTTTTGCAAGCGGGTTGGACGCGCATCATTCTTCGTTGAAGTATTTACGTATATAAGTGCTGATATGGGTCTCGTAACGGCATTTATCATTTGGCTGCTTATCTGTGCCGTTTGCTAAGCGGCCTTTTTGACTGAAAGCATTTTGGAATCTTGACACCTAGTAACTTGCCCTTCGTACTTTTTTAGACTGTTGCTTTGGGAAGTTTCTTTTTTTGTGCGGTAATGGTTTTGTGCCTTAAAAGATGCTGAAATTGCTATAATAGATGGTAATTCATTTCCTCACTTAAAGTGCAGTGTTATAGGAACAGGTATGCAATATTGGTTTTCAGAGGGACGTACGGTAATGTTCAGAAGGCCAAGTGGCGAGGACAGTTAGTAGCCGTAAAAATCATTGAGAACGATAGCGAGAGGGACCGAAAGTCTTTCATTAATGAGGTAAGGCGTTTCGGTTTGTTGGGAGATTAGAGCATGTTCGATGCGTGAGCATAGACGAGTTTGATACACGATTGTTTGTAGTGATCGGCTATTGCCGTATCGTACGATTTGAATTCGTTGCCTGAGAGCTTGTTTGTTGGCAGTCGACTGTCACCATAGGTTTGTCTGATGCCTATGCTGAGTTTTGAGGAGGAAGAGAGAGGAAGATCTCGATACGACCGCGGGCGAACCACTGAAGCATGTTGTATGTACAGTGGTGGCAACATCCCTACCCATAACCGAAATCTGTGATGCCAGTCAGGTTTTGAGCACGAGTAGCGCACCAAAATAACCGTCAGAGAAAGTTTTCTAATTCTACACATATGCAGACAGAACGATTACACTTCGCTGTGCCTGCGGTCATATGGAAGAAAGCAGTAGAAGGGTGCACTAGAGAGGCAGTAAAAGTGGCATTAAGTGATTGCAGCTTCGCTTTAAATGCCTATATATGAGGGGTATTTTTTTTCGACAACGTCCTCATGGATAGGTATCGGATGGCGCCCGTAGTGCACAGGAGGATGGTCGCCGCAGACATGGCTCGGGTGAAGCGACAGTGGGAAGCCGCTGGGTCACGTTCACACATCGTGTTGCGTGGCTGTTTTGTAGCCTCTTTTAGGAGCTTTTGCACTAGGGGAAATTATAGAGTTTTGTAGCAGTGAAGAGGGGAATGAGATCAAACGTAATGACCATCGGAGGATTGGGTGCTGATCGATGTTTGCAATGTAATGCAATCAGATCTTGAGTTGGGAATGCATAGTATCTGCGATAGGCATTTGTGATATGGATTGGGCAAAGGCAAAGGCAACACGGTTACAGCTTCTCTCCGTTTGCCATATCCAACACCTTCACTCGCTTCATTCCATGGTTCCGGTTCCTGCGTCCTTTAGTGTTTAGCCAAGCATGTTACTACTCAGGGAGCAATAAATTGATTACTGTTGTCTTGATCGCGCTCTAGGTGTTTGAAATAATATGAATGCAGAATCCATACGTAGGTCAATATAAATGAAAAATCTATGCGTAGATCAATATGCATGCCGAATCCAAACATAGGACATACTTATTTATTGAGGTACTTACTTGTTGGAGTTTGCAGATGAAATTTCTTCGGACGTTGGTCCATCCGAATATAATCCAGGTTTATGGAGCCTGTAGCAGACCGAAGATCGCCCTCGTCATGGAGCTTATGGAGAATGGATCGATGCATGATTGTTGGTCTTGTGTTATTTTTCCCACTATTTGAGACTGTTTGGCTGTAGAGAACTTCCCCTTGGTTTCTTTGCTTCTATTCGAGTTATGTTTTGTCACACATGGATGGTTTATTTCCTTCTTTCTCTCCCCTCCTCCCCGCATAACTTATGGAGAGTTCCACGAAAATCGAGTTGACCGAAGATCCCACGCAAAAACTATAAGCGCGTAAAAGCTACAAAGACGCATTTCTTCCGTTTTTTCAATATGAAAGCACCGTTTGCTATTTGCCAGTTAAAGACTGTGGATTATTATAGATTCTTCGTTGATATTTCAAATACTGGAGCCTTTAAAACTGGTGGAAATGCGGGACTCTTTGAAAAGTGCGTAGAGAGCTCAAATCCCACACAGTTTGGATACTGAGTGTACTAAAGAGTTCATTCTCGGAATGCACACCTTGTTCATCGATATAAAACTACTGGCTGCATGTTGGTTTTATTGAAAGGCTTGCTTAGCCGTTGAAACACTGCTGATGCGTATTGCTGCATGACAAATTTCTTCTAATGCGTTCGTTTAGAATCCGTTTGCATAGTTTTGATTTTTAAACGTATTTATGCGTATTCAAACGTAAACATAAGCAGAGAACCGTTAAAAGATATTTTTACGTGCAATTAACGGTTCTTAAAACACCTGACGTGCAAAGGTGACAAGAAAACTGTGATCTGTGCAAATTGCACGGTTTTAGTGACGTTTCGGAAAGGTGGAATGATTTTTTAGTGAATGTGTTTCGCAGATTGTGTATATACCACTCAGAATCGGAATTGGCAATTTACATCGAAACCCACTCTGAACTGGAGCTTTTTAGTTACTTTACTTGCACTTTTTAAGATTTGTATCTCAGGGGTTACCCATTGCATTAGAACAAAAGAAGTTCTTTCGATTCAACCTGTTCGGATTCAGTTTATATACATGGTCATACTTTTGTGTGAACGAACTTTTGCGGATCTCTTGTATAATGGCTTAGGCTTCTTGAGAAACCAAACAGTGTTTACTAATTTGTATGTTTAAATTAAATGATGCACACAGATTGCTTGAAGCTAGAGTTTGCAGGTTCCACGTGATTTCCAGAAATATGAAAATTTCAAACGAAAGTTTGCCTATGCGAAAAAATGAGAAACAGAACATGAAAAACTTTTTCCGACTAGGTAAGAGTGGCCTAGTCTCCATGCTCGTATATGCCGTTTTAGTGAAGGAGGTGCCCGCGTGAGGTTTTAATGGTTGTTTTGTTTCTTCCTTAAAAAACCGATTTTGTCGCTCCCAGCGTTCATGCAGGCAATTGTGCATAAATTCTTTTCAAGGGATGATTATGGCTAGGATGTGGAAGTTGCCTGATGGAAATTTCTGCAGTGCTATAAAAATAAATGTTTTCAGTGCTACACGTACGACTAAGTTTGCAGTATAAAGCGGATCACGTGTTCAGTTGGAGTCGGCAATGTGCAGGTGCGATATCGTATATGCACGCTAGCAATTACGTTCACAGGGATCTCAAGCCTCCCAAGTATGTTATATTAGTCTAGTTTAATGCTGCAATTTATTTATGATATCACGAGCTTTTCTTTGATGACGATGGCGCCAGGATATTTCACTTTTTAAAGCTTCCTTCCTGCCATTGAGTTCGCTGCTGTAATTATTTCACATAATGAAAGAAAAAAAAAGACGAAGATGCTTGTCCTGAGGGGGCGGGAATGGGGGGGGAGGGATAGGGAGGTGCCGGGCAACGGGGTGACTCTAATATTAAAGTAACATCCAACTTGTGCAGCATTGTAGCAAGTGTTATAGCTTCTATGTTATTAGTAATGTGCTGTCACTAGAAAAATGTAGTGTCGATCGAAAGTTCTTTGTTTGCGGGATATTCGATTGTTTTTGTTGATGTTTCGATGAGAATAAATCGCTCGCTTGCAGCCTTCTATTGAAAAATGGCTACCGTCTGCTCAAAGTGTGTGATTTTGGAACTGTGGCACGCGTCAAGACAACAATGACTAATAATCGAGGTTCGGCGGCATGGATGGCACCTGAGGTTGGTTATCACTTTACAAGCAAAGTGCTTCTTTCCTTTATCCAGGACTTCGTGAAGTAGAATCACTTCATTGATAAGTTTCTTATCACTTTGGGCAACGCACCTATTGTTTACTTGTATTCACAACCAGTAAAAAAAGTAAATATCGATGAATTAGGTTATGAGCTATGTTGATTGGTTTTTTTTTAAATAAAATCTCATTGATGAGCTGTATGTTAATGATAAAGCGGGTGAAAATTCTTCAGCAAATTAAAATACCCATTTTGTATTTTAATGGGTATAAACTAAATCCGGGCTTATCCAGACGATTTCTTGTTTTTCTTGTGTCGATGTAAGTATGATTTTCTTTTGTTTAGAATGGGCTATTATAATGTGACGCCGAGAGGTTATTGCTTGCCCAGGAAAAACTTTATCCGTGAATATAGAGAGGGAGTCTCATATTGGGTACATTCGTTGACTTTATATCGCTGCTTTCGGCGGTGCTAATATGCGATTTATTTGTTTGTGTTTGCATTGAGTAATTATGTTTCAGGTATTTAGTGGGTCAAAGTACAACGAGAAATGTGATGTATACAGCTTCGGCATTATGTTATGGGAGATGATAACGCGACGGAAACCGTTCGAGGATGTCGAAGGGTCCGCATTAACCATATTGTGGAAGGTTTCTGTTTTTATTATATTTTATTGACAGAGTTTCTCTCGTTTTTTTCAACAAAATCAATTCACTCTGTTCATCTGTTTTATTGCAACACGCATCAAACGCTTATGAATTTTTTCATTTTGCTTCTAGTTTTGCTTGCAATGAACATTCATTGTCTGCATACAATTACTAGCATTTGTTATCTGTTTGCCCTAAAAGGCTAATCGGCGACGACAAATTGTTGTGCACATTCTTTTGCGCATAAAATTTACTGCTAGAATTAAAAAAAAGAGGTGTGCATGTGAATTTTGATCTTAAAGTTCCGTTAGTAGGGATGGACCGTTGTTAATAAGGCGTTATGTTCATGTTGTAAGCGAAATAGGTTTTACGGAGATAGTTATTGAGGAGGTTCATTATGTTGTTTCCACTGAGTACTCAGTGAGATGATTGCGCTGGGATTACGATTTATCTTGAAAATTGTATACTAGTGGTCCTCCGATAGTGATTAACGATATTCAATTCTAGGGTCGGTGAAGGCATTTGGTTTTCTTGCGCACCCTACTTAATGCACTGAAATTGTTTCTTCAATGCACGCCAAATAAGTTTTCTGTTGAAGGCATTCATGGATGCGCGTCCGCCACCAATCGCTGGCTGTCCTCAACCACTTATGGATCTGATCGTCAGGTAAAGACCTTTATCTCAAATTGTGAATCGACCGAAGCCGAGGTTATGAGTTTAGCGTAATGTGTTTCGTGTTCTGGATCAATATTTTGTGAAGGTTTCGTTTTTTGTGTTCGAGTTTTTAAAAGTTCTTTTCTCAGCTGCGAATATTTTGTAATTTCCATTACTGAACTGCTTTCTTTTAATATATTTTTGCAATTAAGTCTTCAAAAGCAACAATTGCGCTCTCGCAAAAAATAACTAAATCCAATTTGTTGTTTTTCTGTTTAAAGGAAGCAGCATACAGTCTCGCTTGCTTTTTAAATTGGTGCATACATTCGCTGCATTTTTGTCTGAATCGATTTGGTCATAAGACAACTTCTAGGGCAGTACTGTCGTATAATTTATGATTGTCGGCCTATTCTTAAACAAATAAAATGTTTTCTAAGAGTGAGTTTACTTTCAGTCAAAGAATTACATAGTTTCAAGTCTATGATAGGCAACTTCTCCGATTCGTTTTATTGCTGAGCTAATTTCAATTCGAAGTCTGCAAATAGAGGGACTTCATGCAGTAGTTGCTAGTACTTTGCCTTTTCTTGAATTCTATTATTCCCAAAAGTTTTGTTTCAAATAAAAGCCATTTTTGCAAGTTTTCTTTTGAGTTGAAACAACAGTTGAACGATTATTTACTAGCCGGGTGGCGAAATGAACTCGGATCATAATGTCAACACAGATTGCAGCACGCTGTAGTTTTTCTTCATTCGGGGCATGGAGGATCTACAATCTGAGTTTTTGCATATCTTCCATCTTGAACGGATGATGGAATCCCACGTTATGTGTCGCTTCTGAAGCTGCTTTTTGCGGGAATCGTCGTGGATTGAAGCGCTCAATTTGCTCTCATCGAACCTGATTAATGCCATCTAATCATAATGCACTCACTCGAATTTAATTCCCTTCCTTAAAGCATATACATGAGCTGAATAATAAGAATGGAGCTTATTTATTTGAGTCGGAAAACGTTGTTTTAGGTGTTGGGCGAAGGATCCAAATGCAAGACCGACAATGGCCAAAGTTTACGATGTTCTTACTGTTTACCAGACGGTAAATTTAGTTTTATTATTGAATTTTGCTGCTTAATGTCCTATGGATAACTGATAGAATCAGCGGATAGATGATTGCAGCGCACTACTTTCGTTGGTTTATCGTGGACGTATGCACTTTCACCAGCGTTCGATGAGGATGCTCGGTAATGCGTAATGCCTGTGCCTTTGTTGTATTCAAATTTCTGGAAAGGTTGTTTTTGAAAAGTAGTAAGGAAAACCACCTCCATCCTTCCGTCTTCAATTACAGAGTTACATTTGTTCGGAAATCAACCTATTTTTGAGATTCGGAGGGAAGATATCTCATGGTTTCTTTATCGGATGTTGTTGTGGTTCTGCTGCGAGCCTCCGACAATGTAGTAGAGAGTTGGCCACATAATGGTTGAAAAAATACCCACTTACTTGGTTCCCTTTTTTAGACGCGAAAACGAATAGTAACCACTGAGTACCAAAACGATAAAATGCGTATAGTGCTTCATCTCGCTTTACCGTAAAATTCTGAAACGTTTTACCAGTGCATTTGTATGGGTTTGTTATACATGTCTGCTTTCAGTTTGAATGGCTCCATCGATGTTTGGTTATTAATGTATATTTTAAATAGATCTTCCCGGAAGGAGACAGTGAGCTGATCGATAGGTCAGTGTTGGAGAATACCAAAGCATCCACCGAGCTGAAACCAGTGCTGCCTTTTGATCCGGTTGCCTCAGTTACTCTCGTTAGTGTTTTTTTTTTTTCATTTTATTTGTCTGCTTATTTGCCTCGATAGGCAAACAAGTAGCACTTTACCTGCTTCGTGGTACTTTGGACTGTAACTAGCAGATTGTTGTGATACCTCATTTTCTGATAGTATTTCTTCTAGCAGATGTTATTGGAGTCGTTGTGGATATCGACTTATGCTGTACTTTATTGCTGTATGATTCACAACTGGTCTTTTGATCATGGCTGTCCTAGTGATTTCTGAACAGGTTGTGTTGGATTTGAGAGAGCAATGACTCCTACTTCGGATTTCAAGGGAACTGCGTTCAGTGACAAAAGAAGAGAAAAGTTGTTGAGGAGAGACAGAGATATGAAAAGTATTGAAATAGTTTGGAGGTTTCTTATTAAGACATTTCAAGTCCCTAGCTGTCAGCATCAGCGCGTCATTTGCTGATGCGAAAATTCTTTAGTGACAGATTTGCTGCTAGTTCTATTTCGTGCACATTTTTATAAAGATGAATATGCTTTAGCTGAATTGCACAGAATCGCTTTCGTTTGTGAGAGGCTTCTCCATTATTTAATCATTTGGTGCGGTCAAGTTTATTTAATTGTGCTTTTAAGGCGGCAAGCGAATCGAGTCCGAACACGTCAACACTTGATGAATCACTCAGCACTGGAAGCGTTATCTCACAGAGTCAGGTCTAGCAACCGTCCTCTCTTATTATTTCTGGGGTGATTTTAAAGTCACTAGAATTTAGCATTTGTTTACTGCGTGAAATATCGTCAAAAGTGATTAAAAGTATATAGATTGACATTTAAATTATAAGTAAAAATTCAGTTTCCAGCATAAGAAAGTTATAACCAAAAAATGATCTCTTCATGAATCTACGTAGTCGTTCTCGATCAGAGATTAGCATATTTGAGATTATGATGCTTAAAAAAAGTTTCTTCAGTTATGTCGAATGTTTCCACTCATGTTGGAATGGAACCATTTTTTTTAAGCCTTCGCCGAATTTAATCCAATACTCGAATTGCAAGTGTCTGATTATGACAAATGAGCTGAAGGGGCAGTTTCTTCCAATGGAATTTTTTTCATGCTACGTCAAATATTCTTAGTAATCGCTGTTTCAGGAACGGCGATGCTCTCGATCATCCCAAAGTAAAGAACGCGAGTCTACGGGGCGAGTGTTAACGTTTCTAATCTTTAAAGCATGACATATTCCACCGCTCAGATGGGAGGAAAAATGACAACAGCTGTTATGCTTATTAATTGAAACAAGGTTGAATAGGTTATGTTCGTCATCAGCTGTATTTAAATCAAGTTTCCAGGTCACGTTTAAACTAGATAGATCTCTTCGATTCACTTATGAGTTGCATAGGTGGTCCATTGACAGTGAGACTAGGAATTAGTACCAACAGGTTGAATTGGGGGTAATAATGTGGTTTTCTTCAGGCAGGCAAGTGGCTCGTCAAGTGGAATAGCTGCACCGGAAGATTGGTCTTTTTCATTTCTTGAAGCAATCGATCCTCACCTCAAGGTATCCTATAGATTTTGGCTCACTGGAAACTTCGCACAATTTTCTGGGTAGTATTCGGTAATTTAAATCGTTAGTGCTGGAGGGAGGTTATGTGGAATCGACTCTTGCGAGGATTTTTGGTAATCAGGACATTTGACATTGAGCGTTAAAGGCTATAAGTGCGAGGGGCAGCGTGCGTGTTGTTTGTGTGCAGTAACAGTCGTTATTTTTGTCGAATTGGTGCACCGCTTCTGCATTTTATTTCGTTTTGCTTTCGATAGTCTGATACCAAAAAAGAAAAGTTTTGCCATTATAGGCGATCTGCAATCTTTTTGAAGATGCATCGATGAGGGCTGCAAGAATTATGCATAAGCTGAGAGACATAGGTAGGAACAGCCAACATTGTTGACGCCGTTAGCAGTATCAGAAGTGTTGAATGGATCGTTACTTGCTTCTTTCGTTCGTTTGAAAACAGCCTAGAGAGGCTGCCGTTTTAAACGAATTCGACGTATGTGGCACTGATTTTGAGTGGGAAGAGATGCAATTCAAAGGCCGCAAAATGCAAATTTCAGCGAAGTTGCCCTGGTTAACGTAAATGTTTACGCGGGTGTAATAGCTGAAAAAGGGTGCACTACCCAATTTATATGGTCTTTCACTGGGGAAAAACGGATTCTTTTCTTTTATTATGCATTTAGCTATAATAGCAACTCTTATGCATGAGAAACAGTGGCAGAGAAAACACCGCGGCAACATCTCGCCGTCGTACAAAATCATTAGATGACAAATGTTGGCCAAGGGGCAAAAGGCATGTGAAGAGGATATAGAGGGTGAGGAAGAATCAAAACAGGTGGATTAAAAGAAAGAGAAGCGAAAGAGACAAGAAAGGTGACTGAATATACAATCCTGCGTATAGAAGAATTGTCATTATTTATAATTTTTGTATGCTCACTGTTTTGCCCATCTATTTTGTTGTGTAGGTTTTCTCTTGTTATGCACTTATTCCTTCTCCCTTCTTTTCTTCCTTGTTTTAGTGAATCGTACATGACTTCTCATTGTTACGTATTTGCATGAGGACGAGAAAGTGAGTGCTTTAATCTATTCTTGCTCTTACTTAGGCTTCTGATTTTGATTTGTTTTTCTCGAATTTTTAATCTTCTCTCACTCTCACTCCAACCACCTATTTTCAGTCTTTTCCTTTTTGTTTCATTTTCTTCAGATAGAGCATATGTAGTCACAGCTGTCATGTGGCTATGGCTGTTCACTGTAAAATTGGCTGTCATATCGTAACGAAAGTACATTTGTCTGAAGCAACTGAAGCAACGCATTGAGGCGAGAGTATTTGCATTTGTGTTCTTTGCATTGAGTCTGCTCTGTGACCCCATATGCGTCTTCTCCTCTCAGGGCACCTTTTGTAGAAAAGAAACTTGTTCTTGCATTAAGTGAACTATATTATTATTTCAGCCGATTGCTCCTCTTTCGCATCGCAGGGAAGATGAAGAGCTTTATTTGGCGCAGTTAACAGCATGCAAAAACTTGTATGAATTGGAATGCGAATTGAAATGCGCCTTACGCGAAAAGTTTGTTTTAAACATTCTTATCAGTGTTAATATTGTTTGAATGCTGTACGAGAGGAGATTTTCGTCTCTCCCAGTAGCATCGATGAAGTAACGCTTTGCCGAAGGGGTTGTTTGGTTTGGCGAAAAACGAATGCCTCGCATTACATTAGATGAGTTGCAGATTTGTTTCTTTAACTGAGTTGAGCCGATAGAGTGAACTGGACTACTACGATTTAAAGAAATATTTGTGTGCAGTGGGTTTGTGGAAATGTGGTAATGACTGAAGCATTCTGATTTTTTTTTTTAAACTACGCCACCTTAGTAGCACATCATTAGGGGTTCCTGTTGTGCACTACATTGTCGATTATTCGAATGATGTGTTTAATAGGCAACAGATTGGGGATTTAAGATAGGTTTGCACTTATATAATGCACGCACCTTAGTGGCATTCCACAGCGAAGCAAATAAATTGATTATACAATGACAATATTTAGGTCGCATTTTCGTGGTCAAACGCAGCACAGCTGCTAATAGCAACTCTTACAAAGTCGTGGAAACATGCTGCTTTCAATGTATTGGATCTTCTGCTGTTGAAATAGTACTTCTGTCGATTGTTTGTGTTTGTTTTTTGTGTAGAGCATGGGAAGTTTCGGTTGGAGAACACACAGATATTGGTTTTGAGAGGGGAGGAGAGATAAGCCAATCTCGCCTTTACAGCCGCATACATATTTTGCCCTTGTGAATGGTCATTTAGATGAGCAATGGGACTGAATGTGCCAGTTGAATTCTCTTCAACAAGGAAATTTTTTTGTTTGTTGCGACATTTGCATATTGCATAATATATAACGAAGAAATTGCGTTTGTAATAAAATCGCTTATTGCAGGCACGCGGTCATTTCTCGTTTGCTGTTGCAACAGGAAATCAGCAAACTGAAACGAAAAAGAGTGAGTTTTTTTCAACGAAAAAGAGTGAGTTTTTTTCAACGAAAAAAAAATATTTAGAAAAAATTCTTTTCTCATGCAGAAAATGGCATTTACTATTGTCTATTTGAAAGTTTGCTTTATTCATGCGATAGGACTGGATCTCAAGTGGCCGTATTTTGGTTGCAGAATCACCTTCGTTCCATATTGGAGAATTCAACGAAGCGGATAAATGCTCAACGCCATCAGGCTCCTCTTCCGAAGTGATCGCATGTTCGCATTCGAAGCAATAGCAATCATTTGCCAGAGGTCAGACACTCAAGGGTCAAGTAAAACGCTGGAGATCCCAATCGGGTTGCACCACAAGAGGCGAGTGGCGAGTCGTCAACCCTCTCTTGCGTTTTAGGCGTATTGGCCAGTTCGACTTTTGTATTTATGTTGAAGTTTTCTGTTTACTACTTGTCATTGTTCACTTTCTACCGCTATGCTCAATAATTTGCTCACCTCACGTGATAGTTTATTTTTACTCGGTTGTTTTTTGCTATTTAATCACGAGTTTCTTGTGACATTTTATTGATCGCTTAAAAAGATTGATAAGGCGTTTCCTTCGATAAATAATGTGAATTGATACTCAAAAGGGAATAATCACATAAACATCTTTCTGAAAGGAGTTCATTAGACAGCATCCGTGTTTTCGAGCAAGCTGAGCTCCTTCGATAGGTGACTATTCCAGCATAAGTACTGCCGTTTCTCGTTTTGAATGATAACGGCAATGCTATCCTACAGGATGGTTTTGGCTGGCTGAAATATTCCTTGAGCTACGATTCTGTGCTGATTCAAATCATTCACTTGAAGATTCACGTATATTCTTTTGGCCGAGCGTAGGTGATCGGCCGTGAGAGTTAGTGATCACGCTCCATGCAATTCTGTCGAAACAACCTCCGTCCACCTTTATGTTGAGTGTTTCAAGCTGCCAGCTATTGTAGCAGCTGGCAACTTGAAATTTCAACTTAGCATTCACTACGCAACCCCCCCCCCCCGCCCCAACCACCTTGGATCTCACCCACCGATCAACATCACTGACCTCGAACACCCACTCCGCACACTATGCGACTTCATGCATCATCAGAAGCCACTCCCATCCTGCATTTCCCAGATAGGTTAGCGAAGCGCAGCAGAGAGTCAAAGAAACATCTCGCCACGGGGCAAATCATCCGCTCCGTGTACCGTTCGCCCGTTGAATGGTTTGGCGTTTGGGATCGTGAAGGTTGCCATTAAGTATAAATGAACATGAAAGCTGCTTGGAAGAAGGAAAAGGCACATCCCGAAATATCGGAACCGGACTAGAAATTCCAAAAAAGTCAAAACGAAGGTGATCTTGAAATAACACTGACTGATCTGTTGAAACGGATTTGAAGAAGCTTGTAGCTTACCTTCAGTTCATACCGCTCGCTTTTTTTCAGGCGTCTTATTCACAGCTTCTAACCGAGAAATCATGAAACCTAAACACATGCCCGATGGCATCAGATTCTCGAGTCCTCGATATAAGCGGC
This sequence comes from Baylisascaris procyonis, assembly GCA_037389465.1. Classification (NCBI taxonomy): domain Eukaryota; kingdom Metazoa; phylum Nematoda; class Chromadorea; order Rhabditida; family Ascarididae; genus Baylisascaris; species Baylisascaris procyonis. Next base: position 737,050 of record JAZARR010000033.1, on the reverse strand, counting down.
GCTTGCGCTGGACTTTCTGTTTTTGAATTCCCGTTCTTAAAGTTTACGTCAAAGTCGGTAGAAAAATCGGGACATTGTGTATGGAGGGAATAATATTTGTCGGCTAGAAACATAGCGATAGGATTTCTCTCAATCCTTTTCTTCAGGCATATTCGAAAGTCACTTTCAGATGTGAGAACGACTCCAAAGACCCGTTGCTTGATGCAGCTGAAACAGTATTTAAGCGAAAGTAAAATTATGCCTTATTTAAATGCTATGGTCATTAATGACTGGCGCATTGCTGAAAATAACTGTAATTGACGATAGTTTATCTCTTCTTCGTGCCAATTCTATGAGAAGACACGTGCATAGATCACATTTCTTTTGTGATCGCGATTGCTGCACGTCCTTTCATCCCTCTGATTCACCGCTTGCAAAGTTTAGCAAAAACGCTTCACAGGGCAATATAAAACCGTTGCGTCTGCGCGCGCGTACGAGCACGCCTCTTTGTCCCATTCGTTGTTTCAACACCCAGTTGGGATTTAACTGGCTTTAAGTTGAGTGTTAATTGGACGCATGCAAATACGCGCACGCGGATGACGTTACCGTAATGTATTTTTGCAAAAATTTCTATGAAGGTAAGTAAAAACGAAATTTCCGAGGCGGATTTCTATAGCAGTCAGCTGTGTGGAAAAATTCACGACATTAAGTGTCATGCTGTTGTTTTTAAGTAATTTCATATCAGACCGATCTGATTGGTGGAATTACAAAAAGCGCGTATCACGGCAGTAAAAAGAACATATCGTACTTCTCTGTACGTTAATGAATGTGACATCTTTGTACATTGCGTTAATTGACCACACAACACAATGTATTTGTTTGACAAGTTCACCAGCATAGTAAAATATATTGGAGCGATAGAGAGCACTCTGCATTGGCCGGGCATGTAAAGCAGTTAGAAAGCAAGCACTAAGCAGTTAACAAATATGAGTTTACGCTCCTATATAAAATGAAGCATAAAACAGCGAAGGAAGTGATAACAAACTTTAATAATGCTGCTAGATTCAATAATAAAACTAGTAGGAAAATAGGCTGCAAAGAAAGCATAATCCTCCTAATTATAACAATATCTGAAATGATATTATGAGGATAAGTGCCAATAACTATAATTAACTGCCAACAATTTTGCATTTTTGAACAATCTATTGAATCCCTTAAATCCAGAATTGGAATATTTTCTTTCGATTCTTCCAAATTGGGTTGCTATAAAATTTATGTTAGCTTCAGTAAATGTGTAATTGTTTCAAAATTCCCTACCTTAAAGAGTGATTGAAATTTTGAGTTCATTTGAGCATTCTTATGCTCAGCGTCAGGTAGAATTAAAAAATATTTGAAGGATATAATTGAGGATTATAAGGCGAGTCGACGATGTTTAACTGAATTTAAAATCCACTTTGAGAGGCTAAAAATTCTCTAGCCAATGCAGCAAAAATTCTTTTTTTTTCGTGAAGGAATCGAAATAACGCCATCTTTTCAATATAATATTCCACATTGTTCACTAATCAGTCGGTTCTTTAAACCAGCTAGAAAACTCTGAAATGCTGTTAAAATTGTTCGCTATGTTTTCCTAAATGTGATTCTTTTTGCGATACTATTTGAAGGCCGACTGCGATGTACCACAACAATGAGAGGAGGGCTTTTGATGAACGCCATTTCATTTCCTTCTATGTTTTCAAAGCATTTTCTATTACATCTATTCCATTTGTTATGTTCTATTCTTGTTCACTAACGGATACGGTTCTTAGGGTCATGGAAACGATTATTTTATTTATCGGCGGAATGATATTTAGATATCAAGGCAACTGCGCATCCGACGGCTATGCCCTTCCGTACGTAAACACCAATTTGAGGTTCAAACTTAGTTGCGTCTAGACTTAGGTTACCTTCCAACATCATGCTCATCCTTTTAGATTTATATTCCAACAATTTCCCACCACCATATTTTTAAAAATCAAATTCACTGTTTTGATATGGGAGAAATTATGCGCGAAATAACAGCAGAGAAGAGGCAGAAATGACGAACAAGAAAACAGCAAACCTCTTGTTCATAAAGTCTCAATAACGGCAGATTGGAAGCCATACGGGATGCAACAAGAGCATTAACGGAATGATCAGACAGGACGTTTCATGTACGTACTACACCGACACACTCATTATGCCACATTTTTGGCTATGTGGAATTCATAACCACACTGACAAAGCAGGTGGATGAAAGAGCGAATTGAAATGTTTCTGAGAGTGAAATATCGGAAAAGTTGTGCACAATTTTGTGGGCAAGAGTGAAATTAACTTTGAGCCTGCCGTATTCTGGCGACTCCACTTTAAGGATTTTTAATGTTGTGGCAGGTCTGACTTATATAGGTCATGGTTTATCTTACAAAAAATGAGATGAGTGAAACAATTTTGAACGTTTCTGTTGATTTGATATGAGAAAGCAAATGAGATGACCGTTCGAGGGTGTAATCCTAAAATATGTCCACCGTAAGTAATGAAAGATTTTTTTGATGAAATACCTAGTGATCTAAACAAAAAATAAGTTTCAACATCTTTTGTCTACATCCCAGGATTGCAACTGGCGGAGGCGCAGCCATCGCGTACCTGATGTTTGCTTCTCAACGAGTGTCATAATGTTTTTTATAGCTCTGATAGGCACACAGCCGCGGCGAATATCGAAGTACCGCTCAATTTTTTCTCAGCGAAATGATGGGAGCTAATAAACGTTTAGAGTGAATACTCAAATATGCAAATTTAGTCGTCGTTCTTAGTTAGATAACCAAATGAGTTAATTGCTCATTTAAAATTTTATTAAGTGTCACAACAAAATGATCAACTCAACCACTGAAATGCTCGTGCATTATGCAAATAATTGAGCAGCGAACGCGCACACTAGCATGCAGCCACGACGGAACTTTTATGTAATGGATCGGCTTTGTTAATTAAAACAAATATAGTCAGATTTGCTCATCCATCGCTTCAATAGCTTATTTATTTTATTATCTTGTTATAGCTTATCTTCAATTTATTTTCAGCGTTATAATTTATTTCATTTTGCATTATGAATGCTACTCAAATTTACATTATGCAATTATAGAATTACAATGCAAAGTTGGAATTGTATTGTAATAAATGATGAGCATGTTTCTATCATTTCGTTCATGCAATGCAAACACGGCTGCTATCCAGCTTTTTTTATTTTCAAATCTGAGTGTAATGTTTGCCACCAATACACAAATCAACTACATTTCTTTTTTCTTCGTCTTTTTTCCCGCAACGTGCTTGGCGATCTCATCTACAAATATTTTTACAACGCGCACTTATGAGGGAAATAAGCGTTTTGAGCTGTGATCAATGCAGTGCATTTTGAGCTGTGATCATTGCGCTCTTTTCAGCTGACCATTCACTCACAGCTACTATAAATAGCCGAGAAAGGAGGGCAGAGAGTTACACGATTTTATTTCTATGTCCCCCCTCCCCCACCCCCGCCTTCATATCTCCTCATCTGCACAGCTGTGACGATGGTGCTGTTTTCCAAGCAACTGTCGCCCTTATTGACGTTCTTTGCACTGTGCTTCATCGAAGTTGCTCCCTTTTATCTTTCGTTACGAACTTATAATATGCATCAACACACTAACTAATCAATGTAACTTTCTTTTCATGTTCCAGAATGGAAGGAGATTTTCCAAGTGCCAAATAAGAAATGTTGGACTAACCATGTTACGTATTGATTGAGAATGCATTTGGCTAGGTGAATGAACTGATCTATCCACAGTATCTGCTTGAATATAAATTCCAAGTTTCTTCGTAAAGAAGATGAAGATATAATCGATAAAATGTTGTAATTGAATTAAATTTCAACATTATTCTACTCGTTAGTCACGTGTTCAATGTTGTAGGACTAACGAACAATTGTCGAATGATTTGGTGGTGCTATACTGAACAGCAGTCTTGCAACATCATTTAGCACAGTAATGCAGCTGAACGGATACTACAAAACAGCACGCCAACTGATAAACTCTTATGTGCGTGCGATGCGTTCATCACTCGAACGATAAAACGGCACACAATTGGCTTTTCCAGTTGGCTTGCAGTTTTGAGTGCATTCTTAGTTTTGTTCTTGACTGAGTGAGAGCTGTCGTTGCTGTTTCATTGTTATCTACCGAGATGATAGTGACAAGTTTATGGGGATAAAACTTCCTGTCCTCTTTGTTTTCCAAATTTTAGCAAACTTCTCGCCAAATGTTCTTTTAATCCATATATGAAGTGATTTGTTTTCATTGACGCAAAGTAACTTGCTTCTGAAAATTGCAAGTTTCATGCAGAAACACTTGGATAGGGATCATATGCACACTAGGCACCTAACCCTCCCCATATTCGGAAATCCTGGCTATGCTGGTAATTACAGCGATATTGCTTTGCAGTTATGTCAGAGGCTGTGCTAGCGATTTTGTTTTATAATAAGCGATATTCTGATTTACAATTCTTCGTTTACGCGCAGTAGGTGGAAAACATTCAGATTAATACACGTCAAAACGCAAGTTTTGTTACTGTGCACAGTGCTATTCTGTTGACCAAGTGTAAGGATTTATCACTCGTCTCTACTCTGCTCTTCTTCACATACCTCAATTCTTACTTGAAAACTTTTTGCATGCAGGTGTTGTTTCTACAGTGGCTGGAAAAATGCTGCTACATTTTCTATACGTTGCTAAATCTAGACTGGAGCTGCTTTATGCCTCTTACCCATTTAAGCTATAATCACATAACCGTTTCCATCGTTGTACAAGGAAAAGTGGCTTACATCCGGTATATAAAGTTTAAAGGCCTCAGCGGTCATTCTGTAGCAGTAATAGTCACCACTTGCTATTGTAGTCATTCGAAGGTAGTATTTTAAAATAACTTTATCACTCATAGCGAATAATGAAGTTGTCTAGATGAGTACATTAGCATGTTTATTTCGGTGATCGTTGATGGAAATTTTTTTGAAGAGCTGAAAAGCGAACAATAGAGTTTCATTTTTTAAGAAGTAACTACGAACTAACTCGGACAATGTTCAACTTTCGTCAGGAGATGTTTAAACATTCTTCGAGGAGAGTATTGCAGCAAATAAATCGACAGTTTTTATTTAATGCTTTAAATTGCTAATAATAATCTTCAGCGTTGTTGAACGGCATTTTAGGAGTATTTTTTAAGTAAATCGGTTCAAACATTTTTGACGTATTTTGAGACAGCCAACAAGCACAGCACTCAGCTTGACATCTGAATCACTCACTCACTCATCGACTGATTCAGATCTAGAGAAACGAAGTGAAAAATACTGTTCACTTTATCGGTACAACTATGAATTCGGTACATTGTTCCTCATCCTTCACTTCTCCCCGCTCCTGATTAAACGGAAAGCAACTTCATTTAAAAACCTCTATGTCCTTCATTAAAAGCTAGGGGATTGGCACTTTTCCGGCACAAAAAGAAATCCATATAACTAAAATTCGAATCTGTTTCTTGTGTTAAATGATCACCAGATAATATAATCCTGTCTATTAATCCCACCACTATTTCGATAGAAACAAACGAGCAGGCAGCAGTGTTCTGCTGACAGCGCAAGCTGACAAAAAAGTTGCCCACTGTACTAAAGAATCACTGAGTTCCGTGCAAACTTTACAGTCGAGTATAAACGGAAGTATTTGCATTGGTGATGTACTCTGCTGTGATGTTTGATCATCGGTGTCTGCGGCGATAGCGAAAGAACGGTCGCTTTGTCTGGAGATGAAACACGTATATATCGATTCAATTATTATATTTCGTAATTTATAGGCTCCCCTCTCCTTGAGCCTGCCCCCTTCCCCCTCCCTTGGGGAGTGTGGATCCGCTTTAGGAAATTAAACCGCTAGAAACTTCTTGGCCAGCAAACGTTGACTACTGTTGAAGGGATTACGAAAGATGCGATGGTTAGCATCTATTAAGCCAGAAAAAGCGCCAACTCGTCATTATTGGTTGAAATTTTGCCTGGCAATGCGCTAAAAAAATGGCTCTAGTTTGAATATTTTAAACAAATCAAGTTTGGACAATAATATATTTTACGCATTTTTATTACCGTTGATAATCGAGTGCTTTTTTAAGGAAGAGAAAAGTTTAAGGCATTTTTTTACATCGAATTCTTTGTTGCAATAGTAAGTAATATGCAAAACTCACTCATTTCATCAAGAGTGAAAAATGTGAGAAAGTAAGTGAACGTGAGTGCAGAAAAAAATATCGCTGCAAGGCGATATGCTATAGTGATTTGTATAAGACAGCCGACTAAGGTTGTTGAGCTTTATTGTAGTGCCAGCATACTCTTTCATTTAAGATCAAATTGCATGAACAATTCATACAATAGTAATCTGTGCCCTACGGCCGTCACACTTTTCTGCTTGTGTTCCGCATACTGAACAGAAACGCCTTAAATATGCGAATTTTTCAATCCAAATCTGGTAATAGGGACTGTACTTTTTATAGGGATTTGTTGATTTTTTTTTTTTTTGAAAAAACTTGATCAAAAATAAATTCCACTCGCTTTATTCATATTCGTATATATGAGACGAACAAAGTTGAGCACTCGAATAAGAGAAATTGTTGCGAAAAGCACTCCTATTTGTTGGAAAGGAGGAAGTTGCACCATTTCAAATTAAATCCACCATCTCAAAGTTGCCTCATTACTTAGGCGATTGCGAAAAACAGCACAATTTGAGCTGAATGAGACGGCGTAAACATGTATTTCATGACTGTAGAAAATATCCCACATGCTCTAAAGTTCTATACTATTCTATGCACATCGTAGTTATCGTATTTCTGATACATGAACGTCGGATGAGTTGAGAATGTAACACGTTAAGAGTTTTTCCTCTTTTTTTCGAATTTTCATTACTCGTTTGTCATAGAAAAGTGAAACGCATTTTTGGAGCGCTAAACTAAACGTTTTAAGACTTCTAATTGTAAACAATGGATATTTCACTTCAGGAGATTTTCCATCGTTTATTCCTGTAATCGAAGTTTTTTTTGGTTTTCTTTTTGTAGCGATTATCATATTTATATGAATCGATCTTCCAGTTATTTAAGCGCATGTGAACAAATGAGACTTTTGCCATCTTCTTCGGTTTAGTTTAGTTAGAATTTTCCTTCCACTCGCACTTCTGACTTTTTCGCGGTCGAATAATGCAGTCATTTTGTTCATATCGATTATCTTTGTGATAATGTTTTTTGCACCAAGCTGAAAAAGATTGTGAATGTGCAAACTAGGCGTTTAAAATTTTTAGAAGATGGCTTAGGGCTTAGGGTCTAATCGCTAAACCATAAAAGCCTGACCCTTAACTTTAGACTACAAAGTGATTAGGGAAAACACTTTACAATAGTTCGAGGAAAATGCCTAAAATATGATTATTTAATCAAATAAGTTTATTCGAGGAAAATGCCTAAAATATGATTACTTAATCAAATAAGTTTATATCTTTTTGGAATTGTTATTTCTGGAGTCACTCACCACGGTATTTCTGACAAAAGATACGTCTTCATCGTAAAACTTGAAACTTTTATTCCGAAGAAAAGAATTTTTTTACCACTAGCCTTGGCAAGGTATCTTTTAACGCTTACCATGGTTATTGACGTGGGAAGCGTCAGTCATGAGCGATCCCAATTGAAATAGCACATTCGAAACAGCATAGCGATGCTTCATAACAATTCAACTTTCACATGAATGTTTATAGAACTAATGAATTGAAGAACTTACTGTAATCTGCACAAAATGATGATAGTATCAATTTAGTATTAATAGTAACGGTAATAATATTTTAAATGATCGTAATGTGATAGTGACAGAAGCACTAATAATAACACTAATAATGACAATAATAATAATAATAATAATAATAATAATAATAATAATAATAATAATAATAATAATAATAATAATAATTAAAATTAAAAGTTGCTTTCGATATGTGTAAAGCGATTGTTGAGGTGCGATTATCGTGTGCGCCAATGGAATGGCCAATCATAGACGTCATGAGTGATGCCGATGGCCAATGAATAGATGCCATTTTTAAACGTTTACAGTGGGATTAAACATTATGGAAATAGAGATTTAGTACTAATAACGCGGTGATAATGAGTTGCTGTTTCGTTTTAAATACATATTGAGATCATCATACAGACAGGCTGATCGAATAATCGGGCAATTTGCAACGCATGCAAATCTTAGAGTCTTATCGCTGTAATCTCTGCAAAACGCTGAACTACTCATCGAGTCTGGAAATCTATATATATATATATATATATATATATATATATATATATATATATATATATATATACTAAATAGAAAATTTGCAGAAAATGCACCGAAATTATTCGCTTATATCTCAGCAGTTGTTGCTTCATCAATAATGATCGTGTGGTTTTTGATCGAGCAAAAAAAAAGAAAGAAAAAATAAGTGCAAAATTAGTGCAGTTCAATCCTAGAATTCACAATATGAAGTACGGCGACTTCGCGTTTGCAGATATGTCGTATGGCTATCTTCCCGATTGATCCAACTCGCAAGACCAAAGAACATGGATCAAAACCTTAGTGCCATGGATCAAAAGCTTAGTGCGGTTGATTTATGCCTCAGCATGACCTCTTAAATGCGTATGCGTTTTACTTTGATTGCCATTGTCATTCGACAAGCCTGACATTTGACAGGTGAGGTCATTTGTGAATCAGCCTGTCTTTTGCAACCAATCGGGTATAGACAAAACCAATTTCTTTTTCAGCTGAGGATTTAAACAAGCGCTCATTTGCTGTTCGAATATTTATACCAAAGGTTGATCAAGCAGATACGTATGTAAAAATATCGCGCTAGCTTTTTGTCTTGAAATTCTTTCCGGGTTCTTCTCTTTGTTTACCCTCTAGGCGCACTAATCGCCTTTATAATGCTCACTCCTATTTGCACAACCTATAAAGTTTTCTTCCTCACTCATCTGATAAAATGCTTGCTTTTACTTGCACCGCCGAATAAAATATACTTGTATATTTTTCGGCAGAAGAAAGCATTTTGCATCATCCTGTAGTCAAAATTTATGTCATCTTGACATATAGATTCAACTTGTTTTTCCGCTTCATTCGAGTGATGACTTGCGAGAATTTTTAAAATGCTCAATAGGAAGGGAGCTTGTCGTCTATCTGCATAAACTTGTGAAATGAAGTTTTATGTTTTTGCAATTATCTCACCTCTGTTCTTTGAAGCACTCGAAAAAATTTCCGTCTGCAAATAGCTCTAATCTTTTCGTTATAAATTTTTAAATAATATCTTCTGACGTTCGCAAATTACTGTCACCTAAACCATATTATTTCAAACAGAAGCCTTAGCGAAGGGAATATATTTCTGAGCATAAGAAACCCGTTGAACTGACAACTTTCAAAAGGGCTTCAATCATTAAGAAAATGCTGAAAGTTGTCAATATTACTCACAAATTTTTATATGATGAACTGCCTAAAGACGTAACCGTTCTCGCTAGGATTAGCCACCAACTACTTTCGTCCCTTGAAAGACCTTGGGGAGGTGAAGTTGCCTCCACCCTATAATGGTAGATCAGGAGAATACACTCGGTGACGAAAACGCCACCGAGATCATTCTGTTGTGAGGAATAAACGACCTGTGTGACTGCAGGCATACTTCAATTTATCCCTGGCCAGTTTTAACTGCGGAGGTGAGGGCGGAAGACGCCTCCACTCTCGAGCAGTTCAGTAAACTGAGGGTTGTGGGAGATAAATGAGGCAAGAAGGCTGACCCCACGTTCGCGGAGGCCTGTTACATTTGAACATCGTGGGAAGTCCCATGCAAATTCTAGCAGTGACTTTCTAATCTCGCTCATTCATCAGCAGACAACTCAAATCGTAGAACTAATTTAGGAGTGGTGAAAAGGAGGTGACGTTGAATTATGCCTAAGCGCAAAACAGCGATATAACATATTCGAAATTAAAGCATTTTTGTACTATTCGAGCATTTAAAATACGCAGATAATTGGAGTTCAGATATTCAACAAATACCGCCTCATATACCTGGTCGTATTCAAACACTCTATCACTCTTTGCAGCGTGAAACCTCACTCAATAACTACTTTTCCCTCCTTGTACTCCACAGTTACAGCTACCTCCTTTTGGATAAACCACCTTCTAGCCCACCCCAGCCGAGGATTCCTTAGCGAGGAGCAACTCTGGCGTAACCAATATAAAAGTCGGCGCGATGGATTTGAACGCTAATTGGGAAATTCACGAATCATAAAAGAAATCATAGGATAAACACAGACTTGCTCGAACCGAAATGCCTATTTGATTTTGCAATAGAATTCGCGGATTCGCTTGATGAAGTATCCTACGCATCTCACTCCCCAACCTTCACGGTGAACAAGAAAATTTTCCTTCCGCCTCCGCCTATAGTAAAAACCTGAAGCGCGAATGTCTTCTTCAGAACCACTAGAAACACTAGCAGTTCAAAGTGTTTGAATGCAACGCTGGCAACCAAACCCATTATATACCTCCAGTAGAGTCCCCAAAAAAAGATGCAACAGTCCTCTTCAAAAAGGACTTATTCCGTGATTTGAGTGAACAAAACTTACAAGTCTTCTGCCTGAGTAATGTGAAAATATGACTTCATTATAACGGTTTGTGCTTGCTACCAGCAGAAGTATCCCCCTTCCCACGTTCCCATTAATCGATTGTAACATTGCTACTGTAAATTTCAAAAACTATGAAGTTTTTGCCAAATTACATTTTTTTTTCAAAATGTTTTAGAGAAGTTGTGAGGGAGTTGAATGGGCGTGAGTTTTTTTCTTTGCGAAATTAGCTTTGATAAGAATTCATTTTTAGAATTTCTGTGTTTACACACTGTTTAGCGTCTTATGACAAAGCCAACTTTAGTTTGACTCACCTTTTGATGATAAGATTGTTCGATGACAGCCGATTTCAAATCTATGACGACCACTGGCACTATCTGTCATCAAGCTTATTGCATTATGTGCACATTACAACGAATGAAATTTAAGCAACAGATAACGGATATTAAAAGCACTTGCAATATTTAAGTTGGCGGGGGCATTTGCGCTGAAAGCGGAAGAGCGGGGATTCGGATGCCATTTGCGGACCGTATCCCCATTTATCGTTAGACGATTTTTGAAATTATTTATCGATTGAACAGATTTTTCTGTATCTGTAACACTCATTTCCTGCCAGCTTACTGACAGCTCTTTAAACAGATTGTTTGCTTATTGCGCACGCATGCGCTACGCACTATACTAGCGTTCGTTGCTCACAGAAAATCGTTCTTTTGCGAATTTCCTTACTCTAACTTATGTGGTATTTCCTTCCGCTAATTTGGAAAGATTTCAAAATCACATCTTTATTTTATGCCACTCTTTTTTTCATTCTCTTCATGAAATTTTTATGCTTACTATTTCGAGACCATTAGAAATAGGAAATAACCGAAGTGGATAAAAGAAAGAAATAGTAACACGTGAAGAATGGCAGTATTGTTACGTGTACGAAATGATGACCACTTCGATCATGCGAGTGCTGTTTATTGTGAGCGGCCGGTTGCGTTCAACTACCCGTCGATACGTACGTTGTTCACGTTTACCACCAACCACATTTCGTTTAGCGTTTTTTTCTCGCTCATCTTCAATTCTACTTCAAATGGAACATTGGTCATCGATGTCTACTGAATTTATCACTGTCGCGATCGAACCTACATTCCACCTATCACTCCTATCAGCAGCTAACGTACTTTATAAATATCTCACAATGCACCATAGAACAACTACTCTGTGCCAATATCATCAGTGTTTCTTTTACTTTTCTTACTTATATTCGATTTAAAGAATTTCCTCACCTGGAAGGCGGGATTTCCATCTTTTGTTCATGCTTATAAGTATTTATTATATTTTTTCTTGTACTACTTAAGTGGATATACGTGAAAATATTATTTGTATCAGTGCGATTCCCGGAATATCAGATTTATAAAAAAAAGTACTTTGACTACTTAAATTACAAGCAATGGCGCGAACTTTTTTATCATCATATCAAAAGGCGATTTAATTGCTATTTCATTTAGAGTTCTACTTGAATAGGCCAACACTCCTACTAATTGTTCTACTTGAAACTGTAATAAGAGAAGATGATAGCTAAAAACAAAACTGATCCCTAAGCAAAGTGCATCATAATATTAATAGAATTTTCCATCTTCCATGTTCGAAATTTCGAATGTTCTTGCTCAAAATTTCAGATTTTCCAAATATATAGAAAAACGATTAAATGCTCAAAATTGACGATGAATATTCAGAAGTCAATGCAACAAATTCTTCTTAATGGAGATTGTTTCACATTTTACAGACGGTTTCTGCTACTGGTGAACGATTACCAAAACGCTATTTTCTGATTTCTTTCTGGCTAATCCACTCGCAAAAGCGATACAATGCAGAGGAATTACGGTGAAGTAAGGTTGCAGTTCATTTTTGATTTACCAAATGAGGCGAAATTCACTAGCTCTTTTCCTCGTAAAATAGTTAGAATGATTGAGAAAGAAAAACAGATTGCGATAGCTCAATTATTATACTAACATAATGCTTTATTTGCACATATTTTCTTGAATTAGTCAATGGTGCTGTTGTTTTCCTATATTTCTATCCTTGTTTATGCTTGTGAAACAATTCAGAACGCGTTAAAATTGAAGAAATTTCCGCTTTATTCAATTGTAATGGATGCTAATCGCCTGCTTTTCACGTATTCTTACGCTCATTTGAGATACTGATATGTTGTAAAGCTTCACCATTTTTCCACTTCCGCTTCCCATCTTTCGTTTCAGTAAGCAAGCAATAGCCGATTGCTATAAGTGTTGCTAGTTATTTTGATGACATCGATATAAGCCATGCATCATCAGAAAAGTGCAATGTGAGCTTCGTTTCATCTATTAACATCATAGATAGAACTGATCGTTTTTCACTGTTTACTCATCGAGGTGTTATTTGCGTTAACTATCACTTATATTTCAGTGACACTTCATTGCTCACAATTCTCTCTCATATATTCGTGCTTCGATTGAGACTTTAGTTAACGGGATCATAGTGGAATTTTAGGTTAACCGGTTTTAAATTATTCATTTTTGCATCGAAATAATGTCGCATAATGCAAAGTAGAATGAACTGCATCGACGAACAACATCTCATATACATTGCTTTTACATTCAGATATAAGCAAAATGAATGCTATAGAAATGCTTCTAAATTTTAATGGGACATATTTACAAAGGGAGTGAACTTTTCAAGAGTTGGTCATCGCTGCTTTTGTAGAGACCTACTATCCGCTGATCACGATAGTACATAATAACGCTGTTTAGAAATTTTGAAAACACTGTGTCAGAAACGGATTTTACGAAACTTACCGAAACTTTTATGAAACATAGAGAATAAGGATGAAGTAAATTGAGGCAAATCATTTTCACAGAGCCCGGCAACCTCGAGCTCTATCATTGTCTCACTATCTCACTACAGTTTTACAATTTTAAAAGACAATTTTGAAAACGATTGCTCGAAAAATTTTTCTGGACTTCCTTAAACTATAGTAAAACATAGGTCGAAAAATTTAGAGCTAGTTAAAGTTAACTACCATCCACCTTAATACCACTTATTTACTGTTAATGCGAAAAATTCGAAAGGTTAAGAGCTCACATTATTCACACTTACGCCAACATTAGCACGCTATTTGCATGTAAAATTCGTGGCATTATTCGATCAAAGAAAGATGAGAAGAATAGTATCGACGACGAGTGAAACTATTTTACCACATGTAGTACAAGAGCAGTTGCGTTGAATTGAATTCACCTTAATCGAAAACATACGAAGAACATGTAATATACACGGCATACAGCTTAAAGGCTAATATATCGCCCAACGAGGTAGGAGAATATAAAAAAGGCGAACACAAAATCAACAAACAAAAGTAAAGTGAGCAACATATCATAGTATTCAATACTTACGAGACAATGTATGTTTACAAGGACAGCAAGTTATGTGGGAATATATGATCGAATACCCTCTTTGGTCGATTAATGGTAGATGAAACTTTCTCGGCTTCTTCGATTTCACTGTGCATGTGTTTGATCAAGTGAGAGCTTTTCCAGCTAACATGAAGGCATACAATCAAACTAAGGGAAAAGAAAGAATTTCTAGATTGCGTCAAACAAAGCGATGTCGAAGCTCTTCAAATAGACTTCGCAACAAATCGACGAAATATATTTATGCGAAATACGCGGTTTAAAGAAAAATTGCTTTAGCTAGCGAATTCCTTTCCTCATTCGATTTCTCAATTTTTTCAATGAATCATTACATTGGAAGGAAGCAAATTTCAAAACAAATGCATATCTGTTGACAGTTAGAGTAAGACCGAGCGCACTTGCAAGCGAATATACAAAGAAATGGGAATGTCTATGCAAGAAATTGCATTTTTTTACAATTATAACGTTGTTTTATGGACAAGATCACAGCGGAAGGGAAGTGATTGTGTATCTTCAAGCCTATATGTTAACAAAATATTGTGGCGCACTCCCATAGACCACGCGTGATGTTTGTTATCAGTGCGTTCGCTTCGTTTGTTTGTGCATTCCGACCGGAAAAAACAGAGGAAAAAACAAAACTGCGGCGTAAGTACGTGCTCTACACTCTTGGGTTTAGTTGTTTTTGCATTTTGTGCTCTCAACAAACGTCTTTCACCAATCAACTACCCTCACCTTCATGCCGTATTCTTAATTTTCCATTTAAAGCCTAATGCGTATTTTTTGTGCATTTTTCTAAAACTCATTCTCTGCTTTTTTTATGACTCTTTCTTCAGTGATTGAATTCTTACACTCCGTTGCACAATTTCACTTTTTTTTCAAGAACATTTTTGCGTCCGTTATAAATTCGAACATTTTCAATAACAAAAAAATCACTGCTATATATATCATTGATAAATTTCTGTTTTTTGATTAAAAACATTTTGTCATTTTCATAGATGAATTTAAAGAAGGTAAATTTAGAAAGGATGTTTATGAGTTTCCTTCGGGACAGGTTGTTAAGGGGAATTAGTTGCCAGTGGCAGTGGCAGGTAAAAATGTCCTAATTAAATCATTGAGATTCATCATAAATTGAATGCTTGCACTCATGAAACGAGGTACTTATAAGAAGAAGTCTGCATTCCCGTATTCAGTGTTGTCACAGTTGAAGAAAGCTTTTTTAAAAGAAAACCTGTTCGACCGGTTACATCGTAACACTTACTGAATAGAAAGGTTCCATATAGAAAACAATTATGAGGCGGTGAGGCAAACGGCTAGAACTTAAGAAATAGACTTCGCCGGTGCTATTCTTTATAGGCGGAGACTGTTTTCAGAAAATACATCTACAACACATTCGCTCTTAGCGTTTTGCCATTGAGAAGCAACAGTCATTAATTTTGCCAGTTGCATCACTCATTTCAGGTTCTTCTTTTACCTTTCATTAGGTTTGGCATATCTGAGTGCTTGCATTCCAAATAGGGGTTAAAGAGGTTTCATTTCAGAATTGCTATCATTGAAATTTGAGCTGTCTCTTGCCCTCTTTACTGTCGAGGTAAAGCCATTAACGACAGCATAATCACATTCATTTATATGAGTGCCACATAATTAACTATAGCAGTTATTGAGGCATGAAGATATTGCGCTTTTCAATAATACAATTGAAACGACAGTTGTTAGCAGTAAATGAAACTCTAATCGCTCTTATACGCGCAGTACAAACAGAGAATATGAATTTCGCGTTTTCAACTTCTGCACCCATGATGAAAATTTCTGATAGGAACATGGAAGTTAATACTCTTTCTCCTTGGCTCTCCATCTCTCTCTTCCTTTTGCTCATTCTCTTTATTTCTATTTCCTTCTTTACTGCCCTCGTCCTTCCTCTCTTCCTTGCATATTAATGCGAATAATTAGCTGCTTATAATTGGCAGATTCTGCACTTTCTGCATTGTCATTAACACCATACTCGCTTGTGTCAATCAGCCGTTCGATTCGCAGTTGTGGCTAGCAAAAAAAGCCTACTGATTCACACCTGAAGGCTGTTATGGAACAAAATCCAGAACTCGGAAAATTTTGGATTTTTCCATTTGTGCTCATCCCGGTCTAATTCAATGGCTGTGGTCAGTGAACGGGCATGCATGTGCTCACTCTTCAGCCTACTATCGAGTTAAAATAATATGAAATACTGAAAATTTCTAGCGTTAAGACTTGCAAGTAAGTTGAAAAATGTGGAACGTTTCGAGAAGAATAACTGTACAGTCTGTGTGCTTCCATTATCAGAGAACAACATTCTACTTATTTCTCGGGCGCATTGGTACAACGTTGAGATGTTTTGCGGAAACTTCTCTTCACAGAAAGCACTTTTTCAACAATTGTGTCAGAAGCACATCAAATCATTTAGCAGTTTTCCACATCAGCAACTTGTTTTCATCAGTACAAACTAATTAAGACTGAGCACATATTCAAACTGTTTCACTATGTGCACATATTTCTCTCTCTCGCTTTTCCTCTTGCTTATTTCCCTGGATCTGTAAAAGTTGCTAAAAACCTGTGAACAAAGGAAGAAAAATACAAAAAAGCCTTCAAATTTTGCGCTAAAAAACTACTCGCACAACTGATAATAGTAGGGAAGACACATGAGACTCTGCCTATCACTGGAGATGATAGTAGATTGATTGTTTTTTACGCACACCTTACGGAGGTTAATTACACATTGGAGGTTAATTACACATTTCAGAAGTTACCGTTTAACTGAGTTATAGTTTTCAAACACATTTGAAATTTGCACTGTATAATCTTTTGCCGTGAGTGTTTGTATATGTCTATCACTATGAACACGGGGATTACTGCTATGAACTGAACCATTGTAACTGAATCATGAAGTTTTATGGGTAATTCAAATCCCTCGATATCATCGTTCTAATTTTTCGTCTTGATTTATCAGCTTCTCTTTATAATTCGTGAATTTGGCTGATTTAGAATAGCTGAAATAAAGTTAAATTTTTCGTATCCACATGCTTGTTCGTTACATTTAGAGTCGACATCACGGTTACACAAGTCATCTTATATGAATTCCACTGCTATATGGATCTTGAATCAAATTTCACCTCAATTTCATTTATTAAATTCTCTATTGTTTGTGCTACGCGTGTACAGGTGCAACAAGACATGAAGTGCAGAATCTGAGCGATCGACG
Organism: Baylisascaris procyonis; assembly: GCA_037389465.1. NCBI lineage: Eukaryota > Metazoa > Nematoda > Chromadorea > Rhabditida > Ascarididae > Baylisascaris > Baylisascaris procyonis. Next base: position 719,731 of record JAZARR010000033.1, on the reverse strand, counting down.
ACACAGGAAAGGAATGGATTAAACTTCGAGTGAGTAGGTTACAGGGGTGAAGAATATGGGTATAACCTTTCCGTATCGGTTAGAGCAAGCTACTGAGTAACAGTGTGTTGAGACGTAGTTTCAAAATTTTTATCAGCCCAAGGCAATATAAGAAAAATGACGCTACGATGCGCGAGTTCTGGCGTTATTCAGTTAGGTCAATTGCTCAGATTCTATGTAGCAAGTTTCCTACCTATATTTCGTCCGTCTTTCTCATAGTTCTATCCGGCTAGCAGTCACAAGAAAGCAAATCCAGTTGTGATGAATATCACTATTTCTCGGTGTTTATTCTGTCGGTAGTCACGTCAGTTAAAATGAAACGGATTATTTTGCAAATTTTATTTGTTATTTATTTGTAGCAGAATGCAAAGTTGCAAATGTTCACTTATATTTTTATCTCTATGATGCGCTCCACTCAGATACTTCTAATGACTTCTGTTCTAACTTATAATTTATATGAAAGTAAATCATCGTTTATGAGAAGCAAGCAATTATACAGCAATAGTAGAAATTGTTGAATTTGCAGCATTACGCTAAATCCTATACCTGCATCTTTAAAGAACATTTGTACTTTAAAAAAGTTGATCCCATATTGAACTCAAAAAAACATTCTATACAACAGCATTCAGCACAATTTTTGCTGCAAAATTGCTTCGTACAACTTCTGCTTTAGAAATAGAAATGAAACGTTCTAAGTTTCCTGGGTGAAATTGCAAATTCTAAGATCTCTGATCGTACCTTCATGTTCGATCGCTAGAGGTCGACGATCGGTCGGCAGAACAGGAAATGGTGCCACTAATTTTACAGTTAAAGAGTGGAAAAGAAAGCATCGAAAACTACTTCCTAGTAACTTTCGCGTGAGCTATGGATCTAAGCTAACAGTCAAGAAGGGGAGGTTTGGAGAAAGTGAAGGTTTTTTTCTATGTACTGTTTTTTGTGATGTAATCGTTGTGAGTAGTTTATATTTCTCCATGAAACTTGTTTGTTTGGGCATACCAACAGGCGAGAGATGAGGCCATCGCCTAGTACAGGCCTAACTGAGAAATAATAAGTGAAACTTCAAAAAAAAAAAAAAACGGAAACAATAGTTTCAGATGAGCGCTGAAGAGGTAGTAACGTTAGTGGCTCCAGCCGCAGAGAAGAGCGTTGTTACGGGGCTGATCGCCTGTGGAGTGGCATCTGTATTCTTTGGATCGATGTTCGTACCAATCAAGCGATTCGACGCCGGCGATGGTTGGTTCATCTCATCTCACATAAATGATATTTGGTGATTACTGTGACTGCTGTGCAATCAACGTCTCGTTGCTTCTTCCTATTTTTGTCTTTCTGCTTCTCACGACAGTAACCGGAGTTCTTATTCAATCGGTAAGGAAAGCGAGATTCACATAAAGAAAAGGGAACAATTTTCAAAATCTGCAGGAGGATTTTTTGTGTAATTGCGAATCTTTGAAAAATAAGACAGATAAAGAATGACATTAGTGATTTCTTACCACATGGTAAAGCAGCAAGTATTCATTTCAAATAAACCATTCGTTTCGACCATAGTACCGATTTTCTGTTTCGTTTACAGACCTTAGAAAAATTTATTTTGCTTGCAAGGTTTTTAGAACTTTTCGAAGAAATTGCAGAAACGGGATGCTGTTAGCATAGAAAGTTTGCTGTTTCTGATGCGATGAGGTTAAGAATCAGTTCATACTGATTTCAGGTCTCTATGTGCAGTGGTTAATGAGTATCGCTATTTTGGTGATTTCGTTCTGCACATGGCTGTGGGAAGGATTGACACAGTTCTATCCTCTTGCGATGCTCGGCGGCATGCTTTGGTGTCTTGGTAGGATGCGATTGCTTCCTTTCGTTTTATAGCCATTTTCAAATTCGGAAGAAGGAAGAGGCATTTAATACTGACATCAGTTTTCGTTTGAAGTTTCGAGTCAGTGGGATGGGGAGGGCGGAGGGTGGGAAGGAGCGAAATTTTTGAAGCACTCGGCAAATTCTTCAAATAGTCACTGCATGGACGGTTCTTCCAAACTGCATTATAAGCTTAAACCAAGATTGAAGCTTAGGCATTGGGTTGCATAAAAGTTTCCTGAGGCCGAATACGCCGCTGACTAATTGCTTTGTACCTATACAGTAAGTCTGCTGACGTGCTAAGTAAGAAGTAACAAACTGTTCATGTCAAGCCTGTTTGCAACCCCTCGCACGAGCGAGTTCCAAATTAAGGTTGTCGTTCGGTTCCCACACTTTGGCAACTTTCAGTGTACAAAATTTTTGATCGGAACTGGGAACCTCAGAGTTCTCGAGTGAATACCCTTACTTTTCGAGGACAGCTGAGAAAACCGAGCCAATACTCCGAAATTTCAAGAGCATTTTTTCGAGGGTCATTTCAAAACATAGGCCTCAGCTCACATTTCTGGGCAGATAAACAAATGAACGAATAAACACGTAATACAGCACATAAAGCAATTTACTCAAATTACCACGGTGATGGTACATAATATACAACATGCCGCGTATGCACCTATGTGCGCAATAAACCAACAAATAAATGAATAAATAAGTAAATAAATAAATAAATAAATAAATAAATAAATAAATATATATATATATATATATATATATATATATATATATATATATATATATATATATATATATATATATATATATATATATATATATATATATATATATATATATATATATACCCGTGTGAGAGAAGAAAGCAAAATAAGAAATTGTATCTCGCAAAATTGCTGTCCAAATGAATGTTGTTAAGTCGTTTCAACTGAAAATTTTTAAGGAGTTTTTTGAAGGTAACGCCACAGCAGTGCCAATAATTCGACGTCTGGGAATGGCAATGGGTATCCTCATTTGGAACACGACAAACTGTCTGTCTGGTTGGGCAGGCGGCAACTTCGGTCTGTTCGGTATGAAGGCACGCCCCGCAGCTAATCCTCTTCTCAACTACGTCGGTCTCGCCTGTGTAATTGTTGGGTACGTCCTTCTGACAAATGGCAAATACAGTGAATGACTCGAATTGTTGAAATGGGCCTAGTTGACCTTTTCAAAGATACTCATATAAAAGTTGAGCACTTACAATGCGTACATTATTCTTTGGGGAAAGTGATTCTCAATATAAAATACTGCTTCGACAATCATTTAATCGAGGTATACAGTGAAAAGCTCAAAACATATCGTATATTATCGAAATTTAGTGTTCTTCAACAGTTTCTTCTGATTCTGCTGAGAGTTTGTCCATTTAGAGAATTCGAGTGAGATAAGCGTTATTCTCTTTATTCGTGCATACAATAGTGTTGTCCTCTAAATTTTGAGGTGACTGCACTTTCGGTCGGTCCGAGCACCTAAAGGGTCCCAATCGTCGCTCTATCAATCCAATATTTGAGGTTCTTCGATTTTTCGAGTCTCGAATTGTTAATCTACAAGAATCTACAAGCAAAAATCATATGCGTTAAAAATCGAAACTGCTAAGCAGTAAGAGCCATATTCTCGTTTATACAACATATATTTATAGAGCTCACAAAGATAAATCTGTTTACAGCTAATTTTAAGAATCCACACTCGTTCGCATACGATTATATGCCATGTGCTAGAACAGAATTGTGACGATGTATTTTTTAGCATTCACCATCACATTTAACGCTGCTTTCGTTTTATATGAAGTAATTTTTTTTCAGTGGCGTACTTTTCTCTCAAGTGAAAGGCAATGCCCCGGCTGAGCCCGAGAATAAGGATGTTGCGTTGGTTCGTTATGCATAATTTGCAAAAGTGCCGTTTGCTCTATATTTCGATGTCGATAGAGAATTTCAAAATCATAATATAGTAGTGCTAGCTGTAGTTATGATGCTCATCGAGATGATTAGCGAACGAGCTAATTGTATTTCTAAATGAAATGTCTCCTTTTGAAACACTTCTTCATGCCCGAAATTTATGTATTTGCCTATGATTTATATCGTTATTTTTGCTTTTTTGAAAACTCGTTCAGTTGGTCGATCCCTCTCCTGGCTAACTTTATCCACTAATTTTTGAAACCTAATTTATACAAGCTCGTGACAATTCTGCTCGATAGAACATTATTTGATTATTTTTACTCTAGCGGAAACATTTACTAAATAATCTGCCAGGAAAAAACTGAACAAAAATGATTGCCTAGGGTTTAGGAAAAGTTAAGATTCTTTTAAAAATGAGGACACATCTTATTTTGTAGCCTATTGTAATAACAAATTTTGATGTAAAAACATATTGCCATTTTTCATGGGAATGCACTTTTTTGCCGTTTATGAACTCCTCAATGACGTTAATTACGATCTTGAAGGAAAGTATGGGTAATGCTGAGAGGGACAAATTAAGTTCGGATGATGCACCGCTGAAAGGAGCCAAGCCCACAGAGGCTGCGCCAGCTAGCGGAAATACGCAGTCGGCCAACAAAGACCGTTTGATGTAAGCTGCATCATCTTATCTCATACAGCTGATGGGGATGGTGGAGGGAGTGGAGGAGGGGAAGAGAGCGGCTAATAGATGTTAACGAAAGTTTCAAAAGCAAAACACTAAAAATTTAAGAACCGATGAAGTGTTTCATTTCAAAGTTTTTCATCGTACTGCACATTTAATACATTGGTGCGAGACGGTTGAATATCATTGAATTTATAAGGTTTATGAAACATTGATGCATACTTAAAATTACAGGTATAATATAATATTTATAAGCAAGTAAAATTTAGATGTGAAGTTTTGAGAGAAAACCGGATGAAGTTGTAAAATATGGACGCATTAGAATAGCTCATTTTAAACAATCCATAGTAAAATTCGATCAAGATCATCAACAACTTTGCGTCTATTCGTTTCGATCAAGATCATCAACAACTTTGCGTCTATTCGTCTTTCAGTGCGTTTATATATATATATATATATATATATATATATATATATATATATATATATATATATATATATATATATATATATATATACGTAACCACTAAAGGCGTTTAAATGTGTTATGTGTAATGAAATAAACGGTTCAAGTCGACTTCAGGTAATCTTCCGTTTTATGTTATAACACAAAAATCGAAAACATTTTCTTTAGGCAAGTGCGCAACCGCGCGAACGTCATTATTTTATTTGTTATATGTAGGCGATTGTTTATTTCAGTGGTATTGCTCTTGCACTCGTAGCTGGTTGTTTATATGGATCAACATTTGTTCCCGTAATCTACGTTCAAGACAATGTTGAAGGTGCACCTAGTCGAGGACTTCCCTATGTATTCGCTCATTCGATGGGAATCTTCCTCACGTCCAATCTTCTTTTCGTTGGATACTGCATCATTAAGTAAGGATATTTAAGTTTATTTTATTCGAAGAAAACAGCAAAAAATTGCTCTAACCACACATCAACGATTCACCGACTATACGGCTGAGTTTTTATGATTTGTGCTATACACATTCAATTGTGATGCAGTGGGAAACTTTAATAAGGAAATTTTCAATTGAAGTAATTTTTTATTCTTTGGGAAGTGGTGCTAAGCACGATGATTCCACCAGCATAACGTATATATTAAGGAAAAACAATCCGCTGATCAATAATCGAATCAGCCTACCGGCATTATGTGCGGGATGTATTTGGATTGTGGCGCAGACATCATTCTTCATCGCCAACGAGAATCTCAGTCAGACGGTTTCCTTCCCAATCATCACCATGCTGCCCGGATGTGTCGCCTCTGTGTGGAGCATATTTGTGTTTAGGGAGATTCGTGTATGTATTTTTCGAAAAATTGCAACTATCGTGTGTTTACATTAAGCATCGTGATATGCCTTCAATGAAATAATTTCCACAGCGATATATGGCGTCAATGAAACATTTAGAAATTAAAATTTGAGCAGACATCCACTAATTCAATACGACGTTTAACAACCAATGAAACAATTATGCTCTAAACGACTGCACATAACATCCAATGAGGTGTTATTTCACCGTTATATAGTAAAGATTCCCAATACCCATAGAGGGTCATTTTAAGGCCAAACACTGTGTAGCGTTTCATATAAAAGTTGTATGTTGAGAAAAAGGATAGTGGGACTGAATAGAAATGAACTATGAGTAATCTGTAAAGGCATATTATCACACTGCTTATAAATAAGTAATCCTGCTTCTTTGATCTGCTCTGACTTATCACTGCTCATTATCTAACATTCAGAGAAATCCCTTATATTTTCTTGTTTTTAAGCTTGAAACTATAAGCTTATCAAAATTCCCATTTTTTGGCTCAGTAGATTTGGCGCTCCATATATATGAGACTTAGATGACTTCTCAGAAATTAAAATTCTCTGACTTTTAGATGTTCTATCGAAGCTTAAACAGAAAAGCTTTCGAGACCATCGAGATAATCATATTTGTTAGCTGTCAAGAACGACGAACAAATAAGGAAACGGGAAACGGCACATATTTTAGAAAATAAGCACATTTGTCTGCTGCTGTTGATCGCTGCATGAAGTCTAATAAAATATGCAAATTTAGTCGGCAGAGCAATATAAGCGGATAGACGGATGCACACATTGCATATACGGACGAATGTTATCAATTACTAAACGAATTTGCAATTACGCAGACTCACTTTTAGAGGTTTTCTACCACACATATTTTCATGGTGTTTTTCTGCAATAAGTTTACTGCATCTATGCGAAATTATTTTCAGGGTGCTCGCAACCTTCGTTTGCTTGGTATCGCAATTGTGATAACGCTATGCGGAGCACTTATGGTCGGCCTCTCGAAGGATCTCGTTTTCTAGAAAGAATTCATTTTTGAATCAAATTTGTCTATGTGCCAAATCAGTAGTCACCTCAATCTGGAAACAGTACCGATTTTCCAACACTGCGTGAATATGTTTCGACTCATTCAAACACTTTACGTTGAAAAACCAATCTTAACGCGCTACCTGACAAAATCGCAGTGAAACATGTTGTCCATACGAACAATTCAATAAATTGCTATCACTGCCGAATATATAAAGGCGATGAAATCCTGAATGTAGATGATGCCAAAATGCACAGCACTTCTCATTGAACCAGTTTTGAATTGTACGTGTATTTCTATCGCCAAATCGTCGCAGATTCGGCTTATCACTGATCACGACTCCCCCGTCTAAGATGAAAAGTTGTAATCAGTGATAAGCTGAAATACGTCCCCTGTATGCAACCAATGCAGGCGCCTCAAAACAAGATTTTCTCCTATCTCTGACTTTGTGAGTGAAAATATTATTGTTCGAATATTTTGTGGTTGAATTAGGCTTTTGTCTTTGTTTCTTAGTCATTAGTAGTCTGCACAATAATTCGTGTTTAGGTTAGTGTCTACTTCCGCTATTTTATATTATATACTCCTCAGAAATTCCTTCAAAAATCGTTTGTTCCGGAGGAGACCTTCCGGAATATTTTTTTCAATCCATCGTAATCAGATTATGGCAACGGTTGTAATAAGATCTTTCCGTTCTGCCCAAATTATTGCTCGGCTCAATCAGTCAGTCGTTGGATAATTCATACGCAAAGTGCGTCTTCAAATCAAGCCGTTGCATTAATATAATCCTTTGTGAGCAGGAAACTATTGTCATGTGAAGTGACATCTGGTGGCCACCAACTAAAGAGAATACGTGAAGTTGTACTGTCAACTTATCGTATCATCTGTGTTGTTCAAATGAATGCTGATTTTGTTTTGGTAATTGCGTATTCGTGAGTTCTCTCACTCAAAATTCAACATTATTCGCCACTGCTGTCAAATCGACAGCCGATCTTGAAACATCTATTAGCAAGCAATCAAATTCACTCAATAAATGGTGCGTTTCCCCTCCTAATTGCCTCACCCTATGGTATTCATAACAACACAGTTGTCTTTCCCTTATGGCATACTGCCAGTAACGCACCCCACAATTGAAACATCAGACCACTTCTTGCAAAGAAATTCCATCGCTCGCTTGTTGAAAACTGTTAACCATTACATAAACTGTTATATACTGATCAACGATGTAATGAGCCAAGTCGCTTACGCAGCACTGGAATACTTATTTTTCAACCTCAGATCCTCGCGAAATGGAAAAAACCTCAAAATTGTAATCCCAAAAATGCTTCGATGTTGCTACCTAGTCTGATTCATGCGAGTTTCGATCAATAAACAGGTCTATGGCTCAGGAAGTGACCTATGAGACAACATCTGAACGGTCGGTTGTACCACCAGTAACAATGTGCTCGGTTAATCTAAAAAATGTGACCATCCGGACCAGCCCAACCGTCCCATTTTCTGTTCATTGTTGACTCATCCCACGTACGCTGGGTTGGGCGATGAACGAAAATTGCGTCAGTAGATGGCTTGATCACCTATCGGTAGAAAATCAAAATGTAGATGCAGAAACGATTAAACCGATCGAATTTTACAGGATACTTGCGCTTAACAAATGCGTAAATTTCAAACAGATCTTGAAAAGTAGCTATCCACCCATTCAATAGCACAGCATCGATGTTAGAATGAAGAAGAGAACGGGGTGCTTTACATGCAGTATATGAAACGACAAAAAACTATTAAATAACAAAATTATTTCAGAGTTTTAAGAAAATAGTTAGCTAATGAAAAAAAAAGACCGTGATGGCTCATAGTCCTGCACTGTGGCTTAAAATCGTGGAACCATTACGCGTGAAGCGATTTTAACATACATTTGCCCAATGCTTATTGCCTTCTATATTTGATTTCGATAGTGCTGCTGAAACAAAAATCGATCTCCATCGCGATTTCTAAAATCTCTTAGCCATAGAATTGCAAAAATTCTTTCTTCGAACATACTCATACACTTGCACAAATCTCAATTTCTTTGCATATAAATTTCACCACAATTTCTCCCATTAGACCATACATAACAAAGCAAACGTTGAATCACACTGAATATAACACTTTTCGCGAAAAAAAAAATGATAATCCGATTTAAATAAAAAGAATGCAAGACATTCTCATGATGTTAAATAATACTGGATTGAAACCTTTACAATGTAGAAAACAGCATCAAAAACAAAACGATCAGAAATCACCTAAACAGATATGTGCATTCACATGTTGGAAAACTGACTCCTAACTTTCAATCTTTTTGTGAAATCAATTAAGAAACACGCGCATCAGACAAACACCTGATGAGACAATACTTAAACGATTCCTACAACTGCAGCTTCATAGAACGGTGAATCGACGCAAGAAAAATTCAGCTAGTCCACTAATCACCTGAAGACGGAGCGAGACAGCTCAACTGAACCTGCAGCTCCATATATGTAAGAAGAGAGAAAGAGAGAGAGAGAGAGAGAGAACAGAAGAGAGAGGGAACCAAACAATAAGCATTTAAAGATACGAGTAATAAACATGTAACATGCTGTATTCATAAAGACGAGAGGGAATGATCGGATTTTCATCACTGAACGCATTCCATCAAAAACAGAATGGGAGAAAAAACCGAGCCCAGAATCACGAACAATCACTAAGCAATCTACTTTGTGATGAGCAGCACTTGACCGAGACGAACAGGTGAAACTGAAAGAACCTGTGACCAACTGTGGAAGTCTGTAAAATGTGCAGGTGAAAAAAGCATAACCTTCTCTCTACGGTCGCCGTCATACACAATATATGATATATATGAGATAGAGCTCGAAACCACGGCCAGAAATGCAAAGCAATCGCTACTCAAATTTTGCGTAACTTTCGTTCCTTCTTCCTAAGCTTCTTCTCGTCCACTTCTTCATTGTCAGGTTGTGCGAAAAACCATGGCGCAAGAATACCCGTCCACAGTTTATAAACAGCATAACCTGGGATTAAAAGCAACAGCCAGAAAATATTCGACCAGAATGTTGCAACAATCGTAACGCACGAGCACAAGATCACCACATCTTTGCAGTACCTAAAAATTGATCACTTTGTTTTTACGATAGAAGAAATGCAACATACAGAAATAAGCATCATCACATCTTCATGTTCAATCGCCTTTCCTTTCTCGAATGAACGTCGTTCTTGGGGAGCACCGAATATTGTAAGCTCCTCCTCCTTGAATGCAATTCTCACCCTCAATATGGCATATTCTGAGTCTATTATCTGGAGAACTCGTGTGTGGAATCCGGGTAAATGCCAAAAAATTGATGTACAATAAGAGGTTAACAGCAGAGAAAGAGATCCTTCCAGAAAACAAGCCCTCCATTGGAATACGTGTCCCCTCGTTTCTCTCGAATATGCGTTCTGAAACTGGCAGACCGTACAAGCTCCTCCCTTCTCATGCCTCTCGCTTCCACCTCTAGTGCATGCCTATTCCGAAAAATCGCAAACACTATAAGCCCGGAGGTTTATAAACGGGGAAATGTTACGTCGTGACAAAAAACAACATCTGTAAAAAATAAAAAAGAACCATCACTGATAAATCTTGCTCCTGTGTTCAACTGATTAACCATGCAACAACAATAATACGGTTTAGCCCTAACAATGAACCTGTTGAATCCACAGCCAAAAATGGAGACATAGCTCAGACCCCAACCGCCCTCCAATCGTCTATTTCCTAAGTTATAATCATCTAAAATTCCTTGAAATTGCTACTTTTAACAGACTCACACTGCTTTACAGTGCGTAAAGAAAGGACCACCTTCATGAGCATCTCTGGGCTGAACTCTTTTCATAACGATTACATAAAGGAACTATGAAAAAGATAAGCAAAATCCAATACAGCTGCTCCAGTCGCTTCAAGTTGGAAAAAGAAGATGTGCATGCTTACCGTGCTTGATTTGAAGTTTTACGAATAAAATTTAACTTCTAATCTCCCTCCCTCCTCCTCCTTACCCTAATCTCGAGTTGTGATATGACCTATCTTGCGGACCTATTCCAGCCGTCGCCATTCTCTCATTGCAACACTTCCAATAAGTAAAATCTCGAGTATTCCATTTCTACAACAGTGACCATACATACTATAAGATAAACTTGGATAAGTGCAGCAAAGTTCGGTAAAATGCGACGAACAGACGAATCATATTCAGAATTAGATGCAAAGAAATATTCAAGAAGAGCACATACTCTCCGAATGCGTCTGGTTGATTTAAATCGATCCCAGCATCAACCACTTGTCCTTTTTCGTTCCTTACCGATTGTGCCATATGCCGCATTGTTAGCATCGCACCGAGTTGAAGCAACGCACATACACAAAAGACGGTCTTAAAATGAACTTACGACACTTTCATCGACTATGCATTGGAAATGAACTGAGTAAAAGACCACCGCAACCTTATATTTAATGCAAGCTTGGAAACAGCTGGTACATCATGGCTGAAGCGGGAGTTCTTTTAGGAAGAGTGGACAATGTCCTCCTCACCTATTCATATGGTACTTCTCTCACTCGTACTCAGAGACGCTGGTGAGTAACCTATTTTCAATTACGCTGAATTTATAAGAACCTCATGCGACGGGTATGTAACGATCTTAGCCTTGAAGATACCAATAATGGCAGTTTAGGCAACCTTCTTGATCTTAACAACTCGTTGATTAATGCTTTCGATATTCAATCTGACCTATATAACAAAAGTGACATATTTGCTTTCGAAGTGAGATAGGTTCTCTTATCTGAAGAGGAATTAAACTGCAAAATGCATTATATATGTATATAGAACACATATGATATATATTATAGAATATCATATCTACTATAGTTCGGTTTTGTTTTTCTTTATAAATAACCAAATGAGATGTTAAAAAAAGATTAATTTCACTAAGCGATGATTCTATCGACAAATACGATAGCATAGCAACATCTCAAAAACAAAGACACCCATGGTTTGCCTTTAAATATTCATGAAATCTTTGAATAGGAATGTCTTCTCATTTGATAAATACGTTGATTCATAATTAATTTCATCGAAATGTTGAAGCGTGAAATAATTAACTTACTTAATTAATTGGTTTTCAAAAGTTCTCCCTTCCCTTTGCTCATAACTCTTAACTGACCCTTCCCTATGCTTGCTTACACTATGCTGACACTTGTATTCAATACTTTTTTAATCCGAACGAATAAAATTGGATTGTTTAACATGATTAACATATAGGAGAAAGAGTTCAGCTAGTTTGTAGGCATAGCCAAGATAGGAAAACACAACAAACAAAGGCACACTTTTGCACGATATCGGCCAGGTGGTAGTCATCCATTCGCACATACTTGTTTCAGGGCCGTGACAATGAACGACAAGGTCCACTTTAATTTTTTTTTGGAATTCATTGGCTGTCATTTCTTCAATGGAATGGAAGTACTGAGTCAACTTCATATCTATATATTGAACACATATGATATTTACATCAAATTAAGTAATCGATGTATATGTAACAATGCAATCGTCGAGGTGGCTATATCTTCAAGAAGCATATAAACAAAATGAAGGAATATAAGAGAAAAAATAAAAAGGAACAAGGAATAAAGGAGAATATACGAATAGAAGAAGGGAAACATTGAAATGGTCTGGCATCTATGATGCTATCATTGGGAATTTCAAATCTGATACCTAACAACAGTGAAATTCTTCCTCGTATCATCTCTCTCTCTCTTGTTAAACAACTTTTTAGCCATTAATGCGATGTATTGATGTATAATTTAGCTTAATATATTAGATGAGTTCTTTCCATTTCCTACTTTCATAAAATTCCACATCAGCCATCTCTTATTTCGCTTCAGTTTATTCTTCATGTTTAATTTACTATTCATACAGTTGACGGCAACAGAGCTTCACTCTTTGGTTTGCACGCTTTCATACTTCTATATTGCATCTCGAAATTAGTAAAACATTTGTCGTATAATTATTGTGATAAAGCCCGCCCACTGCTTGCATTGAAGATGTCAACGTTCAGGAAAGAAAGTTTTCATACGTTTTTTTTTGTCTTTTACCTCTTTATTATTCTTTTCCTTTTCAATCCCACATCATACTTTTTGCTCGAAGATGATCGAAGCGTCATCGTAGTTGCCATATTGGGCTACTGTTTAGCTTTTCCTATGAGTTTTGCATGTTTCAACTTTGCTGATCACAACGATTAGGCCACAGGGCGCCGTAAATTTTGAATTTTTCACATGGCACTGCTGTGTTGAATGGGTCCATCTGCAACCTCCATACCCCCGCTACGTCTTACACGCTGAATCTTAACTGCAGATGTCATTTGAAGCGCAGTCAATCTACTTGAAGATGTATTAAACATCATGTTAAACAACTCTGATTGAGTATTAAAAACATCATGTTGCTATAAGCTTAAGTCAAAATGAAACGCCTTGGCCAATAAACAAAAAAGTGGGATGAATCTTCTCTAGGAATTGCGCAGAAAGCAATACCAGACATCACCATTTATCACGCCGCCGAAGTGAATTATCCTCAAAAATGAGTGCAAAGCGTATCAGAGAGGCGGATACGATGTGCACATTTGCACCCATCCGGTCGACTGGCTGCCTAACGATTCAAAAAATGGCAAAATGCTCGGCAGTGCTTTTTTTTTAAGAAACCAATCGTCTGTAAAACCCTATGTTGAAGAAAAAGAGTTCCTTCTATTCGTCATCTAACCAGCTGAGGAGGAAAAGTGAATTACAGATCTTAGAGCATTTTTAAGTGTCCAAACCCCATACATAAGATGGCTGAGAGAAATAGGAACAGGAGATAAGTCCTGTGCAAGTCAGAGCCATCAAATTTTATCGCGACAGATTTGACGGCATGTCAAGTGAAACCAATGAACAGAAAAGAGTATGAAGCTATACGACAGCGCATCGTCGGATGGTATCTATAATCAGACATATTTCTACAGACCAGAACAAAGAGGGAACGCAAGTATTCAAAAGACGTGGTAGTGGCTGCTTTTTTCACAGTTCTATCAACCGCAATAGTCGGAATTTTATGCAAGTGCATCAAAAAACAAGACTCACCCACTCGACCGCCGTCGGAGAAAAGATCGTCAACGATAATGAAGCATAGAAGATCTGAAAAGAAACATTTTCTCGGCGATGAAACTCTTGTCTCTTGTTAAAGATGTTCCTATCGCTGCTTGTTTCATTCTTTCTTCATCAGTAACACAGAATCTAAGCAGACCTTTCACATGACTTAAGCACTATTTCCGAACGAATCTACGCGAGTAGCACAACTTCTCAAAAGCAGCCGATTGAGTTAACAATAGCAAAAAGCTGCTAGCAAATGAATGTGATTCTAAAATAAATCTCAAAAGATATTAAAGTTATCCAGCCAATGTTGTGCTTAAAGAGCTCAGCTTATTGTGAATTAATACAAACATTATATGTCAGCATAAATTATAACCACTGCATAAGTAAAAAACATTGTAGCACCAAGCAATAAACGTTAGGCAACAACCTAAACAACATTCCACTTCTAAACTTCAAGAAATCATCAAGCGCCAACAAAGCACTACAACAATTTCAAAAAGAACTTTCCACATTGCGGCAGGCTTATTTCTTTCTAATTTATCATCGAAGAGCGTTTATGACATGCCACTGTTCAATGGAGATAATTTTAAACTCACTGAACAAGAAATGCTATAATTTAGGCTTGTGGCAATAAGCAATTTTAAAAAACAAATATTGCATCGCTACGAAAATTAAAAATAAAACAAGCACTACGAACTACTTCCCCTCCAATTGTGAAAAATAAAAACTCTTTAAAAGACGACTGTCACCATAAAAATTTAGCGCTCATTCAACGTCGCAAATCAATCAGAGACGAAGTTTCCATCATGGTGGATTAAAGGGAATTTGGGTCGACGAAGCACAACGATGCAATTTGCACATTAAGGAGTAGGAAAATTCGAGAGGATATTTTCTAGAATGGCCGTTTGAGCACGATATAAAGCAAATCGGTTTTTAATCTATCAAGAAATAAACTTTCACATCGATACGACAAAGGCTTCAAGCCAAACAACCTTTCGCACATGAAATGACGTGATTGTTGCTTGCCCACACATAACGATGCACATGGCAGATATTTTAAATGAAAAACGTAACAAAAAAATATTAAAAAACATACCGAAGAAAATGCAGCTGCAATGCCATAATCGCGTATAACATACATATTTTCTTCGTAAATACGCTTCTGCCCTTTCGTGGCCGTTTTACCGACTTTTTGCGTAATATTCATTATGCAGCTGAAATATTGCTTATAATGAGTGCATTAAACGATTCTAGCCTTAAGTTTACAATATACGACTACAAACGGAAATGCACGAAACGTCGACAATAAAACACTTTGAGTAAACAAAAAAAAAAAATTAAACCGGATGAAAATAGGAGATCTATGCGTACTATATTTCCGAATTTCATTCACAAAATCAACATAAACTACGCTAAATCCAACGCTTCCTGATGCTAATCTCAGAAAAACGTATAGATAATCCATACAGCAAATTCTATACGACCTCGTCGCGTCTTTTAGAATAAGCAACGGAATACCATCATAGTCAGCTGGACTTCTGTCAACACCAAATTCGTGCATCTTTCGAGCACTTGTGACTATTCTTCCCCTCCACCCGCTCCCCTCCCTCCAAGTGACTCCTTATTGCTGGGTAAACCCTTCATTCTTTGCGAGTATAAAAAGGGTACTTGCGTCAAAAAGCGTCAGGTGCACAAACTTCACATGATCCCTGCACCCGATTGGGTAATACATGATTCCCCTCTCCTAGTTAAGTGCTTCACAAACTCTACGTGGCCCTTGTGCGCCGTGCCTCAACATACCCACTTTAGAGCACCTCCACCAATAAAGATAAGCGACCCTAGTCGAACACGCTATAGGAAAGAGATTTTAATCACAATTTAGCAGATAGATCCACATTCATCCTCCTACATCCTTCGTTCCCATCTTATCATTGAAATCGCCTGATGTGCAAACGTCAGCAAGCCCCGCTCCCATCCTCGATTCGATCAAACAAGAAGCAAGGTCGACGGAGGACAACGCCCTTACTCCTTAATAGAGCCAGTCCTCGGACCGACGTCAACTGACCGATCGAAACAGATCTGGGTACTCGCACGATGAACATGATTCAAGAGCACAGCCTCATTAGCACTAGACCTGCGTCACTTATTTGCGCTCCGGAGATAAGAACTACCCACCAAAAGCACATAAATAACTCAATAATGAACCATTCTCTCGAAGGTGGAAAAATCCAGCCGACCTCTCACTTGACCATATTATTTTAAGTATTAAAAAACAATTTTATATCTGTCAAAATTCGACTTCTTTCAACACCATCTCACTATTCTTTTCAACTTTTCCCAGCGGGGTTTTGAAAAAAAAAAAAAGAAGAAGAAACAAACAAACAAACAAACAAAAAGCAACCTCACGCGTGCCCGTTTTGAACACATCTCATTGACCGCGATAAATGGAAAATTTTTTCAAAATATGAAGTAATTGTCCACACACTTTGCGGTACATGATTATCGCTACTTATATCGACTTAGTGACCGCTTTATAGTAATCCAATGAATGACACATATTCGAATATCATCCCATCATACACACTTCTAATAACTGCTAAAACGGAAATAACCGTCAAATGATCGGGATGCACTTCAGCAGTGACGTTATTGAAAACAAGCATTTATAAGCACCAACAGATTTATTCTGCAAAAAAAAAAAAAAAAAACAAACAAACAAACAAACAAACAAAAAGAACGATCGACTTCCCTTACGGTTATCAATTTCGTATAAAAGGTACGCAAATGCGAACCCATTTGACAAATATTATTAGAGCGTAATAACGCAATCTTAACTGTCAAAACTTGAACACAACGATGCAGAAAAAAGAGAGAGAAATGGGAAAGCGCATATGTAGTGCAATGAGCAGCACATAAAAGAACAAATGTTTATTGCAATTATTTAATGGTCATGCAAAACAAGACGGAAGATCTCGTTTGATATGAAAAACGCGCCGGCCGATGGACGTAGTATAAAGAATTGATTATAAGATTGCACTGGATCGTCGTCTGTCTATAATATAATATAATCTTCATGTCACCTCACTATCCATATGCACAACATATTAATTCAATGCACTATTTAAGAAGTTAGTTCCCTAATAGTGAAAGCAATCGCCCACCTGTAGCATATAGGGAATACCTGTGAAATGTGAAACTTTATTGCATTGATTAATGCATCATTGTGCAAAAATAAAGCAAGAGTCTTTTCTTAAGTTTATGAATCTAAACACTCACTTATTACTGCATTCTACATATTGGAGGATGTAAGCGAAAACACTTCTCATAGGTGGAAGCGACGACTATTTTATTGCCTCTGTAAGATTTCTCGACATTTTATCCACAAAATAGCCTTTCTCTTAGGCCGTGATTCAATTCCTTTTCGCCAAAAAAAAAAAATCTACCAAATAAAATTAGAAGGACACTTTAAAAGTTAAACCGATATTCTTCACTATCCTATGCTAAAGATTTTTCATTTCCACAATTTTGTTTTTCATGCTTAGAAAGCGGATTCTGCTGCCGAAAAAACTTAACGCCACAGACATGACTAGCACCATCATCATAGAGGTATTTGTGAAAAACTTTTAATGGATGAATCAAGCAGAACAAGATCGCACTTACTTCCGTTTCCTAATCGACCTAATTATTGATCAGACGAACACCGACTTCAACCCAAATTACTATCAAATTACGTTCAAACATTAACCTCCGATAGTTTCTAGGAATTTTTTTTTTTTTGCTTCGATTACCATCACTCTGTTTAACAAGTGTTCAGTTAATGAGCTAAGCAAACCTTAAGTTGGCCGATAACCGCAACCAGAATTGACCCGTCAGGAAGAGGCTGGCAGTCCGTCTTTGTAATCGCTCGTTGGATCACCTTGAACGTCAGGCTCTGCAAACCATATCCTTCATGAATTGGTCGCACATGCAAAGGCAATTTTTTGGAGCATACATATGCTCTTAACTCGGAGTTCGCAATGGAGTTCGCAACGCAAACATTGCTAAATCCGTTGAAGAGCACAAAAAAGCATATGCTGACTCCCAGGCACAAATGATTGAATGCCACATTTCAGCAATGTGGAGGGAACAAAGCCGGACAACCGAGGACAGTCCACAGGTTAACCTTCGAAGAAAGATTTGTTATTTCCACCTAAAGAAGTTCATGGATTCGTAACTTCTCTACGTTTGTTTGGTGTGACCACTGCCCTCATTTTATTTCTTGGCGTATCACCTGTGAGACAAGAAAAAAGGCGTGGGATTTGTCGGTCCGAAGGAATGCCCTTCTAACTGCAAACTTTTGTAGAAGCAACCTGCAACTTGCAACTTCTTAGGAAGCGAGGGCTTACAAGAACAGGGAAGCCTTAATTTGCAGTAGATTGACGGGAATAGTGAATAAGTCACTGGGGCGCTTTACCCACTACCCACAATAGCCTAAAACTATTCAGTAATAGTGTCTCCAATTTAGACTTACTGCCTACATTTAAAAAGTAAACCTTTATATTTCGCAAGTTGCTGCTGCCTGAGGCATGCTTCTCATCTCATAACAGAGCAACGAAAATGGGAATTCCAATGAAGTTCGTATTCACCAGTTCGCCTATAAAGACAAGCATATTGGGTACCTCAACGACTAAGCGCAAAGTATGTAAAACAACTCAGACGCGAATCTTATATGTACAACTTCCCCATCTCTCCCTTCCCCCCACCCTCCACAGTGCCTTATTCAAATCCATGTACAATATTTCAAAAAAGAGTCGAGATCTCCCCCCCCCCCAAAAGTACTTGAAGATTGAGTGCTGTTGGTTTTAGCAATCGACCACTTAAAGGCCACACGGATTGCTTCTTACTTCAAAACTTTTCGTCCTTCAGTAACTGCTTTATAAAATATTTCAAAAAAAGATTCATTCATAATAAAAAGTTTGCGACTTGTTTTGCCAGGATGACCTACGAAAATTGCAGTTCATTTTGTTCAAGGGTTTGCCACTCGTATTGTAAATTGAAAGTTGTGTATTCAGTAGCAAATATGCGACTATGCTGCCTGCTTCAGCATTTTTATGTAAAACTTGAGAGCACGATGCAATTTGCTGCGAAACTGTCAAACTTCTAGCTACTTCCTAGAACAGAACTTTTCAATAAAAGAATCTGCCCTCCGAAGCACGACTGCGCTGCTTGCACGTGACTTGCTCTGTAACGCTCAAAATATGCCTTTGTTACCCTAGGAGGTTTGGTGTGTAATGCTCAAAACGTTTATTACTCGGCACCCTCATGTCACTTATATCTCGATCAAATATTTCTCCGTTTTAGATGGGGGAAGAGGGGAAGGGATGCTAGTATATGGCGGGACGTATAGGCGAAAATGCACACGCACACACACACACATAAACACAAACACACGCACGCAATGGTATCTGTGCATAAGCAGATTAAGAAGGAAAAACGTTACAGCAAATTTTTGCAAAATCGCATCGCGACCCTTCACTTGAACTCCTTCGAAGGTCATATACGAATTTTGCGGGTCGTATAAATCACTGAGCCCACTACTCCGTAATGTCACATCGGGCACGTCAAACTTCGTGTAATAGTGCTGCACGAATGCGTTGCCGATTTCCTCGAAGTTTGGATTGAACGTCATTGCTGGCGTTGGCCCTCTGAAACGAACACAACAAATCACCTCATCATTCAGCACAACCCACACATTGCCACGAACGAAGTGATAAGTTACACAAAAAACTAAACACAATCTCTGCACTATGACACAACGGAACGAACAAAGAACTGTATTAAGAGAGGTAAGAAAAACATGCACTGCTAGCATCCGGCTTCCCTTAATAAACAATAAAGTATAGCTAGCAATCGTGCAATTCCTCGATGCGACTAGGACGTAACATTAGATTCCACCAACACACATATAAAAGCTTTCCTAGAAGCACACAAAGAAACACTCAATTGCGTACTCTGACATACAAGGAGAGCCTAAGGAGAAACGAAGAGCCGTCCATCACCGAATGACTGCAAATCGTTCGCAGAAGTATAATAAAGGAAGATAGAAATTTGCATAAACTCGAAATCGTTTCTGCTTTTCACATCGAAATATGCCGAAAACAATTTCCAACTTAGAACAACACCTAGAACTTATAGCAATCGAAGTTTTATACTGGATATGCCACTCTCAATTCCCATTAACTTTTTCCCAGTCGTATATAATCCCAAACCGACTATCAAAGATATCACAACATCAACCGGATGGAACCTTGCACAACTACTTCAGTGGTTGCAAAATTTATATTTTTTTGAAGAGAATTTCTCAAACATTTTACCGTAGTAATGAATTTCCAGTAAGGATAAGTTCGATCTCAAACAGCTTTGAAGTGTATATCTTCCATGATGTGCACTACGAACGACCGGCCCGATCTGCTGCAATGCCATTCTTTTGCAATTTTTGTAGTGTGCGGGCTTGACGGTGTCTGCATTCAGGAGCAACGGAAACCATTCGGTAATTTGATTTCAACGGAAACCAAACGACCATAAGCGATTCATGAACGTTGAAGCATTGCACAGCTCAGCAGTGTGGGGTAGCAGTTTACAACTCTATAAATGAATGAGTTCAAGACTGCAATTAGCTGACAAGCCTTATCAAAAGCCGGAAAACAGTAAATCTTTGTTTACGGCTTGACGCAAATAAAACAGTTCATGAAATGATGCATCACCAACTATCTGATAATATGGAATCGCCTCAGAATTTACTCAATTTGTACTGTAACTCCTCTCGCTCAGACATGAAAGCCGACACGTGAAATACCGTAAAATACGTGTCAAACACTTTGCACTTTACAAATCGATAGGTGTGAAGTACTTCCGCATATTTTACGGCAGAAAATAAATATATATACCTTCTGTGAAATGGCATATGAAGAAAAATAAAATTTTCTAGTGCAACATTCACCGGCTTTGACAGCAGCTTACGTAATCCCGTCACATCAAATTTGTGACAGCACTTAGCATTGAACAATCAGAAGTTTCTCTATTTCTCTGGCCTGCTCTATCAAACTGGGTGGCTGGCTGATACATCAAGACTACGAGAATGGGAGATGAGATGCAACTAACGATACCATCGTAGGTGGTAATGTTCGGCAAGTGAAGAGTTAAAGAATTCATTGTTCGATTTCTCTCGCGTTGTGCATCCAAGTAAACTGCACTCAACATGAGCGACTGGAGGTCTTTTATATGGACTGATTGAACCGACTAGATGAGACCGACTATAAGAGAAGTTCAAGTGAGGGCTAATGTTTGAGTGAGCAAGGTACATCGATATTTCAAATTGCAACGTTTTAAACAAACCTCAACGATGAAGTTGCGAGAATATTTTAATCCTATGAGTCCTCACAGTGCAGTTCACATATTTGGCAGCCCTCTTACCGATTCCATTAAGTGGCTTTGAGACAAAAGCATTAAACGTAAAATCTACTGAAATGTGTGGTAGTGGATGCTCGTGCTTATGCGTGTATTTAGTTTTAGTTACTTTCGAGATTTTTTTTTTTTTTGGGGGGGGGGTGGGGAGGGGGAGAGAGAAAGTGTTGGGCTGATGACGCTTAGTTTTTCCACTGAAAATTTTCCGTTTCACTTCGTGGGTGGCAGTGTTTATGTGGTTGTTTCGGGTAGACAGTTCCTTTCTCTAGTATATTGGCACTAGAAAGCTTCATGAAATACGATCGCAGCCGGTTCGGCTTCGAAATATAAGCAGCGGAAATGGATTTTTCTCAGCTGGAGCAAGAATAGATCTTATGCTGTTTAGGGTGCGTTGTAGTTAAATAAATTAAACATTATTTAAGCAGGAACGTTTCTAAAGAAACATTATAACGGAAATCCTGCAGCAAACACACTTCTTTAGTCAGTTTCAGAAGAATGCGTTTTTCGCCGCAGTGATATTTTGATACAATCTGTTTCATTCAATAAAGGTACTTGCTGAATCATAGGTGATAGCTGTAACCGCTGCACCGTAGTTTTTGTTGTATGAGGCAATGAGAGATTTTGCTCGGCTCGCAAATGTTTTTAATGTAATTTTTTGTTGAAATGTTGTGCATAATTTCATGAGCCTTTGCAAGAGTTTTTATTTTAGAATGATCGATTATTGTGAAGTTGTGTCCGTGCGTCTGTGCGCGCGTCTACTCGGCCAGCAGTTTCATCTCGAGCCACAAAAGAAGTCTAGGTTGTCTTGATTTTCAACTTAGATCAGTATCGTGTCCGTAATTCAATCCGCTTGATCGTCATTGTTGAAAACTTAGAGACGGCTGACAGGTGAAGATGGAAACCGTTTTTGCAGCTTAAATTGGTCAGGTGACTATTTTGCCTGGGAATTGGTTGGTACAAGCGGTCGGTTTAGTAGGCAAGCATGTTTTGAAGGCGAATATTGTTGAATATTGTTTTTTGAATATTGTTTTGATTGGTTGACTCTGAAGGCGAATCGTTGCAGATTGTTTGGTCACGGTTTCGTTATGCAACCATTTATTAAGTAAGGTTATGTCTGATAGCGACCTGAAGGTTTTGAATCCCTTAGAGATGTCTAACATATGTATGTAGCGTGGTTTTCATTTGAATATGAAGCGTTAAGATTAGCATCAAGCGCCGATAGCAAGCCATCTAACAGGTAATTGCACCATAATTACGTGTCTACGCAGCGCTTTTTTGGTTGCTGCTTTTGTCATCTGTTTCCTCATCGTTTACACATCGGTGATTAGCCCATCAATGGGCCTATCAGTACAGGTATCTAGTCTTGAAGAAGAGGTTCTTGAAAATAAAGCTGATAATTTCTAAATATGTCCTAAAATTTTCATTTGAACTGATCACATCGGATTGACGGAAGCGAATTGAAATGTTTATTAAAAAGTTTGGATCTCTTCGCCTGTTTCATTGAGGAATTGTTCGGTCGTTATGTGCTTTTTAACAAAAAGTTACTGAACTGCCCAGTTTTAAATTTCAGTGGTACTTTGGAGGGACTCTCCATACAAGTGAGCATATATCGTATGATCTATCGCGATACTGATGTCTTGGTTGACTAAAGTAACTGACATCGCTGGACGGGCTGAGGATTTTTTGAACCGAATCGATCAGAACACTGCTGATGTGAGTACTTTATCGATCAGCGTTCTCTTTTTCGAAAGTGCTCTAAATCTTGGTTGTGAGTGACCATCGTTTTCTTATGGTTTGGCATCATTCAAAATATGTTATGCTTTAGTATTGTGCTTTAGATAGTTCTTTGGTGCAAATGCAACGTCCATTTTTTCCAACCTTCACATGAGGTGGTTCTAATGAGATTGGAAAAAGCTCATTCAAAGTATAAAATGGAATTGATTCACGAATAGAAATTGCTTGTCATCGAAAATGGGGCTAGTAAAAGTGAACAGACCGGACTTGCTGTCCCCCGCAGTTAGGCTGTCTTCTTTGTCCAGTCCACAGCAAAAGGATATTAATCTGCTCATTTATCCCATTTTATCTTCTCGTTTCTGAGGATGGGGGAAATCGGGCTGCCACACATCAACCCTTGCATAGGCAGCTTTGTTGTTTTGCGGCCATCAGCAATTTTTTCAAAGCTTATGAACATTCTCTATCAAGGTGAAAATCAGCATTGTTGTACGGGAGATGGGGATGAGAAGGAGAAGAAAAGGGATAGGGATTTTGGCGGTGGGAATTTCTCATTCTTTTCCCTTGGTTGAAGAAATTATTTCCAAGATTCGCTAATTTCTTTTGATTTTTTCCTGATTAAAAATGCTGGAGATATCTTTATGCGTATGTCAGTAAAATTTATTTCGTTTTTCCTCCACGTCCATAGTGTTTTTTCAACGTTCATTCTTTCGCAGCCATCTTAGTGGACTACACCCCTTCCTCCCTCCATCTGCTTTCGCGTCGAATAAGTTAACAAGTCGCGTCAATATTGAAGGAATCCTTTCAGGTATTGAAAAAACCCAGGGATGGTACGCCAAGCGCGCATAGCGTTCAGTTGACGAGGGTAGAGAGCGAGGCCTCGCTCCCAAATGAAAGCACCCATTCGGCGCCAGGAATCGACAGCCCGTATCGACGCGCCATGCGGTACTAATTTGTTCCTACTTACGAGTAATTCGATGCGGCAGGGATATATCATGCTAATCGTGAAATTGAGACAAAAGTTCAATGCCTTTAATGATAAATGAAACCTTTTTGCATTATTTAGACAACGGCAACGCTTTGGCAGTGCTCTGATTTGCCCGTGTGGCATGTTTCATTCATATAGACCCTGGGCGCCGAGATGATGCATTGGCTTCACTGCGTGCGAGGAGCACAAGTGATAGTAAATTGCTTGCTTTCTGGCTGCAATACGATGCTTCTCCTACTGTTCGAGTCCGCCTTCCTCCCCTCTAGCCACCCTTAGCGATTACGGACTTGAGAACTCATGAGAGCACTCTTGTTAGATCGCACTCTGTTATGGCATTCTATCATGACTTTAGATGACATTGTGATAATTCATGCACACTTGTTGACTCGTAGTTTGTAGGATAGTTTTCATATCTTTGTAACAATTGTTTTTAAGGTCTCCGCACGCAGCTTCTTATACGGCGTCATCGTCGAGCCGCTTATATCAGTATCGGAAAAAAGAAGATGATTTCATATCATTTCTAAACGAAGATGCTCATGAAACTGCAATGAGTCGACGTTCGTCGAATGTCAGTCATACATCGTTGCCGATACCGCACCCGCCCACGCCATCACGTGAGTTCATTTTTGATTCTCGTTTTTTTTTTTGCTTTAAGCTGTTGTAAAGCACTTCTCTTTACAGCTTTGGTGATTGAACATTTTTCAGCGCAAATGAGATCGGAATCTGTGCCCTGTGGATTGGCGCTTTAGTATTATTACAGATGAGCTTCTACGATGGAGGAATCGTTGGTGGTTGCTTGATTTTGACTTCATTACAGACAGAAAATTGCACTCACTTATCCATCTTTCGCTCAAAGGGACTTCATTTTGACTCTTGCGGAATATGCGGAGAAAGAAAACGGTTTCTGCTGTCTTTTTCCCAGTTTACCGTTTAAATTATCAAGTCCAGTGACAAAGGGAAAGATTGCAAGTGTTGGGCGTTATAATGATTAAAGGCAGTGCTGATATTGACACTAAATCAATAAATCTGAGCTGGAGTTGAATCCGAAGATGTCACCAGTCAAGCGGTTTGACGCAGTTAACCGCTTCTTCCTTAATATCATCGATTCCTGTCACAAACTTTCAAGCCGCGGCTGCCATGAGATGTCTGCACATTTGAAGTCTTGAATTTTTCATATGATTTTCATTGTAGATTCGGTACCGAGCTCAACATCGGCTATTGGCGACGTTTTCGCAGCAGTTGATCCAAACGCAGAGTTAAGGGCGCAGCATTCGGACGCTCTCAAGTGTCTCCATCTCAAAGAAAGTCAAATGGCTGTCATGAGCGTAAGGTTGCAGGTGTGTTTAAAATTTTGTCCCCATTTGTCACATGAAGCGAAATGCCCTCATATAAAAGGAAGCATGTGTGCAAGCAAGTGGGCCGTTGTTCCCAGTTTTTATTCAAGATGCGCCATAGAGCATCATTCTTGAATGCGCATTCGTTGATCTTTGTTGAGGATTACAAACAGACGAAAACGCTTAGGAGATTTGGGTTTGTTTATTATGATAAATGCTTCTTTGGTAACAAGGTTTCGTATAAATAGATTCATATCGTAGTGCCGTTGCTCAGTTTATTTCAAATATTCACGTAGATGTGGTACCATTGTAGAGGTATGCATGTATGTATGAGCTTGTGGTGTGGCTGAGTTTCGTCTGATCTTTTAATCCAACTGAAGTAGATGAAGTATGTTTCCATCAGAGCAGATTAGCATATTTCGAATGTTAAAAAAAAAAAATTACCAAAAAATATGTCGTCAAAAAAGCAAAACTGGGTCAACGGATGTTGTGTAAAGCGCAAAGAAACTATGTCAAAAGCAGAAGACCGTTAAGAACACTGCATATAATCGCTAACGTGGACAACTGTAGAATGAGAAGATAAGACTATCTATCCACTGACCGAGAGTAGCGCTAATAATTGGATGCAAGAGTTCGGGAACTATCAAATTTGATGTTAAATAATTCTGAGAAGGTAAGTACCAACAAGAGTATATTTGTGTGGTGTAGACCAAATGAAAAAAAGGAACAGAAAAAGGGCTTACATTGACGCCAAGCGCAGGCATCTTTTGATTCGATTCGTTGTGAAATATTGATGAAAAAATAAGTGGAGAAGCCAGCTGGAGTATATGAAGTTAGATTGTGCTAAGTTGACTAACCATTTCCATAAGTTGGGAATACTTAAAAACTACGTACCATAGTTGATTTGACGGCTGATACGATTTTTTTTTTTGCCACATATTCGGTGAAGTAAGACGTTATATTGCGCATCGGGAGTGTAAATTTGCATAAGCGCACAAAAACGTTTTTATTTTTGCCTTGGTAGTTATATAATGTTGTCCCAAAACGGTTGTGCACGCTTCCGGAAATGCGTAGAATTTATCGTCCAAACGTTGTTTGGATTGTTTTCACACCCCATCACACGCATATCTCTCTATCACAATGATAGTATGTGAGGTCAAAAAATTTTTTTCAACTGAGTTTTTGATTGTGTATTCTACTCGAATATGCATTGAGTAAAGTTCTCTCATTGCTGAGCACACGTTTAATAAAATAAGGTTGCATCTCGAAATTCAACGGTGCACTTCTCGAAGAGGTCCATATAGCTGTCAAGAGGGAGTGTGCAGATGATCTTAATAGTTTCCCACCAGCTCATCTCATCCTTCAAAAATTTGCCATTATTGTGGTGAACAGCTAGCGACGTAATGCGAATTGTAGTACTATAAATAACCAGTAGGTTTCTTTGCTGCAGCCATTTTTCTTTGCGAGGACTATCGGATGAAGCCATGAACATGACTCCTCCGCAGTCCGTCTTTGAAGTCCTTTGAACGATGAATACGAATATTTCCATTCTTTTCGCTTGGCTTATTTTGTTTTTGCTTTGTTTTATTTGGCTTGTTTTATATAGTATGTTTGGATTGTTCCAATGAAAGATATTTGGCATTGATGCGAAACGATTTAGGAGGCAGAAGAGGCCGTCGCACGCAAAGAAGCAAGACTGACAGAATTAATGAAAGAAAATGAAGCTTTGCGTGAAGGCTCGAGACCTCCACGATCTACATATGGTGGTTTAAGCCCCGGCAGTGAGATGAACATTGCAATGGACAGAATTGAGGCGGAGCGCAAGAGGGAGCGCGATGAGCTCGAAAGACGCGAAGCGGAGCATGTGAAACGCTTGGAGAGGGCGAATGCCGAAAAAAGTCAGCTTATCAACGAGGTGCAAGTAATGAAGGCTTCTTTAGCCGAAATGGAGTTAGCAACCAGACGGCATTTTGAGGAGGTTGGTGTACTTCTTGTTTTTGGGCATAGAAAGTAGCATATTTTATGCTGCTTTAATTGGCAGGTTTTATGTCGGTTTCAGATATCTAAAGCTTTTTCATCCCTCCTTGCCCTCTTCTTGTCTCCTAATTTTAGCCGAACAGAATTATTGTGGCATTTGATTGTTACATCTGAGTGCAAATGTAAGGGCTTGGGTGGTTTCTTTTGAGGCTTATCAGGTGCTATGTGGAGTCGTCTCAATAAGATGGGTCAAAATTTTATTAAACGCTTAAAACGAATTTGCAGAGAACAACAACCAAAAAAGGGGAGATCGAGAAAAGGACCAAGGCTAGCCCTAAAGGTCCCCGGCATTATTCGTATTGCCCCCTTGCGCGACTTCCGACGGCCGACGATCCCAGCATGCAGCTCCAAACTGATGCGCCCGCAGCAGCTCGAGCCCGAGTAGAAGACGAAATCGACACACACTGAACTTGCAAGCAATTGCGCTCCCCTTATATACACCCCGAGTTTTACCTCAAGGCACTTGTAGACGTTTTGTTCTACCTTGAGACCATTAAGGTCTTGGTAGACAGTTTGATCTATCGCGTAGTTGCCCTTGCCCTGCTCTGCAAGAAGGCAGTTGATCTGCATTCTGATGATCTCCCTTACATGCTCCTTACACAAATTCCATCACGAGAGTGCCTCATAGCGGGGATAACTCAAAAAATTAAGATGGTATCAAGTTCATCGAATCTTGGATCATTTGAGAATTGGATTCTGAGTTAAATGCGGCCAACCGTAACCCCTTTAAATTTTAGTTCGATTTCTAACCGTTATGTTTGCAGTTAAGGTTGGCAAAGTACAATCTGGAGGCGAACAAACACGAATTCGACGAATATAAACAAAAGGCTCAGAAAATATTAAACTCCAAGGAGAAACTTTTGGAAACATTAAAACAGGTAAGATGTTGTCACCTGTTGTTTGTTACATCTTTTAGTTTTAGTAAATGACTTGGTGTGGACGGAGTTTTTATGTGGATCACATTTTGCTTGTGCCATTTGCTATATTCACTTGAAAGATTTTGATAAACAGTTGCAGTTGAACATACAGTCATGATCACAGTTTGTATTACTTCTATACTATCTTCAGGTATAGTATTTATAGTTTATGCCCTTTATTGCTAAGATGCACTTTTCCTTTTAATTGCAGACCTGTAAGAGATGCAGCTGCATTGTTTTGGAGCTTACAAAGTCGCTTTAATCGCTTTGTTGAGATCATCTTGGCTTCAACAAAGTTTCAATGTATTTTATTGGCTGACTTCTTTTTCAAAGTTCTATAAGCTCACAACTTGGCTGGAAATGTTTCCGGCTATCTATTGCGGTATCTGTTGTTTTTGATGAGTAATGAAATCTGAGTATTCGGTATCGCGGATTACGATTGATGCAAAGCGAAGATTTTTGTTGAAGAGATGAATTTTTTCATGTAACAGTTGCACTATTGATATAGCTTGATACATTGCAAAAGATCTGATTTCTTCTAAAATTCTGATTTTATAATCGATTGGTTGGCTGTTTGCTTTCCACCACTGGAGCATTACTCTTAAAGTCTGTACTTGGATGGTTGTTTTCATTTAAGAGTCCACGTGATGAGTAGTGGAACGAGAACAACGGTTTCACGTATGCCTTTCTATTGTGCAGCGCTGTACCATTCTAATGTTGAACATTTATAAGATTTTATAGAGTAACTAAAATTTTGTTGCCCTAATCAACAGCTAACGCGCTAAGGTAGCGATTGGTCGCTTTCAATGGTAAACAAACATAAGAGCATTTCAGGTTTAGGTGATCCGTATGGTATAGATATTTCGTTGGCCTGGAAGTGAATTTTTTTTACTTGCAGGGTGGTGCGGAGAACAGCGGCACTGATAAGTCGGTAAGCGGCGTGGAACTGGAAGAACTGCGATGCGAGCGGGAATTGTTGAAAGAAGAGTTGCAGCAATCGCAGCTGGCTATTTACAATCTCAAGGCTGACATTCAGGTATGTCGTGTACCATTTATGATTCCTTTGTGCATTGCTTGCTGAAGTGGAGCTGTGAATGCGAAACTGTCTTTTCATAGGGTCAGTGATATGATCTTGTCTAAAATCAGTGAAGTGTCGCAGCAATTCGCAGTTATATTCAAGAAGCGTATTTGGTTGTTTTTGATGCACGTTCTTTGTTTATTGATTTGATGCACGTTAAAAAATACACTCACCTATTTTGAGTGGTCGTGCACGCATAATGCATTGCAGCAATGGCACATGTGATCATTGTATTCTCTTGTCTATGCTAGTTATTGGTTAGCGTTTTAAAAACAATATGGAGAATGGTCCTTAGGATATGGAGAATCGCCTTCGCGAAGAGCAAAAAGCATCGGGTGCACATCGCGAGGCTTTATTAGAGCAGTGCCATCGACATCTCAGCGAGGCCAACCAGTACAGGGAGCAAATGGAACGGGCTCAGCTTGTGAGTTTGTTAACTCTGTGTTCAACTTGTAACTTGCCAACATATCGGCCTTTTTATTTCATTTCATTATTGCATCTGTTTTTCGAATTTCAAATCATGTCTTGGAAACTGTATGATGATAAGCCATTTGCTTACTTGTTTTTGGTGACTTGCAAGTTTCTTATTTGCGAATAAGAATTTACTAATGTTTTCATAGGAGTCGTCTTGCCTACCTGATATTTTAAGACTTCAGCGGTTTAAAACTGGTCCATGCAGAATAGATACTCTTTAATGACTTGTATTCGGAATCGAAGCAAATCTTCGGCAGTTTGCTAATTCGAGAAATTCTCATTGGCTTTCTTATCTACTAATGTTTTATTTTAGAGAAAGTGTTTTCTTTTTCCGTAGAGAGAAAAGATTATCTAATGTTTGAAGATTATCTAGTGTAACGTTTTCCTATACATAAACATATCTTTATGTATAGGAAAATGATACACCATGTGTAACAAGCAAAGGTGAAATGGTCTTCATGCTTCAGTGAGTTCACTGCGTCTTGCTTAGGTGGTCTAGATTAAGTCTATTCCGTGGTATTGGTGTTGATTGTGGTTATCTTTCGTCGCACTTGAAGTTTGCATGCATCAAAACATGTCTAAAGATTGGTGAACAAGAAAAGTGTCGCATTCAGGAATACGAGTTTCTTCAAGCGGAAATGCGCCGTCAAGAAGAGGCTGTCGATCGAAAATTAGCTGAAAAAGACGTGGAACTGATGAAGCTAATGGAAGAGAGGAAGACGAGCAAGAAATACGAAGCAGGTGAGGCAGAGCAAAGAATTGCGCTTATGAGTGAGAAATTGATCGCCAAGCAAACCGACATTGAAAGACTTGAAGGTGAGAAGAGAGCTCTCGCGTTGCGTCTCGAAAGGTCGGAGGTAAGGGTGTGATTTCATTTTGAGACATTTTCTTTCAAGGCGTTGCATTTGTACTTGGTTTTAAAGGAGGGGGAGATGCACAACGTATGCGGTAAAATGCTCCTCGCATGCATCTGCGTCAATCAGTCCGCACTTCTATTCTGTTATCGTTGCTGTGCCTGTCGATGAGGTTCATCGTACACTTCCTTTAGTCATGACTGCACCATACTACGGTTATCTTGTAAAGCGCCGAAGAAAGTGGGATGTATCTTTTATAGGATTTTGTTGAGATTATTCCCCTGTAAGAGGCCTAAACCGTTTCGCGTTGCTTATCCAGACTAGTGTTGCGGTCGTGAAGCGTATCATCTGGATTTCGTGATGGGGGATGAGGAGTCGATGACAAGAGTTGCAATGGATTGATGGGAAGAAAGAAGGAGGGGATGAGAAAGGGATGAAGTGATTAGTGTAACAGACCACATAAACAACGACAGCTTGATTCAAGGAAAATCTTTTATGTCGTGATGTAGATGAAAAATTAAGAAATTTTGGAGAAATTTTATCAAAAGTCCTTTGCAGAGCAAATTTTCTATGTTCGCGAATTTTTAGACTTAATTGTTGTCAATTTTAATTGAGTAAAATTTGCGTAAAATGTATGGAATTTTCGGGAAAGCGTATGCGCAGACTGTGCTCATTCCAGCCGAGCTATAACTGTATTTTAACAAGATTTTATCTGTTTAGTTATATTTTCTACATAGTGCGCAATGTGCGGAGCATTTTTTAGCGTGCTTACCGACAGGCAGAGGCGGCAGCAGTGAAGGCATGCGCAATAGATATGCGCGAGACGGCAGGTGTGAATGTTGGTGCACGCGGTTCTGGCTTCTTGCAGAAGGCACCGGGGGACAGTTTTTCAATGCTAGCAGCCAAATCGGTTGTCGTGGGCATTGATATGCTTGGGTAAGTATGTATATACTTTTGGATTGTTTTACATGGCTAAAGAAATATCGCAGTTGAAGTTGAATTCAGTACTCGTTTTTAAACTGCTTTTTTTGGGAGGAGGGAAATGGGGGAGGGATTGTAAACGGCTTCCAAAGGTAAATGAATGCTCCAAGTCTGTCATTCCAAATGCTGTCAAAATTTCTCTTTGTGTTAGTGTTCTTTTTTTAATGCTGGAGGTGCTCACATCGTTCTTTTCAAACATCTGCATCTCTTTTCCTTTTTTATATTAGAGCTTGGAAGGTATAATGGCTGTGTTAACGAATGAGTTTTCAGCTTGCGACTGGCGAGCTTCATGCGGAGTCCGATGTTTCGGATATTCTTCCTAGTTTATTGCATCCTTCTTCATGCTTGGGTTTTCTTTGTGCTCTTCACCTACACTCCTGAAATTCATCCGCTCTAAGAGGGAGATGGTGCTCATCTGTTGACTTTCTTTGAGCTTCCATGCTTTCCTTTTTAATTGAAGCTTGATGGGATTAACTAGTGGAAGCTCATCTGAGAGTACTGTGGGGAAAGAGTGGGTCGAGGGAATGGCAAGTGGAAACGGAATGAATTGGTAGGAGTGATTGCAACTCATCGGTAAGGTGGAAAGTTTGGAGTGTTGGGGTGGCCAGAAGTTATCGTAGAAAAATGACATAAGAGAGGGGAAGAAAGAAAGAGAGAGAAGAGGTGCTTAGTACCATCTTACATTCGGCCGTATAGGCACTTATGTGTTCTTTATATAGTATGGGAGATATCTGCTTATGGCAATTTGGAGGGTGAGAGGACACAATAGATTCTTTGCGGAGTTTTGCTGATCTCGAGGGATGAACTATAAGGCAACAGTTGATGCTCTTCTATGATATATTCTGTGATGCGATATATTGATTTTGATGGATGTATTGGCAATGATGTTATTTTGGGTTCTGATACTGGATGCGATATATTCGATGGACTTATCATCGAGAGGGCTTAAAAGGTACCACTTTCGGCACCCCATATTAGCACACTTGGTTATCGTTGTCACTACTCACTGGAGTAATGCAATTGAGTTTCAACCAAAAATAGGTTGCCCTGGATGTATCAAAAAATTAGATTTCTTGGAATTATTTTTATGTGCCATTCAACAACTCGATATTTTTAGACATTAATTTATCGGGCGTCGAATTTCGAAGAAATTAGCATAGAATGGATTCATACGATTCACAGAAATAAGAGCACTCTGAATTTCTTTTGGTCTAACAAAGACAACTGCTTTGCACCCGTACAGTTACTCATTTGACGTGGTGACAGCGGGCGATGGTCGAATGTGCCACTGAGTGATTACGATACTCCGATCTCTGGCCCCACCCACCCCCCACTCCTCCCCTTCATGTCATCTCCTCACTAATTTTGTCGGATGATATGGCAAAAGAAACTTTTCAATTTGTTTTTTTTCGGTTTCTTTGAAGCGGTAACGTTTTTTAATGTAAATCTCAAGCAAGGAATCCGTAATCTTTTATTTATTTCTCCTCTGAACTTGCATTCGCAATGTTTGCACCTATAAGTTGAGAACACTGCTTGATGCTTATGCGTTCACCGTTTGGGGCATAGCGAAAGGTAATCGAAATTGGTGGGAACTCGTCTCAGAAGGTAATAGGAAGGACGATACATTTAAGACATTGACATTTAAAAAAGCAAGGGGAGTGGGAAGGTAATATGATAACCTGGAGCTTTATTATTAGTTTTTCATTATGCTTGCCTACTAGGGTTCTAGGTTGCTCAAAGATGAGCACTGAGTATCGTTGTGAATCGCTTCCGAGTAGTTGTTTTGGTGTTTGCACTTAGAATTTCATCTTCTAGCTTCGACATTAGAATGTTGCTGCGAGAAGCATATTATCTTCGGAGAATGCTGCAATTTCGCACTATGTTTATGCTTTATCGATCTCAAGATGAAGAACAATGTGGCTGCAAGTACACTAAATGGTTGTTGATCTGCCCGGTGTGTTTGTTCGATACTCTTGAGTCGTTTTCTTTCCTCAATTTGTTCAGCCATTATCCTCGTCTATTTATTGTCATGAATGAATGTATACGTGCAGATTAACTCTTTAATGCATCACAAGTGCCGATATCCCACTTCGTTTATTAGTCTTCATTATTCCGTTCAGTTAAATATGGTATTTGACTGATTTCATTAACGATGTCGAATAAATCAAAGAATATCTGAAAGTGTTTAAGTAATATAGTCGATTGTTTTTCGATTCAATATCTGTTAATTACTACTATATTCGATGTGCTTCATGTTTTATTCACTAAGAATTAGGCGATGTGATTGAATCATTTAGAAGGGCATAGTGGTTGATGCTAGGAACTCGTTTATATCAGAATGGATCACTTCTTGATGACCGATTAATGTTCCACATTGCTTGCGGATTATTGATGAGCATTGGATGGATTGTGATGTAGGCGATGTTCTTTCGTTTTTGTTCAGCATCTGAAAAATGGGGTCCATTGTCTCCGAGTATTGACGTTTGTTGCTCTTTGTGAGTGGAAATGTGGTTGTGCTATCAGAACATCATTTCATTCATCATTGTTTCTGGAGAGGTTTGTTTACGTAATGCTTATTTTTTTAAACTATACGACACTTTTATTTGTGGATGGGGAAGGCGGGGGGAGGGGGTGTTGGTCAGGTTTGTGTCCTACCACAGTTTTATGAAGCAGTTCGATCGAGATTTTCTAGGTGAATAGTGATGGCATCTGCTCAACAAGTACCGCAGTCATTACGACCAATAGCGCACTATGTGAAGATCGCAAACGAGAATGCGGCTCGAGATCCGATTGTCTATTATTGGTGTTGGCGTTCTTTTTATTCGTTTAATTCCTGTCAGAATTAAAAGCCTAATAAAATGCGGTGGATACTCGATTCTTTTTTGGTTTGCCAACTTCAAAAGTCCTCTGTGCCTCTTTTCAAAATGTTTTATTGAAACTACCTGTAGTTCTTTTTTTGCCCTCATTTTGTATGAAAAGCTCGCTATCTAGCATCGGCATTAATACGTTGAGAGTATTTAGGAAGAAGGTTTGAGGTTGTACTAGTCGGAAGTTATAGGTGTGATTGCTGTTGCATTGCAGAGATGATTTTTATAGATGGAGAGGAAAAAGGAAATGCCGAAATTTTCTTTACTAATTTTCATAGTTTCTTTGAAGGAGTTGAGATGTTTTGTTTCGCGACATTCCTTTAAATTTTCCCAATAGAAGTATTGCAAATTATGGGTGCGTTCTAAGTTTGACGTTTATAAGGATAATTGAAGTAAAAGAACTATGATGAATCTATGGATATATTTCGATTAGTCAGTTTTTTAGGGGTATTTTAGCGTTGTAATCCCATAATTGCGCCATCGGTTCATTTCTTTCTTCTTTTTTTTTTCTGACGGAACAGGGTGAATTTGATCAATTATTTATTTGGCTAACCTTTTTTGACTATGATTCTTCACGAGTTTTCCGCTCAACTCAAATTTTGATTAATT
Organism: Baylisascaris procyonis; assembly: GCA_037389465.1. NCBI lineage: Eukaryota > Metazoa > Nematoda > Chromadorea > Rhabditida > Ascarididae > Baylisascaris > Baylisascaris procyonis. The sequence continues at coordinate 684,413 of JAZARR010000033.1, read as the reverse complement.
TAGGCCTTTTCTATGCGGTTCAAACTGGTATGAGTTTGGACAAGAGCTCACCGGGTGCGCTTCAATATCTCACTTCATTATTGTCGACTCTCGAAAATGTACGTTCCACGGAATTTTGCTTGCTTTTTTTTTAAATCATTTTTATGCACAATTGACTGCATTTTTAAACTCTTTTTTTCTTATTTTATTAATTTTTTCAAGTTTCCTCATTGTTTTTGTTAGTTCGTTTTGTGTGTCATAATGTAGATTTCGTTACGTTGAAACTGGGAATCTACATTTTTGCAATGAATTACTGCAGTTGATCCTCATAGCTTCTCATAAATATTCTTATTATCCTAGCTAGTTTCATTGCTGAATTGACGGATGTAATGTGCATTATACTTACTACATGAAAGTGCAAGAGGGGCGTCGAAGGAGAGAGGTAGTTGTTTGTATCGTTTTGATTGTCACCTGTCTGTACCTGACTAATTTTTAGATGAAGAAGCAGCTGGCAGGACAGGAGGCATTAACGCAAGACATGGTCGCACAAGCACATGTTGAGAATTTTGCAATGAAACTTTTCGAATACGCCGACAAGAATGATCGCCAATCCAATTTCTCTAAGCAAGTCGCTTTTAAAAGTACTAGAGTTAGCATATAAGAAGAGCTTCGGGAGCTCTACGATTCTTATGTAAGGAAAGTCAGCGATTGCTTCAACATAGAGAATGATCTAGAAATTAGCGCTGAATATTTGAAGGATTGTTTATTAGTCCTGCGTAGAAGAAATATTCAAAATATTTTAATCTAGCAACAAAACATTTCTTTTCGTTCTATAATGGTGATCTTCACAAGGCAGTTGCCGCGTAATGCATGAGTGATTTGGTTGTGGAGGCTTTTAGTTGTGATTACAAAGGGTGGCATGAGGCGTTCCGCTGCACAACATTCGACTCAGCGGCCAGATTGTTTCTTATCGTTGCTTCACTTGACTTTCTTGTTTTATGAGTTATTGCCAATCGTTAGCAATAATTTTAAGGTTCCCGACCTTCCGCTTTCGTCGACAATCGTCATTCGTCATAGAAGATATTGTGTTATTAAATGTACTTTTATTTCTGCGCATGTGCTGCGTGATGTTGTTAATAAATGCATATATTTTTTTGAGGAACGTTGTGAAGGCATTCTACACTGCTGGTCATTTGATCGATGTGTTGACGTTGTTTGGCGAACTCGATGAGGCACTCGTCGCTACTCGCAAATATGCCAAATGGAAGGTGACGTGTGATTGTAATTATTAGTACAAAATTAAAACATAGCTTTCATCCTCTCTCTCTTCGAAGGTAATTGCATCAAGTTTAATGTCGTGAAAGTATCAGAAGGAATGCTGCGTGATGAGGTTGACAGGTGGAATGAAACGTTCGCGGCTAAATACCAAGTTTGCCCACCACATTCACTTCAGAGTCTTGCCACTCGCCTATTATTTAGCCGCGTATTTGTGTGGGAGTGTTTTCAAGCATGCAGTCAGTTTTCAACGTTGTTATGTATTTGGCTCATTGTAAACGCGGAACCGTTAAAACTGTTAGAAAGAACAATTGCGTTGATTTTTTTATTGAGTTATAGAAAGTTAATGTCATATGGAATCAATTTGCTGGAAAATTGGCTTTGCCTAAGTGTATCAAATGGCTATTATCATTGTCTATTTCTAGGCAACCTATATTCATCTATTATCATTGTATATTTCTAGGCAACCTATATTCATAACTGCTTGAAGAATGGCGAGACCCCAATAGCAGGACCGCCTAAGGCTGATGATGAAAGCGAAAACTTCGAAGTGTCGGTGCCACGTAAGTGGTTTTCTTCTATTTTCTATTTGAATTATTACGAGTATTTTGTTACTGAGTCGATAAAACGTGCCTAAAATTTTACTTCTCCAATGTACGTTTTGAAGTACAAAATCGCATTTTTTTGATTCTGTTATTTTTTGTTGCATTATTTCTGTTTGACAGAATACAACAATTGTGTGGGAATGCCAACGGAACAGTTTTTGTTAGATTCACGAATTACTACACTTCCTTAAAATTTGTGAATTTTATTTGATGGAAGGCGCGATTGCCGTTAACTTTAAGCGTATTTACTGGTAATTGAATGCCGCGTTTTGAGTACAGCCCTTTATTCATTATTTATACATTTAGGGAACCCAAAAATGGAACCTGCGAAATTGTTTCATCAGTTGCAGCACCACAGTTTAATTTTATGTTGCGGGAAGTCTAAACCGATTTTTTAGCAGAGTATATGCCTATGGGTAACTGGACTTGCTCGTCTACCATATGACTTGGAATACGATCCCACACATTAAAATCTTTCATACTCACCAATTCGGTCTCAGTTCAGTATGGTAAACTCGGAGTCCGCGAGAGCACATGTCTGGCATTATGTGATGGTTGATTAAGAAGAGTGCTCAGTTTTATTTCATACATTAAATGCTGCAATTGATTGTCTGATCTCGATGTGACCTTGATCATCCAGATATCATTATTTAGGTCGGTATTTTCATCTCTAGGTGTTTTAATAGAAATGCCGCCATCTGCGGGCACCAAATTGAAGAGAAAGATGTCACTTTTAGCGCAATGATGAATTTAACTTTTCATCAAATTTGCAAAGACTGATGTGAAAGTAGAATACAACCTTTTTTTAGCTGGGCGAGATGCAGCAGGCGCTTCACATCCAGGTGATTTGGAGGGGGCATCTGGCCCGTCCACGGGTACGCAGCCGGCTATATTCCCGGGCGTCCAACCAGAGCCACCCACGGCGCCAGAGCGTTCACAGCCAACCCTGGGCGATACATCAGCTGCTCCAACACCAGCGGTGCGCTCAAATGTTACTCCCAGTGCAGAAGCCGGGGCAGCTGAGAGCAAATCGACTTCGAAACAATCAAAGCTCACAATGAACGACTATATCGAAGCTCAGAAATACGCAAAATATGCGGTCAGTGCGCTGCAGTATGAAGATGCAAGCACCGCCATTGAGAATATGCACAAAGCTTTGGGTATTCTCACTAAGTACGAGTGAATAGCTACCCTGGATGGGGACTGTTAAGTATGGGATTAGGAGCTGGGAACTTTTGGTTAATGAAGCAGAAAGAGAGCATTCAAATCATCTTCGATATGAAACGAGTATCTGTGCTATGCAGAAAGGCGAACTATTCAGGATTAAAGTTTTCGCCCGATGTGTGATGTTGGAGGGTGATCATAGGAAAGAGCAACGAAGGGAACCGAATCCAAGGTGGTAAGGTGAGAGGGAAGCGTGAGAGAAAACGAAGAAGTACGGTGACCGATTATGGGTGACCGAAACCACTTCCGAAGAGGGAGGAATTATGAGTGAGAGAAACCAAAATTGAGGGGAAGATTACGGAATAGTGTGAAAAAGAAAACCAAATTTTATCATTTATAAGGGTCTGTTGTGCTTTACTCGAATTGTACAACCGTGTTGTTGATCTAAATGTTGTGTCTGTACGTAATATTGTCTTATATCATTTCAAAAGTAGACAAATTGCGCTTCAAGACACTGGGCGACGGATGGGCAGTGAATGCTGCACATATGTTGATGCATTTTAATGTTACCTGTTTTCTTTTCTATTATTACCGTTAACACCCTGTTGCCGCATTGTATTGTTGCTTAGCATTCGAAGAGGTATTCGAGGTGAAGCTATTTTTGAGTGATCTCTACGAAGCAATACAACGATGAACATTATGGTGCAGTGGATGCAGTTGTGAAGGGTTGGTTTTATATGAAGTGAGTATGCAGTACCTCTGTTTCATTTTATTACCGATTAAAAGCCGTTTTCTTTGATTGTATATCCTCATGCTTATATTTTTCGCATCAAATAGTCGGCTTCATGTCATGGCGAAGGGTTGTGTTCGGTTTTCTTATTTTTCTTAATATTTCTTTTTCAATGAAATGAATTTTATTTTACTATATTCATGCAGAGAACACATCACTTCGACCGCTTTATATCTTTTAGATTGTTGTGTTTTTGAAAAATCAGTTGAAAGTTAATTGCTTGACTATAGCGAGTGTATTTTTTATTCAAATAAATCGCCGAATGAATGGTGAGTTGGCCATGAGCAATATGAGATAAGCATAGAAATGCAGTCTTTTCATTTTCTTTCCTTCTGTATTTTTCCATTGTTCGTTGCCATCGCCGTCATCTTCCGCCACCTTTGTTATCTTCTACTTTCGTTGACGTAGTCTGCAATATGATGGATTAGTCAGATAGCTATGCATACTTCTTTTGTTGAATGATTTTATGGTTTTCTTTGTATAAATAAATGAACATTAAGTATATTTCAAAATTTCCAGTGGGAGGGCTGTGTGGGTAGGTTGTTTATGCTCAACGAAAAGGTTAATTTCTTTCTTTAAATTTTTTGTTGTCTCCATTTTGTCTCGCCCTACGCTTTCTTCACCGATGTGTTTCACTTTCGCGTCTCAAGTTTCTCTTATGGATGAAATTTCGCCGAAATTTTATGCAACCATAGATAAGTGTTGAAGTTCACTTTCGAAGCCACATATCACCTCTATGTGTAGTAGTGTTTTAATTGAATATAATATTGCAAAAGAATTATGACAGAAATTTCATTGGGACTTTCCTGCGCTTTTTTTTCATGCGTTTTTGTCTTCGCTTACCAATTTGTGAAGTTTTTTTTGCTCTGCGAAGTATGAAAATCATCTCTCCTACACTCTTTTTATTGTAGTCGTTTAGAGTGCTAATGGAAAAATGAGCACACTTGTCACCATTTGAAATACTATCTACTTCCGGGTGATTCAAAAAATTTTTCTGCCCGCATATGCAAGTATTTTATTTCCCAATCTTTTGATCGTAATTTACTTGTGTTATGTGAAGTCCTACTATCGATGCGTTGAAAAATGCCTATTAGCAGAGGTTTATCGAAATCATAGCATTTCAAAGGAGGGTAAAACGATTTCTCCATCTGCGTTGTACCAAAAAAAATTTTTTTACGCATTTAGTTGAAAACTGCTATTTAACATACTATCGTCATTACAGATTGATTGCCAATTGTTCATTGTATGACGCTTATAAGTGAACTTCATCGCTGATTCAGTGGTTTGCATTGTTTGTTTATATATTTATTGCTTTCGTTCATCACCAGTCGTTCCAATGTTTTCACAATCAAGCGGATTTTCAATATTTTTGTTTATTTAAATAAATTCTTTTCGAGAATTTTGTTGAGGTTATTCCGCGAAATTTCGCTCATGCATACTGTACGGGATCCACAGAAGAGTTTGAGCCATATTTGCATCTTTGATATTCCCCCTCTCCCGTCGTAGGAGTGGTTGGGGAGGGGGAGGGAGTTTCCGTACTTCAAGTAGAGGACGCTGGTCGGAAGTTACATGACTGTCGGAAATTACACAGCAATGGGATTTGCAGTGGAAGTTATGAAGGTAACAATGAAATCTGTGTAAAAGATAAGCTCATTGCCTACAAATTAACAGCTGAAAAACAATAGTTGGCAGACAGTGTAATTTATTGTTCGCATTAGAAATGTTCTGCGGGGAATTCGCGACAGCGTCCAGGTATGATAGATTGGCTGCAAAGGATAATTAACAGCGAGGTGAATTCGATTCATTTAAGCTAAGTACTTTTTGCATAAAGAGAACGAAGAACACTAACGACATTGAATGGCTGACGAAAGAAAGAGGGAAAAAACACGCCGCGAGGATTACTTTCCACTTGAGTGAGTTTATTTTTCTACTCATTTATGCATCGTCTTTTTTTCTGCAATTAATTTTTAACATTGTTCTCATAGTATTTTGCGCCTTTTTTAAATAATATTTGTTTGTTAGGAGTTTCAATTTTAAGTGATTTAATGGTTTTTATGAGCTCATCATAAATAGATCCTTATTATATTCTTTTATATTTGCTGCACAGATTTTCAGAAGCAAGTAGCTGAAATCGCGAAAATATCTTGATAGAACAGCCAAACGCGCTGTACATAGGCAACCTATTCGGCTGGTTTTCATTTCTCGCAGCCGTTTCAGACAGAACTTGCACATCCAAAAGTAGCACAGCGATTAGAACCCCAAATTTAAATAGAGAATTGCGGTGAATGAGGAGGGGGTAGAAGTAAGGAGGAGCTTTGTCTGCTTATGGGGGCATCAGTATATCCTTAAGCACCAAAAAAAAAAAAAAAAATTCAACCGGAGTGGCGAAATTATTTGTAGCCTCGGTGAAGGGTATTTTTAGTTCTCCTTTTGTTTGAGAAGGAAAAAGAAGCGATTTAAAATTTTTTCTACATTTGTCGAGTATTATAGATTTCATCAGTTCGTGGTCATTGCTTACAGTGAATTTACATATGCGTAATTTTTGCATTAAAAAAAAAAACAGGGCAAAAGCGAAATCGAAAAAAACGTTGGTTTTCGGAAAGAAGTTAAAATCGATGAAGAAAAAGGATAAGATCGACGAGAGTGCACCATCACCCAATGTAAATCCTTTCACAGGTGATTTTTATGGTTTTTACCGTTGTTTCATAAACGATGAGAACGTTTATGTAGACAGTACATAACAGCCTAGAGAAAAAGTTTACTTGATGGCACCTTTGGCATGTGTGAATATTCTTAAAGAGGTTGTTGTGTTGATATACTCGATCGGTAAATCGGCTGAGTTTAGTTGCAGTGCGTTCTGATTTTGCAAGCTCGGAGTGTTCTGCACTTTGGCTTTTTTTTTTTCTTTTTCTTTGGGACGAGAGGTGCACAGCAATATTCTTCGAGCTAGTAAAAAAGGTGCTTGAAAGTAATGAACTTACCGCATTTGACTCACATAGGTCATCAGATTCGACTGGCATTTTAAAGAAATGCTCTTGCGGCTGTTTTCCTTGCTGGTGAATGGCTTTTAGTCTATCAGCGGCTTTCTTCGACTCTTACAATTTATACCTCCTCTCCCCTCGCCTTGTCTGAGTCGCATTGTGGTCAGTTATGGTCAGTGGTCACCCGTGAAGCGGTAGAATGTTGTTGCCAAGCACTATTTAGTGCTTAATATTTCTCAGTGATCATACCCAATTTTCTCGTTGATGACACTTCAACGAAGGATTCAGATACCCACTCTTATCACGACTTATCGTTGATCACGGCCGCAACAACGTATGCCATTTCTACTCGTCTTTCACAACGAACACATTTCACAAACACCGTATGTTACATGTGCGTGCCTGTGTCTCATATCTGTGGAATGCGGATGTTAAAAGTTGTTTTTTATTTAAGTGTTTTATGCATCCTCGATGTCTCTCAAAGTTTCTATAGCGCATCAAGCTAACGTTTCATAATCGATAAAGCCATGTCTTCACTAAGCTGTCGACAACTATGCCTCTAATTTCCGTTTTTTCGTAACTTTTCTTGTGTTCATTCCCCATTGATTTTAGGTGAGCGTGGTGTCTTTGGAGTGCCGTTAGCATTAGCAGTTTCACGAATGCCTTCCCATGATGGAGTGCCTTTACCGGTTGTCGTTCGACAGTGTATTGACTATATCAACGAGCACGGTGATTTTTTATGAATCCTCGCTTAAAAACCTAGATGGAATGAAAAATTGGTCGAGTTGCAGCTTCCATGCTGGCTTCTTCACGTCCTGTTCTTTTGAACCTCTTGACATGCGCTATTTGCATAATTCAGCAATGTTTCTTTCATGAATGCCTTCCCTTTACACCGTACAATTTTCATTCTTTTTTTTCTCTTCTGTCTATATCATACTCTAGGCAAAAATATGCATTTGTTACCATGAAATTTTCAAGAAGTGATACCAATTTCGGTTTTCACACTCAGTATATATTTTTTAAAATAAGCCTCCAGGTTTATAGAATTCACAGCTTCCCAAAGTGAATGTATATTTGAAAGCAAAAGGGGAAGAAGAGGCTGTATTCGGGGAAGATCAAAGAGAGAAGTGTTGATTTTACGGCTCTTAACATGTTCTTACATTTAAATTTTAATGGCAGTTTCCACCATATGACGGGTTTGCTGTGCGCTATCCCGAAGCTGGCACAACTTTCCAAACAATACTAGCGAGCGCTTGTGGAGGGAGGGGGCTTATAAACGTCAAAATATGGTATATGTTATTTGAAACAATATGTAAATTCCCTTTTCCTGTTAAATTTCTAGATTTATAATAGTACTGCTTCTCATGAAGAAAAAAAAAAAAACTTCCTTTAGATGCGTATATAAGTGATAAAATTTTCACTCTCAGGTCTTGGCATCGAAGGGATTTATCGTATATCGGCACCGAAATCCCGTCTCGACGAATTGGAAAATGTTGCGAATAGTCGAGAGCCAGTGCACTTGACAGACGTTCATGATGCGGCTGGACTTCTTAAAAGATTTTTACGGCAACTGCCTGATAATGTGCTAACCGATACGATGCGAACAACGTTCGAGACAATCGCAGCTGGTACGATCGTACTCTCATCATTTAAATAAAGAAAATTAGCATGCTAAAGTGATTATATTGTGGGATCGTTTAGTACGATGTCTATGCCCTAAGAAGAAATTTATGATATGATAAGTGTTATATACAGCAAAAATTTTCATTTCTTTTATGTAGAATTGAGGCGCAACAATTTGCATAAACAGTTGATGCTATCGTTGATATTAAAAGAGTTTCGTAAAATGTCACGGTTATTGATCTACTTGAATATTTTGTTTGAGTACCATGAACAGTGTAATTTCAGGTAATCATCCGAAGGGAAAGTGTGTTTTTAGGTTTTCATTCTGCAGCTGGAATATCTATTTGAGGATGTTTATACTTTAGTAACGTTGCGCTCACCTCTCTTATTTGATACCCACAACTAGTATTAACTTTGGCTCTCACGCCTACCTTGTTGATTTATTTATATGCAAATGAGCTGATACAGTTGACAATTTTATGCCTAAAAAAAGCTTTACACCAATTTATCTCATAGCTTCAAAAACGTATTTTCTGCTTTGGTTACATTTCTTAGAAGAGCGTCATGAAAGCGATTATTGTATACAAACACTGTATATTTTGAAAGTGCTTGTTCGATTGTGGGATGATTATATACATGAAGAGATCTTCGTTTATACCATAAGGAGGGAAAGGTGGTGAAAGCGGTGAATTCATGTGGGTATTCATGGCGAATATTGCTCGTTTATTTTCTTTGTTGCTTATTATAACTAAAGAAAGCGAAGAAAAAAGGGAGTATCGGTCTGCCTTTCAGCATATAGGTGCCTTTTGATAAGATATGGCATCAACTGTTCGAAAGAGTTGTATTTTAGTCTATTTTAGTGCACAAATAAAATATCTGCTTGCCGGCTTACCCTTTCGTCTCTTATCACATCTTTCTTCTTTTCCCTCTTTTTTCCTTTTTTTATACTTGATTTAAGTCGGAGTAAATTCTATTGTCTTGTAAATGAAATAATGAGACGGCGATGTTTTTATGTTTCAGTTTTTACTCATAAACATCAAAATAAGCAAATTATTTTTGTTGGTTGTTGTTTTCAGAATGTCCATGTCGGTCGTTGGCTGCATGCCGATGTCTTGTTGCCGATTTATTGAAAGCACAACTCTCGAAACTCCCTATTGAAAACTACACATTGCTTGCGTATATTTTTCTACACGCACAACGAATCATTGCACATCGCGAACAAAATAAAATGGGTATCGCCGCAATGGGATTAATACTACAACCGGCATTAAATATTTCACAAGTATTAGTAAGGATATTTCTACTAAATGCAAGCGATGAGATTACAAACGATGATAATGCATCGGTACGTGACATTTTTACTATTATTGCCTTATTTAATTGTTTTTACTTATTTCATATTGCTGAGAAATGAATCATTTATGGCAGACATCGTTTTTGATTACAGAAGCAATAGAATAGTGTTCACATTATGTTGCACATATATCAACAACAGATTGTTCTCTTAGTTCAAAATTATTTTCATATTTGTTGCTGCTGAAAGATTAATTAAACTTTTGGGTTACAGTGCAATCTATAGTAGGATAGTGTTGTATAATTTGACGTGAAGTTTTCGTTGAGATCTTATATCGTCAGGCATTTATTTATTTTTCCGTTCGAAATGAGGAAAAACGAAGTGTTTTAAAATTGCAACAATATTTTCTGCAATCAAACCTGCTGTAGTATTTAATTTTTCCCATTCTTTTTCTTTGAAAACCAAACTTGACTCTGAAACTCTTCAAAAGGTTCTATAATAGTACTTATCCTTTTTGTCACTAAAAATGTTCCTTTTTTCATAGTAAATCTCCCAAAAAAAAAACATTGTTTATTTTTTTTTTTATGTTGGGATATGCAGTTGTTATTTCGAATGTTGAAAAAAAAGTTTTTATAAAAAGGATATGAAAAATGCGTTATCTTCGCGCAAATTTTTCGGTATTTAGCGTAGAAATTTCGAATTTCATATTCATTAAGCATAAAATAAGTGACTAAAAATTAGGTGAGACCATCAATGGTGTGTTATCACTGTGTGCGCCATTTTGGGGAATAGAAATTTGCTGGTATGCATTTGCAAATCGACACAAAGCAAAATTTTATCAATATAATATATAATCTTTCGTTTTTTTTTTGCATTTCTGCTTGAACAAATATAAATGGGTAGGGCATTTTTCGTATACATATTTATTTAAATTTTTAGGTGTTCCTATTTTCAGGTTGTTTATTTATTCAAAGATGTTCAAATAATGCGGTAAGTGTTTTTTTTTTCTGCTAGGTTTCATTGATTTATCTTTTAATACTATCCAAAAACAGCTGTTAGTGGAAATCAAAGTCTGATTGTCTCTTTTGAAATGAAAATTTTATCAACGACCCTTGTGAAGAAGAAGATTGAAATCCACATATCAAGCGAACAAAAGCCTTCATAAGAAAGGAGCCGTATTTTATGCAGCCGTATAAGATTGGCTGCTCAGTGCAATATAGTTAGCAGTATTGTTTTTGCGTAATGCGAATGGTGCTGCGTTCATTTCTTGTCATCTTCGGTGCTGTTTCATGTTTTCTTTCCATCGTTATACTTCGCCCTGTAAATAAACTTTGTTCACGTTCTTCTGACTACAACAATTAAAAAGGTAGCGATATTAGATTTATTAGTCAATAAATGAGTTGATATGTGTTATTACTTTGATTGATGTTTCTTTCTATCCTCTTCTTGCTTCCTCTAGTTGATTGCTTGTTCCTCTCTCTCTCTCTCATCCTGTCTATTTTTTTGCAGCTTCTACAAATAGTTTAGATGATGATTTTCGATTTAAGCACAAGAGATGTTTCGTATGATTTATATAACCATAATGCTATTACAGCTATTTACTTTTTTTTTTTTTACTTAACAACGTGATGCATTAAGAAATAAGCCATTGGCAGGGCATTGTGTTGAGATGTGGTACTTGGAGGTGCATTAAGAATTAATGCAGTCTTTGATGTGGTGGCTAGTCAATCGTCCATACAAATCACACATGATTCATAATTATTACGAGCGTTGCAAGTTGCTGAAATTTTTGCCTATGCTAAACTTTTCATTAGTTGATTTGTTAAATGAAAACCTTACTGGTGCTTTTTTTTCTTCTTTTTCCTTAATATAATGCACATGCATCACCTAGATTTATGAACGCTTGGTTTGCATAAATTAGTATGTTTAAAGGCTCCGTACATGTGCTGAGAGAAAAGGAAAATAAGGGGAGAAAAAAAAAGGTGATACATTGGTTTCATCTTGATCGTGATCAACGTTTAAGAATTTAAAAGAGGTTTTGGTGAGCAAATGAAATTTTCGTTCACACTCCATTTTGTCTCTTTTTTGGTGTTTCTTAATAGGCAAAGGGGTGCACAGCTCGCTGCTGCTTACCTCGTTGCGTCCATCTCCATATCGGCGACTGCATCAGCATTCTCGCTTTTCCTCTTCTGAAATTCTCTATCCTTTTTACTCACTTTTTCATATATTATTATTCGAAAGTCCAATAATGTGCTGTATACCTCTTGAATATATTTTATCGTATAACTCTAGTTCAAGCACTTTCCAACATGCTTGTTTGACAATTTTATTCAACAATCTTTGAGTGAAATCGCTAGGGTCAGTCAGTTCTTCATAGGAGTTTTCGTGAATATATCGGAGCGAGGGAGTACTGGTAATAGGAACGTTTTGCAACAGCAGTTATATATTTTGTAGAAAAGTGCTGACGTAGTGATGAAATAATTTGAAGCCGACCACACAGTGCAATGTTTCTTTGAAAGTTGGTTTTTTAAAATCGTTTTCGTTACAAATGAATCCTTTAACTTATTAAACAGGTTCAAGAATTACTTCGAATGATGCAAAGGAATGAGGAAGTATGCTTAGTGATGTGCATGCAGCGGATTAGAAGTAATAAAGAATCTTTTTCTCTCTAAAACAATTTTCTGAGAGGAAAAAACTGCGGTGTTGAAAGATAAGTGAGCGATTGGACGAGAAATAGATACTAGTTTTACTGTTATGTTTACTCTAGTTGTATTTTTCGTCATTGATCTAATTGCATAAAGATATGAGAAGGTGCAGTTATTCGCATACCTTAATATACATCACTACAGCGATAGTGACAGCAATGGAAATGGCGCCCATAACGCCGATAGCGGTTAACGTTGCGATAAGTTGTCGATTGGAGTTGTCGTTGATTGTCTGTCGTGCGTTGATGTCGTATTCGGGAGGCGCACGTGTTGCCGTTTGTGAATGTCCAAAACCGTCTTTCGATTCCACACCAATGATACTCTCTTTCTGCAATTTTCTTTGCTCTTATATTCATGTTGAAAACCAATCGTGCAAATTTCGCTCCTTTTCGTTGGTATATTTGCTCTTTTTTTTAAATTTTCGTTCTGCATTAATCTTCTAATCGAATTGTCTATTGCCTACCCTTGAAAGTGTTCTACAGTATTCGTTAGAAAACGAGAATATTTAATCATACGATTTTTATGCAAAAATACGGTAGAAAAGAAATAAGAGCGAAGTTTTTTTTTTTTTTTGAAGTTGTGAACGGTATTTTTTATGAATTGCTAAAGTTTTTTGTCAACATTCTCGCAGGCTGTGTTTCTACTCGAGATCTAGTTATTGAAAAGCGCATATAGATGTGTGACTGTTGTTTGCAAACCTTTAGACCACCCACGTAGGCGTCACAAATGCAATTGAATGCGCAGTAAAAACTTTTATTATACTTGAGTTAATGGAATAGGTTGTTTGTGATCTAACCGGAAGAAATGTGAATATCTCTGTTGTTTGCGCATTGTCTGTGTCGTTTGCTGCAGTCGTTGTCGTTGTCGGTTTGGCTGTTGTCGTATCTTTAGCCTCGTCATATTCCACCAAAAGTTTTGGGTCCACATCAGTGATAACCTCACCGCGCAAGCTATAAGGCCGATCACAGGTCGTCGTATTGACGTTTTTTAGAGAAAATTCGCTCGAAAGTTGTGCTGCCAGTGTATATTTATCATTTATTTCATCGACCACTGAAATTTCTCTCACTTAACGCACTCATTTTATCCGCACTTGTGCATGCTTTTACAAGTAATCTTCAGCTTTTATAGGTTAATTTATGAGTTGTCTTATTAATAACTGTTGTGCGTGGGTTGTCGTGCTGGAACTCGGGCAAGGGGAAGAGAAGGTGAAGGATGGCGCTGTGAAAAGAAGGCAATGCCAGCAACACTTAAAGAGTATAGCAGTATTTTAATTCCTATTTTTTGCCTCCTGCCTGGAATTCTGAGCCCATCAAAATTTTTATTTGAAAGCGAGAGTGCCATAAGCGGTTGTTTTAGTCTTTTGAATCAATTAGAAAGTATTTACACCAAATGAAACCTACAAAACATTTTCGTGGCTAAGAGATCAAAAGAGATGACGACTGCGTTATAACAGCTTTAAATTCTATCAAAAGATAGTGTAAGGTTTCATATCAAAGGTGGATTCATAAGGAAACAAACCACTCTTAATGGCTCTATCGCAGAGCCATGGATTCGACGAGAGATCCACTTCTTTGAGTGCATGCAGCTGACTCAGTAGCGTGGCAGGTAGTGCTGTCAATAAGTTGCCGCCAAGGGCAAGTTTATTTAAGGTTATGTTTTGAGCATCTAGCGAATGCAAATCCATTGAAACGAGCTGTGAGCCGGATAGGTCAAGCGCCTTAATACGATACAATTCAAACAGCGTTGCATTACTGCTTGATCTTATCGGATTATGTGCTGTGACAAAATCAACGTTATACTCATGGACGAAGGTAACCTCTCTCTCAACTGCACTTAGTTGAAAAGAGTTAGTTAGGAATTTCGAGTTCTGCAATAATTAAGTTGCAGTTAAATTCTTAGCAGATGTCTAAAAGAATTCCAAATTTAACCAAGAGTCAGCCAATAATTATTATACAATTATTTCGGAGACTTCCGTTTTTCTCAAATTAGCGTTAATCAGCCGCTAACTTCTACTAAAAATTTACTACGTAAAATTTTCCAAATGCTGGGGAGGACTTTGTTCAGATAGGATTATGTTTGATGAGCGCTAAGTTTGGCGTCGATGTACATCGCATCAGGCCAATGTGCAGCATTCTGTTATGGGGGAATACTTCTTGAGGTAGCAGATTTATTCAGCAATAAATTTGCGGAATGAATGTAAGACGTTTCCGCATCAAAAAATAGCTCGATAAAGTCGTATTTATCACCTTGTTTTGCAGCTTAAAGTGAGCAGCAATCAAATTTCTTTTTGTAAATGAAAGGTTCATTCGCGACATGAGCTGTCTATGAATAGTGAGTGGGTTTTCAATTTGATCGCTGCACACGTAGTACGAACAGCAGCAATCTACGTCTAGATTCATATAGTGGTAGAAAATGTCCATTGTTGTACAAACGTTCGTGGAAACTTCACAATGACTGCTGATATTATAAAGTGTAGTGAAGTATTTTCTCGTGAGATTGTTGAAATTTCGAAGTCGACAAGACTGGGTTTTTTTCAGCAAATTATATTGAACCATAATCAAAAAATCATTACTTACCTCTAAAGAGGTTAAATGTGTTAATACGGATCGATCAATATGCGTTATAGCGGTATCACTGAGGTTTAGACGACGAAGATTTGTGAGATTCCTGAACGCGTTCTCGTCAAGCTGAAATTCGAGCCGTAACTGATCTCATAGCCGGAGTTGTTTAGTTTTCGCATTTCTCTTCTTCTTTTATCTTTTATGGGTAATAAAAGTCATCCAAGCTTATCTTTTAGGGATTGAGGAAAGAACCAGTAGCTTCGGAGTGATGCAGCAAATAACCTAACTCTTACAGTATTAACTTATCATCAGTGTGGAAAATGCTTTTCTTTTTCGTAGTATCTTTTTACCGTTGGAATGTTTGCTTTAGAATGTTTACAGTTGAATAATATAGGTCTTGCTTCATGTCTTAAATTAACTTCATAATCCGTTTTTTGTTCCTTTTAAAAATGTCATTCTCAACTTTTGTGGTATTTCGCGCTTCATTCACCTGACCGACGTGATCTGTAACTGTTGATTTCGTAAGAGGTGACGATAGCGAGCACGAACCTGACTGAGGTTTGTGTTGTGGCGCAAGTTGAGGACCTTTAGGGTAGGGCCCATCGGAGCGAATGTGTCAGCTTGAACTTCATTGAGTTCATTCCAAGATAGGTCGAGTTCCTCGATCTCACCAAAATATCGCCAGATGCAAGCCTCTGTCGAGTTCAAATAGTTGCCAGCTAGCGAGAGACGGCGAACGCTTGATAGCCACTTGAAGGCGTCGCATTCTACTTCGTGAATCAAATTCACACGCAGATCCAGCTGTATTATATAACGTTGAGTAGTCTTTATTACCATAATTCATTTTCATTTATGTTTAGAAACTATAATTCAGTGCTGTTCTGGATATTGTTATTGACCGATATACTATCAAAAACTTTTGTCTAAATAAGCGACAGCCATTTCTCCGGGGAACAGCGTAACATTTGTGTAGATAGCGGGAAAACTATATGCCATTATCGTAGCTGTAGTACTTAAGAAATGTAGAATCGCTAGCAAGAGCTCACTGAACATAAATGCGGATTGTAACTTGGGCTGGAAGGAATAATGTTATCTTCTTGAAGTTAGATAAAGCAATGGTTTTTTTTTTTTTTGCAAAATTGAAAAAAAATTAAGCATTTGCTAAATTGCAAAAAAATATCCCACTTAGCACCTTTGTTGCGACTTCAAAATAAAACATTATTCTCATTTGCCACGAATCGATGATATTCGTTGTGTGTAAAAAAATTTCTAAAGAAGCAACAAATTTTATAGTTTAACGTTTACTTTCTGTTATGTCGCCTCTATAGTTTCGTTGTTTCTACGACTAGATCAGCTCTTTTACGATACCGGGCTTTATGTGTTTGAAAGAAAAGACGTCGTTGAAGCAATAAGATTGTGAAACCTCAATTAAATTGTCGAGTCCGCGAAATGTTTGATTTGTAATTGTTGTTAAACTGCAACCCATAAGATTAAGTCGCTGAAGTTTGATCAGCTTTTCGAATATCCCATCCGGGAAGTCGCTGATGCCATCAGCCTTGCTCAAGTCAAGCACCTATAACGTGAGGTACTTCAATATCCATGGTGAATGATTGAGAGATGACTGTAAACAGTTGAAATGAAACTGTACAATCATAGAAGCACTTTCACCATGCCATCCAAAAGATGGCACTAAGTGACGGGGTTTGGCCAGTGACAAGGACAAAGAAAGAATTGGAAGGAAATTTGTGCGACACCTACGATAGAGGAAATGAGAGGTTTTAAGGAAATCGCCCACTTTTACGTTGTGAAGTTGTGCGATCTCATTGAAGATAGTTTCGTTGATAAAGTTGTGTTCTCCAATGATGAAAGTATGCAGCGTATCGCTGATTTGTTCTAACGTCCCTTCCTCCATTGAAGTGATGAAATTTCCAGCCAGATTTAACGATTCTAACTGAAATTATTGGTACACGCCTAGTTAAATATATTGCACATGTTAGTACTACGATTATATGATTTTAGCGAAGCACCAACACCGTGAATGTCTCTTTTGTCGATTCGATAGTCATCTCATCGTATAAAGTACGTCGTCAATCACAGTGCGATAGCAGGCTCTGATACAACCATAAGGAAAGGCAGTATACTGGAGACACATGTTCCACCAGTTGCTTCTCTGTCCCTCTCTTCTTCCTTTTCTTGCTCTCTTTTTCCGTCTCTTAGTTGCATTCTATTTCTCTCATTGCTGCATTCCTCCTCTCGAATAGAGCACAGAGCTGCTGATTTATGGTTTATGCATTAAAAGGTTATGAATGGCGCAATACAGACAAGTAGTACTTTTTTATGTGGCGCGATGTCTGATTTGGCGATTGAGGTGATTCTGTTGCGAGCTAACGAGAGAGTGCGTAGAGCGATGAGCGAGCGCAATGCAGGTGGCACTTCTTCGATGTTGCAGTCAGTTAGCGCTAAATGTTCGAGTGTCTCCTCGAGTCCGCGCAATGAGCCAACGTTAATCCGAAGTGCACTCGGTTGTGCACATAATCCTGCATTTACTTATCATAACTTCTACGTCATATTTCTTTATATAAGAAATAGTCATTGATAAGACGAATAATTTGATTATACAATATTTTAAATCATTCTTTTCCACAAATATCGTATTCTTCGTTGTGCAGTTTTATAGATGCATGGAAGAACTTGTCTAAGGCGATGTTTTACTATCAGCTGGAAATTTTCTCAAAGGTTCCTAACACATCTTGTGGCAAATCAAAGGAGAGGAGAGGGGAACTTCCCGAATGATCGCTGCAACATGTAAAAGTGATTATACCTTTTTTATTTTGTACCGTCAGCTATCAATTTTCCCTCATCGAAATATTCAAAATTAAAACGTCGCAGTTGAAAACCATTATAATTGTACTCGTCACTAAATTTTGCCTTCATTTCTTTTTTTCCCCTTTCTTTCTATTTGCTCGATTCCTCTCTCAAGAGTAGAAGTATGGAAGGGGAGAGGAAGGAGTAAGAATTGTGAAATAATTCATTTATCCAAATCTTTTAGACAAAGGTGGTGTTGATGATGGATAGCCTCTTTGTACTTAGTAAAGAAACTTTTTCTTAGATGACTTTTTAGTTGTTTTCTTTCTTTTGATAAGTTTATATATTCATATGGTGGCTATTTCTATCAGCGAATATCCGTTCTAAACGAAGATAAATGATGCAGAAAGATTCTTTTAAACATTTCTCTACTTGCTCTCATTTTTCAAGCTTACGTTGCCCCATGTCATCCACTGTGTGAAAATTAGCTCGATGACCTTAAGAAGAATCGACCCAGCGGTCTTTTTTTTTCGCTCATTTTGCAACAGATCCGTTCTCGAGAGCACGATCAATGTGATATATTACCGAAAAACATGTGATCGTTCAAAATGCCTAATTTTTCTGTGCTTTGAAATACTCGGAGAATTGCCCAACAATTAAAGAAAGGAGCAATTGTGGTACTTTCTTTGTGCAAAAAATGCATCAATTTGGTTTTCATTTTTTTTTTAAATAATATAATGTATAATTCGTTAAAAATTTGCTATGTTTACCTCTTCTAATGCTCATTGATTAGAACCATGAAAAGAAAGGCATAATCACCTGAGTGCTTATTCGAATTCATAAATTACGATTTAAAGGATTTACGCTTCTTCTTTTTTTTCTGAAAGTAAAATTGTTGGCTCAGTTACCAATTGAAAGAATTTTGAGGCGAGCTGCATTTCTGTTGAAAAAATCATCGGGAAGACCGGTTTCGTTGAATTCCATATGACTCAGCACGATCTGCAATAAAATTCATGCTAAATTTGCATATTATCCGACTTGTTTAGCAGTGTTAAATTGAAATTGTTTACTGTGATTAACATTCTCAAAGAAGAGTTTTTATTCTTGAATTTGCGCATTAGCAAATCAAGAGATCATTACTCTGTATTACAGCTTTACTCTTTAGCGATTAGTAATCACTGGAATCACGTTTCTGTTTTATTGGGAAATATGTTTACTGATTACATTCCGATTACTTTAGCTTGAAATATGAAGTACTAATGAATACTGTCTACTTCGTATTTATTAATAATTCACAAAGCGAGATACTAAGCAGCTAAAAGGAGTACTAATTAATAAAAGCGGCCAGAAGCCATCAATTATTACGGCGGGAAAATAGTTTCTTCCTCTGATGCATCGTTTTCGAGTTCAGAGCATCGTTCATCAGTATTCATTTATTATGGTGGAATACTGATTAGAGGAGCTTTTATTGATCGATTGTTTGAAATTTGTTTTAATAGCCACTAATATTCAGCAAATAACGTGTCTTCTAAAATATATTCAATTGTATAGCGTTGAAGATGAACGTCTTTCTTGTGAGTGGAGCACCCTTTCGGTGACCCATATTGAGATTTTCAACGAAGAAAGCATTAGACAAAGATTTTGACCTCAAACTTGTAATGCTACGCATATTCTTTGTTTCACATTTTTTTCTAAGTAACTCATAAAAGGGTCACAGTTCACTATCGATAAAAATTTCAGTGGGATTTTTTTAGCTGCTAACCTCGTCAACTGTGGCGTTTGCAGCAGCGACCAGCGAGATAGCTTTGCTGAGGTCGTCAAGCGATGATCCGTAAAGACAGCTAATGGCGACGTTCGAATCATTCTTCACTTTACAGAAGCATAACAGCAGATCATTGAGTGAAGATGTCTCAAAATTGAACGTCTCCTCTAAGTAATCGATATCTGCACAATGTGGGATAGCCATCCGCATTGCATCAGCCGAAATACCACAAAACGAGAGTAACAGAAACGAACTAAGCCAAAATCTTAATAATGTGGCTGATCGCGAAACATTTGTCCCCAAATTGCACGACATTTTATGCACCATATGATTAGTTAATAGACTATGTGAATGGGATTTCCACAATCGTTGCTTATTTGAGGTGCTTGTACATATTGGATTATGTAGACGATATTTATTGCTCCTCAGGGAAGGTTGTTTCTTTGAAGAGCATGCGTTCATCGACTGCTTCGCATTCTTGAAGGCAATTGAACGATAGGCGCCACTAGTATTTGAAGCGTATCGTTCACCGTATGGAAAATTAAGCGACTCATCAAGGCAGTTACGACGGTTACATTGTGGATGCTCCGAAGTAGATTTGTGATGGTTAGTTTGATGAGGATATGTTGGTTGCGATGAACAACTCGCCAAGACCGTGCTTGTGGAAACAGCTTCATCCGTATGAATTCGGCCTTTAAGGTTACCACTTTTGTCGGTAGAGATTGAACGTCGATCACTGATTCTGACGCCATCGGACAAACGTTTTGCATTACTTTTTGAATACGGAGTAGAACTGTTGCAAGTGAGCATAGTTGTGGAGCAAAAGCAGTTTGTTGAAGCGGCTAATACAGTTGAAGAGATTCCGGTAGATGTTTGAAGCATTGGAAGAGCTTTGATGGTGGAGACTTGCCGATGATTAGGTATTGAAGTGCTTGCATCAAAGCATCGCTGAGTAGTCGAAGAGGCTGGCGGGAATTGTGAACCGAAGAATGAGTTGTCGAATGGAGACATCTACTGCGGTCACCTTCAACAATTTGGGTGTTATGCGAAGTGGACGAACGGACTCTAGACCGACCGACCGGTTTGTGGCGATTTATCGTCAGCGCCACAACGAATACGTTCCGCTGGAGGATACACGCACATCTTAAAATCGTATCCGCCGACGTTGATCGACATAGCCACCCGCCCCTTCCCTGAATACGGCACTCAGCGTTACATGCGGTCCACATTTCGGCTACTCGAATTTCCTTTTTCGTCACACCATTTGTGAATCTATGTCATCTTTTATCACTATCTTCGTCCACTCTCATCATATGCATTCCAAATTCTCTTTCCTCGTTTCTTTGAGCTCATTCTCTCTTTATCTTTTTTTTCTCTGCGTTTCATTGTTCTTTATGTTGTCGTTCGTTCCTTCTTTAAAAGTTCAACTCGTTGTAAGTTTCGTGCGAAGGTTTCATTTGTCTTTGAATTCTGCATTGGAATTGATGTATCGATTTTACGTACGAGACTGTTGTTTTAAATTTGTTTTACTTTAATTTACATCATTTTATGCTAATATTCTTTTCATCTCATTCTTATGGATTCATCCTTCCTGCCTTTACTTCTTAGTGAGACGTCCTTCAGAATTGTTGTTTGAACATATCGTAAACACTGCTTATAGGTCTCAGAAATTATCGGCTTCTCACCTTTTTAGGAAGAACACTAAATGAACGAAAGGAATGGACATATTAAACGAAGGGAGGGGCGTGTAATTTTTTTCAACTTTCAGGAGAACAAAATCGAGGAGACTTATAATTTCCCACTTTTTTTAGAGATGACAAAAGATCTATGGAGAACATTTTTCAAATTTTTCGTTGAATAAAATTTCCAACCTTCTGTTGCATTTTGTTGCTAAAGCTTATTTGCATCTAAGATTCCCTTTGCACTTTAAACATTTTACTTATGCTGCGCAAATGCAATTGCGCAAAAACAAGCGATTTCGACTGAGTAATTATTGAAGTGCTTTTAATTTTGATCAACTACTTTTGCTTATGAGAGGGAGAGGGAAGGGAGTTGGATATAAGAAGCAGAACTTATAGTAAGTGACAAATTCCGAAGTGGAATACGCAATCGAGAGATGAACTTGCATTGAAAAAGATACTGAAACTTCGGTTTTACGCCATCTTACTCTCTTGAAATGTGCATCTTTTGGAGTCGGATTTAATAATACGACCGCTAGAAACGCATATTTATTGCATAAAGGAGAGGTGAGGTTCGGTGAAATTGATAGTTCGTGGCCGTTCGTTTATCGCCATGATATGTTTTGATAAAACCGTCTGAATAACGTAAGAGTTAGACGCAGAACGTTGCATTATTGGACTGATTTTTTGAGGAAGTGTTTTATTACAGTTTCTAATTCCATTGAAGGCGGAAATATCTTAGTTAAGCTCATCAAGTGATTCCCTCATGCAGGCAATAGTTTTATGAACTTCTTTCACCACTTTAGCTCACTTCATCCTTTGTTATTTAATTTAGAATCGCGTTTTAACTGTTGAGTAACGTATGCGACATATTGCTCGCTATAGCGTTAAAAATGTTTAATCGCACCTCAATTTATAATGACAAGCATAACGAAAAAATTTGTAATGAGAAATTTCCTTGTCAACTTATCATGATTCGCATAAAGGTTATGATGTTGGCATTTTCCATTCGAACTCAACAATGTTCACGAAATTTTTACACTTCGACATTTATTTGAACGTTCTTCACGTTTTTAAAACATTTTAAAACATTTACTGACCATTAGATTTCGTTATTCGTTGAATAATTTCGATTTATATTCCTTTTAACGGCGCATGTTTAGTGATAACGTGAATTGTAGATATGTTGGACCAAGAGAGCCGAGAAGCTTTATTGAGGGGAATTTACCGGATTGTGAAGAAGAGCTCATAAAAGAGGAAGCTAAACAAAGAAGCAGCCTTAATCAACTTCATCAACAGGTATATATATTGGCGCTTTAATTTCTGCTGCAACAATTCGTTTCCAAAAACAAATAGCATACTGAAACGATTCTTGTTGAATTCTTTACGAAGGTTTCTTTTAGCAAGTTGCATTGAGATTACACCAGCATGCATCTCGGGAACTATTCTATTCAACGTTTAGCTTTTCGTTTCTTTAATCAATTGAGAAACGCCGAAACTTATTTAACCATATGGGATGCGCTGAAACTACTTTAAAGCACTGCTCTCGGCCATTGTTACAATTGATTATCGGCCTATTAGGTAGCATGTATTCAGTGGAATTTTTTCTACGCAAAGAAAAGGCGAATAATTTCTGAGAAGTTTTGTGGTTTGTTGCCCTAATAAAATCGTTCGCTTTTATTTGCTACTTTATGAGGATGTACTAAATTCAGATTTGCATATTCGCATTCATTTCACAAATCTTTTTATAGTGTTGATAATTTTATGAAGAAGATATCCAATATTTTAATTTTTAGTGACCATTTCAGTAGAGAGCATCAAGTTTAGGTGTAGGACGATTATATTAATTTGTTGTGAATTCTCGTTTTGCACAGATCCGTTCGACTTATTCATCTTTTATAATCGAAAAAAAAAAATAACGCCGATGCAATGATAAAGCATCGATAGATCGATATGTTTTTTGTTTTTCCCATCATTCGTTTAGCAAATCGCTATAAAATTTTCGATGAGATGAGAGAAATGAAGTTCTCATATTTGATGTTTCGCTCATTTCGAGCAAATTTTCTATTTTGGTTTCTTTCGTTGACAAAGATGAAACATCGTCGATACAATATTTCGTCGAGTTTATTCCTTCGTTAACAATCTGTTTTGAATTTTTCTATCGTTTTTTTCTTTAAAGTCTTTTTCTTAGAAATGAATTTTGCATTTTTACATATTACTAATTATGTTTTTTTATTATTTTTGCACTTCATTGTTTATCTTATGGGCGTATATGCAGCAACTGAACATCGAAAAAGTAGGCTAATTTCGTTCCTTGATGTAAGTGGAATGAGTGCAAATCTCGGTGTACGATTCTTGCCGATAGTGATTTTAAAATGACCGTTTTTTGTTTTCCTCGAAACAACATAAACAACACAATAATTCGGGTGTTGGTATGTTCACAAATGCCTCGATCAAACAGCCAAAATTTGATAACGTCTTAGGAGATCCAATTTTCAGATCAATAAACTGCTATAATTCTAAACGCCAAATTTAAAAATTGGCAAATCGTGGGAAAATTTCTGACATCTGAACCGTCTATGAGCACAGCTACTGCACCAAGCCTCAACGATTTTCTGGCATATATTTCATTTCTCAAAAATTTTTCACAACCTGTGGGCCAAGAAAATCACCAACGAGCATTGAATTCATTCTGGCGATCAACAAAAGGTAGTCGGGAACCCTGCTTACAACAGTTTAGGTCAGGCGTTTGCAACAAGTTTAGAGACAAGGAATTGAGGTGATGAGGGGATAAAAAATTTTTTTTCGATGTTTTCCGCTTGGGTGAGGAGGAATTATACTGGAGGATTGGCCCTAGCTTACAGCATAATAAGTTTATTGTTACAGTGCTTTTCGAGAGGGTGTCTTTTTAGTAAGCGAACAATTAAGTATACCTGCAGGCAATTTTTGATGCGCAACGCATACAATATGTTGGTGTAGATCCATGTGAGGCCATAGATCAAACTATCTTTCAGGTGATGAAACAATGTTGAGAGAGCAAGTGGAATCTCGAGCTTTATTTAATCTGTGTTTTAGTGGCCAAAATGAGCAGGAATATTTGAAATGAGAAGCAAAGTGAACGAAGAGTGCAAAGAATTTTAAGGTGGGTGAAGCTAGGCCAAAAGAATTAGCATCTGCTAGCGGTATCATTGCTCACTAGTCGTTTTTTCAAGTCGTTTTTGAAGTATCTGCTCCCCGCCCCTTCTTGCTCAATTTTTGAAGTACCCACTCTCCATCCCTCCGTGCCCATCATTCTCGCACACCGGTAAATTCAATACTTAATAAATTGTGCGGTACCTAACCTTCTTGATATTCTGATCACATCGCAGCTATACTTAGTTTATTTTGACGGATCATATGAGGCCGTTTTTAGCACCAGATGTCTCTACTTCGATAAGTAATGCATTTCAGCGGAAACACAAGATGGTTTTATTAATTCCCAAGATGAACGTCTTCAGGTGGCTGGCGTACTGTTTTAATGTATAAGATTATTGATCATACGCCAATCGAAATAAGTTGATGTTGTTGGAGGTGCAAGAACCAAACAGCTGTCAATTGCTCAACGATTATTTCCTTGCCAGCTGTTTGTCTAGAAGATAGCGTCTTACCCTTGGCATTGGATAGTTCAAACTAGGACTCTGCGTGACTGCACACTTCACGCACTATAGCACAGCTGTTTAATTGTCTGAAGACAGGACGTATGTGTATAGTTATGTGGAGGTATTTTTAAAACTTTTTTTTCAGATCGAGGAGATGAGAGAAATGGGTCTTCCAAGCAAGCAAAAAGAAGAACAGATGTGGGATGTTCAAACGGCAGTAACTTTATTGAATCGAAAGGTGGGCAGTGTTTTTGATATTTTATAGTGCTTCCTGAATCTTTATTCGTGCTCAGTAAACATATTACTGCACCGTAGCACACATTGACATCTCGTCCCTCTCCCTCTCTCCCCGTTCAAAGATTTCAGTCAGGTAGACCATCGATCCTTGGCTGCCGTTCCTCAAGTTCTTTTTTTTTATCAATCGCTCTGAGTATTGCATTTCTCGTCACATACGACTTTCCAATAATACTACTGAAAAATCTTCGAGATTGTATAGTTCTTCTTCCCCTTCTTTCCATTTGGGAGTTAGAAGAAAAGGGGGGGGGGGAGTGCGAGGTTGGCCACAAAATTCGTGATTTCTGAGGAGTCAGACACGATGAAACGTCGCACGAATGCTGAAATAATTTGGGAATTAAGGCAATTATATGTAAATAATGTTGGGGGTCTTCGAATTTTCGGAGCTTTTGTTGCGAGATCAAACCTACGAACATTATCGCTAGAAAATTGATCGTTGGCAGCATATTCGTTTCGAATTGCTCTCACAAATATTTCGCAATAATATAACGGTTATCAAATTAGCAGCAATCAGCAAATTAGAAAATTAAAAAAAAAAAATAAATAAAAATTCTTGACGCGTTAATTTTTACCCAGGAAATATTTAGTACCGGAATTGAAAATTGTTGGAGTTGGCAAGAAGGAAAAATAGCCGTTTATGATAAGAACAAATTTATATATCCATAAAGTAATGCAAGTGTAAATTCTGAAACATTCCTTTTGCGGGTAAATTATTACATACTCGGAATGCGAAGATTTTGCTGCTGAGGTGAAAAGTTTATGCAGTTTTACATTTCGTTCATTAAAAATTCAAGTTACATCCAATTTTTTTCAGTGTGAAGAATCTTATTATTCTCTTTATTATACCGTAATAGTGACACTCATCTCTTTTAGAGTACTATTTTAATTCGTTTTTTTCATCAACGTAGCTGTTGTTATGTTATTTCGTGAAACTGAAGGAAGAACTTTTTCGATTGCACAATTCATTGAAACGTAGAGGCAATGATCTGATATTTGGATCAGCTATGAAATTTTTTCATTTGAAAATCACTGCGATAAATGCGACTCATTCGTTATTCACCAACCAGTTGGATAGTAATTCATTAAAAATGGCTAATGATGAGTGAAGAAACAGGTCCCATCTTTTCGGTGTTTCTTTTTTGTTCTTCGAGTGATGACGTATGTGTTCATGTTCTTAAAAGAATGTTTCCATGCAAAAAATCGGAGTTTATTCGTCATCGTAAATGCAGTTGTTGCTTTGAGGTGGTTTCCACGTGGTAAACACTAATTCCTAGACAGTGTAGGGAGAGCAAGTGAAGTAACTTGCTTGTAAAGTTCAGTCATTCATAGAGACGAAGTATTTTCATCGAACCTTTCATTGAATGGATCCTTTTTTCAGTTGAAGACTTTGCGGGGTCGACGTTCTGAGAGTGTTGAAACAAACGAAAGCGATGGTCCAACGTTGCAAATGCTCGAAGAGAAACAACTTCTTGCTGCATTTACAGCATTGCGTGAGGAAATTGCACGTTGCAAGGCGGATATTATTGCACTCGAGAGTAGACTGAATGCGAATATTTTGGAGCACTCAACTCGTAACACTGATGTCGAATCGGTAACGCTTGCCGACGAGCATAATGAGTCTTTCTGGCGAAATGAGTGTCATAAAGAAGAGATGAGAAGGAGCGATCTAGTTGCTCAAATAGCCGAATTACGACGTCAGTGTTGCACACTGAGGGCAAAGCTCGAACTTAACGCCGTTAAGCAGCCAACATTGCTTGTGACGCGGTTTTGAGCATACTTCGAGTAAGCAATAAAAGATTCGCATCAGCGGCATTATCTGGCAATTATTGAAGGGGGTGTTCTTCTAAGAGGCATTTGTGACCATATTTTAACAGTGAGGTGGTCACCAGTATTGTTCGTTACGGCGTTGCACAAGGCAAATACGTTTTAAGTATGCAAATGCTATGGAGGTGGAGGCATTTCTTAGTGCAGTCAATCCAATCTGCGCAGAGACAGTACATACATGTTGTTTTGGTTTAATGCATCAGAGTACATGGGTGATGGCTGTAAACACCACTGAAATTCATAATGAGCATGATAATTGGGGAGTATTATGTGCATATTCGCAGCTTACTGTAATGGGTAACGTTTCAAATATATATCGAGTAAGAGGAAGTAAAGTTCTATTGAAATCTGCCGTAGCACGCTCATCTCGTTATACCTATGTACGTTTTAGGTTCAGTCACAACGAAGGATGTGCAAACGCTATTTGAATATAGGTAGAAGAGGATGAAACGACTTGCAGTAGTATGACATTCAACATGTGATAATTCGGCAGTGTTTTGGCTGAATCTTATGGTTCGATGAAGGTGTCCGATTGCGAAAACGGCGCAGCAATTTTGCATAACAGTCGTCATTACTTTTAAATTTCATTGTAATAGTACACTGGTCATCTTTAATACGTTCGACCATTTGTACAACAAAATGATTTCATTTTGTCATTTTCAAGTTTATTTGTTTCAAACACTCTCTCGGGCTAATCCGATGTCATTTAACGAACAGTTCATCTTCCCTTTCCGATCATTGACCCATAAACTCAATAAGCATTTCGCTCTCAAGTTCTGAATGCGACGGGACAACCGATCCGTGGAGGATCTACCGAGTAGGATATGTTACGAGGATCAGAGGTCGTAACGCTTTTGAAGGGATTTCCTAGGTTTTTGATCTTCATAATCTCTGATTACTGCAAAGCTTTACCACCAAAGGTTTTAGAATACGGAGACATCAGAAGTCGTGTCTTTGAAGAGATTAGAAACTTGACGTGAATGGATGGATCAATGAGACCACTGTTAAATTTGTGAGCGGAGGTTCACGAGTATGGGGTGTTAAGTGGGTCAGAGAATTCGAAAACGTCCATCTCTGCTGACAAGAAATACGTTTGAGGTTTTTTCAAAAACACTTGTCTGAAGTCTGTGGATCCCAGTGGCGTGAAGTCTCCCCAGTCGCGGCAGCAACCGGCGTTTTTTGTAGTGTTTTAAGAAACCTTGCGTGCCATTTGGTTCCCAAAGTACAAGTCTTACGGGCTAAACGCCTTCACGAATGATTTATGAGTTGAGACTTAGCGGGGCTTCTTTACTTCATAAATCTTACTTTAGTTAATATGCAGGGTTGGTGATTGGCAAGGAGTGAATCTTTTTCTTTCTGGGGAGCAAAAATAGGGAGGAGTGAGCAGGAATACCAAATTCTCGGAAAGTTGGGGATGGGATCCATCATCGAGAAAGGGAGGATGGGAGTAAAGTCAAAGGTCGTCAAAGTCTTGCCTTTTTCGTAAAAGAACGCTTAGAAAACCATAAATAGGAACAAATGCCTCATACAAATAGCGATCTCACCCCTTTATTGTGCCCAGGGCAGTTGCTTCGCTAGGATGTAACGATTTGGGGAGACGTTTGATCGAGTGGTAATCTCCTTCAGCGGATGTCTGCCTATAAGCCACTGAAGGCTTGTACCTGACAGTAACACAATATTATAAAGCTTCTGCTACTGGTTGTTTTCACTCCACTCGTTTGTTTTCATTTGGCGAATTCACATCGAGTGATGTACGTCGATGTTGTTTTGCTTTGCATCGAATATAGGTGGCGATGAACGAACGCTTCAATCGACTTCAATGGTTGACTTTGCACTTATATTGCATTCAGTAAAAATTATGAAAATTCAGAATAAGGGAGACAATTCAGAGTAATGGAAATGCTGTAAGAACGGAGACTGCTCCGAACATTTGTTTGGTAGCGGTTGTCGTAGATTTCGTTCCTTTATTCCAAAATGACAAAAATGGAGTGAATGTTTTGGGTCTTAGCGTGGCCAGGTCGTCTATTCATTTCATTGGAATTCCTCATCGCCGAGTTTGTACTCAGTAGTGGACCAAAACTTGCAATGTGTTGTAAGCAGCTGAATCGGATGGTTCAACACATCACTTTGCACAAGCTTTACACAATACAAAACTAGGTTGTGGTAGTGATCCCTATGCAAGCCAGCAGCAAACAACGCTAGTCGATCATGATGGAAAGAGTTACAGCGAGGTTTATAAGAAAGGTTCGCATTAACCTTTAGCCTTCGAATCGAATACCCCATATTGTAGCATGATATTCAGTTAAAGAAGTACTCGAGCAGTACACTATACTGTAGAATAAAATTGTCGTTATTTCGTGAAAGAAGCAGCTTGCTTCTGCACTTGACTGGGACTTGTTACTTTCAAACTAATTGCTGAGTAGACTTTATTCATCTGAATAAAGAAAACTGCATATTGTAGTGAGGACAAATGTCAACATCAAATATCAACAAAAACACTATCATTGTATATATATATATATATATATATATATATATATATATATATATATATATATATATATATATATATATATATATATATATATATATATTCATGGTTTCGTGGGTTTACTTCAGTAGAATTTGTTTCGATTCCCAACTTTAAGTAAATAATAGCTCAAAAAAGCAGTTGTGAATGTTGAAACATCTTTCCAAGCAGATTTGTCAGTATTGAAATTTATTTTATTAATTCTTGTGTCCGCTAGCCTGGAAAACTTTTGAAGCTTCAACGCTACGGAAGACTTCTTTAAGGCTACCAAAATGGGATGGATGAAATTCTTTGAAACTGTATGGTCGCAGGTGGAGACATGATGAGAAGAAAGATGCTGAGCCTTTTATTCGTCTCATCAGACGATCATTTCCTATGCCGCTAGCTGGATATTTTTCTGTCAAGCCCCAGAAGGCCTTAAATTAGCTGCCCTCCCCTCTCTGCCCGTTCCATTCGCTCTTTAAGG
The DNA here is from genome assembly GCA_037389465.1 of Baylisascaris procyonis. Taxonomy (NCBI): domain Eukaryota; kingdom Metazoa; phylum Nematoda; class Chromadorea; order Rhabditida; family Ascarididae; genus Baylisascaris; species Baylisascaris procyonis. Next base: position 654,438 of record JAZARR010000033.1, on the reverse strand, counting down.
TTCCTCGGGATCTATAGCTCTTCACTGTTTTTTAAATCGCGTTTTGGTGGTAAAATTTTTCCATTCATACATACTGTCTGTCCCTGTCTCCTTATAGTGCTAGCTGGTGAATCAGGAAATTTGCTGAAGTCAAATATCACATGGAAATTACTTACATCATATCAAATCAACTTTGTCTTTCCTATAAATTAGATGCTGAGTATTGCCAGCCGTACCTTTCGGAGAAAGTATGAGAGGTGATGAAAGGCTCAGAGACATCATATTTCTATTCAAGAGTTTTGTCGGAGAATGAAGCATTCTTATGAAGACTTCCAGGAAAAAGAAGGATGTGCAAGCATGATCGTAGTAGGCTAAAAGCATTTTCAAAGTTAGCAGAAGCGAACATAACCAAGGCAGTGTGGATATTGGCAACACTTAAATGCATTTGCTAATGGCAGGTGCAGGAGGTGCATATTTCTGGATATCAAAGTTGCTAGAGGTCAAATTTTAAATCAATGTATCTTAGAGCGAAATCTGATTAGAAGATGCCCGCTCACTAACGTAGATGAAGCGACCACGCTATGCCCGCAGAAATTGTAGTGATTAATTTGGCTATGGGCGAGCAGTTGCGGGAGTGATGTGTGCCATCTAAATCCGAAATCAACTATGCGGCGTGAACGGAACGTTGTGAGAATGGGTGAAACATCTGATGAGTGCAAACACCTCATTTAACGTATTTTTACATTTTCGTTGATGCGACCGGGGTGCGGTGATCGAGACAAGCATCGATGGTCATTTCAACATTGCCCATCGGTCGTGTTCGATGCTTCATTTCTTGTGGATCCTTTTTATGAAAATTGGCTAACTTGTAATGTTTGTGTCATCGTTATTCGATTGGTTTTCTTGTTGCTATTGATTTGTGGTTTGCGAATGATGAGTGCAGTTCATGCGATGCTTTCAGAATGGATTTCTACGGGTCTTCTTCGTCACCTTTGACTGTGACATGTAATGAACTACATGAGGTGATTGCGAGTGAGTCATATTCACACAGTGGACTTGACGGCGCTTTGCTCGTCGTCGATAGGCTCTTCAATGACCCCGACATTGACCTGCTTTCTGTATTCCGCACCTCATCTCGCGATGCGGCTGAAAGCGATTTCGAACAAACAGTCCACCTTATTGGTACAACCTCGCCAGCTTTTAAGGTAACTCATGCTTTGATCAAGGTGAAGAGTCATGAACTCCGCCCATGAGCCCTCTGATCTTCTAGGTTGTGTTATACTTGTGGAAGAGGGATCTAATTCGCTACCATGTTTACAATATTCTTTTTTACAACTGTAAGTTTTTACGCGGGGGCGGTGGGGGGAGGAGGCGAGGAGAAACTTGTCCTTGCTGCAAGCAGTTCATTTGTTCCCTCTTAAGATCATATTCTGATTTACATTCGTTGCGGTGTTCATGCTGCTGATAATTAAGAACGGATGCAGAAGCGGAGGCAAAGAGTGGCGCTTCTGGCGTACCGCAACTCTTTCATTAGCGCTGAAGCAATTCTATGAAAGTTTCAATGTTGAAAATATAAAATAGAACCGACGAGACAATGTGCAAGACTTTTGTAATGGTCAAAAAATTATTGTGGATGGGGGGTTCCGTTAGTTATTTTCTCATATTCGTCTTTGTTGACAGTCTTTAACCAGAGACGCCTTCAAATAATCGTTGTGGATCGAATGATGATCTTCGCTAACTGATGGATAATTTTCATTTGTGTCAGAAACCTCTAAGTCATTGCTTCCTATAATTTTTTCGTTAATTTCTAATACTCATCACTAGGTGTCAGTAACCTATGTTAAATATGCAAGTTGATATTCATTTGTGTAGGTATCGTGATTGGGAGTATGGCATGAGCAAAGACGGTTCTAGTCTTCATGTGAGATAATAGATCTACGTGCGCATTGGCGTGATGGTAAATGAATTATTGGCAGATATGCATAAGTACCTTACCGAAATGGATACTAATTATCTTCATTTGTTGTATTCCCTCGTAGGTGCAGCAGTCACTGTTGTAGCTTATTAAAGTGTTTCGACGATTTGAATTTATTTAGTTTTTTCTCATTAAGGCAGTGATATGCTTCAAATAAAGAATCCCACCTGGGCAAAACTTATCGATGTGCAAACGATTGTGTTCGCGCAAATTTCTTTCGATGATACCTAAGAGCTTATAAAATGATGCAGAAAAATATGACAGAAGCAATAATTTGCGGTGATCTTCTATTCAGAATTTCATGTCAAGGTTTAGCACGTGTTCAATATATGAGGTTGTTTAATTCACATTGATTTTATTCGATTTATATTTGTGCCATTAAAGAGCGAAAGGTAAAAGTGTTTTGTTGTAGACGTTGGTTGAGTCGGAAGGTGATCAAATTTTTGAGTACTTCATCGAATCTTTCTGCAAGCATCTCGAGCGGAGTGTTTGCGATCTACCGGTGCAATTGGTGGAAAGCAGCATTTATATGTATTTGCTCGCCGACTATGTTTGCTTTATGATGCCGGTTGATTCGACTGTTACACATCGTGGAAACCGTGCTGACAAACTGGCAAGAAACATCTCACCTGTCAACATCTCTGTTTCGTCTCCACTGAGACTTTTCAATGAGGTCATTTTGTTGCTTATGTGTTTATTAGGTTTCAGTTAGAAGACATTTACCTGTTGAGCATACTTATGCATCATAATTAGCCACGCATTTAACAATGACTACACTGATAATAAAACTAAGCTTTTGGCTTTAATTCGATGTTTTTGCGTGAGTTTCGTGCACTTTCCTTCATCGTTGGTCGAAGAGGAAATTGCCAAGAAAGTAAGAGCATAAAGTATCGTTCAGCATAAAGTGTCGCCTTTTGCATCTTAAATCGAGTTGCCTCGCTTTCAGCATGTTTACGTTATTAGCACTACCTTGCTAAAGGCATCCATATTTAATTGGTGCAGCAGTCAGAATGATTCGCTGGCACTTAACATATAAGCAAGCGATATAAACAACGTCCCACTAATATATTTCAGTTAATCTTTATTTTGTTGAGTAGAAGAAGCTCGATTAGTCGTTCTGTGCGCGTATACGAATAGGTTTACGATGGCATAGAATAAATGAGTATTGTTTCTCGTCCATATCATACATTACTTCCTTTGAAATGTATTTTACCTCCGAAGAAGTGTTAATGCCAACATAAGGCAGCTTATACGCTTCGGGGTTAATCATTGACAATAATTGTAGGATGCTTTGCAACGCTATTCGATTTCGCCAACCAAGAACTCTCTGCGGACTTTGCGTTCGTTTTCACAGTCATTGTCGCCGCATTTTATTTCATTCATGTGCATAGTTATGAATTCGTTATGTTCTTTATCCTCTTGGCCATCCGAATATCGTCTTTGTGCTTTGAGGTGAGTTCCTTTCATTATTTATCTGAGCGCACATAAGCCTTACTTCAGTCTGGTATTGTTAAGGAGCGGCACTGTTCTGGCATAGGTAACGTTTCAGAAGCACGTGGAGAGAGCACAGAGAGACGTTTTCGCCTATAACGTCTTTGTTGGCTGTTTGTTGTCGATAAGAACAGTTCCTTTTTATTAGTTTCTGTTTATTATGCCTATGCAAGTATCACTTTTCTATGCATAGCAGTGATACTTATATTACACATTGTGTCCTCAAATGATTTGTATGCAGATGACAGGGGGAAGGTGGGAGGGATGGAAAAGAAGGAGCGGGCATCTTTCCTCTTGCAACTTACATACATTGCAATTTAGCACTAAGATGATATTAAGACAAGAAGTTTACGTATAGTTTAGAAGCGTCTTTTCTGCCTCGTATTTCCCCATCGAAGCTCCATTACGTCATCAGTAAATGTGGCAGGCGATGGTTCGAAATGTTCGAATGGTAGGTTTACTTGGGTGGTTAGACGAGGCTACGCAACAATAGGCGTCATCAAGGGTAGAGGCTGGAAAGTGGGATGAACTGAAAATTATTCAAATTTTACTTTGTTGTTGTTCCATCCGATCGCACCCACCAAAATTACATGTCGTGTGGCGCCATATTTTTCCCATCAGCGATAGTTTTATCGCTTGTTTCTGGATAAAGCGGAGGAATGAGACTCTTCGAGTGTTAAGGAAAGAGTTTGAAACCTTCTAAGAAGTCATATTTGATTTGAGGTACGTGTTGAAGCAATACCATGTTTTCGTGCTTGCGTGGACCGATAGTGGCATTCAGGCGCAAGTGAAGTTGCAGTTGTTACACAACGCTCCTTTTGTGGACCAGCTATATGACTTCATTCATTCAATGTTCGCTAAATGGCCTGATAATCCAAAGTTTACTGCTATGTTCGGTGAGGTTTTACTCATTTGTAAGTCATTTCTCATATTTTGCTTGAAAGTCATGGTTATGTAGGGGAGGTGGAAGGAATAAGATTTGATTGGAGGAGTATTTTAGCACTGCTGTAGGTGGAGCCTTCACTGAAAGTTTCTAGCAGCTTTCTCGAGACCAGCTTCGGCTCCATTCATATGAGGATCACCCCCTCCTCAGGAGGCTTGAGGGAAGCGCTTAAGCGCAAGGTGGAGCCGAGAATCCATAAGGAGGGCAATGGCTGCCTAGCTATAATTTCTGGATGCTACCTCGCTCCTCTCCGTCGTTGTAGTTCCGTCACAAGGGCAATCTTATCTGTTTCCTACACTTCTGGTGTGCTTTGGCAGCTCGATTTGGCCATTATTTCAATATACGCCAGTTTTTGTAGAAGTCTGGATTACGTGGATCCGTCCTTGGCGATATTTGCGAGAACGTACCGAGGAAGATGCGGAACGCGTGCAATCATTTATTGATTGCAACCGACGTTTCTATACGGATATTACGGATGTGTTCTTTAATCGCCTTTTTATCCTCGATAGTCCAGAGTCCGTGCGCGCACTTCGCAATTATCTCTCCGTAATTGTGTCCGAGCCACTTCAAAAGGTTGGTCCGCGCTTTGTTGATAACCGCTTGGTAAGGACAGCGGAGCTTGGAAAACGCTTTGGTAAACTGTGGTTGCAGGTGATGCCTTTGCTTTAGTTGTCCTTCTTGCATAAGGTGCAAAAAGATTACCTGTTAGAATTTAGGGTTGTATCCCACTGGAAGTTGGGGTCAGGATCCTGCGTCAGGCTTCGGGGATGAGTGTTTTTTAATGACCCTATACTGGAGACGAGAAACCGCGATGGAAAAAAGTTTCAGAGCAACATGGACCGATTAGTCCAATTCGCATTCGACAGTGCACAAAAGTTCCAATATGCGCATCAGCTTATGTATTCGCTGTGATCTACCGCTCAAAAAATAGGTGGATGTGGGAAATGATGCAAACTTTTTCACGGATATATGCTCGTCCGATTTGATTGTCTTGAGGTATCTCCATTGCGACTGCTTCTCAGGATGTGGCCATTAGGAAGCGTTTGCAGTTCGTCAGGTTTTCGGTGAAGATGGGTGGGGGGGGGAGATTCTGAATACGAGCTTTGAAGGCATGTATTTATCACAGTCGTTTGGATTACATTGATGAGATGGTGGTGAGTTCTTAAAAGTCGTTGATTTCTGAAGTCCAAACAATCCAAGCACTTGGTGATGTGGTTTTCGCATACCGCTGCATCTAGTTGTTAGTGGAATTTGAGCCTGAGTGAAGTTAGCACTGTCATAAACGTAAACGAATTGTCGAGACGTTTCATTTGGGGAAGGTTAATATGCAAGTACCATATATCATTAGATATTCTATCCCCATTCCTACTGAACTCTTTGCAAAATGGAAATTCTTTGCCTTTTGCACGTCTTTTTTCTCGATGGTCTTAGTTTGTTCTTTATATTTCTCTTCCTCTTTTCTCCAAAAACCGCGGATTTTTGTGCCAACTGACCCCGCTGCACCCCTCAAAATGGTCGAGATATGCGCGTTTAAATCATTTTGCGAACTGCATTCGTTCCATCAAGCTGCTGCTGTTGTCTTACGCGTGACACTACACGCAGGTTGGAGTCTTCATAGAGCTTGATTTTGTTCGTTCCCCTTTTCTTGGCGACATATAGTGGTTTTTTGCAGCCACTTGCCAACTTGTTTGATGCTTGTAACCAGTTCGTGTTCCTTCGTCTATAAGCATTCCCGATGCACTACGAGAGAGGGGAAGAAGGAGAGGGGGAGCCGTGTAGTTGTATAGCAGTGCACTACAATGCCGTTTGTAGATTGCGTGGCGGCAGTCTCATCACATGGCTATGTGAAAGGGTGTGTTCTGCGTCCTTTCATGAACCGGAATTTTCTTCTTTGTTGATTCGTGAAGATTTCCGTGTGCAGTCCCAAACTCCACGAACCCCCCGAGGCTGCATGCTGTCACTGAATTTTTAATCAGAAACATGCATTCGATAATTGGTGAATTATGCGTAGAAGCCGATTAGTTTCTGTTTATTCAATTTCAACTTCAGGATCATTTATAAAGAGGCTACAGAATTATCATTTCTTTGCTTTCCAATATTGTCAAAATCTCTTTATCTTTCTCACTTTAAGAACAACGGTGTTATACCATGCGTACCACTGTGCAGAATACTGTAAGATCCAGTGTGCGTTGACGGTACCTTTCTAGCGGATGTTCCGTTCTGTTTTTCTGCTTTTAATACAAAGACAGTTGCGCTCTTTTTAAGCCTCATCACTATTGCAGGCATATAAGTCGCTGAAATACGACTTGGAAGAGCCTATTATGAGGATTGGCGCGGTGACAGCTAAGTGGGCCGAATATACGCACAAGCTGCTGTCCAATGAAAGGGATCGTTTGAACAAGCACAATTGGTTGAGTCGATTCATCCATGCAGCTGGTAGGTTTATTTCGATTTTTTCGAATCGTTTATCGCCATATACCAAGTCAGTCTCTTGTAATGATTGCTCAGCGTGATCTGTGGCCAACAGACTGATGCACGAATCTGTTTACATATGTTCCTCGTTCTCAGTTATGTGAAACTTGTGGCAATTTGCATACTAATTTCACACAACGGCTTCAACAGAAGAGAGAGGAGATGGTTTCCATTATAAGTGGTTAAAAGGTGGTTTTGCTAGACATGATTGAACCTACTAGCACAAGCGACTCGCTTATATGAGCTCACTTTCTTCTGCATCTTTCGCTTATTGTGAGATGGCTGTAGTTCGCAATGAATAACCTGAAACTAAGCGTGGTCACATCGATGTTTAGTATTTTCTGATATCTTCTGGTGAGTTTTGATGAAAAGTTGTGTGTAACTTGTTTAGAAAAGTATTGATGAGTGAGACAGATTTATTTTCATATAGCGCCATGATACTTCCCAGGTAGACGGACCTGATAAAAGGGTTGATGTTGGGGGGGGGGGGTAGTAGGTCATTAGGCTAGCTCGCCTGCTGCGAAGATGTTCACATATGTTCGGATGTATTGCAGAAAGTGAGGCTTATCTACAAAGAATGCAGTCGACACTGTCAGAGCTAAATGCTCTAACATATTCAATATCCAGCGCAGCCTCAACAACTGCTGCGATGCTCATGAAGGAAAGCGTCACCGTGCCACATCACGTGCTGAAGCTGTCACCATCATCTTCTTTCCCCTCGTGGAAAAAACCCGTCCCCGATCACTACATTGATCCTGAAACGAAACTCATGTATCTGACACCTTTGGGGAGAAAGCAGGTTAGAAAAGGGATGCATTTATGAACCTATCATATGTTTGGGTTGGTAGCTTCAATTTGACGAATGAATGTATCACTGACATAAGGTAGGCATGTGTGATATATCGTATCAGGATGTAACAGATATGAGTATGTCAAGTATAATGGGTACGGCCTTGATGATAAATGATTGTGAATAGGGATTCTTTGGTGAAAAGTTCACCGCAGACCCACATCTCATGGAACCTGCGTGTACGACCGATGTGTGGATATGCTTGACTTAAATTAGACGCTCATTCGATCGAAACCTTTTCGGAAAAAGAGCTCCTTTAAAAACTGCAAAAAAAGGAAGGAAGAAATGGAGCGCACTGTTCTTTTATATACAGGGATAATTACCCTTCTCTAAAAATGCTTCCTCATGACGGAAACCCCTAGGAGCTTACTCGCTAAGAAACATCGATATCTGACGCATGGGCACGCAGCATTGGCGTACTCGAATGCAATATCCTGTAATAAATATAAATAATATATGCATAGATCAAATGGTTTTCATTGATGCAATGCCTCGAAAGCGTAGAACGCAGTTTCAAGTAATTGATGCTTACGTTTCGGTGGGGAGGCTATCGTCAGAACCAGCTGCCTCAGTCTTTGAGTGAGCTGCCTGATGGTCTTATGCATCGCAACGCAAGCACATTGTCTTGTGAAGCACCTATCATACGTCTTCGACGCATTACATCAGCCTTTGCTGTCTATCCCGTCTTCGGGATGCTACCGTTATATGCTAGAGCAGAATGTACAATTTGCAGTCAAGTTTAAAAATATAGTGGAAGATATACCCGTTAAATAAAAGCCTCGTCCTGACCACAACCCCTCTTTAGGGGATTATAAAAAATAAAAGCCATGGAGTTGTATTCGTGTGAACGTGGTATGTAGCGTTTGCACTTTGTTTTTTTCCTGAGTCCGGTAGTGCCTCGCTTGACAGATGCTGAAGAAATTTAAAATCGCCGAGAAGTTCAGGTTCGTCGTGGTACACACCGCTTCGATTTCTCGCAGTGTCTCGAGTCCGTACCGCCACTAGTTGCGCAACAGCGTTCCGACGAGGTCTGGTGGCTAGCAAAGATTCTTTATAAGTTGTCTTGCCTATTAAATCAAACATCAGTTTTTATGTGAGTGTGCTCTTTTCCTTTTTTATTTTTTTCTCGTTTACATTCATTGCATCTTTTTAGTTACATGATTGCTACATTATCGCAGGCTTCTCTCGCATTAAAAACGTGCTGTTTTTTAACTGCTTCAAGCAAGCTTTTGTAATATTTCGTTTTTTAGCCGAATTATCGGGTAAGGGAAAGAATACATCATTTTAGGCTTGCAGCCTGAAGAGATCGCCTTGCTAGCACCAGTTACTTTCATGTGGGAATGAATCTGCTCCCGAAAGCCTTGCTCGAGATAGGAGATGGGTCGTTATTTTTGCGCTGTGCTTTTGAGAACGATCTGATACTGCATGAGAAAGAAAACGCGGATATAAACGTATGATTCAGCGAGAAGATTATAACGCTGACTTGTTCAACACCTTTCTTTAATTCGTATAGCTGCTTTGGACTAATTTCTTTTCATAGACAGACTAGCTTTCCGTTGGTTATAATTTTTTATAAACTCGTGTCGTTTTTCAGTTGTAATTCAATTTTCAGTGTTGGCATATGATGAGCAAATAAAATTTGAAAGAATTTTCCAGGTATCTTTCACAGGTTTATTATGACTATTCGCTTGCTGGAGCAGTGGCAAGGAGACTGCTCGATCCGGAGTATCCACATTTAGTTGTGCCGGCGTTCACCAACACTGTTCACTTAATGAAGCCGGCCGTCAATCTTCGACGTTTCGCACAATACAGATACGTAACAGCGATATGTGTTCTCGTTCTGCTCCTTTTCTTTGTACCTTTGCGGTTCGCGTTTGCCGTTTTTTGTCCATGGATTGGTTTAGCCGCTTTATCATAGCTTCCTCTTTTAGTTCTCTCAGCTATTGTTTCTACTTGATTGATTATTTCTATGCCTTCACTTTTTCACTCGTTCGCTCATTTTCATTTCTTCGCTATTGCTTTATTCATTGAATGCGAACGTTGTGGGTCGCCGGACGATCTTGTTGATTTGTTGCCTTAGGATACGCTCCTGTTGTTGCTTTTTTTCGAATGCGGTGCCGTAGGTTTTATTGTGATGATCTCATTTCTTTTTCATTTCTGAGATTTGTAGTTGTTTATGAGGATATATCTGTAGGCATCCACTTCCTTAATTTATATTAGCAGAGAGTGAGGAGTATTCTCAGTTGCATCGTTTTTAGGTTCTATGAACTTCATGGACAAGATTGGAAGAGTGGAGGGGGAATATTAGGCATTTTTCAATATACGTTTTTCAGCTGGCTTAGAGTTTGAGCAATAACAACGGTGGGGTTTTGAATCGTCTGGCGCGGCTAGCGAAGTTCAGCGCCAGTTGCAAACGGTGTTGGCTTTCGAGGTCCGCCAGCGAAATTTTAAGAGGCCAACAGTAGTTTTTGGTTCTCTAGCTTGAAATGTGTCTTTTATATTCCCTTTGCGACATGCAAGTCTTTTTAACCTCTAACCGCGTCGTGTGAAGTTTGGTGATATACGATTTCTGGCCGACTTTATCATGTAATTTCATGTATGAGAAGTGTTTCCGCTTACCCTGTGCACTGTTCATAGGTCGTTTATTCCATTAAAGTTCATTATCGATGGCCTTTTTTCAAATGATTCCAATAAATGGATTGTTGCGGAAACGCGTGTAACGTTGTCGATTTCGGGAATGTCGTTAATTTCGTCGTTGTCGAGTAGCGAAAGCCCATCGCATATTTCGTTGTTTATAATTTAATCAGAGTTGTTATTTCTGCTGTTTAGATTGCGATCTTGTTTACCTACAGTTTTCACAAATATCGCTGTTTTCAATATGCTGTGAATTGGGTTTTCATCAGGGTGACTTATTGGGATCACTTGGGCTAAATCAAGTCTTATAGCTTGGTGTTTGTATCCGTAGGACGACAGAAAAGGCCCTCAGGTACAGCATTGATAGGGACGTATTGCTTTAGGGTTTTTTTTCCGTAAGAAATTTGGTTGAGGTAAACAAGTCTTGATTACCTCTAGGGAGGAGAGAACTTTTTGAGTTTTATGGGTAGTTGTGGCCGGCTGAAATATAGGGAATGTGTAATATAGCTGCCTAACAAATCTGGGTTTGGGATGTTGCCTAGCATAAAGAAAAGCCATGGGGAGGGGATTGTTGGATGTGTCAATGTTTCACTTAAAGGTAATGTGATCGTGGGTGCGTCGTTGATGCGACAGCAGTGTTTTCCACTTATAATAATAGTAGTCTTTATTTGTTCGAGCGTAAAAACGCTTGATGCTGGCGCATCTCCATTGCTGGATTTACACGCATTCTGCTTTCATCGAAGCCAATCAACATTGATAGGACACACCGCATAGAGGAATTGAACTTATGTATATGCAAATAGGTAAGGTTTCGGATTCGCGCGGAGCATTTGGAAAAGAATGTTTTGTGGAGTTCTAGAACGGACGTTTAAGCAGATGTTGAGAATGGGGCGTAGGCGAGAATGAAGGCTGATGCTTGGCGAAGCGAAGTATTCACCTTCATTATCTTTAGGGCCATCCGCTGCGCACCCATCCCTCCCTCTCTCCAGTTACACAAGCTCGGTGACTTTTGCCAAATTTGTCGCTCAGAAAACAGGTATGCCACTTTTTGTGGAAGCCAAAGGAGACTGTTTCGAAACTTCCTTTCTAAGACTAAGGAAAGCGGCATGTTAGTGGAGGGGGAGTGTCTCTTTATTGTCATGCGAATATATGCGCCTTAGTAAATTCATCGAAATGTTGCAGCCGTTCTTTTTCCAGGGTAAAATGTATTGTTTGCGAAGCTGGCAGCTGACGTTCGAAGTCCAGTCCAGTTGTGGCCACTAAGCGCAAATAGGATGTGAGCTTTTTTTTCAAAATTTGCATGGAGGAGTTGATCGGACGTTGTTATAAGCTAACGGCTATGCGAAAAAAAAGTATTTCTTGGGGTTCTCGTATATGTTGCATATGGCATATGTTCTTCACACAAATTCAACTGGCTTATTATTTAGTTTAGGTGATTTGAGCTTCAGTCATCTGGACTTTGGTTAGCGCCCACAGTCAGCTGTTTCATAGGGCTTCTTTTGAGCTTGGTGAAATTTACGTTTTGTCAAAGTGGAAATCGGAATTAGTATATGCAAAATTTTTCAAATGTGTGAAAGTGATATGTTGGTGACGCAGCCATGGTTAGCCCTCACCCTCATTGTTTTTGTATTCGGGAAAAGAAAAGTGCTAGAAAAAGTAGTAGGTAAGTAGAAAGTTAGACTGGAAGTGGTATTCGAAAACTGGAATTGGAGGGAATTTGCGGCGTTCAACTGATTTGCAAGACAACATTTTTGCATCGTTTTCTTTTAATTCGTTTATATCGTTTTAATTTATCTTGCTTTACAACTTTTTTTTGTTTTTTTAGTGGTCTAAAAATTAGGTTTTAGCTTTTTTTTAATCAATAAATAAGTGGTTTTTTATAATCGTTGAAATAGTTCGCTGATATTTTCCTCGCATACTTTATCCTTTTAAATGAATAGTAATGCCATTGAGAGCTGGGCTTTTCATCACGACCGATTTCTTTTAGGCTCTCTAGCATATCGCACCAAAAAGGCAGATATTTTAGACAGATGGGGTTAACACACAGTTGTCTTCGTTTTTCGGCTCATATCTAAAAATATGAGCAGAAATTCTAAGGCCAAACAAAAACGCGAACTGGAACTTCATCCTGAAAACCTGAGGTTTCACTGTTCATTTGGAAGTAGAGGATTGAACGCATTGTCAGTGGAAGGGTGCGACGCAGCCTTACATATAGGGCGCATGCGGGAGAGGCTTCATACTATACGTTTAAAGCGGTCTTTTTTGTTCTATTGCTAAAGAGGTACATGATGACGAGGAGCTTGCAGCTGTATGATGGTGCTTTGAGGATCGCTTAGAACATAAAAGGTTGAGAATGGGGCAGCTTCAGTCTTATCTTGAGAGGGAGATAACATTACAAATTGATCGCTAAGGTCTTTTCTTTTATTTTTCACTGAGGTCTCTGTTCCTTCTAGTAAATGGCGAAAAAATAGGGGTACAGGGGATTTGAAAGAAAAAGCACCTGAAATCCGGGGATTGCGAAAGCATAATCTCGGCGGAACTGCAGTAAATCCCCTCCATGACTCGGTCTGACTAAAGAATGTGGTCAGTCTATGATTTCGTGAATACCAGCTGGCGAGATTATTACCAATCAATCGATGTAATTGTAAAGTTCTGAGTATTGTCAACATTTTAAGATAGAGAAAATCAATGTTTAGAAATTTGGAAAAACAGTAGCATGCTCGCTTCATTTATTAAGCTGATGTTGTTTACGATAAAAGTTCAGATCGATCTGCGAACATTAATGTAGTTTAGATAAACCTTCACGATATCCGCTGCCGACTGGACGAAGGAAGCGATGGAAGGATGTTTAGATGTGGAGGATTTGGATTCGGTGAGAGCTGCACACGAGAGTGATAATGAGTGGAGGGTAAGGAGGATGTTCCTCGAACGCCACTGCGGTGATTACCAAAAGACGCGTCTCCTTTGTCTTTCACAAATCTTTATCAACATAACCTTCCTCGGTTGTAAGTGAGTGCCTTTTATTTTTCTATTTGCTCGCGGGTAGATGAAGAAAACGAACAGCGAATTGTATACGGCTGCCTAGAATTGTCTGCGTGAAGATAAAGAAAAGGGAGAATTCTGACGGTTGAAATCTGGTAAAAGAGAATTGATTCTTTTTGTCGTGAATATTTGAGTGGTAGTAGGCTAATTGAATTTGAACCTTTAATAAATTCGAATGGTATTGTTTATTTTTTCTACAGGCCATCTTTTCGAAACTTGTAAATATTTAAAGATTTTTTCATTCCATCTGTATTTTTTGAAGTCTCGATTCGAACAGACCACATTGTCTTGTGGTGATCTAAACGTGTGATATTGTGATCAGATGCATACGTATAGCGTCATATTATATCCATAATATTTCCTTCAGGGTGAAGTGAAGCTAAGTTTGAGCCTTTCAAGGAGAGGGCGAAGCTTTGCCTCAACTTTGTTATGCACTACCACTCCCCAGTTGGTGCATTTTAGTGACTCTGGGTGTGTTTTTATTAGACGATTATCCAAAGGATGGAATAATTTTTTCAATTACGTCTAGTGGCCTTTCCTATACCTCTTCCCATTTGCTTACATTATTTGTTTTGTTTGTTTTTCAGATATAGCGATGGATTAATGGCGAAGGTTCGTGAAATGGGTGCCGGCATTTGCGAGAAAGTCAATGTAATATTTGTTTTTCTTTGCTCTATCAAGAATCGATAGAATTGGTTCATTTTTCTCTAAGAACAGCAAAATCTTTTATTTTATGATGGGTGTTTCGTTGAATTCCTTTTGAAATTATTGCTTTTTATCAAAATTTTAGAGATAATTATTTAAAAGGATTATTTATCTTTATAACCACTCGTTTCGCACATTTATAAACATTTTATATAATATAGCATAGTTTAGTAGCTTATTAGTTCAAGACTTGGATGGTAATTATTTATGTTGATTGCTAAGGAGCAATTATGACCGCTATCATTGTTGTTGGCTTGTTTATGGAGTGCTTTGTGCTGCATCACATTCCAACCGTTCTCACGCTTTCTCTCCGATTTTTTGAATAGATCAGTCCATAAATTTGTTGGCAGGCGTATTGGTCAAGGACCTTTTCTAATGCTCATACGAAGAGAGTGCAAGGAGAGACGGAAAAGACAAGAATTTTCATCCATTATTGAAGAAATGAAGGATGTTTTAAAATTTTTCTTCGGAATTTTCAAAACTTATCATAACCATCCGATGCGCTAAAACGCTCAGTTCTGCTTGTTTTGTTTCTTCGAAATCTTTTTTTTTTCATTGCAAGATATGGTCATTTTATGATCTAACTTCACCTACTGTCTTTTCCTCCACCAGGATATCCTCATTGTTAGGCTATATCTTGCTGTTATTTCTCTTAACCTGTTTATACATCTGTTAGATTTTTGCGTAGCTGTTTTCTGGACTCGTGTGATGCTGGTTTTGCCTCATCGAAAGCACTGGATTGTGACCAGCTTCAGTGCAAAGTGATAGTATAATTTTTTAAGGACCATCGAAAGAATTTCGACAATGGATATACGAAGGGTTCAGCTGGAAAGAGAGACACAGTGGGCCCACCCAATAAAGTGCCAAAAAGAGCTGCCGAGACATCGGAAAGCATCAAAGCGAGAGTAGGCATTCCACTTTGTTATGATTTTTTTCTCCAAAAGTTTGCTGCTGTAGAAATCTGAACGAATTTCGAGGAGTGATTTTGTTTGAGAAGCAGTTGATCAAAGAAACAGATGCTCATTACGATCTTCCAGAAATCTTATCACTTGTAAATGTTTGAGTTTTATAGGCTTATCATGCTGAAGCGCTCTTTCTGGGTTTGGCTGGAAAATACTTTCTGATTAGCGCGGTGTTCTAACATAATTGAAAGTTATTCATTGAACAACATTCGTCGTAGAAGTGAACGTTATGCATTGTAGAGGGAGTATTTGAGTCATTAGCTATATAATGAGATATAATATGAAGTGTTCTTTTGGATGTTATATAAATTAAGTTAGTAATACATGCTATATATCAAAGACGTCTTTCTTCGAGCGTTTTTTTCAATACCTCAGTCATTTCATTTTCAATAAACAGTGCTTGATCAAGTATGAAATTGCAAATTCTTGTGAGTAAGACTGATATTCATTTCTCTTCAGATTGCTATTTTGTTACAGGATTTCATGCTTTTGAAAGCTGAAACGAGCCTGATGGAGAATCGTGTTGACGCATTGCAGTCATTAAATAGGGCCGCGTCACGTGTCAAAGTGGCATGGGAATTAAAGGAGGTGAGCGCTAACGGAGAGATTGCGTTGAGTGTCGACGATGTCGTCATATTGAAATCCGTGTTCCCTGGGGGGAAGACCCCAGCTGTAAAGCAGTATGCAGCTGCAGCCACTCTTGCAGCGATCTCAAGTGTAAGTCATTCGTTTCATTTACCTGCTTTTTTAATGTATTCACTTCAAATGTTTTTTTTCATTCATCTCTTTTCTCAGCTTATTGTCCGTTTTCTTTGAGAACAGCTATTTTTAGTTTATTATAGAGTAAACACACCGCATAATATTCTCTTCTTATTGGAGATTGTTGTAAGGCAGATGACATTTCATTAATTAAAGGCCAATAGCTTGTAGGTAATCAAGCGAATTTTTTAAGGACAACGTCGAGATTCGAAATGTATCTGGCAACCTGGAATTATGGCGCGGTAATGTTGGTCCAAGGGAATGCTACAGTGATTACATCACTGCGAAATTACATAAGGCTGCTGCTTTATTACCAAAAGGTGGCAGTGCATATGCGAGACTTGAAAAAGCACTTCAATCGGTAAACATCCCTCTACAGTTTATCGCTGAACAGGGCACTGGGTACGTTCATTCATCACTTTTAAGACCTAAGGTTTTCTATTAGCGTCATGGGACTTGTTGGACGTCATACTACGAAGCGATTTTCCGGGTTGCTTGATAGGTGATCGACATTTTTTAAAACTACTCATATTCACGAGGGCATCATAATAGTATCGCAGAAGTGTTTTTTTTAACACGAATTGGAATTTGAACGACTAGGGTTTGCGGATTTCTGGTTGTCTCAAAATTATAGAACGTGGATCCCATGCGTAACGTTGCAGCAATCTGCTTTTCAGCTGCACTATGCCAAATCTTTTCGTAGTTTGTGAAGGTTTTGTCGAAGATATTTTTTTGGTAACTGAAAATGGGAAGATTGGTTTGGGGGGAGGGGGCGGGGGGAGGGCAGTGATGTGAGCGATGCAACCGCTTTGTTAGAAGGGAAAATTCTGACTTTTTTCTCTTGTTGAATAAAGAATGAAAATTTTTTGTGATTTTGATTTTATTTTTATATCTGTTGTTTACTTTTCATCACAAAATTTTTCTATTTTTTGTTGGGGTGGTGGGGGAAGTGGGGGGATATGGTCGCACATATATACCTCTGTGCCAGTGGAAACTAACTTAGTAGTAGAGAATGACTTGATTATTGTCAGCACTATCTTGTATACATTGCTCTTTCTTACTGAGAACATATGCGTCTCTATTCGCCTCTGATTTCATGTAGCGATTTCGCACCCAGTTTGAGAATGCATAATAGATGCCTAGGGGGTGGTTGGTTGAAACGGCCTCTGGAATGTGTTTGAGGTTAAAATAGTCTTGATCGAATGTGTTTTTCAAGCAATGAAAAATTGCATGTGCTGTCGAATGGAGGCCTCAGGGACTATAAAGTACATTTTGCAAGAGAGGTTTATCAAAACTGCAAATTCTTTTTCGAACTAATGAAATAACAGTGACTTTCTGAAGTAACAAATGGAAGGGGAAGAGAAACGAAGAATTGAGATTCTATATGATTTCATGTTTATGGCTATTAAGCTATTTGCTGTTTTCAGCTGGGAGGAGCGAATAGCACTCCAGGTGTTGAACGTTGAGTTGGCGAGTGCTGTTCTGAGAAAGAGCGAATGCGCAAAAGGAAGAGAGCTGCAACGAAAGGAGGAGCTGGCAGCATCCGTCATTTCCTCGATCTGCTCCCCTCTATTGAAGCTCGTTGCGAGCGATAAAGGATTGACGATCGCTAACTGATTCCTTGCGTCGTGCGGCCATATACGCTCCTTGTAATTTTTTTCAGCTCCTTGTGAATTGACAAAGAATCTGAGGAGCTTTCTTCAAAGAGCGGGAGGAAGTATATGGATTGATGTCGGTCTTTTCACTTGAACTTCAAGAGGTGCAGTTCTTTGAATGCAGCGTTCAGTGAAAGATCATTTTAATGCAGGGACTTTATTTTTCAAATGTGCTTTGATTTTGATTTGCAGTTACTGTTTCTTTTCAGGTTTTTTATTATAATCTGTCTGAAATGCTTTGAAACGTTTACTGTACGTCTCAAACCTATTTCCCTCACTGAGAATATAAACCATTTGCGCATGGATTCGCTTAGTCGGTTCCCTATTTATCGAAACATTGTTGCTGGGATAATATCTGAATATTGATCAGCGCCAACTTTGATCACTCATTTGGAGTCTTTTTTGAGCAAAGAGTTCAAACAAGCGTTTCAATATTGCTATTTACCTATCGTTCCGAATATTCCACTCAAAGCAATTGCATGTGATAATTTCGAAAGCACGTAGCATGCACCGTATAGTCTGGCAGAAAAGCAGCCATGTTGCGCAGTACTTTAACACCGTTTGAAGCGTACCAACTGTGAAATGGCCAAACTTTGCACAACAAAGTTGATTCTTGCAGTGGTATGTTATTCGCTTAATAGTTTTTCTGCTTAGCTTTGCCTTGTTAATGATACTTCCCAAACGTTTAGAAATTTTGCACGCGAGGAGGAAGGAGTAGAAATTTTAAATTAATATGACAGGCTGAGAGTATGTATTAAATGGGAATGGTTGCGGAGATGAGATGGAAATAAGCGCTTGTTAATGCTTTTTGTACGATTTCCGCTGAAAAGAGCGAAAGGGGAGAATTCGAGGAAGGAATGTTTTGATTCGTCTTTCTGCCGTTGGATCGAACGTGGCTTCCATCGCTAGTTTCTGATTCGTAAGCCTTTATATCGGACTTTCAATATGGACTTCATTCGGTCGCTTTTTGATGTGTTGAAATAGAAACTCTTCTGCGTTGTTAAAATTTCTATATTCTCTAGTGCTGTCAACTTTTGGAAATTGTTTTTTTGTACTGTGAATGCTATGAATTTAAATGCTACTATTTTAATAAATACATGGAACCTGTTGTTTAATAAGTCGCACAGGGAACATTTGATACTGCTTACTGATTTCAGTATCGTATTTTAGTTGTTGTAGATTGCATATGTTTTGGCTGTAGTTGTTGCAGAAACGTTGTGAATCTCTTTGAGATCACTCACTGATGCTCAAATTTGGGTTTACTAACGCTTAGCGCAAATTAGCAAGGCGACGAAGAGAAGCGGAGTCGACAGATGCTGGAACGATGAGTTCTTTTCTCTTCTCGACATTTTCTACTCGAGTCCGCCATTGCCACGATTTATTATTCAGATTGATTTATTTTAGCCTCAAAACATTGCGTTTGTTTTTTCGGGTCATCATCGTCATCACAGCTTTGTATTTCCAGCACGTCAAGCATTTCAGACATCCCATTAGAACAATGCCTTTTATTTATGAGCCTTCGACATGTAAGTTGGTGGAACTCCTAATTTAGCACCGTACTCCAAGCATGTACAGCGAGCTTGTTCGCCTACATCATTTTTAAAAGTTTCATGCACCCGTCGAGCGCTTCCGAAATGCTTATGTGATTCCTCTCAGCCTTTCTGTACTGTTTGGTCATTGTGGCTCAAGACTGGTTGAGTCTTCTATAAATTCGTTCTGTCGCGTCACCTGTGCAGACCGTCCCCAAATTGTCCGCAATAATTTTTTTGAAGAAAAAATTTTTGAGAAATCCGCAGTCAAATGAACTATTTCTGTACGACTTTCGTGGCCTGTGTATGGGCGAAGACATAAAACTGCGTTTTCATGGCCAAGGCATGAATTTACTCTTAAGTTTTTGATAGCTATTAGAAATAGAATATTCAGGTGTACTGGAGGCTTCGGTGCTTGAGAGTAGTCGGGAGGTAGGTTTGGAGACTTGAGTCACACACTGACGCTCCACCCTCCTGGACTTCCGGAAACTGAACGCGTTGAGTGTGTCTGACTCTGTATTTCAGTACGCACTAACACCGCCAATAATAGCGCCAATAAATTTAGTACTTGCAGATGCAAGTTTTTACGTTCAGCCAATTATCCTGCACACGAGGTAAATCGTACCCCTGCCGTATAGGTGATTTTGAACCTCTAGCAAAGTTAACAAATGACCCACAATATCTCTGTGATTGACCGCAAAAAAAAAAACAGCAGAATTAAGGCATTGTGGATGCACTGCGCGTTTAAATATATGGATCTGCGTTGAACATTGCAACTAATCGTGTTAATATATACGGATCAGACGAGATCGAAATTTCGAAGTGTGTTTTGCACTGCCTACCGTCTCGGTATATATGACCTCTTGCAGCCCTTTAGGGGTGCATAAATGTAGTGGTAAATATTTTGGCAGCTAAAAGAGCCCTATTACTCAAGATGTCCGTGATGTCCCAGCCAACTTATGTGGTATGCTGGACCATAGTAAAATAGCCTACCAAATCCCAAAAATTATTGCATCTCTCATGTCTGGAACGTTCTCGCTTCCTCGATATTTCTTAGGAGAAGTGGCAGCTTCAACTGAAGTTAAATTCTTCGGTTGCATGATGTGATCAACGCGAAACTACCATTCGTATTGAGTGAGAGCTGTTAAATAATCGAATATATTTTGATCTATATCACGCGACCAATTATTGGCACCGATACAAAACACCACAGTGAAGTACTCTTGAAAAAACCATAATGCTTTTGAATCATTGAAGTGTTTAGCAGTAAATTATTTTTATTTTTCTTTCAATAAGAATCGTTAAGATCTAAATGAGAAGCTGCATAATTTAGTTGTATAATAAGCTGCATAATTCAATAGGAATCGTTAAAATCCCAAGAAAAACCCTTGCAGCCCCATAATTTAGAACTGCATAATTTAGTTCAATCGACGAGGCGGCAGGTCGTTCAAAGACTTGAGATGCCACGAAAAGCGACATCAATTGAATAAAATACACAACATTTTAGTGGTAATTTTAACACTCCTTAGTGACTGATATATTCATATCAATGCTACTGCATGCCATCAGACAGCAAGAAAATCGCACAAGCACGTTTTGCTATTGTTGCATTACGTAGATTAAATAAAGGACTTTATCGGTAACCGATACAAAATATTCATATAGAGCACCCGCCTGTGCGGAGAACACAGTACGTAGGGGACAGGAATTATACGCAAGGGTAATGCTTACGCAATACTTCAACCTCATTTCATCGAGACAATCCGTGTAAACCTCTTTTCCTTCTCTTCCCTCCATCCTCTCAATATCTTTACGTTTAAGATACAATTTAGAAATAAGGAGTCGTGTGAAGTGACTGAATAAGCTGTCGAACAAGGTTCCCTATTACAAAATGATGTGCATACTTGCAAATGAAACAAATTCAATAGAACTCGAATCATATTTCACAATAAATACAACAAATTACTGACTCAATCACACAATTACAATAACTATTTCCACAAACGATAACACCGCAAAATCAACTGCAAGCTGTACTAGGAATGGCTTTTGGCCCCTCCCCTGTCTTCGCAGAAGAAATGCTATGCAACAAGTGGTCTGAATTTCACTCAGTTCGATTTCAAAGTCGAAAATGAACCGTAAAGATGTGACCAGTGTGTTACTTAGATCATAATCAGTTCGGGTGCCGAATCTTTTCAACGATTTCTTTCTGAAGTTATCTCCTCTGCTACATTTCCTCCCAAAAGGTTAAGAACTATTATGAATCAACATCAAACCGAACTATTTTAACCTGACTTCAGATGAGTTCAAAAATAGTCAGTGAGAGTAAACAGAAAAACCCAGCAAGCACACGAACTTCACTAATAACACAGAGCAAAGAAATTCACAACAGAAAACTCCTTCTCCCTTGTTATATGTTCCCTTATGAAAATTCACAACTCGATGACGAGTTCCTTTCAGAAAATTGGAAACTTTTAAGTTACAGGCCTTATCGTTAAATCTTACGGCATCGGAACAAAAAGCTGCCATCAACGGTGTGATTTCTATTGGCGGAAAGCAGATATATATTTATCAATTTGAATGCTCCCACAACAAGCAAAGATGAGGGAACCAAGCAAACTTGTTCATCAAAGCAATAAAAAAAGCTAAAAATTTGGCATTTTATGCACCCATCGAAAAATAAGCTTGTCTGACTCTGTCTAAGAAGACTTAAAATTGTTCACAAGCAACGATCATGTCATTGAGCTAATTTACGCATTGAATTGCTCATAAATTTCGATGCGCCTAAGGCTTAGAGTTAGAGATGTAAAGAAATTGCGATGCCTAGAACACGGCGAAGAAAGAGATTCATTACTATGACAAGCATGTTATCACATCGATACCCCCCCTTCCCCCACCCCACCCCCCCCCCCGCTCCCGTTCTTCCACTCCACTCTTTCTTCAATTGTAAATATCACTTGCTATCTACGCAAATGCCCAAATTCTCCGCACATAAGTGGTATAAAGTGTTCGTCCAAATATGGCAGTTTTCGGTTGTGCTGAATCCGAAACATCAGAGAAGGAAGAAAATGAATCTTGCCCATATTTCAAAAGCTTGTTTCAATTTTGAAATAGACGCAAAGGACTTTCACGAAAAATAGCACATCGGCACCAACACGAAGAAAACCCATCAATCCGTCACTTAGTTAATCTCGCAGTATACAGACCAGAAAGATACTATAAATGAATTTTACCAGTGGAATTATGTGGGCAACAATTATCGAAGAAATATGTATTGCAACGTCATACTACAATGCTCAAAATGTATGAGTAGGAAATGATTAAAATCGCTCGCTTTGGTGAAGTAGTCCTTTTATATCTTTCCTGAATCAGGTGTGAAGGAAGACCAAGAATGTTTCCACATCACCTAGAGCAGTATGGGGATAGCGTAGAATAAAGTGTTTTAGCACGATCTGAATTCCACTCAAATCCCTTATGGTTATTGTAAGCTTGACTTATTTATCCATGAGGTAAGTATAAGTAAAAGGAAACAAGACGAGGCGTAATTTTGTGCTTGCGAAGCCATAAAAAATGCTGCTTGGCGATCGACGCCAGCTGCTATTGACGTGATGTAGACATAAACGGTGATGATCTGCTCTTTGTCGCCACAGGCGACTTCAGGAAAATGAGGTGACTCCGAATCCTACAAGGAACAAATTCGCAAAAATAAGCTCCTTCACTCGGACCTCCGAAAAAAGAGGTCGACTTGCTAACCCCGACTCATAAAAAAGGACAACCCTCCTGACTCCGACTGTTCTAGCAAAGATTCAGCTTTCGAGTCGATCACAAGGTGACTTCTTTCTGACTTTGCTTGCGCCATTTCACCGCACTAACTGCTACGGACGCCATTCACTAGAAAACACAGAAAGAGATGTTATACGACATTCTCGACGCACGAAGAAATGCGCCATCTTCACCACAACAGCCCTAGTTTACAACTTTCTGCACAGCTGGTGAAAATTAGAAGTCCTCTTATTCGAAGTCCTTGCTAATCTACGACGCATTCTCCGAATTCATATTTTTTGCTAAAAAATGCAAAAATGATTTACTCATTCGCTATGCACAAAACTTGCTCAAACTTTCACAGCATTTCCGGAAAGGCGAACAATAGCGGAAAAGAAACCAAAGATACGATGTCGCTGGAAAAGCTGAACCTGAAGGGGAAAAGTTGGAACCCAAAAGTCATTATTATCTCAGTTCCAGATGGACCAAAAATAGTTGATTGCAACATGTGATGTTAAACATATCTTCACAGAAGTACATGCTCTAGCCGGAGTATATTATGCTTTTTAATTTTACTGTCGCATGAATTGTACTATAAGAGACCAGAGGCACAAAGAAGTTTGTCCGAGACCCTATTGAAAAAAAAACGGTAGTCAAAACCACGAATTGAAACAGGAAATTGCTTTGGATCATTTTAGGTGTTTCACGCTCAGTCAAAATGAATGGTTACAGTTCTTGTCTACCAGTATCATTTTCAGTACGAGAGAAGACGGTCTGCGCTCTTAGCTGTCAGTGTGCATAATCGGAAGAAATCAAGTAGAGTTGTTTGGAGTGGGTGATTTCAATATCGGGGAAGGGAAGCTTAAACAATCATACGTGGGTGTGTGTATATGTGCGCATGCAGTTGCACTAAGTAATGCATCAGCAACAGTAAACAGTATTTGTCGAATTTTACTAATGCTGCCCACTAGTATTACCAGTTAGTAGTCGTGGCGATACACTTGCTAAGTACTTGCTGTTACTGCTTTCCAGTGCTACTAATATTACTTGGCAGATACGTGCTACTAATAATTAACAGTTGAGCTATGAACACTAGTACTACTAACTTGTGACAGTATTACATCCACTAGTATTAGTCAATATTAGCAGCAATAGCAATATTACCGCTGATGCAGTTCCTGATATTAATAAATATCGCTATTAGTACTACACCACTAGTCGCTTGCTTAAATAATCGTGGGTCACCGACAGAAGAGATGCCTTCGATTGAGGAGTTTAGTAGAGAAGTCACCGCGCTTCCCATCTAAGGGGGTTCCTTAGGAAACTGTTCGGATCTATGCGTTGAAGACATTCGAACCAACGTACTTCTTGGATTCTTGTTTTTGATGCCGCATAAAAAAAGTCAAGGAGTCAGGACAGTGAGAATCCTCAAAGTGAAGATTCTTAACTTCAATTATGGGAAAAAAGGAGCCGGCCCTAAGTAATCCTGGTTCCAAAAAAAACAACAGTCGACTCCTGGACTCCGGCTTCTCCTACAGCGAGCAGCCTATCTCTGGATTCAACTCTGGAATCGGTTGAGGAGTCAAGTTCTTGGAATTAATTCCCGAAGCCGCCCATCGCTGCTTGTCATCCTCCGTTACACGTCAGCAGATCTTAAGCGGACATATGAAATGGCCGGTTTCCAATGAAATCGATAAAATACAGAACGAAATATACGAGATAATCATGATGATACCGAACAGCTTATTCATCTCCCATCGTGAAACTGCGATTGCGGCCACCAACACGATCAGCATAATGAATAGCATTCCCACACTGCACACCAAACCATTACTGAAACAATGAACGTCAATATGCAATTTAGATTTATGCTTTTTATTAATCGCTGAAGATTCTAAATTTGGCACAGTGATCGAATTCAGTGCAACAAAAGACATCTTTTTGAGTAAAACTTCAGGGGAAATCGGTGTGGGGCACTAACTCCAATTAGCTTTGAAATGTTCAATATTTTCATCTCGCAGCAATTATTTTTACCCCACTAAATTCGAATAAAAGAAGCAAATTATAAAATTCATAATAGTAAAACAAGGTACGGGAAAAGAAGCTAAGCTTATTATCAAATAATGCAAAATAACGAACTAAATAGAGGTGAACATTGCAGCTTTTATAGAGAAACAATGAAGCACTAACAAAAAAGTGAACTCTATACACAAGTAAACAGTGCAGCAATTGTACAGGACAAGAAATTACCAAAAAAAAAAAACGAAGAAAGAGCGAAAGAATTTTAAACGGTGCCTATGCGCATGAAGATGAAGAATAAATCATTAGTGTGGAAGCTATGCAATGGCTATTTTTTCAAATCAAGAGCCAATATCGCCTTCCGCTCACATATAATATTTATACACTTCTCCAAATCCAGTCAGTCAGCAACAATACTTCAGCACCCATTTAGTTCCAACAACTGCGAAAATGCATCAGATACATCAACATGATTGGCATTTTTTGCAGTTCCGCTCATCGGGTCAACCGATTCCATATAACGCCAACAAATAATGAAATATATGCAGCAACAATTCGTGCACTTAGTGATCTACTGCGACAACGACCTGGTTACAGAGTTCCACTACATTTTCAAGGACAACTTTTAGCATTTCAGAAAACATTCGTCAGCAATTCCTGATTTGGAACTATGGCACGGACAGACACACACAGATCAACGTGCAAACACACGGACATGACATGCTTCAAATGGACCTTATTAATGCAAATTTGCAAATGCGTAAAAAGAAGCATGCCAGGAGGATGCAGCACGATGTGTACATTTGTATGTTTTTCCCCTTACGAACCGGTTCCACAAATTACCAACTAAAACACGCAACATACATAATATTGCTTTGATACTTTAATCTACTCAAGTTCGTAGTTAAAGAGTTTACAAAATAATCGTTTTTCCAAAAATTGGCTCTGAGTATAGCACAATTCCATTAATTTCTCTTCAATGGTTCGCGAGTTGAAACTACAGGACGGATGAGGCAAATTAGCTAAAGTGCGTAAAAAAGGGAAACTCGACAGCGAGGTTGGCATGATACCCACTTTTTGCAATCGATCAATCAGATCTAGCCGCTGAAAAAAATGCTCGAAAGCAATATTGGTGCGTCTAAAAACTCGTTTTCCGGAAGGGCTAGTTTGTGCAAATTTACATCCAAAAGTTCTTCCTTTGCCTGTGCTCAGCTACTTCCAGTTTTGTTCTTTTCTCTGCCACTTATTCGGTGAAGCGTATAATCATTGAATTCACCGGCGGCTCGAAGCCGCTGAAACCGTTGTGTTCTAAGCACTGCTGAGGACATTATACTTAGTAAAATTAGAGCTTCCGAATGATCCTCGGGTAGTCGTCTCAAGGCCCTTTCCAGATACCACTAGCTCGGGTACTTGGAGTTAAGATCCTACCGGAAACAAGCGCAATTTTTTGGATGACTGTACGTTAGAGGGGTAGCAAGTGACAATACCGCTAGGTGGGGCAATTGCAGGATGTGGAAGTGGTTTAGCAGGAAATGGAACAAAAAGAATGCGAGTGGGAGTAGGGCGCAACTCAAGTGAAGAGTCCAATGAACTTGACCAGTTGCCAAAAAATACACGAAAAACGTTCATATTTTTAATGATCTAAGCGCCCAAACAAATCTTTTAAAGAAGAACCGTTCTTGTGAAAAAAAAGGTGTAAAATGAAAGCCCTATTGATGTAAAATGCCTGTAAGTTTTTTAGCACCGCCCATAATTCAATTATAGTATTGACGAATTGACATAAAGTGTGGTTAGGTGCCCCATGATGCACGTTATACCTACCACTTTAGTAGTTTCCGAGATCAGTCCATTAGAAAGGCAGACACGCACACGCATAAATACGCATAGACACGACGAAGCAACAGCGTAATTTCGTGAAGCAAAGTTACAAAAGCGCTCTAATCCAATAGATAAATGTGCTTAATGCGTTCTTTAAGCTGGAATTCAACTAAGCAAATTCCAAGCCGAACATTAAATCCATGGCTCACCTGGAAACAGAAACATATTCAGGAATAATACCATTGTTTCGGATTGGTTCAACAATGAAGTATAATAACCATGGAATAGGCAGTCTGAAAAAAAACAGCAACCTCAAGCAGCCGTTACACTTTCGGTGTCTCTTGTGCTAATACTTGTCTTAAAACAGTAGTGTTTATTCTGCGAAGGCATTGAGCATTTCTAATGGGATTCAACACCTTCAGTAAAACAAAAAGGAAAAAGCTCTGTGCAATATAAATGCTCTCGACCTAACTAATGACCTAAACAATGCTAAGACTCAATAAAGTCATGAGACGGGATAGTTGAAAAGGAAAAGAAGTGAAGGAAGCACACTTACGAATTCACTAATCAGCGTAGAAGACCTTCGCAAGTTTCACTCTGTTCGTCGCACTTTCAAATGAATAAAACAAAATGAAAGAAAAGCGAACTGACCCAACACAAACGTCGAAGATGTTACTGCCGACCGAGCTCGATACTGCCATATCACCGAGACCCTTGCGAGCGACAATCACGCTGTTCGAAACAACTGATTCTCATTCATTCTTGTTGGGCATTCAAAACAACTTAAGGCGATTCACTAATTCTCTGGTTATGCCTAATCTAAATTTTGAGCGGTTCGTGTTCAGTGCAATGCGGATGAATGAACAATGTTAAGAACACAATAACTTGGAAATGATAGTATGTTGTATGTCATTTGGCTAAAAGCACAGAAAGTTGAAGGTTGTGAGTTCGAGCCTCATTCATTTAAACATTTAAACATTTTCATTTTTATAGGCTATAAAAGCAGCAATCTGAAAGTAAAGTGGTAAAGCAACCCTTATTCTTTATTCACCTTCTTTATTCACGACTCATACTTGCATCATTTTTCAATCAAGCGCTATCATTTTTGCTCACCGCTATAGCGTACGATCTCCAACAAAACCACTCCCTTCCCTTCTCCGGAGTTGCAAATCCTGCAGAATGTTCAGGAAGGGATTTATCGAGACGAGGTAGAATACTCAGACAAAGATGTATCGAGACAAGAATCACTTTGTTCCGGAAATATCGGAAAGGCGTACAACACTTTATTGTGTTCCAGGCGTATGGGAGCGATCCATTTTTTGCAGTTGCCCCCTCAAAAACAATCACAAGGAAGTTTAGTTTATGGCAAACAAATACAGGAAAATTGACATCGACTTCGACGCGAATGTTGAGGAAAAACGCCGATGCGAAATTTGAACGATTAACGAGCTCATATAGGATGCACATCTGCATCTTAACATCTAAAAACTTTCTTTCTATGTTTTGTATTTTTGTTGAAAAAAAAATCCCAACGATTTGTCAAGCGATAAACTCAACCACCAAGAATTTCTAACTTATGGCTGGCTTGGTAAGTTGCGAGTCATTTAAAATATCAACAGTAAATGAAACATTTCAATACGCAACAACTTCGAATTAATTTTATAGTACTTCAGCGAACGCAAAATCTTGCAATTCACCAAAATACAACCGCAATCGACTCTAGCATTTAGAGAAAATAACAGCCAATTTTACTTCCCCTAATAATTAGGTAAGAATTATTTTTGTTTGAAGATCTCAAATGTTTTTTTTTTTTTTTTTGATCTGAAGTCTGATCTGAACGATGGGATTAAGCAGCAAGAGTAGCTCGAAAATGAGCTGGAAAGTTGGTGCGTTTTGACACTTCCATTCACATGTGAATTCAAGAATGCACTGTGATGACATTCATAAGCACTGAGTTGTGCCATACGCGCATTTTGGAAGATTGTTATTATCGGCAAAAATATCGAGCTGAAAAAGGGCTTTGTTAGGAAGATGCGATCTAAAAAAACCTTGTTATTAAATCCGGAATACTCGTGCCAGCTGCCAAAATCGTCAGCCCAATGATCTGAAATACAGACAATAATGCAGTGAAGTTTTTCATTTTGCTGCATTTGCATCCTCTCAAAATGTATGACACATGAAAGTGACTTCATGCTGATATCTTTATAAGACGATTCTGCGTCAAATTACGCTAAATTTTTTGGTCGATATTCCTTCCCGAATGAAATCCACATCTCAGCACAGCAGTACTTTTAAGTTGTTTTAACAAACGTTACATTCAAGTAACGCCGAAAATCGATGAAAAAAATTTAGCGACCTAAAAGGTCTCCATGAATTTTGCGCATGTGTGCGATAATCACCCATTCTAGGAAAATTCACCTGTTTGTCTGTCTCGTACAACCAATTAGCCAAACTTTTTTGTTCTCAGAATTTACCGTTTTCAACGAGTGCAAAACAAATTTCAATATGTTCTGGAAACGCATTGATTCGAATTCCTCGAAGGGTCACAAAAAACTTCGTTTCTTGGCCAATGCTTGTGCTTTTCGATACTGCACATTATTTTTACAAGCTACGTGAAATCAAGTGGAAGTGTCAGTTGAAGGATTTACGAATGGAAATTCGACACTTTAATAGGAAATCTGGACGCAATTTCGTGATGCGCTCAAGTTTAACGAAAAGGTCACATGATGGCTTTTCTTCGAAGATTTTCTCAGATAGAAAACGTTAGATAAAGTGACACAGAAAGGGAGAAAGAGAGAGAGAGAGAAATACCCTCTGATATCTTAGTGCATTACATCGTTTGTCATATTGGTAAGCTTTGCTTTAGATTTCATTTTCCCTTAACTTTTGAACTGAAACGAGCAGAACTGAAAAAAAAAACAGATCACATTCGCTCCCAGAGGCGCATTCAATTCGCCCCATGTTGAACACATAAATATTTGTGTCGGTGATTTCTGCACTAGATTCTTTAGTTAGTTCGAACATATTAGCCAATACAACTCTCAATACAAATATCTAACACCTATTTTATTATAGTGAGAGTCCATAATGATCGTTTGAACTAAAATTTTAAGCAGAGTATATGCATATTAACTTCATTTCATTCAATTTTCCAAGATTCTTTGAAAAACCAATAAATGAAACGTTTTTTAGTGGGGGAAAGCCTCGAGCGGAGACTCGAGTGTAAAACTTTCATAAAAAACGACTCGACTAAACCGCAAATTCATAAAATGGTTCGAAGGAAATCAAATTATAAAACTAAAATAATTACTTCAGTTGGAATAGCAGCCGTCTCACCGATCGTATTCGCCATCCAAACCATGATATACGAATAGAATGCTATCCAAAGAATGGAACCAATGAACGTTAGTGGAAACCACTTTCTCGACCCCTAAATATATCGATATAACGAACGAATATAGAGGAAACAATAATGTTAGTAAATTAACATCCCTATTTCATCGATTCTCTCATCTTAAGAGGCTGTCTTCTTCCCATTCTCCCCTCAGCTCTCCTTTACTCCGTCTACTTGTCGCCACTTCCTTCCCTTCAATGCCCCTAAGCCGAGCGAGAATGTCACATGATTCCTCTTTTTTGAGTCATACGAAGGTTTTAAACATCATACGATTATATTGGATCGAATGAGCCAAAACTTTCTTTTGCTCATAATTATCGAAATAAGCTGCACTTCTCTCAATGGCAATGATAGATTCACTTTGTTGGTCGCTTTATCTATCATACTTGCGTAGCCACATTAGAAGCCATAAAGATATTAGCAAATGTTCAGAGTCTACCTCAATTCTTAGCAATCTAGAAATCTGAGACAGATTAATTAAACACTTATTGCAATAGCTTTCATGGGTAAAAATCGGTGCACACAATGCAATAAAAATATGTGCAATCGTAAACTAATCATGCTCTCGTTATCCGCACCTGGAATCACATTCGTTCAATGATTGTTTTTATGTTTGTCGAATCTCAAAATATTGAAGGATGAAGCAAATTACTCTTGATATATTACTGATTAATAAATTGCTTCTCTCTGAGTTACGGTACACCTTGGTGAAGATCCTTTACAAGCTTCTCATCTCCTTTGTACATTCAAAAATTTTAACTTTAGTTTCCACTCCAAGAACATTTCATGGCGTTCTCAACGCAGCAATATTCTTTAAGCACTTCTTGTTTAAAATATTTCAATGCAGTTGCTACATGTTTTAACTGCTAAAAAGTCATGCATCTTTTTATCTCCTACTCATCACGTGTAACTTCGTCGTATTAGCTGTGAAACTGTTTTCACTTAAGAAATATCACAAGTGCTTTTGAAGTGGGATTTAAACATTTTAAAGGTATTTGTTTATGTATTTTTCTAAGTGTGCTCTGTGAAGATGCTTTATTTTTCTTATAAAGTCTAATTCGGAGGCCATAAAATTCTTGTCTCTTTCTTCCTTGTTCTCCTCATCCTCCAGATAGTCAAATGCTTGTTTATGAGAATGACCCTCCAATCGAACGCTGAATGAGATCGCGAGCGCTGCCAACCCCCCCCCCCCCCCTCACTAAATCAGTGACTGCAAAAAGCTGCACTTCACTAAAGATGGAGACTGCAGAGATTAAGATAAGTAAATATTTGGACCTGATTTCGAACATCGGGAAGAGTGACCCAAAGAGGAAAGAGGATTGGCGAAAGTACTAGAAAAACGATTTGTCGGTGCCATTCTTCGGGCCAAGTCATATCCAGCGGTTTTTCTTCTTCTTCGTCCAGCATTGACTTCTGAATCCAAACAAATATAGAAGCAAACCGAAAAAATATCATGCTTCTCGCTTATAGGCTCCTCCTTTCTACAAGCTCCTCTCGAACATACGTCTGTTCGGGGAAGGTGCAAATGTCAAAACACCCCACGAATAAATCATCATCTAGAAATTTGGGAACGGCTTAAAGGGACGGGGACGGGAATTTTTCCTGGAATTCGCTTGTTCTGAAGTTTATGGGTGGCGTAAACCTCTTTCTGCAGAAACCATATCCCCTCAAATATATTCTTGAAAAATATAGAAGTTGTAAGCCTCTAAGTGAAACATATAGAATTTTGTATGCCCTTTTATGGGGTTTAGTAAAAATATCTCCGGTATAACACTGCTTTAAACGTAACTCTTTATCTCTTCTTCAGTCATCATTTGAACAGAATTTTTTCAATACGTTGCAAAAGAACGAAAAGATGCATGACGATGGCCCAAAAGTGCAGCCTCCCTTTCCGTCATTGAAATCGTTGGCTGCAACGATGCTGTTTTTTAAGCGGAAATAACGCCATTCAACTCGCAAGAGCCGAAAACGTTACTTATGGCATGCATTGTCAATGAGAATGAATAACCCCATTTTCCCCTCTCCGTCACACTTCTTCATTTTATTGGTTCTTATTTAGCATATGTTGGTTTCACGGATTTAACGCGTCGTTTTATCGTCACGCCGATATGTAAAGCAAGACAGCGACATTCGACACTCTCTTCGCTGGGTGTTCGTTTGGATAATTTGTGTTGAAATTGTTGATTTTGCATTTGTGTGCAAACGAGATGCTTATGCGGAAATTTTAACTGCTCAAGTTGGAGAAGCAAAAAGAATACTCGGCTGAGAACGAGAGGACGAATCCAAAAATAGGATTGGTGGGAGGAATTCACTCTCAACTTCGAAGCAAGACTACGTTATTCGGGTTCGAATTTTCTATTTGCAGCTTAAAACTATAGACAAGAACGACGCTAGAAGCATCATCATCGAACACCTTAAACTATTCAGAATTATTATCGCGTCATTTCTTACGTTCGTTTCATTTTTTTTTATAATGCATGAACTCATTTATTGAGCATCTGCTTACAATCAGTAACAATGCGGCTTTCCCACAATTTTTTTTTGCTACAAAACAATGCATTGAATTTCAATTTTGCTGCCTATTGTGCAAATAACTGCCTACTTATTTCTCTTTATTTCAGTAGTAACCAGTGAAACAATACCAACAACCAAACCTCAACCGTTTATTTCAAAACAATTCAAAAGCAAAGAAAAAGCATGCATTCCTAAGAATTGAAACGGCGAAATGAGAGCTCACATATTTCGCTAGAGTATGAACAGTCCTAAAAGCCCTCAGAGTTATCATTTGTTTCTAAATGTGGAACTATAAAGCTATTAAAAGATCATAAGAAATAAACCTATAAATTAGCTAATAAGACTGTTTCAAAACTAAAGCACCATGCACATATGCATTAGCAAATAAATGTGCAATGAAAGAAATATTCTTATTACACTCATGATTTATTATGTAGTACTCTTGGTGGTACTATCACATCAAACGAAAAATATTGATGAAAAACCTGAATACAGTTGTTGGTGCTTTACGGCATTACCACCAACTAATAAATAACCCTCAATGAATATCGTATGCAATCCTATGAAGTCAACCCACTACATTGCAACAAGAAACATTATTCGTAAAGTAGCGATAATGCACTTCGAACAACCTTTCAAGACAGAAAATCTTCAAGAATGAAGAATTCTCGAAAGTGAAAGATTTGGGATGGATGGTAGATGAACGGTAGGAGATAGAAGCAGCTAAACAAAATATCACAGAATGTGCGCATTCGTCGATAATGCGATGCTACAAACTATTCCAGCCGTCATTAATGTTTAATGAAAAGGAATATAGTAAGAGGAAAAGCGAGAAATCATAAACAGGCAGTCATTACAGCAGTCCTCCTCACCTCCTTCACGAAACGAAGGTAAAATACATCTAAAAATGCAGCTTTGCTTAAGTGAGGCTTTCGCCGGACAGATTAAAGAACTGGCACATGGAAGCATACAGACCGTTTAATTTGCTCAAAAATTTCAGTCTCCGAAATTCACACAAAAATTTCGAGCAATATGTCCGGTTTTGTCGGAGATAACGAAAGAACCAAATGAATGTGTACAACTTACAATCTCCTCAACGCTCGCCATATTTGGACAAATGGACGATCTCTTCGCTAATGACGATCTTCGCATAGGACCAGCATCTGCTCGCTCCAACTCGTAGTTACTCACATCTTTCTGCATATAAAAATAACTCTTGATACACTGATACAGTGCAATATCAGTTGCAACAAATAGTAAGCATTTTTAGCCGATAACATTGATGTGTACCATCGTTGTTAGCTCATTGACAAAACTAATCTTCCATTTCACGTTGCTAACGTGAAATGGAAGATTAGTTTTTTTTTCTTTTCACGTTCCATGCTAAACGAATATTCTCAGCCAAACAAGCATATTCTCTAAATGACTCGGTAATCTTAGTCCGAATAAAGCACATTACGAAGAAAAACTCGGCGGAGAAACCGTTTCAATAAGTTTTTTTGGGGTATCCGCTATTGGCTTAGACCATTAACTTAGGCATCTATTATGCACAACCGGAAAACATGCTGGAAAAGCTGCTATTTTCGGAGTTACGATAAAGAAGACTGCGTTGAATGTCACTCCGCTCTCCTGTCATCGTAGACTTGGAGAAGGAGTAAAAAACATTAAATACATACCTGCATTGCACTGGAATTTGCTCGCCACTTGCGCTCGTTAGGCCCAACTCCTTCTCTTTGCATATTAGCATTTTCGTCCCCTTCCAAATCTAAAACTTGCAGACTACATAATCATATTTCTCGGCAACCTGATATGACCACTACAGATATCTACTAAGAAATTATACCTTAATAAACGCAATAAACGCACCACTTTAGACGTGAGAACGCAACTTGATGAAAAAGACTTCCTCAACCGTATTTCATTAGTGAGTAAAATTACAAGCAACGTTGAAGATGTATAAAACTCACATGTTTCGCATAATGACAAACTGTTTTCAACGCTCAATTCATACCCATTTCACTTTTTAATAGATATTACTTCGCTTAAAGTTAAGAATAGTCCTCGTTACATGTTATATATCTCCACAGGATCAGGAAAGTGGTCATGGTGGTCACACACAACAAAGAAATATCCCACATGGTGACAGTAATTAACTCGTTCACTGTAACTTTATTCGGATAGGATTCGATCTGCCCACTTCCATCAGAGGTCAGCTTTTTATCCCCACCTGTCGTTTGCACGACCTCTCTCTGTGCTACCGCGATGGTCTTGATAACTTAGAAGTTACTTGTCTGTTGTGTTGCTACAACTGCCTCTCTCATATTAATGCATTCAATAATTGGAGAGACTATTCCGAGGAGAAGCGTTGTGTAGCAGTGGCACATTCACCGCAGTAAACGCTATAACTTCAACTGTTCCCCCTTTATTTTATTAGATATTCTCCATTTGAGAGCAGTTTTACAAATAAGAACAAAATCACCACCTGTCTTTTACGCTCTTAACTGCTACCAGTGGAAAGCAGCACATGCCCGTACGGAATCATTGCTGGTAAGTCAATAAACGAGAAATAGCACTAAACTCAAGATCGCAAAAAAACGGCCGACAAACCATCAATTTCGCCCTCTTGTAGTGGGTCTAAGCCATGCGACATCAGCTGGATGATTCCGTTGCGGAACATTGCACCCGAATGAAGTATCGGAATAGACTGCCGCCTACACGATGATGCACGGCGTCTGCCATACACCAGCGAGCCAGACCGCACATTCAAATCAAGTGGCTGAGTTATCATTACATCAGCCGTATCTCTTAGTGTCGAGTGCTCCGCTATACCATCAACTGCCGACACCTTTGTTGCCTGGAAAGGAAACATTTCCTCAAGATTTTTCAAGGTATCTTAAACCGACGCGCCTCCTTTTCGGCTTACTATTGCTTTCTATGAAAAACAATTTTTAGCCAGACCTATGCACCACCAAAACTCGTTCAGAAGTGAGCGAAATGAACCGAAATTTGGTCTGATGTCTTAGCCTGAGCGAAAAATTTCTCATATCGGCTTTTTTGGTAGAGCTCTATTGATTTGTGATTTGAATAGACCTGAGAGGCACAAAAGTCGCCAACACAGATAGGCACACATTGGTCACATCGATTATACCATTTGAAAACGAAAATTTGCGAAAATCGCAAAAATTAGGCTGTTTAATAAGACAAAACACGATTCATTAAGCGGCATACCTTTCGGAGTACGATCGGTAGCTTCTGCTCTTCTTCAACTGCCTCCGACGGTCGTTCCCCAAGCCAACCCTTAACCAGCTTCTCAACCGCCTCGTTATACTTCATAAATATAGCATAGAGAATGTAGACGATGAATAAGCTAAGCGCCTCAAACCACCGAATCTAAAAAAATTCTACTTCGAAGTTATGAGTCTTGCCGTGAAAGAACTCATAAAACTGACTCTACACAAACACAGCATATTCTCGAAGCATAAGTTTGTTCATTTTACTAAACAGTATGAAATAAAAATGAGAGCATAAACAAGCCTTTTTGAACGATAAAATGCACGGCTCTCCCCATTTAGTATTTAAGCAATCTCAGCCTTCTTCCAACTGTTTTTGACCTGATCCCTTATCTTATTTTTTTTTTTTTCTGCATTTATGCTATAATTGATCACCAGCTCATAAAGGGAATTTTCCAGGGTGCACCATCAGAAAACATCCTATCGCGCTATCTCCTATAGTATGTTTAAGCAACTCCCCACAGAATAACGACACAACGTGAGTTGTAAGAAATTTATGACATTAAAGCTAGCACTTTTCGCAAGCTTTGCTTCAAAACTTTTTAAGACAGGAGCAAAAAATGCAATCCATCCTCTTCAAATCTTGTGGAATAACCAATAAGAAAAGACATCATCGAAAATTTGACTAGTCAAACTGGATCGACCGTTTCATTTCTCATTAGTTAACTGAAGTAGTAGATAACGGATCGAAGGTGTTCAGAAATTTGTCGATGGATAGATCTTATTTTAGGCGAATAAATCTTGGCCATTTTTGACGATCTAATTTTGACATTTTTGATCATTCTAGTTGAGTATTCTTATAATTTCCAGTAAATAAATGAAGTTCATCAACCTCTTCGTCGAGGAAGAAAATGACGAGCATCAATAATGCTGCAATATAAAATGTCACGTCCCTGAAAATGAAAATAATTTGCTTCTCGTTTTAATACTAAATATGTGCTTGAATCTATATCTGGATCACTATGATTCAAGAGATCAAAATATTTCAAAAGGCAAGCATAGATGTAATAAATCAAAAGAAACTTTCGATGGGAAAATGAGCAACTAACGGGAAAATGATGGAGAAATAAGAACTCATTACTCCCCAATATGCCAAATATAAACACCAGAAAAAGATCAGCATACCAGTGATCTATTGACGTTCATAAAAACGAATAGATAATGAATATTTTACTGTTACTAGAAGACAAGATCCACTGACATGAAGCAAAAGACAAGACAATGGATCTAGTTATTACCCTCGTTTTACGGTTACTTACGGCTAAGGATTAAACTTCCCAAAATTTCCTGCTCTTGGTTTAGCAATATCTATTTGGCAATCTCTACTTAAGAATCAACACATACCTAAACAAAGGCCACCATGTTAGGTGAAGAACACCGTGCGAAAAAAGCGCACAGCACGAAAGTACACAGAGGATATTGAAAGTCGCGCTACCTGCAAAAAAAACAAACAAAAACTCCATTAGCTCCAATAGAATGTAATTCCGCAGTTAATGATAAGTAGTTTTGCATCCAAGTTCCTCACCTTGGGTAGAAAATCACTGCACTTTATTCTTGGTGCATTTCTAATTGTGAAACAATAACTGATTTTCCTTTAGAACCATCCAAAAAGAATTTGCAAAAAAAAACCTCGCAACAACCTCTTCTGTTATTGCAGAAAGACTGGCAGAAACGAAAATCCCCTATTCTCATTTACTGTTTTTTGGGATTTAGTATCACTGAAGACATTTTCCTTATTGTTTCCTACATTGATTCTCATCGCTTAACAAAACCCGCTAAGAAAAGCTCGTTCTCACATATACGAATCCAATTAAATGGTTTATTCTTGCAGGCGCTGTTTATTTCGTTCTTTCTTTCTCAAAATAATTTCGATAACTGATATAAACTAATACTTTGCACAAAAAAAGTGTTTTTCAAGTAAAACAAAACTCACCAACAATTGTTCCTATGCCGACATTATTCTGTGCGATAAAGACTCCTATGACCGAGGTGAAAAATTCTGGTGCTGAACCACCAGCTGCCATAAACGTTGCACCTTTAAAGTTCAAAACGAAACTATTCAAAATCTTTCTTCATTGACATTAAAAATTACTAAACCCAGACTCATCAACTTCACTTTCTATTTCTCTCACTTCATTCGAAGCAAAATCACCGCTAATTTTAGGAAAAAAACATTACGGTTTACCTGAAATGGGAAAATTCTAAAAGATCGCTCACTGACGGAAGGACAAACATTAAATCCTCGACAAATAGGAACAACACATCGTTACTCGTATATGCATATCGCGCAATAATCTCGTATCACCGTTGGAAAGCAAACGAGGAAGCGGATAAGCAAATTTGCGATGCATATGACAAATATCCCCAATTTTAAAACGTGGTGCATTTATTTCTTTTTCCACAATTTTTTCGTCTTTCCTAATGAATCTCATTGAGGAACAACTCAAAAAAGGAATCGAAATTTAAAAAATGAAACGAAAAAAGAAACTAAAACAAACCCGCAACATCGTCGCTGATGGAAAACTTGTCAGTAATAACGCCCAATGAAGGGACAAAGAATTCGTCACATACAATTGCTAACGCGACGAACATGTAAATGAGACCAATAATGTGAAGGATTACTGCAAACAAAGCAATGCCACTTGCGAGACAAATCTTAAGTACACCGCACTCTGTTAAATAGCACATTCACATAATAGAAAGGCTTCTATCCTCTTCGAAAATTACATAAAATAAAGGGCACCTGGCATCAGGAAATTACGGTATATGCTCATATTTTATCAGTGCAAGCAAAGTGCGAAGCACTTTTTTCCGTAAGCAATCCTTCTAATTCCTTTCAATATTCAAAATCCTTGAGAATATAAACGACAAGTTAAGAACTGTGAAGTGCTGAAGACATATAATCAATGTGAGCTCTAAACATCTGGCAGCAATTATCAAGTTATAAACATTTGAAAAACTCTGGCAGCAATTTTGAATATTAAATTCTTAGACTTCCATTTTTTGTCCGACAATAAAGGTTCATTCGTGAGCAATCGATTGTGTGGATGACCTTAACCCTCCCTCACTTAGAGAAAAATCGGTTCTTCAAAGAAGCGCTGTCGATCAGTTTTTGTTGCAGTACACAATATTCTTAGCAAGGGTGATTTGGATGCTTTGCACGCTGACTTACTGGCGCCTTTCCGACGCTGTTCTAGCGTGAATTGATCGGGCGGAAATTGCCCCGAATCCTCGCCTGATCTTGCTTCAAATTGCGTTTTGATCCTGAAAGCATGCATAATGTAAGTGCGAATTTATCAGCTCAACAAGTGCAAGGCACAAAAAAAATCCCTGTTTGCTAAGCGCTTCGGTTACATCGATGACCATATATCCGTTTCAAATATCAAGAACGGCGATCCAAAAATGCTGAAATATTTTCCATTTTCTCTCACTACAAAACCCAATTGCTGAAAAAAAAGCTAAAATGAGAAATAAAACATGAATGACGCAGTGGAATGAAAAAAAGCCTGAAAAATCAAGCATACAAAAGCTTCAAGTGCGTGTAACTTGTCACATTGTGTTTGATGCGTTTTGCAAGCTTTTTCATGCGCATCAAAATAAGCTGCAAATAGAGTGAAAAAATAGAGCAGGTTGATAGTTAATGCTATAAAACCTTATTTAAAATTCCCAATGCGCGATATTCTAAGACAATAATGGATCAAAACATCTCTGCATTTTCCCACACTTACTAACAAAATGGGCAGTCCGTTCAATCGGCTCTACCATCTCTAGAGCCTCATTCAATTCTTAAATTACCTACAAACTAATTACCTTAGCAGCGATCGCACAACATCCAACAATAATCTTACTTTGAGCAATCGGGCAGTATTGACATAAGACGCCTTCGTTTAAAAACGATGACATCTTCAGAAGGTTGCACAGATTCAATCCTGATAATCTGAGCTAGCGAAAAAATGAATAGTGCTATAGAGCAGAGGACAACTCGTCGAAAAAGTGGGCTTCGACTAAGAGCACCCATCCTTGCACCTGCAACCAGCATATCGCTTGAGAACTTTCAAATTTTTAAGTCGAACACAGGCACAGGTACAATGTTCGTACGAGGCTGTCTACTGACCACAACGAAAGATTCATTGTGTATATCATTTTCACTATATTCATTTACTTGCTGTGTTCCTTGCGATCAATGCTGGATTATTTCAGAGCTATATATTCAACATGACACAAGGAAACAATAATATCGGCAAATCGAAATGTCACAGAAAACAACACAGTAATTGTCTTCTTCTGTTTAATATTTAAGCAATCAAATGCGAAGAATTTCTATATTTTTGCACATAACGATATGGAACACTGTCGATGAAGCAAAATTGCCTTGCAATATCTATGACATTGACTATATGGAACTGCTTTTCTATTCAAATTTCACTCACTGAACAGTGAAAACATTCTCCCTATATTGCAATAATGAGCATCGTTCTTATAAGTTCGTTGAGTTGTACTGATTCACATCTCCTCATTACGTGCTTTTTAAATTATGATTAACTCTACTCGATTTGCAAGAAACAGTCGTTTCAGCGCAATCTTTTCTGCGAAATTGTCTTTTTCGTGGTCCTATCTCTTCATCAAGTACTTTTGAACAAACGTTTAAGCTAAATGTTAGGGCATTTTTTTTCACCCCATTAACTCTGCTCAGCAATAACACTGGAATAAGGTGTAGTTTAAGGAAGCTGACAAAAAGTTGACAAGGCACTAGGGAAGAAAGGGAACAAAATCTTGGAAAACATGATGAAAATTAAGTGGAGGTTGATGTATAGGAATGAAATTTGAAAAAAAAAGACATTAGAAGCACAAAATAAAAAATAAAAAAAGCAAAATCTTATTTGCAATATCTACACTGGCATCGTGCAGTACGAATGGGTAATAAATGCTCTGACAATGAACGCGCGGAAAACACTGCCTTACAAGAGAGGTAATCCTTCAGGAGATTATTTTTTTTAAACGAGTACAAAGCCAGCTAAATTCGAACGAGTACAGCTAAATTCGAACCTCAGGCATAACTGAACTGATGTCGCAGTCACGGAAGAAAAGAATGCAGGGGGAGGGTGGAGGGGAAAGAAAGAGGAGTGGAGGAGGATGAAATAACTAGTGAGGATTAGGCGGTGAAATAGTGCACGGTTCAATTTGGTGCGCTACTCAATGATCATCTCGAACAAGCAAGCATTATGTGAAATGTGCAGGCTTATGTACTTAGTGTTCACATATTTGCACTTAGCGGGATGTTCAACGATTTCTGAAACCATATGGGAACGATTGCAACATCTGAATGTGGAACTTTTTTTTCACTAAACGAAATGAACCGTTAGAAACTGGTTATGCATGGTGCCTAAATTACATAAAATTTAAGTTGCTAGGAAAAGTAAATGCACAGCTAGTATGCAAGTGCACACTCAAATAATTATGTATTCCAATCGTAGTTTTCGCCTTTCAAGCATTACCATCGCAGAGACATATTTTACGAGCTTAAAAATATATCTACAAAGTCAAAAAAGCAGACTGGTAAAGAATGTCACGGATTATTAGGCAGAAGGCCCCGTATGCAATGGTATAGCACAGTTTAGAACTTCCATTTTCGAAAACAAAATAGAATACTATAGATTGAATGACGGTACGTTAAAGATAGAATACAACAGCTTAAGGCGTGCCAAGCGAAGTATTGAATAAAACAGTAAAATTTAGAAAAATTCAACGTGGAAGATTCACCGATCGCAGCGATTGCTAGCCATTTGAGACAATATAATTTGCTATATTCTTACCATGTTGTTATTAGCATATTATCATATAGCTTTAAGCAACTGGCTATAGCTCAATACAACAGGCGAAACATCCGTTATCTATCTGCTGATTACACGAACTAACAACTCTCGATGCAAGATGATAATCTCGATACTGCACCTTGGAAGATTATAAGTTCGACACATCCATTCGTTTCAGAAAAAAAAAAAAGCATAAAATGTTGCAATACAACTTTACGACTGTCTTTAATGGTAGCGTGGTAAGATGGTACGGTAAAATGGTAAAATACTTTAAAGGGGTGGACTTCCTGAACAAACTACCCAAAAAGATGTGAAGTCTTCTTACACAATAATGGTAGGAAGACTTAAATGACGCAGTTACTACCGACATTAAAGCATCCACTATTCGCCTCTTAGAAAATGGACAATTTTTTCTCTTCTCTTTGTCATAGAGTGGGCAATTTTTTTTTTTTTCAACGACCATAAAAAAGTCGCGCGAAAAATTGCTGAAAATATCTCTTGTGAACGTGTGTGATTGATTTATTTTATTTTTCATTTCCTTTTCAAATATTTGCGCTTTTGAAAAAGAATGACCAAGTGATGAAACGAGCTATAAAGGCCAAATAAACGAAAGTGCAATAAGAACATTCGCTCAATGCAAAATTTCATTTAACATCGCTCTTCCCTTTTGTTATTCGTCGTTCGCACTGTGATCACTGCAAAATTTCCGATTTCTATTTGCTATTTTATAAAATTGGGCGCCTTAATTGCTCTTCGTTCGCTCAAATCTCGCAATATCTGCTCACTATTGTTGCAACTTTTATGTGAATCATGAAATCATAAATACATCGAGCGGTATCAGTCGTCACCATTAATGTATACGATAGTAGACATTATTGTCTATCACTTAAAAGTACCTTTACACATAAAATAAACACTTTTATTAATTACAGTATTCGACCTTCACCAATAACTTTTATTAAACTTCTATCAAAACAGATCATAGAATCTTGAGTCGGAGTTTGCATCCCATTATTCTGACTGAAGGATTTGGTTGGCCTTTCAACCTAAGCTACTGAAAATTGGTTTATCTCATCGAAGTGCAAGGAATCTTATAAGTTAATGTCAACACTGGTTAAGGACAATGCCATTGGCATTTTGGAGAAATGGGAGGTGTCGAATTCGGTTTAACATATTGGTCTCAAACCGAAATGGTTTAAATTAGTTTACGCTAAAAGAACGCTTAAAAAGGTGCCCGATCGCTTGAAATCATAAAGAAAGCACTTTAACGTTTCACGAACGCACTCGTGGTAGCTGATTTGCAAAGAAGATGCTTTGAATAATTGCCGACTCCCAGAGGGGAACTTTTTCTCCCCAATTCCATACTAATTTCCTTTCTTTTCCTCTTATTTGTCCTTTCGTTACTCGTTTTCTTTCACTCTTCTTTCTTTTGTTTAAATGCCAGAATTTCGTATTGCGATATGTTACTTCCTAGCTATGGTGTCTTTAGATTTCGTCATTCTGCTTAGTTTCCTATTCCCTACGCTCTAACATCTCTAAAATCATGACAGATGTCTGCAATATCCTCGCGAATATTATGTTTTTTATGAGTTTATGAAGTTTTCTGCTAAAAAAAAAGCCAAAGAGCCCCTTCCTTTGCGAAAATAAACCCCCACTTTATGGGAATTTTTACAGCAAGTTTTTTCCAGGTGAAAGGAGTAGCCATCTTCTCCTCATATGTAACCTATTGCAGTTCGATAATCAAACGAGCAATAAAGAAATTAATTATGAAAATATTGAGAAAGTGCGCTGGATGCACATGCCATCATCGTCGTGTGGTCAGTCAACAATATTCATGCACAAAAATGCTTCGTCATTGAATTTTTTTTTTTTTCAGGAAGCTTTCTCGGCATTAAGAGCGTAAAAACTCCTGTAATGTCTCTGCTCGATGATCGCACCCAACTAGCAACATTCATCTTCAAAACTGCAAAATCACAGCCACCAGAAAATTTCTAGCATCGCTTGCATAGACGGTTCTGCTCATTCCGTTTTTACCTTTGCATCTTATGGTATAAAGACGAGTACAGTAAAGAGTGGAGTACAGTAGACAATGCACCACTGGCGACTACAATAAAGAATGTTTATAAGTTCGTTTCTTCTCAACAACTCTGTCCTGATCGTTGATGGCATTTTGTCTTTGAAAAAGATGGTGAAAGGAAACAAAGCAGGGGCAAAGGGAAACGAAATGAAAAAAAGAACTAAAAGAAGCAAGTATTTTATGCAGGTGCGAAACTGCTTTGTAATTCAACAAGGTGGGCAACTTCACATCGCGAAACTGATTTACTCAGCTTGGTGCGCCACAACACTAAGAATAGATGCCGACACTTGCAACTAAAAATTACACATAATCATTTGCTTCGAGTAAACAGTGCAAGATGTTCTGATGATTTTTCTAGTTCAACATCCGCCTTAGAAGGTTGCCATGTGAGCGCAAGCATTACGCCAGCAATACAAGTGCAAGTAAAGAGGTTTGTCTATTGCCTTTATCATCTTATACCAGCGATATTGTTGATGCTAGCGAAAAATACACAAAATTGATGTAGATGGTCCTTAGAAGCTTATCAGTGAATCTGAGACTTTTTTCTTGCTTTTAGTTTTTTAATGAAGTGTATCAAAAGCGGAAATATAACAATGCTGAAAGATCTATGATGCGTAGAGTCACAATATTCAAAAAGTTCCACTTGGATGAGCTTCAGATTTCTTAATGATGAAGAGTCGATCCGTTCTAATTTCTATTCGGTGGGTCGCATCAGGAAACGATTTTCAAACAATAGCCATTTCTTAATAACAGTGTAAGTAAGCATTTGAACAA
The DNA here is from genome assembly GCA_037389465.1 of Baylisascaris procyonis. NCBI lineage: Eukaryota > Metazoa > Nematoda > Chromadorea > Rhabditida > Ascarididae > Baylisascaris > Baylisascaris procyonis. The sequence goes on along the minus strand of JAZARR010000033.1, from coordinate 609,981 downwards.
ATGTGGCTCTCATTGGAAAAAGGTAATGAAACGTTCTAAACAAACAATATTCACTTTTTCGGTAGAAAGCTGAGATGAATAGCGATTGTATCATTTGAATCAATCCTCAGAGAAATCATAAGTACGATCATTTTCGAAAGAATGTTAGGGACGTTAAAACAGTCACCAACAGCACTATAGATAGCTCATCAGTTTGCAACAATACGAAAGCGAAAACGCAATGACGATGAAAGTAAAAGAAACGAACGTTTCGTATTTCAAAAGTATTTGAGGATAGATGGCACAATCAACATTGTCTATGCCTCATGAGCACAAATATTCTTTATCAATCCTCTATATGAATTGTTCCCAGTGTTGATGAAGGACCATTTTCAGCAACGTTCTGCAAGCGACATCACTGATTGAAGCATCAAACGTAAGGGATTACTGCAACAACAAGCAGTTAAAGACACATTCAACGAGGTACGGATAAAAAATAGCGTAAAAGCGAGCGAGAACCATAAAATGTACGTTTGTGTATGCGCCACATGCAAGCAATTTAATTTCATATGGGGAAGGAAAAATAAACGAATGAAGAGGGAACTTTCAATAATTGAAGAGACCTTCAAAGGCCAAAGTATCAATGAAGACACATTAAATATCAAAGTGTAATCGAGCAACAACTCTACAGAGAATGTTTGCAAAAAAAATTTTTTTTGTAAATATTTCTTCTTTTTCTTTCATATCTTTGAAATTTTTAAAAGTTCAATCTATTTGCAACAAAAAGCAATGATATGTGCTGCAGAGCCATTTAAGCACAAAAATCAAGCAACGATGAGCATCGTTTAGAGCGGAATTTTTTTGCGCACGTAACTGAACGAGAGGTAAAAGTTTAAAAAAGAACGGAATTTGGCCTAGCAAACGTAGTACTGAGAAGAAAGCGACAACAATAGCAGAACGCAGCATTGCAGAAACATCATTCAGCCAAAAAACATTTGAAAGATACTCGATTTCAACTCAATGTACGCAGCACACTTCCTATCGTAACTTTTTTCTTTATCAAGATCATATACTCGTACGATTTTATCGCTACGGTAAGGCTGAGTGAAACTTTATGGGCAAATATATATTTTACAGTCACAATCAAACACCTTTCCTTCTGTTATTACAGAACTCCTCCTGATAACACATCGAAATACAAAGCGGTTTATTGCGGTTCATGAAGACAGGATGAATAAACCTGCTGTCACATAAATATAAAGCAGCATGACATCTGGCGGAGCATTTGTTGAGCATCAATATCTCAAAATTCTATGCAATTTCCACTTTCATATGTAAACTACACGATTCGTTTCTTGACTTGAAATATTTATTCTAGAAATAGGTTTTACTGATGAGACCATCCCAGAGAAGGGAGACTACATCGAAGAAGGTTTGGGTGTGAAGTGCAGTCATGGAAGTGAGATCGATGGCGAGCTGTCGCAAAAATTCATACGTAGTCGGGCATCACCAAGGCATACGGTTTATTTCTTGCTCGTTTCCACCAAAACACAAACAACAGCGCTCACTCAACCGTGTACTCCTCTAATGCCACCATCATGCAGAACGAACTTTTAATCCGCTGGATATAAGCACATCGCATCTGCCCCAAAGGGCTCAAAAACTGCTCACGCGTGACGCAAGCCTATCGAGCAAATTGTGTGCCGATCGCCGTGTGAGACTTTTAAGTGATATCAGGATTAGCTGCAATGCATTTTAGTGCAATAAATGCATCTGAAAATTCAGCGACAAGTAAGAGGAACTGAAATACTCAAAGAGGTTACGAAAGATAAGAAATACAAGAGAAATAGGAGCAAGTTACAAAAGAGTGGCATTTGATGCAAGCAGAAAAAAGACAGGGAAGATAGAGAGCTTCGAACAGCTAACGAAACGAATTTTTTGGAGGTGCGCAATTGAACAGCGAGAAATGAAAATGAGGGAACATTTCTTTGAGTGGATTCTACGCATGGGAGCGATCTTCTTTCATAATGGTTGTTTCATTGCTTTATCGGCTGTACACAGCTACGAGCTGAGAATTAGTGAAAGTGGTAGAATCGAAAATAAGAAAACCAATTGTTGGCCGATTTTTCGAGAACAACTACTTTATTTCAATAAGTTGGTTCATGAATGCCGAAAACGCCCACTTATTTTTGCCACCTCTTCAGTCAAATGCTCAGTTCCCTCCCCGAAACTTCCACGGAAAACTTTGTTATCAATTTTCCATCGCAACTCCATGATGACGTTGTATCTTCCTTTGTTTTCCTTGCAAACCCGATACGCCTATAATAAAAAAAGAATGGTTAAAAATATGTGCTATCCATCTTTTCCGAGTATATTTCTTTCAAGCATTCTTTCTAGGCGATAGCAACAAAAAAAATTTACTCGTCGTTTGTTAGCCGCATTGCTGTGCTCAATTTGTTTTGCAAATTGCTTTTGGTAGGGCTGTGCGCATGATTAAGGCGCATTTGTTGTCGAATTCACTGGAATAGGAGGCGAGTTTGGCAAGCTGCATTAAACTGGCCAACGATGTGCCACTCAAATTGCCACCCTCAATGGACACCATCGATTGTCACGCTATTTTACTCACTTTCCACAACAGCCATAGCAGATTCGAGACCAATTCGCTAACTTCAATAGAACTCTTTTAAAAAATAAGAGAGCACTTTGGCGCACAATCGCCTTTTCACCACGCTTTAACAGCGCATTGCTATATTCGTATATCCATAAGACGCCATGATTCTTAAGCGTTAACGGAATTCACTCCACGTGCTGAACAGCAGAACACTTCTCTGCGAATAGCTATGAATTATACTATAGCAGCAGTATAGCAACACTTCACGTCAAAACGAAACCAAGTTTTGCTCTGCTCTCTCCACATCACATATTTTAAATCACACTAGGTAACGGACGGGACCGATAAGGTATCCGTTTATTCGGGCCATGTAGGCACTAGTTCGTCTTGAGCATAGCTGTCAAGTGGCAGCTCCATAATGGAGAGAAATCCGCTTTGTGGTTGCCTCTGGGCTACACATCTTGATCTGAAATAATAAATACTGAATAAAATTAACAAGGAGTTACAGTTGTGAGTTCACTTAAAGTGTATAATGGCGAAAAGAAGCGATTTGGGGTGACAAAGTGATCGGTAATTAAGATTCCACATGGGCTGAAGCCATACTTTTCAAATGGTAAGGCCGCATGCATCACATTACACATAATGCATATTCTAGGATCGGTTTATTCGAAGTCGCTTTCACTAACAACAAATCTAAATTCCATAGTAGTTTTCCAAAACAATCGACTTTCCTAGCAACAGCAGAAAGAAAAGCTTCGAAGTAAGTGAATATCGCAACATATTTAATCGCAGTCCTCAAAAATCGAATCCCTTAGTCACGAACATACTCGAATACTTTTTCAATTGTTAGAGGAAATTGTAAACACTGGACCACACACAGCGTATATCGCAGCCACAATTTTAGAAAACTGCGAAGCAAACTTCCCTAAAAGCATTTTATAATTTCATTGCCTATCACATTCCCCATGGTGAATCAGGTGACAAACTAATGCCTGTGTATAATGTGGAAAACCATCTGCATCATTGAGACACAATAGAACTGAATATTAAATGCCGTCGACTGCATAAAAACGAAAGTAAGCTTCCGAAACGACGATAACAAAAAAATCAAACTGCGAAGTCACTTAGTGGCTAAGTATGCAGCAGAAAAACACCATTTAAGCTTAGCAGTGACTTCCCAGCCCCATCCCCTCCTCTTCCCACTTCAGATTATCCAACAAATTTCCAGAGGGAAAAAAGCTAATAAGGAACAATTCAAATCAAAAGCTTTATTCTAGGAAATTCTTTTAAACTATTCTAAGAGTGTTTCGAGCTGGAAAACAAGGAATGAACGAGCGAAGGAGCTGCCTATTCTGTTTCGCATAAACAGAGCTCATTCCGTTTTTGCGTTACATTTTGGCTTTACTGATAGGCACGAAACCTTGCGATCGAAACTCTCAATCGAGGATTCCAAGCTCGCCCAAGCGAGGTCATTGCCTAAAGCATTACAACTGAAATAGGCTCTGCGATCTTCACCAAGTGCCAACGCGAGATCTCTGATAAGTACCGGAAGCTAGAATGTTTCAGTTCATCCTGGATCCGTGCTGTTATTTCAGAAAAAAAAAAATTAGTGTTGGCCTGAAAGTGACCTTAAAAAAATCACTGCGGCTCTAATTTCAGAGTTAGAAACATTTCAATTGCGATTTCGGTCCTAAAATTGGAGAGGGAATTGTTGTTCCACATCGCCCCTGCCTCTGGATTCATTCTGGAATGCGTTGATATGAAATGGTGGATCTGATACGATCGCTGGACTTAATCAGCGCTCACAGGTGAGGTTCAGAGCGAAACGAGTTGCGCGAAAATCAATATCAAAATGGCGTACATATTTCCATATCAAACGCGCTGAACGACAAATACAAATGCATCGCATTGCATATTCCTGTGACAGAAGAGGAAACGGCATTTCTTGATTGCACAAGCTGAAAGTGCAGAAGAAACGAGCGTTGAAGTGGGATCACTGTGCAAAACGAGACAATCGCTAGGGCCTTAAATATTTTAATAGGAAAAACGAGCAGCGGTGAGAACAGAGCGATTTAGTGCTTCATGAAAATCGCAAAGACGGAAAGCAAAACAAAGGAACAATCAGCGGAAGGGAGTGGCAAGAGCGGAGCAGATGACAATGGGTGGAGCAAATACCAAGCACAGAAGCGAGCGAAGCTTCCGTATAAAGTCTTCATAAGGCATCGTAAATTGGAAGATATTGTAGTCGCAAAAACCCTAAAATCAGAGGGAGGGAGGGGAGAAGGGAGCAGGATCATGGTCACACATCGCGTAATGTTTCGGTGGGATCGGGCCGAGAGGATAGGACTTGACAAGAATATGTTAAAAGTAGGCATCAAACCACGTCTGTGCATAAGTTTGCGTTCACAGTTGCCAATAATGGCCGAATGACACTCGAAATTCCCTGAGGGGACACTTGTATGCCGAACCGCCCAGCAGCACTCGATAAAATCAGCTACTTACTGGAGCGCTCACTCGTCGACCATTCCTCGACACAAACGCAAGCAAGCACCCTTTTTCCACATCGTATACTTAGATAGCCGACGAGGGAACACCCCGAAAAAACATCCTACGCACCGTCATCTGCATCGGTCAGCATATAAAAAACAGATCTTTTTAAACCGTTATACTTACATTTTTTGCTCTTGATATTCTATGCTCGTGATCAATACTCTCACATTTTAATATTGTGCAAAAAGGTTGGAAAAGGCAACATCCACAAACATTCGACGGCAGTTAAACACTGCTGTTGAACTTCCCCGCTAAACGGCCATACATTATGCGGAATTATAAAGCGAAGAGTGAAGAAAGGGTGAGATAAAATGAGTTTATAAATAGAAAATACGTCAACAAAACTGCGCTCATCAACTGAGGGCGTCAATTAGCCATTGCTATAGAAAAATAAGAGGGGAGAGGAAATGCGCAGAAACGTGAACGTCTTTTCTATAGTGATTTCGCCAAATTCATTTCTCGGACGTTGTGAGGCCTCAAATTGCTCATCACTTTCTTTCCAAGTGATCATTAAGAAAAGTGTCTGTATCACAAATCTAATGGGCAACGGCTTGTAAAGCCTCAAGCGTTGTGTTTTGTATACCGATTTAAGACCTCTTAGAAGTTCTTTAAGCCGGTAAAGACTATAAAATCTTAAAACAGACAATCGACCTGGCTGTGGTGATCAATTATCATTCTGATTTCCCATATTCTTTCCTTTAGTAGTAGCACTTAGGTTTGCTATTTTTTTCATGTCAACTATACGAGGAAGCTAGCCTCACAATATTTTTACACAAAATGCAAATGTTCCAAACAAGCAGCGCTATTCATTAAAAGCATCAGCGATGAAAACAGCAATATTCCACTGCTTTGCTCATACAGAAGAAACCCTTATGCAATGAATTGCACCGAAACCTATATCGAGTAAACGATCATTCGATTATCATCATTTTCATCCTAATCTAGATAGTTAGAGTAACCTGAGTGACGATAACTTGTAGAACAATCACTGTGAGTTGGCATAAAAAATTCACGAGAACTTCAATATTTGCTACCCAACTTCACTAAAAATTTGATATATGCGCTGCAGTATTACTTTATTTCATTTAACCGGTTACGTAAGAGGACTATATTAAGAACAAAGCGAATGAAACAAGGATGTTAATATGGATTCTGTATAAAAACATAATTCTATTTCAATTTTACACTCTTCACATGGAAGCACCATTTATTTAGCATCGTTCTCCTGCAATTTTTCCAAATTTCCTGGAGTAGTGCAGGCGAAATTTACACTCGTGTTCTACAAGCCAGGTAGATCTACCGCTAGATTAGCCAACCACGCTGGTCAAAGTAAGCCAGTAAAAACAATCAAATTAGCAATATTAACAAGAAGAAAACGCTTTTTCGCTTTTATCAAGCATTAATACAAAAGTCTCGTGGTGACGGTTATTTACCCTCTAAGGCAAACTGGCGGCTCCACAAAAGACAGAATTGTGACCTGTACGAAAACGACTGAGCTATTGAGAAATCGAAAGGCAGCATGCGACGTTTTGCGAGTCTTTCTAATTGATGAAAAAAAATGTGTACTAGGGTGAAAGCCCATTCAAATGAACGCACTGCGGGTGGTGATGATTTTCGTTTTGGAGAAAAGAACGCAAATGAGCGTATTTCAACGAAATCTTCTTAAATGGCCCAAACATTCACGTAATTCTAATCGCTGAAATAAAGAGAGCACTAGAAAGCTCGATTTAGGCAAAAACCATTTAGAATCGAGAATTTTTCTTTCACACTAACGAATCTTTAAGTAATCATGATATTGAGCAGTAAACAATTCCCGCCTTCAGCGAAACGATCTTCAAAACTACTAAACTATCCTACAAATACACCGATGAAATACTAAGTGATGATATCCTTATCGCTGCTTACTTGCCTAGATTTTGGCTATGATGGAAAGAATTTCGTCAAAGAGAGCAGCCGCAAAAGAGATGACAATTAAAACCAAAAATTCTCACTACTGTCATAACAGAATCATCAAATTCTTTATACGTTGTATACACAATTAGCTACACATATATTGCAGTAATGAAGCCTCTTATGAGCAACCATATACGTCTGTTATATAGAAATGACTAAAATGCCTCAGTAACATTACATCACGATTTAGGCAATAAATTTCCGCGCTTTTAGTTATTTAGCCAAGGCCCTATATCACATAATTCAACGCAAATAAGCAATAAAATCTAGTCGGACAGCTTAAAATGAATAAATTTTTCAACGACATCAACCTAATTACATGAGAGAGAAAAGTGACGTTGAATTAGTATGATTCGAGACTGAACAAACTAAATCATTCGCAACCTAATTTATTCGATAAGCGTCTAAACCTATAGCCGATATAGTGAATAGCCCAACTTGAGAATATTTGTTCTATTTTAAGTTTTAGTGAGTTAACTTCATTACTCAGAACCGCTACTGCATGACAATTCAGCTGCCACTGAAACCAATTGAAACAGCTGGTGCAGTTGGTGACGATATAATCTACACATAAATTTGTGCATCAAATGTCACTGGAGATTTAGCTAAGATTCGAATAGAAGGTAATACACCAATGTTCCCCACATAAAAGGCAATATTATCTACAATAGCCGCTTTCATATGCAATAAGTGCAAGATATTTAAAGCACTTATTTGATGTAATAAAATCGCGTTAATGAAAACATGTAGGAATAGAGCAGTTGGTTTTTTGTATTTTTGAAAACATAGAAGCTTCAATGCCGAACACAAAGCTGCTTACTAATGCAGGACTAGGAAAGCAGAGGCGAACACTTTTTACGTCAAAATCCCTCATTCTTATTCCACCGAGACTGTATGCGAAGTCCAGAATCCCGATGGAATGAAGTGAGGTATTTTGATGGGGAAATTTTGCTGCGGATTGAGCGATTTTGATTTTTCGCATCAAAAGCTTCCATGTTCATTTCGCCATTTCAATTGGCCAATATGCAATGCATCCCCTTATACTTCACAACTTCGTTCATTCTCGAAGAAGGTCGCACGTTCATCATTCCAATTACTTCGCTTCGACTTAATTTCGGCAACTCTCTCTCTCTCTCTCTCTCTCAGCTTTCGACCTAAAATTTTAGCTGAACTACACTAAGTTTATCTTGCTTTGTTTCAATTGCTGTAAACCTTCGGTAATGAAACTACTGTACGTGAAAACAGTACCCTATCCTCCATTAAAAGCATAGGACGAGTCGGACATAGTACTGAAGGCGTGAAAATGCCCTTGATGCATGAAGAGAAGTGCATTTGCTCGATGACGGGTCGGTTTTTTGAGGAGTCGTTGTCGTCTTCGGGATGGCCCATCCAGCTGCCGTCATAGCCGCTCTCCTCGCAGCAATTTCGCCAGCCCTCTTTAGCCGAGAAGCAGCGTTCGAAGAGCAAGTCTAACGCCTACCCACAGCAATATATGGTGAGTGTGGAACGCAATAAGCGAACGAGTCGAGAGGCCGTCAAGAACAAGAGCCATTTTCACGTCGTTGTTTCCGCCAGGATAACATCCTTTCATCCGCACTTAGTGTGCTAATCTAAACGTTCGCATCACTCGTATTTCCCACACAATTAGGTGTACCCTCACTGCATACCCTCGACACGGATGTAGCGTATTGAGCTGAATTGAAAATTACTTGTGCAAGCGACTGTTCACTCTCATGAAGGCACTAACAATACTGCATCTAATATAAGATGCAATAAAGTGGTGTTTGTTGTGAAATTAGCACTATTAAATGCGACTCTGAGAAGATAACAAGTCAAATTTAATTGGTTGTTGATATAATTTTGGCTCAAAAATTGTTTGCATAAGTACCGCTTCACCACTTAACGTCAGTTTGAACCTTTAATGGGAATGAAAAAAGTATGGGAAAATTTCCAATTCGAGCACCTCAAGGGAAGAATTTTTTGAGAAGCTTCTCAGGCCTTATTTCTATCTGGTAGACTGAAAAATAAACATGAAGTTAACTCAACTTTAACAATGAGGGAAAAAATGGGGAAAAGGCAAGCAAGAGCTCATAAGTGGCCGCTATGAAAAATGACAAAGTCTATCGAAGCCTATTCGGATTTGTTGCATGTCAAAATGCAGAAGCTTTTCTCAATTATCGGCTCACTACCGATTTTTCATAATGCTAAATGCTCTCAGTTTTCCGTTTAAAACCACCCTACTTTGAAAATAAGCAACTGTTCTTTCTTTCCTCTACGAAACTACTTCAGAAAGACTTTGAATCCCTGAACAATACTAGATAATTTTGGTGAGATTCAATTCGACATGATCCGTCTAAAATGAACTCCAGTTTGCTATGCGAAATTTGCAAAGCAGCTCAAGTTCTAAACATCAAAACAGCTTAAAATTATTTTCTTTTTCTTAGCCGATATGAAGGTGTAGTCGGTGATATTTGGATATCCCATCTGTTAATCCAGCTTTTTTCAGTTAATCCTAGACTACGTTTCCGAGCATTTTCCATTCATGCCTTCTAGATGCACAAAAGTTCACCTTTGCAAAGCCCACATGTTAGCAATGCCAGCAATAAGTGTTCTCGTTCCAACCTGCAGAACACAGGGCATAAATTTTGCATATTTGAGATGCAAAAAATAAAAAGGATAGCAGTTTCTTGTTCACGGCGATGCAACAAGTTCTGTAGATGACATAAGCAGAACACAAAAGTAGTTCTTTTACAAAGCAGTAACGGGTGACGATATCAAATGAAAAGTGCAATGGATTAATGGATTAAAGAGTTATTAAAAGTTAAGCAACATTGAATCCACTCATATTAGATCCCCATAAATTTCTAAACTCATGCTAATATTTATGCAGCATAGTTAGGTGAATGAGCTATGTGAACAACAAGTGTGAAATCATAAAAATATCGCATAATTTCGCTTTAATACAAGGAAGCTATTCTTAGCAATGCGTTACGGATATTGCCACTGAAAACATCAGCAGTTTCAGTGAGCGTATCAGCAAGCACTCAATCATTTGCATTGCGTTCACTCTTATATTTAGTGCGAAATTGTTATTCAGTTACGAAATTGACAAAATCTTGCCATATTTTGCCAAAATTGCGTTTTTATTGAAGACATTTGAGTACGATTTCATTCGTTCATATCGAGAGTGCAATGCTTCAAAACGAAATGTTCTACCAAAAATAATGTCTACGGCTGAACTTGAGTAGGTCCAATTGATTTGGATTACGATCGTTTTAATCGGTGAGGAACAGCCGTTTTAATCGGTGAGGAACAAAAAAGGAACCGAAAAAAAAAGGTCTGCTCAATAACTCGAAGGTTTCCACCTTTGGGCCTGAATGCAGACAAGCACTTTAGTACGTTAAACTAACATGCAAAAACTCACAGATGAAGGTTGTCATCAATTTTTTGCTGCTCAATTGATGAAGGAGCAACATAGCATGTTAAAGAATAGGAGCCGACGAAACTGTAAAGGAGAGACGGCCAAAGAGCGTAGAATCGAAGTTTTTTGAGCGAAACAAAAGAAAAGTGACAAAATTCTGAACATATTCCAGCACACCAGTGTTCGAGGAAGGCTCACAACGCTCACTGTATTACGAAACTGCTGTCGTAAGTATATACGCGATTTTCCAAATTTGCCTCGAAAGGTGCACTGTGGCGACGTGATCCTCGGCACAAGTACGCATCTGAATTTGCTTGTTTCCGTCAATTCGGTAATTTCAACTTAAAGTCAACTTGCCATCGCAAAATTTCATGGGCATAATAATACGCTAGGGGTTGCCTCTAATACCACACTTTACGTTGATCTGTCAACTTCAAGGGACGCCACATGGATTTTTAGGAGTGGAAAAAACTTGCATATATGAAAGATTGCCCCGACTTTCACTTTACACTAATTGTTTTGTAGAAGATTTCAACAAGGCGAACAGAGTAGTGAAAGCCTGAAAGCATTGATCTGCATGATTTGATTCTTTGTTGCTAACTTGTGAAAACAGAAGGTCACGTATGCAAAATGCAACACGCAGGTCATGCCAATTCCTCTAACATGGTTCTCCTACTGTTCTCATGTCTGTCTGCGTTATACATTATCATAGTAATTTGCGAATTCCACATTTCTTCTGTTGCGATCACCCTCCTCATCCAGTATTTAAGCCTGTCTTAAGATCTCAAATCCGCCCAAAAAACGCTTCATTATAGCGTCATACATACACCGCAAAATGCCGAAAGTAATGATGTACTAGTCTGTTTGTTACACATTACAAGTGAACACATTTCAGTGAATGAGTTGGCATCACTTATACACCATTACCAGATGAACTCAGTCGCCTTATTCGTTTAGAATTCACTTTTGCATATAAATGGTGGCTTTGTACTAGCCAACGCTAGTTCACAAAACTACCTTGCCCTATTGGCTAATAGTGCATACTGTACTGATCGTACGCTGTCTTCACCGGATCGCTTTAGTCAGTGATAATGAATGATAAATTTGGTAGTTATACGATTATAAAAGTGCGACAAATATAAGCTGCAGACAAAAAATTAGGGCTCTAATCTTAAAGTAAGGCAAAAAATTAAGATAAAAGGAGGCAAAGTTAACTAAGTACAAAATGGTGAGACATCGAGACACTATAGCATCAATATTAACGAAGTAACTCGACGGAAATTCATGCGTAAGAGTTCACTGCTTGGAAGTCAAGTTTTGAAGATATTTTTTGCATATTTAGTGAATAACTTGATGGGAAATGATAAACATACCAGATGAGTTGCTCAGACAAAAATTTCTATAGTGAAGCTCTCAGAACAGGTAACATGAAAACACTATTAATGAAGCTGTTGAAAGAAGTGGTCAGTGAAGTCGTTGCAAGAAAAAGCTTCCGCCACGCAGCTGCGAATTTCAAGATGTTGTATTGACCACCCTCTATTTTTTATGGTTGTGTGTGTGTTTGAGTGCGTGTGTATGTGTGCGTGTATGTGTGTGTGTGATGATGTGTAAAGGGTGGTCAACAATAAGATTATATGTGATATAGTTTGTTTTGTCCCCAAAGATTCGTGAACAAACAATATAAATAAAAGCGAGAAAATTAATATAAAAATTGAGCCTACGCTCCTTTGTTGTTCGTTCTCGACTGAACTGCGGCTCGCTTTCCGCTCTCTGCTTCAGTCGGCTCCCAGTTGACGCGCGGCGTTCCTGATCCACCGTCGTTGCGTCTCTTCTGTCCACTGACGTTGATCCAATCACGATCACCGCTATAGTCGACGCTCCCGACCACTGAATTCCCGTCTGCGACCAGCCTAGTTGTCGCGCTACTCCTCTTATTGACGACTTCCGCTCGCCAATGATCACCTTTTGGTTTCCACCCGTTACCCAGGAATATTCAATTCACGTTGAGGTCGTCCGTCTTATAATACCAATAACAGATTCTGCTGGTGCAACCGACTTGCGCACCTCTCCACTGCTTACAATACCAATAACAGTTTCTGTTGGTGCAACCGACCTGTGCACCTCACCACTGCTGTGTGAACCACACCTCAAACTTGGGTAATTAAACCTTTATTCGCATTTAAACAATCAACAACGCGACGAAGAAACAATTGATTATCAGAAGTGAAAGTAATATGATGGTAGATTGGTACGTGATTAAGTAAACTCATGTATAATTACAAGACAAGTACGAAATCTGCAATCCCTTATAATCTGACTGAAAGAACACGCATATTCATTAGTAAAGCAAATAACCTGATACTGTTCAGAAGCATAACACCACACTTAAGCGAACTCATGTAGAGTTACCTCACAAGTATGTAATGTTACGCTACCTTACAACCCGACTGAGAGAACACACCTACGTACTATCCAACTACAACTTGTCCACAACACAAACTGGACATAACTATCCAACTACAACCTGAGCGGGAACACGCAAATATAATCAAAAAATCCATTGGAGGCGAAGTTCCGGTACACGACACGCACTATACAATAGTTACCGAAACTTTGGGGCTCACTTATATAGCCTTTTCGTTGATACCTTTTGATACTTATGGCCCGCCCCTTCTTTGTGGCTGACCCCAGAAGTTGTTTATGCACTAATTAGATGTGCATAACAACTTTTACGATGGCCATTTGCCCCTAATTAGGCAAGCATAATAATTTTTACGATGTGTTTATGCTAACTTGGCGTCTTTATGCGCTTGTTGAAGACAAAGCGCTATCATGCCCTCCTTGTGCCATTCGCACGTGCATTCCGCTTTTTGTGCAAAAACATACCTGAGTGACCCGTCAACAAGCTCAACTCCGTTTGTTCATTTGCCCTCATCCGAATAAAAGCTTTTACGACGTTTAATCCCCAACTCAATGTGCATACAACTTTTATGATCAGTTTATATCCCCAACTCAATTTACCTTAATTTCACCATAATCCACTCCCTTCTGCACTAATAATTCTGCAGCTTTATTTAACACTTAAATTTATTTATTTCGCGAGCAGTCGCGACAGATGTTGAAAAAGCAAATTGCAAGCAGGCAACAAAGTCATGCGCTGAAAAAAGCGAGAATTTTTGCGAACGAGTTCTGAAGTAATTGAAAATTTAAAGAATTTAGAGAAATCATCGAAAATGCTGAGAATTTTCCTGTAAAATCTGAGCTTCACTGAAGCTCAGCTTCTCCATCCCTTTGAAATTCGAAAATTCTAGAGAAATTTTGGTACTTCCTCTTCAAAATGGCAGCCCAAAAATTTGTTGGAGGAATTCGGAGTGTAAACGATTTCTAGACATTCCCATTTTCAGAGCGGAACTATTTTAGGTTCGAATTGAAATCAGCGAGCAAGCATGCAAGCTCATAAGCACATAAAGCTATATGATTCTTCAAATAATTCGAAAACGAGCAGGATTCGGAAGATATTTTGGGGTGAAAACTCACGAGAAAAAGTGCGGGCCTTTTAAAAATTACTTTAGAATAGGTTTTCTTTGAAAGTAGATGTACTAACGTATCAGCGTGTTCAATATAGCGATCCATCCAAACGCAGATGAACCAGTCACTGACTTACTATTTCGTTCGAGTGATGGTTGCAAAGAAAGCAGCATGTTAAATTGTCAATAAATTTTCAATCAGCATCCTGTTTATTCCACAACGATACAATTTTTTATAAGATATGACGACCATAGAATATTGGTGGTAATAAAGAAACCGGGAAATGTAAGCACTGTTCTGCGAGTACTGATTGCTTAAAACCACTACAAGTCAACTTTTATGAGGAATTATCGGTACCTCTCAAAATCGACAAGATAACAAAACTAAACAGGTGGAATAACCGTTTTTCTTTTTCGCATGCGCACCCGACCTCTCCTCTTCAACCTCTCATTTTCTCAGCCTTCGAAGCAGCTTCTGAAGACATAACAGCTAAGCCCAAGTGATGCAGTGTTCTTGTCATGGACCGAATGAGAAAATGGGAGAGCATCACATAAAAAGAGCGCATTACACCGTAGCGCGATGCAATCGGAGAAGCAACGAACGGCATTCGATACTACTTTTGTTTGCAGCATGACGCAGCGCAACTTTCTCCCCTCAAAATAAATGCAAAGAAGGCAAAGTACGAATCAGATTTCAGGCCATCAGCTTTCAAAACAAAACGTCGACAACCCACACAAGAGCTCTTCCTCATCGGAGAACGAGTGTATTGACATGAAAGCTTTTAAGGTGGTCGTGTTATTTTATTTGGGTACCTTCGTCTGAGTTCTTCTTGACGCTAGAAAAACCATTTTGAAGAGAATGTTGTGTCAAGAAAAAGATACGATTTGACATGATAATTTCGATGAAAAAGGAAGAAAGGAACCCTTATAAGAAAATGAACGCCCAATAAAGTTGAATTTCGGAGCGTATCACTGACTACGCAGATCATTCTCAATCACTTCCCACGCATGTTACAAAAACAGATTACGGTGCCATCCTTCAAAATAGTGTAATACGGTGACGATGCGACTTATATATTCAAAGTGATAGACGCATCCCTCAAGAAAGTGATTGATATACTAGTCGCATAAACTTTTGCCATATAACAGTGACATATTTTACCGGTTTGAACAAATTGTCTTCAAGAAGGAGTTTGTATTTTTACGCCTTAGTTTTCTGGTTTTTCTGCTTGCTTCGATGGATGCTTATAAAATATTTGCGTTGAAAAATAGAAGAAGAAGTAAGGAACGATGAATGCTAATCAGTGAGGTTTCGATGATTTAAAGTAACCATTTGGAAAGGTTCGTAAATATAAGTTGAGGCTAGAATTGAAAAAAAAAGGCTTGTATACGATAGGGGCCTATAGGGACACTGTATGCGGTACGATAATAAAATAGAAAATTCTTACTGGAAAAGAGACATACATTCAAGGAAATACAGTGCATTCATCTAAATATGGTGCAATTTGTAAAACTTTGCTCTGTCTAAATGTATAATATAAAGATATGTGAAGCCTCATACAAGAAGTATCCGAAGGCAAAAGGTGCTTGATACATATATGACTTGAACATGCTACTTGGAAATGCAGCCATATTACGCAGTGATATCATATCTGACAGATAATATCCATGCATTCTTCAAGTACCAGCCAATTCCAGTATGCAAACCAAGCTCACGCGGGCGCAACGCTTACCTTCATAAAGATTGAGCGTGTCCACAGTGCCTTCCCAGAAAAGGAAATTATAAAAAAAAGCAGAACCGAGCTGAGCGCTAATTTTCGGGTTCCTGAAATTTTTAATGCTTGTTCTCACTCACGCGCGAACCTAGTAAATCAAGCTCAATTGAATTTGCGCGATGTGGGCGTACATGGCATCAAGATAAAGTTCGGAGGGTGAAGCATGTTCAACTTACCTCATGCTCATGTCTACGATGTAACCTTATTGTTACTCTACAAAAGAGTACTGTATTTTCAGCAGGCATATGGCATATAATCTATGAAGTTCACAAATCCTATAAACCTAAAAAAGCATATTTCTACACAGTCACAGAGTTTTTAATTCGTTTGAGCAAATTGCTTGCATAAAAATAGCATTTCTATGCACCACTTTATAATCTGAGATAAACGTCTCCGAATTTCAGTTGCAACATTTTTGAAATGCCATTACAGCAGCGAAAGCTAACTAACAAATTAGAGGCAACCTATATGTGATAGTTTTGAAATAGTAAGAAGAACATTGCTAACAAGCTAGTGTATCGATGAATGAGAATTTTCTCTTTTTTTTGCAATATTATATTGCAAAAACAAGTTTTATGACAGTTCGACGAATAGTGATAATTATGTCAAGCAGCAGCATCCTCTCATTCAATCGACGTCTTCCTCTAGTGTTCTATTAATAAATCTATATGTGAGTTTTCCGTATATCGCCTCAACATTCCTTATGCGAACATTTCCTAATGGTCAACATTCGATTCCTACATTCCCTTTTAAGAGGAATGCACATGACAACACTTTGTAAACGGAATTAATCACTCTGATAAGCGACGAATGCGAAAACTAAACAACCAGAAGCAAAGTTGACTTTGAATAACATTGACAGGTGATGTGCTCGGCACATTGTTTTTATGCTCCATGATTATGCCAATAATTTGCAGAAACATATGGTGCAAAGGAGTTTTTATCTATCATGAGTTTGTTTGCTGAAACAGAGATCTTGCCACTCTTGAATACAATGTGCTACTGCTCGTGAAATATGATGAAAGTTTGCTACTTTCTTCCCCAGAAAATGAGAGAAGGTGCAATCATTGATAAAGGCGTGAGTATAGCGCATCCTGCTAATGTGCACTCATGGAAAGTTTTTGGAGAATTCTTGAAGACAAACGAAGCATCACTACGCTTTATTGTTGCACCTCTCTCTCTTGTGCACGCAAACTTATTTAGTTGCTAAGTCGTATGACCGAATGCTCGCGACGAAAATAGAAAAATCAATATAAGATGAGAAACTCATCTCGCTTTTGTGCAGACAAGACTGATATTCAGTAAATCCCAACAGTGCTTCATATACAGTAATATATGTTTGGTATTTTCGCTCGCGAGGTCGACTATATGCATGAGCCTACTTCGTCCGGCGTGAAGAAATAATAGAAGCGGTAAGGTTTCAATCTTGGCTCGTGCACGAAAGATAAATAAATTTGTCAGTTTTACCCTCTTTAAATCCGCTGTTCCATAATTCCGGTTGGCAACCGGCAACCCGACTTGAAAGCAATATAACAAACAACGGGTCAAGATGCCTAATAAAGTCTTGAATTTAGAATTAAATGCCCGTCCACTAATATTCTGACAGAAACGAATTTGTCCATGAGCATTTCTTCCAAGCCAACAAATTCTAATCACCAAATATCGCACCAATTTTCCGAAAAGCTGTTAGGCAACGCTGTGAGCTTATACGTATGTTTCCTACGATCACATTGCATTTTGTATAATAGCGTAAAAACGCATGGAAGCGACGTAAACTCTTCCATATCAAATACAGAAGTGATCGCATCAAAATAAGCGTATTCACTTGATGCCCGTTTTCTGATGGAATGATCCCCTTGCTTCGAAAATCCTCAGGTACACCGTATATTAGAAGATATCTGCTGCAGACAGTGAATAACGGAGTAAGGATGCAATGATGCATGTCCATTGATGCACTAGTACACCAGATTTAAAAAAAAAAAACATTTCCATCTTTTAATGAGTCATGGGTAAATCAAAAAGATTTCCCACCCAGAAGGTTTGTTTTATCATTTTTCAGGTTCATCGCTTCCCAGGGAAAATTACAACGCCTGGGGATTGTAACCCAACACTCATGATATGCCGTCAAGCGTCGCCAATAGACATCGAAAAGCTGTGAGCGTCATAACTTCCTGGCACAAGTTCAAGCAGAATGCTAGCAGCGGCGAAGGATATTTGAAGTGCAAGGTGTGGGATGCATGGACGCGCCAAAAGAGCGTTCATCGTTTAACATTTGCATTGAAAAGCACTTGGTCAGTAGTAGCATTTACGTCATCGCTAAACGAAAGGGCAGAAAGATAGCATTCCAGGCATGTTCTACTGCACTGTTACGGATATTGTGCAGCAGCAATATTTTCTCCACGTATCGCTTGCAGAGGTTTGCATATTGTTAACCATCAGATGTTATGTTGCCCGCGCTTCATTCGAGCACGGAGTAGCAATAGCCAAAAGGATTAATTCACACATGAGATTTGGGTCATTATGTGTGACAGCCGTTATGGTGTCGGAGAACGGAAATAAAAACACATGCGAGTGTTACGATGTAAGGGAAACTGATCCTTTCTATTGAATGGTCTCAATGACTTATGGCAGTTCAAAAAAACATATGCACACTTCATTGGGATATATGAAGAATACTGTGCCTCAGGTAAGCAAATTTCCTGCTGCTCGTTTTACTCGGTGTGGAGGAGATAGGAGGAATTCTCCCTTTCTTTCCTATCTCAATGCGCCCGACCTATCATCAATAACGTGTACCTAAATTATCGAACTCAAAACGCTCCGGAAATGAGGGAATGGGGGGCCATGCCAAGAAGTGTTGCGGCAAATATTGTAAGAAACGCCTAAGTTTGACGTATTATATATGAATGCACTATACAAGCTTTTCGAAAGTAATAAATTATGGTGCGCCTCAAAAAGCAGTTAACTTTTGTTGCGACCCTAGCAGATATATGATTCCCTTAAGTTTGCTTACAATGAACGAAGTTCTTCAATAACTTCTCGTTCTAGAACAGCAGTGTTTCAGCATTCTCCTTTTCTTAATTTCAGCACCTTCGATATCCTCAAGTCCAGTATCATTCCAATTAGATTCCTTTTTTTGATTTCATCAAATGCTGCTTCAAAGCTCTTCCAAAGTAAACAACGTATCTTACATCTTACCACTGCACCAATTACAATGATCTAATGATAGCTGTCAACTATCGTTCAATTCTTCTAGTTCTTCTACTACGACCGTCACCTTATCCCTCTCACTTGACCTACTTTGAAAATGTTCATAATTAGCGTAATGGAGCATTTATGGTCGTATTCATTTATGGCTGAGTATGCACTAATGTAGTTCATCCAATTCATGAGGTTCTATCGAGAGAAGATTATTGCCTTGTTGTATTTTCAGTAACAATCACATGCAATATTCCATTTCCACATCGTTCTCCTCTTCTTGTTTATCTTAAACCGTAGCGGTCTTCGATTGTGAGGGTTGCAGAACATCGTCCCCCACCTAAGTACAATTCAGGATTTTAAATTACATTTTAAAACACTCTCAGTAATAACTAAAAAACACATTGAAGCAAAGTTAGGAAAGTTTAAACTTCTGCAATGAGGAATAGACGATCATAAGTATCTGCCAACGTCGCCATTACATTCTACGATGTGTTTGCTTTTCGGTCAACTGTATACAGTAAAGAATTGTTCAATTTTGAGTAGATCCAAACATGTCCATACAAAATTCTTACGTCACAAATAGACAGCTTGTTTAGCTGAGGATTAATTCCGTCGTTATACCTGCCATCACTAAGCCGAAATGAAAGCTTTTTTGTTGCTTCAAAGAAGCAGCTTCTAGTGAGAGCAATTATCTGAAGAAGTCTACTCCAAAGTTTGCGTGCGATTAGATTTCTTTTTATTGGGATTTCATCACTTGAGGTGACGCTTACCCCCATTGAGCGACGCCTCTACACAGATAAGTATTTAATCTGTAGATGCTTCTTCATCGACTGCTGATTTTACCTCTAGGTTTCGCTCATGTGATGCGCGATTTGTTTAACTAGCGAAGCGCTTAACCATCTGTAAATAAAATAAACTCTTCCTTTTTGATAAATGGAAATCAAACTTTTTTGTGGTTCTGAGCATTGTATGAAGGCTTTCAGAAATGAAATCATGGCTTTGAACAGCAGATCACAAACGAGACTACGAGCTCCACAATCGACTTTTTCGGAATTTTCCTCTACGTCGTTCCGAAAGGGTTCAGCTATGATGCGCCTAAAGGAAGTCTAACGAGTCTTACTTAGGTCACGCTGGTACTGAAATATTTTAAGATTAACGTTATCTACAATCATATCTCTACTCATAACGATTTGCTAAGTCATTTTAAAACATTCTGTGCTCAAAACTGAACAAGCTTACCTATTCCATGGAGTCGGCGGCTGAACTTTGACTTTACGATCTAAATTTTTGTTCCATTTGCATAGTAGGAGTTGAGTTGAAGTATTCGGGACATCATGGCCCGCTGGCCTGTGTTTCTAAGTGCTTTACGCAAGGCAAGGAAAAAAGCTCACGAAACAATGACAGTGTACGGCGGAAACGATGCTCCCGCAGGTTACGGCCAAACCAGGTGTGCGTTGATTCACGCCATCCCTAATCTCCACTCCAACTTAAATGTCCGCTTGCGAATTATGCAAAACAACCCACAGCAGAGTACTAGCTAGAAGCAGATGTAACGGATGGTGTTTCATTCTCCATATGCAAAACAAAGGAAAAAAGTGCAATCCAAAGCGTACTGTGTGATTCGATTTCCCTCAGCATCAAAGAGTGCGCGTTTCTTCCTCGCTGCTCTTCGTCATGAGACAAATAATACCTATGTCTCACACAAATCCCAGCTAAGATATAGATTTAAAACTTTTTTCGATCAAGGAAATTCTTGCCGACATTTAAAAAACTGATCAGCTGTCTAGATAAGATATCTTGTACTAATCGAGCAACAGCGGGCTGCATGTGGATGGAAAAGAAATTCATGAGGTACAATTAACAATTCGGTTTTCGAACAGCGCAAACAAAATCAAACACTCATGCTATCTCTACCTGTACTCTAACTGCAGGAAGTTGTGCTCCAGACTAAACTCACAATTTATGGAGACTTAGACTGGAAGCTCAAGTATTAGCATATCACAGTTTTATCAACATTTTCATTCGGTCTACGTGCTAAATTCTTTAACTTTTGGAGAGTTCATCAAATTACAAAGCATATCAGTGAGTACAGAATTGCTCAGAAGTAATAGTGCGTTGTTACGCAATCAATACCTTCGTTACATTTTTCCATTTTGTGTCAGTTATTCTAACTTGATAGCATAAAAAATTCTCAAATTTCGAGACTGATGAGTTTAACCGGGCGCTCGGTGCAAGAACGCATTTTGATGGCGAAGCTTTATTACAAATATGAGAGTGGCCCCGGTGTTAAACGGCATTTCCACTATAGGTTACCGCCTTGTTAACAAGCGCTGTGCCTGGTGGAAATTGGAGTACCCTTTAATCGTAACTTTTTGGTCGACCCGAATTTTAAGAGACATCATTTTAAGGGTCACTACCAATTATGTTAACCTTTCGCAAAAGCACTACTGATAGTTAACGGTTAATATACCAAGGCCCTTGTAATTACAGGTCAAGCAGTTGAAACAGCAACTGAAAGATTTGGAACAAAGGGTCGACGATCATGACGTAAAAATTACCGGTAACATTAATCGCATCGAAGCGAACGAGCTTATTTTGAGCTAGCGTAATGTTTGCCTTTATGGTTTCCAGTACGCGAGATGCAAATTCGCCATAACTAACCAAGATGAATCTACTGGACTCGAAGTTATAACACCCAGACAACTCTTCAATCATCTACGTGTGGAAGGAATGGGACTTGGAAAGAGCGAGGCCGAATCAATGATTCTTTCAAGGTGTCAATGGGTTACAAAATCAGCCTAACCATACATACTTTTGCATTTTGCATCCTTCAAAGACCTAAGGACCTTTAACAAAGCCAAATACAAGATCAACAGGTCCTACACACCACACGGTAAGCATATACAAGTTAGAAATGATCCCACTAAAGCACAATCTAGTATTTATAATAAAGCAATTGCACAAGAACTTTGCACAAGAACTTCGATCACGCAACATAGCCGCGATGGCAGTCGAAGACAGAATTCGTATAGGTAGGTACACGGCCAAACACTACGTGATACAGCTATGACAATGAGCGCATAAAACAAATGTTGCAATGATTGCTTTTCTTATTCCAGTTGCGCTATTTCTATTGCGTTAATGTCGTCATTTTGTATATTTTGATTCTGTGTATGTTTTATGCGGAATAGTTTTGCATTCGTTGCCATAATGAACAATGATTTCTTTTTCAGTCTGGTTAAAGTATATTATCTCGTAAGCGCTATCAATTTCTGTACATTTGATTCTGCATGCGTTGCAAACTGAATATGTTCTGCTTTCTTTGTTAAGAAGAGCAATGTTCTTCTTTCTGCTCTAGTTAAAAGTAGCTTTATCGCACAAAAGGCGTCAGTTATGCCTATTCGAATCATCATACGTTTTGTTTTAGCTCAATACACCTTTGCACTCTCCCTTACGGATAATATTCATTTGTTTTATCAAGTGTTTCTGAAACAACATAAGTATTTCTTTTTCCATTTTAATCGAAGTATTTTAATCTCGGAAAGGTTATCAGTTTCTGTATTTTAAATTCTTCATACACTTTAAGCTGAATACGTGCTGCATTTGTTATACGTTGTCAACAGTCGCAATTACTTTCGCTTTCTATTTTCATCGACGTATTTCTGTCGCTCAAAAGTGTCAATTTTGTTCATTTGAGTCGTTATACTTTTTAAGCGCAATACGCTTTGCATTCTTTGATGCAGAAAGTAATCGTCTTGTCATTTACACCGCATTTGTTTTTGTCTTTATATTTTTTAAGATCTCATGGCCTTACTTATGCGTGCTTTAATGTATGCCCATATTGGACAGCTTTTTTCATCGTTTCTTCTATGCTTTCATATTGCAGTCTATATATTTATATGTTTTCCAACTGCACTTCAAATATACGTTTTACTCTTTAATAGTATTCTTTGCCAGAGCACCCACAGTTTGTGCCGCACATAAGCGGATAATGGTCCTTTTTCACAACGGTGTAATTTATACTCAACGAGTATAGTGCCAGTAATTTACTGTTGTTGTCATTAGACAACGTCCATACTTTGCAAATATATACACACAGAGCATTTTGGATGCCTCACTTTACGTTTTTCAATCACTGTTGCGAAAGAATTTCCGTCGAAGCTTTACCCAAAGAACCGGACCAATAGTATCATATAATTGCAGCACTTAAATACGGGCTACCGCAGTCCACAACCCGTTCAACCGTTCTGCTCTGCCATATCGACGCAGGCGTGGTGGTGTGTTTGACACCCCTTACATGGCAGATATACGGACCCAATCAATTTGTTTCATCTTTCACAATAATAACACAATAAATAGTAGTAGGCTCGCCACCTCAACGGCGGAGGCCGAGGGCGGAACATCCCCTGCGCCCCCGACCGCTTCTCAAACAATAGTAATCAATCAAATATTCGTTTCACAACGAACCACGTAATGCATTATCTGTCGGGCACCTGGTGAAAAATATCAATACAACATACCAATTTTCTAGTGTATGTAACGAAAATGACGTCAGTCACATAATAGGCACTGCAGCATGCGGAAAGAACTGCAAATGTTGCAATTTGCTAGAACAAGATAAATGGGTAACATCTAGTATTACTGGGAAAAAGTTTTGTTTTGAAAATAACCACATCCAGTTAGATTGTAATACTAAGAGCATAATTTATTGTTTAAGTTGTACCATACGTGGTTTACAATATAGAGGACAAACGTCCAGGAGCCTGCGAACACGCGTTCGCGAGCGTTTATGTCATATAAGTAAAGGGAACATATCTAATTATCTTTACAAGCATTTGCAACAAAACGACCATGGCATGGAGCACGTTAGAGTTCACATATTGGAAAAGTCAACGATAATAAATACCTACTCGAATCAGAGCTGTTCTCGATCAAATTGCTTCGGACAATTTATCCAATGGGACTAAATGATAATATTACGGGTATTTCAGACCTATTGTTCAAAGAGAACAGCTCAAAAGTTTCATGCTTCGAAAATTACGGATTAACTTCTAAACATAGTCACGGAAAAAGAAGAAGAAACAGCAAAATTATTAATTATATTTTTAGAAATGCCGTTTGCAATAACACCGTTTGCTTAAACAACACAGGGAACATTTGTAGTTTCCTTAAAGATTTATATCAGCAAAGCAACCGTACACTTAAAATGTTATACTTTATCGTACTTAATAAGGGTAAGAGCATCAGGCATGAAATCACTTTTCTGTGCAAAATGTACATAGCCCATAGAAATGTATTTAAAACGGCTCAAAATATAAAGGAAAATAAGAAATGCTTTAAGTTTCATATGCAGTTCCCTGGACTTCGGTACCAAAATATTAATTATAACCATATATCTAATAACAACGTCATCAAAAATGAGTTGGTTAAAATTGCTCATAAAGCCCCCAGGATTCAAACAACTTTCTCTTACAATAAAGTAATTGGCGGGTATTTCTACAACTACAGTAAAACGTTAAATATGTTAAACCAAGACCCAGAAACTCTGTATGGATCTATGCAAAATGCCTGCGATTGTCATAATTCACAGTTCATTTACCAACCTTTACAGCATGTGTTTATAGGTAATTTGGATGTACTTAATTCTAGAGGTCTGAAAAATGTCTTCAAAAAAGGTACCAAGTTTAGACCCATCAGTAATAAACACCCGCGGCGAATTACGGAGGATGCAGAACAGTCTTTAAGCAAGTTAATTTTGCATAATTTTGCAAATTGCTCGAACCGAGCGTATTAGTGAGGATAATTTCAAAACATTCTACAAGCCGCATTAAAAGAATTTTCACAAACGAGTTTTACAAAGGGAGATCGACACACGCAATACTTCGAACTATAGTAAGAACAAGCTACTGACCAGTATACAATCTAAGTTTATTATTGCACCTGCGGATAAAGTATCCAATAATTATACATTTATATGCAAAAACTTTTACATCCAAAGTTTATGGCAAGGAACTTGGGATTGGAAATGGCGTAATTACTAGTAACGATACTTATAAATATGTTGAAAACAAAAACCAACTGGACATTATTAACATACAATGTAGATTTTCCGATAACTATTCTATTAAAGTGAAGGAGGAAAACAGAACATTACCTAAATTGTTTGATATTCCTAATCTGCATAAAAATCGCTACAGGTTTAGGTATATAACGGGAGCCAACAAAAGTTCGCTTAAACCTTTATCTTCTATGCTACACAGCATTTTACAATTTCTTAAAAACCATCTACGTAATTATCGCAATATAGTAGAAGCCACATTAATTATTACTACAGTATAACGAATTCTTATGACCTTTTGATGTAATCAATAAATATAGTAAACATATAAAAGCACTTTTTGCTGCCGATTTCTTTACTTTGTTAATGGCACTACCCCACGATGTTATCATTAGTGCAATGGATTATTTAACACACATGTGCTTTGAAAATTCCAAAAAAGCAAACTTCAAAGTATGTGGTAATAAAACATTGTTTTACACAGGCAATTATGGGTTCAGCGGGCATTCTGTTGCCTTGGATAGCGCACAAATCATGGAAATAATTAAATTTATATAGTCAGTGAAAATTATGTTACTTTTGGTGGGTTCATTTTTAGGAAACTAAAAGAGTGCCCATGGGAGGAAATGACAGTCCCCATATAGCTGATCTCACCTTGTCCATTATGGAATATAAATATGCCAAAATTTCATGTTTTAACGCTATTTGTTATAGGTACGTTGATGATTTACTGATATTCAATATCGATAACTTTCAGAATATTGCTAAATTAATTTATGGAGACTCACTACAGATTGAGGTTACATATGCGGGTAGCACAGCTTACTTTATGGAATGAACTTATATATTACCTGTAACGGTGTCGTCTCAAGCGTCTATGATAAGACGGATCAATTTAATTTTTCAGTTGACCAATATAACATCCCATTGTTGGACAGTAACATCCCACTGTTCATACACAAAAACCTTATAATTTCTAAAGTCTATAGATTTAGTAGATTGCACTCATTTAAGGCAGACTTTATTAATAAGTATAAAAGACTGCTAAAAAATTATAAGGACAAAGGTATCAGTGTTTCTCTAATGGAAAATTTTTTGCATAAAGCATTAATCAGTAAACTAGAATTGGTCTATAAGTTTGTCTGCCCTAACAGACAGGGTATTAAAAGTTTGGTGTGCGAAATTTTTAATGGACTTTAGCATCTTTTGCTTATTAACAATGCAGGCGTAGGGGTATTATGATCTATGCAGGTCTTACATCTTCATAATAAAACTGCTTTTATGATACATACAAAGATTAACGCTTCTTAACATTACATTAGCAACGATGCAATATTGACTAAAATTTATTTATTTAATTTTACTTTGTTTATTGCTATAGGACGCCCATGTGTTAGTTTTACCATTTTATTACTGTACTTATATTAGTATTTCTTCGTTAGAATCTTTTAGCGATCCTTAAATGTTATTCGTTTTGTTTCGATAGGTTTTACATCAAGTGTAGATCATATAAATATTGCTCTACCCGCGACAGTACTGTTCGGTCTACGTCGTCAACACTGACACTTACATTTATCGATCACTAATCAACATTACCCTTCATGTCGGGTACACATCTTTTAAGTTATGCCTTAGACTATATGAATTTTAACTTACTATGTTTCGATATACCTTGCTTTCTAAATGTTTTAAACATATTCTAATTTTTGTACTCAATCTTTTTATCGCACTGTTTTTAGTTTTTCCTTTTTCTTTTATTATGACTTGTTCCCCCGTTTTTGCAACTCTTTACTTTCACATTTTAAGATAACTTTCTACGCGACTCATCACATATTTTTATTGTCATATTTAATCGAAATCTTTTATTTTCCTTTATTTCAATTTACTTAGCATTTTCACGACCGTCACCAACATATTTATTTTATAATAAAGCTTTAACTTTTATTTCATTTTCATTCTCTCTTATTTTATTTACTCTAATATATCGCCTTTGGTTTCCACTATATAGCGCTAGATTTCATATTACTTTTTAATGCAATTATAGTACACATACTAACATTTATCTCTTAGATTGTTAGAATTCAGTTTCATATAATACTTTAAATTTTAGGGTAATTATATTTTAACAATTAAGGACGTCTATTTACGTAAAAGTTTGTTTGCAGTTGAGGTTATATTATTCGTCGATGTCATATCTTTGTTGCACGTTGGCGTGTACAGCCTTATTATTATTGTTCTTCTCACGTAACTTCTTCCTCTGGATATTGGACTACAAGCTCTTCTTGTAGATATAGAAAATGGCGCTCGGTGGCAAAAGGGATTTGAGTTCTACTTCTCAAACGACTGTTTTGGAGAAAGCGAAGAAAGCAAACTATGGCGATGAGGTAGGTGCCATTGTGTGTTACTTTTGTATTTATCATACATTTTTTAATATAAGTTTTACCTATAGTTTTTTTCTTTTCTTTTTCTTTCCACTTTTTTCTTTTTCTCTCTCTCTTTCTACGCGTAATAAAGTTATCTTTGCAACTTCTCATACTAGCAGGGCTATGCGTATCGTTCTGACGATGGCTCGCGCATAACTGAGGTGCATACGTAAACGGATAAGGGCGGAAACGTGGTCACCTTTTATTCTTATAGGTAATCAGTCAGCGTCTTACTTTTGCATCCTTAACATCCAGTCTCCTAACAGTGGTCTATTGCCTCTGTGCTTATGCTCGCGAAATGTCTACCTTTACCTATATGTTCTTAATGCTGTTTCTCCCAGAGTGCCATAGTCGTGTTAGTCTCTACGCATGTTGTATATAATGGACTTTCCATGTAACTATGCGCTCTCTATTTAAATAAACATAACTACAAATAACTCACGGTGCAACTTTATTAACTTTTCCGCTAGAGAAACTTTTCGAATTTCAAAAGTCTACCTATACATTTGTTATATAGGACTATTATAAGCAGTTAAGCATACCTATGCATTTGCTTTATCTTTATAAAGCTTTTAAGCATTTGACCAAAGTCTGTTTAGTAATTCGTTGTTTTTACACTTTGTTTTTCTCTTTTATAAAACCTCAAAAAATTTTTACAAATATGAGAACTTCACCGAAGTTGCCAGACACCTCTTCTTCACGTCACCCTGGACTCCAGAGTGATCAAGGTGATTGTCACAAAATTTGAAGAAAAGGATACTTCTGAGGATACATCTCGCAGTGGGTGGCCACCCGAAGAAAAACATCTAAAATTTCAAGTGCTATTCGCTCTTCCTCAAACTGGGAACCCTGAGAATTAGTATCCATCTCATTCTTCACGAAGAAGGCCTCAAGCCCTAGCACCCACAGCTTCTGTATGGTTTGGAGGAGGATGATTTCGATAGAAGAGTTGAATTTTGTGAAACCTTTCTGAAGGAGATAAGAAAGGACCTGGGCATCGTGAAAATTTTGTGCTCTGATGAGGCAATTTTCAAGCTTAACGGCTATGTGATTCGTCATAACGTCGTATACTGCATGATAAAACCCCCCAACAGACAATCGATCGAAAACTTAACGCTCCTGGGGGCGTCGTTTGGGCAGGAATCTGGTCGAGAGGCTTTTTAGGGTCCTTCTTTACGTGGAAACTGTGGATACCAACTCGTACCTGGAGATGTTAAGTGGAAAGGTGGAGTTTTCATAAAACAGCATGATCTTATGTTCACACAGATGGGGCTTCGACTCACTCTGCGAAGGGTGTACGGAATCTCTTGGATGAAAATGCTTCTCATTTTTGAATTGGAGGAGGTAGGACCATCAAATGGCCACCAAGGAGTCGAGATCTCATGACTCCCGATTTTTTCTTCTGGAATTTCATTAAGAACCATATGTATGCGCAGAAGAGCCGCTCTGTGGACGTTCTCAGAAGCCGAATTGAAGAAGCGTTTTTTCTTTGGACAAGTTCTGCCAGCGCGCGTGCGATGCAGTGCCCAAAAAGGTTGAAAAACTCCATAGAGCTCCATGGCACTCAGATTGAATTGCTGATCAGTGTTTATTGTTGATCACGAATAAATTGCTCAATTTTTCAATAAAAGCTTGTTAAATATTTCAGTAATAATGTCAACTTCATTTGCGCAACTTTTCCAATCATACACTTTCGTTGATAGTGTTTAATATTAGTACCCATTTCTTATAAAATACGATATTTTACACTCACCGTCATAGTTCCACGATGATACTGTCATAGCAGCTGTCTCAAATTCGACTCAGTTATTCATTTATTTCTGCTTATTTATCCACAATAACTCCTCTTTTACTCCAAATTATGTTTATATCATATCAGCATTAACTTGAAACTGCTATCTATTTTTATTCATATCGTTTTCTCTTTACGGATAATCCGACTGTTTCTTTCATGTTATTAAACAAGAAAGATGGCCTAATGAAGATCGATCAGAAGGCTTAGATTATTGCTAAATATCGTTGGCCATTGAATGTAGCATAGAAAATCGGCAGCTGTCAATCGAAATTTTCATCTACCAGAGGGAAACAACGTTCATAGCTTCATTCGCATCATACTATTTATACAGGCAGTTCAGTTCTTACTAATGTAGTTTAATACAACTCATTACAGCTGGCTTAACCTGATTCACTCAGAAATCTAAAAAATGGATGCTACTGTTGGCGCTTCGATGAGAAAATAATGGTATGGTGTTTCACAACCCATCGTCGCTTCAAGAGAATATTCATATTTTTTCATAGACTATCCAACTTAGCTTCCTTATTTAGTTCACTCTCTTAATTCATCTCTTCCGCTGACATTTCTTCATACTGTGATGTATGCACTGTTTCCGTTTGATTTATGTTTCTCTCGACAGCATTCAGTCTATACATGCTGTGTAGGTGATGATATTCATATAACCAAGGTGCCCTCAACAACAACTCGACAGTAAAATGGCCGTTCTCCCATCTTTTATCGTTGCTTTTGACAATTATAAAAGCTATGCTAGCAGTGCAATTCCCGTGCGCAGAATATGCTTAAATTATACTTCATCCCATGAGAAGCGCTGATTGTGATTTCTGCCTAGAAAAATTTCACTCGTTAAGTGGCATCACCAAAGAGTTATTCTGAATTAGCCGGCTTCAATTTACGCCATATTTCGCTACATATTTTAATTTCGATCAACAAAAAATGGGTTTAGTAGCCCATTAAAATTTCAAAACCTCTTCAAATTTTATGTGAAATTCATTCAACATGCCTAACAATATTGCCCTCTTCGAAGTTTGCACCACACTTCATTACGAACACGTTTAATAGGTGATAACTGGAGCGTATTATGCACTGCATCCGCCAGGAGACTTTCCTAAAGCGACAATGGCATAGACTGACTCATTGTGGGGAAATCGACTTTGCTCAGTACTCAGAGCGCGATCAAAGGGGAAGAATGATGTACTGTTTAAACCGGCTCCCCTTATTCATCCATTAATTCCTCACTCTATGTGATACAATGCGTTTAGAATTTAAAATAAAATTCCTTTACCGAAATGGCACAAAATTTTGTCGCATCCCTCAAAAACATACGTTGCTTAGTTTAGGCATAAATTTGAAGCGACGCAATTTTCACCTCATTACGCATTCGTAATGCATATTTCGGCACCGTAGTATCTCTTTCGTTAGCCGACCTTCATGGTCTCTTTAACGAGCGCTCTCCTGGACGACTATCGGCCGGCCGCTCGGAGCGTCTCTTATAGGTGCACATCGCGATGGTTTAGAACACGAAAGGATGCCCGAAATAGCGCATTACCTACAGAGAGCACGAGGTGATAAGCGGTATGTTTTGCGGTGAAATGCTTTTGAAGTGAGTAATCATGTTATATAATGTGGTAGTTATGAAGCGGGACGATTCCATACGCGCAGTTAAACGTATACGCGAATAGTGGATAAATAGGAAACGCAACCTGTGCACAAAGAAGATGCGAAGTTTGCATGTGAGCAACTAAGGTGCGTAAACTTGATGACGCATTACCTGCAAGAATCAGCTTTAGGGCCTTATTCGAGTAGTAACGAGCGCAGTTATTTCTCCACCGACACGTGCATGGTCATTGTATCAACCATCCTCACCGGCTTTCCCTATTGATCCTAGAAAGCGCTAGAATTTTCTCAGATTACTGAGCCCCCTGAACTTCATCTTGTAGCACGTTTTTGCAAATTACCCTTGCTGAAGTTTTAACTTTGTCAAGAGCCATGGAAATCTTTGAGCAGTGAAACTTTTTGGGGCCGGAAAATTTTCGACCGAGAATCGAGACCATCAAAAACTTCTCAGTTCACTCGAGGCGCTTTCTCGTCGACATATTTCTTCATAATATTTGTTCCACAAAGTGTACATTATAATTTATTGCCACCTCTGAAGTAGGTGGCAGTGTTGTGCTGCATTACTTCTTTCATTGTTTGATGAGGGTAGTTAGAAGATCATTTGCTTTTGTGTGATACTCAATGCTTTAGAACATCCTAGTGGGTAAACTAACCAGCAAATGAAGTTGTGAAAGATTTGCAAAAGTACGTCCGAGAGAGGGCGGCGCGATACGCGCTTTTTGCGATTCACACACCATATCAATTAATTGCGCAAATATTGAAAAGTTAGCAAAACAATAGCCTAGATATATTTTCTTACCGCACAATCCCATCGTATGCATGAAAATTAAACCAAAAAAACTCATTTCTGGTCCTCAATTAACTG
The DNA here is from genome assembly GCA_037389465.1 of Baylisascaris procyonis. NCBI lineage: Eukaryota > Metazoa > Nematoda > Chromadorea > Rhabditida > Ascarididae > Baylisascaris > Baylisascaris procyonis. Next base: position 578,212 of record JAZARR010000033.1, on the reverse strand, counting down.
ATAGTGGAAGAAGTCTGATTTGCGACTTTTAGACATACTGAAATGTGCAGTTACAAAGATCAACTGGAATGAAATGAAGCCAGCGGAGGACGTTGCATAGTTGACTTTCGACGACAAATTTTAATCGCCGTAATTTTTGATGTTCACAGGCTGAAAGATCGAACAGAGAGACTACAATCCACAAAGGCACGCTTAAATACAAACATAAATTAGGAATTTCTCTGCAGATTAGAAGAGCATATTGGCAGAAAAGCTAAAATTTGTCCAGCATAGACGCTTAAAAATTTGAATATTTCTTAGTGCTGTGAGAATAATAATATGGATAAATGAAGCGCTCCAGTGAGGTTTGCGTTAATGTGTCATTTTTATCTTTACTGTAGACATATGAATCAACATCCTTAACGTCGTGATATCACATTCGTTGAATGACAGGTGTGCATTGCGGTGATGTATCGCTTCGGACGCCTTTCTTCAGCTGTACAGAACATCATTCGTAGTTTCTATCTTGTATCGCACCATTCGAACATGAGTATAAGTCATCCAAGTGAGCTTTATGTTAATTTTATAGAAGCGCCGCACTAGATCTCTTTTTGTACTGGAGGTTGCTAACCGCATTGCGATTTACATTTACATTGCAATCTATTTCTGTATGCAAATTATTGGCTGCAAGCAAGGAAGGGATGGGATGGAAGATCATACTCTTCCTTCCCTCTGACACATCTATGAGGATATTTTTATGCAGAATAGCTAAAAGTATGAATTAACTCATCAAATTCTTCTGATAATTGAAAGCGAGAACATGGTAGAAAGCAAGAAAAGAATTTTCTAATGAATCTCGCAGTTTAGATGAGGTCAGAGGAATAGAAGCTGTACAACACTAAAGTAGTGATGATAAACTATTAAGGAATAATATTTAAAGCCGCCAAATAACGCATTATTTTACTTGTCATGCGTGTGGGCTGATTATGAAAGCAGAAAATGTAACTCCCTTAGAAGTTTTGTTTCAAATATTCGCGTCCAGCTGATCCGGATCTGCACCTCCTTTCCTACCTCTTTTCTTCCTCCTCCTCACTGCTTCCCCGTCTTTTTCCCTCCTATCCTCTTTCCGTTCCTTCCTTTCTCCCGATCCCTCGAAAAATTTCTGCAAATGTGGATGGTGAGCGTTGCGGATATATTTATCTGAAAGTGTTTCACGATGCGGTAGCAGTACGGTACGCAAGCGTCGCATGAATATTTAATAGGCGCTTGATGGTTGAAGAGCACATTGATGCATCTATTTTAACGATCGCTCTTTATTCATGCCGACTATGCTCAAAAATTCCCCTACGAGCATTATTCATATTGCTCGCACACTAATTACGCGACATATTTCCAAATAAACGTCGCCAAATAGTTCTATGAATTAAATGTATTATGGAATGACATTGAATAATCGGGAAAAAAAATCGACTTGTCTCCGTAAAGCGGAATCGTTGTTTGCGATTGGTTCATAGCCAGTTGTATGTCTAGCAGTACTTGTAATCAATCCTGAAGAAATAGACGTTGTTTTCATTTAAATGACTCCGTCAAATGCCACATCATGAACATCTTAGCGTATTCGAGTAGTTTTTTCGCCTAATCCATTCGTAAGACAATAAAATTTCGACTGCCGATCCTCTCGTTCACCTGTGAAGTCTTTGCAGAATTTTTCTGAAGTGAGCGCAAGTTATTTTTTGTGATGGAAATTACTTTTTTACAGAAGATATCAAGGATTAATCAGCAAGTTGAAAACAGCATGTGTCTGTACTTTTCATGCTGTGGGGAGGGGTGCTGGAGAGGAGGGGGAGGGGAGGAAATGTTGTAGCACACTAAAATAAAATGGCGCTGTGGTTATATGCCGGTGGACGCGAAAGATACCGTGCACTAGAGACAGCTAGGTGACGTTATCGAAGGGAAATTCATTTCGCTGATAAATGAACAGTTTCAGTCGCCTCTGGAGGTAAATTTCAAATTCGATATGCAAATTGGTTTGCTCTAACGCTCTTGTAAGATGATTGCTCTGACGCGCTTGTAAGATGCCCTGATATGAGGACATTCTCCGCGCCGTCATAAAATTCTACTGAAAAGCAGTCCTATTAGGACCGCACAATTATTTCTTTAGCAGGCTTGCACATTTATGACACTCCATCTAATAATTTAATGCGCATGCAACCGTTTCACGCTTTAATCGAATGCGGCGCGATTGTCACATCCAACGTCAGCTCATATGGACCCTAAGAATATTGAAGTAAATTAACGGTCATCAACTAAGGAGATAGTCTTCATCTGAGTGATCTGGGCGGTCACATATTCGTTTCTATATGCAAATGGTACACCTGCTTCGAGTTTTACGATGAAAGGCACGGGTTACTGAGAGACTGTTTCTCAGTTTAGCAAACGGAGAGGGTCGTTGAAGGGGTTTCTTTCGGAATGACAGGGAGCTTTAGAAAGACATTATCCAGAAGCATTACGGACTTTTAAATAGATCTGGATGAATGAGCCATATATATATATATATATATATATATATATATATATATATATATATATATATATATATATATATATATATATATATATATATATATATATATATATATATATATATATATATATATATAGATACGATGTCATACCGCTTTTGCAATTTGCACTGTGCAAAGAATCGCCGTATCCTTGACAGCACTTAAATTTTAGCAGTATTGAGGCATGATATTTCCTTGTTCTCTGTAACTGTGCCTGAAATGAAATCGAATATCTGAGTATGGAGCGCTCAAGGTGGATAGAACATTTCTTTCTGTTGTTGAACATTATCTAGCATTGAGCGAAATAAGAGTAGGTACATTTATCCGCAGTTTTTTGCAAGCCAAGACGATTGCTGGAGTGATATTATTAGAATAGAAAGATATCGTTATAAAATCACTCCCAGTTACACTTAGTAACCAGCGGTTTTGTAGCTTAAGAGTTTATTTCACGATTGGCTGTTTTAGCAGCGGCTAACTAATATTCGCCTATTCGCTTGTGGTCCTTTGTAATGCTCTGTGTTTCTGACCCGATTTAGGAGAAGTTAAATATCTTACTTTTTGTGTTCGATGGATACAATATTGTGCAACGTTTCAGGGGGTAAATTGAGGTTTAGGTAATAACTTTTATACTGTTGCAAAGAATGGCACGAATGGCGTATCGTTAGGCAATATGGGATGAAATGTGCAGCACAGTAATGTCATCAATGAGAGCGAAAAGAAACTCGAAGGCAGTGCAAGGCATTTTGAATTTGAAAAGAAAAAACTGAAGCCCGAGTATTCAAATGAAAATAAGTTGGGAAATAACAAAGACATGAATAAGCATGGATGGATTTTAAGTGCTTCTTCTCAGTCCGAGCTGTCAATAGATCGTCTGGTGGTTTTTGCTCTGAGACAAGCGCGCGATGCATTAGGCCAAAAAAGTGCTCAAAGAAACGCACATTGCAATTCTGTTCAACGAAGACAGTGCTCTGTGCACTTGTCAGCGAGAGCCACTGGGATCCTATCTTGCAATTTGTTTATCCTACTCTCCGCACTCTTTATTCCTCAATTTTAAATCCAGAGAAGATAAATCAGAGGTGATAGGCTAGGAAGAAGCAGACGAGTTATCGGAGATATTCACTCCCGAACAATAAGCATTTTGCACCGTGGGTCCGCGAAATTACCCCTCTCAGTATATGTGGCATTTGTATACCATATGTTCTGTAGATGAAATTCGTAGTCCATGAAATTTGTTTCTATAAGCACAAGCCTGAGTTCGGATCTTTTGCTCACTCCAAGAGAGCTAAGCACCACCGTTATCGAGCAGTTCATTCAAGTTATCTTCTAATGACAGAAAGCCCCAAATAACAGGCTTGAGGACAACCTTCCACCGTTTTCATAGCTCGATATTTCATAAACTTGGAAATTATTCACCTCTTTCCCATCTATCCCTCTCAACCTTTTGCCTAAAAAATAATGGTGGCAAATTTTGATTAAAACGGGCGTATTAAGTACCAAGATTGAGTGCGTCGAGTAAGAGTGCATTGCAATGAGACAGACTATTACAATGGGGTGTTGGATTGAGGAAATGTCTGCATTGGCGGCTGTTGTCGTGCAATGTCTCGCTAAGGTTGTTCCATAAATGAGAAGGAACAGCTGTAGCACTTAGCAGTTTGCAAACTCAAAAAGTGCACGTAATGCGTACCGTAACTTTGCACAACAAAGTGCACAACAAGTGAGTCTCTTGCATAGATGTCACTCAACGAATGCAAAAAATATGCGCCGATTTCATCGATCATACCGAAAAGCAAATGCGACACTGCTCAAATTCATTGTCGTCTTTGCTCTATTCTGAATTGCATAGATTAGCTAGACTTTGTGCGCGAAGCGTTGGTCGGGAAGGGAGGAGGGGGAAGGGTGAAGGGGAGGAACGAAACTCATCATCGCCCAGTTTTTCGGGTAGTTGTGACTCATTTCATGTTTTGATTCCCACCCATTTTCGTCAAGGTCGTTTATGGATGGACCTATTTATTAGTGACAACAACTTTAAATATTCAGTAGCAAGTCATTCCAGTAGTATTAGTGTATAAGTGGTAATACTAGTGTTAGTGTTAATAATAGTTGTGGCAATAAGTAGGCATTGCTTTCAACATCAGAAAGCATTTTGCGTTGGGCGCAGAAATAGTCCTTGGTAGCAAATAGTTATGGTAGCAGTAGCAATTTGTACCAGTAGCACATTACTACTTGGAATTGTTTGACAGCAGTAATAGTAGATAGAACTGCCGTTCCTACTTACTCGTTACTGTACTGCTGTAAGTATATGATACTGTTAGTAGCAAGTGGAATATTGGCATCCGCTTATAACTATGGTAATAATAAGTAATAATAAATGAAATTGTTATGAGGATAAATAATACTAGTAAATAATGTTGGTCGCAACAGCTAATTTGTTGAACGCACCATCACACAGTAGCTGCTGCAACATCAAATTACATTGTATAGCTGGAAGCAATGCTAAAAATTTGGCTCCAAATATCACCAGCAGTAAGCAGAACAGGAAAAAATGGCATGGGTAACTCTAATAGTTGGTACGAGAAGGATTAGTTATGACGCATTTAATAATGTTAAATAATACTAACTATAAAATTGCATAGGTTACTGTAACAAATTTTTGTCCCACAAGTAGTAGTAAATGAAACCTTACGAAATAATCAGTGGTCATAGAAACAATAATAAATTAGTTCTGGTGTTATTCTTGCAAATACGAGTTGCAAAGACAAATCATTTTCTTGTGTAGAGATTTTGTGGTTACTGGCCTCGTACTCAGTTAGAGATCCCAGGTAAGGAGAGAGGAGAACTGGATTCCCGAAAGTTTCTCAAAAGTCGACCCGGCCCAATTTTTTTCTTTTTTGGAATCCACAGCGGCATTTATTGCAGCAGTTTTGTTGACGACGCCGCGCATCATCGGTCGTAAAATTGCTTCCTGAAAGACCCTAGGACAGTCTTTCAAAGACGATTGGCTAGAATGTTTGAGTATGGGAAACGTAAAAGATACTGAGTAAGTTTGGCATTCTTGCAATTTGCAGCAGTTGAGTTTACTGCTGACCTCAAATATAGCTATTTACGCTCATCAAATCTGAGTTCGTTTTCCATCGCTGACAGGCGCTTAGCGTGGCGTTGCGCATTGCATGGCGTGAGAATGATTCATTCTTTTGGCTTTGTCGCAGTGGCTAGGGTATTTTTCCCACTGTGGCTGAGAGACTTCACGAGTAACTCTTTTTGTCATCTCTTGTGATTGCAGCATCAAAAGGTTGGAGGCAAAGCATTTTTTCAACCATTTTTTGTTTGTATCACTAAATGCACAGAGATCTTATTTTTGAACTGTCAAAGCCGAACAATTTATTTCATTTGTTGAAGAAAAACCACCAAATAAGAGAATATTGCACTAAAATTCAAACGACCAGGTTTTTGCAACAATTTGCCACTGTAATAATCCACAGATGATACTTATATGGGGTTCTTGAAGGAAATTTCTCGTGGAAGAAAGCTGGCTGCTTTCAATGCTTATGCTCCGCTTACCGTTACAGTAGGCACACCACGTTATATACAAAGTAATGAAATTTCCATAAAAACTTACCTCCCTGTTTTCTGTGCACTAATATCATTATTTCATGACGTTTGGGCGCATTTTGTGAAAGTGCTACAAACTTGCGATCAGGGACCGTTTTGGAGCGGGTGAAAACAAGACTGTTGTATAAAAAATCGGAGTTTTTAGCAGTGTTCAAAGAAACAGTGTTTATCTCACGCTTCACACTAAAATGCCCTTTATCACATATTGGCATTGCCGATATTCACTACTGACCTCTTATAACGTGTTAAGAGTTTGTGGTGCTTTCAGTTTTTATCGTTTTTTATTTTTTCTATTAGTCGTTGGAATACGGTAGTTCCCATCTCCACCGTAATTCATTGTATAAGATGGCTAATAGATGCAGTTTAACGGTTCATGTTGTCTATTATACTTCGCAACGATTTTTTTTTTTAAATCACGAGTGCTTGATCCATTTAAAACGAATTGTTTTAGACTCAAATGACGGAGGCATGCACCACTTAGATGTGATCTAATTTGCAGGTGTATTTTTACTGATCAGTGCAGATTAGCATGCAATATTTTGCACATTTTACGACACAATTCGGCACTCTATGAAGTGTACACTTTATTTTATCGTCAAATCACCGAGTGCGGGATGTAGATTTGCTCGTATTTTAATAGTTCTGTTACTGAAATTTCCGAAAATTTCAAAAAAGAGATGTTGACTTTGTATGAGAATGGCCAAGTTTTTTTTGGGCGAGGGGAGGCTGGGAAGGGAGTATGAGGGAACTTAAATTCAGCTGGTATTTTATTTTTCCCAGTATTTTTAGCACGAAATCTCCGAGGTATCGCAAAGTGAAGCCCAGTTCCCTGCATTTCCGTACAAGATCACTACAGACTTTTAGTTGTTGCTTCTAGGGCCTCTTTAAATGAGAGCAGCTTTGTAATTGGAATGTCAGCTACATTTTAAGGGCGGAGATGGGAGAGCTGGATAAAGTAACGTTAGTCTATGAGAATTTTAAGCAATATTGTGAGCCGCAACATGTCCGAAATCGTTCAGAACATTGGAGTCAAAAATCCTTTCACTTGTAGTCACTTTTCTAAGGAGAGTCGCGTCCTTTGCGAGAAAACAACCGGTATATTCAAGGCTTCTTTCACTTCCTGTTTTTTATGGTTGAAAAAGCACAAAAATTTGCCCGAAGCGAAAGAGTAAGTCCAAAGTAGGTGAAATGGAACAACTCATTTTTTTTTCAATAACATAAAATTTTTTCTTGAGAAAACTCTTTATCTCTGTAAATATTTCCATCATATCTCTGTAAATATTTCCATCACTTTGTGTTATACTTTTGTCATTTTAATTTACGTGCAGTCAGTATTCTATAAGCGCCGATATGCGGTTGTCGAAAAGGAGGTGCTTATGTGTGTGGTCTCTCCTAGGTTCTCTTTTCGCAGTGCAGTTCACAAAATTTTTCGGGCAATAGATTCGCACATAATGAAGAAGGGCAAGCGTACCATAATTTCACCCTCTCTCAGAAAAGTAGAAGAAAATCTCTCCCTCCTCCCCTTTCTCTCTCCCCCTCGCTCCTGCTTTAAAGCGCCAATTTTATGAAATTGCGTTAATAATGAAGCGATGATATTAACAACGATATGGTCTACAAGTGTTTTGAGTTCGGCCAAGTTGTATGACTCAGGAGGATGTGAGGTGTTTTCTGAACGAAAGGTTCAATAGGAAATAAACGCCAAACCCCTTCTGATCGACACTGGCCTTATTTCAAGAAATTAATTGAGGGAACGCAGAGTGAAATGAACGATTGGTGTAAAATGAACGTATGAATGTTTCGAATGACGTGATTAACACATGCTCTTTAATTCGATCCAGTCAGAGAAGGCAAGGAATTAGTCCATTTTCAGAAAATCTTTAGAAAAATCTGCTCGAGAACATGACATTTTAGCTCTTGTGGCACTTTTTCATCAAACCACTGCTCGCTACTTCAGCCTAGGCGAATTTTGGTAAGAATATTGAACTAAGGTCCTAAAAAGCAGGCCATAAATTTCAGGCAATTATTTAAATTTAGATTTCCAAGTTTGAACTTTCTGTGTTTGCCATAAAATCCTAGGAAGTGCAGCTGAAAATGGGACTCTTCATGCACCAACCTGTTCAGTTTTTAGTATCTAGTATCACTGCCAATAAAATATGGACTTCAGAGCAATCTGTGGCTCCCAGTTGCCTAAGGTTGAGAGTTCTGGGTTGGAGCAAGCCTTTTTTGCTCCTTTTGTTGAGCAAGACAGCAAAGTGCTGTTGCAGCTGCTAAGCAATGAACCTCTGATGAAGCAATCAATGCTCACCAGCTGTTAAAACCCTCATCCGTTTGAGAAACCTTTAAAATCCCAGTTCAAATAAAACTCAAGTATCGAGAATGGTCTAAAAATATTTTGTGGCAAATTTAGACTGCAAATAGTTATCCACAAAATTTAGAAAAAATTAGAGATGGAGTAGGGGATAAGCAGTATCCAGTGGAATTTGAATGCAGCATCTGTTCTGGTCAGGATTTTGCTCATATAAAAGTGATACCGTTTACAGGAAAGTCATATAAGAACGTGTTTCGAGAGATGAACCAGTTCATTTCTTTGTTTGTATGGTGACATTTGATGGGAACGGCTCGTTGCCTGCTACCTATATTCGAAATTTAAGAAATCCTACACCTCATCCGATTCATACAAGGTAGAAGTTTCGAGGAATGGGGCCGCGCCCTCTCGCACATAAACCAAGAAGTACAACAGCTTGGACGTTCAAGTAGGGAAAAACCTCTTATAGTGAGGATCCGGAAAATCCTCTTCTTAATGCTAGCGAGCATACTACAAGATTATAATTCGTTGCTAATATCATTGCATCAACGATTTAGCAGTTGTTTTATCCTCACTACTGCGTGTGATGTTGCGAATACAAACAGCGATAAGGTCTTCAATCTGTATTTGGGAAATGTCCTCATTACTAAAATTTAGCAATGCGCGTTGCTGCACACTCTATATGCGCCCTTATCAATTACTTTCCATACATTTTTAGAAAATTTCACTCGCAAAGTGTCCACCATCGGCACCAAAGCTTATGCATCTATTTTCCTGGTTACATGTCCGTCCATTCGGTAGTTCCACTTCAAGAACTGGTGAAGCTTAAGCTGCGGGATCAAGTGAGCATAATCTTGCCCAACTTTCAATGCACAAACTTTCAAGTTGATCCGACCAAATAGAAGGCGTTTGAGGTATTCATGAAGGCTTAACTCAGTCTGAAAGTTTGTATTGATCCCGTGTAGATCAAGTCGTCTTTTGCAATAGGCCGTATCGGAAACAAATGGAAAAGAGTGCTGGAGAACCTGTAACGATAGGCACTTGTGCATGCTGCTTACTTGATCGGCGTTTCACAAATAAAAAATAGAAAGCAAATTAGGCTCAATAATGTTTTGTGTGTTATCTTACCTGAATAGGTGAAAGTTTTTGACGGTAGACACGCTTCTTTTGTGACAAGACCGGCGTAAAATGAAAATCTGGTTGATATAAAATGCACGCAAATTTTTTAGCACATGTAAGTCAATAAGTTCTCTCGAATGCGATGGATCATTTTAAAATATGGTGAAAAGGGTTGACTACGACACACATTATATCCCTCGAATTTCGAACCTCTGATTTTACTGGTTCGCGAGTTGAAGCTAGCGAGCAGACAGACAGACACACGTATACAGACTCACATGCTTGGCGCCGCCACAATGCTTTTTTGCAAACAACTTGTTAAAGCACATAAAAAGGAATCGTATCTACAGAATCTATACGAGTGGTGTGAGCTTATGAGAGTGGTTGTACGGTGACTGCGATAGCGAAAGGTCATATTGCGACAGCTCTTCTGACAAGTTTTTTCACTTATTTCTTTTTCACAAACTTCGATCAGCGTATAGCGAGTTGAAAGTCAACTAGTAAAGAGGCACTCAGTATTACCAACTAACTTCTAATATTCGACTTGGTATTGTTTCGCCAGGTAAACGACTTCAAGGGGGAATGATCATCTAAACTTTTAAGTGGAACGCTTCTCATATTCTTCGAGTTTGCAAGAAGCAGCATTACGGAGAGTGAGGGCATTTAAAGGGAGAGAACGGGGGTCTTGGGTGATGTTAAGTGCGAAATTTTGTTCGCTTGTTGAAGGCGCTTTATGTGCAAAATGTGTATCTCCCTAATGAGCTCATTTAATCATCGCACAACGCAACCGCAATTGTGAAAATGTTGGCCGACACACAAAGGATTCATCCACAAAGATGCGGTAAACACGTTCAACTACCGTATTGCGCCTAATGCGAGCAACGCTTTCTGGAAGTGAATAATGGCAGGAAATCCGAAATTAAATTCTCGCTTGAGTGAACACTAGGAGAGCAAAATAATTGACGCAATAAAATTTTAAATTTATTTACTGCATTTCTCCGGAAGTAAGCCAGTTGACAAGAGCACGTGCAAGCTGGGCGATTTTGCAACCTTGCAGCATAATTTGTGTTGAACAACTTAAGTTGGAATTTTTCGATTCAAGCTCAAAAGAAAACTTGCCAAGTTTTTGCCGCTCAAAGAGTCAACCGTTGTATCAAGGATCTGAGAAGAAATAGTTCACTGTTATGAGCTACAGTGCTCCAATGAACTGTTGTGAATTGTCACCATGTACGTATGGTTCACCAAGCCTAGCAACCATAAACAATCGTTGGTACTTGATTTCGGTTTAAAGGTAATCATTAGGTAGAAAGGTGGATGAGCAAATAATGGTTTGGATGGATTTAGTTCTCGAATTGTTTCTAGAACTATCACCTATAGGCTGCTGCTGCCTTCTCCACTTTGCGTTTTTTCCACCAGCAACAGCTTACCAGCAAAAATTGCGAAGGGATCACCAGATGTGTTTTTGTGGTTCGTATCAGCAAGTCGGCACAGTCCGATGATTAGTTGGACTTGTCGAATGAAGACGTAATGTAAGAGTTTTCTCGAACGACGGCTCCCACCAACGCACGACTCGTGCTATTAATAATCGGATCTCTCCGCGAGCAGCTTGGTTCGCAGTTTAAGACTGCCTGACGAATGAATCCAGAAGTCCGGAGTGCAAAAGAAGCTAGAATACGGTAGCTTGAAGTGCTACTGTAGATGAGAGATGAGCGGCGAGTAGAAATATGAAAGCATACTACAAAGTTGAGTGATGTTTTTTGTTATAACACTGTTGGCGTGTGTTTTCTAGCTGCATCCAAATTCACTAAACGATAACATTTTTTGAAAATATTTCTGCTAAGTATTCAAAATGTGACAATGTCATTAAAGATGTTCGCTTGCAAAATGTCAAATGTAACATAGCAGAGGGCGAAGATATGTGGTCTATGAGTGATCGTATTTAACTGACTCAATCACTGGAAATTTCATACACACTTAGCGTGATTTTTTTGAAATAATCTCCGCTGTCCGAGAGGTTTCTTCCATCGAAATTTTCTGGAAATTGCAAAATAAAAGCGCTCGAAAATCTTTTTTATTTCACAAACAATATATAAACACAAAATTACGGCGTTAGATCCTACGGGTTGAAATGAAAACTAAATTTTCTGCGATGTAAGCAAGATATGTTTCCAAAAATTGGAAAACGGGCTTCATGCGCGGCGACGAAGAAGATCATCTTGGACTCGTTTAGTAGAACGCATGTGAAGCTTTCACTGTAAGGGAACAAAACACTGTCAGAGATGAAGAAATTGAATTGACCAGTAGGTGAGCCACATGCCAACATTTAACATCCAATATTGTAGAAGGCTCTATTAATTGAATCAGCTTTGTATGTACTGCTGGTACGCATGATTATATGAGCGTCGTTAATCGGGATATATGCCTGTTGTCTTGTCGTTTGATCGTTTACAATGGTCTACGCTACGACAAGTCTTCAGATGAGCGAATGTACATGGAGTGACTAATGAATTCAGGTGATGATTCGTCCATGAAAGGTGTTTGGAAAATATACGTAGAAGCACAAGACTCTAGGAACAGAGCTTTGAGAGTATTGAGGATACCTATGATTGTCAATGAAGAGGAAAAATGTTCATTCTTAGTGAAGAGAATGAGAAGGGAGACAGCACTTCTAGGGTAGAGCGACAAATCGGAGTCTACTGGATGTCTTTTATCCTGCCATAATGGAAGGTCCTACATAGACTGTAAGCTGAAAATGGACGAAGAGCAGCATGCTATGCTTGCCACATCGCAAAAATTTAACTAGGCCTTTTCTGTGCATGCAACCGAGGTGCTGCAAGTCGATGGCACATGTACCTACGAAAGTGTCAGAAATATTTGGTGCATGATAGTTCTAGTGGTTTTGATTAAAAAAGTTCGAAACGTGAGTATCCAGACAGCGCGGAACCTATACAAAATGATAATAACGATAAGAAAATTTTCAGCCCTTTGTAGGCAATTGAAAACGCCCGTCGATTACTTCGATTAGATGCCGAGGTTGAAATATTCTCTTAAGATCGGTGAGGATTGGCGTCTTGCGTGTTCTTCATGAACAGATGAGTCAAAAGCCCAGAACTGTCATTTTTTAACACATACAACCTAGCTGGAGTGCTCACAACTGTCAATGTGACAATTGCTTAACTTGGAGAAGGTAGCTGCTCAGAATTTCCAGTAGGTCGTCGTATTCTATTTTGTGAGAACGTGAGAGACCAGTCGTCTAAATGCTCGCGATCAAAAAGAAATACAATTTTATGGTTGTTAGGTAATCTGTGATTTCATGCGCATGAGAACTGGTCAGGTGTTGATTACAATGAAAAGGAAGAGTACATTTCGCGGACTTTAATGCTTTTCTAATTTTTAGAGTATGATATGACGAGAAGATATGACGAGAAATGACGAGAAGCATGTCGAATAGCTTAGATAAGGCCTTGTGTCTTTCTGTGAGTAGGCAAGCCACAGGGATCCAAATTCTTGCTAATCGAGTTCACACATATGTCACTCCGTCGGTTGCTAACTTGTTTGTAAGCCCAACGAAACATACTGTTATCGCATTGCTTTTCTTCTTGAAATGGACAGTCGGTCAAGGCTAACTTACATTCCATTTCCATTTCCTTTGAAATAACCTCTGCAACTCTCTGAAAGAGACCAAATTTACTTGTGGATCTGAAAGCACTGTTCAACGTTGTGCCAGGACCTCTATTACAACTCACCGCTTTAATCACACTGTCACTATTCAATTAGATTCACGCGCGCTGATGATTCATGAAAACATGGGAGCAGTTTGAAAATATGCCAGTGAACTACTGTAATGAGTGAGAGCTGTGCTTCGAAAATTTCTATAGTTGGATTCCAATTCAGTTTTGAGAACAAACCGGAGTCTGCTCAGGAACCATCCATGCATAGATGACAGCAAAACCAAAAGCGGTGGCAATAATTCTCTTCTTCTTCGCTGTCTTTGACGAGGAAATTATGGCAGCATCTATATTGGATTTTTTCCAGATTTTCAAGCACTCGAAGTACCTAAGAGTTCACAGATGCTGTTCCTAATTTCTAGAATGTCACGCCTCGAAAACACTATTGGCTGTGACTTCGAAAGTCTGCGCATAAAAAGTTGCCCTTTTTCACACTTTTTCTATGCGATCCACGCTTAGCAAGATCCTGTTGGCCGTTTCGAAATCGATGGGAGTCATATGGCAAAGGTGAGCAGAAGGGTTACTTTTTGATGCCTTCGGAGTCATACTAACTGACTTTCATCGAGCAACGCTAATTTTATGATCGTTGGGTACACTGTTGCTACAGTAAGAAAGAGGCAGGAACAAGATTAATGAATGTCCATCCTACAGGTAACATTTGCAACATTTGACTAAATGGAAATGATAAGTAAGTGACACCTGTGATCGTTTCTGGTCATTGTTGCTGTTTAAAAACAAATGCTCATAGCAAAATCCCATTAGCGTCTTGGGCGATTGGCCTTTTTGAATACTAGTGAAAAGGTCTAGCGATCTTTGCGACGGAATGTAGAAATGCGGTAAGCGCTTGGGTAGTCAATATAATTTTTCTTATACATGTAAATACTTATAAAATTCGCATTAGTTATTTTTGATGATGCACTTCCAGCCATTTTTCGATTAACTGGATTCCTTCTGGATTTCTCTCTACTTACACTTTTCATATCTGCGTCTCTTTCAAGAAATTATTTTAGCATGTTTCCTGTAAGCTTCGGCACTGTTCACAGTTGATGAGCAGAAAAATAATAAAAATGAAAATGATATAAATTGGACTATATGAAAACTCCCCTCATTTCATATTAAACATTACACCGTTATGCCCTATCACTTCAGGGAAGCCACTTCATTCATGAAAGAGCCCTCACCAAAGTTTTTAGAAAAAGGATACCATTGTCTGCTGATATATATATATATATATATATATATATATATATATATATATATATATATATATATATATATATATATATATATATATATATATATATATATATAAACCCTTTCCTAAGAAACCATATTGCCTAAGTCGAATTGTCGAAGCTCCAAATCCCTCGTTTCGTATAAAAGCGAAAGATGTGCTGCTGTCAACACCGGTGCATGGCGAATGCGGTAGCGCTGTTTATTTGTGTGGGCATGCGTTTTCACGCAAATCGAGTTGCACATTGCGTGAGTTGATAAATGAGTTTCCAAAAGTGTCGCCAAAAGCTGTCCACTCTTTTGTAAATTAAGAGATGTTAAGTACGCGCCTATCCACAGCGGCTACCATTGATCGCTTTCGAATACACCACAATTTCTCATTTATGGTTTGAAGTACAGACTTTTTTTCGTTATATGTTTGAATATAACCAATCTTTCAAGCATGTTTTTCACGTGATTAAAATTTCCTGAAAAATATTGCTGGGGTCAAGTTGCTGACGAATAGGTGGTTACTCAGGCCATCGAGAAAACCCAAGAATGCATGGATGTTTAGTTCAAAAGGACACCTAGAAAGGATCTCAGTTTTAGCAAGATTGATTCCTGCGTAACCTTGGATTTTGAATCGAAGTCATCTGGAAAAATTGGAGCAACCATATTCATCAAATAGAATTATGGGCTCGTGGAAGTTCCAAGCTTTGGAGGGGTGTCTTATTTTCAAGTGTCTAACATCAGAAGAAGCGTACAGAGTATTCGGCAGTTTTGAAAAAAGGCCAATTAAAGGTATCCATTTTGAGGGGAGCTGGAGTGATAGGAGTTAATTGATAGGGACAGAGGAGCATTGCCATTCTCTTATCACTTCATATCATTGAAGAGATCAGCAAATTCCGTCACCTCTCCTCTATAAAGAAACGAAAACGTTTGATTTGAGCCGTTACTTTTCATGATTTCAGAAGCTATTTTGCACTTCTCTAATGTTCTAGTCTTTTATATGCTTTTGCACACTTAAACTTTCAGATTTTATTGCGGAGATGCCGTGTCTCTGCGCAGGTGTGCATGTATACCTGTCTCTTCTATCCCTTAAACTTGGGAACCATTTGATCTTGAGCGGGGAAATTTTATAGATGCAACCTGCACTAATGATTCACCTCCCATCCCCACTTTCAAGTTGGTCCACTGGCTTCAGAATAAGTTCTAAGCACTTAAATATGCTTTAAGATTTACACGCGTCTTATAAGCGGCCTGTTTTTCATTTCACACCACCTGGATCATCTTTTCGAGGAAATTTTTATGAAGAGTCAGGTTAGCTAAACTTAAGAATTTTCGCACATTATCGCACGCATTTTATTGTCTAGAAATCCATGGAACTTTTTGGCCGGCTGAGCGCCGATGCAGAGCACACATCATTTCAGTCCCTCTGGAACGTTTCCCACTTGCTTGCATATTGTAAAATTGCGTCTCTTTTGCAACGTTACACAGTTTGAAGTATTACGTCTCGAGTGAATGGCTGCTGAGTTGGTGTAATCATTCGCCATTTTTAACCATTTCTTACACTCTTGCTTCCCCTGCGGACTTTCTCATGGGTTAGGCTCGATTGTTCGCCTTTTTTCCGTGAATGAATTGATCACTTCGTGGTATCGTACTCTTTGATTGTGGTACTGAGAAATAGCTTGTATCAAAAGGATGGCTCGCAAGAACTTGTCAGCAAAACTTGAGGCAAACATGCCTATTTCACTGTTAGATAGAATCAGTTGAACTATGAATAAAGGGCTTCGATCAAAGTTCAGCAATCAGTTTCCGACTGCATTCGACTTCTTTTTTAAGTGAGATTGTAGAGCGTGGTTATGTGCAGAAAAATGACGGTTATGGTACAGACAACAGGTACAGGCGTCACAGAGAGTGATTAATTTTTCGAAATGGAAGGTGAATTAAACAGCTGTGGAGCAGTTTCAGGTACGACGCTGCAATATACTTTCCGGCAGTTTTCTAAGTCCTATTCCTCTGTCTCACTATCAAGCATTCTTAACGAGTTATAAAGAAGCTCAATTTTAAAGATCTGAAAGAAAGCTCATATTCAGCCGAATGCTCGAAGAAGTACCAAAAATGGCAAGCACTAGAAACACTGCTGGAAAACGCTAGAAAAAAGGATCTCGCGGTAATTCTGAGTTGAATTTAATATCATACTTTTCAGGTCATTGTTTCTTTTTCAGGTCTCGTCAGATGAAATGCAAACAGTGTTTTGTCGCTTACATTCATGTGAGTGCAGTATGATCACTGTTTTATGCCGCTAAAATTAAATGGTATGCTGTGGACTTTGGAACTTTGGTTCATCCCTCCACGCGGCCATTTGCTCGTATACCTATTAACAATAACCAAAGCTTTGTTTCTACGTAAGTACTCATTCTTTTTACTAAATGTATCCATAAAACCCTCTACTTTTCTTTTCTTAAAGAGATCGACCGTTAAATAGATGCTACGCTGAAAAGAAAGTTTTTGTGTGCCGTATCCGAGCTGTTGAGAAGGAAATTGATCTACGATGTTTATAGCGTATACAAATGTCAGTAACTCATAAATGTGAGAAATCGTAAACAAATTGGGGGGCAGAGCCTCTCATAGCCGTTGCATAGCTGCAGCCTTTGTGATTCGTGTGCTGAAACACGGAGAAGGCCGGACACATACATATATACAGACGTAACCACACCATAATGCTTTATGCTAGTGTAAATTTGCAGAAAGCGTATTTTAAAAAATTTGAACTGAAGGAGATAGAAAGGAATAATTAATTTTCATGGAAAAACATAAAATTAGAGCGGATGACAAATTGGTTAGAAAAATAAAATTGGACAGAGGGAAAAATGTTCGTCGAAAAAATGAATTATATAAAAGTGCGAAAAAGAGTTTTACCTTTTTATTACCCTACATTGGACATCCGTCTCGGGTGCTGCAGCAATAATCAAAATGGTTATTCAAAGCACTTTGGGGACAACGGTGACTGCGACGGAAGATCTCTTTGTTTATCTGCCCAATCCATGCAAACCACATCATCAACCTATGCGCTGAGCTTATCACATGAGTGAAAAGCATGTTTGCTGGTGATGTGGAACGAGGCATAGTAGAAAGGTTTTCTTTAGGGTCGGCGAATTTGACGGGGGGAGGAAATATGTGTTTTTATAAGCGGATATAGTGGGTGATCTAAATCGTTTGGTCGTTCAAAGGTGAGGACAGCGAGTTGAGTTTGTTAGGTGAAGGGTTGGCTAGTGGTTTGTGATGAGAGCGACAGTATCTGGCAGTTGAGAAGTGAGCTCATTCGTTGTAAAGTTCGTTTTTTATTGCTTCGGTCTCTTCGAAAACATTCGCGTGGTGCGGTGTCGGAATTTGACAACATCTCAGCTGATGATTCTGTCAGCAAATTCTAATACTTCCAAAGCCTCTTGTACTCCAACCTCAGTAGCTCCGACTCTCATTTCGTTTCCTTGCGCGGGTGCTGTTTAGTGAAGAGGCTGCTTCGGTTTTCACTAACATCTATTTCAAGTTCAGCTTGTTTGCTTACAGTTGTCGTAAATAGAAGTAACATCTACAGGGGGCAGTAAAGCTATAGCCTAAATGTAGATCGTTGTATTGTTAAATAATTGAGAAAGAAACATGTTAAATGCTCATCAATGGCCTTGATCACTGGTAAAATGGTGATAATGGAACCACTGAAAGGGCCAAACTTGATGCGCTTCATTGCTTTTCTTTTCTGAATATACTGAATGCTCAGAAGGCAGCTTTTGAACCACGTGACAGTTTATTATTCCAGCCTCGTTTTACGCAATCTGCACCAGCTCACCGGAAATAATTCATTTACTCTTGCAAATATTGTGTAAATATTACCATCAATATTGTGTGCATTTTACTTCTTTTTCTGCATAACCTTCGCGAGCAGTCTGGATGGGAAGGTATTTCGTCAACTCGAAAGAAGCTTTATCAATCGTAGCTGCATTTTTGCCACTTGCAATCGATCACTACTTCTTAAGTAACCCAAATCTTTAAGGAATCAAGCTATTTGTGTCGACGATGTTGTATACAAATCTATGAAGATTCATTAGAGAATGAGTATGTGCTGATATCGCCAAAGGAAGAACAATATCGAACGTAATAAATCTTACAGTAGCAATCTCTTAGGGATACCTAGAAAATTGGCATTCAAACAAGTTTGATCAAGACTAGCAAATTTGATAGATCATGAATTTCAAAGTTCGGTGGCATTCTGGATCGAATTGAAATCATAATATTGACGACAGTGTGTAAATGAGACCAAGTTATGCTGTCATCATTCGTTGCTCTAAGCAGTTGTTGTGTCATTTCAAATTTCCCGCTCCAAAGCAGGAACAGCCAGCAAGGAATATTGATAGCTAGGTGGTCATGACGTTAAATCCTTCTTTATTAGTTATTTTTGAATGTTTGCGGTGAAGTGTCACGATTTTGATCGTAGAGCAGCTCGATTATGATTGTAGAGCAGCTCGACTGTGACCATAGAGCAGCTTGACTCTGACCGTAGAACAGTGTGCACTATGAAATGCCCTTGTGAGTGTCGCTTTGATACTATGATTAGGGTATATAAGAACTGTTATTGCCCACTCTGTTTCAGTGTTTATTATTCTTTCCTTGGATTTCTTCGTGATTTCCTCGTCCGTCGGTGCGCTGCTCTTGGGCCCACGTGGGGGGTGGTCGACTAATAAAGGAGTTTGGTTTTTATCGGGGTGCTCGACAAGAAACTGGTGGCCGGGTAAGGATATCGGGTCGTTATATAAAGAAGCTGGCATTAGCTGTTTGTTGCGGTCGTATTTTGTCCATTGGAACCTACAGTGAATGCACGGTTTTAACAATCATTTTTGGCTTAAAATGTTGAGAATGGTGTCACACTAATTATTTAGGTTGTTGAAGACAAAGCTGTTTCATTTACTTTTATATTTCATCACAAAATTTCTTCGTCGCACTCATCTATTCCCTTGCTATCATTGATCATTTACTTAATGATACAATCTGTTTGCTTGATTCTAGCTCAATTCTAGATTTTTCGATTAAAAGAGGCTGCAGCATTTCTTTGAATTTATTTCACTGTCCAATTTGTGATTGATTTCGAAGCAATTTATGCAAGCCTTTTAGTATATCGGCGGAAAAAACCACCTGTTTGTATCGTTTGATTCAGAAGCGAAATATACTGATGAAATCTTCTCGAATAGATGAAATTTGCAAAATCGCAACTTTTATTATTCAAGGTGCAACATTGCCACCAACTCCTGTTTTTGCGTTTTCTTTTTCTTTTTAAGTTGAGTATGATTCCTTTCGATGCTTCTATTTCATATGTGCGATCTCCTTTCATTCTTTTTTTTGAAAACCATCTCAGTGTTCTCTATCCAACTCAACTATATTTTAGTTGAAGAAGCTGCAATATTTCAGCAAGCGTTGTCTTGTGAAAATGATATTGTTCAAATAGCTAGCACTGACTTTATCTAAATTTGAAGTTCTTCCATGGAGTGCTCCATTGAGATGAATAGCTGCCATTTAGTACAGGCGTTTGTGGTTTGGATGTTTCTTGTGCAAGCAACGTTCAGCAAAAATATACGCGCAATTACAGTAATCGATGCGCAGACTTCTGCTTCCTAAAAAGAGGATCAATTGAGAAAAGTATTCGCTCAAGAATGACCCTCCTAGATCAATTACTCGTGGTAATTCTTTCTGCGAAAAAATGATCTCATAGTCAGCCCAATCGTTTTAATTTTACTATGACCTACTGTAGCTGTATTCCATTGACAGGCTATATACTGAATCTTGCATTTCTTTTCTCATTTCTAATATTTTCGATTCGTACGATTATCGGCAGCTCTATCCTTTTCATAGTTTTTCCATCTTCTCCATACACCCCTCCGTCCTCAACCGTCCTCTTCACACCTCTCCTCATGCATCCGTTCCTCATTTTTCACCCACCACTCTCGGAGTATAGCTCAGAGGTTTTGAACACCCGCTTAGAAGATATACGAGTAACAACCTTTATTTGTTTATCGCTGTGTGACGTTGAGGTGAAAATTGTCGCTTGAACGAAAATAAACGAGGTTCTTTGAATTTTTTAAGTGAAGATTTTTAATCTTCTAGGGCTGTTATATTTTTGCCGAAAATAGTCTTATCCCGTTGTTGTATAGGTGCTTAGAAAGCATCAAATAGCTGCAGCCCTTAGTATACCTTTGTGTCGTTTCTCACTGCCTCTATCATAGTTGTGAAATCTAACGATGTTTGTTATTGAAAGATCGCAGAAACATTGCAGCTTTGTTCGATATGGATGAAGCCTCACGATTGCTCTGCTCAACGTAAACGCAAACGTACTAGTAACATCACCTTACTGCTATAACCTCTTGTACTCGAATGACTTTGCAACCTGCTTTTTATGACATCCATCTTACAAATTTTAACTACGAAATTTGGAAGTTAGCCTGCAAAAATGACAACATCATTTATTTCCTGAAATGGCCCTATAAAAGTAATCTTCAAAACACAATGTTTGCCTTGGTTTTAAAGCACAAGTTTCATTGATCAAAGCACAAATGACCGGAACTTTAAGTGAGATACAAAAACTATGGCAGTCTAAACCAGTAGGATGTGTGCTATTTACCTGTGGCGACCATGTTTGTACTGCTTTTTCACCATTATTTGTTGCAGCGCTCATCAAATTGTCCGGATTTCGCATACCTCTGCACTTTATTACCATAAAAAAGGCATAAATTTGACACAGTTTGTCGTCTCAAATGTTTCATAAAGTGCATACGTTGTCCTTCAATTTCCTTCACTGTTCTATGCTACTGTAAAGCCACGATTACAAATAAACCCACAACTTATGGTTCTCTAGCTTCTTTTCAGGGAGCAATAAACGAGGTAGAGTTTTTAAATGAGGTGGCTAATTAAGTGCCCACGTTTTTTCGGGAGACACATATAAGCAACGAAGAACACTTCTCATATATAAATTTTTGAGCAATTTAGCTTAATCTGTTAATAGAGGTTATTTTCGTGATGTGTTATCAATGGATCATTAGCAGCTGAAATTTATGTATCGATTTTGAAATAGCCGCCTCTGAATAGATAATTAATTAAGAGGACTTATTTCAGTGGAGGAAAGGTCTTTAGTTTTTCGGTTTTGCTTGGGAGGACTGCAACAAAAGCTACATTTCTAGCGTTTCATGAGTCCTTAGATGCATAGAATCGAAAAGGAGAGATATTGGTTATTGGATTTAAACTGTTATGCTTTATGTTTGTGATTAACGGCGGTGAATGGCAAATGCTCTAAAGCGGAAATAGCCAAATGTTACGAGTCGCATAGGATTGCCACTAACTACTGTAAGGCGGAAGTGGTACCACGACAATTGCGCCGTTAACAGACGCACTGTGTTGCTGATATATGAAGCAGCAGGTTTTCATGGATGAAGCGCAATATGATATCTGGGCATCTCTTACAACCAGCATCTTTTGCACTCCGATTTCAGATTTTTGTTGGTTTTTGGGGAGGGACTCAAGCTACACGATATGTTTTAAAGAAAAAACGAAGTCTCTAAATGAACTTGAACTTGAATCTTAGCCAATAATAAAAATATTTCCTTAATACAGTCCTCCATGCTCCAGTTGTCTTGCGCGGTTAGCTTTGGTTAGTATGAATGTGAGTTACCAACTTGTGCTTATAGCTAGACTTACGCTTGGACCGATACATAGGATCAGGCTTATATACCCCATCCCACACAATCTGAGTTTATCTCTGAAAACAACAAAAACTTGAAATCGGAACTTGCGCATAAATTGGATGTCGGTATTTTCCGATTTAGCCAGTATCGGCGCGAACTTCCATGTGTGAGTTTATTACAATAGATCATTCTTTTCGAAAATTCACAAGCATCATTTGATCTATCCAGAACATCTTCCAGTTTTATAATAGAACTTCATTTCTTGTTGTAATATTCGTTTCCATTTTACTTAGTAATCCTTTACATTCTGGTGCAACTGTCTAATTGTGCCCAATGCATTTGCTGCAGTTAACGTTTAACATAGTGTGTATTACTCCCATATCCCTTCAATTATGTCGACGTTCTTTTAGCATAGTTCGGTAGTGAAAATAATAAATTGCTGGACTATTTCATCCTCAAATACCAACTGAGTGTGTTTGTTTTATTACCTCAGCTTTTATTTCCTGCAGCATGAAATTAAACCTGACGTGTAATGATATGTCTCGATAGCTGAACTCATTTCAAGATTTCTTAAGTTCGAAATTTGATACTGTCAATGTGGTAAATTTTAACGCATTTTGCAATGCAAGGCTAAGTTTTTTTTTTTTAAGCAGCTCAAACCTTTTCTAAATTTGCTGTGTCGCATTTCATTAGCAACATTTAATATTATGCGCTCTTCTCTATTGCAGTTCACCAAGATGAAAATTTTCATCAACTATGTAATGCTTCGCTTTAACTGTGGCTTTTTTCAGATTGCACAGAGTAATGTAGCCAAAGCAGTGTGTGAATAAATTATTTTAAGGGGTATGTTGGCTGTAGTGGTTTTTTATTATAATTATGCTTGCTAATTTCATGCGCGTTAAGTTTTCTTAAGAAAGAGAAGTAAGCTTCAGCATACATGGTTGCTCTACTTCTGGTTGACTAACACGTACACTGAATTCGAGCATTTCACGAATTCGAATCTTTCGTTTGCTTTCATCCAACTCGAATCTAAACAATTTGAGGTTTCTCAATTAGTGAATATATAAATATCCCCGTCGGTCACGTTTTTGGCTTACTGTAGTTTTTTGGCTATTTTAAGTTGACTTTTTTAACTGAGCGCTTTCTAACACCTGAATGTTGAAATAGCGGTGTGCATTCGGGACACACGCGATGCTATGCTCACTGTGAAATATTACGGTAATTGTGAGTCAGTCTTATTTGTCAATCGTCTTTCTGAATTTTTAACGACTTTTTGCGTAATGGGCCAGAGGAGTAGGTGACGAGGGAGGAGACGAGAAGTAATTTAGCATATAGATACGCATAAGCAAATAAATAAGATGAAATCTTCTCGAAGTAATGAAACAATTCGCGACTTACTTCAATTACCGCATTGAAGTTTCTTGGACTAAGCTCTGAGAGTTAAGAATGGTTGTAATGCATAAGACTGATCTGATGCCATGCATTCTTGCTTGATAAATTCGAGAACATTAGTCCGCAGTCCTTGTCAAGAATAGTGTTATGTTTCTTCTGTATAATTTATTTCCTTTGCGGTCTTTAGCAAGCAGCACATATTGAAATGTAATTGCTATGCAGAAATCAAGGTAGCGATTCATAATTAGTTCTCTTTTTCTGTCTTTGTTTCAACTAAGGTCAACAGAATTTCCACCTTCAGGTGTGCAATCCCACGCATTTTATCTCCTACTTAAATAGGGTCGCCCCCTGAACGAATACATAGTGATCTGACTCAGAAGATAAACAGCACATTACCTGGCTCTTTTCAATTCTTTTCACATCGGATTTACTTCCCTGAAATGGCAATTTGCTTATTAAATTTCATGACGCTTGATTGCACTGATTTGTTTGCATTAATGATCTATGCTCTCAAGCTGTCAATATGTTCATATAAGTAAGTAAGCTTCGAAATATGAGAACTTCATGCTTATTGTTCTCCGACTTCTTGCTTTTAATTATTCCTTCATCCTTCTTCCTCCTTCCTTATACGCCGGCAATTTCTTCGTTTGTTCCATTCTTTTAGCCAACAAGGCACAGTACTATTTGTGAAATACAGTATATGAAATCGTAATTTGTTTGTCCTTGTGAAATAAATCCTGTTGGCATCATCACCGATCTACGAAATTAGTTATCATCCTTCGAGAAATATTTCGCTGCGATTCGCACTTTTCTCCCTTTTTCCGAGAGCAGCTTGAGCTCACTATGAACATGGCGGCCAAAAGATATTTCTCACCCGTATTATTGTCGGTCAGCCTGCATGATCGGCATTACTTTAATAGAAACTATTACAGGTGAAGAAATTTATGTGGAAGTGCTAGTTCCATGTATTGAAAATAGAAATATTGCCCTATTTCCAAAGCGCAAGACGGGTGGAAGGCTACCTGGTATGTGCTGCAGCAACGCCGTGGGTAAGCCCAATGTAGCTCACCAGGGTTAAGACTCAAGAGACATCTTCTTAGCGATAAAAGAGACTAACCTTCCTTATCTTCTGGTAGCGACTAAAATAGCCGGAGGTCTTCGTCTGCAACTTTTCGGTCAGAGCGAATTAAAAACTGGTTTCGCGCAAAAGCTTACCTAGTTTTGCACACATTTTTTTCGTGCGATGAGCTTTAGAGAGTGTAGCTGAGGTGCTTAGAATGTCCTTTGAGCAAGCAGCCTTCATTATGATGTTTTTCAGCGATAAGTTTTCATCTTTTGCTTGTGCTTTCAGTACCAGAAAAAAAAAAAAACTTCCCTATTTAGCTGGCTGAAAGGCATACACCTCAGCAATGATCTCTGACGTACCTTTATCCTCAGCTCAAAATGCTCGCAGCGGATTTGGGCTAAAGGTACTGGCATTTACTCGTGCATACTTTTTTAGTAGCCATCGACTCGAAACAATTCTATAATTGCACATCTTCCACCAAAAACCATTAGAAAGCGGAAATTTATATCTGATTAGGGCGCTGATCTTCGATGTTTCTGATTTGTGTTATACTAAGGAGGGATATTGGCTGTTTCCTGAGAACATCTCTGGAAGGTTTTCGAAGGTGTTATTTTTCATGAGGAAGGTTTATTCGAAACTGCCGCAGAAATTTCAACGGTGGTTCAGGTTACGATGAGCAGTGGACAATTTAAAAGTGTTTATGGAAGTAGAACAACGATAAGAACAACAACACCTTTTTATTTTGCACTAAAGAAAGCTCTTAATTATATGATTCAAAACTCCCAAATGATTATGATCGTAGAGGCGATAATCATATAAAGATGCGATAAACTTGCTGTATACAAGTAATTGCAGCCTTATTTAGTGAATATATTGCATATATCGAACTGCTGCAAACATTGCTTAGCGCAAAACAAACTGAGAGCAACACAATACATAAGCTCACGTAACACGTGGAGTGTAAGATATTCGCCCGAGCAATTCAAAAACGTGCAAAACGAGAAATTTTGCCGTCAGCTGCAACTGCAACGGGTGCAACGTGCAGGCGAAATACATCGCCAGGAACGATGCGTGGAACGGCGATCGTCGATGAAGACTGAAGAGGCCTGTCTGTGTGGGTTGCGTTTAGTGCAAACGGCTGGGTGCCCGACTGTCTGCGGTCATCCTTTCGTGATGTGCAGTGATGAGTGTAAGTGTTTACTTGGGCTGTTCATCTTTCTACCATAACCGATTATGTTTTCGAGGCGAAATCGAAAGGGGCGGTGAAAGCGGCCTCCCAGTACAACATAACTGATGTGATCGCAATGCAAGCGATCGTTGAAATGCGTTGAGTGTTGATTGCGGTTTGCACCGTACATATGCGCTGCTGCTGCTCTCTTGCCAGTGCACAACATTTCAAGGTTCAGCCTGTTTGTTGGGCACTTTTTTGTAGCCACAGCTCGTCGGGCCCACATCCTGCCAACATCTCCTGAATTCTCGGTGTTGTTTGTATGAGCGCTAGTTAATTGCACCTTTCCTAGGGTGGATCGCATTTCCAACAGCGTTCAGGTTCGAGATGTGTTTTAAATTGGCACAGTGTGACGTGCATTGTGTGGCGCCATTTTGGCTGCTCTTCGTGCCTGTTGCCTTCATGAAGCAATTAATCTGGCTGACGTCAGTCTCTCTTGACGTTTTGCAGCTTTAAAACATAACCCTTGTGTAATGTTGTTGGTCTACTCTGATGCATTTTCTGCGCCACGAAGTTGCACACCCTCTTGTAGAGCACTTCACTTAAGGCAACAACAAGTGTGGAAGCGCGCCTTGAAGTCTAGCACACTATGTGCTTTTTGCAACTTAGCCCAAATAGATGAGCCTTGCATGACTGACATGTTTAAAAAAAAAAAAGATTAAACATTACCACGGTGCACTTTTTCCAGCATCAGCTAATCACCTTCCATCTGTTCCGGACACATTGCATAATAAATTTCGACCGATGAGTTTCATGAGGTTAGGTGTGTATGTCTTATAAGGTAGGCGGCCAATTAGACGGAAACTGCTTTTGGATGAGCACAGTGCAGTGTGGTTGTGGTGAGTAAATTAAATCGCAGAACTTTCAAATGTATGAGTTTGAAAGCACCTTGCGGAGAGGCACATTCACCTACACCGGCACAGGGCAGCGTCGCCATAACGCACTTTCATAACAAGGTGGCTAGACTTCGGAGAGCTGCTAACCACAGTTGTGATATGCTAGCATTACACGATATAGGAACGCTCTGAAAAGCAACCCAATTAGCAGCTGCGGTCAAAATTCACTTGTCGATGGAGAGTATAACTTTTCGTAATATTTTTATGTTCGAACAATAATGAAGATTTGAGCTTTTTTATTTCTTCTTCTATATGAATATTTCATAAAGAAATATTTCCTCTACATCAAAAATCTCTCCAAGTGAAGTGATGTGAATAAAGAGGATGGAAGTGCATAGGAGTTCGGCTCATATCAAAATCGAAATGAGCCATGAAGTGTGTTAGTGTGCCGGTGCTGCTTTAACTAGTACAGCTCGATGCTGTTTTGTCTTCATGAGGCATCTAATACATGCACTACTCGAATAAACAATCATCTTGAACTTTGTAGCCTTCCCAATAGAGAGGTTACCGGTGCTTCATTTCCCCTTTAACTACTTTCAGTATTGTTCGGCACCGAACGACTTTATTTGAAGTACGGTGGACATTGTCGTATCGGCAACAACTATTTCTTTGCTTATTTTGTTGCTGCTGACTAGAGCTCGAAAGCTTGTGAGATATATATATATATATATATATATATATATATATATATATATATATATATATATATATATATATATATATATATATAATCTGTGAATTAGTGCAAGATGGATAACACAGAATGCTTGGACTTTTTTCCTATAAACTTCACTGTAATTCCACCTTGAGCGTAACATTGGATGCCTTCAAAGCTCTATTTATATAGTTGAGCTGTGCCAAAGTCTGTGAAAAGTTCGCACTTACATGATGTGCGATGGTGCGCAACCTGAAACAGGCCTTGACGTAGCTTCTACATATCTTTGTTCAACTAATTCACACCCCTTCCCTTCTTCCCCTGCTCTAAGGAGTGTGCAACTCCCACTCTAATGATGGTTAGAGGGACGCTCCTCATTGCACTTTCGGGTCTGCACACCCGAGAAGGATTGTATGAACCCAGCGCACAGAGGCTTTCCGTCGACGAGCCCGAACAGTTCCCATCACCTAGGAAGCGAATTACAGCGGTGATGTCCACAGGGTGTACGCAGGAGCTGTCAGGAACAAATGTTGCTAGGAGAACGAAACAAGTGCCTAACTTTCATCTGAATGAGTAAATGATGTATATTATATTTCTCCCTGCTTCTGATTTCAGCTGCTTCGAAGTATTGCACTTGTACTGCTGCAATAGTAGCATGAAATTGCGATGTATTATTGAGCTTAGCAAATCGAAACAACTTGTCGTTTTACAACATTCGTTGTGCAGCTGTTGTTTGTTTCTTCTTCTAAGGTGGTCGAATTCACTAACGCAAATGCATCAACAAAATTACAACCGTAGTGTTCACGCTCCTTCCAACCAAAACTTATTGTGCACACATCGTAACAATAACTCTTTCGTTAATCCAAATTCATCGAGTTGCTTGCATTCTGTTTACGACGATGACGACGTTTATCTACCGTAGATGCACTAAAAAAACTTTTTTTTTTTCAATTCGTTACTCGACATTTCTACAATTCGCCAGTATCAGAGACTAAAAAAAGCAGCTATGTAGCATATATTAATTCGAGAAGTGTTCTCTGTCGAGTGTATCGCGACATATATTGCACAGACAATTGCTTTTCAGCCCTTAATACTGACGAAATACCCGAAGATTTGAGAATTTTGAATAACTACTGCATACAAACGAAGTCCTAAGCAAATTGCAGCAAATTGGACTCTTGTAACATAGGGCTAGGAAACATACCAAACTGGAGAATGGGAAAAAAGCTGGCGTGAAATTCGAAGCGGATTTAAAAGTTCGTGCTGTTCCCACAGGTTTATTCAAGAACAGCTAAGAATAAGTTTCCTCAGCGCACTTTTTGAATGAAACTTTGTCGCCTAATGTTTCATTGCAGAGATTTCAAGCAAATTTGCATAACCGAAGAAGCAGAAAAAGGGCATAAATCTGAGCGGAGGCCAAAGGGACACCCCAAGGGAATGCTCACGTAATTTTCAAGTGAAGGACCATGCCTATACAGTAGTGAATGTTGGAGCTCTTCCCACATGAGGTGCATTTCATGAATTTATAAAGCGCGCGTGTTGGTTAGAGGGATTATTTGAGGACATATTTTGTATGAATGAAGTCATATAGAACTTGGCAATTTTAAAAGAATAGCCTATAATCACGGGTCAGATTCAATGCGCCGGCTCAAATCCTTAGAGTTTTTGCAAATCTTAGCACGAATGCAACACTCCAAATACTACAACGTTTTAGCATCCTTGCAGTCCACTATCCCTTATTACGGAGCACTTCCAGAGTTCTAATCACTACATGTCGGCCCGCATCATCTCGAGTGTTGGCATCCGCCCTTTTAAAGCATTACTGCTACATTGTGTGCAATCGATGCTGCCGTGTTCGTTGCTTTTCTAACCCTACCGAAAATATAGCTGTACGTTTTGGCGACGCTTTTTTGTATATGTAGTGGTAGTAGTGGGTTCTTATTTCTGGTACATTATTGTGCTTGAATGCGATGTCCAGGTGGGCTGCGGTGTTGAATCTTGAACGAGGTGATGCATGATGTGCCGTCCACTTGTGCGGCTTATCGGCTAATACAGCGCAGATGCGCGTCGTGAAAATTTGTTTTGCTATCGTGAATGGATGAGTGCAACCAAGCCAGCAGCAATGCCCATTAAGAGGCTCACCGGTCAGCTTCACAGCGCCCTATCATTTCTGTGCGGAACCGGTTGCACACTCCTTTCAAGGTTACGCCAAAGAGGCGCCGAGCTGCTACTCACTAGTCCACAACCTTTAAAACCATCTGCTTCATGATGCACCTCGCTCCACACTTTATATCCATTCTCCAAGCGTATCGCTCAGCTCTTAAATTTGCAATAAACCAGTAGTGCATTCCAATTGTTGCTTTTTATGAGTTGGAATATTATGGTACAAGGTAAACACTAAATAACAGCTAAGAAAAATCCCCACCTACGGCATATTTGTGTAGTCGCGAATGTTTACAGTAGAACATGACTACTAATTCGCTTCGCGGACTTCGATTTGCAAACATTCTTGTATTGCTTGCGCTTATCGCATATTGGCACAATAACGATTGAAAAAAAATGGCATCGATTGGTCATTGCCCCACCAAAATTCATTTTTCGTTTAAATGAGTTGTTTAATTGTTTCGTTAAGTGAGTCAAGTCTTATTGAATATTCTGCATTCGACAGTTGCTTCTTTTTGCAATGTTTGCGGCATCTTTGAAGAATGCAAAACAAGGCGGTTTTAAGGTGAGGCAGCCGACAAATACCCAACTCACCTATTTAAGTATCTTTGCCCTGATGCAGTGCGAGATTGTCTCTTATGAAAAACTTTAAAAGTGCTGATTATTTGAAATTAATAAAGACAATTCTTTTTCATGTAAATGCTACTCACCTGAATTACTGTAGAAGCATAGGCATAGATTTTCTTCCACAGTTTTTAATGCTTTCTTTTTTACTGCATATTTATCAATTTTTTTGCGATAAATCTCTTCTAAAGTTTCTTTTCGAAGTGAAAAGGTCCGTTTACTTAGGCGCTCAATTTTGCTTTATTTTCTCATTCTTTATGTGAGCGAAATTTTATGAAAACTGTTCGAAGAGTGTGGGGCTGTGAGTAAATGAAAGAAAGCCTCAGCCATTGGCGATCAATAACTTGCTTCATAAACTACCCAAATTTACCTAAAATATGTAACATTTGTAGTTCCTGCTTCTGCCAAATAATTTTGCTCAAATCTCTTTTGCATTATGTTACCCGTACATTGCGAAAAATATCCTCAAATTTGGACTTCTTTTTTTTTCACTTTATTTATATGCGCAGCGGGACTTTGATGGATATAAAGATGAAGGGCACAGAACATTCTCTTGCACGGGAGCGACGTCAAGCAATATTTTATTGACAGCATTCAACTTCAAGCAGCTGTCACTTACGTCCAAAAGAGGGCGGCCACAACCCTTGCCATATTGCTGTTGAAGCATTCATTGAAAAGGAAGATGGATCAGGTTATAAGGTGCAGTTCTACTCTTTATATAAAGCATAAGATCGACCACAAAAAGCTTATGTGGAGCTCCAGAACACAGAATAAACCGTTAAAACTAGGAAAAGTAGAGCGGGAGGTTTATAATTTTTGTTATTTGTAGTGCTGTTCAGTGTCGTCATAATCAAAGAAGGAATATGTCACATTTAAGAGATCATCTCTTTGTGTTTTGGTGTTGGTTTCACTGAATCCTGTTGAGGTGACTTAACAGTAAGTATTAATGCTTTCCGACTGTTCTAATTGAAACTTCGATCCTTTTTGCCCGAAAGGAAACTTTTTGAACAAATTTCCATAAAGCGATACGATGAGATTGTATATTTGTGTTCATTACAAGCATTTCCTATGACTTTGGCTATAAATATAAAACAAAGTTATTGTCTTATGCTGCAAACTTATCCTGAAATATTCGGAAAGATTCTCAGCTTTTGATCGGAAAACTCTGGGCACCTTTTTAGGATGACGTTGTTGTGCAATCGAAACGTTTATAATCGTATTGGAGAATGCGTTAAGCGTTGCTGTATCATTATGATGCTGAGTTTCGATTCTGCTATATGGGATCCGCATTTCTCGGTCAGTTCGGAGCGCTTTTATAATATAATAGGGTATTTATTCCGTTGTGCTTGAGAATATTTCAAAACTCATCATCCAGCATTCGATTCACTTAACGTTTTGCTCCGAAATTATTCAAAGCGTGTCCTTATTCGTTTCATTGATGCAACTGGATTACACTGCGTATGCTATGATGATCTTCATTTATTGGTTGGCATCTGTAAATACATGAGGTCTTCACAGGTAGCGTTGCCGGTCAGCAGTGTTACTAATTCAACCATATCTGAAAGCTTTGGATTTTTCGCTGATGAATATTGTTATA
Source organism: Baylisascaris procyonis (assembly GCA_037389465.1). Taxonomy (NCBI): domain Eukaryota; kingdom Metazoa; phylum Nematoda; class Chromadorea; order Rhabditida; family Ascarididae; genus Baylisascaris; species Baylisascaris procyonis. Next base: position 546,351 of record JAZARR010000033.1, on the reverse strand, counting down.
TTAAAGGATCATGTATGTTAGGAGCGGACCAGAATTGTTCAGAAATCAGCAGGTTTTGGGCAGCTGCAATGAATAGGGTTGGAATCCTGTCTCCTGTCCGATCCAAAGTCGTTTTGTTGTTTTATAATGATCAAAACAGCATTGTTCGTCATGTTGGTAATGATGTCATATTTGGCGCATTTTTTGTAACCGTATAAGAAGAATCGATTGCTTTCAGCGACGAAGAAGCTGAGATTCTTTGTAGATATGACGGGCAGTTTGAGAGGAAATTTCATGGCCAATAATCTAGTTTCAGCAGATCCGAAGCAAATATCAGAGCACAGCCCATTGTGAACTTATCTATTCGTTTTATGGCTGATATCTAATAATTGGAAAGTTGGGACCGTAATTTGTGGTGTTACGCTATCTCCATAAAACTTTCAGATGAATGGCATTATTATTTGGGTTAACTGGAATGTGCGCGAATGTTGTGCGTTTCATTTGCGAAATACTTACCAGCAGCTTTGTGCTTTTTCGCTTTTCTTGCATCGCTTCATTCGCCCTTGGCTCGATATTGATCGATATTCTTCGTCGATTTCCTTATAATGTTTTTTTTTTTCAATTTTAACGTTGGAGTATTCTACATATTCAAATAAGTTCTACAAAGGTGCAGTTGGTTTTCAACTATTTCTTCAAGTTATGGGTAGTTCGGTTATTATTTTCGATGTGCGATGAATATTATGATTTTCTAAGTTCTTTTATCCGCGTTGCAATGAATTGAATTGAAAAGTTCTGCAGTCACTCAAACTAAACACCATAGCACGGCGTTATGAATCGTTTCTAGTTTAGCAAGAAAATTTCATCATGTAAGGAACGATCAAGTTTTATAAATTAATTGAGAATGGCAAATCACCTGGGATAGATGTGTTGATTTAGAAAAACCTGAAAAAGTTGAAGGTACAAGTGCCACTGTCCATTGCTGATAATCATTTAAATCTAATATGATTAGTATTTTTGGAGGAATTCTGAGATGACCAGCTCATCCAACGACCATTTTGTCTTGTGATGAGATGGAAGAGGTTTGCTTAGGACGAAAGCAGATCCCTTTGCGAGCGCGCTGGCGACTCGGTGGTCATGTGTGGGGAGAACAATTTTTTTGAGCACCCTCCAGCCTGCCAACGGCCAATTGCTAGTCGGACGGCACTGGACAAATGCCAAATTGAGGTTTTTTTCGAACGCAGAGCCATTTTTTATGGAGGCGATCCGCGTACACCCTGCCCGCACGGCCATCAATCTACGCGCAAATCTCTCCCCGCTGAGAACGTGAAAGTCGCGCGCTTTCTTATTACGGTGTGTTTGTGTTTGTTTGTGCGTGGTGTGCTATGTGTGTATGCGTTCATTTTTTTCGAATCGCAGCACATTGTTGTGCGTCCACTTAGAGATGGGATTCCGATTCAGGAAGTGCTGAATCTGGTTTGCTCTTTTTCTACATAGTATCTGTTAGGTACTTAGCGACCCTTTAGGTTTCACATGTTGAAGCATCAGATACCAACGAATCTTTTGGGGTCCACATAATTAAAGCTCAGCTTCTGAAGAAGCAGTAGAGTTCTTATAAATTTGGCAACTACGCAACCAGGTTGAATAAAAAATTTGCATAACGATTTGCTAGCCATTCAGCTTATCAAAGTGCATTTTGCAGAGGAAATTTATTATCTCTAACGATTCACATCAAGCTAGTATCTGATTGTGCAGCAAGAAATGCGCAACTTTTAATTACTCAGTTTTGGTTACAGCAAGCTTAAATGGCAGAATGATGGATGCTTATCAATCAGCAACTGAGTTTCAAATGTTAACTTAGGTGGAGAGGCATTCTACTATGCCGACATCCTTGAGAGAGTTGAAGGTGTTCCATTACAACAATGGTTTCTGCGAGATGAGATGCGCTATATGCTCACTTTATGAAGAGGTCCATGTTCAGGGGTTTTCTCTCATATTATCAGCGTAGTTACATATATCACAGATATTTCCGACAGCTAGCGAATTTTCCACCTTGTTTCTCATAGCTAAGCTTCACAGCCAAAGCTCAGTGTTTGATTTTATTGCACTAAGGTATTCAAGGAAATATCTAACGTTGCCTGTTTAAATTTTCAAGACCTTTAAAAAAGTTGGGATCAGCAAATGTATTCCTCATGGACAACTTTTCAATAGTATTTAATTTCGATCCTGTGGTTTCGCTTGAATTTCTAGAAATAATGCTCGCTCTTCTTGGAAATTTATGGACTGTTATTATGTTGAGTGTATTTTTGGTGAGATGAACGCTAATTTTAGAGATGGATCTACGGGTAGAAACTTGAAAAGCATGTCTATAGATGTTTCCATTGTGGTAATATGCCATAAACCGTTCATCATTCTGAGCCGAGCTTTTCTAATTCTCAGGTACGATTTTCGCACAATCTGCCTGTGATCTGAGGTGCTGCCTGTGATCTTGAAGCATTGAACTAATTCTCAGGTGCACAACACGATACGAAATTCGGGAACTAAATTTATTTCCTGGAAATAAATTCAGTCTTCCTCTAATAACCCTCCTTTTAAAGGGAAATATTGATACACTCGTTTGATCCCTTTCCTTAATCAAGTTTATTTGCGCCTTTGGCTTCCTTGTATAAGCCGACGTGTTCATTGGATCTTTCTCACTTATAGAAATTGCTTGCAAGTGATTTCGAACATCGATAGTAGTATTCTCCGAAAAAATTTGGCTTTTTTATGAACATGATTTTGGCTTCAATATTTTTTTCCGCAGAATAAAATCATTTCCAGTATCAAAAAATGTGATCACCGTCTAAAATCCTCTTGTGCCAACTTCCTTAAAATTTCGCTATGAAAAATGCATGGAATAGAGAAGTGGAAGAGTAAACAAAAATTGCCCAAGCATGCTGTTTTCTAAGATGAGATCGTCAAGTTTTTTTTTTTTCGAAAAGGATCGTCAAGAGGCGTGCAAAGTCCAAAGAGTTGATCGGAAATATTCAAGTATGAATGGAAGATTGCCGACAAGGAGCAAGCATTAAGGATGTCTAGCGGCATTTAGGACGCATTTTAAAAAGGCGAAATCCTTGTTCGGCAATCGTCTTGACAGCGATGGTATATGTGATGGAGGTACTTAAAACAATTGCTGCTGTCAGCTACGGTATTTGCGCTCGCTTACTTTTGAATGATCGAATAGCGCCCACGAGGAGCATCCATCCTCCAAACTTTTCGTGTAATTCGTTGCGGCATTCGCTTGGCACGATTACGCAAACACCGATCGAAAATAGCGCACCTGCAGCAACACTCAGCGATACCTTTACTGTGCAATATCATAAAACTATCGTTTGCAGTAATGGTGATTGACTTAAAAGTAGCGACTCAAAATGTGATTGAGTACAGGCCGTAGTATTGCCTATTGCTGAGCGAATCGCTTTCCTCATCAGCATTTTCGGTGACTAGATTTCGCTATTAGCACACCGCTTCCAAGAGGAGTTTAATAAAATTTGGCTAGTTCAGCTGGTTGCGCTGCTCAGTTTTAACTAGCAACTTTAAGCTTAAGCCTATAGCTGCGTCAATCCACCGGCGCATTATTGGACCATCCTTCATCAACGATCTACAGCTAATTCAACCAGCAAGATGAAAACGGCTTAATGGAAGCGATTAAACTGAGCAGATTTCACAGGATGTGTTTTCTATGCTCTGATAACAAGCATTTCATGAATTGTATAAGCTTTCAAATCTCTGCACACATACTTTGAAAAATTGTGTGAGATTGCAACGTATTCTGAACCGAAAGTAGCGAGTGGAAAATGCGTTATGAATCTAGAATGTGGGAAAGAGCGCACAGATGTGGAAAGTGTAGCGAGCGACTAGGTAGTACCACTGAAAGCAACAGTTTGCGCAGATCAAATTGCGTGATAAAATATCACTTGAACTGGTAGATGTGTGTTCAGATTGTCGAAATTCTCACGTTCGGTGGATGTATCGTTGCGTTGCATTACCGTGAAATTCACCTGTGACATGCTTATTTCACAGCTGGTTGTTCTTTCTCTCTGCATTACTCTCAGGCATCAGCTTCTTTCTTGTCATGCTATCGTTTCCCCCGAATCTTGCTATATTTCCAAATTTAATCTATTATTTTTAGATATTTTTTCCTTTGATTTGAACAGTTAATTTTTTTCTCTTTCCTGACACTCATTGTTGCCTTCTTTCAGATACGAACCTATTAGATCGGCGCACATACCCATGCGCGTCACTGCAATAGGTTCTGCTCATGAATCGAAAGGCCTACTGCCACATGGCAGTCATGCATAATTCTGATCGAAGATGAATAGTAAGATAAAATTCTTTATTTATGTTTAACAAAATGGGTGGCTTATGAAGAATTCTCCTGAGGAAACTTGTTGAATTGCTCACTGAATGTTGCTTCCACTGCTGCAGGAACAACTTGGTTAAACGGTTAAACATTTCTCGCGAACTTAGATTTGCCATGCGCATGTCTTCGCCGATATATGGAGCTTGCTTGGGATTCTATTACTGACAGTTTTAAAACGTTCCGCAATCAGGAAGTTGAACTATGTTAGGTTTTTTAAAGAATGACTGCATATTTTCGGTTTTATAATTTTGGCAAGGGATGCTCATTGCTTTATTTACAAGTGTTGCTCATTTAATTTTCCCTAACGGATGTTCTCCCTTATTTGTTTTTCCCACGTTGCTTCTTTTTGAGGTTTTTTTTCTGGAAAGCAGGCCTCAAAGGCCTGAATAGGAACAAGTGGAAAGCATGCTGGGCACGGTATGCGCTTTTGCAGTGATGCTTATCAGGCTGTCCGGTTTCAGAAATGGCTGGCAAATAATAAAGCACGCGCAATAGTGCAGCCATCTGTCAACCGAACCAAGCAATCATGCAATTCTTCAATTAAAGATTCGCTTTTATGCACGTTTACAAATTTGAATTTGCAAAGCGCATTACTCCGCCACCACATTTGTGCGCATGAATGTGTCCCTCGTCTTTTTGGTTATTTCATCTCGAGAATCATTGCAGCTAGAATTACAGAATTAGCGAGGTATGGTTATCACGTACCTTTAACTTCTACAGCAACGTTCCAGCTAATTCATCAATTTCGAAAGGATTTATAGTCACATGAATATACTAAAAAAAAAAAAAAAATTGCATTCGTTTCGCAGCCAATTAAATAGCACTTTGCACGAGTTCGGTTTATTTCAACACTCCGAGAAAGTGATCTTAAGTCAGGCGGTTCGGTTAAAATATAGGTGCATTATTGGGCATTTTTTATCATTTGTTAGCAATTTTCGCATTGATTTGTTTGGTGAGCTGGATTGCGGAAACGTATGCCGCGCCAGTTCAGCTGGTGCACTTTCCCACCTCCCTTGACCCGTATATTTGTGAGATACGAACTCATCAGTCGAAAAACGCATGCAATTTTTTAAGGTTTTTAATTTATCACTTCTGTCGACGTTAACATGAACGTTGGTATTATGTAAAGGATTGTCCTGTGGTGCAGTGTTTGTATATACCAAATCGTGCAATTTTTGCTTCGTGGTTGCACTTGGGTTGAGACTAGCGGACACATGCATACTTATGCACAACCAAGGCATCACCATAATGCTCTCTGCAAAGACAACTTTGCAGACGCGCCTAGCACCAAATGCTGAAGTAGAATTTTGCGACATTTATGAGCGCGGAGTTTTTCTAAAATGAGTAGAACCGCTTAGGTTTCACCTAGATGGTTGACATTTATCTTTTTTCCTTTATTTATTCCATGAACTGATTCCTTCTCGTTCGGATGTCTTTCCGCTTTGTTTTCTTCTTTTTTCAATGGTTGTTTCAAGAAAATTCTCTGAACCAAATAAGCAACACACTCAAAAAATTGTCTCTTTAAAATCAACCACGTGATAAGTGAACGCTCGAAGTGTTGCTTGTTGTGGTGATGTTTCTCGGCGATAGGCAGAGAGCGTAATTTTTGATGCTATCGCTGCGTTTCCAAGTGCCGCGATTTTTTTCCGCTCAAATTCGTAAGTTATTTTGACGTGCTTTAGGTACATGGGATGCACTGCATAGCGAGACAATTCCGCTGTTCAACGCCGTGCAATTTTCCTTTAATCGACGACAGTTCCTATTTGAGAGCGGTCTTTTCTTACAGGTAAACTTCTTCTAGTGTTCAGATTCGCGTAAAGTTTGCATTTAGAGCAAAACGAGTGAGTGTGAGTGAGTCTATGCAATAATATGAATAGAAGCTAGCGAAATCTTGATCGTCAAGCAAATCGCTTAAAATGAAAGTAATTTTCTAAATTTGTTTAAGTCATTCATTCATTACTATCTTCTTATTTCTCCTTATCTGGTCCCAATTTTGTTAACGTTCTAAAATTTTCTTTGTAAAAAAGTCGACGACATTACTACAAATCCCAATTTATGTGTCATTAAAGCGTTGAAATTTATTGAGATTCAACTGCTTCAGAGCTGTTATTACTTTCTGAAAGCATTATGTTTCCATCTCCAAAGTTGACCATTTCCTACGTATGCTGAGTTATTTAAGCAACGCATTATTTCAGTAAGTTGCACTCAACGAAACTTCCTCTCTGTGTATTGCTTTTATGTTGTGATCTCTCAGTGCTCTATGAATAATGACCTTTTATACGTCATAATTTCTCGGCGATGCATTGCCAACTCGTAAAATAGTTGTGGGTGTTCATAGAAGGGTCGTAAATTATTTAACGTTACATAAGAGGACATGACTTTTCGCTGTTCTTTTACAAAGATTTCGCTATCGGTGGTGACAAGCCCGTAATTGATGTTTGTCATCACTTTTTTGCATCCTATCTTTAATTGCAGCATTGATGATATAAACTGGTTTTTTCTAACAGTAAAAAACTATAATTCACATTGAAGAAGAGTGGGGGACGCAACATCGAAGAAGGGGAGGGGGAGGGTGGAGTGGGGAGAAAAGAGGAAGATGGGAATGAATAGAATATGTGACGAAGATGATGGATGCAAAAAAGACGAAATTTTCTAATTACGGTCACTGCAGCAAAACGGCATCGAGCAAATGTGAAAATGGCGCGATCATTTAAAATTTGAATGCGCGAACGGAAGTTGTTCAGCGTAACGTCGTCAGGGGAAGCCAATGTGCAGCAACTATGGGCTCATCTGCGCACGGCTCATTTGGCACTGGCGTGCATACTTGATCTCATGCAATACTTTCAACTGTAGTTTTATGAGTTTTTTGTCGATCCGTGCCGCATCACATCAACAACCTTGGGTGGCCAACTCGTCAGTCCACCCCATCACGACTCACCTCCAAACACATAAAACCCTCTCTTCGCTTCTGACAAAAAAAAAAACGTTCCGAGTTTGCTTAAAGCCCACGTGTCTCAAGGACAAAAGTTATGGATGAACTTTTACAGTAATTTTGTCAGAAAGTGAAAAATTTGCTTGCTATATGATCATGCATATGCATTCCATCAATGAGAGAATGGCGAACCTTGAAACTGGCTCAAATTGCTTGAAAAGTTGTTTAGGTTCACCTAGAGTATCTCATAGAATTAATGGCGACATTTTATGTCTATTTTTTACTTTTTCCAACCTCACTAATTTTCTAAATAATCATTCAAGATGCGGATTTGTTTTATCCATACGTTGTGCAAAGTTGATTGTGCTATAGAAGATCCACTCATTTTGCAGCGTTCTCGTTGCTATGGCATCTTGGCATCGTTTTTAATCTTTTATGTGCTCTTTTCTAGCCGTATACTGTGTGCTCGTAAAAGCGATCTTCAGCGTGCGCTTGCTTGCTTCCTATTCCAATGGGCCTATCCAAATTAGATGTGCTCATCGAATTTTTTTTATCCACTCGTCGGAATTTCTTCAATATAGCTGAGAAATAGACGAATAGCCACAAGTGAAACGCGAAACTTGACGCTATTTTTTGAATTCTGTGTGCATAGCGATTAGGCCCTAAAACTTTTCTATAGAATATACCTGAAATTATGATTTCGATTGCGTCAGCTTTGTGTATTGGAGACGACCTATGGGAAACCGCAGGTACTTGTTGGCGTGCTACCAAACGGTGGCAGATTTCATCTAACGAGAGCGTATAAAATCGAGCCAGGTAATCGAGTTAATTGAAGAGGAAACAATTGCATAATCCAAGAATCTTGTCTTTCGAGATGTACATAAAAGTTTACGCAGGTAAATGTACTATAATTCGGCTCAGAATAATGAAGCTGTTTGCAGGGATTATCATTGCATCTTCATTTAGCAAGTAATATTGACGCATTTTGCATACACGAAACGTTCGGATTTTTTGAGGTTTTTGCATAGGTATGCCGATAGAATCTTTTATATTGATGAATTTCATGTGAATAGATGAGAGCTTTTTATCGTTGAGAAGGGTTTTCTTGTCTTTTTTTCTCACAAATAGAACGCTATATCTTATAGGAGCTATATTTTTAAAGAGCATCCTATAATTCAGTGATATGGAAATGGGATATAGTTGCAAATGCGGATTTTGATCGTTTACACATGATGAAGAAGAAGGAATTTTAAAATGTTCCCTAGAAAGTGCTCACTTATATGTGGCTGGCTAGTGTTTGCGTTTAGTTGTTGTTTGTGTGCGTAAAGGACACGTAAAATAGTACATGAGATCCGTTAATGCGACTTTGCTAGCGTTTTACGATCTCCTGTTATAGCTACACCTGGACAGGTGTGCACAATATGAAAGGTCACCATTTATTACACTGATCAAGCTTCCGCTCATTTTTGATGCCTTTAATGAAAATGCTAGCGTAAGTTGTATAATTATTCAAATTTTTGCACATCTTTTCTATGCGTTTCTACGAATCTAAGCAATATGCCTGCTCACTGTCATCAGGGCATGAGTTGCACCTACGTAAGTTTTGCTGCCCAACAGGTGATTGCAAAAAGCAAATCTTACAATTCGTGGTTTAGGCACTTGTTGGTTGCCTAAGAAAGCGAATTATTGAACGTTTTGTTTTTGATTTTGTATATTTGGGTTGGTACGCCAAAGTGCAAATTGGACTAACTTTGCAGCACACTTTTTTCGTCTTTTTTGTTGACTCATGCTACTACAAGAAAAACGTTTAATAAGGCAGCTTCTTTCTCTTATTCCAAATTGATTTGTAGCAATTTCCGACGAATTAAAGAGAGAATGCTTCAGTGAACTTGATGACAAGCTTGCACTTATGTCAAGCATAGATCGCAGTGATGAACTTTTCAGCTATGCTCAAAGCACAATAATGCGCTATGTATTTGTTTCTTAAAATGGTATCACAAGTACTGTTTACCTTCTAATGCTTTGTACGTTATCTCTTGCCGTATTGTTCGGTTTATGCGTATGTGCAATCTTCAACTAGAAAAGTTTTCTTTCACTCCTTTTATGACAAATATATACACGCAAAATATGAAGCTACGTATAATTGTTTCCTCCAGTTTATACTTAGCACTCATTCATGTTTTCATGTTTTTAAGAACTGTGAGTGTTCTGTTGTTTATGCTGACTCCGTCCGGAAGTCTGTTATAACTTTTGCGTGTGAATCACTTCAAGAAATTCTTAAAAGTAATCGGTGAACAGCTTATCACTTCCTTAATATCTGTAATGGGAGGACTTGCTGCGCATTATAGAACAACACTGCGTGGAAACAGAATCCTCTGTGGGGTTCAGATGCCTAAATGAGTAGATTTACAATCGCAAAATGCATCATTGAACAAAAAGCTCCCCTTGTAATTGGCTGGGAATAAACACTACTAAGCAAAAGGTAAGTTGCCGTTCTTCTTGCTTTCAAAAAAAATCTGCACTTTTTGCAGATTTTGTAGCTGATGGTGTTTTCATGAAGGAATGTTGCCGGAATATGATGGGTGTTCTGAAAGTTTTTCACATGATCGATGCTTAAAATGCTACCTCGGGAATGTATTCTCGAAAGCCATGAAAATTGCTAGAAAAAATTGCGAAAGGAATGCTTATCACATGGGTAGAGAGAATGGGATAATTTGCTCATTTAGATGTTGCCAGGTAGTGTGCGCTAATCATGAGTGGGAATAGCAGAGAACGGAATGAAAATTATTGATACATTAGTGGGCCTATTGTTGACGTTTTATGAATTATTGGGTTCAGTATATCAAAAGTATAAGAAGTGATTTTACTCCATACCAAAACAACACATTCATACGATATGACGAATTGGCAGGTAGATATACCGCTCACCAGAAATATCTGCGATGCCCAAGAAAGCAATAAGTAGTAGGATATGAAATGAAGCTCGGCGAGATAAAGTAAAGGAAAAATAAAACATAGTGAATTCATATGAATCAATGCAGTTAAACTCGACGAAATCCTGAAATTGAATGAGATCATAAGAGTTAATAGAAGTACAGAAGTAAGAACAATTCACCAATCAGGCGAATTTTCATCTGTGGCATTTGATATCAGTGGTCTCGAGCTTAGTGAAGGACAGATGGAGCATTTCCAGCTAACTGAGTGGACATTTTTACAAATTAGAAAATATTTGTAAATATTGAAATAGCATATTATAGTTTTAAGTATGAAATCATGAGCACTCGTAGATATACTGACATACAAACATCGTACTCATAAACGAGCCCATTATTAGATTTTATCATTAGAGGGCTTTTATTGTTCGTTACACCGAAAATATGTGGATGCGAAACACATTAAAGTAATTTATTCGGCGATTCAAACTGCTTCAAAGGAACTTCTTCAAATTTTTGTTTCCCTATTCGTTGAGTACCACTGTTTCGAAAATATTCTACATTTCCACACTTTTTAAGAAATTCTCAGAAGTCAATAATTTTTGGCAATTAATTTGAATACTAAAATTCTCGATCAATTATTATTATGCATTTTCCGGTGTATTCTAAAAAAAATTTAATCGTATTTCGAGCAATCTGCTATGAATGGCGTCGAGCTCGGCGTATATTACTACGTTTCCTTCATATACCACCTTGCATTCTTTATTTCTCAATATGCACAAAATTACTGGCCGGCAGATTCCCTCAGTTTTACCCGTGCATCGATTGCCTTTTTTGGCAATTGATATGAATTTTAAAAACCGTTTAATGATTGCCTGTGTTTATTTGTCCCTCATTCTGAGTCTACATGAGCGGTGCTTCCATCCAATCGTCATATTCGCACACTGTAATTTTGCACGTTTTAGAAGAGTTCATTCAACGATCGCTGATTTGGCCACCTGACTAGTGAAAAAATTGCATGCTTTACAGGATGCTAGTCCATCGGTCCTTCACTTCTCAACTGCCCATCATTGTCGACTGGTTTTCATCAATTTCCAGTCATATTTGACGAAGAAAGTAACATTGCTTAAAAAAATTTCATTGAACATGCTCTCCAAATCAGTATAGGCCGCAGTGCAGGTTGCAGTTTTCTTTGCATTTCTCTGCTCTTCGCCTCGTTTCTTGACTATTTGAAAAAATTAAACCATAAGGGTTGCAAACCATAAGGGGTGAACAAAGTGTAATGCTTAACATGTCTAAAAACATTTGTTTTCTTGCAAGGGCGCTCATACGTAGAATTCCGAGAAGTTTGAAGTAGCTGCTTAATTTATGGGCTTATCCCTCTCCCCTCTTCCCCTTCCCTCGAAGCTATAAGTAATGTTGCCACAGATGGGAGATGCTGTTATGTTAGTGGGGTAGCATTGATAGAGCACTTTGATAGAGAAACGCAGTTGTCTCCCGCTGCGTTAGTAACGACTGTGAAGAAGGATGTGTTGTTCGGATTGCACATTGACGAGTTGATTAATGTGGACTTAATGATTGCAGCAAGCAAAAATTTCACTCGAATTGAGCATTGTGGTTGAGTGTCAATAATCTCTCAATCTATCATGTAAGCACCCTTGTTGACGTTTCTTTTAGCACCATCCATTTCAAAAATTTGTTTGATTTATTCAACGACATAAGCAGTTCTCGAGAACGTGGCAATAAAACATTTCGTTGCACAACTGCACTGATCATTATTAATGCTACTGTAGGAGAGTCATTGACGAAGTGCATTAATTTAAACTTTCATTAGTTAATTTCATTTGTTCACTTCAACATTCTCAACTAATTTGATGATGTAATTTCTGAAACCTCTCTCCTCCCATCCATCCTCCGCTCACTCTCCCCAACCTCGTACCTCCTCTCCACCTACACGCGCAGGTTCGAAATGTACTGTCATCTCACGGCCCATGCTTACGTTCATTCTAATTCTTTAGATACGAACCACGAATATTCATATATATTTATTTCTTTCGGTCATTTGATAAGGTTGAAGTCGAAGTTTGATGATATGATTCTCTTCTACTGAAACAACCTTCCTTGTAAATGAAGCCATTGACACCTTTTCATAGCCAGTAATAAGTTTTTCTTGTGGATGCTGCCATCGTCATCAGGTAGATTTGATTTGTTGTTTATCTGCGACCCAATGCATTCGTCCTGAATGTGTAGGTTGTGACATTTGTTGGTGCACGTTGATCGAAGAGTGCCTCAGTGCGGTGGACATATAGAGAATTATGGTCATCGTTTTGTGATAGAAGACGCCCAAAATGATTTCTAATAGAATTGGTGTGTTTACGAGTGAATTTCGTCGAAGCAGTTCGGATTGAACATCGAAGCAATGCGTATTGTGAGAGAGTCGAGTGGCGAGATGTTACGCTGATGGCGAAAATCTTTAAAAGATTGATGCGATATTGAATTGCTGTCAGCGCTTCTCAGGCGAACGATGATGAAGAATGTCAAACAATTTATTCACAAACGGCCAGCCAACGCCAATCGCCACTTTCACTTCGCAATCAAACCACCGCATATCTCCTCGAAAGCACATTCGGATCTTTAATGAGCAATCCTTTCAATCTCCTCCCCTATTCCCCTTTCATCTCCATCTCCTCAATTACCATACGGAGTTACCTGCGAACGTCGAAATTTTCAGGAGACGAACAGCAGATGGATGTCAAACAAGCATGGGAAAGTATTGAAAAACGGTCGGAAAGTCTAAACTTTTCATGCTGTTTTCTCTTCTTCTATGTTCCTTGTCAGATTACTAAGCACAGTGATATCATTTGATGGTGGATAAAATCCATCACCAATCTTACAGTTCAATTTCACTTCCAGTGTGTAATTTTTGGAAGGTGCGGAATTTTTTAAAATTGCGAAGGGAGACACTCAAATGTGATTCAGGTCTACTTTTAACTATCTTTCGATTTTTTCATGACTAAGTTGCCATTCGATTCGATGACCAGCAAACCTCAACATCCATCCTGGTCACTCTAGATTACTCGCGATTTTCAAGTATCAGGTGGATATTGCTAAATTTGATAGCCAGAAGCTTAGAGAGCAGGAAGAAATAAAATTTTTTAACAAATGTAACTCATTGCTAATGAAGACCACTTTTCCGCATCCCTTCATTGGAACAAAAATAGTTTTCTATAAACGATGTCTACCGGAAAAAAAAATTCCGCTTCATCATTCAAATGTAACCTACATCGCTTTTGTTAAGTATGGTACATTTTCAATAAGAGTTGGAAATAAACCATCAGCATCCAACCATATAAACCATCAAGTAACTGCAACATGGTTTATGAGATTTCCACAGCATGAAAATAAACATACAACAGCTTATGAATTTCTGTTGGAAATGAAGTGCAGTTAAGTCTCGGAAACCGCCTGAAAGCTCACTGCGCCCACTGTTTCGAACCGCAATTTGTCTTTTGGTGTGTGATAAATTGAACTAATTGTTTAAATGACCCGGATCTTCGCTGTCATACACCATCAGCAAACTTTTTCGAGCAAATTTTAAGCACTGCTGTTCTTTTCTAGCAGTTTCTTCCGTCATGAAACGATCTTGTTTCTTCGCCCATTCCCGTCTGTAACAGTGCATTTAGCTGGTCAAGTCAGCAAATCAATCTGTCGGTGGGCATTATGTGTTGAACGCCTTGCCTCTGAGTCACTAGCTCGACGAGACGCGCCGAAGGGCAATGCAGACGTGATCAGTAATGGCTTTTCCATCAGCCTGCTGTTTGTCTGAAATTGAAGCATCGACGTGCATCACTCGGAGAAAACGCGAAGTGGTGACGATCACTCGTTTGTGGCGGGAGGGGCCTGAACTTACAGATGAGATGGGCACGACGCCATCAACGGCCAGTTACATGGACAAGTTAAATGATCGCTGTCAAAGTGCAATGTTTTGAATGAGCAGTAACGTACTGGAGCGTTGTCGCTCGCGCATGTCCTAAATTAATCTTGGCTGCTCTTGCGAAATGGATACGTGTGGTTTTGCGGGGTGCACTCCTCAGCCATGCCGCTCCACAACAAGCAGCTGTTCAGCTGCCCAACCGACAAGCGGCCTCACATTTCAGCACGCGATGATTTTCAAGGGAACAGTCCAGCACATACTCCACAACAATCACCTTCAGCAGTCTCCTATATACCCACCAAGAAATCCCATATTTGGGGACATAATAACGCAGCAAATGGATGATACTCAATCATACAAATTGGTCTCAGACCGACCTCGTACTGAACGTTCTTCGCTTAGTTCTGTGACGTTACTTCGATTTCAGGCGCTTTGCCTCTTCCAGATAAAACTACATATTTCATCACGAAAAAAGTACTCTTACACGGAAGAAGGGGCTTTCTTGTCGTTGCTTTATGTTTTCACTGTGTTCTACAAAATAAGTTTATCCGAATGAAGTTAGTTGCATTCCAGGAAACCAAACAAAATAAACTTAAGTCTGTTTAATTTGGCTCAGTAGTTATGGTGTGTTTGTTACGTTCATCAACATTTTGGAAGTTACATATTACAGTCTACTGTAATTTGGAGGCAATTTTGGAGTATAGGAGAGAAGGGGGAAGAAATCGCCTAACGACGATTTGTTGAGCTAGACGGAGCGGCAGACACCTGCTCGAGGTGCAGGCGTAGGAAATTCGAAGTCGCTTCATGATTAGGGTAACAATTCTCAGGTAGCGCAAGTTGCTCGAGTGCATCAGTATCCAACTTAAGCATCGGGTAGTGCTTATGTTGATCTCACACGAACTTCTTTACTTCAACAATCCTGAACGTATGCCTTTTGCACAAATATTTCCTTTCCTCAAAACACTGATACGAATTATTTAAGAGGTACTGTATTGCTGTTCGCTGTGCTCTTGCAAATTTGCATTTGCAAACCGTACGATAGCGGTGCTTTGTCTTTGCACATATACAGCATATTTGTTTGTCTGTCCGTTTTTCTGTCTCTCTATGAGTTTAAACAGTGAAACCACTAACGCTTGAGCTGTAATATCCAGTGGCTATGATGCACATCAAAATATTCTTTTAATATGAATGAGCATTCAGATGAATGCACCGACTTTGCAAGGAGTTGTGGTAATGTAAAGACACCTATAAACTTCCATGTATTATGCAAGCGGCCAAAATTTCTTTCCACATAGTCAAGTCGAAGAAAATGCGAATCTTTTGCAGAATATTTGTATGAGCCGACCGCTAAAATGGTGATGCGTCATTATGCATGTTTTATTATTTTTTTGGAAAGCCATGAAACTTCCTGATCTGATGGACGAAATTGCGAAAGGAATTATCGTATCCATACCTCTGATATATTCCTCCAGTCATTTTATGAAGCTGTAGTATCAGCTTGAACACTTTTCAGAGTGTTTCTGTCGAGTTTAATATCCAGTGATTTCATGACCACATTTGCGGAAATGAAGATCCTAGTTCTCACGAGGCGATTGGGAAGCTCTTTTTTTTCGACAGCAAAACCTATTCTAAAATGTGAGGCATTGTTAGAGATTAGTGAATCATACATGGAAACAATTACGGAAGATCGGACTGATTAAAACGGTCACAAGCATCCTTCTTTGCCTCACCTCCCCTCCGCAACCTTTCTCTTATTGCAGTCTCTTCCGTTCAGTTGTGCGATCATCGATCATCATCATTCTTTGCATGACGTGCGACAACGTGCGATTAATGGAGTGCGTCAATGAAAATTAAGGTTTTCTCTTGTGGACTCATCGAGATGGAGAAAGAATTAAAGTTGCTAAGCTGTATACTTGTGAGACTTTAGAAGAGCCAGCAGCCAGGTGTAAGTAACGTTATTCTTATAAGAAGATTTTCGAATATATTCTTGAGGTGACCTGAACTCGTTGTTGTCACTTATAAATGTACAGTAATCGGAGTCGGGGATAAATGACGTGTGCCGCGTCATAGAATGTCCTTCCTTGAATATATTTCCTTGATTTTCTATTTTTTCCAAATTTCTAGGAGAGGTGGAGTTGTTTTCTGTTCAATAGAGTTTATTTTTCCCAGCTCCCAAAGATGTGAATTGTTTTATATTCTGAAGGAGTTGTATATGCAAGGATATATTAAAAGTGATTTTCTATTCGCAATAATTTGCTGCATTATTTTTTGAGACATAAGCAGTAGGGAAGTTGCAGTTCCAGGATGAAAGGGAGATTTTTTACAGCACTGTTCTCATATCAATAATCACTCTTAGTCTTTTGGCAATAAATGTTTATAGCTAAAACTTTTCTCTTCGCTCTATGTTGTGCAACAAGAGTTCAACCAAAGAGTGATGAATGTTATTGCTCATATCTAACTAAGTATCTAACGATTGCGATAGTGAAAAGAAATAAAAGTGTAGTGATTTTGCAATGTGTAGTGTTGAAGAGTTAGATCCTATCGCAAAATCTTTTTTTCTCTCTGAATGTCTTAGTGGCTGTTATCGTTCAGGCGCGAAATGCATCGAGAGCGACTTTCGACGAGTTTTGGAAAAGATGGTGGAAACTTTTCAAGGGAAACGACATAGTGGGCATTAAATAAGGTGGGGTTTGGGGTGGGAGGGGGTGAGAGGATAAAGGTTCGTTTCACAATTACAAACATTTTGAAAGGAACATTCTAGCAGTGGAAGCAGATTAATAGAAGAAAATTATCGTAGAATACGCACGACTTGAGGCTATATGGAAATTAGAGTTTAGTAAGCAAGGAACGATGATGGGTTCAGAATGAATAAATGCTAAAAAGAAAACAGATATTACCAATTACTAAAGAAAGTGGGAAAGAAGAGGGCAATCAAGTCAAAAAAGCAATCACTTGATGGTTTTGTTGAATAAGTGGATAATTAGGACTCAAAATTTCACTTTAACTCTTTTTTTAAAATACCTTCAGTTGCCATGTCTTAAGAGTTGTTATGCATATGATCCGCCGAGCTGCTCTATGTATGAGCTTTTTCTTTTCTTTCTTCGTTTTTTCGTCAGTGCGATGCCTCTGTCCTTGCGCCACAACAACGAATTATCTTGTCACTTCCTTGGAGTGGAAATATGTGCGTGTCATACGGCACTAAATTATTCTAACGCCCACTCGTTGATTATAGTTGACATGTTGCTGTTGCAGATATACAAATTGAAATAATCCTGCTAAGATCGATTAAAACGTTATAACCTTTGTTTGCTTGACTCTGAAGCGTGGTGCAACCTATATTTCTCTATATTTCAATTTGGTCTTTATATATTTCTATAAATCTGTATACATGTTCTCGTAACTTGCAGTTTTTATGCATTGGTGAATTCAGAATAGACATTTGTGTTTTGCCGATGAAAAAACTCTCATGGCACATGCTGTTTGCCACATTTTGGACGGATGCCAACATCACTACACCTTATTAGTGCTCTTTAACCTTTTGCAGTGATGGCCATTTCGACATGCTCCTGAACTGTCATTTCATACCTTTTGTGACGTTTGTTACTTCCTTCTCGGAGACTAAATAATTTCGGCAATGTTTATTTCCAGAAATAAACTGCTTAGTCGTATTCATACAGTACTTTCGATCATGCCGCTGCGCGAAATCTAGCAATGATTCTTTCCTCTATTTCCCTCATTCATTATTTTCTTCATAAATTTTGAGTATATAGTAGGTAGGTTTTTGTTCAGCATGTGAATAGCATATGTTAGATACTACGTGTCTTTGTGAGTAATATGTCTATTACGAGGTTTGATTATTTTTGATCTTAAGAGAAATGCAGTATAGTTGTTGCTCGATACTTAGATATCAAAACATTGTAGTCCAAGGAAGTTATTTTATTCAAAAATGCATAAATTTATGTGGTTTTTTTGTGTTTTGTGCATAACTGCGGTCTGCAACTGGATAGGTTTTACGCAAATGACTGAAATTCTTGCTGCTGTTGTGGGTTTGAAATGATAAGACGCGCTACTTAGAGGATGCCCTCCCTCATCACCGATAATGGCGGCGCTCGATTACTGCAGGGAAAGCGAGCTTACGAGAATGCAGCCGTTTTGTTGCATCGACTTCTTCCAAGAGGAGGCCCTCATTCGCTGACTAAACCGCACTTTCTCGGTACTCGCCCACGTCGCACTCTTGATAGCGAATCGCAGTGCTCGACGCACTCGTATACTGTAGTTGCTCTCACGTTACGCGCCTATTTGGCTAGCAAATTCGACGTTACCCCTATATCCTACCTGGTTTATTCTCCAGTGATGACAATTTTCGAATGCTTAGGTCTGTTACCAATAATCGTCCTCAATCGTACGCAATATACAGTAAACTATTAAACCTTTTCATACTCAGTGATTTTCTATAATGTGCAGGCTTGACCTGTTTTATGTCCTACAAGGTGGCTCTATCAAGAAATTTTATAGTAGTCATTCATTATTCATGGTTATGCGTTTGAGAAATGGGAACCTAGTAGCTTCATAATTTACTCAGCGGTAAATGCTGCACAAAAAGTTGAATTGCAGATGAAGTTGCTTTTAGATGATGGCGACCTCGAATTCTAATGGATCAGTGCGATAATCCTATCGAATTTTTTATGTTCGTTCAAGTTATTTTAAGTGGGCAATTTGTTTGAGGGGATGAGGGCCATCTTCAGGAATGAGGGGTTCTGACGCAGGAAAGAAATTCCAGGGAAGCGGCTGAGGCGGTTTCTCTGTGTAAAATGATAATTCTGGACCTGAAGGGATCGTTTAAAATTCCAGAAAGGTCGATGAATATAGGTGCCTAGATGCATACTGTAAAATACATCTTGAAGCAAGCAGTTTCGATAAATGATGTTAATGCATATTTGCATCTCAGCCAATTTTGATTGCTTTCTTCTTTTGATGTCGCTTATAATATATTGAATATAACATCCCGAAAATCGAGCAGACTGTTGCGAGCATAACATTATTGCTGATATTTTTTCTTCCCACTCATTCATATGTCTTTTTATTTGCATTTCATCACGGTTTTGTGCGTTATTGGATTTTTTTCGTTTATTAACGCTTCGATGGTACTTCTTACCATCGCCTGGATTAAAAAGGACTCAATACTAGTTGTTTGCATTGCTGCTTTGTTCGCAGGCTACTCGAGAAGCCCTCTACATCCTACTTCAATCTTTTAATGTCCTTTACTATAGAAAGTGTCTTTCAAATTTGAATAAATTGAGAGAAATTTTTTCGAAGTAACTATTTAGCAAGTTGAAAAGGTACTTTTTAATGAGCTCTTCAACATTCCTTATCTTTTTACTATGTCACTTTTTCATCTTTTTCGCTGATATGGAGAAAGAGAAGCATGCACTTCGTGCAAATTTATAGCTGTTTCAGGTGTTGTCTACGATTTGGGAGAATTTTTCCATGAGCGTATATATAGTCACTTATCTTCTTAAAGGATTTTGTTCGATTTATATTCTACTTTAGTAAAGATTTTAATTTAGGCTAGCTTCAAATACTATCCAATTGACTAATGATGAATTCTTCAAGTAAAAGTACTTTTTAGATGAGTAAATTTTTTATCTATAATCCTGTGAGATATCCGTTGAGCGACTAGAGTTCATTGTGCATATTATTCGAGAGTGGCACCAATTACTGTTCTTTCCGAACAACGTAATCACACTATCTAACGTATCGGTTGTCGAGAATAAGCAGTTAATGCATTCAGCAAACCTTCTGAGCTAACATAGTTTTGCTGTTGTTCCTTTTTCTTGCTTCTAGCGTCGAAATAGAGTCCTAGCAATGAGGAGTCATTTCCGTGAATCAAAAGCAGAATGCTGATAAGAAGCTTGATAAATGCATAATCGATATTTCTCATTTTTGCCACTTTTCAGTGCTCTTCTGAGCACTTTTGTGAAATCATCCAAAAAGGTTTTTTTTCCCGGAAATTAATAAATAGGTGATATTATTATTCATTGCTAAAAAGACGTCTATTCGGTATCCATGGTGGACTTTTTATAACAAAGGTTTTTTATGGGGTATTATTTCCAGTTGTTTTCAAATTCCTCAGAAGGAATTGCCTTTCTCACTATAAATTGTGTTTTTGAATCTTTTATTTTCGTTTTTTCCTAACATTGGCGCCAAAACGTATTCTCGCACTGGGGAGTCGTTTCGATGAACGAGCAAGTAGTTTTCATTGCATCCTTATTCTGCCATCCTAACGCACCCAGTCGTTCACATTTTTCAGTCATTTAATTGCTCTTGAAGGGATGAGCAATTATTTAGAATCAAAAATGTTTTCTTGAGGACCGCTCGAGTGTCACTCGTTATTCAGCTTCCATTCACGACATCAAAATGAGTTTTTGCTTGTAATGTTTAGGGATATATATTCTGGTAAGAATGGTACTAAGTTTCAGTGGGGTTTATTGGATATTTTGCAACCACTAACTGAAAAGAAAATGAACTAATGAGGTATGCTAGATGCGTTTGGGAATTTCAGCAGCTTATTCGTTTAGTAATCATTTGCCATTAGACATCATCTCTGAATCATATACTTTAACTTCCGTATTTTATATGCTTGCCAGAACTTTCTGGCTACGGTCATTTGTGGCATATTGGTTTCATGTGCAACAATTTGGTAGAATTTAGTGATCTGTTAGTGTAACGCTGACGAGCGAGATGCGCTGTTCAAAGTAATCTTGAATTACTCCCATCCGACTTCAGGACTTCACGGAGCTGCATTATGGCGACACGACTATTGTGGTTATGAATTTATATATGTGTTTATTCTGTGGTTTTATTTTAATATATTAACCACAAAAACAACAGTGAGATTAGCTAGCCTTAAGCTCCATCGTTGAATGGGTGACTTTTGGATGTTGTGAACACAAGAAGACGATGACAGTTTTGAAAATTATCGGTCTAGTTTTTTCAAAGGGCGAAAACTTGTTTGCTCTCG
Organism: Baylisascaris procyonis; assembly: GCA_037389465.1. Taxonomy (NCBI): domain Eukaryota; kingdom Metazoa; phylum Nematoda; class Chromadorea; order Rhabditida; family Ascarididae; genus Baylisascaris; species Baylisascaris procyonis. The sequence goes on along the minus strand of JAZARR010000033.1, from coordinate 525,153 downwards.
GTATTTATTTTCGCTTGTTTGATTTTGATTTCAGCAGAGATTTTTTATAGGAATTAACAGTAACACTTGAGAACGCATCGACCTATTCGGTTCCACGAAAAATAGCAGCTTTTCATATTATTGACGCATTATAACTGCTCTCTTGTCTCATTCTTGAGTCCTTACGTTGTTCGTAGTAATTGCATTAAGTAGTTTTTTCCCTTAAAATTGTGACTGAAAGTGAATATATTTTAGGGGGTGTTCGAAACGATTCATTTTAAATTAGCGCACTGAATTTTCGCATCAAAGATTTTTCTATTGCATGCTGGCAACTAGCTATCTCATTTGAGCGAATAAATGTGTGACGGCAAGAATGAAAAAGAGAAAGGTGGAGAGAGAGGGTGGTGTATTTGAGGTAGCGAAATATGTTGGAGGGAAGGGAGAGAAATGATGATTGCAAGGAGAGGAAAGTAGAAGAATTCAAAACTTTTAATGGCACACGCTTTAGTGAAAATGAACGCGGCAAAATGCGACCCCTTAAGTGGACCCGACGTGAAGATTTCTAAAAACTGATAACATTCCGCGCGCGTAATATTCACCATAACTGCTTGCGCGCACCGTTTATACATCGTAACACTCTACAGCATTCCTATCACGATGCTTTTTCATTTAGAATCTTTAATATATACTTGGGTCATTTTGAAATAAAAACACGTCGACGGAACAGGATACTACTGCGATCTTTTCCAGCACAGCACAGATTTGCATATTTAAAGGCTCTTGAACAAGAGGACGAAGAGATTCGTATACTTCCAATTGTGGGATGCTGAAACTTCCTCCACCATCAAATTTCTTTCACCGCTAAAACGAATGAAAATATTTTGGAAAAATAATACAGGTTCAGCGCGTAATGAACTACCGAAACGTCGATGGTAGCTTGCAACTAATTTGTATGGTATCCGTTTGTTCATTTTATTCTCACCTTTCGCCTACCCTACTGCACGCGTGACTGCAGCAATTTCATTGGACGACTTACCTACAATGCTTTCTGAGTTTAACCAATCTTCAGACAGTCTTTTGGTTTTCCTTAAGAGTAAGCACAAATTTCAAATCAACGGCATGCCAGAACTTTTTGAAACTTACCAATGCCAAATTTTATGATTTGGTCCAGCTGCATGCGAGTAGAGAAACAAAGAAGGTGAATTGCAAACAAAAGAGACGAACTGCATGTAGACATATCAGAAACAACACTCCGAGCCGCAGGAGGGAAGCAATCCATCGAGAAACGCGAATGTTCATAAATAATCGCCGAAAAGATGTTGATGAGTTCGTCATCCTTGTTGTTGTCTACACCATTAGGTTAGCATACATAATTCGGCATCCGCCAATGAAAGATAGGTTTTCAAAGCGTTTGATTAAATTCTGTGCCACCATTGGTACTTAGAAGTATCGAAATGTGAACGATGACGCAATTGGAAGGGGGAGGGTGAGGAGGGGGAGGGTATTTGAAAACATGCTGACTCATAGAGAAAGTGGATTGAGTTGGAAAAGACTGAGAATGGAGCATGATTGATGCATTATGAGTAGTGGGCGGAAAGCACTCCGAATGGCGACAGAACGATGAGAGCAGATGGCGAAATTCGGGTTGCATACACAGGCATCTGGCATGTGTATCTGAATTTTAGTAGACATCACCGAAGTGACCATACGATGAAGAACTTGTTCTTAGTGCATTAACTGCAAGGCAGCTTATTTTCTCTCCTTTCGAAGTGACACTGCCAAATTGAGGAAGCCTCTCGTTTTTTTTTTTTTTTTTGTTATTATTTCTTGTTTTATTTGCTTCATAAGTGCCGTAAGCAACTCTAATTTTTGCGTTATCTGTTAGAAACTGCAACTAATTTTGCAGCCTGTCCTTCCAAATATTTCTTCAAATATTTTTTCAGAATATGACCACATCTTTGAGCACTTCATTCATTCCCTCTTTCTCACTGTTCCTTTCCCTCGCTCTCAAAGTGTACTAACCTCCGGTAGAGAGAACTCAATTCGCAACAACACGAAAAACCATTCCAAAATGCTGGGCGCAGAATATGAAAGGGGAATGCTCAAATTAACGCATGAACAAAACACCGTATAGACTTTATATGGAGGCAAAATTTTTTATTAAAATTAGGCAAGTCTCATCTATATGTACATACAGACCTGTATAGTGCCGCATAAAAAAAGAAGGAATCATTCCGACTAGTGGGGTTCGCATATGGAACTAAGGTAGGGACAGTTTGCGTCGCATGATGCGTGTGCTAGTGCTCGCTGCGTCATCGCTGACCATCTGGGGAAAAACCCGTTTTTGAGCTGTCCGAATAGGATTCTGATCATTTCAAAAGTGTCTCTGAAAATTCGTCGCGTTCATCTCTAATGTTCACGTTGGCCACTCTCTTCACATTGTCCACTCTTTCTTCGTCCGCTCCTTCACACCGCAAGATGAATTGTAGATCATACGTTCGTATATACATGTGTGCGCGCATTGCCTATGGACCTGTTATTTTTCATAGGCCTTTGATGAACAATTTTCATTTTTTGCAGTCGTCCTTGGCCCTGTTTCATGCACTGAATGGTCGCTTCTTTTGAGCCTTTTTTCCGTTTTTTCTCTGTATTCTAAGGATTTTTAAGGGTAGACTTTGGCCGTTAAACACCGTAGTGGGCTGCGGGGCATCTACGGGAAAACCTAAAAAAATCCCGCTTGTTTTGCAAACCAGGAGAAAAGCCGAGTAGAAAAACATTCTGGCTGCTCACAAAATTCAAAACATGAGCAGAGTTTCTTGCAACTAGCGGAGATGTAGAAACATTTCCTATTTTTTGAACCTATCCACATTTAATATTATACGACGTTGAAATAGATAAATAAGGGATGTGACACTAGAAATAAAAAAATTGAGGAGAATGGTGAATTGAGAGGTGAAGGAGAGTTTTGCAAAATGGGCTTCGCATAACTGCTGTGGGAGGATATGCGTAGAAAGGAGGGCATTCTCTACTTAAACGTGATCGGCCATCCTGTTTTTCGTTAGATATATCGTACTAGTGCGTTACTGTGTGTTCCATGAGTAGCACATTCACTTTGGATCGGCTTCTCTAGACGACCTTTAGTTCGAACCCCCTTCCCACCATTTTGCCCAATTCAGCGTATCGAACGGGTTTAACGGTAAGAAAGTGCAGCTGCCGATCAAGAAGTGCCTCTTCACATTGTTTGTTGAACCTTTTCCTACGTTTAGAGAAAGCCGCTTCATTTCCCATTTTAAACACAACGGAAGCCGTACAGATAGAACATTTTAATATATATGCCCCTAAACTGAAGTGGGAATGGGGTGGCGCGCCACCTGCAGCCATAATCGCAAGAACACCCATCATACACCTGAGAGCAGGTGGGAAATTTGCTGTTTTGAACAGGACTTTCAGATTAGCGATATTCTTGTTTCCACCTTACCGGAAAAACAACTGGAAGCTCTGAACTAAGTTTCCTTGACGTAGGGATGCCTTTTAGAAAGATTTTTAAAGCAGATATCGGTAAAGAACAATGTTGCACATAGCATGAAAAAAATGGGTAAAGACTCACTGTGGGCATGATTTGCTTTACAATCAAGCAGTGTACCAATGTACATATGCTCTCCAACCAGATATTCACCTCTTGGTTGAGTTTTATTTGTCAGATTACACGAAACATTATTTTCCAGTGCAAACAAAATCATTTCTCAGTGCAACGGCAACTGTTTCCATGGATTCTCACTTAAGAATTCTACGAGAAGCGAATTTTCATCATGTTCGATGATAGAAAAATGGAAACCTACTTGCCCTGGGCTTGCTCAGCCATGTCCTATTCGTCTGACAACAAGAAAAAATCTTGTGAATGCAAGTGCAGTTGCACTTCGACGCAGCGCCTATGACATTCAGTATTACACATAAAGTTGACGAAATTCGTTCCCGGTTCACGGTGAACTTCAACTGAAAGCCGCACTTTTTAAAAGATACCGTGGATTTAACCGAAACATGCGATTCTAAAGATCCGATATAAAAGATATGAAAGATGCGATTTAGACGATTTCTTTAATCGATTCACAAAAAGTGAAAATTTTAAAAGTATAATGTGGCATCACTGAAGGAGTTTTGTCATTAAAATGAACGAATTTGAGAGGTGCGGAACAGTTCAGTTCATGGGAATCCAGTGAGCTCACATACTGAAGCATTGAAATAAATGGTTCAGCATGGAGACTCACCTAAAGCCTATGTTCTCGCGAAACTGCGTAGAAGTGGAGAAAGGGCAGCGATTGTTACGGTGGAAACTTGGTTTATTAAGGCGAAGTAGTATTAAGGTTCCAACAGGGTTTTCTAATGATACTTAAGGCTGTGATGAGATGTGCCGGAATGCTAAACAAGAAATCACATTCGCGGCTCAAAATGACAGATCGCGCGGGACGACCGGGAGGAAGGGAAAGCGGGCGAATCTGTCTGTCCCCACAACCAGGTTCAACGCCCATGATGGCATTGATGGCAATATATATATATATATATATATATATATATATATATATATAATATCGGACTGAAGTGATCCAGGTTATGGGATTTTAAATACTCCGTGGCTGCCAAATAATCTACGTGAGGTGAAAGTCTATGATAATAGATGGTTTCGTCAAAATTTATGTTTTCGCTTCGACTATGTTTTCCTCCACAAAATGTCGGAACACATTTCCATGACTTAAATGAGATAGGCGAAAAACTTTTGTTCAAACTGAGTCGTCTGCACATGCCCCTTTATTAATAAAGTGAGCAAACGGTGATTTCGAGCTTTTCAGATTTCTTTGGATAATCTCTCCGTTGCTAAAATTTGAATTTTTGCGGTGCGGATCGATCAGAATTTCAAGCATAGGCATCTCTGTACCGATTACGTTTAAATTCTTCTCAGAAGCGTCCTAGGACAACAATTATTGGTAAAATTGGCACTCCTTTATGTAGATTAGGGCGAGTCAGTCCTTTCTTCAGTTAAACTTCTGATGAGCATAGATGGAAATATTGTTATGTCGGGTTGTTATCGAAGCCTTGACGAAGCAGCCAGTACCCGGCAATTACAAAATTTCATATTTTTCAAAGGAATTCGAAAATCTGAAGTTGGGTTAAGCTGGACTTTAGCAATGCCAGGAAGTTATTGTCAAAAACTAGCTCAGACTACCTCGTTCTTCAACAGTTCGAGCATAAGCGACCATTGCGTTCAAATGTGGCATCACGAAAAAACTTGCCTGAATTTTCCATTTGCACTATCGCAGTTTGCAGATGCATGGTATGACCGTCAAATTTATAGGCTAAGAATTGACCATTTTCTGTCTCTTCTTTCAGCACACCAAATTCGGCAGCAGAAGTCGATCCTGTTCGACCAATCGAAAACCGCTACTGAAATTCGGATTTTTTCGGTTTCCCAGACAAACAGGTCCTCATTAACTTCAACGGAACGATTACTTTGTCGGATTTCCATCACTAGTCGGCTGTGGAAACATTTCTGCTATCTTATTCAGCACAAGAAGTTAGAGGGATTGATCAGCGAAAAAACTCCCAGCTTTTGTCCTATTATCGTCATAAAACACGTGAAAAAATTAAAATAGTGCCCTTAGGGATCGACCAATCAAACAAATTGCCGTTCAAAAGAACCCGAATTTGGTTGCACGCTTTAATTTTTCGCGAGAATTACAAGGGATTTAAATTTGGAGAAAGTCCAAATTTTAGCTCATCGAACGGTGAAGATCGCCGTTATTTTTTTTTTTTGTTTTGCGATTTTCATGATATCCCAGAAGACCGGACGGTTCATCGTGGGACCGCTCAATTTACGATTTTCAAAGTGCTTGCTGAATGAGTTATCCTTATACTTTATCACGTAAGCTTTTCGTGCCATGCAAGCATTTCTATAGCAATCACATTTTGTGCATGATGCAAATCATATATTTCACGTAACACATCTACATACAAATATGCGATGGTTTTTGCTTTTCATTACATTCCTTCAAAACATTTACATCTCACATCTCGACGGCATGTACGTTTCGGTTTGAAACCGTTATCTGATGATCCCCCTACGCGTTTACGTTTGCCCGACATTCTTAGCGATGTGTTGTTCAATTGCATCTCTCTCGATTTATTATATAATGCAATACTCTCGTCGAATGTTCCAAAATCTGTCGTTTTCACTTACCACTTATATTTCATCCGTCGTAGCCTATAGCTTTCTTTTTATTCAAAGAAGTACAGCCGAATTTCTGACGACGTGGTTGTAGGATAGGACCGTTTCATCATGTGCTAGGCCATAAAAAAAAAAAAAATTCAGCGACCTTAAGTTTGTGCTCTTTTTTGTGTTTCCTATTTAGTGCTTCTTAGCTAAAACTGTAATTAGTTTTCAAACGATTGTGTATAATGGTCGACTGTTTTCTATAGGAAAGCATACGCAGGTGGTATATTAACGAAATAAGTGAATCATCATCTTCGCGGAATATTCTCGGATATCAGCATACCCCGTTGATAGCTTTTGCATGCACGACTGCTTCTGCGAGTGAAATAAATTGGCCATCCTAATCAGTTGCTGCATTTTTTCCAGCAAATTTCTGCTCTAAAAGTTCGGAGGATGGAATGAAAACTTAGATCTCGTTTTCTTGAACTTTCGCTCACAAAGCTTTCTCGTAATAGGAAATCTCGGACATTTTCTTCAGCGACAAATTTCTTCTGCAAAGGCGTAAAAAGATCGAATGGTTGGAAAACTGCCTTATCGATGAGTATACTGCCTGCATTTCCTCAAAATTCACACCCCTTCTGGCGTTACCCACTTGAAGCCTTCCACTGTCAGACTCCAGTGATGCAATCATGACACCTGCCATTAAAATTGACCTGAATTAAGGTTTTTGGTCTTCTAGGGTAAATGCAGGTTCCAATGATTGGGGAGTTTTGGCTGTTTAATCACAGTGTCATTAAGCCTGCTTAAACAGTATTTATCCTATCCCACTCACTAAAAGAAGCTAAAAAGATCAATTGTTACTCAAAAACACCAATTGTAGTCTAGATGTTGTGCTAGGATAATTCTGGAAAAGAATCTAAAGTTGATTTGTTGTGTGGTACTGATTATTAAAATGCGGGCAAAGTTGTGTCCTAGAAAAATTCTAGCTTTAGCTGCACCTCGGAAGTTTGCATTAGATATTTGAGAAGCTCGCGTTTGGATAAACGCGAATGTTAATAGTGACCCAGTCATTGCTCGATTTCAGCATAAGAGTGTGCTGAAGTTCCGTGTTAATCGAGCTGACTCCGCCCGCTGCGAATTGACGACTTTGGATTACTTAAAGCTCTTTAACGCACGTTGTGATTCCGCCGACCACCGAACACATCAGAAAGCTCGCTGCTTCCGCTCGCTCTCTCCTTGTCCTTACAGTCGTATTCTTCAATTTGAAGTCGGCTCCGATGAGTTTGATATGGAGGTAGCGTTACGCCTAGACAAATTTTTTCAGTAATTACTAACAGTCTCAAGCGAACATCCTGGTTTGCTCCCACCACTAGGTTTTTACTTCTTCGTAGCAAACTGCTATCCGATCTCATCATGAAAGGAAGCTCTAAAGGGCACCATACGGTGGCATCGATCTCGGTTTAGTTCCAGTTTTAATTACTTTGTCTTTCATTTATTTCGTAGTTATTATTTCTAGAGCTTCTCCTTACAAGCGTCATCATCGTTGTTTGTTCACTCGCATCACTGTCCCTCATAGACAATTGCGGTAAAGTTATAGGTTCAGTGTGTTATGTAGTTCAAAGGCATTTTATTTGCACTGAGAGATCGAAGTGAAAGTGTGAATTGGGTCGCCTCACCTTTGCTACCTCGCTGTACCCTTCCGCAGCGTTAAGTTTGTGAATTTGTGATGCGTATGTGCGAACCATTGCGAGATTTTCGTGGCGAGCAATGCAAAATAATTTCGATACGGGCAAGACACGCTCTTAGATACGATCAGTAAAGAGGCAGGTGGTGTTAGCTGCGCGGTTGGGCACACTGTGTGTGTTTACTTGCATGCAACACATCTGGTTGTCATGCCGGCGCCCTTACCAAAGCAACCTTTGCATCGCTCGTTTAACCACATTTCAACGTCCTTCTCATAGGATGGCATTCATTATCTGTGTTCCTCCAACCTCTTTTAAAGCATCATTATCGGCAATTGCTTATTGATGTGTTTCTGATCGCCTGCTATTTTAAAACTTTGGTCTCGATTTTCTTCACTGTAATTTGAAGGAAGGAGGATAAATATGTTCTAGTGTATGAATTCTCGCAGTTTTCAAAGCCATATTTGTTGGGAACATTTAGAAAGAAAAGAAAAAAATTTGGAAGCTATGACCGATTTTTAATCGATGCTTCAGTAATTAACTGTACTGGTAAGACGGAAAATCAGACATCATGTCATGCAAGCGGAAATGGAAGACTGAGGCGGGTTCATCTGAGCTTGATATTATGCGGATAAGGATCTGCTGGGATCTGTTGATGTGCCTTACTTTATCATTTAATCACTTTACAGCTTATCAGTTTACCGATTGCTTAATTTATAAAATTAATATCAGAATCTTGCTTTTTATTGTTTCGTAGCTGTGGTTAATATTGCATCACACATGTGCAATTCTACAATTTGTTTTTCGACCATTTGTTGTTCCATTACCAACTTCTAAAGTTTTTATTTTCAAGGAGAAGAGCACAGGTGTAGCCTGTATTACCGGTTATTATGAACTTTTCATTAATTTCGAGGGTGTCCTGTTGTTTGCAGTTGCATGCGTGCATCCCTTCACATCCTGTTATCATGCCTCTGTATTCGTCTTTCGGGAAGAAAATGTGCTTTTTATTTGATTGATAAGGACCATGGGGTAGGGACCATAGATGTTTTTCTGACGAAATGAAAAGCGGTGACTTTTAAATGGTAAACACAGATAGTCGACGCACCGCTTGCATCATCTGAATGAGGAAGTCAAGCGTCTAGTTAATACATCTCTTCATTTATACGTCTCTGTCGAATATACGTCTGTTTTAAAAAATTGAGAATGATGTAGGTCTTGAGGTTTATAAAGCTGTAAGTTGCAGTGATTATGAGTGGGGAAGTCCAGTGTATTCTTGTGCCAATTATTCAGCAAGTAACTCGCATTCTTACAAGTATATGTTGCTGATTATAATTCAGATGTATTTCCCTATATTTGCCTGCGTTTATGGATTGGTTCAGATTGGTAGAGAGGATCATGCTTGGGATCCACTTTTCCAGTTATACTAAGCCTACACGCTCGGAGGTTCGAATGAGGTGCGCAGTGAGATGTTTAATATGGCACTAACCCATATGCCAAACGTGCCTAACATCACTGTAGCAGTCGTTATTCGAAAACTCACATTGCTTTCATTTTCGTCTTACTTTCATCAACGCATCTCGAAATTAGGATTGACTACGCACAGATTCAGTTTATATAAAACGCCAACACTGATAAGAAAAAAGAAAGCGCAATATTAGAAATATTCTTGATTCGCTGTGTACTGTAAGCGAATTGGCGAATGTGATGGGGAGGGGAATGGTTGAAGGCGTTAATCGGATTTAAGGAGATGAGTGCATTCGGCCTTGTTTGATGCGTTTCTTTCGAGAGGACATCCTTAAAAGGCTCACGCTTATATTCACCAATTGGATAAGTTCACGGCTACATTCGCTTTGGTGTTGACGACGATGGCTACGTTGACCCCTGCCACTTCTTTAGTATACCGCTTCACTTCCACTTTCTTTTGCGCATCACTCACATGATCGTGCTCCTATCATGCTTTCACGCATTCTGAATTCCTTTGGAAGAACTCTTGTTAAGTGATTTATGATACCCGTTTATTCACACCATCTTTCGAAAGATTGCTCTCTTTTTAAAACACTTCGACGCATTCTCAAAACCTTTCTTATTCTAAACCTCTTTCGCCAATTCGCTATTTTCATGCGTTCAAAAAGCGCCTTATGTATAATTATGTGTTTGTAGTGTATATGTGTCCGTTTGTTGAGTAATTTCATCTCGCAAGCTAAAAAAAGGAGCACATGTACCAGTGCAATGAGTCTACAGATAACTTTATAATATTTGCACAGTTTTCCTTGTGCAAAGGATGAGGCGCAAACTGGCTTCATACTTTGAATTAGATCGCTACATGTGCTACGTGCTGCACCCATCTACTGACTTGACTATAGATCGTAAGTGACGAACACTCCAAAATCACATTGATGAACTTGTTAGCTCTAAGCCTAAGGCTTAATATTACTGGATGATTCAATATAAAGGTGTTGTAGGAGCAGTATTGTACAGAGTGCCGAAACGTGGAAAAAGATTGCAAAAACCTCGCAACTCAGTGAGCGAAATTTCTCGTGTTTCCTATTTTCATAACGATTGACTATACTCTTGCTTTTGCTTACATTTCTCTGCATATTTTATTCCTATATTTGCAATTTATTGAACTAAATGTTTTCGTCTCTTGTTCCAGCCACCTACAATTTATTATTTATCTTGCTGAAATCTTTCTTAGTCTTACTGAAAATTATTATTTGTAGTTTTACTCTCCCGATTTACTGAAATCTTTCTCTTAATCAACATTTTTCCACTCGCATGCTTTTTTTCTACATAAACAGTTGTGCAAAATATATAAAATTGTATACTTGCCGTTCATATATTTGCAACCGAACTTTTATATGCAAATTTCGCTGTATAAGCACCTCAGGCCAGCCTCTTTAACACATCTGTTTTCTTGTTTTGAGTTGTGTGAAATCGACCGGTCTGATCACGTGAATCACAAAACATCCGTATCGTTGTATCGTTCTTAGTAAGTTTCCTCAGTCGACTATTTTCGTCGCTATATCTGATGTGGTAGCATTGATATGACAAGTTTTGAATAGCCCGATGACGGTGAAAATTTAGGGAAATTGCTTTGGCATTGAGAGTTAATGGAAACAAATACTTTATTATTTTGAGGTTCGATATGTCATCATGACTTTTAATGTTGATTGCTAGTTGATCGCGATCGTATCTTCACTTGAAGTCTTGCGGAATTCGAAAAGCTAAAGCAAGAGCAGCTTGTACCTCACGCAGTGCCTATAAAGCTCAGTTTTGTTGTTAGATGGTATATTCTTTACAAGCTATGTGTGTGTCCAGGTGCAAACATTGCATTCTGTGGCAGATTCTTTTTTTTTTTTATAAGACTTCCCTCCTATTACTTTGTTATTTACTTATTAGATGGTACTGGAACTTAGAAGTGCCTCGATCCAAAAAATGGCTCGAAAATCTATGGTTCGATTCAAATGCAACATTTTTTTCATGCAGAAACTTTTTTCATCTTTTTTTTCGACTTTGCAGCTTCGAACGCACTGAACTATGAGTGGACCAGCTCGAAATCTGTGTCATTACTGAGTCATTTCTCTCAGAGAAAGGTTGTTTCTTCCCCATCATTGGAATTCACAATTCGAGTAACCTTTTTTCCTTCCAGAATTATCACCCCTACGATAGAAAGATAGGCTCTCTGTGGCAACAGAAAGGGTTATCGCAATAGCTGGGCAAAAATGAGCCCAGCGAGGCATGCCAGAACACGATCTCCAGTCGCAGAAGGTCAGGCTGACTGCTTGGGGGTCCACACTCGGACGTCTTCGTTACATCCTTTTGTCACACACTGAAATAATTATAGTAGAGTCCTGTAGTGATGAATCGACCAGAAGCTGTAGGTTAAGCAAACAGCATTGATAAACAGAAAAGGTATCATCGTGATTCACGACAAGAGGATGATGGGGAGAGAAGAGGAGGGTCCGGAGGTTTTTTTAGTGGAGAAGGATTATAGAATTATTTCTGCGCTTGCTCGAACGATTGGGGTCTTTGCATAGTGCATAAGAAAACGTGTTTGCGCATATTGCATGGAAATTTGAGCGCGTGCGTGTAAGCGGCTTGTTGCTGAAGTGTGTATGAGTAGCGAATCGTGTTGAGCATTAGTTGACGTAGCGGCTTAGCACTTTCTTCTTTGGTGTTTTAGTTGAAACTCGACCTGCTCGAGAGTTGACTTCCTTACCCAAACAACGTTGCCCTTGAAACAACTTGTCACGTTGAGTAGGTCTGTTAATGCCTACACCCTCCTCCCCCCAACCTCCTTCAGAACAATATATGTGAAGATATGGGCTCATTCGAACACTCTGCACTATAACCTTTTAAACAGTTCACCAATTTTGATGAACACTCTTTCAGGTCATATGTTCAGATCGTTCTAGTCTGTCATTCAAAATTAGCCTTCGAAAAGTTCGAAATTCCTAGCCGCAATCAATAGCGACGAGTATTTCCTTCGCCAAAAAGTGCTCAGATCGCCGCGTCGGGGGTTTTGGAGCATTAGATTATCGAAATGATTTGGAGCGTTTTGTTTCTATGGTCTCCTTTTTTCGCAGTCCCTAGATACAAGTTTTGCACGACTGTTTCTTTGACACGGAAACCATCCAGAAAAGCTCTTTCGGTCAACACCAGACACTCATTTTAAGGTCCACTGTTTTTTTAAGAAATGGCGCCTTAGAAAAGTCATAAATTGTGATTCTGATCCTCCAAGCGTGAAGGAAAGAAGGCGGAGGAGAGTCGAAGCGATACTAAGCCTGCAACTGTTCCAAAACGCCTCTTCGGCATTTACAAGAATTTATATCAGTAAATTGTGACTACAATCTGGACATTAAAAGAATGAACATCCTATCATGCAAGAAACTCGGTCTTCATTGACTAGAAGGGCTTCATAAGTTGTTCACTGTATACTTCACTACTCATTTTATAAAATAAAACATGCTGTATTTTACATCGAGCATTTCTTAAGCGTTCGTTGTAAATTTTTTTTGCGAAAAGTGCATCGCGTGTTGTCTTGTTTGTACTTTACATGCGTCTGCCTGCCCGTCTGTTTCGTTATTTCCCCTTGGAAGATAGAAGAAAATATGATGATGAGTTTTGATGAATAGGCATCATGAAGTAAATCAAAGTCCCGATTCTATTCCTAACGACTACCTAAATGGTTCCAAAGTTCTTTGAAATTTGCGTATGCAGATTTTATTGCAAATCTATTGATTTCGTAGTGAGGATTCGTATAATAGTAGAAAAACGCGTGGTTAGGCATTATGCTACCATTTCTTGAAAGCTTATGGCATAGCCTTAATCTTAAATGATCGCTTAGTTCACTATGCTGGATTATAAAAAGTGGACAACCCACTGATACGCTTCTCTACTTTCCCCTGAACTATATCATTTTCAGCGAAATAAAAGATATTCAAAAGTCTATAAGAATGGAATATTTTATTGCGCATTTTTCATTCCACAGTGTTGAGAATTGCAAAATGAGCTTTTTAGAGTGGGCGGATATCTTAGGCATATTGCTATTCATAAAACTTTAATAAAATAAAATACGGCATTTGAGAAGATTACTAGAGGAATATTATTGGAGGAATTCTATGATTTGTAGGTTGAAAAAAATTATCATTTATTGTCATTTACTCTTATCGTCTCATAATTTATATGATTATGAACAAACAATGAAAAAATCGTGTTTTCATTAATCCCTTTTCACTTGTTCCAACTAAGCCGGACTACAAACAATCAAACACACGTTTTAGTGGTACCTTAATCGGGCATTCAAACACAAACTTCCTTACACATATCTTATCCGCTTTCGAGTGAAGAAATCTTACCTCTTTTTTTGTTATCTTCAATCTCGCATGTCGTTTATGCCGGAAATTTTCAGGCGTTCTTTTTCATGTCGGATTTCGTTTCAAGTGCTGTGATTATTCCAAATCATCGCTATATTGATGTGCATTGCATTAAACAAGAAGAGTGTGCTGATTTGCTTTCAAAGGTGGTTCTATACAAAGCTGAAATTGAAAAAAGTTTGAGAAAAGATTTCATTTGAAAGCGAGCAAGGTTATTCAATAGTGTTTTTGTTTCTTCTTGGGTCTTAGTTGAAGGCGTTGCATTCGCATCTAGCAATTAATGTCCAGCTGTGAGGTAAGGTAAACAAATGTTCGAATTCGTCTTGAGGGCCACCAATTTGACGCTTTTTGAATGTTCTAGAGAATGGATGCTTGCATATCATAACGCATTTTTGTTTGTTTATCACCGCTATATGTGAACACCTATGACGAACTAATGTCGAGCTTGTTTACCATACTCTTGTCTTCCGTTTGGCCTTCTATCCCTGCGTTACTGTCGTTGTGTTTCACATATAAACGCTCCCCTCCCCTCTTCCACACACTCCCCCACACACAACCCAACCCCCCCCCCCTCCCTTAAAATAACTGCGCAACCTATTCAGGAGAGACGATAGGCGTTAACAGCTTTCTGATAGCTTTTTGCATCTTATGACGTTGTTCATTTTGCCTCTTTATTAGATGTATCTTGAAAGGTTTTTGAATGCAGCAGTTTTATAAACCCTCACTACCTCTATGTCGTCAGTTTCATTTGCGAAAATAACACCAAGTGAACCTGCATAATTTCATGAAAAAATTTTCTTACGAATCCTTTCGATTTGCTGCGTCTTCCATAATTTCGAAAGAACGCATTTTTTTTACCAGTTGGGATGAAAAGACAAAAATGGCGTGAAATGAAATGAAAAAATGCCTACACCAAAGTATATATGCGTACTGTAGCGAGGGATCAGGGATTTTTGATGGTTTGGGCAGAAATCTCTTCTTTTACAGTTTTTTTTTTTTTTTTAAATGGCTTTTCAGAGCCTCTCACTAAACATTCCACTTTTCGCTGATCACTTTTCCCGAAACAAAGATCATTTCGTGCAAAATGCTTATAGCAGTGAAAACTGAAAGGTTGCTTACGTTTGCTAAGTGCAGCATTTTCTTCTGAAAAGTGTATTTGCACAGAAATTTCTCAATTTAGACAAATACAGGTATAGGTGCGCTAAGCTGAAAAGAACCGTCCTAAACTATTCAAGGAATTTGGAGAGCGATCTTTTGAGATCTTAAGTAAATGGAAGTTTTTTGTTTGAGACCGAATTGGTGGGGACGGGAAGGGAAAAAGGGAGTGATGGGGATACGACAAAAAGAAAAGGAAGTCATTACGTGCCATTTATTGCCTAATGTTCGTGATGATTGCATACCCACGTAATCTACTAGTTCAATTTTGAGCGAAAATCTCGCAAAGCAGATAAAGATGTTGAGATTTCCTCATTCGTATTTTAAGCTTTTCTCAAGGTTAATCTTTGAACGTATTCAGTCACCATTGGCTAATTGCAAGCTATCCAAATCACTTTATATTATCAAATCCTTCCGTTTTCTGGATGCACAAATTTTGGAAATGAAATGCAAATTTAAAGTGACGCGCAAATCTTTAAACCATTCATTCGAAACAAATGGTCTCTTTGGGACTGTAGCACATGGACACTAATAAATACTTTTGTTGAGCTTATAGCTTTTTAAAACACCGCAAAATGCGGAAAGATTTGTATTTTACGATTCCGTTTCCAGACATAGTGAGGCAAGCTTAGCTTTCGTGAAACCCACATCTTTTAGCACTGAAGACTTTATTGGCAAGCAGCGGTTGACCAACATTTGATTGTTCGTAACAATTCAGCAGCACATGTTACCTGTCCTGATTTGACATCCATGAGCTCGCATTTGATTGTATTTGGGAATGTCTCTTTGCATACTTCAATTTCGCATTCAGTCCACTTCCGCGAGAAATATTTCCACAGGTGATTCGATTAAAATTTATATATGTAAAAGTCCTGATGATAAATCCTGGAAAGAGTGGGTAACCGTGGAAAATCGACAGCCTCTAGCGTAGTGCACATACGCTGATTCATGCGTAATTTTTGTGGTTGTATTTGTGGGCGCGAAAATTTGTCTGATATCTAATCTGCCAGATGTACTTAACGTGTTTTGGGCATGAGATTGCCGTGCATATTGCATAACGAATATTTGAAAAATGAATCCATTGAAATGACCACCCAAAACAAGCGATCGTTTTTGATGTTTTTTAAACAGACATCACTAAAGCTTGCAAGCGCATATAGCGCAAAAAGAGCGAGCGAATTGTTCCCTAATGAGCTTCAGTGATGATTTCGCTTCCTAAATGCAGCTTTATTTTCACGTTGTGATATCGAAAACCTCAAAACTATCAGAACAAAAAGTATCGGCAGAATTATTTTTACGTAGTCTGTCACTTAATGCAGTCCATAGCAAATTTAAACGTTGTAATGTTCGTAGCGATTTTTTATTTTTTTTTTTTGCTTTATTTTATATGAAGTTTCTATTGTTCTGTAATAGCTGTAATAATTTCATTTGCGGCTTTTTTAGATGGGGGAAGGTAGATGAGATTTGCACATTGAACATTAGTTTCTCGCTTTATTCGGAGTGTCACCCTGCTCGAGGCATCACCTTACGGATGTGCAGCCGTTTCTCATCCTTCCTGCCTCCTTCGACATTGCACTAGCGACGTTCATCTCCTCCCGTTCCTGCTGTTATTTGCGTCGTTACGGTAGGAACGACATGCGGACATGAAGTCGTGCAGACGGCAAAACCATATCAAGCGAGTACGGATTGTGTGGAGGAGCAGAGGGTAGAGGAGCGTAGGTTGCATTAGGAGGTGGAGCATATGAAGGGGGCAGTGTGAAGCAACGGCTCGCTGTGTGCTCTTGGTCCCCGCCCACCGTGAGCAGTTCGAGTGCCGTATTTGGGTTGCACTGCGAATAAAAAGCGCTTGTGCCGGTTGGCCTCAGAGGGATTGCTACATTGGTGGGCATACACCAACTTGACTAAATCGGGAAGAAAGGTACGTTCGATGATACCGCCGCAAATAGCTGCCGCTAATTTCTATCCACCGGTGCTGTATTTTTTCTGTGGAAAATCGTTTACCTCAGCGCATTTATGTGAGCGATTTTACTTTTTTTTGTCTGTTGAAGCACTTCTAACTTAAGAACTTCATTTGGAAGTTATGAATTTCTTAGGTGATATTTCTGTTGAGGTTTTGTATTGTGAGTATTTGCTAAAAAGAAAACGATTGTAGTACTAAATGAGCGTCGTATTCATTGATGCGTCGAAGTTTTCTGCAATTCTTTCGCAATGTAAATCGTGCAGTTTATTGTTCGGGTGTTATATTTCATCACTCTCAATATTGATCGTTTTTTTCGATCAGCGTCTTTCCTATGCATTGTTTTTTACTTCTTTTGGTATAGATTTGCTGCAATAGCTTTGAATAAATCGTTCGGTAACACTTATTGCATAATTTTAATAGAACATATTATTTGCAGGGTTTTAATTCCCCGATCATTTTATCTTTAAATGGGAGTAGAATGCAACATATTGCACGGCGAATTTCATTTGAATTCATTTGAATGAATTTCATTTCACGTTTTTGTGTTTTCCATTTCACATCCATTCTACTTTTTTTGCATTTAATTGTGGCTATCCAATTATGTCCACCCATATTCCGAAAGCATTGCAGAAGAGGGGAGGGGTAAGGGGAGAGATTTATGTGTGATATAATGTTGGTTCAAGCTGCAACCTAAGAGACGTTAGGTAGGGGTCATGAGGAGGATGTCTTTTATGGGCATTCCGATGGCGACGATTAGAGAGGTGAGGGAGGAGAAAGTGAAGGGCGAAGCGTGTGTTGGTCATTATTTCTCAACGTTTGACAGCTTCTCAATTGAGAGCGCAACTGGATGAGTGATAGTGGAATTTGCACAGCTGTTGCCAGCTGCTTGCTTACTTGCTTGCTCACTTGCTTGCTTGCCGCCCTCTAATCTACGCTATCGTAGCACCTTGTCGCGTGGAGGGACCTGTCTTGCCGTAATAAAAAAACATTGCACTACACAGATTTCTTTTTTATTCATGTAATTTCCTGTTCTCTCCGGCTCTGCATTGCTCGTATGCAATTATTTAACCATATTCAAATTTTCTGAGCAACGAATTCCCTCATAAAATTTGATATTTTTGACTGTTTCCTTTTGCTACATTTGAATTGCATAACAATTTACTATTATATAAGTTCTTCATGTAGGCAAGAAACATTTTAATTCATTTATTTTTGTCTTCACTTTGTAAAAAACATTTTCCATTTTGTGATGTTGTGTTATGGTTGGGTGAATGTAAGAATTTTTCTTGCTTGAAATAATTTAGTTTATTTCAGTTCATATGTGAAGTCAAGATTGACATCTGCAATGATTGATGTTGAAAGAGCGAGTTTTTGATTGTGACTAAGTGAGAGGTACACCTTAAAAAATGACTCTGTGAACGTTGCTTATGGCTAATTCACGTTAAAGCTCTAATCATATGTCTGATTCATAAGTAATTTTTCTGTCGGGAATAAATAAACAGTGCTTGAATTGCATGAAAACAACTAGAAGAACAAAAGCATTATTAACAAAAAGGATTCACAAGAAGAACGAAATTATTTAAACAGTGAACAATATGAATCTTTGTTAATAACGGAGGGAACATTAAGTTTTCATTTGAACTATTCCATTATTTTTTCGATTAAATGAAATATAGAACGGACTTGATTAACAGTTTTTGTTGAGGAAGATGGTGCACAATTAGCGGTGGAATTACTGTGCAACTAACACCAAATTACCGAACCGTCGGAGACACCCATTTGGTCCACAGTACATTTAGTTTTCATATTCTCGTTAAGGACTTTTCGCCAGGTAACTGGTCTGGCTAGGGAGTAAGCTGTTTGTATAGAATATTGAAGCTGCTGCCGCAAAGAAATGGAAACATCAAGATTGGACGTATTTGCGACGTGATTTGACCAGAGTAAGCCGACCTCTCGATTGGCCTTCCGACTTTACTTTTTAAACTCACCTGAGCTTTAATAAGCTCACCTCTCGAAAAGTGGGTGTCCGTATTGCCCTATATGGTGTATTAAAATCGGATTGTGGCGCACGTATGTCATTCCGCACAAGCAAATTGCCCATCTTGATATGTCCTTTTCCATCTTCACTCCTAATTACGGTGTTTTCGTTTTCCGCCCGCTGCTCGCTCCATTCACTCATTACACGCTTTCACATTGCTGCACATATCTATGCTCAATATGCGCGCACACAAGCACATAGACAAAAAAATACGTTTCGTCCGATGTAAGAAAGAACCATGGGAAAATGTGATGATTGTTGGTCAGACGAATAAAATATCACTTAATTGATGCGAAGATTTCACTTTAATAAATGATTGGAAAATTTTAGGGAGCTATTTGATAGAAGCTATTTTTATTGCTTTTTATCTCTCATCGTACAATAATTCATCATAAAACTTGTGGGATTTTTTCAAGCACATATTTACTGCTATAAAACATTTCTTGATTACGTGTGTCCAAGACTTTTGAATTATAAGAGAGCTAATAGAGGAAATATTTTCTGATAATATGCATTTTTGCTGATTATGAGTGAAAGGAGCGTCATCTTTGCACATATTCTTTTTTTTTTTTTTTTTGAGAATCGGTGATATCTAAGTTGAACGTTTCATTTGCGCAAATTAGATGAGTACTTCATTTTCTTGTGAATATGCATATTTGTATCCGAATGAGTATTTAGAAAGCGTTGAGGTATATGAGTTTTACCATTATTGCTGTAGTTGTTTGTTGTTTCGCTCTCTTTCGCTATTCGATTGACATTGCGCATACGTAATTCGCTCTTGGAGAAAGTCGCTCCAGATGTATAGTTTGACATATGTTTCCTTCTACCGTATTCTGGTTTAGACGCTGACAAAGATTCGATGAATTTAAATGCGGCTTTGAGTGTCGATATACGTACGCGTCTAATGAACGCTGCTTTGATGTTGAAAAGTGCATGAGAGTGAAGGAAAGCTATTCCTTCGGGAGATATTCTATTTTAAAGTGCATTCAGAAGGGTATGAATGTCTCGATTTATCGCATCATTGGTTTCATTTCACTATTCATAATGAACTGTAATGTTGTGGTGAAATTGAGTGTCGTCCGGCATTTCGTTCTTGATTAGCGTTTTATTTTAGTTCACCTCTTATTTACTTTGAGTATGTTTTGCTGCACTCCATGGTACTTCATCGTGGCTAACGATTTCTTTACGGTTACCAGTATGCTGAGAAAAAAAGTGTCCGAGTCGATGTTTGAGTAAGTTGAGGTTAGCTGGGACTAAAATTCTAAATGTCGCAGATTTTATCGAAGCTACAGTAAGTTTTATTGTAGTAACCTCGTTTCATTTGGGACGGTCATTGTACGATACGAAATATCCGTCTTTTCCTAGTTAGCACCTGTTTAATCTAAAATTTACGTCATCTTTAGAAAATTCTATTTGAGTAGAAAATTTTTGTTTCAAATACATAAATGATGCTTATGAAGTGAACGTAGTTTGATGTTTGAAATGAGATGAACAATTCACTTTGAGAAATTCTGTCAGAATATTTCAGCTAAAGTTTTCCTACTTCAAGCAAAAATCTTCTTTGCCTCTGAACGATTCTTCTTCTTTTTTTTAAAATTTTTTTGCCAAAATGAAGATAAACATCGACACAGTTTTTGAGGCGTACAAAACGTCATGTAATTTTTTTCCTTTGCAGTAATCATTTTTATGCGCTATTTTTGCACACTTTTGCAGAAGTGCACTATCGCGTTTTGTCTGTGTGTTTGTATGTATGCATGCATCTCTGTGTCTATCTGAAAGTTTCAGTTGACAAACCGGGAAGGCTGTGCTAATGAAATTCGTTTGGCATACCTTGACAATCCTGCAGACGCAGCGTTATTTGAATTGTAATCCATTCGGTGAGTGCACATGCTTAAAAATGCCATGAAAGTTGTGTGTTTAAGTTTCTTTTGTAAGCGGTCAAGCGCTAAGCCGGGTGTTTTTTTTCGTTAAGGAATTTTACATTCATTCAGCCGTTCAGGAAGCGCATTCACAAGTTTTCTCAGTTTCTGGATTAATGCAGCCCGCTAATTTAACGATGTTGGTTACAAAAAGCGCGTATCGTACCAGCTTCCCTAATGCGCTTTATCATTCGTTTTATGCCGTAATGATGGTGAAATTAAGGAGCGATTTTGAAGTTTGTCAATTCCTGGGATATTTCGATGTATTATATATATATATATATATATATATATATATATATATATATATATATATATATATATATATATATATAATATATATAATATATATAATATATATATATATATATATATATATATATATATATATATATATATATATATATATATATACGTAGTGCTCACTTTTTTTTTCGGTACCGTATACGTAGTGCAACTTCTTCGCAATTCGGTCCTGCTTTTATGCGTTTTTTTTTTGTTAATTCTTCGAACAGAGTTATGTATTCATGTATGAGTCCTGTATGTATTTATGAATATTTATTGTAGGTGAATGTCTGCTCCATGATCTCATTTCGCGCACCAGGGAAGCAACAGTCTGCACTCTGCACATATAACATACGTCGGTAGAGTGCGAGTAGGACATTTCCTAAACTTCCTAAACCAGTTTCCTTGAAGTTAATAATTTCTTTATAAGTTATGAGACTTTAAAATGCAACAAAATCTGTGAATTAGAATTTTTCGTGTTCTTAACTGTGGGAAAATAAATGCATGGCGCGTATGTATAATCGATCGGTGGCATAGAAAGGCACATTGTGGGCATTGTTCCGGTTTTTTTTGAGTGTTTCTAGAACAGGTTGACCTAGCGGGCTGAATTGCAAAAGCCTATATCATGGCGTCAGCCGCTGTAGCCACACCAATTCCTGCTTGGATGCACTTAAGTTTTGAAGGATTCAATCTTGTATCGGTTCAAAGCGAACATTCATTAGGTGCCACATTCCACCAAAAAAGCTGTGAGGCTCGTGTTGGCTGAATTTTTTTTCGAATTGTTTCAATTAGGTTAGTGGTATTATATAAGGGCTACTGTGGTCTTACTTTGGGCAGTAATGCGCTCTCAAGACTGCTTATCATTCACTGATTTAGAGCGATGACTATGAATGTTCTTGCATTCCATTTTCCTTCGGTTGTCAACAAAAAAAAAATCATTTATGATAGGTGATGAAGGAATAGCAATTGACTGAGACTTATTACGCATTCTCGAAAATCTCTTCCATAGTTCTTAAACCTTCATTTATGACCTGACCGTTCGAACTTTGTTATTTCTATAATTCTATTCGAATAAGGAATTCATCAAAAAGTTCGTTGTTGCTTACTACAATAGAAGGCTTATAGGGCGGGATGTGTTTGAAGTGGTGGTGGAAGTTGCGTGAACAGCATTCAGATAACTGTGACGGATGTTTACCTACATAGCGAACGAAGAGATGCTCAGCTGGACGCGTGCCTTATGTCAGCCTGTCTTATCGTCCTTCGTGTTATCTGATCGGGTGCCGCGCAACGCATGTTGCACACTTTGGCGCACTCATTCACGTCCACTTCACACGTCCGCTTAGCTTTTTGTGCAGCTGCGATAGCTCAGGCATGCACTGCTTTTTGCTCAAGTACGGCCATTTGCGTATAAACGATGAGATAATCCTCACTGCAACTCCCGGAACTTTGCATCTATTCGTAAAATAATTCCCAAATGAAATGGAGCTGAGGACTGAGAGATAGTGAAAAGTGCCTGAAAATGCTTTTTTTATTGAGTTCTACGAACGGTATTCCTATCGGACGACTGCGGTCGTTGTCCTCGAAATCTCCTGGCCAGAACACTTGACAGCTAAGCTCTATTTTCTGAAGATTCAAATTTCTAAATCGTTGCTGCTGCAAGGTACGGTCCATGGAAAGCATTAGCTAGATAACTAAGGGTATCAATGTTTTAGCCCTTTTTTGAGGAAGGTCAGGGGTTTCTTAGAAGATTTCGCAGAAAATTGGATGAGGGTGACTTCTACATAGCATCATCGGTTTGACATTGATACGTCATGAAAAACTAACTGCATCTTTGTGTTGGCAGCGCTTAAAATTTTTATGGGAAATTTTTTTGAGCTAGGCTTGACCTTCATCATAGAATGATGTAAACACTTCTTTTATGAGAAGCCATTATGAACTTTTTGTCACTTGTTCATACCCTTCTAAAACTGGAATTGTTCATAGTCTTGCTAGGGTCTGACTTCATAAGTAGTTTTTTACATGTGCAGTATGCTGCTCGAATGTATATATTTTGACATACCGAAAACAGTGCCTCTTTAATGCTGCCTCTTTTCTAACCCCTCTCCTCCTCCCTCTGCTCTTTTGTGGAGAGGAGTATCCAGATAAAATTAACGCTTCCTTTTTTCTTCATATTTAATCTCTCACAATAGAGAGACCCTTTCACAGTGGCACTCCTCAGGTTCAATTCCCCTACATTCAATCCCCTCAAGCTTGCGTCCTCATTTTGGGCTAGTTCTGTCTGCCAGTACTCCACCGATTGAAGTTTCAGGTTTCAGGGTATATATATATATATATATATATATATATATATATATATATATATATATATATATATATATATATATATATATATATATATATTCTTATGTCGGATTTGTTTATAAATTGATGTGTATGTGAGGCGTCAATGGTGTCTCTAATGTTTGCCGCCTACCATATTGCAGCGGGTAGGTACCGTGTGAAAGTGAGCAGCACAAGCCAAATGCTATGCTATAAGAACACCCTTGCTATGTAACTTTAACGCTGCAGTGGCCAGGGTCTTTTTTGTTGTATTCTCAGCTGCTTGCGTTCATTATAAGGTTTTCACTTCAGATTTGTCTGTCTTATCCTATTTAATTATTTGTGGTCCTTTCGCAAAATGGCTGCAGTTTTCCATTGTAACATGTCAATATGTACATTTAGTTTCAGAAGTGCTTTATTTGAATTAAACGGATAATTCAAGAGTGCTGTTGAATGACATTTTTTTATTGAATTCTAATTGTTTACAAAATTTGAGGCATCTGAGTTATAGTGGTCGAGAGATACGTAATTGCTTAAAAACTTCAGTTGCTGAGACATTCATGCCTCCCCCCCCCCCCCTCCCAAAAAAAAGTTCATTCACAGCTATAAAAAATGTAAGTTTTTAATACCTTTGATTTGTCTCACCCGTATATTTCTAAAATTGAGTGCAATTTGCGATATGTTTCATAGTAAAATTTTGAATGTTTATGCGTTGGTGAGTGACTCAGTGAAAAATAGAAGCTGTCTTTTGAACGGCTATCACTAAGGAATCGTTTGCCCTTCATCACTTTGCATAGTTCTGTGCCCAGTTAACTTGCTTAGAGCTTAACGTATGGAAGTAGGTGTTCCTTACTTAGTTCCATCATTTAAGTTTTTTATTGCATTTTCATGGTTACCAGGCAAATAAAACAATGTTTTATCTGCCTAGAAAAGAAAATGCAACAGTATTTCCTCGACAAAGACAGCAGCTCTTTGCATCTTGTACAGCCTGTGACCGAAGTGTGTGCTCGTGAGCGTGAGACCATGCTATTTGTTTATGGATTCCGAGGTACCTGAGTTGCATTAGTAGCACGCAGGAACCCCACATCAGGCTGACAGTTGAGGGTGATGTTAACTTCGTAGCAGAGTCATTAATGCCTGCTGATCCGTTGGCGGGTAATAGTGATCACAAGCACTGTATCTGTTGCATAGATCGACGCATCTTGGGCACCTCCTGTCGTTCGGCCAACTCGGTGACGCCAAACCTCTTTGGCACGCTCCGTTGATTGCATACTTCATCAAAACATCGCCCTCATAATGGCGCCTAGTCTCTATGCCTTCAACACTTGTTCACCTTCTCTGCTTATGCTGTAAACGAATGAAAGCTAGACACTACCCACATTTCATGCCGATTCAGTTTTTTCCAATATGCTATCTTCAGATATTCCAAAATTGATTATTTCCTTCCAGCTTCCACTATGCTTCTTTTTGTGGTTCATTTTTTGTGTTGTAATTACGAGCGTTTTATTTGAGTGTGCATTATCTTTTCTGTCACTGTTGTGGACAAAACTGCCAATAAATTTGAAGCTTTCGCAAGCATTTTTCAACTCGTCGATTGCATTTCTTTCTTTTTGTCCAGCTCCCGCTACCTGCATTGTCCAGGTCCCACTGCCTGCAAACATACGACCAGATAAGAAGTGTTCCTGCTAATGTTGTTGTCTTTTCAAGCTGTGAAGCAGCTATGACCGTGCAGAGATTAGATGTAAATTTATGCGGTATATTGTAGCGAAAACAAGAATCTTTACGTAATCCGGATTTGCTCACAGTGCTGTGCTTAGTGTGATCTCGAATTTTAAATGTCACAATATCTGATCTGTCATATTTATAAAGGAACAAACAGTCTCTCAACAAAACTCTCTATTGGCATCGTTATTTGCGTTCAGTGTTTTTGCTTGCTCTTTAATTGTTAGCTTAAGTGTGCCAAATTCCGCGGTGCTTCATCTCTCTTTTTCTTTCACTTTTTTATTGCAATTCAGTGCGTACATTTAGATGATAATATATTGTTATCTTCCTACCAATTTACGTTATGAATGAGATCTCGTGTTAAGATTATTTAGTGTTTCTTTTATAAACGAGCATTTGATGCATTAAACGTCGTTTTTTGCGATCAACGCTGCTGCTGCTGAGTAATACGGCGCTAGCTTATTGATGCGTTCTAGAGCACTTTTAAACACGGCAATTGTTATCGCTGCTAATATTTTTGTTGTGATTATTGAGGTGATACCATCAAGCGTTTACTTAAAAGTGAGCAATTTTTCGTACAATTCCTACATATTTTTCCCAGGATAAATAAATAAATAAATATATATATATATATATATATATATATATATATATATATATATATATATATATATATATATATGTATATGTATATATATATGGAGGTAATAACGTCCACGATTTGCAGTTACGCGACCCAATTTCGGTGAGACAATGACAGTGGTGAGCATACCATTTCGAGCAGAAGATTCTTTCGGGGATTTAGGCAACTTTTAGAAAAATTTTGTTGCATCAAACGTCTTAGCAGAATATCGAATCTCTTTTATGTGTCGGTTTATCTTCAGTTGATTGATACTGTGCTGCGTGTTCATTAATTGCTTCATTGAAGGTCATATCAAACGACCTGGTTTGGGGGGGGGGGGTGGTGGGGGGAGGCAGGAGAGAGAACTGTCTGCATGCGTTTGAGCTGTTAGATAGCACGCTTCATGTGCTTATAGGAGAAATGAGTGAGTTATAAGCCGGTGACTGCTACCGTAGCTCGACAGATTTTCTGGCAGGGGATAGCAAGGACCCGGAATTTCGAGAAAAATTAGAGTCAGTCGAGGACATTTTTCGCCTCTTCGAAAAGTTAACCAAATGTGAGTATTCTAATTCTACAGTTTCCCTTTCTCTGTCTTTCAGAAATTTTAACATATTTCAGCTGAATGGCCATTTTGAAGGTCAAGCGTTAACAGTACCACTAGCCCTCTCAGGATCTCAGCGTTTTTTTTTTTTTTTCAGATACAGCAATGCGATGATGGCCAGTAATGGATAAAGCTAAGTTTGAAAGAACATTTTGACACTTTCCAAACTGACCAGTTTTTTCATTCATAGGTGGGGAAATTAATTCTGAATTGAAAGGGGAATCAATAACTTCATCCGAAAAGTTGGGATGTTCCATATCGGCGAGGGTGCCAGCTTTGCGGCGGCCTTCAGTATGTTGCCAGCCGCAGTGTGCTTGCACAACAAGCGGCCGAGCGCGCTGAGGATACGGTGGACGAAAGCGGCACATGTACCGACCGAATGAGGCGGTCGCTTACGCATTTGCAATGATTGCCGGTATAGTTTCCCATTCGATTCCGCTTTCGGTGGGCTTTCAGCCTTGTGGCAGCGGCGTTCCACTCCCCCCATTGGACTTCGTGCTCCTATGGGGCGTGTCTTTTGCTATGATCCGCCCCATTGTGCGCACTTTTCGGACACCCCTTCGCCTTCTGCAGTACGCTTGAGCCTTCGAGCGTGTGTGTCCCACTTTTTATGCCTTCCACTCGGAAAAGAGAAATGCGATGGACTTTGCATCGGTCCCTTCTCACTTCACCTTCTTCTCTACTCAGCTTTACCTTCCGCGCAGGTTCACATGAGGCATTATCGTTGGTGCTACCGTCACATGTTTCTTTTGAGCGGCTCAGTCCCTCTGCTTACAATCTGCAACATTAAGCATTAGTATTGTACTCTTTTCAAGTGTCTGGCAGTAATGTTAATTTGGCTACAACAGGTCAGCCTCCACTTCCGTTTTTCTGCAGATTATTTTCTTTTGAGTTGTGCCATCATTCACCTCTACAGTAATATTTATTTCATTTCACTTTTTACGCACACTATCCGTGACTATTTAATTTTTTGCTCATACTTGAAGCAAAATATGATTCTCTCCTCGGAGGAGGTTTAATACAATATAATGAAAAACTCACCCGCAATAGCGAGGCAAAAGTAATTTTTATGTTGATTTTACCATATTCCTTTTCTTGAGGTTTCCATGACGGATTGTTAGTTGAAATAAGAGGTTCAAAAAGAGGGTTTGATTCAGGGAGCGAACCTGTTTTGCAGATTATAAAGTTAGCTTGTAATGTTAACCGTTAATACAGTACAAGATATTCAAGCCTCTCCGCCAACTTTTTAGCAAAAACGCTGTCTTGGCGATCCATTCCTCAATTCTGTCAATGAAAAAAGGCAGGGAAAAGATGCGAAACCTATAAGATAGTGTTGGATTGAGGCCTTTGTGTATCAGCGGTAGCATCCTACCATTTGGAATGCCTTAATTATAACTGATAGTATCATTGATGCCTAGTACAACGATGTGCCCATCCTTATCAATTTTTAAAAACACTTTGACGTACAGCAATATCCTCTATGTAGATATAAAGGCATAGAACATACGTGCATAAAAGAGTGATCGGTATTGACTGGACTCATGCTGAGCGTTGTGATGCATTGTGAGTTCATTCTTCGTTCCGATAATGAAGTGATTTTGGAGCGGATGAAATTTAATTAAGTATGCATTTAAATTTACATAAATGCTCGCGTTCATCGGCTGATTTCATGTGCACAGAGCAATAGGTATCACATTTGTGAGTTTTAATTGAACATGGAAATTCTGTTGGCGTTACAATGGCATAAACGACTAGGCATTGCAATGGCATAAACATTTAAATATAAAGGTGGTCTTGTGCAAGAATTTAATACCTATCCCTTGACTCGCTAACGAACAGGCACAAAAACAGACTGACATATGTATGTGAGGTTGCTTCAGCGAATAAATAATCGACCGACCGCGCAACTGGTAATAATTAATTAGAAATATAAATAGATTCATTATATTCATGCCGGTACATGCGTGTCGCAAAAGAGGTTAAATCTTCGAATCGTTGAGCCATCGTCATGTTGCGCTTTGTGGATGCGACAATCAGTGAGATGAAACGTTTCGAACACGTGAAGTGCGAAACGGATGCTATAAAACAAAGGCAAATTGTTGAAATAATAAGGTGAACGAATTGCAACAAATCAAAAGGCATACAATAAATTTCCTTCTGTAACAACGAGTGTAATGCTAGAGTGATGGAAAAGTGATTAAAGATCGCAAGTTTTGCAATGCTGTAGATACTTAATCTTCATTGAGTTTTTAAAGCGTCACTCACATTTGTGATTTAGAAGAAATTCTCGAATCTTTTTGACGGCTTCTCATCAACAATTCAACTCATGTCAACCCCTTATTAACAAGTTTAATGGCAATGAAACGCTCGTGGTAGTTTCTGTTTTTCCTCCTTCAATATTTTTGCCTTTCTTTACAATCATTTGGATATTATTATTGTACAGTTGTCGTCCAATTTCTGCAAAGCTTATTATAGTGGCGTCGTATCTGTGCGTATGGAATGTTGCTTGTCTTCTGCCTCTGTGTCTGTCCATCTGGTGATTTCAATTCAGGAACTACTGAAAGCGGATTTGCATATTGGTCTCTTGGAAATTTTAGCAAAGTTGCTTTAGCGAACCCAAAATTTTTGCAGTTTGAAGCAGAAGAAGAAAGTTACTAATAAGAGATGATTGCCATACAATCAGATGTGTGGCTGGTCAGGTGGAATTTCGCTGAATATAAAAATTGTCTGATTTGATACCTGGTTGAGCAAGGAAGCGATTAAATTTAAACAATAACTTATGCTTGGTGCGCAAGTAGATAGACACCCTTTGAGACGTGCAAAGTCAATTGCGCTCGCATCAATTCAAAGATTTCTTTTCGTTTGGTAAGCACATTGCCGAAATTACCTCATATTCCTCAAATTCACGTTTTCTGCTGAGAGTGCATTCTGGTACCCTTCAGGTCTTTTGACTTTTCATATCATTTACCGCATTTTTTTAACTAAAATCGGACGTTGTGAGCATCTCTTTGATCCACTGTAAATGTCGGATTACTTGAAAACATCAGGAAGTTCATTTTTGAATTTGGTGGATGTGGAAGTTATACTTCTCTGGAAACGACTCTTCGACGGGTTTCCATAGCGCAGAAGAGGTTGGATTGTCAAAGGGGATGACAAAAGAACGAAAGAAATCTGAATCACTTCGAATACTAATTGTAAGGCGAGTAGGAGTACAAATGCTGCGTCCCCAACCTGAGTGTCTAAAGCATTTGATTATTGCTTAGTTCTGTGCTGCCTTTTTTAATATTTGCATGAGGGTCAGTCTGTTGAAAATTTGAAATAGGTTTACAAATCTTTTGTATTTTCCACTTTCACTGATAAACTGAAAATATACCAAGGCGTCGAATAAGCTCCAGTGGTCATTGTGCATTCGAGGCTTATCGGCAGAAATATTCGCTTTCCATTTAACGCAACTTTTTAGCGAACGTTTACACATCACTTCAGTAACGTCAGTGATCGCTGAATTATCATCAAAATATCATATTAAATTTCCTTTGTTACATATATACGACTTCGTGACCAATATTTTTAATCTGGTTCCACTAGAGAATGCTTAGAATGGTTGGATTTAGCAAATTATGGTAAAGAATGGTGGGGGAGGGGGGGAGGGGGAGCAGAGTATTTAACATGCACTGCACTGGAAAACTTTTTGCTTCTTTCCGACAAAAAAAAACCTCTCTATGATCTTCTGTCGATTTCTTCTGCTAGATCGCGTAGTAGTTTTGTGTAGTGGACAGTGGGAGATGAACTTTAGTTGTGACGAAAAAGTTTGATACATAATTTACAACTGTCGGAAAATGCTCGGCATGTTTTCAAATATTATTATAAATTTATTTTATTTTGTGCGAGAGATTCCATATTTGTATTTTCCACTGTATGCAAGTTGAGTTTTCTACAAAGGTTTCTAGCAGACGCTCATCCTGCGTGCAACACGTTGCGAAATTTCCGGTGAGATTCTGAAAAGGACCTCCACGACGCCTTTCAGAATGATAGTCCTGTTTTTGAAATTCCTCTTTTTCTTATCACAATCTCTTTCATTGATGTTACGTTTGTAAAGCCTTTAAAGTGGTGAAATTTGGCCAAAACTGGAACGAAATGTTCAGGTACTTTTTTTTTGGCTGACTACTTGAACTGACGACAAAGCGGCCAACTGACAAGAGAGTGCCATTCAAATATGCTTGTGAGCCGACGTAGAAGTTCAGTTCAGTCGGATGCGCTCCATAGACAAACACACAAAGCAATTATCATTTTGGATTGGTTTAGCAATCAAACGATGGACCGATTCCTCGAATGAGTCCTAGTGAGACAGTCGGCTGGGCACAAGTACAGGGCAAAATCCCTGTGGGTACACAGGTGGAGAGCGGCAATTATTAGAAAGGATATTGACGGGGGTGACCTACAATACCTAATGTTTTTAGCATGAATGGGTGCAAGCATTAATTGTTGATTTGAACTCTTAAAATTGATTTTATTTAAGCACAGATGTGGGTTCGAAGTGCGCGACGATGCACTCTAAACGATTTTAGTTTATTTCTTCATGGAGCATGTGAGTGAGTTAAAGCTTTTCTGTGTACGTGACCTGTTTACTGTTCACGGTGCTTACGCAGTGGAATGTTGAATATGAAGCTGTGAACATTAGTGAGGAGGTGCCGATGCGGTAACACAGTGAGTTCAGGTTTTTTAAAGTTTTACTCAACACCGGTTAACGATCACCTTAATTGGGGTGTCGTTGAAGTGTGGCGGTGGAAGATGCACGGTTCCCGCTGAGAGTGACAACTGATCTGGCGTGGTCGAGTCTTCGCCCCATGGGGTGCAGCCTAGGACCCCCCGACGTCCGTCCCGTAGGCCCCCTGGCGCGTTTGCCGGCCCGTGCACGTGCCCCTCACACTTATACACGCACTCTGCATATGTGCTCTGTAGCGTTTTCGATGTTTTCGAACTTGTTTTGGCATAAGCGTCCGTCTAAAATTATCACCCCCGTTGTCGGTTTCACCGCTCAATGATGGCTTGGGGGCATCAATCATGAGCTACAAACCCTACTTGCGATTTTACCTGCTCATAATTTCTTGTCAGTTGCAACCTTCTCGCTCTTATCGTATTGGTATGAACCCTCCCCCCCTCCCTTTGGACTGTTTTTGTTCAGCTTATTGGAACCAAAAACTTAGAAGAAAGCTTAGCGATGTTCTGTGCTGTGCTGATGACTCTTCATTGGTATTCGCTGTGCAGTTTTCTACGCCGAAGATCCCGTCACGAGCCCGTTTATGCGCTTTTTGCATTTTTTTGCGCAAGTGCGTTGTGAGATATATGTATGTTATTATCGATTATCTTCTCAATAGGTTATATGAATTTGGCGAAGCAATGAGCACCTGCAGAGTTATATGTAATTTCGCTATAAATCTTGTTTGAGGGTGAGGTAAAATTGAATGTTAGTGGTTTTAGCCCTTTATCATTAATGCAGAATGCTCACGACCCTAATTTTGCAATACTATTTCACTCTTTTATTTTTTCTCGACTATGCATCATTAATGCGTTTTTAACCTTTTTTCGCCAAATTATTTAATAAATTTTGTTCCCGTTAATACTGATTTCTGCAACAAATTTGAACAGATAATCGATCGCATAACAAAATGCAAGTAAGATATTGTTTTTTTTTTGTTTCTTAAATATTTATACAACTGGTTGATGTGATATGGTGAATTGCGCAGAACATGGAACGTATAATTGCATACAAAAACCATCTCTCTTCCATTATAATACGCAAAAAAGATGATTTGTTTGGCAATTTATGCATCACTTCTCTAGCCAGTTAGAGTCCAGCTTAAAACCTTCAAAAATTGGCAGCCCCTGAAATTTTATGATATAATATAGTCCCTTATTGATGAGCATTCGCTTCTTTTGTTTTATTCTTTTATCGTATTTTTAAAGAGTTTGTTTATAGTTGTGCAATATTTATCGGCCCATGCCAAGGGCTGAATATGCGTACGTTGCGCGGTTGCAGTGATGCGTATGGCGAAAAATTCCTCGAAATCTTGCAATGGTCACATCGCCGGGGGGCATTTCGAAGGATGCGACATCCCCTTCTCCTCGAAACATATGACGGCCCCTTTAGTGGCGTGTTCACCGGACGCATCTTCTTTCAAACCGCTATATTGGGCAAGTGCAATGCGTTAGGCCAGCTTCAGTCAAAAACTGTTCCTTCGTTCACTTTCCGTTGCGGTAACCGTTCCGCGCTTTCACACCCTTGTTTGCCTCTCTTCTCAGCTTTGATGCTAATCTTTAATCTAGCATAATTTCATATTATCACGTCATTTGCCTGTTAACTGGAATTTCTTGGCGTTGCATACATTATATAGCCATCGAATGACGTTTAAAAAAAAGGTAAAAATACGACGAAACGCTTATCGACTGTCGTTTTCCTAGTGTGTGTTTTACTTTTGTTTCAGCTGCCGTCTTTACTGCAGAAGTCGATATTATACATACAGACTTTCTTAATTTTCCGAGAGGAGTTCCTCCGAAACTGTCTATTTAAATTAGAGTAAACGTTTAGAAAAACACTTTTTAGCACAAGCAAAATAAATAGCATGAATAAAACTCACATTACAGCCTTGAGCTGATCTTGTTGATGCTTAGTAATGAGGTTTTCTGAAAACTTCCATACTTGAAGTGAACTTCACAATCGTTGAGTAACCACTCTTTACGTGGAAATAACTCCTTCTAAACGTGCCATCATCTGGGTGTCTATTTTTTAATATTCATTTGCCAAAAAGAATCCGATATTGCAAGTGTGCATCTTTTTTTCGATCGAAATATTGCATATTCATATCTTGCTGTTAATATAGGAAGCAGTGTTATTTTTGAGCGTTCCTTGAAATGTTGGAAGAAGATCATAGTAGCTATCCATATTTATCTGTCGTTTTTTCTTTCTTTGCCAGCCATATGATTGCCCATCGACCACATATTTAGTTGCCTGGTCAACCACCTAGCACTCTTAATGATTGCGGTTGTATTATTTATTGTTTATTGATCTTAATGATACGTGCTCACCGCAGGATCATTTGGGTACGTAGTGCGTAAGTTTAGCGCTCTGTTAAGGTGATTGCTATAACCACCTATCCCGTATGAGCATGCCAAGCGTTTTCAAGGTATCAGCCATCAACTTTCAAGCCTCTTTCATTGCAGTGGTTAGGTTTCTTAAAAGAAAGCTGAAACAACACGAGATTCTAGCAGTATTAACTCCTAATGGCCTCTAAAAATGCATTCTTCAGGCTTTCGCGTCTTTATCTTTGCTGATCTCTCTGCCTCACGCATCGCACTGTTATGTTATATGGAAGTCTCATCGCGAGAACTACAGCAACTAGCATAAAAGGAGCCTTGATATAATAATATAGGTTAGAGGTAGTGGCCACGAATATTTCTGAAAAGAGATGAAGGCGAAAATTTACATAAGCTGGATGGGAGTTGTATGATTTTGCGAAGATCTACAAAGATTTGCATCACTAGCATTTTTATACAACCTTTTACAATAGTTGATATAATTATTGTTCGCGTAATGGCCATTCATATACTAATTAGCATCCGCTAGCGCTTCACTGACTCATTTACTACATCAAACAAAATTGCATATATCTAAATTCATCTGATCGGCTGCTTGCTTAGTTCCCAAACCAGCCATCTAAGTCATTGTAATTGTAATTTAACGTTTATTTCTCATTGAGGTAATAACACTAGGAAGAATAAGACAGGAAGGCTTGGACATACTGGATTGGCAGCGAGCTTTGAACGCAGCCAATGATAGACTCATTAAAATGGCAACACAAAAGAACGAAATAAAGGGCATATGCAAAAAACAATGAAACACTAATCATAAGTAATAGAATGAATTTTAAAAAAATGAGCGTCGGTTATTATATGAAAATAATTTTTGAAAATTTAATACGATCGAAATCAATAAGCGAAAACCTAAGTATGTTGCGAAAATAATTTTTAAACGAGAACTAAAAGATGGTACCACAAATAATTTCGATTGTTCGCTCACATGTATACTGATTTCACGTAATGGTTACTTACCTCTTTAATAGGCGTTCATATATTCGATCGCTGTCTTAGTTGTTATGCGACATATTAAATATGCAAACATGCATATTTGATCAACCGTACAATCGCTCTCTAAGTTGCTCGCATTGAGCAATTTTAATACATTTGTTGCATTCGGGATTTACCCTTGTAGAGGTCAATAGATTAATCTACAAAACTTTTTTGGCCCTTTGCTGAGGTCTAATTTTCGATAAGTTCTGTCAGCATTGTAATATTTTCCTTAGTTTTACTCAGTTTTGGTCGTCTGATGCTACGCCATCTTTCATCTTTTTGTCTCAAAATGAATTTTATGCTTAGTTCCTTTAAATTTTCATTTGCATTCTTCAACGTATGAATGTAGAAGAAGCTGAAATTTTTTGTTTTCAACCTATTTTTGCATAGGTTTTTCTCAAAATCGCACTGTTGTAGGCAAAAAGCATCAAAAATCGAGAACTCGATCTAGTCCATGGCTACGATACGTTAATTTAATAATATTATGGAAAAAATGCAAATGTGCGCATGCGTATTTTCTTAGCAATACGTGTTTTGATGAGAAGAGAACGAGAGCGCCAGTCTCGGTGTGCAGTTTTTTGCAGGTGGAGAAGTGGGAATGGACTTGATTTGGAAAGGAGAGTGCTGGTCACAGCCGACGGGTGGGTGATGATGATTTGCACGGCTCGCAGCATCTCATCCCCACAGAACCATTCGCGGCGCATCGTTCACGCTGAATATCGCCACATATCAAGTCGCCTTCTTGCTTAAACCTTGCTTGATGTCTTCGAAGTTACCTACCCACCCTTCTCGCTTCTCCTCCGTCCCTCTCACCAATTCCTGCCGCCTCCCCATTCAGCTTGAATGTTCCCTAAGTTTTACTATCATTTATAGGTTTTGTCGATCTTCATCTTGTTCTTTTAGATACCTTCCTTTGTCTTTTGCCCCTCTCAGTGTTGTGGCACTTTTTCCATGTCTGCTATCTTTTAAAGAATGTTGCAAGAATCGAGTGGTGCGAAGGTAGTGAAATCGCGGGATGTTGAGTGATGATACGTCTGCCATATTCCGCTACATTTTTTTGGCGGAAACCTAAGAGAGCTCCCCGTTCGGTTGTGATTGGAACACATTCAACAGACAAGGTAGTAATGTGCCGTGCATAATTTATTGTGAAAGCATCGCGTTAGCTATGCGACATTTGCGCCCTCTACTCATCGAAGTTGTTAGGAGTATGTAGAGTGAATGACTCGATTCTTTTTCTTTTAACTCGTGAACTGTTCAGCCTTGCTAAGATATCTGCAACAGATTATCTGTAACTGGCTAGGTGTGTTCGTGGGATCTTGTAAAAAAACGGATGCTTCACATGAAGGATTTTGCATTATTGTGAAATGTTTGTCACCACACCTGCTGCCTCCCTGTTCTATTGGTTTCACGTTCACAGTTTGTTGTCGTTGATTCAAAGTAAAAGTAGCGACATGGACGGGGAAAAAGCAACGATACTTATTTGACATTTTGCAAGGAGGGTAAAGCTGAGTGTTTTTCTTGTGATTGCGGCTTCGCTGTGTTGGGGATGTGGCAGTAATCAGCTCAGAGACAGCAACAGTATCGCAGCTGCGGGACTACGGTGTTGTAATGCGAGGGGAGGACGTTGGGTTTATGAATTGTTCCTCAGGAACGAGGGAAACCTGTTTGCAAAATGTTGGTATTGACATCATCACATTGCCTGACAGAATAACACTCTCGGCAAGGTGGTATGACTTCGTTGAGCACATGAGCACACTACAATAATACTACCAGTAGAACATGAGCTAATAAAGTGTTTGGGTGAGTGAGCCACGTCGTCTTAGCCTACCGTATACGGACTTTTGTTGATCTTTTTCTGTGCAAAGCGTTCTACATCACTCAGGATGAAATTTGCATGTAAAGGTTTTAAAAAGCCATTCAGGTCAAACACATGTTGGGCATCACTTGAGTTTCTTTTTTTTTTTTTTGCAGCACTGTTACGCACGCTCGTTCCCACTTTAAAGCAGGTCGAGTAGTGTGCTAAAGAGTTGTTGGCTGTTAGCTTAAACGATCAAACAGACCGAGAGTATCAAAGTGACTGAAATCCCTCGTCGAATCGTTAGATGGCTATTGGCGAGCGTCGACGTATGCGAGTGGGTTCGACGGCGTTTGTATGTGATGGAAGATCTTGTTTTGGTGACCGGCTGAATTGGTTGATGCTGCGTTCAATTTGCGAACAGGCTGCCTCGTTGGATTTTACTTGTTGTTTATCGGCGCCTCGTGAAGCCGTTCAATTCAGCCTCTTTTCCGTCTTTTATCTTTGATTTATTCTATGTTTTAGTGCGCCTGATTTCACCACTTAAAATGTTATAAGTTCAACATTTTTTTACCTGAGGATTTGCACAGGTGCTCAATTTTGTATTGAAATGTATACTGGGGTGTCATGTTTTTTGAAAATTTATTCAATCGCTTTGTTGGTTAGCGTGATTTGCAAAAAGAATTGCTATGTCGACGCTTCGCTAACACTGTCCCTCCCTCCCTCCCTCCCTCCCTCCCCCACTTCCAAAATCATCAATTTTTGATGGGAAATTATCGGATTATCGGACATATTTCTTCAAATTAATGAGTGGGTTTTTCATAAATCTTTTTTCTGTCTCATTATTGCACACATATTATTTCGTATATTGCTTCATGTTATCTTTTTGTTGCAAACACGAAAACAGATTATGGTTTAATGTCTTTAAATTATAGTAAATTTCTACTTGCCTTCCATATGTTTATCTGCTCTTCCGCTTCGGCTGTCATATTGCCGAATGTTTTCCTCTTGCTTGGCACAACTTGGCGTTCACATTTTTGCAATCGGTGTTCAGCAGCACTGTAATTTTATCCTTCTATTTCCACTTCTTATTGAATTTTTCTATTGAATAAGCATGCAATTTGGAATGAAGTCGTTCTCAATTATTCCTTCATCTTTCTCACTTCACTCAATCTTTGCTCGAAGTGGCCTGATTAACTGTTCCCAGCTGTCTTTTAAAAAATGATTCGCTTACTGGGCTAAGGAGTGCATTTAACTTATGAAGAGCGCAGGTAGGCCCACCGTCCGCATTCCCTCATGCGAGCGAGGAATAAGTTTTTCAAGGTGCATATTTTGCGCATAAGATGTAGGGGGAAAATTAGAAAATTCCATTCAATTAAAGCATTTCGACCTAAGCTTGATCGAACATTACTGAATACGTTTTAAATTCGAGGTAAATTTGCATATTGCAGCTGAGGCACACACGGCCCTTTAACTCTATTGTGCAGGAAATTAATACTATTTGTCTTAGCTAAGGAGGGAGACGGCTTTCTTGCTCATTGTTCCACTCATCTTCCACCCTCTCCCCCTGCCCCTTCCATGTGTCTTTGTGCGTGCGGGCCGGACCGTGAATCCCGGCCGGTTCTTAAATTGCGTTTCTGGAATTGCTTGCCTGCCATAAGTTGTGTCTGTTTCGCTTGTAAGCAGTTGAGTTTCTTGGACTACAGACCATCTCTAAGAAACTGTTCTGTCGACTTTGTCTCATGTTGCCATATGTCGAGATAGCATCAGTTTTCCTTGCCCGCCATCTAGTAATAAGGTAACTTTTTTTCCATTGTCGAACTTTGTCCGGCTGAGTGTGAAGCCGCCTACACGCCTTTCATTGCTTTCGATGCTTTTATCCCTGCTGAACGAGTACAAAGCTATTGAAACTATTTGAGAGTATAATCTACTGTGAAGAAAGAGAAGGGGAATTTTCTAAAGATGGAGAAAATGTGAGTGGTAAGGTACTGGAACGGCGTGTGTGGTCGTCGGATATCGCCGTGACTGTCCGACGATTCGCGTCTGTCCTTGATGGCGCAATGCGCACACACTCATTTCGGGATATTGGGGACAGCGGATCGCCCGGGAGGAGGGTTTATCACTGATTACTTTAACGTTCTCCTATCTCTGTGTGACGATCTCATCTTCACGCGTCCACATCCGATCAGCATTCGTGTCCAGCGAGAGTGGCCATTAGGCCACCTGTGCGTGCAATCGTTTGCCCTTCAGGTGCGAATTCGCTTTCTAACAGCTCGCCCCAACTTCATCCATTCGTTAAAACTTGTGACTGTCAGTGTTAATAGAGAGGCCGCTATTACACGCTTTCTGGGAAATCCTCTTAATGAAATGCTGCTTGCCAAACTTGCCATCGATCCGATTGCTCGTTTATATGACCATAAGACTGAGAGTTGCAGTTTTCTTTGCGTTGAAAGTGTTGAAGCAAAGTGCTGTCCTCAGTAGAAATCGGTACACATCGGCATCAGAGTCTTTTCAACCGCTGTAGCCATCGGCATTTACCATTTCTGCAATTTTTGATCTAATTCATGACAGAGTTGTGCTGTCAAGGGGAAGGATTATTTTATTTGGCATGCGTATCGATATCGTCGTGTTGTTTTATAAATTATTTCCTTACAAATAAAAGCATTTCGCGTACATTTCTCTTAAGCTGGGCTTTCGCTAACTTTTCAGATGACAATTATTTGCTCTTCGATCAGCATTTTTTACCGAAAGGAATTTACAAAATAGGGACAGATTTGTACTGCTTTGGTTTCTCTCGGTTCATTTAAGCAATCTTATTCAACTTCTCCATAAATCGAACTTGATAGGAGATAGCGCTCTCGGATATTATTGAGGACGGATGCCACTGCTGATTGTAGTGAAGTAATTAAAAGAAGCTAGGCTAATACCCAGCATTTGTAACGTAAGCAAATTTTTTGCAATATGGGGCGATCACGTTTTAGGAGCAGCGCTTCATTGGGAAAAAAAGCTTATTAGAAAAGCCTGATCAAATGGTCCTCTTCTTTTTCGAGTGGTCTCAAAAATTTTTATTTTGGTAATTTGTCCTTTTTTCGTCCTCCGACTTGATTTTTTTCCATTCAATTTGACTCAAAATGTGAGTTGGTCTTCACTTAAGACATTTACGGACTCAGTGGATTTTTTCGATCCAAAACGAAATTCACCTCGTCGATTCGATGCCTAACCTGGAATATTTAAATGTAAACGTCTATATATTCCTCGTTAAGCCTCAGATATGATCGGTGATTTGCTATGTGAAAAGTGTTGCATATGTACGATGCAGGAGGCTAATGGACAACGATCAACAGTGGATCATCGCTGTGTTGATATGCCGCGGGTGGGGCGTGTGAATAAGATGAAATAAGGATAGAGAATGTGCCGTTAGACGCTCTCTATGACCCTACTGGTTGTGCGGCACGCATGTCGTGTGTGCACGTATGTATCCCGGCTGACCGGGTCACCATCAGGTTGTGCCCCCTCTAAGCGACGTCGCATCTAACACCCGCTGTTGCCAGTCGCCCCGTGTTTAATGCAATTCCGTTTTGTTATGCACACCCCCGCTACTTCTTGCAACATTATGCTACCGCACAGATCGCTCGGTCATTGGTTGATGGGGTTTACTAGCTTATCGCGCCACTCCTACTTTCCTGTAAGCCTAGGTGGTGCTAGCATAGCTCTGACGATGGTGGAAGGCTTTTTAATGTTTGGGCAGGTGTTATCCTAATATTTTCCTACATAAACAGTGTTTACTTCTTTAATGTTTCGAAAACGATCATTTCCTCTCACTGGAATCGTCACTGTTTTCACAATAAAGAATCACCTCGCCTTTCAAAATAATATTTCTTCGTGAATATCGTTAAATGTGCTGAATCCACACCGCAACAAGGAAGAAAATTTTTTTAACACACCTAATGTTCTGACTTGACTTTTTTCGATAATATTTCTAATTTGCATACCTCCTCTTAAATTCTGCAAAAAAGCGCATTATGATGGCTTCATGTTCCTCATTTATTTGTCTGTACAACAGCGTTAAGCTCGCGAAGTACAGTGACGGATTTTGGTATGATGTGTATGCAACGTGGGTGACCGACCTCTTTTGCCAATTGCATTCCGACTGCTCATGCGCTGTGCGAATTATGCTCATTTGAAGGTGCCATGATATCTGCATATAAAGGATTTCGTCATGAACCAGTCTGATGAACGTTGGAAAATGGGTTTTTTCGTGAAAATTTGATCGGTCCTGCTGGTTGCATAGAAAAACTTATACTGTGGCATTGTTTGGTCATTCTACTGACTGTTTTCGAAAAATATTGCTGGAATAAGTTGGAATGCAAAGAACGCATATCGTGCTGCGCAGTATGCGCTTAACAGAATAGACTTTTGGTGTACACTGTACGATTGACATGATCGGCTTTTTCTTTTCGGTCAAAATATATGAGTACTCTTTGCTTTTCTTTGCTTTCTCAAATTTTGCTGTGCAAATGCGCACTGGAAGAAGTCATTTCTCGCCTGTGTGTCTCTGTGTGTTTGTTTATCCGGTAGTATTGAAGCCAGAAACACCATGCTTCGTAGACTGATGGCCTACGTTAATCTGCAGCTTCAAAGTGATAGGGACACTTAAGTGTGGCTAAAAATTGCATGTTTTGTTGCATTGGTCGGACTGTATTTTACTCCGCGCTGACCGAGTTTTGCTGCTGGTTGTGGATAGAAAAGTGGATCTTTTTTAGAAATTTTATGCAGACGATTGGTTCAATTAAATTATGAATGCATTATCATATGCCGTCTATCGTTTATTGATAATTTATGAGTAACGTGATGTATGCGAACTGTTCTGATAAACTCTAGAAGCACATGTGTCGCGTCAGCTGCTCTAGCACGCTTTTCAGTTTCTTTTGAGTATTTATGAAACCTTTTCCTCTATTGCGAAAAGCGCAGACGTATGCTTTTCCATTTGTGAAATTCATCCTTAGATAGATTTTTACCTAGACGACTGTAAACTAACGATGTCGCCTAGGTTGCTCCAGTCACTAGAACAACAAGTTTCTGACTATGCAGTTTCCATTCCTTGATTGGGAATTAGCTTCCAAGTTCCACTGAAGTGAGTTCAATACAGTTTTATCTTCATTCAGGATTAAACTATATTGGAAAGTGAGTTCGTTGAATCGTTTTTATGAGTGTCATTAGTTACACATCAAGTGATTTTGCTCGGTGTTCCATTCGCACATGATCGTATATAACTGTGAAGTATTTTGTTGACGTGCAACTAGGTAAATATGGTATCCAACCGGGGAAAGTGAGCTATTTTATATATGGGCCATTATTTTTGATTCGGAGCATAGTGTTACTCAAATGCGAACATTTATCTTTGGATCATTTCTTTTCTTCATCTCATTTGTATGCAAACAGCGCTAGGCGTTACCTGTTGTGATTTAGCTTAGTATTTTAAATGTACTTCTGGACCTCACATGGTCTTCTCTGCAATGAATGTGTAGAGAAATCCCTGTCTTAGTTTTTGCATTCACCAGCAAAGGTTTTTCTCCTAATCAAAGGAGGCTCGCCGGATGCTCATACTGAGATAGACCTGAATGCTATTAAATTGGTCCTATTTGTTGAAATAATGTGACCTTTAAACTAATATATGTACTGAAGCAATATATCTGTTGAAGTAACGGTAACGAGGCTATTCTGATCAAAATTTTGGGAGGCGATATCGGAAATTGCTCATCTCTCCAAGAATTTTGCGTAGGGTTACTCAGAAGAATGAGTAAAAATCCTGTACGTTTTTACATTTATGGCCGTGAAATGCCTAGAAAGTTAATGTGCTTCAAGCAAGGATTGCTACCAAAAATAGTGGTGCAGCGCTGAAATTTTAGGCAATGAAAGCGTCTTTTGCATCCAGTTTCTGTAAAAGTTTCGTGTGCCGATTTTCACCAAGGGGCAGCTGAACTAAACTCTGTCTTGTATTAATGAAAGAAATGTTATTGCAAGATAGGAATTGTCAAATTGCTCAGCGGATCAGAAAGGTGCCCAGCTCTTTTCCTGCTTTTTGTCCATGACTTTACGTTTTTTCTTACGCTATTTACAATACAGTATATACGTAGATATCATTGACCAAGTCTCGTAGTATGTTTGCATCGAAAAAAGAAAATATCTAAAGTGAAGAGAGTCATCATTTTGAATATAAAGAGGAGGGATTTATTTGGTTAAATATATGATGTGTCGGCGGAAAGATACCAAATTTTTCGTTGTTTTGCTTATTGACATGAGTTTGCCGTCAGCATTTCGTTTCATCCTCAAAAGAAAGTGCCGTCAGTGTGTCAACGTGCTTTTTTGCCTTTCCTTCCAATCATGTCTCCTAATATTTGATGTGGCGTTGAGCCATTCTTTTACAATTTCAACTCGTTGATAACTTTTCCTCTCTTCTAATTCTTAGCGAAGCATTTAACTCCATTTAATATTATAATATTATAATACATTTAATATTTTATATTTATAGTTGCTTATTTATTTTTTTCTCCGCCTTACTATTTCAGCCAATCTTTGCTCTATTTCCTCTTAAATTCTTCATAAATTTTGTTAATATTTATGAGGTATTCACGCTGAACTCGTTGAGAGATAGAAGTGCATCAAATGAGCGAGCACGATTGAAAGCTCTTGAGGGTCTTGCGTTTAAACGATAATTAAACGTTTTATTTGGTGCTTTGTCGATCGATTAGATCACTTCGCACAAGTCACCAGTATTGTATTTTACGCAACAGATACTACATGTTCAAAGTGTAGACCTTTTACTATTCCATATTGCAGTATCGAAAAATAACAACTTTAACTAGTTATTAAATTTGCCGC
This sequence comes from Baylisascaris procyonis, assembly GCA_037389465.1. Taxonomy (NCBI): domain Eukaryota; kingdom Metazoa; phylum Nematoda; class Chromadorea; order Rhabditida; family Ascarididae; genus Baylisascaris; species Baylisascaris procyonis. The sequence continues at coordinate 481,992 of JAZARR010000033.1, read as the reverse complement.
TTGTAAAAACCGACTAAAAAAGCCATAGTAGTGTTACGCATTTCTCATTATTAATCACTGCACTGCCACATTGATTCATGTGAAAGTATAATAACTATGTCGGGACTCCATGTAATTGTAAATCTATTGATTGCCTCATTGCTGAACATGGGCACTTAAAACAGCTACCGTAATCGCCTTTCTTTAACGGTAACGTCGTGATATGATATCGGCAATGTCGCTAATTCTATAAAACATGAACATTGGCAGAGGATTGTGTGAGATGCGCATTCTGTGTTAATGGATTTCAGAATTCTTAAGCTGGAGCTCGTGAACTTTGCACTGGAGTTAAATATGAAAGGAAGCATAAATTCTTGAACCAAGAGTTGGATTGTGAAATCGATTTGCAGAAGTAAAGAATGGGCGAGCGGCTTCTAACACAATTTCTCTTTGAGCCTCACCGAAACAAGCACGCAAAATGATACTAATCTTTTCTTTGAGCATTACAAAACTGCACTAACCTTTTTCATGAATTTTTGGTCTTTGCACCGTGGTGCACCCAGAGTCCGGATCTGGGACAACTATGTATCATAAATCGACAGATCACATTTGTTACTTCTTCTTGGTACACTTGATCACTCAATCTCTGATCCGCATTGCACCATTATGTGAATAATTAACAACGAATTCTTTATGAAAACGAATAAGTGGCATACAGTGATAAGGAAGCTGATAACCTGGTGGAACTTCATGATCGCATCCGCAGTGCTGTTAATGTAATCAATGTATGACATTGTAGCAGTATGAAGGTTAAATGTAGTTATGGTAGAGCCGTGTGTCCTCTCAGCAGTGAAAATACGCATTTTTAAATCAAAGGCTTAAAGAATGTTTTGCACTATATTAGAACCTGTAAAGTCAGAATTCGCTCGCATTGAAATAAAAAAGAATTCACTCCTTCAAATAATAATAATAAAATCTCTTATCATATCCTTTCGATAAGCTTTGCTTTCTCGTCCCCCCTTCCACCTAACACATTTTCATTTTCGCTGTTTTATATATATCCTCAAGTAGTATTACCTTCATTATGTGAGAAACTTTCGTACACCGTTTTTTCTGTGGAGCCAATCATTCGGCTCTTATAAATAACAGTGTTGAGCACATTTGCAAAATTTCTTTTGTTCGAAAATTTTCTCGAAAATCAAAATGAAAATCAATGAAATTTAACAATTTAACAGGTGCATGAATAGCTTTCCGCTTGAAATAGAATGCGTTAACACGGTTATGTTTGTCGTGTTTTGCAGTTCTCCTTTTTTTACTTTATAATTTTCATTCTTTTTTGCTGTAATAGTGTGTATGTTTTGAAGTTCTATCTCGAATGATTGTTTCTGTCGTTTTGAGGTGCTGTCAGTGATCATCATTACTTGACTTTATTGCAAAAAAAAACTACTCACTGGATGAGAACAAGATAGCACAAGTGCATAGGAAATGCGATTAGATCGGTGTTTCACATTAAGGGCTATGAAAGTGTGCTGATCGTATCACTACTTTCTTTTTCTTTACATTTTGCCGTTAGAAAATGCACAGGAGACACGCATAGGAAAGCGATGACATCGGTTCCTGTGTTCAGAATATATTTGAAACACGATTCGGTGACGATGTTCCGTTGCTTCCGATTGATAGTGCTCCATCTGCGATATATGTGGCGTACGTACCATAGTTGCGTAAATTCGATTTATTTTCGATAACAACAAATACTGACATACGTTGTGTTTGCAGCAGAGCATTTGTGCTCTATAATTCCTGCGGTGTATACGCACCGGAAATAAGGTGCAAGAAGATTCAGAAAATACCTATTATCGCATCTAAGTGAAACATTGGTCGAGCGGTAAAATGTCGTCTGGTGGTTTGGTTATGGACAAGCCCTCTTCAACAATGACTTTTTTGCCAATTAAAACCGAAATCGATCTCGGCACCTCTATGCAAATCAACCAGACATCCGTATGTGTTCCTTGTGTTAAACAAAAAATTTTCGTTTTGAAAGTTGAAAAAGAAAAAGTAGAAAAAGAGTTGCGTGGAAAGTGAAAACGAACTGCTTCAAGCAGAAGCACAATTAAATAAAAACTATCAATGTCAATACAGTGGTGCGCATTTTGCATCTTGAATTTTTATGAAATGCAAACGATGAATATATAATTATTCGCCAGATTCTAATTTATCACTCAAAATTCACTCCTCTAGCTGCTACGCGAAAGCAAATTTCAGTTTTGAGTTTAAATGCAAGCATAAGCAATTTTTTCGCGTTTTTTCGATATTTAGTTTGCATATTTAGATGGCGATATGCCTTCGAGAAAAAACTTCAAGCTTATTTTTGAATTTATCTTCTCAATATGATTGAGTTCCGAAATTAAAGCACATTGATTCTCGTGAATTACTTTTCTGAAAAAAAAAAAATGCTCATGACGCCAGATTCTTTGGTCTAAACGTGTCGGTAGAAAATTATTTTTTTAAGTTATGCTGCCACTTTAAGCTGAAAGACAGAACAATATGTTTTTCTAAAATTACGGCTGCAAAAATTTGTGCATTTTTTTGCAGACTTTTGCAGAACTTTCAGTTCAGTGCGTTTACGCGTTCATTCATCCTGTCGTTTCAAATGTGAATGTTGAAAAACAGCAGCAGTGAGACTTAATAAGGAAAGGGTTGTGCCGCCTCTGTGCTAGATTTTATGCCGATCCGGTTGACATCCGGTGCAGCTATCTGCCTATAACTGAATTTTACATTTTCACTTTAGATGATCTAAAAAAAACGATTTGAGGGGGTGGGGGGGAGGGGGGTGGCTGGTTACCATCGTATGTTGAGGTTGAGAAACGAATACACCGTTGGTGGTTTCAGTTATTTCTGTATACCAATACAGCCGGCTGGTTTCATTAGTGAAATGTAAAGGAATGGATTTTGTCATTAACGCAAGGCTCTCGAGTTGAATTTGCCGCTTAGTTGGCATGCTTTTTAATCATTTTGCAAATCGGCTCAGTCGAATTTTTCTTGCAGCATATATCATCAATTGATATGCTGCAAATGAATCATCATTATCAGCAAACGTTGCAACAGCAGCAGCAACAACAGCGACAGCAAATTCATTCCACAGTTTCCTCCACTAATTGGGATCCCACCGAGCACTTTGGCTCATTAAAGGTTTTTCCTTTAATTATTATTTTTGTTATTATTAATGCTATTTTCATTGAATATATGACAGTATTTATATATAAGCATAATGATACAACAATACTACACAAGATTTGAGGTGGATTGCATTTCTTTTATATTCTGTGCAACGTTTCTACTCGATAGATACACAATTATCACAACATCACAAGTCAGACTGCAACTGCGAGAATTTACTCTTTATTTTTTTAGTATAGTTGACTGACTGTTGAATTTTTCATATCACTTCAGAAATTCGTTTTCATAAATTAACTGCTCTGATTTTCATGATCTCTTAAGTCCGCAGCCGTTCAACCTTTGATGCCGTTTTTCTGCTAGAAAAGACTTGTAAACTTTATGTGGATGACAAAATATGTGCGTGGATATGTTTCATGCTTAAATGGCTGTATTCTACGTTTTAGGTGGCAAAGAATAGTGTGACACCATACACAGATGCGACGAACTGCAAAAAGTCCAGCAACCATATAAAACGACCAATGAACGCTTTTATGGTGTGGTCTCAGCTGGAGCGACGTAAAATCTGCGAGCATCAGCCCGATATGCATAATGCTGAAATTAGCAAGCAGGTCGTGCATATCACAAAAATTGCTTTAAGCTTTGTGCAAACTTTACCGATTGCCAAAAGCATTTGCCAGAATGATAAATTACTGCTTTCAGACTACAACTTCGGATTATTTTAGGTGCGTGTCCTTAATTATACTTTGAAAAGGAAAATGGCGCTTGTTTGATTGCCACTGAATTTCAAATACGAGCGCTATCGATTATGGGCATGCTTAGCGTGATATTTCTGTGTAACCTAATTGCTTGAATGAGCGCGACCTTTGACTCCGTCTTAGTGTCTGAGTCAGAAAAGTTCAGATTTTCACCATATTTCACAACCAAGGGCTTTTAAGCACAGAGTTCCCAAAAACGATGTTTTTGAAAACTAAGTCATCGGAGAGGACCTTCTGACCTTTTGCTGCCGTCGAGTTCAGAAGTGCTCCTGTCGCTTGAAGTTTTTGGCTGTAAAAATTCCGAGGGTGAATTTTGCAAAACAAGTTATTCCCATCACGAAAGCGCTCATGAATGAGGGTTTCTGTGATGGGAATAGGTGTGGATGGTAAGGAAGACGCCAACGATTATACACAACACAAAATTCATTCCTATTGGCCTCTTTGCTCTCGCAAGATTCTTTCCTGTTGGCCTCCCTGCCCTCACTATGGAATTGGCATGAACTGTTCTTTGTGTACGTTGAGAGAGATGAAAGAATGGTATGCACCTTTAAAATCATATTAAACCTCGAAGGCATCGTTTTTCATAACTTTCTCCTCGTAAAGCCTAGTTGCGATGTCCAGTAATGGTGTAGACACTTTCGAGCATTACTTTATTGTGGAGTGCGATAACAATTTTCCCAACGTCTAGTTTTATTAAGGCATCAAAATCCGCATCGATGTTCTCGGAAATTCACTAATTATGAAACTTGACTTCAGTTTAGACAGTTCTACGCTGCACTTCATGACGGAATCAAAAAGCATTTTCTTTCCAAAGTTTGCCTCCTCCAGTGATTGGCAAAACGCCGCAATGTACAATTTCCTCGTCGAAGAGTGCAAAATATCGAAAACGATAGTACACGATTAGTACGATGTAATAACTCATCGTATGCCACGTCATTTTAATCGTTAATCCACATTAATCATTCAGCTTGGACAACGTTGGCGGCAACTGACCGATGATGAAAAAGCGCCATTCGTTGCGGAAGCGGAACGGCTGCGTTTAATGCATATGCAAGAGTATCCTGATTACAAGTATAAGCCACGCAAGAAGCCAAAGAAGGGTGTGGATGGCCAGCAGGTTGCCTCCCAACAGGGCAGTCATCTTATTGCGCCCTCGAATACGCATTCTGATGCGATCACGACTGGTATCGTTGGCGCACGGCCCAAATCACAGAAACGGTTCGTTGTGCACTTTTCGTTGAATTTGAGCTGCTGTTGAAATTACACTCAGCGGAAGTGAGCGGTGGTTTTTTCAATTAGTTGTATTCGTTGGCGAGAAAGATAAATAAAAACCTGCAACAGTTCCGCATTGCAGAGGCACAGTATCGGATGATTACGCTTGAGGCGTTGCAAAAAAAATGGTGTTGCACAGTCACATTTAAAGCATTGCAAAAATGCAATATCGGGAGGTGTTTCTTGTAATAGTACAAAGATAGAATTAATGCGCTTGAAACATTGTAGAAATATGATACGGGATAATTGCGCTTGAAACTTTTCGATGTCAAACAATTGCGGTCGTTTCCTTGACGAATGAGATGATATGTAGAGAAATGCGGTCGCTTCAATTTTAGTCGGAATTGAAGTTTATAAGGTGAAAAGTAGGATAGCTGATTGCTTTTAAGGCAAAGGAGGGCGTTTATTGCAGAATTTCCATTCAATGAAGAGTGCAGTTGGGTTATAGCACCTCAGACAGCAAGATTTTGTTGCAGACCGCATAATAATCTGGTGGGAATGACGTTAAGTACGCAAAGCGATACGCATCACCATCATCACTTTACGGGCAAATCGATGAAAATCGACCATGATGGTGTTCGTTATATGAACGCGATGAATGAGGAGATGAAGAGTCCTCCAAGTATTGCGATTAAACAGGTAACTCTTCATTTCAGTCGGTCTGCTTCTTGTTTCTTTCACGTCTTCTATGAATTTGGTTGAATCCAACCATGTGCGTCCGTCTTTTGGAAAATTGGACAGTCATTCTGCAGATTACTATTCCTGTGGGTTTTTCTAGGAACGGTTATTCCATCAGTCGTACCCATCGCCCAATGAGTTCGGCCATGCGCCACTTACTCCGGAAAGCGGATTCTACGATGATTTCTATTCGATGCCGCAACATTCCTCGACAAGCGCTTACACGGCATCTACAGCTGGCGCGTCACCCACGCAACTTCTTATGACCGCCAACAGAATGGTACTCTTCCTTCTTCGGGCATACGCAATTGTTTCCTGTAGTAATAGGACCGTTATGTCTGTTCATGTTTAATGTCTATTATTGTTTGGGTGTGCGTACTTTTCAGAATTTTACCTTCAGTGGAATATGTAATTTTTACTCAGAAATTGCTCGGCTTGATTTGAATGTTAATAGAACAGATTTAGTACTACTCATTTGAGGCAGTGCAGTCTAAAATAGCAACTTCCGTCCGGAAACAGCTTTCCGCTTGGAAGTGCACGCTGACGGCAGCAATGCTATCTGCCTTGCAAAGCATTTCAAGCGATCGACCTTCACAATTTTTTACATCGCAACGAATGGGGCAATGCTTTTCAAGCGCTCTATAAAATAAAATAGTTAGCCAAAACTCTCTAGATCATTGTCGCAGCAATGCCCATAAATATCTGTACATATTATTATTCCTTATACTTGCCTAAATATGCAATCCTTGAAATGCCTACAGTGGTCACTAAGTCGTCAATTCAAATTTTTGATGGAAAGCGTCTCCCTACCTTCCCCCTGCTGTAGGTTTCTAGATTATACGTCGAAAGTATGACACTGGCCCGCCTTCCGTTATCCGGTGCTCCCGCTCTTCCTTTACCATCCCTCCTTCGCCATCATTTGTGCAGATGGATAAGCCTAAAGGAATGTTTTTGGCCACAGATTCGTACGGGATATGTTCCATTAACTTTGAAAAAAGGGATTGAAATCTATGATATGCATACTCACCAACGGTTCTGTGAGAAGCAGCTGCTGTATTTAAGCAAAGAAAATGGATAGCTAGTTAGTTTTATTAGTGTTTGAACGTTTTATGTGACAACTTTACAATTCAATTTTGATCAGTTTGTAGGGCCACGCGTCCGATGTAACCAATTCGTATGGAGCATCGATGAGCCACTTGCAGGCTGCGTATTATCAACAGACCACTAACAGATCTCCCGCTGGAACGTCAAATGCACCACCACTCACCATTGACCAGGTATCTTTCTTTCCTATTTCTTTTATGAACTTTTCATCGCAAAAGTGATCTGCACACTTTGGCAGCAGTTCGAAGCACGCCTGGTCATCGGACTTCACTTTTGGTTGACTGAACAAAGCAGGCAGCATTTTATGTTTTATATGTTCATTTGCTTAAAAAATGATTGAATTGGGCGATTGCTTCTGTCAGTGAGCCTGTTTCGTTGCGCTCTTCAAATTTGGTTGTTCTACCGGACATGGTGAGGTGAGTGTTCGTGCCTATTTTTGCCTTTCTGCTAGAAATCGGCCCCACGGCGCCGAGCTTATCGTTTTATGACTCCACAATCGTTGTAGAACATGCGCCTTATGGTTGTTTAAAGTGAACTGTTTGTCATGCATGAAACGCGAGTGGAGTCACTTTTTTGAAGCAAGTTTTGGATGGCGTCAGAATTGCAGGACGAGCTGCGCTCGCTCTCGAGTGGCTCGTCGAGCGGCTACGGTAGCGTTACGTCTACTCTAGACTTGGATACTGCAACCACTTCGCTGGCGGTTACGACACAAGCAAATAGCGCCTCGCAGACGTTTTTTGCCGCTTCGGCCACAAATGCGGCACAGGGCGTTACGCAACGAATTCTGGGAGACGAGTCCCTGAATCAGGCTGAGTCCGAGCTTCTTCCCTCAATAAACGACTTCCATTTTTCGGCCGCTGTTAGCGCCGCGAACAATGGCATGTGGCCATCAGTGACCGCCGACTTTTGGACGACGCCAGTGGCTGCTGCAGTGGGTGCACCGCCAAACTATGATCCCTTTCAAATGTGAATCGCCATACCGAGCATCCTTCATCTGAGGTTACTCTCATCATCTGAATGTTCCACTGATATTTTATTTGCTTTGTGTGCTGTCCGTCTTAATTAAGAATAAGCTAGGGACAGTCGATTCAGGTGCATTGTAGTGCAGTGAATACTTGAAGGGCAGCCACTAACACTGTTGGAATGCTACGCGCCTATTTTTTATTGTCTCCGTAGTGCTTTGTGTTCTGAAATATTTTATGAGCATCGACTGAGTGCAACATCTTCCTCGATAGTGAACTCGTCAAACACCTGGCCAATTTGGGCGTCTCTTCGACCCTTCAAGAAGAGGATAGGCGTCATGCTTGAACTTTAGAGCTCTCCTTGCTGAAAGGTGCGGCGGTGTGTGCACATTTGAGACGAATCCATTTTGTGCCCACAAGGTGGCGCTTACATTAGTGTGTAAATGCACAGAGCAAATAGCGCGCATGCTTGTTCGTTTGTCGCCTGAAATATCCGGCTTTTACCTCTTTCATAGTTATGTGTGCGCACCGCTCAGACCACGTTCCAAAAGTGTGCTCTGCTACCTTTTTCTTCAGTCATTGCGTCTCACGTTAATGTTCTCAGTGCAGCTTTTCGAGCCATATTTACAGTTCTCGCGCTCTTCCTAGTTCTGTCGCTGACTTAATTGTTTCTAAATATTCGTTCTTTAATTTTTTTGATCACTTGTAAGTTTATAGGCTCTGTACTGTATTTCAAAAGCTAATTTTCCTGTACCGGCTGAACGAAAATTAAAACAAAAGTCTGAAGAAGGAATATGCCGGCCGAAGAGAAAAGTTGCTAGATTAAAAGGAAATAATTTTTACACGTGCATTAAAACAATACATTTTGTAACTTTTATTCAAGAGTTTCAAGGAACTTCTTTTTGTTGGTTGCAATTTGCTTGAAGTTTTATGTATTGTATACTTTCACGCAACCTTTCAACGTTCCTTTGTTTAAATTGAGGTCTAGTTTATTGCGTGTTCATTGCTTATACCGAAGAACAGCTCGACGCTGTGCATTTTTTTTTTGTAAGCGAAAAAGAGTTATTCGTCTTTGAACTGTTTATTTCCCTTCGTTCTCCTTTTTTTTGCTAATATTCTTTGTTTTTTATTCCGTTCGGAATGAATTAATGTCGTATTGTTGATAAAATTAATCGAATGATGCTGCAAATTATTAAAAACGGACTTTTAAAAAACTTGGCTAAATTCAAACTTAGTTAAATTTATCTTAAAGTTGGACACCAAATTTTTTCTAATAAATTTAAGTCTTTTTAATTATTTTAACCATTGGAAAGTTTTTTTTTTGGCTTTAATGTCGAATCATTTAAACTGTGTAATATTTTCAAAGGCAGGCCCACTCGTTTCATCTATTTTGCTAAGAATTCCTAAAAGAATGTGCAATTGCAGCAGGAAGAAAATTTTACATCAGTGTTTATAGAATTTTATCGCTAAGGTGAGTGCAACATCCGAAATGCTGAGTTGAGATCACTGCAAACGAATTTATCATATGTGATCGTTGATCAGTCGAATTTTATCCGAAACCACATATGTGATCGTCGTCAATATAAAGGGATGACTAACACAGTCGAGCAGCTATCTTTTCTTTCGTCCAAAACAAATAGAAAACGATCACTGTAGACAGATGCTAAGTAGCATTTTGTGCGCTTGTACAAAATTCATAGTTCAGTGCAAATTGTGTGAATGGGGACGTAATGAACGGGTATTGAAACTTGATTTAGAAAATTAAGTTTTTGGCTAATATTCATTATTACATTTAGACATCTGTCAATTGCTGTATTTTCAGTATCACATAATTAGTCGATTATAACGTTCGATCTTTATTTCACGCTTTGTTTTATTGTCTGAAAAGTGGTTTAGCGGCGAATAAGTGTTTTATTAAGTGGTGTTTTGTGTTCTCATTGTGTTCTACTTCCTTTTGTGTGTCTTTATCACCTCAAAGTTCATAATTGTAGCGATGTTCAACAGAGTAGAATAGTGATTTTCATTGATAAAGACACCACGATGTACAATTATCACAATGCTGTCACATGCTGTGAATGGTGATGGTCGCCTTGGTGAACAACCGTTATTATTAGTACCCATATAGTTGCTTTTATGCATGCAAATAGTGTTGCATCCCGGTACGCATTCTTCTTATTCGTTTTGTTTCCATTTTTTGCATTGTTTATTTTTATCGCAAAGAGATTCGTTGCAATTTCTTCACACAATGTATTGCAAAAGTCAATGCAATTTTTTTTTTTGTATTGCATTTTGTTTACTATTTTCATCATGTGTTAATAATGCAATGAGGAGAATCACACTTTCGTTAGTTGTCTCAATACCGATTTCTTTACTCTTTTGTGTGTTTTTCTTCTTTATCGATTGTTGCTAATCAATCATTGCGATTACTTATGTATTTGGGTTGAGGTGAGAGATTTATTTTAAAGAGATAGTTCCAACCGATGCTCATAATTACCTTCTGATGGCAATTTGGAAAACCCTTTTTTAATTTCCTTCAATATCTCTTCATAAGCGCTTTTGTTTCATAAGCGTTTAATCATCCTATGAATATATATGTTAACGTTTCATTCTGAGACACTTCTTTGGTGGATTATATAAATTAACAGTTAGTTGTTATGGCGTCAATCTTATTATGAGAATATCTCCGCGTAGATCCGATAAAGAGCGAACGCCATAGTGCGTTATTTACGAGTGAAATCGAATGGTTGGTTGCGACGATAATCGTGCCGTTCTTCTCTTCGCCGCCCTATTCGTCTTCATCGTCTTTGTAACTTGCCGTTGTGGACGTTTCAGTATAAATCAAATATATATATTTTTTTGTGTTTCACGTTGACGATATTTATAGTCTTTATTGATTAAAAATTTATGTAAAACTATCACAAGTCATACAGAGCAAAAATCGAATGTAAAAATGCGAGGCCCACTCATACTTATTCGTTGTTTTAGGCTTTTCACACACGAGCCGCATCATCGTGGTCGTTGTTGGTGAATGGATGAGTATATACATTTAAAGGCAAAGAAAGGGGTGATGAACACGTAGGAAAAGTTGTGGAACGTCATCGCATCTGTTGGTCATATTTATTATAGTCGTTTGTACGCACGTACACCTGACGATTGATAGAGAGGGGGTGAGAGTTGAGTATTGCTTCAAGACTTGAAATCTCGTATCTGCAGCGGTGCCGGCATCACTTTGGCAAATCATATTTGCGTTATTTGCTAGAGAAGTTAACATTGGCAGGCATAACGATTGCAAATCGTTTGAGGAATCGCTTGCCGTTGTAGTGCATCAGCTAGCAATCTTCCTTCTGGGTGGCAGTTGTTGCCACGATTCGGAAAGCAGTAGAGGTTGGAAATTCCCTCTTACTTTTCAACGTTTTATTCAACACTACGGATCAGATTACAACAGATATGACACCACTTCAAATTTTTTTTTGATCACGTTATGTGTGGTTTATTTTTGACAGCAGTAGCTACCTCTTTCATTCCGTTTGCTCACTCCTTTTTGTGAGTCCAGTGAGACTTATTATTCCTATTCTTGTTCGAGCAACCCTAGCTCTTATTCATTCGAAGAATGGCTTGTTAAGATTAAAATTTTCTTGCATAGACGGATTTGGTCCGTCCGTGTTCCGAACGCCTGGAAAGATGGAATTTATGTTCAAAACCGGTCCTCCGTTTAAGAAAGGTCTTCATTCTAAGTTTATGAGAGAAGAGGTTTCTGTTCGAGAGCGGCAGCTGTTCAAATAAGTATGATATACCTCATGTCTTTCAAGTCAGTCTCTTCAAAGCCAAAGTTTTATTTCTGCTTAGAAGGATGTTGCACTGAGGTTCTACAAGCGTCAATGTTTTCCAGAAACGCTTTGAGCAGTTTTGCAGCTAGAAGGCAATTTATTAGTGGACTAGATCTGCGAGTCGATGAGTGCTGTTTAAATTGCTATAAAAAATGCACTTTTGTTTCGCAGGTACTGTTAAAAGAGCAAATTCAGTACGGTAGTGCGTCGCCACTTGGATTGCTTCATTAGCGAGCATTCACATTGCGTTCTTGAATAATTTAGCGTACTGGGCAATTTTCCCACCACTTTCAAACAACTCATGATGAGGGAGGTTTGTAGAGGAGGGCGCTTAAGATGCCTTGCTGTGCGCACCAACGTACTGTCTTCACGTCAGCTTGCTTCGATTACCTAAGGAGCGATGTGATGTATAAATGAGATGTCAGAACCAAAGAGGGGTGAGAGGGACTGGAAAAATTTATGTATCAAGATTATCTATTGACCAATGTCTGATCAAGTTTTTCGGATGAATATTTCTGAGCTATAACATTCTAAATTTGGCCTCTTAAAGTGAAAAAAGGCAGTGGCGAAGTTTTGGCAGCTCTTGAACATTCGCTTCAAAATTTGCTCGTAACGCGCTCACAAAGTAAAGGTGACTTCTCAACGTTATCCCATAAGAGAAGTGAGGCATCAAATTTCACGCCTACAGAATCCCAGGGACCTGTTATGAAAACCAGGATGAGCAGATTGACAAACCAATGGGGTTTTGAGCGCTTTGGGTCGCAACGCAGAAAGTATGCAGTAATAATCGGCGGCTGGGGATGAAGTAAATTACGCTTCAAAAAAGAGTGTAGGAGAACTAAATTATTACTAGTTGAGTGTTGGTGTCGACGAGAATGGGCGACAAAGGGGGTCCGAAAAAAGTCTCAAGCAAGGTGGAACTGAAAATGACCAGTTTTCTGAGGATTAGCTCCTCTTATCGTTCTCTCATCCGGAAAGCTTTACCAAAATGTCCGTTTATACTTGATTGTTTCAAGGCCCATGCTAATCTCCAACATTCTCACCAAAATTGTTGCGAAACTAATCAACAACTGCGCAGCCAAACACTCGGTCCGATCGCCACTTCTTTCAACGTTGTTTTGCCGTTTTGCGAGGAGGTGGAAGATAAACGGGAGCAGCTGCAGTTGAAGAAAGGTTTGAGAAGTTACAGTTGTTGCAGTGTACTGAAGCATTAGCTTTAACTGCGAAAGTGTTGCATTCAACGCGCTCAGAGGCCTATACTATGCAATTATACCATAAAGTGCCAATCGTAAAGTGATTATTTGAAAGAAAATTTCAAGTATTGAGGGATGTAATGAATAATGGAAAAACTGTTCCTGGTGGAGTGGCTGGAACGGTAACAAGGACATAACGCTCATTGAAGTGCATTTGCATTGAATATGTTTATGTTCAATTTGGGCGCGTAGATACCGCCTACAAACAATGAATACACCTGACATGCATTCGCTATACGTGTCATATGAAGGCATATGAAACAATTTGGATCGGAGAAATATGACCAATAAGCATTGTACACAAACACCAGGTGAGTGCAGGTAACGTCAAAACGTTGCTGTAATTTTCTTTAAAAAAGTTGTGCATTGCATTTCTAAAGTAAAACATCCCCCACTGATGGCAAAGCAAAGTTTTTTCACGGTATAAAGCTGGCTATAAAGTGTAGTTTAACAGAAATGTTGTAAAAATAACTTCTTGAAGAAAAAATAACAACGAATTTTTCCAAGAAAAGCGAATTAAGTTTGCCATAAAAAGATAAAATTTTCTGTTAACTTTCGGTAGATTGGTGCTGCCGTTAGAAATGCACAACTCTATCTGCTTATTCAAATAGGAGCAAGGATAAACCAGAAATTTCTGTATAGTTCACTCAGTCCCAGATTTCTGACTAGAAGTTCAAAGAATGAAAGTTTGGTGGTAGGATGTGGGGCAGCTAAAGACACACCATTTGTGGTGGCAAGTATAGAAGGAACTCGACAGTCCACTTTCTGGTCAAATACTCCAACGATCCAGCCACTGCAGACATCTCCATCCATCACCTTCTAGTTGTTCCGTCCCGTTAGTTTTACGCTATGAGCACACTACGTAATAAACATAAGAGAAAATCGTTGAGAGATGCGCAATTTTCGCCTCTCTCAAATTTCCGCTAAATATTACTCCATAAAATTGGCTCCTAAAAGTTTCGGCTATGGGGTGGGGCGATAGAAATTCCACAGATTTAGATGAAAAAAACTATTTCTCTTAAAGCAAAATTGGGAGAATTTGGGAGATGACGTATCTCGTTTCCCGCAAGTTATTTGCAGTTGATTTTCAGAGAATTCATTCAGAGCTGGAAGAGGATTCATTTGAAGCTCTTAGAAAGGTCATTTGAAGACCACAAATAGTTATTTTCTCCAGAAACGTTTGCTTGGTGCATTTGGTGATCTGTGTAGCATAAACGTCATCATAATTCTTGTTGCCGCCTATTTGGGAGTAGATTCCCATGACGATATTTAGCTGGTAGTAAAGCGATCGCAACACGTGCGTTCCCACATGTTTGATTTGTTTGTTGCAATTAAACCTCTTATTTCCGTTTTAGTTCACTCTCTCTCGATTTTCAAAGAAGTGTATGAAGCAAATTGCTAGAGAAACAAAAATCCCAAATATATAAATTCTAACCCAAATTGAAATTTACATGTTCTTTTTGAAGTTTTGTTTGTTATATAGTTGATATTGATTTTCTTCTGTATATTTTAAATTCATATATGTTTCGCTCTTTATAGCGTTTTTAGTTTTCTGCTTAAAGATGATTATTTAAAAAAATAAAAGTATATTTGATAAATACGTTTCCTCTGCGTATTTTTAAAAATTTTGGGATTTTTTTCAATGATTAGCAAAATTTCACTGAAGTAAACGGAGAAAATTGCCTGAAATTTTCCATGTGAATTGCCCCTCTCCATCATCTCATTTTGATGCGAGGAGAGGATAGCCACTTCGAAGGTTGATGTTTCTCTCACAAGAAAGCACACCTCTCATATAGAGCAGCAATGTTCGTGCCAGCTTCTCTTCTAAACGCTTTTTTATGACGAGCATAATCTCACACTATGGCTGTTAGTCCTCTTCATTTATATCCCTAGTGAGAAACTATTGTGTGATAGCGTTGCGATCTCTAAAAAAGTAGCCCTTTTTCAGCATGGGACCACAACTCAATTTCTCATTTAATTTTGATCTTCATTCTCGGTGTGTCTGTATATATGTACGTGTGTGAACGTGTCGTATACGTATGTGTGGGCGCATTTTGTATATTTACACATACATATGTGTGCATGTATAAATGACATGTGTATGGTGTATACGCGTATGTGTGCGTAGTCTTATATGTGCTTATTTGCAAGTGTGCACATATGCGTATAGGTGTATGTGTAAATTCGTGTGCGCGTGTTTGTGCGTGTGGTGTGTGTGCATGTTTGTGGCTTGGAGAGTCGTTATATGTGAATGAGTGCATTTAGGTCCCCTTCTGCTAAACTAAAAGATGCGAAGGAGTATTTTGGTGATGGGGCTCAGATGCTGTTTCTGACTGGCTGCCCACTAGACGTTAAAACGATAGTTATCCAGCGCTAGAGTAAAATAACGATTCAGCGGTTGATCTGCATCGAACATCCCCGTTAGACACAAAGATTCTTTTTTCATCTATCTGCTGAATTCGACGTAATTCGGTACAGATTACGTTTGAGTGGATAGGATATTCAGCTCATCTATCGCGGTGACCTTTCTAATCAGATAGGTTTGGTCTTCTGTCAAAAAAAAGTTGAACCATATGAGCATATGTGAGCTGGTCAGCGAATGGATCAGAATTCCGAATATAGCCAAGCTTTGGCATGCCTCGCCATCCCAGACCATGTTCCCATTCCCTGCAAGGAGTTTCTCCTTGCACGGTATAGCGTACTCTTCCTCCAAGCCTTGACATCATGCTGCGCTCTGGCTGTTCTAGCTTATATCTTAGCTCACTCGCCTTGTCGCATAGAAATGAGCGTGCGGTGACTTTGCCTAGCATAGTAATTTTCATTGCCTTGATCGGTCGGCTTGGTGTAGCGCAATTCGATCAAGAAGTTAGTGCACTGCAGGAATGAAAACGAAAGGGGTATAATTCAGAAAAGACAGCGTTTATTGTTCCGCCAACCAATCGTGTTGGACGTCCATATCTCACTCTGCGCTTCGAATAAAATGGCAAAATTTTCTCATATTTTTCCAACTTTACCTGTAAATCAGTTCCTGCTCATATTTGTGGACAGCAACCGCAAGCAAAATGCTTCGCGAATAGCCCCTTAGATTTGGACGCCCATTCGGAAGGATTAGTGCAACGCACACCTTTACACGCCGTCAGTGAACCATTCTCGATTGCGACGATTGTCTTACGCAGCAAAAGCAACACGTTGACGCAATACTCACAGGTAATTTTCAACTCAAATTTCAGTGAGCGACGCTTTTTTGTTAATGAGGGTGGGATAACACTTAACGAGCACCTCGTAACTAATCACCTAGCACTTACATGGCCACAATTATAGTACATTGCATGTTTCGGCGTTGCATTGCAATGTGGAAAACAGTAAACAATAAAACCTGAAGCAGTTCACAATTCCTGAAGCGTTTAAGTCAGGCGTCACTAATAACTGCCTCATCTCCTAGCTTAGACACGAGTCGCATTCGTCTACCATAGCATCATATTGCGTTTTAAAATTGTAATTAGAGTTGTTGCAAGAAATTAAGGAAGCCTTTGTTACGCGCTTATGAAAGCCCATCATCAACTTCATTTCCATGGAATATTACCCGGATGAAGTTGCAAGATAACTTTTCTAAGGTTGTTAGAGGAAATTATTTAATTTTCTCGTGGTCGTTGGATGCCATTATTTGCTCCTCTTCCACTAATCCTTTCCTAACCCTTAATTAGCATGGAAGAATGAGGACGGAAACAACACTTCACTAAAGGCATTCGTCAGACGAATGAAGCCAAATGAAAGACAATCGACTATATCACATTCCAAATGAAGTAGGCGCTCTCTCTGCGCTGCAATATGTTTATCTACAAAACTATTCATTAGTACACATATGCAACTCTCATAACCACTTAATCGATGTTAACTTCAAATGATTCGAATTAAATAGAGTAGACAGCATGGTTATGTAAGCACATTGCTAATGAATGCTGTGGTCACTGTGCTAAATATACGTTGAAAAACGAACATAATTATGCATATGGGATTCATCTTTTATATAGTCATCATTAAGCTGTTTTATTTTACTTCCAGTAAATCGAGTTGAGAGAACAAGCAAAAATGACTTTTAATAGATTACCTAACGATAATTCTTAGAGCTGCAATGTCGAATTTATACCGGAAATGTTTTTATTTTTCAAAATAGCTCAATAGAGCGTCTAATTCTCGATTTCTGAGTGCCATTTTGCGGCACACTTGCAACGAATATCTGCAATTTAGAACGGTAAACACCGCTGAAGCGGAAATTTTGTATGAAGTTGAGTGAAACTCTCAATTTAACGATCTTCTTCTATGCGCATATACGTTTAACGAAGGAATCGTTAATTGCTAGTGATAAATGTTGGCGCCAATCCAAAATGAGTGGCATATAACAATCGCATTTTGACATTCGCGTGCATCGTACGCTGTTCTATGTCACGAGGATCACCAGTCGAGAGGACAATTAGCGGATATTTCGAATTTTGAAGAGAGTTCATGGGAAAGGTTTGTGTGTATATTTTGATGGCTCTGAATGACGTTTTAAGAACCTGTACTGCCCAATCGCTCAGCGATGTCCAACCTTCATTTGAATTTGGAAAATTGCAAAATGCTTCGAAATTATGGGAATATAAATTTGTCATGTATTATCGACTGAGATTCGAAAAAAAAAAGGATTAGCTGAGATTTTGTAACGGTAAACTCAAAAGAAACAATAAACAATCGGATAGCACATGTTGCTGTTTGGGCTCGCAACAGCATTATCTGAATTTGTTTACAGAAGACACACGAGGTGACTCCATCTGTATAAATTTCTCAGAACGGCCTCACTCGTGAGGGATAGACTGTTGTACTAGGAAGAACGCGGAAGCAGAGTTATAACCTTTGCCTTATCAAGTTCATCTTCTAGATAGTGTAAAATTGCGTAGCAAAAACAGTGCGATAAAATCTACCACGAAGCCATGCATTAAACCAATAAATAAGTGGTTGGAGTTTCAACGTGCATATTGCATTTGGAAGCGATTGTTGAAGTATTGCTGCGTCCGGAGTAAATTTGTTGGCGCATAAAATCAAATATTTTTAAAAGTCTTCATGCTTGGCCTCTTAGCCTATTTGGCTAAGCAGACTGCCCCTTTCGCGTTTAGTTGATCGTTTAATGGAGGTGTGCAATGGGCCGGAAAGAAATCATCTAGAAGTTTTCGCGAATCGTTTTACGAAATGAATGCAGACAAAAAGTGTGTCAATGAGTTTTTTTTTTTTGCTTTAAAATGTGTCGCCACCCTTTTATTATAAAATACTTTTTGGGCGTTCCTATTAGGAGCGTTCGAAGCTGCTTTTTAAGTGACATTTGATGGTGTAGTTGATTTCATCAGTGTCAGTGGTCGATTTCGTTGAAAGATGATGTGTTCTATGCTGGCATCCCAATTTCAGCATAAAAGCTAGTTCGCATTCAAAAATGAGTTCGCCTCCACTATCCATCGAAGGGATATCTTTGTGCATCTCGGTTTCAGATTTCACTATCGCGACAATCACCACAATAATGTGGCACCTTGCAGTGAAATTGATTCACTGGAAACGCAATAGAATTGATTCGAATGAAATCCGATGAATGTCAGTTATACCACTTCCCCATTCCATTTTCTAATTAAGCTAGAAGATTGAGCCGGCGTTTCCTCGGGTCCATCACGCATAACTTTAAATCAGTGGACAAGTATGAGGCAGTCAAAGCCTGATATTAAAGCCTAAGCTCAGACCCAACTCTTGGCTTAATTCAAGCTCAAATCTAAACCTAAAGCAAGAGGACGAACGTATCTATAGCGAGTGAGTAATCGTATTTGAAATTCGCTTTTAGTAACTTCTATCCCGTAAAACTCAGAGGTTATTTGCGCAAAACCGTACAGGATACCCAAAACCATCTGGTTAATCATGGCCCTGGGCTAAAAATAAGCACTTTCTATGGTAGTACTCGTGGCTGGAAAATTATCGCTAAGCCCGCTTCAAGCATTCTAAAAGCCAAGAAAAATGTGTTATAATATGTTCTGGAAACAGTCCAGTAAACGCAGGGAGAAAGAGACAATTAAACACTCGCTTTAGTCAGGGGATGTCATCACAGATGACTCAGTACCTCAGTTCCGTGTGCGATGCCGAATTGATTTACGGAGTGTAAAGAAACTAACTGAAAAACTCAGCGATAAAACTTCGCTATCACCTGAGGGCATATGATGTTACTTTATGGAACACATTTTCAGCGCTATTTAATATTCTTCAAATACCACAGTATTTCTAAACAAAGTTTGACACAATATATCCTACCACGTTAGCACAAAATATGATTAAATCTGTCCAGTTTAGGCTTTCACCTGAGCGATCTGCTGTTTCCCAACTAATTTCATCCATGGGAGAATGGATCATCTCTATGAATGGTTGAATTCAAACTGAAACGGTTTAGATTGATTATGCAACAGCTTTTGATGCCGCTTGTCATTTAAAAAATTGCTCCAGGAAGTAGAAGTCTAAGGAGACACCGTGTACACAGAAATGGACTGAAGGAAATCTTTTCGAGTCGAAGTGAGAGTCACCTCTGAAAGCGTGCGATGTAACCAGCGGTGTGCCTCAACTATATTACCAACTTTCACAACGGGTCACTGAATACTTGTAAAGAATCGTTGATGACCTAAACATGTGTAGGCCACGTGTACATTCTGTGATTGACTTTAAATGTGCTATAGAAAGATGACCAGCTGGCATTCAGACGTTTCAGATACAAATTTCGAGTGAAGTACTCAACATTTTGATTTATGCTTGAACAATCAGTCTTTATCGTCCGTTGAAACAGCTACAAATTCCGTTTAAAAATGTCTGAAGTGCAGCCATTAGGATACCGATGAGCGCCTGCCTTCTAACCTGTTACTGTGCTATGAAGAGTGGCGGGTTTCATAGGGATTAAGTTCAGTAAACTGTTTTCGTTCGTTCTAACTCACTCATGAAACCTGTAAACTCCAAATCTCCTGTAAAACCAGTCAATTAAATGCCCCTTTCAGTTGGTCCCATTGCAGGGTTGTTCATGTACAGGATAGGTTATCGTCATTTGTTATTGATGCAGAAAATGCTTTCCTTTTCATGAAACGTCTGTGCTCTTGCAACTCCATGAAATCATGAAGCTTTTTACTAATAATCTGCTCGTCCTTCTCTTTGTTTTCTTCCTCGCTCCTCGAAACATATGTTCACGCGTTTTTGAATGTAAATGTTGATAAAAGTATACTTTTTGCCTTATTTAGATTACAGTCATACTTTCTTACCTAACTTCAACTGAATCGTTCTAAACAGGCCATTGAACCTCACATGCCTAACATCTTTCTCTACGGTCAATAAAATAAGATGATAATATGTAGTCAGATGGTTTCAGCTCACAAGCCGCCGAAGCTATACTCACGAAAGTCGGCTGTACAATCCAAACTCTCGAATTGCCCATCACCATACTTCTGATTCGATTCACTCACCTCTCGACTGCCCATAAAGGTTAACGGTACCATGAAATTCAAGGGAGAGAATTTTTCTCTGCATGATCGGTCGAATATGAGATTTGCGGTCTTTAATGCGCCTGTACACGACAGCGGAAGGAAGAGCATACAACTACTAGGACGTACATGTGAAGACCAGACAAGAACAAATGAAGCAAATGGTTTTTGAAATATTACAAAGAAATTCCACAAAAAAATCACAAACAAAGCCGTGTATGAATCACAAGAAACCGCACCAACATGCAAAAGTCACAAACTGAGGGAAATGGAAAGTGCAAATATGAGAAAGTCGTCAAAGCGAGTGAAACAGGAATAGTTCGCGAATAGTGCAACTCTTCTATTCATTACCCCAAGCAGGTGCCATTGAAGAGTGCAACAGGCAAAGTGAATAACATTAAAGACGTCGAGACATCACAAAACGAAACATCCTATAAACTGTGTGCACATGTCCGAAGAGAGTAAAGCCAGCGGACCTATATGAACAGATGCCCAAGTTCCAGACCCAAGACCCAAATGCAACCAGATTTAACAAGATCGTATTCTGATTTATGCCGGTTTCAAGCATATCATCCTCTAAAAATAGGGAATTTAAAAACCTGGCCTCGAGCACAGGTCAAAAGGAAAAGAGGCGATACTGCAGAACTCAACACATTTAAAAAACTTCGTCAGGGCCTGCATCACAACTTGGTAAGTTAAAAAAACTGTTCTCAAATGGGCCACATCCCAATCCTTCGAAATCTTTAAAGTGATCCCAAACGATCCGGAACAGATAGCCCGAGGTTTATTTCTCTTTAACGGAAAGTTTCCAACTTCCCGAACACGAAACAGGGCCCGGTGGGATTTATTAAGCCTCTAATCACATTCATTGCCTCAGGTGCCAATTTAGGCTCAAACTTCGTACCACCAGAAACTTCGAAGTTAACAAGCATCAAGATGTACCTATGCAGGGCTCAACGAGGGCCTGAAAGCTTTGCTGAGTGGGCAATCACACAAGCAGTATCGCCTCAAGCATTTTCTAGTTGTATGCAGCACATTCAACAAAAATCAAAAAGTGTATTTGAAAACTTCAATGCTTTTTAGCATTAATGCTTTTCCGATGGTTCTGGCTTGACAACCTAAGTTTCATTCCGCTACCACCTTTAAAAGTTTTTTATTGGACACTTCTGAATAAAATGCAATGAAAGGTGTTGCAAATCGTCTGATCAGATCAAACGTCACATAAAACCTAATCGGATCGAAAAGCTCGTTCTCGAAACACCCATCTAGATTATCAGAAACCATCACACGCAAACCCCCTCACTCAGTGTTTGAAGAAAAAAGAAAGACAGAAATTCACGACAATGTAATGATACTAAGAGGAAAGGGGAAGAGAACTCAGTGGAATAATAGCGCCTCATTCAGACAGCACTTAAATGATTCTAGAAATCGACAGAAGCAAACGAATAAAAAACAATTTGACCACATGAGGAAGAAGCAGAAAAAACGCGCACAGAAAATAAAAACAAAGAAATTATTTTATCGCAACTTAACGATAACCTGCAAGGAATTTAGCACTAAAAATAATGACTACAGCAATAGTATAAACAGGGGTGGCTGGTGATCACAATATGCAATGTCCGACACATAGTATCTTTATAAGCAATTAAGCCACAAATCGTACAACAAGAGAAAACAGCGCATAGATAGCGAATGCCCTTCTCCACCGTGCACATTGCCCAGAGCAATCGATTGGAGTTAAGAGGAATGAGATCATAGTTCACTCAAGTAATTGCGTTGTTAAACTTCTTCAAATTGTACTGCACGCACCAGCACTCATATTCTATACAGCTGTCCGGAAGGTGTCGCTTATAAAAGGAGGATATAAACAGTTCATCTGACACAAGGAAATCGGAAGAAACAAGAAAAGCACATAACACAAAGCTCGTAACCCGAATGACAGCAAAATTAAATAAGCCGCAATAGAAGTTTAGCTGAAAATCAGCGATAAAACAAGCCCTAAGAGTGATGAGATGCGGTGAAGCTAACAAAATCGAAACCAGCAAGGGTACATTCTGCGATGAATGTGATAAGCACACAGTAATTCATTCAAACCTCAACCATCATTTTCTAATAAGCACAGTTGCTTGAGGTGACCCTTACTGGGCAAACGTCGATAAAAACGATAAAAAGGCCCAGGCTGAATTCAGACCTACACAGCATTCAGTTGTTCCTTAAGTAATGTCCGTAGGCCATGTTATTATTCACAAAGACAACTGAATGCCACCGCTGAAAAACAATACATGAATTTTTTTATCACTGCCTCCTATCCCAAAAGGATAATGGCAATAAGTCCGGAAAGTTACTGCCACAAGGCCATTTTAAAGCACGACACGATAAAAACACTGCTGCAGTTAGTGTTGCACTGCAGACGCAAGAATTGAGAAAGCGCTGGACCTTGAGAAATGACACGTAAAGATATGAGTCGACTGTCAACTTCCTTCTAAAGCTGCCAATGCTCGGCGAAATCAACATAGAGAGCATGCTCAAGTCTCGTAATCGCGCTCTTGTAGGACAATGATCCGTTCATGTAGCAAGCGTCCCGTAATAACTCTTCCTGCAATGTTTTCAAGTAGACGATATCTGCAAAAAAGTACCGTCGGTCAGAGCACAAAAAGAAACTGCCTGGTACAGCATCGGAGAGGAGATTCCTCCATGGCGATTTTGGCTAGGAAAGACAATGCAAAAAAAAAACGATACAAAAATGCCCCACATCTTGCCAAAAAAGGCGAAATCTAAGCAAATTGATTATCCTACCTAAGTGTTTTAGAAACGTACGACATATGCAAATAACATTCTCGAACAATAATTCACTTAGTACAACTGGGACTGTTAATTCTAGAGATTGATATAAGACGCACCCTTTGCAATCTATTTCGCCAGAGCAAGTGATGGCGTTAACACTCTGAAAAGCTTGCGTTTCTTAATTAAACAACCTATTTCACAGGTCAATCCCCTCTTCCCTTCCTCCCCCCTCCCCCCATATGTGACCACATGAATTTCATGGCATTCTTACGCACCCATAAATCGTGAAGAATATGTCCTAAGGGAAGGAAAGTGGTTTCGTAGAGTAAATATAAAGTGCAGATTATATTCATTTATTCGCATCACTCTACCTTAATTGGCTCACGAGTTGGAACTATCACACAAACAAACAAATAAGCGCATTTACCACTCGCCGCAGTAATGATTTTTTAGACGAAGTATACTTTGCAGTAAACTAGTTAACCGCTGTAATTCAAAACTCGCCAACTTCAAAACATGAAAAAAAAAGAATTTTGTGGCATGAAAATAACTGAGAAAATGGATGAAGAACTTTTTGTCCAGTGAGCAGAGCGGTCGACTTCAGCAAAATGCCATGAAAGGATCAAAAAAATGGTGACGTGAGAGAATAGTGACAAATTCCTGGAAACGGGACCTCTCCTTAACGACGGCAGAAGAACGTAGTGAAAGGGCACTCTCATCTCTAATCTTTGCTTAGAAGCGCTTCTCACAGCAAACAGTGCACTCAATATCGAAGTATTTCAAGCAGAAATTGCAGAAAAAAATGAGAAAAAGAGTCGACTATTGGTGTTATATCAGTGAAAACCCGCTTTCAAGTCCTTCAACAGTAGCCCCAACGCAAAGAAGTTTCACATGTGATACATTACATCTGATGAGGAGGCTATATTGAAACATTTACATCCTTCTCTCATTTCAATTCTTTCATGAGAGCATGTCAATATATCAAATCCCTATCTTTCATGCAGCTCGGCTCGACCAAACAACACACTCTCCCAAATCCCCCCCCCCCGCCTCTCCATCATACACGATAAGAAAAAGCTTCGATATTTCACAAAAAATGTAAAAGTTACTTTATCATTCAGGATTCCGCTTACATAGAGCGATTTATTTTGAGTAGCGAGGGTACGGAAGAATGGTCGTAGCTCACTAAAACTCGTCAGTGTTTTCACGCTCACCAGCGAGGCAGACATCAATCTGCGTTCGTTTGTTGTTAGACGACCATACTGCAACAGACATCAACAACAATTAAAACGAAGCGCAATACATGGGTCCTGAACACTTTCTGTCTTTGAGCCAGGAGAACTTTGCCTTCCAACCGCGGGTGCGAAAACGGTACCATGAAGAAACTCCAACGTGCTTTTTTGTTAAGTAGAACATCCAGTCGTTCAATAAGTCCTAGAGAAAACTGAAGATGCCCCTGTGTTCATGTAATATACATATTCATACATATATAGCGAAACTTATACATCAGCTCCAAGCTTTTGGGAAACTGACAACCAGGTAAGCAAAATTCAGACTGCCACCATGACCACTTTACTAAATGATCATGTTACAGCGAATTCGGAAGTGAATTGACAACAAAGAGAATGTAAAACTTTTCGCAAGCAAGTATAACGTAATTAGGAACCAAAAAAAAAATAAATAAATAAACGTAAATATCTAAGTACGAGTGGGATTCGTTTGCTCATGTACAGGAGCCTTCCCAAGTGAGAGTGCGACCGCTCCGATCAACTCTTGCTACAAATGCCGCTAAAGTCTTACCTTGGAGCAAAGCAGTTGATAGATGCGTTCAGCAAAAGGCACAAAAGAGTCCGTGTTGCTCGCTGCCACCGATGTCACAAACGCCCAGTGACACCTGTACAGTTGACAAAAACGTTAAGTCAGAGAGCTTATACGAAGCACATCATCAACAACACAATAAGAACTTCTAAGCTAACATACGACTACTAAACTCCGTCCTCAACATTTCAAGTTATTATCGAAAGCCTTGGTATAAAAAAAGATGGTGGAAAATTGCTTACGTAGTTAATGCAACACTTCCCACTTCTTTCATCTACCTATGGGCCGTTGCGACTATACGAAATCAGATGATAAGCAACGGCGCAACATGTCCACCAGCGGCAATATTTCAACCGCACTGTGATTCTTATAAGAGTGCGCAAGCGCACTTTCCTCTCATGCAACCCTGATCTTACCAAAATCACCCTTACGATACAAACCGGTGCAAATATTGAAAGATGTAGGTACAACGTGGTTATGCTTACAAAATGTAGGTGTCTCAAGACTCACATCTGAAATTGCGCCAAATAACCAGAAGGCAATGTGCATAATGTCTCCAGTAATTTGCAAGCAGCCAAATACAATTGCATCCAATGGTCGTTTCTGTCACACTTCAAATCATCCGATACATTCGCTGTACCCGTGAGCTGCTGTTCTATTTGAAGCAGCACGTGAACCTAAAAGTGCTCACATATGCTTCCTCAGCAGTGCTCCATAACATAAGTTCCACATTATGGGAAAAGGGACAATTAGGAGCGCTAAAGTGACTTCCTCAGAAACTGCCATACCGTTAGCTAACCTTTAACGTCGGAAGTTATGCATAAAAAGCATCATTATACATAAGCAAATATTTAACGCTCTTCGAAGTTGTCCTCACAAATATTCCCAATCAATAACAAATACCCATCAATCAGGCATCTTTCGCTTCTCCTTCATTTCACAACAGTTTGATTACTTCTGTCATCCACTTCGGTACATCAGTAAATTCAAGTGAACGCAGTCGCCACACTCTTCATGTGCGCAAGAGTCAAGCATTACTGCTGTTGTAAGAAAGTTTTTAATAGGATATCACCAAGTACAAGTTTCAGATATGAAACAACTGCTAGCATCAAACACCTAGCGAAGCATAACCAAGAGCTCATATAATCGGTCGCATGCAAAATACGTTTTCAGCTTGGAAGACGATGTGGAACGCTCACCAACTCAGTGACCATCGATGGCCACATACTCACAAGATGGTTCGGTTTCAGCCGTAGTAGTAAAACACGGTAGCATAAGAACACTTGTGCATGTAAGTTCGGCACTTGCGAAAGGCGGAGATTGTCCGAAAGTCTTTCTGAAAGAAAGAGAATACGTACTTCACCTGCAAGTCAGCCTTAAAAGTCGCATGTTTTGTTTTTATTCCTTTTCTTGTCAGTGCAGTTCTTCTGGGACTTCTGGTCCGAACCGGAACATGACCGAAAAGAGCAGGTGAACGCACTGCAGACAAACGGATAACAGCGGGCAGCACACAGATGATGAATCAACGTTTAACGCACTGCCAGCATTCATGGCGATTCTGTTATTCATTCAGGACATATTTTCATCCAAGTAAATAATGCATAATGGATAATAATCATGTTGCTCACATTGCTGGAAGTATAAGAGAGGTATAAGCATACCTTGGATGTCGGGAAGCTGGCTTTGGTACTGATCAAGCTCGGAGCTAAGAACGATAAACGCAAGTCGTTTGAGTGCCTGTGCCCGCATCTCGTACTCGGCCTCTTTGCTTGTTATCAGGCTTGACAATGCCGAGTTCTGTGTTGTGGAAATTCGTGCTAAATTTGCATCCACTACATATGGAATATAACAGCGCCAAACCATCACAGCGCTTCTATGGAAACGACTGTGAGTATGCAGTGTATTGGTTTTCGACGGTGCAAAGGCTCGCATGACTAATACCACAGACAGCGAAGACGTTTTATTCGTAGTATCCAACCGACTTCATATTGTAAAGATCTCAATAGTAAACTGCCAAGCTACAGATGTCAAGCAGTTTAGGCATAAACAGCTAATGGGGAATGGATCTACGATGAAATGTCCAATGGCAAAACTGCCTAGATAGAACACAGCATTGATGATGAATTATGAAAAACAAACGAGGTAAGTGTGCACCACGAAAACAGTTAACTCTTCTCAGGCAGGGAAAATTGTACTGATTAAACAGCCACTTCGACCGATGATAATGTATCGTTGTTGCCGATATAAAACAACATACCGAGCAATTCCTTGAAAGAGGTTTTGTCGTGTGTCATTAGATGATCGATCACAATCAACCATTGCTTCAGCGAGTTCACGTCCATTTTGAAGAATGCTGGAATACTGGACTTAAAAAAAGCATTAAGAAGGTCCGCGTTCTAATCAAGTATTCTATTCAGAAAGCGAACCTAAAAGTTTACCTTCGCAGTAATCTGCTGTGCTTTGCACTACGAAAATATGCTTTGCAATTTGAACTAATTGCAAACTGCAATAATAAATTGCAAACATTCACTGCGAAAACAATGAATAAATCCATCATGCTTTGCAGTAATCTAAATGAGAGCATATAAGAGCAACTATTCGTTTGTACTAAAGAAAAACCTCTGGCAAATCCCACGAACGTTTCCTCTAACTGCATGAAAATAATCTAATAAAAAGAAACCAAAGGTTTTCGGATAAGTTACGTTTCAAAAAATACTCGATGCAAAGAGACATAAAAACGATACTTGGATCCAACAGTAGATCAAGTGTAGCCTTACGCCAAACCGGTCGCATGTAGTTGAACGTGCTCATTGAAGCGAGCAGCTGTGAGCTCGCCAAGAAAAAACGTGCGTTCCGAGCGCTGAAATCAACAAAAGTCGTTTTTATAAATTCAGTTTTCATGGCCTCTTTAGATATAGAAATGTTGCCAATGGGCCGCAAACACTTCTAATCCCTAACTATGCAAAACGGTGTGAAGTGCTAAATGGATGCTTGAATTGTTTTAAGGCTTCATCTTAAGGCCAACTTTAGTCCGACTTATAATCTAATGGCAGCCACTGCTCGTCGTATTCAGCTCCCGATCCTACCAGTCGTGACCTTTTATTTTCAGGCAGGCGTTCTACCACACAGGTACTGCGGACAAATTCAATTACCATTACTTATTGTTCAAGTCCCTTCAGCATTAACCATGTGCACGTATGCCATTCCTGTTTCAGCCAATATTAATTCTAATCTGATTAATGAATGGTGACTAAAAGTGGCGCAGCAGTTCAGCGGTGCAGCACCTATCCGGAAAGTGCGAGGTCATGGACCTGTATCCGCATATGGATGATGTTTTTAGTGGTAATTAAAAAATGGCTTTTCTCACTCGAGGCGCGTTTTCAAATGTAGAGGATTAAGCAAATTCTCCTGACAGAAAAACAGCTCTCGAAGGAAGTCCGCCTCGCGAACAATACCTCATTTTTACTGCTACAAAGAAATAACCTTGTTGTATACCGTCTGTACTGATATCATGAAGTGAAATAACCAACTTTTTAGCTTTCAGATACGGAAGTGTGTTATTCCATACAGCGTGCAGTGTTGGCACAAGTCGATCCTTATCCTCACTTTTGCATATCGAATCGACCAGTTCGGCCAAATTCTAAACCAATTCATATGTTGCCCATAATCAACAGAACAAATCCTTGAACGAAAAGCATTGGGAACCTGGTTCTTTTGATGTGGAATATTATCAGTGTGGATAAGCGATAACGGATAAGGCTGAGGATGAAAATAACGCCACTTCAAAATACCACATACAAATATAACACCGCCATATCTGTTGGCTTTCAACAATGGAACTAAAATCCGCCAGTCACGGTGAAGGATGACTAAACTTCGACAGTGGGGATTATACGCGGTGCATGTTCGTCAATATAATATTCCCTAAGGAATCAGAACCCGCAATCTGCAAACTAATCACTCGAGCACACCCTTGTTCGACGGAAATGACTATTCTTTTCTATCAATTTTACACTGCCATCTGTAAACTTCAAAAAAATTCTCACTTCAGCGAGAAGAAAAAGTGCCTGCGTGCTATGAGTTGGGTCACGCTTGCTGGTGCCTGTTTCTTTGACAGCTGCACGCAGATTCGAGCTGCTTTTCTTTTCAGTCGACGCCGTCAGAGTGGAAGAGCTAGTCGCCGATGATGGCAGCTGCGAGCTCGGTTCAAATGCACTCAATCTGCAATATTTTACAATACAGTGCACCCATAAAAAGGCTACTATAATACTTTCTTTAAAACAACTCACAGTCTTTCCCCGTCATGATGCGCTAGCAGCTTCTTTTTGAGAGGAGACCCTTATCTTTTATGGTATGTGAGGCTTGTTCAAATAAATTCACTTCTTTTAAAAGAATTCCATATACACGAAACGTATTTAATGCTTGCCCAATCAACAACCGAATAATGCAAGAAGAGCCACGAAAAGCGATCTCGTGAAAAGCGCAGCTTTCTAGAAGCGCAACTGATTACGTTAAAAAATTGCCTGCAGACGCCACTGAATCGCACAGTTCTTAACTCAAACTTTTGAAACGGGTTAAAGTGAAGAAATTCCAATATGCAGCTGTTAAACGAATAGATATTAGTAGACTAACGCAAATAATTGTAATATGGACAGGTCTGAATGTGGGAATCTCAGTGACGTCATAAGTAACAACAACGAAATAGTAATAATTAAAAATTGTGCAAAAAACTTCAAATCACAAACAAAATGGATCAGGTTCAAAGTGTTGCCAAAAATAAGCTTTTACTCCACAACTGGTGCTCTAGACACTAGCCGCAGCGAACGGTTTGGGGTAAGTGAGATGGAGAGACCTACCTCGATTGCACCAACGATGTGGTAGATCCTCGCAACGAGTTCGTTTCAGATGTCGCCAGAGAGGATGGTGCAGTGGCAAATTCAACGAGTGGCGATGCCTCTTGCGATTTCTGGCCTTAAAAAAGAATGAAAACATCAAGCGCAATGCACCTTTCCAGGATTCTGTTGAATATAATAAGCGACTCTTCGGATACCTACCAATCTGTGTTCAGTGTACTGCCATCATCCTTGCAGTCCTCCTTCTTCCTTTTCTTCGCCCCAACGTCTAGTGAAAAGGTAAGCAAGAAACAGTGAAAATGAAGGCGTCGCATGAACACAAATGAGCAAAGAGAAAGCTAAGCTGTCAGAATGATTTTCAAAGGAAAATTTAGAATGCCTATTATGCATTTAAACAAACTTTTTCCTAGATTGCCAAACTTTTTATCAGAATAGCCTGTGGCAAAAACAATTCATTAATTATTCGGTGCTTACCCAAAACCTTTTTGGGAATATGATTCCTTCGATATACATCCTAAATATTGCACGTTCCACTAAATAGTGTCTGACTGAGTGCTTCTATTGCCATAAAAGTATGCACCGAAACAATCACTTTATCGCTCAATTCAAATGTGAAATTAAACAACATTTGTTCACTGCCTCATAATTTCACTCCACAACAGTAGCACCCTTAAAATGCTTATCGAAACAAGCCGAAGATTTCTGCTTCAATACCTGAATCATGCTTCACAACAAGCGTCCTCTTCAACCAAGTGGTCTGCTCAAGTTGCCAACCTACGACTGTATTTACTGCCTCAGTTAGTTTCTGGCATGCGTCCTGCACTGCACGTGACATCTGCTTATCCTCTATTATCGACGACGCACCCGATAAATGCACAAAATCAGCCAAAATCCTGAAAAGAGCCACCCATATCTAAACGTATTTCTATAAAATCGCCCCAACCGAGACGAATCTGTTACTCCTTTAGAAAGTTTATATTCATACAGCACCAGTAGCTTCCTCTACACTGTCAAGCATGGAACATTAAACAGCTACAAAAAAGAGAGGTCTAAATGGAGGCTACGAGTGTCCGAGATAAAGAAGTCATTAACATGCGACCTAAGTTCCTCCGCTTTTTCACTTACTGAAGAGAGACAGAGATGGGGACAGGGGGAGGAGGGGAAGGATATCCGAAAATTCGAAACTCGCCTACCAGCAAGTGCTTATCAACAGTTATTCACACGTAAGCGCAAAGCGGAAATTCCCGATGAGTGGATAACCACGCATCGTGGTTATTCTAAACTTAATTAAGATGCAAGCTGAGTGCCTTCCAAAGTAAAATGTGCTCTATCACAAATATCAATGAAATAAATCAAGAGTCAATTCGACGAGTTAAAGACACCTACTGCTGTTAAATATAAAAGTGCAAAAATGATAACGAACTTGAACAAGATGAAAGTGGCTTTGGGAGGCAGACTTATGACAGGTGATTCGGTGAAGAGCACCTGTAAAGGTGTCCAGCAGCTATGTAATGACTCGGATGGTGTTGCCTTCACGCAGCCGTGTAACATCTCCAGTAAAGAGACCTCTGTAGGGAATGTGCTCTGCTGCAAAGTTTGTTAATTCGTCTGAGTTGTCTCTCACATGGGCAATGAAGATGCAAAGTGTTCTCTGCTTCCTAGAGACAATGTGAAGACTTCAAGGGAGACAAGAATATCAGTGAGGTCAAGCTTCACCCAGAAAATTCAGTGACGAGTCATGTGTGTTTGACGGATATAAAACAAAAAAGTCAAACAAAATTAACTAGACTATTAGCTAAAACTTCGCATTAACTACGAAAATTACCAAATTCTTAAGTGGCCTAAAAATCCAAACTGTCATTAGAAAACAGCTTTGTTCCAAAGTGACATTTCTCAGGAAACTTCACAGCATAGAGCCGATGTTTATCACTCTTTTCGGGCATTTCTCCCTAACAGAAATCGGAATACTAGAGGTTCCCCAATTTGTAGAGTTGCACAAAAGCCTACGAAATATTCCACCGTAATCAGCAGACACACAATAAAGCAAAGCATTAGTTGCTTAACATTCGTAATTCAATTTCTTGAATGAGCACAGAACTATGTAAAATACGGCGTAAATGAACGGAAAATACCTTGTCAGTGGGTGTGCCCGGTTTCGCGCTTTTGCCCGCACATTCCTTTAGAGTTTCAGCAACTGTCGATATTAGATTCTCGAATGGAAGCACCTTTATTGATAGCAGCAGGTTCGCGATATCCAGTTGCGCTTCCGAATAATCGAATGAAGGCTGAAAGACCGGACGTCAATTTTTATGCAGACATTTATCCCTTCCCCCCCCCCCCAGCTTTCCAATGTTTTCGATTCTTTCCGTGCGGGACATCCAGTCTTTGATTTGCAGCACTTGCACTACCTATTTCTCTTGCCTTGTAGAGAAATAGGTAGTGTAGAGCTTGAACAAGGAAGGACCGCCCACCAACCTCCCTCCATTTTGTTCAAATTCAGTACCAAGCATGACGAAAGTATTAGTCCCAGAAACGACAACGATTGCCACAGCTAGCCGTGAGATCAAAATCTTACAATATCCATTCAAGTTACGCTCCCAATTATCTCCAATAGAGGAACAAACAACAAATACGATGTGCATCGATCGATAATTATGCATACCTGATCGGAATCAATGCGGGCGACGATCTGCCTCCGTGAGGCGACTGAACCTCGAGTAAGCCAAACAACAGCCAGTGCTGATAAAAACGATTGTTGGTGGTGCTGAGCAATCGGTGAGAGAAGGTCCAAAAGTAGACGTTTTATCTGCTGAAAAAAACACGCAAAAGTAAACGTTACCTGGGTTGAGTTCAGCGCTATTCCAGCTTCGTTTAATATACTCTTTTCGCTGTAGGAACGCAACGCTTTAAATATAATTTACCAACAGTGATGTAATCGCCCATAGTTTCCAGTCTAAACGAATTTTCTTCTTTAAACTCCACTCAACTCGACATTGCAGATGCTCAGCTCTCATGCATCCACATTCGTTCACTTATCCAGCAATTACACTCCCACTCCCATATATGTAAGTGTAAAAAACAAAACAAAAAAGTCTTCTAATGTGCTTCCCCTGCGGTTGAGCAGCCTTCCGATCAATTAGCTGCCGCTGAACATCGAAACAAACCATCCGCAAATGCCTATTTAAAATGTTCTCCATTGGCTAACAAAAGCAACAAAAATGACAACCAGAATGCTCACAGTTAGTTGTTCTAGCTCTCCGCCAAACTGCTTAGAATCGAAATAAGGTCGATTTGAGAAATAACGGAATTTAAGAACTAGGCTGAAAAGTATTTTACATGAAAAAAGGCAGGCATTGAGTGATATGAACGACATTTATATAGAAAGCACAAGGGCAACAAATTACTGCAAAAAGAGAACAAACAGAACCTGTGCACTCCCAACAGGCAGTGAGGGTTCCTTTCTTTTGCGTACCACGGTCCACACGTCACAGATGGTTGCAAGGGCGTGGGGAAACGAGTTCAGCATTTCCGTTCTAGCTTGCTTCCAGCTGCCTGCTCCCGACCGCTCCGAGAACTTGCTCAGCGTTGTGCTCGACGACTGCAGCACAACCCACTTAGGTTACTAAGGTTTTTTTTCCGTTGAGAATTTCATCGTCAAAGCGAAGCATGCTCAATATGACCGTTAAAATCGAGAGTTGTTCGCTTAACGAAAGTATGGAACCTGATCCTGTCCATAGAGGCATAAACCATGCAGCCTCAAAATGTTTAGTAACGCGATTCAAGCCGCTTATGGATCAACAACAGCTTGGTCTCTAAATCGCGAACGCGATTAAAATTACTTTGACGATAAGGATGTTAGTATTATTCCTCTTCCTCCCTAAAATTCATCAGATCGTCATATGAAGTAGCACAAACACAAAGCATTGAGACACTGCAAAACAAACCACTTGTGCCGTTTCGCTGAAGGAGAACACCTTGACTAGATTCGAGAACAATTCGGTGGCACCCTTCGTGCCCGGAATCGCACTCATCATCGAAGAAGCTGTGGCAGTATTCGTCTAAAATCAACACCATCACGTCATGCGTCCAGCCAACAACGTCAATATATATACAGACGGGTCATCAAAAACACCTCATTATCATCATTATCATTCCCAGTCTGAGCCAGACTTCAGTTGGCTCATAATCAAAAACATCCAACATTATATATATATATATATATATATATATATATATATATATCTTCCTCGACTGCACTTCGATATTTTTCAATAGTGCACTATCGTTTATCGCCACCTCTTCAACGAAACTATTTGCAGTAAAACTAACTCGGGCAAATTGCTTACACGCTTTATCCCCCGAACTTTCGAGCTTACCACAATCGTGAGATGACAACTGCGCAGTAACAGCGTTTAGAAAACACATTTCTTAGACGTTGTACTTTCAACACCACTGAGAAAAAAAAACTAAGCAGGTTAACGACGCAATTGTCAGAACCTAACTGGGTACACGCCTTATTCTACGGTGACTGTTCGTTGACTTAATTCGTCCCAATAGGATATCACTCCCTGGCAATTGACGCCATCGGTTTTTGTCAGCTGTCCTCTAGATAACATCCACCTGAGCCTGGAAGTGAGAGCAAAAAAAAAAAAAAAAAAAGCGAACGGTTGCATGCAACCTTGAAGAAGAGGCTAATCAACAAGGCTAGCTCTAATGTATCTGAATCCAGCTTAAAAATACTGTTTCTTTTTGCGGATGTGATGATACTTGAGGCAAGATCAAATAGCCGTGGACGATATGGTTGAAAACTGTTAGGCGAAAAACGCATGAGATCATTTAAATAGACTCAAATATAACTAAGAGGATCACCTGAGAAGGCTGATGTACGTTTGCAATAGTCGACGCGAGCTGTGCTGAACTATCTATCAAACAGAAATGCATTAAGGTGGTCAAAGTTTCAAGTACCTGCAAAATATTTTAATCATTTGAACGGCGTTGCATCGTTTCATTGCAAAAACACTTCTAATGCTGATCTAACAATCGATGTAAAATAGAAATCCCCTCCTTGCGAAGAATATGCTTCCACGTGAGACGCTGAAAAGTTCAATGAAAGAAATGGTTATCCGGCGGGTTTCTGGATTGAGATGCGACACATTGCAAAAAAAAGGTGAAAAAAAATCTCGTCATCTTCCCTCGTTCTCTGCCGATGGTAAAATTCCTTAGAGAAAAATAATTTTAGCACATTGAAGATGCAAACTAGGCGGTACAGGTCTGCGCATTACTGATGATAAAGAATGTGCATCACCGTAAGAAATCTTGCAAAAGCGCAGAAAAAAAGGAGGAAAAAAAACAGCCAAAATCTTCCTACTTGTATGTGTCATGGCATCAACACTCCTGTATCCAATGCCCAGTGAATCAAACGAGTCATCCAAATGGCATATATCAATAACGAAGGAATGAAGAATAAGGGTGCATATGCGACAACAAGACAAAATCCTAACCCCAATTGCATAATTAGGTGGGTATTTTTGAGAGGTGTTTAGATCACTGCATCGTCCCATCATGCTAAGCATATCCCCATCGCAGGTATCGTCATTCGGTCGGTAGGCCACATTGACCGCCGATTCGACATTCTTGCACAACTGCTCAGAAACGTGTATGCAGAACGTTGGCAGTGATCTGAAATCAAATTCCTCGTTGAGTTTATTGCACAAGGCAGTCCGTTGAATCTGTGTATTGAATGGGGATACAGGTAAATAAAATGAAATTGCATCAACATTTACCATTTAATTTGAGTTAATGATGCCCACTTAAGCTTAATGGTCGTTAGCTCATGTCACATTAAGGCATATCGCGCAGACTTGCAATTTGGATGAACAAACTGATCACTTCCTCGTGATGAAAATAAGCGAATTGTCGCTTAGAAGTCTCATTTAAGAAGCCCTGAGCACATACTCATTCACGCAGCGTAAAAGTGGAAGAAAACAGATCAAATATCAGCCAACTGCTCAAAGAAAAAAAGAAGAGAGCAATGAAAACGAACCTGTCAAGAAATGGCAATATTTGCACAATGAAAAAATGCCACAATTCGTGCCTATTAGTGTTCTTCTTCAGCGCATTGAGTACCGTAAGCAGAAACATACGTAGCTCCACCATCCCAATATGAGGCTCTCGGAGCGTTGAGCGATGTTGTGGAGAGTTGTAAATTTGGTGATTTATTGATAGTTTATCGACGCACATTCCACTTCCACTCTGCAATATGACAATCAAGACAATTAAACGACGGAAGGTAGAGAAAGCAAAAATTCCCAACGCTATACTAAAATACGATCATTTAACAATCAAAAACCTTAGTCCTAAACGGGCTCATTACTAAAAAAGTTGTGAATGCGAAAAAACTGTGCCGTAAATATTGAAAATATAGTCGGCAAACATTTAAAAAAACGCATCAAAAAAGTTTCCGCAATTGCCGCCAAATATGCATCATAACTGAATAGAAAAATCCATCCAAGCCACCTGATCCGTGAAATTCTGGAAACCATTTTTGACATCCAATTCCAGCTGTATAACGAGTGCCGTAAGATCTAGCAGGCAGCTTTGATATCCATAAAGAAGATCACCGAATTGCTCAGCACATGTTGCAGGACCGTCATTGAATTCAAGAATGTCCACGGATAAAGGTAGACTGAAATAGAAAACCTCAAAGTTGCTTTACATGCAGCCGATAGACATTCACATAAAAACCGAGTAAAGTGCTATGGCAACGAAGAAAAAGAAATAAATAATAAATAAAAGCGGCTCAGCAGTATTCGTTCTATCTGTGTTGCTAGATGTTCAAAGCTCATCAGCACGTGTTGTCTAAAGGTTCACCATGAGAGAAGGGAGTTTACTAACAGAAATTTAACAAAAAGGAGTAAATAAGAGTTAGTAAGTGAGAGTTTTTAGTAAAAGCAAGTAGAATCGATTCAGTTCTAATAAAAATGGTCTAAAAAATAACACTCATTGTTTCTTATATCATTTAAATTCGAATATCCATTTGTGTGCACCATTCTGCACATCAAAATAAAAAAAAAAAATTCTGAGTAAAAAGACGAGAGATAAGTGCTGTTCAAATGAGTGGTGAAAACGATGAACTAACATATCATCGGAGCTCTCCCTGACATTGTGAACCGAAGTGAGCAGCAAATGAAGAAGACATTTCTGAAGCTTGGAACGTTGTAGAATACCGTGCACATAGGCAACAAGCGCGCGTGACTCACTCTCTCTGATCATCGAGATCAGCTCACGCGCCAGCTCTGACAGAAAATCCAGTGCTGCCATCTGCAGTTATTGCATTGCAACTGATTCGTATACCATTTAAAACCAATAATGAAAACCTTTAAACTACTGTATGTGAAACACTACTGTAGCCGCAGATTACGGTTGTCAGAAACCTAACTTGGCGATCAAAAAATATTGCTTGATCATTTGGCTCAGTACAAAAATATTCCGATAACATAAAGCGTTAAAAAGAGGGTCAGCCGTCATACAGGGGTACACAGCTGGATCCTGAAACCCACGAAAAATCAGGCAAGAGACCCCGGAAGATGGACGATCGCTCTAAATTCTGTAGAAATGAAGGAAGTGAATTAAAACGACGAGAAACAACTCAACAACTACCTCTCCACAAGGATGCGGAAATTATCAGCCAAAAATTAATGGCCAATCACACTATCTTATAGAAATGAAACAATTCAATCAAATAATAAAAATATCGATGTTATGCACAACTTGCACTACTTCTCTCAACCCTTCCCCCTTCTCCCAAAAAGACCTCGTATGTCACAAACAGCGAGCAATTCCACCATTCCGTACTTAGCACACTATAACAAGATGTCCTAGACACCTACAGATTTCATCTGATACTTACAGCACATTGTTGCTATGACACAGCAAAAACAATGAACAGCAGAAATCAAAGAATCCAGCATCTAAAAAAACATTGAAAAACCAACGCCATCCGATAAAAAAGTGAGCATATATGTGAACTTTTCAGCGAAGGCAACGACTGCATTACGCAATAGAAGAGCGCCGAATACAAGCTAAGCTAAGCGCGATAATGCTACATGGGTAAAACTTTGTGCACTACTCATTTTCCAACAAAATTAAGATTTTTATGGGACTGCGTACAAAAAAAAATGCAAAAATACGCTGGATGTAGGACCTTGCACTTCCAAGCAGCACGTAAATCGGCGTTTGAGACCGGTGTTATAGGTGAATTGAGAAAATACGATCGCAGAAAATACAGCGAAACCTGCAAAATGATTATGTAAACGATAGAATACTCGTTGCAGAAAAATGTTTCCGAGGGCCATGACGACAATAATGTTCACAGCATAATTCTATGCTTTGCCGACAAACACAACAACAACCATGCAGCTGGTGCTTATCAATGAGTGGGAAACACCGGGAATGATAACAGCACTACCACCTACAAATGAAGTTGTACAGAAACGGTTGTACTTCATTACTGCATCACGAAAATAATTAGTGTTAGCGAAAAATAAACCGCCTCGCTTTTACTCTACTAGAAGCTTAGCAAAACGGACCAAATTGCCTTCCCCCTAACTGCTGGAAGATTTCTTGAAAAATGCAACTTACGGTCATGAAGAGTTCGAGGAAGGTATGGTGTTTGTTTTTGACAGCATCTGTCGAAGAGGAATTGCCTTCAGCATCACCTGACGACCAGAATTCATGCCCAAGGATAGCACGCACATGCCTGGAGAGGAGTTCAAGCATGTGGTTCGAGCCACCACTCGATGTCGACTTCGGCAGCGAAGCGGTTCCCGATGAAATCATGCAACTTGAACACACATTCGTTTATCACACAATTGTACACTCAAACGCAAAGCTCATCATACGTGAAGTTAAAGCTTTACAATATCATAAAACGTTACTGCAAACGTGCATACAACTGATGAGTGCAAGAGGGAGAGTAAAAGACAGTATTCGGGCCTTAATCAAATCGTTGGCAACATCCACAACATTCATAACGTAAACGAAGTGGACGTCTCATGGCATCGAGGAGAGAGGGTCCTATACAAATTTTCAACCCTATAAAACTGACTGTTTTGGAAGCGCTCAACGTTCGCGACTATACTACTAACGAGATTGATAAATGGCCGATTAAGGACAAAAATTCAGCAAAAAAAAAGTTAGCAGAAATCAAAAAACTAAGAAATCAGATATGGGAAATTTAGAAAAGGTGCTTTTTGAATAAGTTGACACCGCACCTGACGATCATCCTTGATGCCATACATCCGCGCTGCGAACGCATTAACGCAATTAATATACGCAGTAATCTCTCTGCACGTCCTAAATCGACCGCGCGCCCACTCTCCACGTATAGCAGCATATGAGCGTGAAGTTCGTGACAGAGTGGATGTGCATCGTCACCATCACCGTTGTTCAATCGTGGCAACTCGGACGCATCGAACAACCTGAAACTTAGTGTTCAACTTAAGCACTCTACGAGCAACAAATAGTTCTGCTTTTAAAACAACGACACTTATGGCAGTCCGCAATACAAGAGGCACCGTTCCCAATGAAGAGCAAGAAATACTCCACTATGAGGACAAAGAGAAAATTCGGTTCCAATATGTATCAAATCCTAGTGGTAAGGTAGGAAGTTGGTGGATATTTTGAACGCTGCCGTACTGTTTTGCCCATAAAACAACTTCAAGCAAAACCTCGCGGGCATTTTAATGGTTCGAAAGGAGTCAGTATTGATGCTTTTAAGATCAAATTTATTACCATGACGCATTTTCCTCCTGGAAACACGTAAAAGTAGAACAATGCTTTCTCAGACTGCACAAATGATGAAAGGTCTAACCTAATAAACCCCTCCATTTGGTGTAGATAGGTAACACATCCCATTTGGCAGATAACATGGAATTTGAAAGCCAATCCTAATGAAAAACTCGTAGTTGACACAGTATAAAAGCAGCGACAACTGCCTCAGAGAAGCATTGTCGAAAAATCACACGAAACAAGCTTACCTCAACTCTTGTGCGGTCATCGTAAAAATACTCTCTTGTAACGAATCTTGTCTTCTATGGCCGCTTTTCACTCGCTTTATATTGTCACTTTGAGAAACGCTGTATTCAGTGACCACTGCAGGAAAAGTTCTATTCTCCATGTCGTTCATGGCTGACTCAAAGTGAGCAGTGTCTGTCGATGGCCTAAAACAATTTTCACCCACTCCACATGTTTAACGAACTGAACAACAAATTAATAAAACTAATAAAGGGTTGGATTTACTTCATAGTTTATTGCTATCACCAAATCAATACCCCGATAATCAGCAAAATCACTATCACGCCGATTACAATATCAAGGATCACACCACATCTCTCTATCAATTTTGTGCAATACGGAACTGCCTTATTCGATAAGAGATCATGAAGCCATCTAGATGAGCAGAACACATTACACAAACAACGACAAAATCGAGTAAAATTTTGCGATAAGCGTTTACGTATTATGCAACATGCCGATTCAACTCTCTCAACTCTCAAATTTGATTTAAACGGTATCCAAGCTAGAGCAAAATCCAACAGCACCAATCATAGTGACGCCGTATCGCACAAGTGATGCAACCACAGCAATGACACCCACCACAAACTTCTTAAAAGAGACACGAATCAAACAAGCTAAAAGTAAATTATTAGAAAAACAAACCCGCTAGTAACACAGACTTCTGAAGTTGAATCCACGGCAAGTGGAGTATCTCCATTTTGCGGCGATACCGAGTTGGCTGTGCAAGGGGTATGTTCGTCGGCAGAATCCACCCGATATATCTGTTTACTTTGGTGGCAAACACGATCCAGCATATACTCCATAACGTCCGAAACGGTCTGGTCCACAGAGTCCAGTGATGCCGTTCCCAATGACTCCTAGAAACATCTCTTAAAAATCACTCAACATTGTGCGTAGTAATCAACCGAAATGAGCATCAAGGAAGACTTTCTTGTATTAATACGAATAGTGAGAAATCACTATATGATTAGCAAAGACATGAATGCCGCTTGAATACAACACTATTTTCAAAGTGAGCGGTACTTCGGTAATGAATTAAACCAGAAATGATATCTGCCAAATCTACCAACCAACTACACTGAAACAACACTCAAATCCCATTCCTTGAGCGAGAAATAATGCAAATGAACCTTTACTACTCTTTAAGCATCAACATCGTTATAAACCGGTACTTGAATTATTAACTAACTACCACGTTCGACTCATCTATTAAGTAAATCATACAATAGGCTCAAGTTATGCTTCTGAGCCCTTTCTAACTCATAATTAGATGAGAGAACTAGAGAAAAATTAACGATAAAAGCAAAAATAAAGGATTAGATCTAGCAAAGTTCAAATTTCTGAGTTTCTAGAAGTTGCTTTGAAGCCGTTAATCTATTCCCCACTCCTGCTCCCACTTTCTGGCATTTTTGCGCAACAAATTCTTATCGTTTTCTGTAGTTACCCGCACTTCATCTTCATGTTTTCGCAGTCAATGACAAGAAATTCTACGTAAAAGATAGCATAACAAACGTTGTCGACTTTCGAGAATAACGCAACATGTCAAAAATGATATAAACAACGATGCAATGGAATTATCGACACGAATGGCA
The DNA here is from genome assembly GCA_037389465.1 of Baylisascaris procyonis. Taxonomy (NCBI): domain Eukaryota; kingdom Metazoa; phylum Nematoda; class Chromadorea; order Rhabditida; family Ascarididae; genus Baylisascaris; species Baylisascaris procyonis. The sequence goes on along the minus strand of JAZARR010000033.1, from coordinate 440,338 downwards.
CAATTCTGCACTGAAATCTATTAGCAAACAGGCAATCACCACATAGTTTGCCCTTAGGACTGAAAAAATATGAGGCAACAACTATGGGAAAACTATTGACGCTATACGGTTTGAGTAAACGTCAACGTCGAGGATGTTGGAATCTTCCTTATTAATGAATTTGACGCCCACTTAAAGGTTTTATACTTGATCCCTGCTGGGAAGGTGAGACGCCGAAAACTTTTAGAAAGCCAAACAGTTTTATTCTGGATAGCTGTGTATCAGAAAGATGCGGCTGGGGGTAGGGGAAGGAATGTACAGCATCGGCGGATATGTCAAGAAAGGTAGCTAAAGACAGCGTACATATATTGCAGAAGACCAATATCCCTCCACCTCCTTCCTTCTCCATGCTCTGACTGTGCCACAAACAAATGCTACCAACAACAAAAACAATGAAAGCCAACATTATCTTCATCGAAAATCGGTATATCAGATAGGGTCTTCTTGTGCGATCTTCCAACACTCTTCTCTACATTCAAATCGAGGCAACTATCCGAGTCACCGGCCTGCAGCAATCGATTTCTCAGCTCGATGCACCACGCTGGCAAGCTGAAATCGCATAACAGTTACCAACTTTACTCAATTTCATCAATCCGTTCTCTTTGTACTACTCATTATTGGTCTCTGGCAACCTATTCAGCACATTGTTTCCTTGCGTGTTCACTTACCCGCCTTGGACTACCTAAAACTTCTTGAACTTACAGTGGATGGCACCATAACTAAGCAACGACTACCTCAACAACTTATTCAACTCACAAAAACAGTAAAGTGAACGACAACCAAAAATACTCTCATAAACGCTCCATTAAGAATAATTCGAACGAACGTGGGGCTCATCAACAAATATTTCCTCGCCATCCAAGCAATAAACAGTGAATATTCAATAAAAACTTGGCCACATACTCCTGTCCACTTCTGAAGCGTTCAAGCATGGCAACTGCTTGTGGAGATCGTTTTCTATCTGAAGGTCTGCAGCTTAGTGAGCGATCTTCACAAAGATGGTGCAGCGAATGTCCGCCTCCTTCACACAACAGCGTCACAGCACACAACCCCACAGGCATCGAAGCCACCTGAAATTGTTGACAGACAGCGATAAGATGGGACCAGGCACTGACTTCGGAAAGAATATGATCTCGCTGAAACTCAAAAAAAAAATTGTTACTCAGGTGAGTGAAAGTGTAACTTGCTAAAACCATCTATTAACTATGAACGATGGAGAGTACACCTGACTCGCCCTGACCGACCTCACCTACCGTTTTGCTGCAGATTCACCAACAAACAACCTCTCCGTGGTAGGCTCCTGAGCATTTGAGAAGTTACAGAGATTCTACTCGGACTTCATTTTGATGCGGTTCAAACGAATGCAGAAACCTTATTTAACGAACAAATCAGCAAACTCATTAGTTGCCACAAGCAAATCCTTACATGCAACAACATCAACATAGATATACCTGCTCTTTAGTAATTTGGTTGTGTATTGTTAGGTATTGGATGGATATTCGAGCTGTCGTTGGATTTAATAGAATTGTGGCCACCATCTAAAAGAAAGTAAATTAGTAAACCATCGTTATATGAAAGAACTCAAGCATTTCTCCATTTACTCTAATCTAACACCAAACAGTGCAAAGTCTGCTTGCAAAACGCAGAAATATATTTCACTGCAAAAAAACAGCTGTGTGGCAACAGAATCGAACAATGTTACAGAAGGAGCTGTCATGTGGACAGAAGGCAGATTAAGAAAGCGGACTGGAAGAAAAAATTATACGGCAAAACAAAAAGGAAGCAAACACTTTTTTGGGGGAGGGAGGGGAGGGAGAGAAAAGATAACGATAAATCGGCAACTAAAACTGAAAAAAGGGCTATGAAACAGCACAGACCGGATGAGTGGTGAAAATCAAGGCTGAGAAGGAAGTAGGTATACTACTAGCGATTTCCACAGGCTCTTTCAGGGTTCATCCCAATTTTCCGGCGTGCTGCGTGGATCTCCGGCTACTTTGCGAGGAATCGTTTTCCAAATGTATCAATGGAACTGGGAAAGGTTGAGAAACGAGAGGAGAAAAACGCGCTAGATATAATCGCAGGAAATGACAGTAGAACAGGAAGGAAACTGGAAAGATGAAACGAGATGATATTACGTAGAAAAATAAGTTGTGGAAGTCGACTTTGCTGAAACAGCGATGTAATTCCAACTCCCAACTTACTTTCCATACGCCGCCACTGGAGTGGAAGCAATTCTGAAGAAAAAACTTTTGAATGATCGTTCCACTTCAAGTCAAACTGGATGTTAAAAACAGATATATATTTGTAGCACAAAGAAAGGCAGCAGTCAAATTTTCTGAGAACATCTGATCCGTTGGAAAGTTTTATTTAAGAAAATGGAAGGCGGTTACCTGCAATATTTTTGGCAAATCATTGTGCTTAGCGCAATCCACGAACCACGCGGCAACCACACTTTTCAATTCAATGTTCTCACATCCGACAGCGTCATCGGCTAGTATGCCCAACAATATCATTACTACCCTGAAATAGGTAATGCTCTAACACAAATGATCCATACCAATCGTCGTCAAACACAGAAGCATAGGTAAAGTGCAGCCGAAAAGCGAATTTTGCAGCCGCATACTCTTCTGTCCATCGAACTTCAGCCTCTTCGTATCCCTCGAAAAAAGCGCACAAGACATCAACAGTTGACGCGTGAATAACGCATAATCATCTAATTGATTGTGAATTAACAAAGACGAAGTAAATGCCAACCACTGTAGGCGTTTTTGAGTGGGCAGCACAAAGCAAGCGCATGGCAAGGAAATTTTCTTCGACTTCTCAAAGTTGAATTACGAAATTCTTGTCCCTTCTTCGGGGAAGAGAAGCCAAATGAGGAATTTACGTAACCCCTGACAGTGAAAGGAAAATGAAGGATGAATGCCCCTCTTCGTTTTCCTTCTTCATCGCCTACACCTTCTTCATTCCACCTCCACCCACAAACATTAGGAGTAATCGGAAAATGGGAACAATTACAAGAAATAAGGAAACATCTGTGGTGTAAAGCAAGAGAAACGTGACCATTCCACTACGCAATCGTATGAAGATGCACCTGTTGAAGGGCTTTGATGGCACGCCCGGGTAGATGTCTTCTCCGGCACCTCGTCTATTCAGCATCCACAGTGCTCGAAACTTTCGCGCGGCTGCACCGCTCACCACCTGTAACGCTAATCGCCTCAGGACTGCAACTGCAAAACACCACAGAAAACTCCTTTGGGAACCATTCGAATGCCAGCTACTGCTAGTGTTGGATTTACAGCGACTGGTGGAACCCATATCTCACTCTAAGCAATCGCCTTCAAGTGGGTTGCACAAAAAGAGATTGTATTACCTCAACGTCGTCCACTAGCCAAGAGCTTGATAAACTGTCTCAGAGACGGATTCAGAACAGCAGATAGAACTAGCGCATTCTCTTTCAACAATGCTCACACCATTCATGGAAGTCGTCTATTCTTTCTTTCTGCTGTTCTAATCACATTAAGTTTTTCGAGCTACAACAAGCTCAAGTTTACACAGCTTGAATAATTAAGCCGAATAATTACGAACCATGTAGATCAACAAGCCTTCTTTTAGGGTGAATCGCAAATTCGTATCCTCAATGACGGAAAATTTCCAACTCCCAGCGGAATGCAATTTTTAGCGGTAAAGTTGATGAAGGAAACTGCTTTAATGTTCACGCGGACGCGGCCCTCTTTGCCGCCACCTCTTACCTATAGCTGTTTCGACCAGCTTTAGCACACATTTCTTAATTTAAAGCTGCAACCGTGTTTGAGCGCGTCCATCACGTTTGTAATCTACAGTAGTTATACGAGGAAGCAAAATCTGTTATGGCATATGCTCATAAAGGCAATTATAAACATGGAACAGCCTATGGATGCGGAATTCAATCAATTCACTCTACCACCTGAATGTTCCACCTCAGCACAAAATATGAGACCGATTACATCATATATGCTCTCTAGTTTGTACTCCGAACACCCCGTGCACAAGATGAGCACAATCCACTGACCTTCACCAACATCGTTTCATTTTTTTTTTTGGGGGGGGGGGGGAGACGGGAGGGAGGGGGATTGCAGCACTCTTTTTAAGGAAGTGCCTGATAATTAAATTAAGTAGATCATTCCTACACCGCCAGAGCAACCGAACTAAAACACTTCTATTACGAGAAGTGACGTTCAAATCGTCTTGGGTTAAAAAGAAAACGGATGCTCAGATTTTGTCACCATAACTTAAAGTAAAGCAACTATTATGAGCACCTCTTTGGCATAAACAACGGAGGGGCAGAAAAGCGCAAAATTGGCCGTAGTTGTCACGAATTTGTTTTACAAGATTTACAATTTGAAGGACGGTGAGAATCAGTGAAGTGAAACAGAGAGAGGAGGAGGGATAGAGGTAACAGGAAAAACAGCAGCAAATCAATGACTTTTGCTCTTCTTTTCCTTCGCGAACATCACCTGAAAAATTTCATCCATCTGAAGTAATGGTGCAGAAAGTGAATGTCGGACACATACCTTACTAGAGCTGGTCAGATGAGCCACGATCAGATCCTCAATATCGCTGCTCGGTTCTGTCACCTTGCGTGAATGTAACAGCGTGAGCAGCCTGGCAGCAATCTCATGACAAGAGGCCTGCGTCGTATCACCCAAGCATGCCCACACTACGTGTGCCGCCTTCTGCAATCGACCCGATCATCACGCTATAAAAGTGATCGCAGCACCGAAGTACTGTTGCAATGCATGGATGAGGTTTCCGCGCACCCACGACTACGACAAGCAGCTAAATAACTGCGAAACTCTTTCAATTTACGTCAGACCACTATTAAGAAATGGAGCTGACAATACTTTATAGAGAGAACTGATCGAAGAACTCTTCTGAAAGTAGACTACAACATGAAATTATTCAGAACTGCATCAAAATTCCAGTTTCGAAGCCCGAATCCCGCTGCCCCTTAATGTTTCGATTTTATTCGGTTACTGAAAAATCTCTCCTACTGCGACCCTAGCTGCTATGCTTAAGCGTTGCCTGAAAGCCAATTGAATAAATCATCAGCGAATTAAGGACTTTTCAGGGTTGTGTCTGGCCTAGTGTTTTTGTGAAACGAATTCCTGCTGTAAAATTCGATGCTAATTGGTATACACACCGTACAAACTCTAACACGGTAATAGATACGTTTCCGCTCGGTGGCGAAGGATTGTCCCCAAAATGAAGAGGATTGTATCATAAGCATTTCGGAAGTTCAACCATGATTGCACTAAACGAACACTACGTCGAGGCTAAGCGTGATATACTTTTAAAGTAAAGCAAAGGCTACTGTAATAACAAATTTGCATGGTGAAATATGCGAGGGAAAACAACCGTTCCCAATTCGAAAGGAAGAGTGAAGAGTCTGTACTGTCAGAGCTACTTCTGAATTATCCTTTAGTTATAGTAGAACTGAATATTGAAGAAGTGCTTACGAAATAAATAGAGAATTTAGCATTTTCTAGTTCTGCAATATATATCTTTGAGAGAGTCAACCATGAGGACGCCTCCATCAGGAATCTACTAACACCGCGCCATGTAATCAACATACTTTGGAAGGGAACCTGCTGCCCTATAAAGAGTGCTACCAATTGAAAATATGGACGAAGTGAGTTGACCACTTTCTTTCCTTTCCCCCCCCCCCCGCCTGCTCCATATACCTCTCTGCATTAAAAGACAGGCTCACTTTCACAGTCTGAACATAAAAGGCATACGAGGAAGGCAAAAATTCAGCGTCCAGATATTTGTGAGGCCTTTTCAGTCCAAAGAACCCCATGATTATAAAAGTCAACTAGTGCAGCAGGAAGGCAGCATAAAATCGGAGAAAAACATAGCGGAAGCAAGAAGAAACCAAGAAAACTCCATCAGTCTCCATTCGTCTCAGTTCAGCGCCCGAAAGTAAAGGCTTCAGCAGGACCGTTGTCGTCCCTTTCGTGACGCTGCAAAATTCACTAGTTAAGAGTGTGTACCATTTCATTACCTCAACAATACAAAAACAATTTAGCAATAGACAGAAGGCAATACAATTGTATCCCAACTGCATACTATTGTCTCTATATAAATAGCACAGAATATAACGACTGAACAATTCGAATATAAAATACAATCGTGAACTTTGGCCACCTCATGAATGCGTTCGTAAAATGACAGTAACAATAGCTATGTGTTGAATGACAGCTACCTGCATTAACTTCAAGCACGACGAAATGCTTTATCGGTTTATATGAAGTGGATAACAGATGCAGTGAAGCATCAAACAAGCTGGAATTTGTAAATTCACTCATTAGATATTCAAGACAGGGCCGAAGTGGCCAACTGTTGGTCACTTATCAACGGTGCGGGCAACATTACCAAAAGTTGTGCCAGGATATAAACATGAAACACTATAAGCCAAAAAGCCAACAAAAATGTGATAGAATCAACTTCTAAACAACAGCGAAATCACATTATGATACCTGTGAGCAACTGCTTCATTAGTTGCCACCTCGAATGAACGTCTCTTACGGCCTTGCAGAGCAAAGTGTTGTTCAGCGACCGATGCACTACGAACATATACGTATGTTATAAGGTCGACTGCATCGGCACGCGCCAAAAAATCACCCGAGCATCGAAAAATGCATGACTCGTCCACTTTTTTGGTTGGCGAGTCTTAAATAAGGCGGTTTGTACTTATCACATTATGCCGCACGGTATAAGCATCGGAAGGGACGAAGCTTCATGCTTCAACAGAGGATGATTCACTCCTACAAAGAGCAGTCTCGAAAAGCAAAACACTGAATGCCACCCAAGCATCCAACTACATAAGTATCCTTGAAATCTCCTAAAGCCTGACCTATCACTTTCTTTTGTTCAACAGGTAGCGTTGAAACGGAAAATCGAGAATTACGTTATGATCACATCAGTCATTTTAAAAAGTCATTGCGGCAAGCACTGTACACCACTTCATTATTCACAATTCACTGCTAATAACTGAGAAAAAAAAAATTGAAAAGGAAAGAACATCTCCGAATACAATTTTGCTTCTCAATTTTTAATAACAAATAAAAGAACTGGCCAACATCCCCTCTCCAGCTTTAAGTCATTCTTTGCAAAGATGCCTGAAGTTCCACATCACTGCTTGCTATTATTTTGAATCTTTTGCCAAGCGTGTTTCTGGTTACAATTCTGCTAGTTTCCACACAACTCACACAGTCGTAAAACGCCCTCTGAGAAAGTCTTCCTTATTTGTTTTGTCAGCGCCCCGAAAAAAATGCTGACAACCACCAGTGCAAAAAGAGGATTTATCATTGGCATCGACTGTGTTTCATTCTAAATCCCCTCATAACCTCACTATCTACTAAACACCAATGAATTAGTAAAACATTTGGACCACCGTCCAACAAGGCGTCGAGCAACTTACAACCGCATAAATGGCACTTGGCTGGACGATCTCTTTTCCCTTCATCATAACTCTTACCTCCATGATCATAATACTCACAGCAAACCCCTCTTCCGTATGCGTGAACAACCTATCATTCATAACAGTTGCAACTTTAAAGAGATATTTTGCAAAGATCATATCCATGGAGCGGTCTATTTTGCAATGATGTGAGAACTATGTACCTCGACAATCTTGTAAGAAAGGGGAGGACAGCCAGAGTAAGGGGGGAGTGAAAATGAATAACATATTTTGCAAACTGCAATTCAGAGAAATGTATTTTAGCCATACTTTGTCGAATTGAACCAGTCGTTCGATCCCACATTTCCAACGAGACAACGTTCAGCAATCCACGAAGCCATTCCGAATAGCCGCCTGAAGAACGCTTACGTCGAGTCACCACTGGCGCTGAAATCATACCGCGTTGGTCGGGATGAAATCAACTTGTTCTACTATGGCTTAGGAGGGGTTGATTCAACATTCTTTAGCTAGGACCATTGTCCAAAGTTTTAACACCTGCCACTCAAAAACCGCACCTGCCACATTCAATTTCAATTAACAGTAGTGACATTTACCAATAAGATGTCCATTAGTATCAAAAATAAGTTGACAAGAAAACAGTAGGCCGTTGAACTGCCCATTTATTACACTGGTCTATAAAATTAGTCTTATTTTCAGTATCTTCAAATCTCGCCCCACAAGGAAAATGTCGCCAAAGTAATCCTGTCCACTCCGCAGCCTAAAGAGGAGGCTGAGGGGCGATAAGCAGAGAAGGATACTGTTGTGGCGAGCGACCGCGGTATGACTTAATTTGTATGTATCAGCCTCAGTGATATCTGTTCGTCTCTGCTCTATTATATTGCGCCTTTTCTCTGGTTGTCTGCATGTTTCAAACCCGTTTGCTGTTATGTACGTTGACTCCGGTATCTTCGTGGTTTTTCGTGTTCTTTGGTGGAGTCAAGTGGTTCAGTTACCTAGCGCGGTTTGGTGCGCTGTTTCAGTCAGTCGACAGTAAATCTTCATCTACTCGCCTCGCCTCGTTTGCAATTCAGCAACACAACAGTGGCGATCAACACAACATATACAATGCAGGGCAGGAAATACAGTTCTCATCACTCTGAAATGAATTATCTACTGACTGTGTCAATGAAACCCGGCACCGAGATGCTAATCAGATTCAAGATATCCAAAATAATGGAGAAATACATCAAAGCAGCTAGAGCTCCAGCTCAAGCTATCTGCGAATATTTTTACAGAAAGTTTGTGAAATCGAAAGAACCGCCAATTACCTGTTAGAAAATTAGTAACACCACTTAATTTACAACCTTCACGTTTGGCTGCATCCCTTTTTGCAATGGAATTAAACACCCCCTACAGGAAATGCCTCCCCTTTGCGCGTTATTTTGATGGCACATGATGGCATCCCCGCTTTTCCCTCCGCTTAATTAAGCAAGCGAATGGATGCTCTTTTATAGTGAAGTGCTTATCAAAAGTGTTGAGGTTGCTCCATCAACTAAAGTGTTTGGACCTTTATTATCTGCTTCAGATGCGAAATCATAGTCGAAATTTGCTCTATCTAAAAATGGTGTTCTTGGGATTAGTGGATATGAAGATACATAAGCGCTCTCGATCCTCGTTGGCGACCGACGAACGTTATAGAAAGGTGCTTGATTTCGACGGTTTTGAACCTTCAGATGTTGCATTACTGTGTACATATTTTTCATTGCTTTCTTATAAGCTTCCTGTCTCCTCCCTTACATGAGTTAATTACGTAGCACTGCGGTTTCCAATCTATGCCATACGGAGAAATAATTATACATTAAAGCGAAAAGCGGATAACAGCGTCAATATACAACCTTCTCGTAGACAGACAATAAAAAATAACACAGAATAAAAAATAACATACTATTTGCGAAGCTGTAGAGTGGAAAATCGGCGAATTCCCTTTGCAATGCAGATATGGCAGTGAATACTTCAAGTCTCTCAGTGCATCGTTGTGAACAGTACCAATCGCATATCTGAGCCAGCACCCATCCGCAATCTTCCAAACATTCTTCGATTAGACGTTGTTCTGAAGATATCCACATCAAGAGCTTCAGCTTATGACGACAACAGAAACAGACAGAAGGATGACCTAACTTATGTGTGAGGAACTAAAGAGAGGCACTCATCGATACAATTCACTCATACTTCATGATAGTCTTTGGCCGTAGACAAGAAAAAACATTTGGGTGCTGCGGAATAATTTTATGGAATGACAAACTGATCGCCGAGAACGGGGATATCACTAAAATTTTAAAGCACAGAAAAGGAGTGCATTTACTGCATTCCTCCTCATCCATTTACATATGCAAATCTAACTTAAATTGGCCAAAACATAACCTGCGAGCCCACTTTCCAGAATGGTTGCCCGATGCTGAATGATTGCAGCATTTTCCTCGCCGTTTCGATCGCCGCTTTCTTGTTGTGTAGTGGCCACTAGAAACACTAGTGCGTCATCGAAATCTCACACACACGACAGCAACACCTTTCGTTGTGAGTATGCATTAAATGCACACACCTAGACGACTACCTCAACAAGCAATGAAACAATGAAAAGCTGTGAAGAACAGAAACCAATCCTGAATATAAGCCCTCCCGGTTTTCCATAAAAACTTGTCCTCAAGTATCATGAAAAGACAGAAAATGTACGTCTTCCATTTTCAGAAACGTGGTACGCGGTAGAAAGACACCAACTAATTTCCCTGTTCAATGCTAAAAGGAATTTTCAAATTAGAAATAAACTTTTTTGTTACCCAAGAATAACAAACGACAGCATTACCGTTGATCGTTAGTGAAAGAAAAGCAATAGAAAGTGAGTGGCAATTTTCGTGACTGAAGCACCAAACGATTCGAATTGGAAACATAGTGAAAACGAGGCAAGCAAAGCAGACGAACTTCCTGCTTCGAGAACTGCAGCGCTTTGGTTGATCTCAAGAAGTATGCAGTGGGCTAGCTGAATAAGGCCAAGTACAATTTGGCTCTGAATGTTATTAACACCTCGGCGTCCCATTCCTGACAACACTGCACGTAACAGTTGTGGAAGATACTTTCCACGGATATCACCATGAGTGTCTAGCTCGACAGTGTGTATGCAGAACAATGCCATCTGCAAAATGCGATTGCCATGTTGGACTTAAGGGATCGATTTCCAAGATGATAAGAACTGGAAGAAGCAAAACAATATCCAACCGCAACATTTTGGGTTCATCTCTTTGTTTGCTTACATATTTCTCTACTTGCCCATTCGTTTATTCGTTTATCTGGTTATTTATCTGCCTGTCTATTCCTTTATTTATTATTTATTCATTAGCAAACTATTAGAGATTTTCTGGCGTTCCTGAGCCTGAAGTTTTTTGGACCTGACAGCGAGGAATTTTTAAAGCAATCAAAACTGAAGATTCCCGGCATCAAAGTGGCAGGAATTTGAAGTCCCATGTCAACTACAAGTATGCCTGACCGACTTATCTTACTCTCTACTCCAAAATTTATAGCACCAGTAGTATTCCAATAATGGCAAAATGTCTTTAAAGTAAAACCAAACAAATGTTGCTCCGCACTGCCAAGCTACCAACTTAATTAAGTCATGGTCGACTGTGACCGCAGTTAAAATTCGAGAAGCTTTGTATCGAAAATATTGAAAATACAACTGTAACTGCTCCTTATCACGATTCGAGTTGAAATGAGGCGCATTAGATGTTTGAACAAGCGAAAGGCCACCAAGATATCAAAGAATCAGACCGCAATTCACAAACTATGCAATTTCTGCTATCAAATACAATTACACTGTTGTGAACCTTTCTAACTGATCGGCAGTGCGTGGTGTCAACTGTACAATTCCCTTTGAAGTTACGGCAATATTGTCAGCGATTTTATAATCAAACTGATATAAGTAATAGGTGAGCGTTGTGTAAATTTTGTTTCCGTTCTTAGGAAGTTTGGTGGAAACCTCAGTGCTCCCCAAAGACGCCTTCAAGCACAAAAGTTATCACAACTTCATATGCTATAGCCGCAAATATTTTTTAGGAGCCTCGTTTGAGATACAGTGGCTATCAAATATTTCTCTTAAGTTCCTCATGCCCTAGAGCTCAACAGCTGTTCTTTCATTCATCCAATTCATCAAACAAGTTGCGATGCTGACGTATAAGGAAGATGCTCACGATTAGCCGAAGACTCTCCGACGAGAATTTGGGTCATGAAATGATCACTGAAAAATTAGCTACTAATATTCTGAAAAAAAAAAAAAGTGCAAAAGAACGATATAATGTGCAAAAAGGTAAGTTGAAATACTCCATGCCAACTGCATGAAAGAACCCTCAGCTATCGCCTGCTCGGTTTATAAACGACACTACCAGCTTTAAAAGCTTGAAGCAACATCTTGTAATATACAATCCAGTCCACTGCTCGTAGATTAACATTTCCCTGAACGAATAATGAAGCAGAAAAAATCTACACACAGATCAACTCACGGATGGGAATTGTTGCATCTCCTCTGCTTTTTTCAATCGCGCTTGCTGCCTTGAAAAGCAAGAATCAGTCGTTGGCGTGCCAGCTTCCACAGAGCCATTCTGTTGTTCGGCTTCCTCCAACTCCATTAACCTAAATGCAAAATTTCTGCTTATTCTCCTCATTAGTTCAATTCACCTTCTCAACAAGTGATCAAAACGAAGCGGCACTCATGTTGCACAGCGATAACATTCTTTCGAATCAACGACATAATGACGTGAACATATCCACAGAGCTCATAAATCTATTGCAAGTTTTGGAATGCGTTGCCAAAATAATAACTTTATGACTCGCTAATCTAAATCAAAGCACTTCAATATAAGCCTTAGAAATAGCCTTTAATGTAGGACGTGATAGAGAATAACGAAGAAGTTACATTTGAAATCGACGCTCCAAGAAGTTCCACACGAATCCAACATCCAACGAATTCAGCAGCAAGTTTAACGTTTTGCGAATCTCGTCAACTCGTCTAATCTGGAATGCTTTCAAATAAAACAAAATAAAAATGCAATGCATGTAACAGTGCTCTCACCGAAGATGACTCTCAAAAATTAAGAAATATTAATTGTCTCTTGAAGTATTATTACTCCTGACGGTGAACGTCAATCAGACCAACAGTGAAAAAGGGAACTGCATTTCTGACATTTTAGAATAATCCCGACAAACAGAGATGATAACCAGTTAAGCATTTTCGAGTTAATAAACAAAACTTTTTAACAAAATGAAAGTCGTAAAGAAGCCCCTTAGAAAAGTTCACAAAAACGTTTAAAAGAATCAGCATCCATTATATCATAGATGCCATACTGCAGCCAGACGCATTATGCGATTTAAAAAAAAAAATGACGCATGAAAGTATCTGTCAACCGCTGATCGCTGATAAATGACGATGGGCGATTTCTTAGTCAATTTACGAAAAAATTAGGGACGATTAAATGCAGCAGAATTTCCAAAAAATAAACTTTCGCTGCTTTTTTACAAAACGAAAACGCGGCATGGCATAGTATTAGCGTGAGTGAGCTCAATGCAGTCGCAATCGACTAAAACAAGTCATAAAAGGATTCAAACTTCGCTTATTCAGAGCTCGTCTGCGGTCTACGTTCATCGGGAACTTACCTTCGAGGTCGAATAAAATTTAATTTCATCAAAACCTTTTCCATACTTAACAATCCTAGTGGTCGCATTTTTAAATACCAGGTTGGTAGAATAAAAAAAATGACCGTTGTTGCAATGTTGGTCACAAATGCGAGTTTAAACAGCATAAGATCAAATGATGCAAAAAAAGGACAGCAATGAGCACCTGTCTCACGTCAGGTATGCAGAGAATGAAGCAGTCCAGGCGCTCACAAACCAAAAAAACGAAAGGCTACCAGGTCAGAGGCATTTTTATTTGGAGGGGATGTGGCACTTGAACGGGATCGCTTCGAGACATTTGATGCTCGACTTAGGATACTCCCTCTTCGCGACAGCTCGCCCAATACACAAGCCTGTGACGATGAAGATGGTGACGACGCTGTCACCGCATCCGCATATTCCACATCCTTCAACAAACATTCTCAATTTGTCCACCTTGATTACGATCAACTTCAATGCCATTCAGATCAACGAGTTGTAGAATAAGGAATCTAAAAAAATCATGCAAGGGTTAGGAACGAGAACCTCATTCTTCAGTTCTCCAGGAAGGGTTGTTATCCAATAAGCTATTGCTTTTATCGTCTTTTTCTTGACGCGAAGTCCCGATCACTTATTCTTTTGTGACAATACTGTCGAAGTGCGCAATATTCGATAGAAAATCTTGAGCAGAGATTAAGACTGGGAAATACGCAAAGAAAGCTTTAGTTTTTGTTCAAAACTTAAACGATACCTGCAAACTGCAGCGGAGTTTTCTTTGTAAAAGAAAGCTACAGATGTTACCCTCTCAGTAGACAACAGACAAGAGATCTGTTCTAGGCAAACTTGACGCGCATTACGCCAATTTTGACGTACTTCTACTTCCAGTGGGGGTCTTAGTGTTTGGTGGTAGTGCAACAACAATTACTGCTACTTTCATTCACTTGCAATGTTACCAAAAACACCACTCAAATCACATCAGCCTTTTTCAATCAACCTTAGCTCAGCATCCTCGCAAGCCAGCCCATTACTGAAAAATATATTTTTATTCCACAGAGTGATCTTTCCAGAATAAGAACTTTGCAGATCGCCAGCCTGTATTCAATGTCGTATGATATTTTGTTAATCTGCTATCGCTAACTGCTTAGAGACTAATAACATAAAGGAAAAGAAAATAAAGCACTTCAGAAAGCATGGCACTGCATTGTCTTGCATATCTCGATGAGTAGTGCAGAAGCATTGCGAGCGATTCCTCCAGTATGAGTGTTCCCAAATCCTGACGATCCAAGAAATAAAGCAAGAGACGACAAACGCGAACTTCAGTGAACTGCACTTGATGCTCCTAAAGGGAGCCAACATGAACTGCGATCACTGCGACACAATTCAATCCAACTATTCAACTGGACATTCATCCGTGAGTATCGACCACATGAAAGCACCCACTTACACGTTACTGCAAACTAACCAACACCTTTGACCCAGACACAGCGACGTATATCACATTATACGATCTAGTTTCCCTTATATAAAACATGCTTGTTCGATAAAGTGTATGCATATATGTACTTTTGTTTACTACATCACCAACGCAACACACATTTCTTGTCAGTGAATATTTAGGGTGGCTAGCGACGACCAAAATCCAATAATGCATAAGGCACAACGCAAACTCAAGCATCAAAACTATTTCTGCAAATGCTCTCAAGATAATCGAACTTCTCATTCCATATGCGGAAATTCTGAGTGATGACTAAGAGCGCATGCCAAAGAAAGACAATAACACCATATCTTCTAGGTTTCTTCGTATTCCAAATATGGATTTAAATAATCACAGCAAGACACGTACCTTGCTGCCATCCCAGGCGGCACTCGCACTGACCACTTCGACTGTGTCCAACCTTAGGTATTCTTCGATCGCACTTCGTATCAATGGTAGCGCATAAGCCCTAAAAACGCTATTAACCACACCCAAAAATAAACCCATATCAAATATAATCGCGCTCGGCCACGCTGCTCACGCACGCATGAGCAAGACCTTGGAACATTTCTATACGCATATCTTCGAAATGATGCTCCTTTTTCATTCCTTTCTCACAATTCTTATTCAAATTGACTAAAGAAGCCGACATAAAATGTGCTGATATTTCATACAAACCAAATTATATGAAATACCCATTCGAACCCATCAGGATTCGCTGAGAATGGAACTGAACAAGGATTTTAATATAAGAAGCTCGGAGTGATACCCTAAAGTATCGATGGAAAGAACCAACTTGAAGAAGGATGTGTCAAGATGCTCATCTGATCCTCCGACGGGTAATCCGCTGACCGCCGCATCACCTGACCGATTTAGCAACCACTGGTAAAGGCGCCTGTTGAGACTCATGTCCCGACGGAGTACGACGAAGAGGCATCGTCGTAATAACTAAAATAAACACATAGATAAACGCACCTACCGTAGCCAGAAATCAATGAATAAGCAAAGTCATTCTGTTGACCCACCCATCACTTCGATTGAATCTTTACCCCTCCAGCCAAAAGCGAACGAACCCACTTCAACGACTAATTATAAAGCTGAAGAATACATAACACAACCAAACAAATAGGGATTAAACAACTCATTAGACAATATAGTGGAGGACCGTCAACGAGGCAGTCTGTTAAAGAGCAATCCACATGTCTAAATCCACAGCTTCATGAGAAGACGGAGGTCAGTTGAAGGAGAGAAAGAACCTCGAACGGAACTGAACACATAGAATGGCTCAACGAATCATGAAACTGGGGAAAGTTTTGAGGCCAAGATCACTTGGTCAACTAACACCTGTCCGCTCGCAGTTCCTCACTACGCAAAAGTATCTCGTCTACGTCTGGCTCCTCCCTTTATTCCTGAATGAGTGGAGAGAGGAAGAAGTCCGTTCAGACCTTACGCTCAAAGAGATAGTGAAAAAATAAAAATCGGAAGCACCGCCTGAGAGTCATGCAGCTCTACAACAAAAGAGACGGCAGCGAAACCGCAGAATTTTCATTATAAGATCAGCATAACCAATGTGACCCCTATGCGCAGAACATTAAAGCAACTTCTTATCTGCCAAATCCTCGCTGGTTGAGCACAAATAACGATAACAATTTTCCAGATGATGTAAGCAACTGTGCGACTATTCAGACAACATTAACTTCATCAGCTACAACCATCAATGAACAAATCTCTTCGTATTTGAAAACTTATTTGGACTGTGAAGAACACTTCAACAAAGGCTGCTCCTACGAATTCAGTGAAACTAGTATGATGCCACTAAAACTAGATGCCCTGCATACAGCAGCGTCAAAACAAACTGCACAATGCGAGAATCTTAAGTAGAAACCACATAGATATATGTGAACGAGAATTAAAGTGGGTTATATTCAGTTATACTTAACCGTGACTGATTGATAGCGTTCTGGATAAGCTGCTAAGACTTCGTTACCCAACTTTTCCATACCCCTCTAGTTCAAACTGTTCTATGACAATTTTCGTAAGCTGGAAACCATTATTCCCCTTCCCCTTGCCTCCCTGATTTCTTTCCTCATGTCCCTCAACCGTCTAAAGCACTCTATGACTACGTAGTGGACAAAAAGTTGCCTCTTCGTCTCGCATTAACACCTGCTTAAGACTGATGCTTTTCTCTAAATAACTGCTCTCCGACTTCTCTGTCGATTTCTGTTCCGTTGCCAAACTGCTCTCCGGCGCAATTCACCTCCGTAATACTCTTCTACGTGTACCACGATTCTTCTGGGTAAACGCCATCAATTGCGACCATTATGACCACATTTCACAAAAAATCCTCAAGTAAAGGTGAGTAGCTGTGAGATAAACAACAGAGCTGGGTAAAGGAAGTTAAGTAACCTGTACAAAATCCTCCTGCACCAGGTGGTCGGAGTTGAGCGGGAAGGCGGTGCAAAGAAAGTCGAGCAGATGCCGCTGCACGAGCGTGGAACCCTCATCGTCAGCCACAGCACAGAGCGCAGCTATCTGCAACAATTGGCCTTATCTTCTATTTTACTTTCTTTCAATGAAATAAGCATTACTAGCAAATAGATAAAACTAGCGTGAACATGAATCTTTGCCCTAAAATCTATCTGTAATCGAATACGCGTTCATCCCTGCAAATTTCCTTTTTGTCCATTTCTCCCTCTCTCTCTTGTGCTCAACTAGCAATGCCCCAGTCAACTTTTAAAGCCGCAGTAGAGTGGCAACCCAATGCAGTCCTGTGCCCCGTTTGTGTGATACTCTCAAAAGCGAAAACTGCAAACCATGTGATCGACATGATCGCCCATAATGAAAAGTTGGTCGTCCATTGTCTTCCGCCGGTCGAATTTTGCATTAACATAGATGAGAGCAGGAAGCCGCACAGATGGTGATCCAAGCACTGCCTCCCAAAGACACGCGAAGAACGACTCCGCACCGACGCCCTCTTGCACCTGATCAAGCAGTGCGAACGACCTGCAACAATCACTTAGATTAACTAGACCAGCGAGTGACTACAGCAACGTTGCTTCATCCAAATGAAACAGCATCATCAAAACCTCTGCCATAGAGTCAGAAGAAGGAAAACCCAGCACCATTACTGCGAGTGTACCAAGATTATGGCTCAACAATAACAACGACCCTTCAAATTCCGTTTTAGGGGTTTCAGGCACTCGCTGGCACTAGATGTACTATGAAGATGGTGGCGTATCAAGCCGTCGTGGCTGTCGAAGTCGATATCGTTTTGCATTATTTCGCTCAAATAGTAGAGAGGAAGAACTGATGCGTTTCCGTTCATATCTGAACAACGATTTCGCTTGCCAACGTTTTTGTAAAATGAAAAACGGGAAAGCCTTTCAGTTTCTGTGGCATGGCTAGCCAAAAGGCACATAAGCTCAGTCGAAGAAAGATTTTGTCGCAATACCGCCAAGATGGTAGATAAGAAACTGACTGAGTAAAATTCAAAGACCGTAGTAAACAAAAAATATACACCTATAATGTACATACATTCTACGGGAAAATGATGCAAAGTAAATGCACGTGAAGAAAACACGCCACAATCACATAGTGTAGCAGAAGGAAAGGAACCTTTCGACAATAAACCTGCGATGTCATCTGTCCCTTAAAACAGACTTTCAATTAATGAAGAATCTAGTAAGTGGGTCCACGAGTAAAAAAAAAGGATACATCATCGAGGATGAGTAAATCTATAGCGAAAAATGTTCATAAACTCCAGCAATTCCCAGAAAGGATATGTCGTTTTTGCTGCCAGTTATAAAGCAGATTCCCTCCTGCTCGTATTTATAACCTGGTAAATGCTATACCTTGATGGTAAACGGGGGTGTCGACGGTAAAAAGCCGAAATTTTAGGATCTCCGACAAAACGCATACAACTAGGAGGTGGAACCCATAATTCAGTAAGCTTGTTGCCGAAACTGGGGAAGAGGGGAGAGATTATACTAAAGAAGTTTTACCGACTTGCAGTTTTAAATGCTCTAAGGGTTTTAAAGTTGCTCCTACACGATTGTTTGTTTCACATTGTGTAATTTCTATTTTAAAGGTGGGAAAATAGGTCGCCTTAGATGTATGGCTTCGTGCTTGGACAAAACAGACGTTACTTTCTCAAGTTGCTTTCACATACGACACATTCCATGTTTCTAATCCTCGAATACTAAACGCATATATTTTAATAGGTAGTGCCTCACCGTTTCTACTTACACTTTTTCAGTATATGTACGAAAACAAAGCAATAAGAATAAGAAAGGAATGTGCAAAAAGTGACGCCTTCCCAGGGCACTCTTTTATGCCTTCTAATAATCACTCAGATTTCGAAGGAAGCGATTGCATGCTTTCACAGAAAATAATGAAATGTTTATCTATTTATCCAATGAGGGAAAACCTAGTTCGATGTTTTGGAAAACGACTAATCGTAAAAGAAAATAAACTGAAACAACAAAAGGAAAAGGCAAAATTGATTTAAAAAAAATAAAGAGATGAAGCGATTACTCAAGTCGCGTTCAATTTCAGCATTCGAAACAGTTTCTAGTTCCAATTAATGTGGTTATTATTCAACTAATTTCTATTTAACAAAAAACTTTTTGCGTTAAATACTCGTCACTTTTGAATGAGAAATGGAAACACGTTGTTGATCGTCGTTGTCGTAACACAATGAGAAAAAGGTGCAGAAAAATGCTTACATTTCCGGGGAAAACAAAGGGAAGTATTTTCATCCAAAGACAAAAAAATTAGTATACAAACGTAAATTTTCCTCATTTGTTGTGCTTTCAGTATTGCACTTTCTGAATTTTCTCACTGACTAGAAAAACAAAGTTCTCTGAAAATATTTAATAAAATCCATGAAAGAGTCAAAGTCAACTAATTACCTTCTTTCATATCGATATAACAATGTGTGAGTGCAATTGCTAGTCAGATTAAGAAAAGCAAGGAGAGGAATCAATAAGCATCTCGCCTCAATTAAAGTGTTGTCTCTCATGCCATCTAAGACGAAATTTTTCAAATGGTTCTTCTATACCCGATCATCACTAGCACTTAATGTGGCACTTGAAAAGCATTTTTCAAGCATTGCTGCTACCAACTATCGTCATATAACTTTAATAAATAAACTTAATAAGATCTCTGAAGCAAATAGATGAAACTGCACGACAACAACAATCGAATGTGGCTGCAAACAGAGCAGTACGAACCTGTCATAGAATTCAGTGCCTTCTTCGAGACCAAGAAGAACACCAGTAATGAAGCCTGGCAAAGCAGGTTTCAAATTTGCGCCTAAAGGGAGAAGATACTGCTCGAAGATTCCGAGTAATTCCGACTTCACCTAAAACCACAAGCCATTAGGTCAAAAATTTTAAAAAACGTTCTTAAAAGTGGTAGTTAATTTGAAAGATTTACAAAGCGTTGCTGCTTCGATAATGATATGAAAAGGAATCAAAAAATTTGAGAAAAGGATGAACAACACAGGTAACATGAGGGCGAAGAACAAGCATGGATCATCGGGTCACTTTTCCTCACTTAATGAGGATAAACAATTTTATTTGTGGCTTTCTAGAATTCAGTAAGCAAATAGCAGCAAAAGAATAATGGCAACCAACCTTGATACCGCAGTGATCCATAAGAGGGAAGAGGCCAACAGCGAACAAGTACAACAACCTCGGGAGATGCTTCTGGCCAAGAATGTCGAAAAGTTGACGATAGGTTTCTAATGCTTTCAGATGTACACCATGAGGTAATGCCGGATGCAAACATTGCGAGAGGCGCTTCGCAACGGTTACTGGCTTCGGGATGTCGCCGAATCGGGCGTTCGAATGAAACACCTTAACATAGAGATATTTAACTTAACACTTCACAACGTGCTCCAAGAGGCAATTGCCACAGATAGCGGAAAATGAACAGACTATGCAAACCTTTGCCCATTCGAAAAGTTATGTCATTTAGTCACTTTTTGCTCACTTCAATTCCACCACCGTTCACATAGACTGTACAAAAAAGAAGACCTTACCAGTCAAGAAGAGAAAAACTCTCTAAGTGAAACAGTGGCCAGGAATATCGACGACAAAGAAAAAATTCTCCCTTGTTTACAGTACGGCGATCTGCGTTACTCATCAACCTACACATAGCAACCAAGGTAATCGTTCCTCTGAATGAAATTTTCAGAAAATCACCCGTTTGCTTATGATGCATCTGCAAATAACGGATGGTACATGTAGCGTCTTCAAGAATGGCAAAAAGAGGGAAAGGGGGAGGGTGGGGCGGTGGAGAATGCCAGCAGACTATATCATATTTTTATTAAAGTATATGGAAGCTAATGTGCCTACAATGTGCATTTGCTACAGATCTTATGGAGTAATCGTAAAAAACGATCGCCTATTAGGCATCTAGAGGGGCCAACCGCACAATAGTGGGCAACTATCAAACAAGATGGGTGGGAAGAGGGGGGTGGCAGTTTATGTTGCGCCCAAATTTCGAAACGGATACATATACGACAGAAAACGTCGAATGTGACGAATGCACACCACGTGAAAATTAAGAACAGAACTTGTGTTCGATAAAATCTTTCATTCTCTGTTAAGTCGCCCCTGCATCTCAAGTTCGTCGGCAACTTTCTCAACTTGTTGTGCCAGCACGCCATAAAACTGACTCAGTATATGCCAGTCCTCGAGAGAGCCCATATCCGAGAGGAAGAAGCTTACCGAGTTGGCAGCTTGGAGGAGAGATAACATAGAGAGGGGCTCACACAAGGTACATTGATTAACCAGGCCCCTGCGATGGAACCTTATGAAATACATAATCCAGTCTTTTGGAAAAGCAACCAAATGGGCAAATCGTTGACTTGAAGGTCCAATGTGCAGATGACCGACCCGCGAACATAAAAGCGCAAACACACGCATAGAGGCATAAACATAACAGTAATTATAACTAAACAGTTGGATGAAGGGAAGTACAGAAGACGGAGTCACTAGAATCAGCCAAATGTGTACCCAACAGGCCAATTCTACGCATACAGTGGATTCTGTTCGAACGTCAGAAAGTGCTAGCTACGAAAGCGATTTCTTTTGCTTCACTGGCACAAGATCTGGGAAAATGAACGTTGCGAGTAGTACAGAAACGTCGACTTGGGATGAATGCTGAGCATAATAGCTTGTATGCACCTATGAAAGCTATGCACAACAAGGTGACAATTATAGGCAAAAGAAGCGACAATTTTATGAACGTGTCTGGTTCGGATATAACTTCAGTGCAGCACAAATAAGAGCATGACAAACCCTGCTGAGTTTGCCGAGCGCTGAAATGAGGTCGGCCCACTCGTTGGTGGCCTCGAACGCTTTAAGAGCCTTATCGACGGCTGCCACGTATGAACGGTACTTACTGCTGCTGAGCAATGCTGCTGCATGCGCTGCAGTTAAGCCCGCATCCGCACCCCCGACCATCACCGAAGACATCTGAAACTCACATTACCCATATGCAGAGGTAAGATCGATGAAGCTAACAAAGTGCTCGTAATATGAAAAAAGACAAACTACTATTGCACATCGCCAGCTCTAAGAGACCTGGATCATGTGAAAAAGGAGCTAGAGTGACAGAAATACAGACCAAAAAATGATGCCAGAATTGAAATGCAAAAGTCATATGATGGGGAGCCGGTGTGCTAACTATGCTTCTTAAAAGTTGCACGCAGGCAACGCTAGCCTACTACCGCTAAATAGATAGGTATTTCTAGCCCACTGAACGAATCGAAAACTTTTCAATATCGTTTGAAAAAAGGCCTCTAAACAAACAAGCGTGACTTTTCCTCTAACCACAGATAATGAAGGAGCATAGTAAGGCGAGTTAGCAACAGCAAAAAACGAAAAGGAAAAAGCTGGTAGGATGGAGAATAGAAGTGCGACAAACATAATCAGCGTGCACTGAGGAAAGCGATATAGATAACATTCTGGTCACTTTGTTTATGATCTCTTTCGTACAGAACGGAACGACCACTTTAGGCAGAAGTCTATAATACAGTGCAACAGACAAAACAGATCACCCACAGCACACCTTTCCCTACTTTTTCACTTCTAACATACCCCACATACGTAACCGACGAGCCTTCCCCTACCACTATACAGACGGCATACCTCCCTTCCTTCAAGATCCCTTGCATGCCCCACAATGCCCCACAGTTATTCGCCATCGCACCGTATTGTAGACCATAGTCTGTCAGGCTGCCGATTAAGTACAATCCATACCCAACACTCCGAGTCATCAGGTATCATTGTGTCTGAATGCGCTCCTTCCCTTTCTTCGCCACAATTTACACCTCGCTGTTGCGATTCGTGTTGAACACATGCGTATTGTTCATATACCGGCAAGGGATGACTGAAAACGAAGCCACATACTTTCCAACAAGGAGCGCCCTGTATGCAACCTGGTTCAGCAGATCAATCAGAACCATGTCTCGAATCCAGGAATCGGCGTCAAGGTAGCCATTGGTGGAATGCAGCAACGGCATAAGCACAGCAGCCCTCTTATAGCGAGATATGAATTATACTACATTCGTTAATCAGTTACCAAACACTAAAAAGGAAAGAACTCGAATTAGGTGAATAACACTCGACCACTAGCGTAAAAGAGGAGAGTTAACAGAACGCCAAATACTAAACACCTATAAAAAGCTGTCGGGAAGAAGGATCATAATTCACATTGGAAATGAAAGGGGAAGCAATGAAATGAAGCAGTGCGAAAGTCAACGCAAACTAGGCCAAATAAGCACACATTAAATAAGATCGGAAATTTGTGCACCAAGCAGCGGTGAAGGAAAGCCGATGCCAACACGATCAAGCGAAATCTTTCTCCAACGATATCTGAATAGAACAAGAGAATGCTTGTCAACAATCACCTCGTCGTAGAGCATTCACTGCTCCATTGGTTCTATTAGCAGAGGAGTCATTAAAACAGCTCATATTGGTAAATTCGAAGAGCGCAATTTAACGTGATGAAAATTTGAATAACGCACTAAAAGCAGGGCCGATTTTGTTGCGAACTAATGAAGAAAGGTCAACTTAAATGAAGTCCACAGTTTCGAAGAGACGCATTTCGTATATATTAACAGTTAAACTTGATCATCACAATTTATGATATAGTGGTTTAAAGAATCACCGTTGGATGTTGCCGATTAAAGTGACGCAGAACTTGACCGCCTGCGGGTCGTAGAATGACCGAACCTGCGAAGCGTATCACTTAACGTCGCTTCTTTATCGTCTATCGTTCTTCTTCTCCCGTTTATGGCTGGAAAGTAAAGTATTTTACTTCAACTCTGACCTTTTTATGTAGTTCCTTCCGTAAAGAAAAATCCGCTCTAACATTATTGTTTCTATTCGAATTTCTGGAAAACTCCCTACCTCCACCCTCCTCCCTCCCTTCAAAATGAGCCCAGCCAGTTTCTAGAAAACATAACATAACACATATTTGCTAGATGCATATATACACTGCGGCATATACATAGCAGATATCCTTCTACTATGTGCACATACGCATATGCAGTGAAATACGTCAAAACGAGCCTTTAAATGGTACTATACATAACGACATCAATCGGGAAATAGACAAGAATTGCATGTGAAAAGGAGAGGGATGGTCGGAAGAGGAGACTGAACAGGAGGAAGGTAGAGAGTGAGAATGCGAACAATAAAATATAAATCCTCAACCAACACTAAGCAATCCAATCAGAACATTTTTTTAGCGACCGATCCAAATAATTCGACAGCTAATCATAAATCGGTAATCTAACTTTCCCCATGCCGAAGATAGACCCATTTGTTAGATCTTCACGCCACCACGTCATATCAATAGCTGATGGCATTTTATTTGCAAAATCCTCCACACTACGTACGGGCCTGAGCAAGTGGGTTAATAAAGTAGCGAAACGAAATGAATTTTTCTGGCTTGTGGCAAACGATGGTGCGTAGATGGAGTATAGAGAAAATGACTTTGTTGAAATTACACTATATCTGGTGGGATTGAACAT
Organism: Baylisascaris procyonis; assembly: GCA_037389465.1. NCBI lineage: Eukaryota > Metazoa > Nematoda > Chromadorea > Rhabditida > Ascarididae > Baylisascaris > Baylisascaris procyonis. Next base: position 415,645 of record JAZARR010000033.1, on the reverse strand, counting down.
CTATATTCAAATGAAAGCAACTTCCAACATAACGTTTACCGCATTCACTTGCTGATGCAACGTGAACATTACGAGGTGGAACGGTAAATATTACGCGTCGCGCCTTTTTACCACACCCTTTCGAACAATGCTGCAGATATTCTCACCCATTTCGTATGTGCTATGCTGACATCTTATCTTGAAAATCCAACTTCTTTTGTGCAATATCAAGCAGATCCATAACGCTCTCACTAACACCGACAAAACTGCAACCAACATTTCACACCGATGTTACTACGCAAAACAACCGACATATATGTGACGATGGTTTTCTTTTCTTCTGCAAGTTTTGATGGTGTACGTGAGTCTTCATATGGTCATGGCTTAAACTTGGTTCTGGTCATAACCGCCAACTGGGTCAGATTTAACCACATTCGTGCATATCCCTCACTATTTTTGTTGTTCTGAACAAAAAATGTCACCACATGAAAATAGAACTTTTTGGGCGAATTCTGACGCCAAGCATTAATGCTGAACGCAGAATACTGGACAAAGAATAGAAACGATGAGGGTCAAGCAACGAAAAGGAGATGATCGAGTTTGCGAGATGACGATCGCAAAACAACATTTTCAAAGTGGACAAAGAACAGGGCTAATTTTGTAGCACTGCAACCGAGACTAGCAACGATGCTAGCTCTCGTCTTCAGATTCACGACAAACGCTACCCGGCTGCAAATAGGGAACGGTTCGATGTGACAGGGTAGTTTACGAAGATACTGAATGCCGATGCATCGCAACGCCTTTAGCAGAGTGTGGCCGACGCGTTGATGGATTAGTATGCAAACACATGCTGCATCATGCACCACAACTTTGCACGGAACGCACACTGCCTCTGAGCGCACTGCAAGAAGCACGGAGAGCGCTGCTCACCATGTGCCGTCATGTTGTCGCATCCGGCAAAACTCCGCTCACATTCAACGTTTATTTGCTGTTGCGTTAGAAACTGATGTCCTTCAAGGATATATGTCTATACCAATTAGCGAGCTTGAAAAAAACATACGTGCACCTTAGACTAAGTTGAAAACTTACCCTAAGCGTAGTTTTTGATGCTAAAACAAGGAATAAACAGAGGAATCTTTTAAAAGGCAAATTATGAAAGTGGTTACGCACAAAAGGTGTGGGCTACCTTGTGAAACGGAAATCCGGACCACCTGTGAGCGTTTACACTGTAAGCTTCATAGGAATCTCTCACTATAAAAGCTGATGTCGAGAAATGAACGCTGAATCCTTTGCGCTGTTTCGTTATCGTTGTCTGACGTAGGCGAAACGGAAAACGAAACTAGCAACTTTTGCTTCATTGAGATTTAAAATATATTCAAATTGAACATTTTTTGCAACAGGAAGGGGGGAGGGGTAAAAACGTAAACTTGCCCAAATCTGTTTTTCAATTTTTGTTGACGTTCACTCTGCTATCCACTCTTCGATTTTGGACACGTTTCGTTGCACACAGGGCGCCGAACGCGATATGCCACGTCACCCTGACAACAGTATTTGTCACGCAATCAGACTGCATCCAATTTCAATGACGACGTCAACTCGACTTATAAGGGCTCCTTTTATTGACACAATTTACTAGCAAACGGCTTCGCATGTCTTGAATGGAATGTGTATGGGCACAACCACGGTATGTCCACAATTTTGAGAGACGCGCAACAACGGGATGCAAAGAACCAAAAGATGAAAAGGAAAGAGTAGCTGGATTGCCACTGGAAAGAGAATATCATTTGAATATATGGAAAAACCCCGCTGCAGTAAATCTTGTTGTATTTACACCCTACGCTCCTTGAAAGAGGAACCATAAATAGGCCCTATATTTGCGCTCATCTTGTCTGAAAACTCCAAACAAGTCCTCGTTGAGCAAACTTACGCAGCTCGATGAGCGGAACTTGGGAGGCAAGGGGTCATGAAATTGGTCTCACTCAAAAATAATGTTCAGAAATTCGCGTTTAACGTATCCGAGCATCTTTTTAGGAAATTTCCTAAAAAACAAAATCCAAAAGTTATGCTCTCAAAGTGGAGCCCAATGACGGCAGGAGGAGATTCTAATCATCTAGATGTGTCACGTCATTGGTACAACTTTTAGTTGATTTATTTGAGAGGCAAATTCGTACAAGTGGGAACTGTAAATAAGAAATCAATAGCAATTTGGCAGAGAAACCTGGTACAGGTATTCCATTTAACGACTCCTCAAAATACATTCTGCTATACTTTTAACGGACAAGACTGTTCCATATCGTGTTGATTTGATTTCCCTTATGATATATCCCTTCATTTCCCTTTAACAGAACACTGATAATATGAATTTCCGATACGGCCGAAAATGTTCAACCATAAAATCACCACAACAATCTGCCAGCTCGAAGAGTTCAACTGATCATTTGGCACCAATAAGAGTACTGCGACGGATATGATACGTTGCTCGTACCGACGCTGTCGCTATGTTCGTTTTCAGCATAACCATGCTTAAAAGCCTGCTAATGGCGAAGTTCGCTCCTGACACCGTCTAAGGGTAAATGCATCGGTCTCACTGACGGGGTCAAAACGTCGATTCTGACGTCACAGGCTCGGAAACCCCAACAGGCAAGACTGCGGCACTTGGATTACTGATGGGATTTTATTATGAATTACCCATCGTTTGATTTCATGGATGCATTAGCACCGCGAAAGAGCTGCCTGGCAGCTTTAACTTTTGAGCTTAGGCTCATCGGGATGTAACTATTTCATAAATTTCTTCAGATTTAGTATATGGCATGTAGGATGCAAAATATATGGCGTTTGCCAGAAACGAGCTAGCAACCTTCAATCACGTGTAAATTCGAGAGTAGTAATAGAGCAGCATCGAAGGAAACATGCCGGATATGTGGAGACTGTATCCGAGGGAACCTGAATACCTATGCCGTAAACTCAGTTGTAATTGCTGAGGTCAAAAACGTGGACAGATGAGAGCTCCGCGAATATGTGCTGCTATTTATGCATACCAAAAAAAAAAAAAAACGTTTCAAAAACAAACTCCATTCACATAAACTTCAGTGGTTTCGTATAAGGACCACAGACTCATTTAAGCTATGGAACGCATCCTTTAAGCAGAAAGAAGAGGATAAAGTAAACGCGACGAATATATATTAAAAATAATGCCAATAAAAATAGTGGCGAGCAGTCACATTCCTTTTGGGCAAATATTCCAGAAATATTAGAAGTTGAATTTTTAGCTTTCCGATGACGCCATCCCACTATGATCTCTAGAAGTTTTATCTGTTCAAAGATCTCGGTTCTGCATGATGGCTTACGTTTTGCTTTCCACATCTACAGCTGCAAATCAGCTAAAACCTGTGAAGATCTTTTGACCGTGTATGAAATGGCTCTAAAAACCGGCTCCGCAGCCTTACAGCTCCTTTCGGGAAACTTTCCTTGATTATGGGTCGTTAGTTTAATTTTCGAAGATGGTGTGAACTGGTTACTAAATATCCACAGTATGAAATGAAGTTTCTACATGCTGATGCCGCAATCCACTCCAAGTTTTCGCCACAACAACGAAATTTTTGAGCTCCACACTAACAATATTTCTGAAAATGATTAGAATCATAAGGATGCTCAGCTCGTCGGGAAAACGCACTATTGGGAATTCAATAATGGAGATGCCAAAACTACTGTACTTCCCCACTAATGTGCCAAGGCCTGACCTCGTCCGTAACCTCCGGGAATGGGCAAACCTTCAGGGAAAGGAGAGAGGGAGAAGGAGGGTACACAGCCTATGTAGGAATTTAATGCTATTAATAAATTTGAGAGGTGGGAAGCTCATAGAATTGCAACTTCATAACAGGAATATACGTTCGAGGTTCTGTGCGTCATAGAAAAGGAATTTGTGCACAGTCGAATTTGCAAGTTTTGAAAAATTTTACGTTTCTAACTTGGTTGGTAGACAGAATGAAGGAAGTGTGCCTTGTTGGAAAACTTGCCAGGAAAACTTCTATAATTTTCCTAACTCGATCCGCTTCCTCCTCCCTTCCCCCCCCCCCGCCCTCATCCCAGCACCCAGCCAATATTCCTGAGCAGATTGGTAGGTGCTCATGTGCGAAAAATTTATTGCACTAGTGCTTATGATAAAAAAGGATCATAACTTGTGAACTTGAACAAACGGCTAGAAGTTCAATTTTGGCCAGTACACTAAGCTGTTCCGATCCACTAGTAAGAAATGAATAAATTTCGAGTGCTTTCACAAAGATACAAAATAAATGATTAGTAAAAGCGTGGAATGTGCTCACGAGCTGTAATGCCGAGCCTGTTACCTGCATCCCTTTTAGTAGACGAGGAACCTACCTAAGAGTGAACATAGTGAGAATTCGAATCATAGATGGGCATCCTTTTTCACAGTTAACAGGGAACTGACTTCAGCCAAAATTTGCATAAAACAAATCTTCATGGAAAAAGTACATCTCAACGGGAACAGATACCTGCGAACAGCAAAAACCAAGCTCTAAAAGGGCAAGGTTTCACATTTTAAATTCTTTTCCTCGAATATCCTAAAAACTTCAAGTTGTTCAACTGCTGTGGAGGGTTCATTTATTGTGTTTAGATCTCTGAGCTGCGAAAAGCACTCTGGAACCGTTTTGGGAAGCTCGGAATTTGTAATAATCTCCTTTCTACCTATCTGAGTGGAAGGTGAAAAATTATCCCTATGTAACTAACAGAATATTCGATTAAGCTTTATGGTAATCGGCTGATTTAGAAATTATATGTGTGACCAAGCGAACAAACGAGGTCTAAATTTATGAATGATAACATTTTACTACAGTCACCAGTTGGCCGTAAAGAAACGGCTCACAACGCAGCTGCAATATCAGATCGTCGAAATTGGTGTTACCACTACTGTAGCAGCAAACGCACAAACATTTAAATACAACGGCAATTATTAAGGCTTAGATGAGGCGACTGACATCTAAATGAACAACCAGCCGACTGAACGGTAGTTGGGGATAGCTTGCGAAGGGCAATTGTGCACGCAACGACTGTCTTTTATAGACGCATCTTAATGCGCTTCTGCTGTCATATAAACACTTCATTGAAAGACAAAAGAATAGAGGTCCAGCAAACGAGGTGATCAAAACACGAAGCAATACAATAGCAACACAATACTGTACTTAATTAAACCATCGTTCAAATAGGGCGCCATCTGCTAAGAAATGACATCCACAGACATCAGTTAACGACAAGTTCACAGACATCACCAACGACAAGTTCACAGACATCAGTTAACGACAAGTTCAAGACATCAGCTGCCGACAAGTTCATAGATATGAGTTGGGGATGAGCGAAAGCTGTGTCCGTAGTGGTTATCAAGGAAGTCTGAGAGAGATCAAATTTGACGTTAGCAAATGTAAAACGGGGAACACAAAGATCACTCACCCACTACTGCATATCACCATACAAGTATAAGTCATCATTCTAGAACAACTCATAAGAAGCTTCTGACGAAAGAAAAGTTACACAAAAAGAAATGCGGCATGAAAACGCAAATTCGGAAATACTCGCCGAGTTCCTATATAATGTCGATGGAATTGCCAAAAAATCACAGAGGGACAAGTTCGTTCGGTGAAACACAATCATTAACATCGGTTGTGATTTCATCGTTAGCGATAATTAGTTTTGGCCACGTAACCATTCTAGGAAGTTCCGAAGTTGCCATAATCCTTCTCTTCGCACGATGCGAGTGGAATGAGAAAGGCTACTCATTGCAATGATCCATTTTAAAAGAACAAGTTTACAAAAAGTTGCAAAAATTTCGCGCATTAATATAACCTGCTTAGAACAGGAATACAGACATGAAAAACATATCAACGGGGAGTAATCATGACGAGCTGTTGTCAAACATGTCGAATATTTTGCTAGCAATGCATTTCTATATGTTCATTTTTTGAATACAAATGGATAATGTGTGACGCCACTTATTTATACGTAATTCTTCCTCGATTTCTTCAGTCAAAAAATGCGCTTTCCCAATTTGTGGTTTGTGCTAGAAAGAAAGGTTCTTGGTCGATTTCCAGAAGTACAAAGCGAAAAAAAAAACGAAGAGGAAAAACGACATTCGATGCATACAGAATTGAAGCAAGTATAATTACAATTAATACGATTTAAAGCTTACTGTGGTCTCTTTTCCACTGCAGCATTCACTAGTGGAAAAATTGGACGCTGAATCATTTCGAGAGTATTTTGGGCGAACCATTCAATAACAATGCTCTCATGCCTATGCAGTAAGAAAAGGTAATCGGTAGATCGACAATGTAATAGAGTTGATCTTTAAATCGTGTTCATGCTGTAGTACCACGATAGCACAGCAACCATCAACTTAGATCCTACACCCATGAAGCTCACGTAACAACATGGCAAGCGCGACACATCTACACCGGTTCACCTTCAACGCCTATACATTCGAAACGATGAGCTCAGAATGGAAATCAAGTCTAACATAAAAAAATGGTGATCTTTAAGCATATAAGAGTCTGTGAAGATATGCACTTATGCAAACTATGCGACACACATGCAACTTTATATGATGTGGTCGTGTTCGTCGAAGAAGAACACTAACAACGCCTAAATAATCTATTCAGTGGACGTTTGCCATCGTTAACAGCATATCCCAAATTTCGAACGATCTGCCAATTTGGCAAAACCACCAAAACTCTCATATATAAAAAATTTGAAGAGTATTTCGCCTCTAATAATTATTAATAATTTGCCATCACGTTTGAAAAGCATTTTCATAAATGCTTCAATTTTTGCCAATAACTCAATACAAGAAATCACATACTAAATTTAGGTTCAAAATGGAACTAAGTGGCCGAGTCAACAGAATACCAAGAAAATGATTAACATTCAGTTCTACAGCGATTTAACGAAGCCAATCGGGCCATGATTCACGAACTCATGCTACACCATGATCGGACGTATGCTTTTCATGAATGCAACTCACTCGTCCACAGATGCTGTCTGCACTTAATAAAAAGGTACAACACAAACGTATTTGCATATATACAGAGTTATTCAGTCATAAGGAGCTATTATAGAAGCTTTCACTTGCAAAAAGGTTTAGTAATTGACAGCCGCAACCACTACAGTAATCAAATGAATGCGACAAAAAGTATTCAAAGGTTAGGACATCGTAGCTGCCAGATTCACTTATGTTAAGCTGGCATTTATATGAAGCCAAGTTCTTGAAACCAGACGGCGACGAATAAGCAAACCATGATGAAAAGTGGAATTCCAACCGCAGCAGCGATAATCACTCCGAATGGAACTGAAATAAAACTAATCTTTAAAAAAAACCTGTTTGGAAAACAATAGTGGAAGGATGAAGGTCTAACGCACTCTATGCTTACCGCTCACAGGAAAAAGAACAAGGACTATATAGGTTGCGTGTGAAGGTAGTACCCTCGTGAAGTGGTGCCTCCAGAAAGAGTGTGTTGTGTGACAAAATGAGTACCACGTTAAAGGCAATGTTTATACGTCTTCATGTAAAGGCAACGAAAGGGTAATTTTAAAATTCAACCATTCACTGTAAAATTTGTGAAAAATCTAACGTTTACAACCTTTGCAAGATTTCAGAGGTTCTACTAGTAAGAAAAGAGGATTCTGTTGAAACGAGGTTATTTTTGTTTTCAAAATATCATACAACAATGTGTAATACTTCAGCTGTGGAGAACAAGTTTTTATTTCCGAGCTTTGTGAAGGTCTTTATTGAAGAGAGGATTTTATTGCGGATAGGAATGGGGCATTGCTTAGGTAGGGAGGTTGCTATACCTCAGGCACTAGGTGCAATGATTAGGGCATAGCAGAAAGTGTTAACTTTTCATGTGATATCTAAGACAGCTAGAAGATAGCTGTGGACGCATAGTAGAGCAAGAAAAAGCATACATCTATGCCCTATCTGCTAGCACAGATATTTCTCTAAAAAATGTGCACAGAAAGATGGTTTTAACAGCCAACTTTTTTTGTTTGATCGTCTTTGAAACGCACATTCTGTGATAACAGGCGGAAAGTCGAATGCATGTGCACCTGTAGTAACCTGATTTGCCTGAAATTAAAACAATACATTGCATTTTAATATCACTAGAGTTGCACGGATTCAATATCTAAGCATATTCATTAAAGCTACTCTTATAATTTTGCCTGAACACTTTATTCTTTTCGAGAATCGAAGAAATTTTCTATCCAAAAACAAGAGAAAATCATAAAAAAAAAGTATTGATAAAAAATACCTGGCCGTCATCATAGTGAGCGCTAAGAAATCTCAAGAAGGAACATTCCTTACTTAAATAATAGCGATCTCACCTTTACATCTAATAAACTCCAGCCAATTCAAAAAACTCACAGCGGTAAACGAAACTGGTTGCGCTCCTTGAAAGTAATCAAACGAAGCCGCTTTTCCACTTTTCTCGTAGATTTCGTAGGTCTCTTTTGGAGAGAGCAATTGAGGGGGACTCAATTTTCTGGAAAAGAAGAAAGAAAAAGAAATACGAGTAAAATACAACAAGTATACTCCATATTAGAGTACCTTTGTTTCTTTCCTTCGAAACAATTGCAATGTTAGAGATACGTAAATGAGACCACCTCGGAATTCAGCTAACTTAGCAAAATTCAGAATGAAAGAAGTGTGCATGATCTGTAAGCGACAAACAATGAAAAACAAATCGCCTGCTAGAGTTATAAACGAATATTTATCCACCCCATACTCCTTTATCGGTAATACAACCGAATAAATTTTTTGTGCTCCTAAAAATCCCCACGTTTGGCAGCACATAATAATATTAAACAACGTTTCACATACGGAAAAGGTTTCTTTCTTTCAGTAGTTTCATTATTTTTTATTTTATTATCACAACACCTACGTAAAGGGAGGGGAAAGGTGGATATGGGTCATTGAAGCTAGCATAACACTTCTTAAGCTATATTGAATTTCAAACGTTGCTACTGTACTTCCAAGAGAAATTGAGTAGACTTACTTTTGCTTCGTCATGACTGCACAATGTTGTTCCTCATAAAGCTGCAAGTGAATATGATATCATTTCAAAAATAATTTTCGAACGTGAATATGAGATGATAAAAAAGATGAACCATCATCTCTTCCATAAGCAAACTTAGCTGTAATGCTCGTTTGATGTTTAAAAAAATGCTGTGAAAAGAAAAAAACAAACAAGAAGCATATAAACACAAAAACAAAAAGTACGTAAGCATTAATAGGCATAAAAATTACTCAATAAATATAGAATATGGCCACTGCAAATATTTTGGCACAGCAACCTTCCTTATGGTGATTATTGAAGACTGGTTTAGTACATAGATTCCGAAAAAAAGAAAATCTACATGCATAATGCGATCGATATTCATTCAGGAATTTGAATTCTTAGCGACATGCCACCTTTGTGCTTGGCAAATATTAGTAAAGGTAATCCGTTTCTTACAACCGCGAAAGATAGGATTACAGAAACGGTCGATCAAGGACAAGGTGCACCTCCACATATTCGTAGACGACACTATAGAAGATCTGATGGGAAGGTAATGAGTTCGTCTTGCGATAACTGGAGTTCCAACTTATTCCAAAGGCAGTTTTTTTCAGGATGAAGGAGGATAGAAGTGAGGAGTTTAGTCAAAGCTTACGAGTCAAAGTTCTTCAGCTAGAGTATAAGTGTTTGGTTTATTTGATTTCTTTCAACTTGAGATGAAGAAAAACTCCCAACGTTAGTTAAAAAACCTCGAACTGGAGTTTTTTTCAGTGAAAAAAATTTTGTTAAACGACCTATTTTACCATTCAAAATTTCTCAAAGAGTACAACTTTTGAGCAAACTATTCGGCAGCCAGGATCTGCGACTCTCCGTTTGGAAAACGCGGCTTGGGCAATATAAATGAAAACAACGCGTGATCAAGCTAGCCTATCAATGAAATAAACAAGCGTAAAAGCACACGAAGCAGAAGAAAGCGAACGCTCTCCGCTGAGGCAAGCCACAGATGGGCGACGCAACATGCGCAAGTGAGGTGAAGGTCGACGTTAGCCAGCCAGCAAACACCTGCGTAAGGTAGCGCAAAACGTGTGCATTAGAGGTGCGTTGGCGCAAGACAATGCGAGAACTGGTTGGCATTTAGTTCGGCGCTGAACATTCGTCTGCTATTTGCGTTTTCTCGTTTTCTCAGCTCAACATTCACTTAAACTAATTGCAACAAAATTTACACGATTAGCAGGTACTGATGAGTAAATCGGCTACGTTTTCAGAATCACCCTCAAAGCCACTCGTTATGCCATTTCGTCGCAGTTCAAATTTTCTACAACTTTGTAAACTGGCAACGTGTCAAAAGTTTAAAGGCACCAAACTGAGAAATTGGTAAATTGTTGAAAAGTGTTGCAACCTCAAAAACGTTTCTTAGTTACACCTGCGCCATCCACCACCACACTTTTTTTTTGAAGGCACCAAATTAAATCCTCCGCTCAAAAAAATTCTCGAATGCGTCTGATCCATAAAATTTTTGTGTGATCTATCGATTAAAATTGCCCCCGCAACTAATGAGGCACTCAGTTCGAGTACCATTACAGGATGGCCAGCAAGTGCCTATAACAATCTAATCTTTGTAGTAATCTAAATTAGTGTTTTAAGACCTGAACATATTGGTGCAGTGCCCCTCGAAAGCTTATCTGAAGCAAATAATTAAACAACTGCCACAAGAAAATAATGATTTCCTCACGAGCCACATAAGAAATATTCATCCAAGTTCACACAACCGAAGAACAAACAATCCTTCAGGCGGTGACGCATCAAAAGGCGATTGATTGTAAGTGGTTACGATGTTCCCACTAAACCCGATTGAGAGAACTTTTTGTTCTTTCGAAATGAGTTTCTATGTTAAGCAAGAAACCATCCAATCTCACTTGTTCGGAATTTTTATCTTGCGTCGACCCCATTTTAAGCAAGAAACTACTTGTTCGGAATCTTGCGTCGATTTTGCATTCATTAGCGAAAACCAATATTTATCAATAAAACTATCTTCGCGTGCCTCAGACTTGCAAAATAGTTGCAACCGATACTCGCATCGATCCCATCAGGACCAATAATCGCTCTCTTAATCCAGCCATCCTCGATGCGCATCTGCGCTCAAATATTAGGAAAATGCCGAGAGGGAGTGGTAATTCCAACGCAATTTCAGGCACAAATTCTTCAAGAAGCCATTCCAGTCTACACTGTTTTGAATTTGATCCGGACCATAAAAGAGAACTGAGAAAATGGGCGTTTTACCATTGCTTCCTGATTCGTAACGAGAGGATAAAACCACCACGAACCTCCACTATCCCCCACTCTGCAACGTCACTGATGGAAATTCGAATTGAAGGCTCAAGACGATGAACTTTTTTTCTGTAAGACGCACCCACTGCAACAAAATTTCTGCATTTTATGGATTAGGCAGTCAGATTTTCTGCAAGTCTCGGTCTTAAAAAGAAAACGCGTGTAGTCACTGATCTCGTGATAGTGATGTCATTGGAAAACCAAATTTTGGGGGATAGAAAAGAGGCAAATGAAGAAATGCGCCACGAAAAGTTCCGCTATCGGCTCCTTGTGCTAGGAGTTTTGTGCAGTGGACACATCCACAGGGATTCTCCACTTATTCGACCGCACAGCTTTCCATGAGAATACCACTTCTTGCATTCTGCTTCTACCATCAGGATGTTTCTATAAAAATTTATAGGCAGCTATTTCGTGGAGGAATGCAGTTGTCTGTTTCGAGAAGAACGAAGCATGCGCAATTCAAAACTAATAAACAACTTCATAGTGGATATCACTGAAAGATACATAGCTCAACAACTAAAAATAAGTAAAACGTACAATCAGCTGTACGAAAACTCAATGCGCGTCTCTTGTGGCGTAGTGTAAAACTATAGGACAACTATCTGCCACGGTTCTGAAAACTTTAGGTTTTACCACGGTGCTTAAAAGGCGCGGTGTTATGCATATCTTCCAGTAGATCGTTTTTAACGAGCATGAAGGACCTTTCAAACTGAGGGACTCAGTCTACTCGGAATAAGCTAGTACACAGATATCTGATCAGTGAGAGAGGAACAGTTTTGCTTCGCCGTATTAACGACATTTCCCCGCGGTTCTGAATACCGTTCACTCACCCGCTCTGCAGATTTTTCAAAGCTCCCTCTATATTATTAACGTGAGCAACATCGTATTGTGCTTTCTATTACTTGTATGTGCATGGTAGAATTAAGACAGTGCGGTGATTCAGATGCAGCTACGTGTGTTCGAGCTTATCTGACTACCGTGTGCTCAAGGGTGCTATTCTCGCATCATTTTCTAATAAACTCACGGAAGCTATATATCGGCTAATTCAGCGTGAAATGACTTATGGGTGATGCTAATCACTTCAGGAAGCCGTTCGGACCCTTTGAGAATGACCCGTTGGGAGCTACGCATGGTGCTGCTCCTTTAAAGCATCTAATCTTGCCGTAAATAAACCTCAGGTTTCAGAATACCAGTCAACCGTCACTCTATAGCTTCAAATGACGCCACATCTTCCATGTCGTTGATCATATCTTTTGTTTACTTTTATTTGGGCTTTGTAACTAGGGAATAATCTCATACAATAGGCGCTGTTGTACTAGTTCCCTTTTACGCACGCTTTGCTCATTTTGAAAGTGGCCACTGCGCTGATCCATGATATAGCTGTTCATGCTTGGATACTGAGGATTCACCTCTTTGTTTGTCACCCACAGTGGGTTGCCACGGCGTTCCTTTACTTTCCCACAAAATATCCGTTTACTCCTCTCGTGGTATTTTGCACCGGAACCCTTCTCTCACATTGAAGCGCTTCACAGAAAAATACATTGCATCACGTTCTACGAGGCATTGATTTGCTCTTGGCTAGGGAAACAAAAAACGTTGGTAAAAAGTTTGCAGTGGTCGAAGTTGCTGCTAGTGACGTGTAAACTGCAACGTCACCTTCAACTGGCTACCGGAAGGTTCACAATCGTCTTATCTCTCTTCTCGCTGATAAGAGAGTACGCACGTTACTTCTGATTTTGCCCATATTTCAATCGTGCAAACAAATACATATGCTTTTTTGTACGGATGGTGACTTCGCATTACTGTTTCACCTATGTAAGACCCACTAAGGTTTGTTTTATTATGCTGCAGATATGACAACTCCAAACGCAGACACAGGAGTTAAAGCTGATGGCCCGAACAGGACCTTGAGTTTTAACTAGCAATGTTGCCTCACTTAGATTTTAACTAGCAAAGTTTCGCAATTGGTCACATCGTCATGCCTGCTGATATTTATCCGCCCTTTCAAATTACGCACTCAAAAAAGCCACGATGACGGATCTAGTAGATATAATGATTAATACCACAAACGAACGTCTGGAACTGACTCAAAATTTGAGCGTTGAAACTTTTCGAAGCGTTTGGCATATCTGCAAGCGGGAAATTTTTTTTGCGGAATATTTGTTGAAGCGGTCAATTATTGGGAAGTACATCCTCAATCACAGGCGGAGATACAGGAAACATCCGCGTTGCCAACTTCCCTGAAAATTTTCGCACTCATTTTTCTCAATCTGTTTATTCTTGGTTCTCAAGGACATTTGCGCTTTTCCAATGTGTTTGTTTGCAAAAGCGTTCTTTTTTTTTTTTTTTTGAGATTTAGCCGATTTAATATTTTGCTCGCTGACGTAAGCTCAGTTACACAAGTTTTTTTGCACGTACAAGTGTGAAATCTAGGGAATTATGTGCCTTGCACGAGGAAAAAGGTGCATTCCTGTTGGAAGAGGAGATCCTCAGCAGATATCAAACACAATTTCAGCATCCATGGTGTGAGCTGCATTCGCTACCTCTGTAGGCACACACTCCGATCAGAAAGATGCCGATTCGGCTAAATGTGAAGCGCGTTGCACCTTCTGATGACGCACAGTAGTACGACTCAGCCAGTTTTTGAACGCCGAGACTTGTACAATGGGTATAGTTTGGTAAAGCTTCGTGAAAGATGCAACACAGCATGTCACAATGACTATTTTTAGCGATAAAGTAGAGAAGAGCAAGCACGCTGCTGGTTTCCGTGAGGCACATAAAATAAAATGCCAGAAGCCAAAGTCTATGTGAGGAAATATCAAGCTTATCTGGCGAAACGCTAAATCCTGTGATAAATGTCAAACCTCGTGACGAACTGTCAAACCTTGCGACGAAGTCTCAAGCCTTATGGCGAAATGTCAAAATTTGTGACGAAACGTCAAACCTCCCAACGAAATGTCAAATCAAAATATGCTGTTAACTTTGTTCAGAGCGCCTACCACTTAAATCCATCAAGTCTGGTTTCCATACGCTAGTAAATTGAATCAAATCCAATTTCTTCTTGAACGTAACGTTACTGCAACAAAAAGATCAGCGATTTTTCGCGACAGTGGACGAATCGATGTTGCCAAAAGTTGTAGAGAAGCAGTCCGTCCTTGCTTTAGCATTAATGAAGTAACAACAAAATGAAATAATACGGAAAGGAGCAAGAACCCGACATGGAACCACAAAACTTTTAGTGTGGGAGAAGCAGATTTCACTGAATCAGTTTATTTTCTCTACGTAATGTGGCACGCACGCACACACACACACATACACACACACACACATACACACACATTATACTATTTACAAGCGAAGCAATCCATATAACAACATATCTTATTCTTTGTTTAGTCACACACACCGACATAGATAGCATCACTCAATTTACGACAACATCCGCCAATGCATAGAAAACCTCCCTCCTCTCAAAAAGTCCTATCAACTTCGATGCAACGCGTATAGAGATCATACAATCGTAACCACCATCTCTCTTTACCCATTCCCCCCCCCCCCCCCTCCCCCACCTCCGACGCATCTTTTTCTCCTCTACCTCTTCTCCGTTTGACACTCCGCCCTTCAGGATTGCAAAAGGATGTCATTCAGCACTAAGTTTCGAAAGTGAATCTCACATCGAATACTCATCCTTTCTTCTGCAGTATGATAAATAGGCGTACAATCATGTTCAGAATTTGAGATAATGTCTCACATTTCCTCGCATCCCGGGTTTCGCGAGGCTGGAGGAGAGGACAGCGTGAACAACAAACAGCTTGCAGCAATTTCAGTGTCATTGGCAAAATTTATTAAAGACAGCTTCCCTGTTGTCAAGAATTCAGGTGAGAGGAAAGAATCGATCTCCTCACCTTCCCCGGGCAATAACGACAGTGATCTCATATAAAACGGAGCACATAATATAATAAAAGTTGACGCATAAAACATTTACCAACGTAGCAATGGCAGAGTAACCGCTCAAAGGAAGGTCTTTGGAGCATTTTCATAAAGGACATCACCAAATGAAACCCGTGCTGACTCAACAAGCGAATAAGCAGCTATATGCTTTTATCATTTTGAGCACCATCAAAAGCCATTGCGACGTTCTGTTAAGCAGCTTCACAATCGCATGCGTCACAATGGCATCATCTTATAAACGAATGCTCATGAGGTCGAAGGAAATAGTCAACAAGCAACCATTTATGTCAAGTGCACCTGTGACGAATGTAATTTATGTACAAAATTGGAGAGCAACAGAATTCTGCTTCTCCTCTTTACTTCGAACATTCAGGTGCTAGTGCATTGGGTAAGAGACTCACTACAAAGCTGTCCACAAAGACATGACCGAAGAATGTTTTAATGAATGCCTCAAGACTAGATGTGCCATCCCTAATCGTCCACTTAAAGGGAGACGCCGTGATGCTCTCTTTTAAACTTTCGGCTCGAATACTTGTTTCCGTGCATTCGTACTCCGGACATTTGCGCCACATGGGGAAGACCTCTTTAAGCGTACGTGCTGCAGGGGACATTTCGCTTGCTTTTTTCCACACCAAAAAATTGGCCGGCGTTGTACTAACCAGCAAGACCTGCAACTGCTGCGTGGAGGTTTTACAGGAATCCCAAGCCAGTTACCCCATACTTAAAAGCTGAGTGTTAGAAATTCACGAAAGCTAACAAGCAGACTTCAACGAGCAAAAAACGGGCCTACGATTTGAACAGATCAGTCAGTGGTCGGAACTAGAGTTCCCCAGGCGCAAATGTCTGACTCGCGAATATTCGAACACGACCGTCGTGGTGCTTAACATACTCACTCTAATCAGCACAACGGCCGCTGCTCCGGATACCTAGTCATGGAGTAAGTTGTGGTTGGCACCGATGGTTGAGGTATGTGTGGAACAGCCGGCTGGTAGCCATGTTTGTCAACTAACGGCGAACGGTTTGCGTTAAAAATGTTGTAGAGGATCTGGAAGAGGCATCCGATGGAAGCGAGGATGCCAAGAAGGGGGTCAGCAAGCAGCTTGACCGCCGCCACTGTATTCCACCCGCTGACGGCAGGCGAAAGCACATACTGCAGCGAACTGAGAAGTAGAAATGCAGCTGCCATTGGATACAAGCTGGCCAATAAACCCGAAGAAGCCACCGAATGATCGTTGGCTGGTGCTGAGCCTGAAAGCGGAATTCTACAACCAGCTGTATGCACATACACATCACGACCCCATCTCGCTTAACGGCGTCTTTCTTCACCTCATCTTTTTCAAAAGAAACATCTGAAGAGAAATATGCATAAATCCTTCTGCTCCTGCGTGGCATCGTAAATTATCACGAACGGCTTGTTTGCAGCGAGCGTTAAAAAGTAATGATCCGAAGGTTGCGCGAGATATCAGTTCCTTTTTTTAAAATTACGCTTCTTTTCGTCACAAGTCTTCTATATGCTTGGGGAACCAAGAAAAAAAAAGAACCCTTTCGCAAAATTCACAGCTGCATATTTCGCCATGACTGCCACAGAAGGTTACGCAAACTGGCTTGGTAAATATTCACACACTTCCGCTGACCTATTACAATCGCTGGTGATTAAATCTGATGGTTTTGCTACTTCACTGTCGCACTACTTTAGAAGAGCGTGTTGCTTACGAATCATACAGAACAATAGGCAAGTCAGACATCCGTACACGCTCTCATTCAAGTGTCAACTCCAAAAAAATTTCAGGAAATAGCAGAAATTGAGATATGCATTGCAGAGACAGGATGAGAAACACTCACCGATGAGCGCAAGACATCCGAAGAAGAGGGGCACGAGACAACACAGCAGCAGAATCAGCTCACGCAGCGAGACGAACACCGCCTCGATGATACGATTGCCACCACCCACTAGACACATACCCGAGAGTGGGTCGGCATGTACGGACTGTGCGATCAGTGCGAGCATGACGACTCCTAGTGGAACACCCCAGGCTAGCACATGCGTTCGTAAAATCAAACTGTCCTGCAAGAACGCCTAAAATGAAGCATACCAGCCAGACACATCCGGATAAACCCTTGAAGTCCAAACACATTGAAATCAATAATGAAAAAAGAGACAATCTTTTGCGTTAATCTTTCAAAAGCCAACGTTTAAGTGAATGCGAAAGTCAGATCGCACACAGAAAACGAACAATCGACATGTGAACTTCGAGCAACAGCCTCCCCGGATTGACTAAGGCCAAAAGGGACGACGTAGCCACCAAATCGAATATGTCAAATTTTTAGCGCCGCAAGTTTTTAGTTGCAACGATGCACGATAACTATATGTTTTTTCATTCATGATCAGTCCGGACAGAATGAACTCTGGGGATGTGGATGCAAATTTAAAAGTCGTTCAATCTTTGAAATAGTTCAATGCAAAGCTTGTAAATGAGAGGAACTGAAAACGTTTAAGCTAGAATAAAGATTCGCTTGCTTGTCCCACGTGCTCATTTACATTCTTAAATTTATGGAAGTCATTGATTATGTGAAATGCTTAACAAACGAATTGTTGAACGTGAAATAAACAAGAGTGGAATCCCTCTCACCGAGTTCTGTTGATTTCTTTGTGTATATTTATTCCAAGTACAGCATAACACAAACCACCATAACCGTCCAGTGGTGCCAAAATAATAAAGAAATACGGCAGCTGTCGTGCAAGGTATATGTTGCACACCTCCAACGACAAATATCGACTTCGATGTATACTCCATGCAAGAAATCTGCAACACGTTTATCTTCCTTATTAAAAACTCCTCGTCGATGAATGAATGACCTTCAGGGGAAAGCGTAATATTTTTTGCCAATTTGTTTCACATTAAGCGGAAAAAAGCCCATAAGCAATCAGTGGCTGATACATCGAATCATTGAACGGTAAACGCACGAATATTTTCGCAAGATCAAGCAACTCACAAACTTTCTTACGCAAACAAAAGCGCTTTCCCAGAAATTTTCGAAAGCTTTTAAAAAAAGAATCGACTCATTGCACGCTGTT
The DNA here is from genome assembly GCA_037389465.1 of Baylisascaris procyonis. Lineage (NCBI taxonomy): Eukaryota > Metazoa > Nematoda > Chromadorea > Rhabditida > Ascarididae > Baylisascaris > Baylisascaris procyonis. The sequence continues at coordinate 397,255 of JAZARR010000033.1, read as the reverse complement.
GGAGGTCTCAGTTCCACATTCTGAGATGATTAGAGTGGTCATCTTCATTTCTCCAGGAAAAAAGTGACTTTCAACATTCACATGAAATTGGTGAACTTAGAGGTTTCTTCCGATCAACGATTGTTGCATTGGATTCTCGGTACAAACATCCCTAAAGCGACTAATTTCAATAAAATAGAGCAATTCACTGGCCCTTGCAATACATATGGGCTAGTGAATGTCATAAAAATTTTCCTTGAAATGTTGAAGGTAGATCTCAGCATAAATTTTTGGTGCGACCTTGACATTCAACAAAATAAAGTTGGATTCTTTTTCTGTAACACTTTTCGTGTATAACAGTGGAATTTTTCTTTATGTGATAAACGATGACAAATAACAAAAGATTCCACAATATGTAATGTTAGTTGCAAAGAAAGTGGTCACTTCAAAGGCAAACACTATGTGATTTCAAAAGGTATGAAACGCATGCCAAGTCGTTTTGAGTTTTTATGAAACAGTGAAATTCTCTTCCCATTCAGAAGAAGCAATTAAATAAGAACATTTCAGCGGGAGGCGACCTCACAAGATTATTGGCATCAGAATATAGCAGCCACATTCTAGCAACGTTAGGCTCAAAAAGGAAGTAAAACAGAGGTTGAAGTAACGGCAGAAATGGATGAGTTACAAATCTTTTGCTTCTAAACGATTTGATCTGAATTTTTGTTCATATTTTACCGATGCAGGCCCAAGAAATATTTGCCAAACCGGAGCAACCGTCTCTGCATCCCAGCTAACGCTCCCCTCTTCTCTTTTTACGCAAATCAGTGACAGATTTGAGAGGTGTGAGACAAGTAGGGAGAGCAGCAAATGCGATTCAAAAGAAGGAACTTGTACAATGCCTATGCCTGCAGTGAAGAGAAAGCACTTCGTAAATAAGCGGATAAGCAAATAAAATCCTTTAATAATGTTCGCATTTAGCAAGCAGGCGATGTTGAAGATCCATCAATATGAAACTGCTTAGCGGCGGCAATTTACGGTAATGGGCACTTGATAAGTAAGTGTGCACAAAAACGCGAAATCGTACCTGTTCGCGATACAGCAAAGAGAAAAGGTAGACGAGTGCGGAGAGCGCGAATGAGATGGTACAGAATAAAAGCGAAAGTTCGGGCAGTGCCACCAAGCACTGGCGTCTGGTACACAACGTCAAGAGACATATCGATGTGAGGGCCGTGCACAACAACGACATTATGAAAAGTGCCGTACTCGCACTCTCACGTTCCTCCTTCAACAAACCCAATTTTAAAATGGCATCATAAAGCCAAATTCCTTGTAACAAAGCTTTCAATAAAGCCAACGGCATATCGTTGCAACAAGTGAGTATGCGCTCAACAAAAGCGACACACAATACTTCATCCACTAAGTTGTTAAATGTCAGCAGAAAATCACACTCGCAAGAAAATTTGCCAAGGTGGATGGAGTTGAGTGTGCATATACGGCTGTTCGATTACTTCCACAACACAATCTTTGCTCGATATTTACGGGGTAATAAGGCTGTGGCAGCTGAGTCTGATAGACATCCGATTGATTTTAAAGCAGAAATTCCACCAAGCAATAAAATTAAGATTGTTGGAGTAGTAACAGAGCATCGAAGAGCAAACTGAATAATGTGACTTGATGCAGTACAATTCAGCGAGTGGAAAAACCAATAATATGCAAGAATTCACTATTCACCTTACTTCACGTACCATTCGCCCCTCATTACAGTTTAACATTCTGCTGCAAGAAGGAACACTGCTCAGCCTGTCAACAATTTTCCACACATGTGCAGCTAATTGACAGCAATGTGAGCACTTCTAACAGGATTAATACATTCGAAATTAATAATAGTAACCCTTTTAATAGACTTGATGGCAAAATTTGATAACCATTCTAGCATTTTAGCTGCTTTTTAAAGAAACTCTCCATGCACTTTACAATGGTAATTTTACCTATGTAACGGCTAAGTAGCCGATTCTTGAAGACAGAAAGAGGGATTATAGTGTTTCTAGTATTTTTCCTATAAATTCAGTTAAGTACAGCATTTGTGGACTATTACTGCAGATAAGAAACGAAGAACTTTCGCAACGATCTTTTTCTTCTCAAAACAATATAAAATAGAAATGTCAATTAAACTGCAATTATTTTAATGCGATGCCTAATTCGTATAGAACAATAACAATCTCAATCGCAAAAATCATAGAGGTTGAGAAGAAAAAATTTGCAGCCAAGATGTGAATTGGTATGTATAAAAGTGAGCGACAATGATAAAAACGATCACCTATTTATTCAGAGGGATACATGACACTCTCTTCCCCCTCGATCACCTCACATAAGAGAGAAGCCGAATGTTTTTGCAATACCGTCAATAGCATGTCTACCGATTGCGTTGAATGCTCAAAAGGAATGCAACAATACTTAAACACTCAATTAATTTCCCTGCATAGCCGACCTTTCTATTGGTTTATAAATATAAAAGCAAATGTTGCTTCTAGGCGCTTAAGTTATACAAATTTTCAAAAGCATCTATGTAGAATGGACATATCAAATGCTCAGAAAGCATAGCACATTAACGGCCAAGAAAGTGCATCGGCTTTAGAATAAATTGCTATTTTAAACAACCACAGAAGTGGTATCGATCAGACTGCAATTCGGTGGATAAAAGAGAAACAACGAACCTTCGTGTATCCGTGATTCGAATGACACAATGGGACGCACTGTGCCGTCCGATTCATATAAACTGTGTTTGGTTGTGTGCATCTCACAGTGGCCAACGAATTATCGTTAGACTCGAGTGGTGGCTCTTCGTTAGTCATTAGGACATCTTCATCTGAGGCGGGCCCTTTCATGCACATCGCATCGTGATTGTTCTCTGTAAATTCTTCTGCTAAAATAAATACCTGTCAGCATTCAATATTAAAACAACACCTCGTCACAAATACGACGTTATTTCGACTGAGTGCTGGCTTCTGAAAGAGTAGCAGTAGTACTTAGATAATTGGAACTCTTCCAAATGTGATGGCAAATATCTGATTCCACAATGAATATATTTATAAAATAAAACCGTGCAGAATTTGATTTGTGCAAAAAGGAAATGAGTACTGCAAAAGCTTTACGCACTACTTTCTTGCTCTCTTTTTACATAAAATATGTGAAGGATAATACTGAGGCAGCCATTCGCTTCTGATTCAGGCAAGACACCACACCTAAATAGCCCGTTTGCTACTTGAAAACAGTCGTTTCAGGTAGAAACGTCCAGAAATGTGTTTTTCCATTGAACCGACCCATCACACAAATTTTCTATCAAAAAATAAGCCTTGGGACAAGATTTTATCCATTGCCAAATACAAGTAACTCAAAAAATTTACATATCGATTTGCGATTAGGTTACATACCGAAAGTGATCAATCGGAACGATACAGGACCTGAGACCTATGGTAAAAACAACTTCTATCAAACTTTATCGTCGTAATTTCGTTGCTTCGCGCGTTAAAGTCGAATTACTGAACACACCGACAAACAATCTTACGCGGGAACATGACGTCATCATCACACCCCTTTGCAAAAAACGGCAAAAAAGGCACCAAAATCGGAAACTCTGTTACCAAACATATGAGAGAAAACCACAAATTCTTTGTGCCTTGCCTATTTAAATAAAAATTGGGTGCCTAAGAAATGCTCAACAGTGAATTTTTAGTGAACATCGATGAGAATTTTTTAGCGGAATGTTGAAAATGCGCCCTTTTTATCGAAAAAATCCACGTATTTTTACTATATTATCAATCAGTGACTGATATAATGAAGCGTCTTAAACGACAGCAGTTATAGCGATTCAATATCTGCACTTAGTTATGAAGCAAGACCTGTGGAACTAAAACGTTGAAAGATTTACTCGAGCAATAAACAACTACTGCACTAACGAGCGATTCGATTTGCAGCAAAATAATCAAATAAGTTTCATCAATGGAGTTATCCTTATAGCATTCGCTCTTGCTTTTCGTTCACAAACGAAAACATTCACCCTTATTGTGTTCTCTGTCTCATTCGACTCGCTGTTGTGTCATACAGACATATTTTACAGTGTAAATACAAGAAACTATTTCGAAAACAATGTTACCTAATTGTGCAGTTTGAAGGTTTCGTTTTGAAATGACTGACGTGGGTGTGCTTTTCACTCATTCACACAATAGTTGAAGTCGCAAACACTGGCAGTGTTTTAGGCAAACTGAGCAATGGGCAAAGTTCTGAATGCGAAATACATTTCGTTGACTCCACTGCATTCCAAAAAATAAAACATGCATTTAAACATGAAGCAAGAGAAATATAAACAAACCGGGAGGGAATTTGGAGCAGTTCATTGAGAGAGGCCATGGGAAGCCGAATTCCTTCAGAAGAGGCTCACATTTCATGCGAACACGTTCACACAACGGTCGACAAGGTCCTATCGCGATGGGCACCTAAACGCACTGCTCATTTGAGTGTTCACTTCTTGTTAGCCTTACTTATTTAAGAATTGTAATGTTCAGTTTATTCACAAAATTCACGCCCACTGAAGAACTTAAGCAAACATAAGCTACTCATCGTGCAGAAACTTCCGCTTCACTGTCAAATTCAGTACTAAGATCAAGCTATGAGCGGTTTACTTTGTGCAATCAGGGATTATGCCAATATTACTCCCTCTAAATGGCAAAGTGAAAACATTAAAACCTCTTTCGATCCACCACAAATGAAGGTAAGCTTCGAAAAATTTCAGGGAAGATGCCACTGATTTGAAAGATCAGAAGATGAATAGTTTTAAAACGGCAAAATAAGCTGCTCGGGGTGATTTCAACTCAAAAAGCATATCACATTCAAACTGCCCTGATAATTTGTATAGGACGCACGACATGAACAACTCAATGACATTAACGCGTCTTAATAATGATGAATTTCTCTGGGGAAGCGATTGCCTCTACAATTAGGTATCCAAACTTCATAGAACTTTCTGCTGCTATAACACATAAACGAGAGGACTAGCTGAAATTTTGCTGAGATCATATCAACGCCGAAAATATATCGAAGAAATTGCAATGCCGCAGCTGTCGCGGTTATAAAATTGACAGAAAGTTATATACAAAGTCACACTCACAGACGCGACAACAATAATGCATTTTTGCGATCAAGAGCATGTTTATGCACTTACCTTATCGGTGCACATCGGGAAGTAGATAGAGCACAAAAAGAACTTGAGCTGCGACGAGCACCGTATTTTAATGAGCGGATCGAACGTGCTGAATCCATTTTCCGCATCCTCTTCGCTCTCATCGCCCACCAGATTCGGGAATCTACAAGTTGAACTACCACTTAAGACTCAATGGCTTAAAAAGCGAGCTCATTTACGAGCAATAAACAGTACCTTCAGAGCAGAAACTGCTACCTTTACAAATAGCCTATTCGTAACTAACAGAACGAAACAATGGGAAAAGTACACCATAAAAGCGGCACAATATGCGCTTTGCATTTCAACCCATCACACCATCTATTGATGCAAATATACTACGATAATGGAAAAACGCTCGATGACATGTTTCATTTAAAAAATCATTCTTGGGCTGCAAGCGATCCCTAGCGCAGCAAAATTGGCCAACTTCAGCGAAAAAACCGTCAGTGGCAAAATAACCGGTAGGTAAGTTCAGAGCCATCGCATTATACAACAGCTTTTCAAATGGCTTTGTTATCTGCGTTCGATGACATGGCTGCTCTTCACCCTCAAACGGCACTACATTCCACACAGCTTCTTCGTTTAAAAACATCATCGAAGCACGAAGAGTGTCTCTCACAACAATTTAATAAAATAGCATACCACCTGACTGCATGAAGTCTCCGCGATCAATTTGCCGACCGGTGCATCTAACTTTATTTGGTCCTTTAGGTTTCCATAACTCTTGTAGGACGCAAGGGTTGTGACGAAATTGTGAATGAATACTCAAACTATGATGTCGATTACAGTCAACAAATTTTAGCGGCATAGCATCCGTCGTTTGCGAATTGAAACTGCCTGAGAGATGAACACAAATGCTCCATTTTTCATAAACGAATTCATTCACGTCTGTCACTTCTTACACATAAGTACTTAAATAAACGTCGGTAACCGTCAGCTATCATAAAATATCAAACTTCACTTCTCCTCTGATTGATAACAGAGATAATTCGCCAGGATACGCATTATCAGTATTGCCGTATTATCAGTATTACAAGAGATTACATCAGTGATAATCAGTAGTACTTTTGAGATTGTAACGGAGATGAATGAGGTATGAACAATAAAAAGTCACAAATGAGCCAAGAATAGTTTCAGCTCACATAGACTGCAGTCTCTTTTAATCTATATACAATCTCTTCTTAATCAGCCAAGTTTAGTTTAGGCGAAGCGGGATAAAGACAACGCAAAAACATTTTTCCACATACAATCCTAAGAGCAAAGACGCGGCACTCCTTCACAAGCGAACGCTCACTCCTTGAGGTGTTTAGATAGTCGACAAACCTCAAGGCGATTTCCGATCGTTGAGATGCTACAAAAACTGTTTTTGAAAAAGCTTCGCTAGTCACATGCGGTTATTTATTTTTAAGCATCCTCAGGACTCTGCGAAATGCTGCCAGCGGGAGTTTTCGAGGTACAAACGTCAAAAATAACTTTTTAAGAAAAAAAAATTAGCATCGACCGTCTTACAAAGGTTGAAACTTCCAATTTTCGAAAGTCATATATTTGGAATTAACAGCCTCAGAACATCTCTAAAGAGTTTGGTGGCGACTTGAGCACTTCTGATAGTGGCCACTTGCTTGTAGAAGAATGCTGCGTCTTCCTTCTTGCTAAAAATTTCTAATTAACTCGTTTTCTATTCAGAACAATATGAAAACAAAAAAGCGCGCACTGATAAGTTTACTACTAGCTTTATGCAAATCCCACTGTACTTGCGCAAATTTGCAAAAGCCTATCTGTCCAATAGTTTTAACTCGGGAATTATATATCACCGATTCACCTCCTTCTTTCACAAAATAGTGACCAACTTTGGAAGGCCATCGAGTAGTTACTTCGAGATTAGAAATTGTTGAAGTGCTCAAAAAATTAGCGGATAATGCTGAGCTTATGCAACGTCAACTGATATGAGTTCTTTGGGTTGACCGAATATAAAATCTCGAAAAAAACGCTAGACAGCAAAAAAAGAAGAAGCGCAGATATTCAGGAATAAAAAATCTGGACCAAAGACTCCTGAAGATAAAATTGCGCATAGTATTTAAATGTATAGCACCATTTTTACGAACGGATCAAAAATCTGTAGCCCAAGAAGACTGCAGGCCTCAGACATCTCCAAAAACTAACTGAGCTACCCACCCCAAACAGAGGTTAACTCAAAACTGAGTGAGGGTGAGGGAAGGGAATGTCAACGCTCACAAAAATCACTTCATATAATCCGTTACATAAAAACTCAAATGCCTCGTCGCGACACAGTCTGTGTCTACTTGTTCAGTAATAACAAGAGCTTTGGAAAAGGAAACTAGTGATCGTAACCTACATCGTAGGTGGTCTTCTAAACTTAACCCAAAGAAATAGCTGTAAAAACTAATCATCTCGCTCATAAATTATAGCACATGAAAATGCTAAGCAATGCGCAATTCAAACTTTGATCTATAATTGATCGGATACAGAAAAATTCTTCACTGCGGATTTCTGGGACTGTTCAGTCGCATAGAGAAACACATTATCCGGGAATTTGCAATGCGTAATCTTGTTTATTTCGTTATCCCTATCAATTTTGTCTCCCATTTATGGTTGTACTTGAAACGAATATATAATACTCCCTCTTGAGCTTTCTTGATCTTGCATTGCCTATAATCAATAATTTATGAGACATTAGCATTACACAAGGCACCAACGACACCAATGAAAGACCGACCTAAAACGCTTTCACCTTCACTTCTTCCGATTAGAAAGCACCTTCAATTAGACAAAAGGGACCCTCCTCGGCTGATGAATTTAGTCTTTTAAAATCTGAGAGCTCATAACTATTCAGCAGAGTGCACAACAATTAACTGCTTGAGTTAATTGAAAGCTATAGGACGCGTTTTGGCACCAGGGCTCATGAGCCGTGACAGGGGGCGTTTGAAGGCGTTGGCGTATATATCGCAAGGGGCGAGTGGTGTCGTTGCTGAGGCCGAATCCCGACAGAGGCACGTCATTTATCTATGTCAAGATTTAAAGTTGCGTGTGCTTGATATACGAATGGTTGCGAACTGCGTCTCCATCGATCTGTATTTCCTTTCAATGGAGTTTCATTCAACTGTTTCTCTGCCTTTCCCATGACACAAGCTGCAACCTTTGATGTAAGCGACCAAATCTTATGTAGCCCACTCACTGTATTCGACCTCAATTTTATTAGTATTCTTCCAGCTCTCGCCATCAAGCGGTCATCGAGGTGTTGAACCTGAGGTGGATCAATCTGTACGTGGTGATCATGCCTCTAACTCTAATTCACCTCTTTAAAGATAAAGCAACAACAGTCTACGCAGCTGTTGAATGCATCGAGGAAAAGCAACAATGATTGACACTTCGTCCTTCGGCTTTGAGCCCGAAGATGAGAGCGCGAAACAATTCACACCCCAGCACTCGATCACTGCCCCTTGTATTCAATTCGCACAACGCCGACGAATACGCACGTCCATTGCACATGCAGCGCTTAGCAAACGTTCGGCTTCCTTTGCTTCACACGATCGCGTTTATTTATACAAATCGCAAAACACTGCCCCAACTTGCCGAATCTTTTAGCCTTTAGAAATGCCAATTCCCTTCACTACAAACCGTGGAATATTACACTTTAAGCAGTGCAACAAATCACAGCCCAATACAACATCACAGTAACTGGCGAAACATTCCATTCCATGCTAAATTACGATTACACTTACCTTTAAAGGTGCTGACTTTTTTTTTTTAAATGTCTTTAAACGAGTTACAACAACGAGGAAACAGAAGGCTGATGACTCCCCCTACGCAGACGAGCAACAAAGTTCGCAGCTATAAAGATGGTGTTGGCAAGGTATGCACCGATCGGTTGCAGTGGAAGGATCTGAGACAATATAGTAGAACGGCAACATAAGAGAGCAGTAAAGCGGCTGCATGTCGTTCGCATACCAAAAGCGTTGCTTTTAGCTGCTAACTACATTCCACTTAATGCATGCGTTAAAGCGACACACGGACGCCTACCCACTTGCCAACAAAAAATAGCAAGCAGCTCATCTTGCGCCGATACAAGCAACTTTTAAATCGGTAGCAAACAACCTCTTCAACGCTCAAAATGAATCTGAGTACTATTATTATATAGCATATTCCGGAAAGATGGAAGAGAGCATTAATAGAACCTAGGTTCAAAAGAAAACTGTTATGCAAGCCGCCGCCGCCAACAATTTATTCAAATTTCTATCAAAAACTCCATTAAGGATCAAATGAACATTAAAGAAGGCTTCTGCCTTATTATACAGCAGCAGAAATTTAAAAGTGCGTCTGTTAAATATAAACAGACACGTTTGACCGCATATAATTGATGTTCATACCATCTTAAATTGGACTGAACGATACTCTCCCATTCGAAATATCACACAGACATCACACTTCCTCATCCGATATAGTTAATCAGGTCACTCTACCCAACCCCAATACATTCCTATTTATGTGGGCAACTCCACCTCTACGCTAATTCGATATTTTCTTTGCTTATTTGATGAGATTTTGATGCAGTCTTTTCCGTATTTGCTGCGAACGAAACTGTTACACGTAAGAATTCATGTGAACTCCTTCCCTAATTTCTGTGAACGTATCGCACCTTCACTGCTTTCCATACAAAAGGGGGAAGTTTATGGAAGGTTATTCTTCATGGGTCCCTTGATTAAGTAGAGGAGGAAGTAGGAGATTGAATGTGATGTGAGAAGTGCACAATATCAGATGTGCACTAGATCGAGAGGGGGACGTTGTCCAAAGTGAAGGTTGGTGTTATGGTTGTGAATGGAAGTTGCCTTCAAAGAACTTCTTCAAACGAAGTCCGAAGAGAGGGTTATTTTAACGCTTCGAAAAGATGAACGCATCGGCTCATAATCGGGCTATCCGCTTAGGATGTGCTCTTTGCGTGGAATTCCCTTCGGTGAAGTGCGTCGTGCATCATTTTAAAGACGTTGCGTTCACACGGCGCACTTAAAAACAAACGCATCATCCACATGTATGGCAAACGTGTCTTCTTTAACGCCAATCCCATAACCACCCATCTGTCTAACGCACTATAATTATGCGTTACCATTTTTCACGTCTGGCAAGGAAATATAGCTCAAAGTGAACGACAAACAAACACAATTCAAAAAACACTATACATTTGTATTTGTCGGAATTAGCAAACTACCAGGTAATGCAGCAGCAAGAGACGTTTGCAGAACTAATGCAAACGCATAAACACACTCATACGAATATTTCAGCCTAAAGTGCGTATATACGAGCAGGTACAATATAAGTTTGAATTAAAATATCACTGCTTGAAGCAAAAGATTTCTACGAATTCTCAGGAAATTCTCTGAAAGGTGATGAAATTGAGCTCTCGGAAAAGTGAAACAGAAAAATGTTAGCAAATATTGCACTTTGTTGTCTAATTGTAAAATTGTAGGCAGAATGCCTCAGTTGAATAAGAAAACGTTACGAAAAGCAAACGCATCACAGAATTAGGCATACGTATAGACATATAGCAATAGGTATAGGGATTCGTTTACAACCGTTCAACTGAACATGTGGATACGTCAATAAAAAACACGCGTGTACATGCAGTATAATAAATGAATCTATCACTAAATCTCCGTTGGCTGTCAATATTTCTTGAAAGATCTGTAATCAATGACGCCTTTAAATTTTGCAGTTTTACTGGATGAATGCATAATTATGATGGGATGGGGCACTTAGTATAGCAGTGAGGAAATTTCTTTTGAGGAAGATATAATTGGAGTATCAGAGTGCACGCATGATCTAAATTATTTTTAGGTGCAAATAAAATGAGTGATCGGCACATAATAGCAATAAAAATGCATTTATCTAAAACGGCTGCTTAGCTAAGCAATCGGCCTCTTTGCCTCATTCTAGAGAGATTTCCGTCAATATGGGTGTACGAACGAACGCTACTACAAGCAATGCTCGCTCATTTACACTACGCGATTTTACAACGCAATGCAATTAAAACAAAGTATATCGCTTTGCGCGAGTGATTATCAATTTTCATACCTAATTCTCTGCTCATGTTAAATGTTTTAAAAACGTTTCATGCCAATTAAAGGTGGTATCAATACGCTTGCCGAGGTGCCTTTTTTTACATTCTCAATATGACGTCGTGAATTTAACTAACCTCATCTATCTATCAGAACTATAAACAAATATCCTCCACCTTCCATCCAGCAATGTTTTACGCAATTTCTTTCTTTTTATTTATTTATTTTTTATTTTTTGCAAAACAGAGCATTATCAAGCGGACTGCCGTCTGGCATAAAAATATTTCCACATTAGCTTATGAACGTGTCGCTTCATAACTTGCAAACACTGATGCTAGATTCAAATAATTTGCTAGACGCGACCTAACCTATAAGATTATTTGTCCTCTCGACTCGACCCGCTCGGTATTGATGGACTTATAATTAGCAAAAAGTGCCATGACAAGCCAAATTTTCGTTGCATAATCGATCGGACGAAAGCAAAACGAGTGGTAAGTGTACCAACCTGGTTGGCACAATATGTGCGCTTGTTTTGATCGATCACCAGCCAGCTGCTACAATACCAAAGAAAAAACAATGACAAACGGTCTAATAATGCGATATCACAAGAAACTGATGCACTGTGGAAATTTTCTTAAATTTATTTGCATTTTTACCGCAAATAACCTATGCATCATATTAACAATTACGATAAGGAAAAATAGAGGAAAAACATCCTATAATAAGGATTATATGCAATAAATTTCATCGCTATCACGGTTCAAAAGTTGAGAAAACCAAATGGACACACATAAATACGCACAGACACAACGTCGCCATAATGCACTTTTGTAAAATTTTGGACGCTCAGAAAAAAGCAACGGCAAATAGAAGCAAATTTTTGAATGGGCATTGGCTGTAGCAAAATATCGATAGAGGTATCATTCAACAAATCTTACGTTTTTCATAGATTTGTGAAATCAGTCGGCTTCTATGCGATTTCCAAGGGTGCATAATGTGCCAACTTTATTGGCGCACTTCTCCATTTGGTTATTTCAAATGCATCTTAACACCCTAAATCCTAATTCAGACTCGTAAGATGAAAACGATGACAGAGGGAAGGGATGGGGAAGGGAGGGAAGGGGGGTGGGGGGAGGAAAGGGAACGAGAAAGTTCCTTTCCACAATTAGCCGAAGAAACGAATGCACAGAATGGAATGGAATGTGATAGCGCTGGCGTGATCCGATTAAAGTGACACAGAGCTGACGATCCTTTTTTAGTTAAAGTATTTACTGTCGCTGCTGTAAGCAAGTAACAGGCAGCTGTGGGGTATTACAGTTCAGTTATCACAACAACAAAGATCAAAGGCTGTCTGCAGCACAAAGAATAAATAATTGTCAGGAGCGGAAAGAATAAAGGATCAAATGCTGCTTGCTAATGTTAGCCGTAAAACTGTAAAACGTATGGGTGGGCGATGCTCGCTATCAACAAGAGTCTAAACCGCCACCAAGCACAAGTAAACATACGACGGTCCGATGGCAGTTCCTTATCAGGGGAGGACCCGTTGCGACCGCCTGAAGATTAGCTCTTAACAATGAGGGGCTTACAACATTAGCTCAGCTAACAGCTTCTGTTGTGGATACCTGCCCAGGTGACCATTTCACCACCAAACAAAACAATCATTTCCCCGAACATTTGCCATGGTACTGCCCTCCTAATCCCTCTCGTTCCCCTATTATTTTCCCCTTCATACACATAAAATAGCTAAAGAATAGAGCAGTAAATCTTCAGAGACAAAGAAAAAATCAGCACATTACAACTGTCACTTTGAACACCCATTTACATGGTTATTTAACGGCCATCTGGGTGAATGCAACAAATTTGCCCATTTCACGGAGAAATGCTATTGCGAAAGTACGATGAATTTCTCTGCTTTGAAGGAATGGAATTCACTGGTGTGCAACAATACTAAAAGATGATATTGGAAACATACTGCTTCCGAGCAATAAATCTTCCTTTAAGCTCACAACCGATCATCACACTCAAGAGTGGCTCATTCGTCGAGTTACCAATGAACCTTTAGTCCAAAAATAAGATGCTAGCATTGAACACTGCAATTTAAAACTGAATTTTATAATTAGCATGAACTCTGGGAAGAAATAAGTTGCAAAAGATGTCACCGGAATCGACAACAAGATGATCGCGATCCGCGCGAGCGAGAAGCGAGCGCATTCCAACGGCACGCAAAATCGAGTGGAAAAAAAAGCGCGATACCGCGCAACAGTTGTCGATTTTATTGGACGATCTCATTTCGCATAATGGGTTTGTTTGCGTCAATTCACTGATTGCAGTGTTGCATTTATAGTAGTAGTAAATAAGCGATAAAACACTAACCGCGTATCGTTGTAAGGTAAATCCTTGCACTCGTCGACGGTGATCAACTCACAACGTGATGCCGTAAGAACACGTTGTGGTTTCGAACTGCCTACTTGTAGCACAAATGCGCCAATCGTTAGCAACGTTTGCACATACGCCAACGAACTTATCATTTTAATTGCATTTGCTTACTTCTGCCGCACAGCGCGTAACACCCAACGATTTACGGTTAAACAACTGAGAGCACGCACGCTGTCCAAACGCGAGGGCGGGGTCTTCTACCCTTCTCTTGTTGTCTCGCCCTCGCTCACTCTCTTCACTTTCGCGATCGGTTTGACGTCGTCTTCTCGTCATAGAGCATGCTGTTTAATTCAGATCATTTATCACGACTATTGGAGGCATCAATCATCAACCCCGACCCGAGGCGCACATATACCCGGTGGAGCATTCGATCGCGGCAAAGAGCGCAAGTTGAGTTCGTGCAGGATTTGCTCACAAACAGTGCATTTGGACTGAGCCGCTAGTGTCGTTATCAATGCAACGCGCTTCTTTCTGCAGCTACCACCGCCCACAATAAATCATGTCCCCCGACGCTTTCTATGGAACGTAAGTGCACTCGGTACAACATCGCCTGCACTTTTGCTTCCAACATTCCCTAGCTATCCTAAGTGTTCCTTCCTCCACTTGGTTACTTCCCATTCGAAATCCTCCTCCACTGCGAACCACTCAAAAAACCGTTCGCATGACGGTATGCTCTCTGAAATTAGGAGCTATCCGAGGGTCTCAAAAAAACATTGCAGCAAATTCCAGCGATTCATCGGTGGACGTAGAATTAATCTTGATGAAGGTCAACAAGAACGACGTTGGCCGCGATATGCCAATCAGTGTTGCTACTGTTGATACTGTATGCATGATGTTCGACAATACCGATGTGCACCTGCACGTTGCAGTTAGTGTAACGATTACATCTAGTGTAACACTCTTATGTACATCTAGTAGGTGGATGTCGATCTGTGTAAAAGCAGCTTTACTCAGTGTCACATTATTCATAAGCATATGTGGGTCGTTTCCGCTCATATCCACTTCATATTGCTTAACCGGAGAAGATGACGGAAGTCGGTATAGCACCACCACGGAAACCAATGGACGAACGTTCATGCACTCTTCACTTCATTCGCCATATTTTGCAGCAAGTGTAAATGAACCTCTACGCCACAACTTGCTTCTTGTATTCCATATCGCATAAGTAGCAATACTTGTAAATACAGAGTTTGCAGAGAAGCGTAATACGACTATATTTGATGGCATATTCCTCTCCCGTCACCCCATTCTCCAACTCCTTTTTCTCACCACCACAACCACTGTAATAAGTTTTTTGTATTGCATTCTGCAGTAGACCAAATAAACGTTTATACATCTACCTAACCAAGACTTGAAGTTCCTTGAAGTGGCCAATGAACTCCATCCGGAAAATGGTCAAAGCAAAGTTGTCTCACGCTCGTTTCTAAACCTAGCTTGTGTAGTGAATGAAGACATCGAATAAGTGGCTTTAGAACGCGAACACAACATAACAATTCGCTCACAGAACATCCACATATCCAACAGCGTACATTTCAAAAAAAAAGTTATTCCAGGCGAAGACGTATCGCATTGCAGCACTAATCTAGCAGCTTTTTTCGTACTGAACTGTTTGCTACTGCACGCAATACCTCTTCTCAAACTGGTCAATCGATAAAGGGGAAAAAAGTGCAAGCGAGTAATAAAAATGACCGGAAGCACTAGAGGACGTGCTCCATGCAAGTTGACGATGGTCGCTGCTGCTTACAACCGTTGAGATGCTGGCAGTGGACATTACAGTAAACATTAGCAAAAACTGCAACAATCCTCTCAAATTTGAGTTAGGCGCCCAACGGTGGTGCAGCAGCACAATATGCGCTTTCAAATAAGATGATTCTTGATTTCGGAACAGTCCAAATTAGATGCGATAGTCACAGTGTTTCTTCTCTTTTCTTCATCCGACACTTGGCACATCTTTCACTAATTTCTTTTTTAGATCTGAACACTGTAGCAACGCTAAAGTACATGGAGATTTTTCTGGAAACAGCAACAGTTGTATATTCGCTATTGAAAGTATGACAATAGCAAAAATGTCTAGTAGTGATGATTCTCAGCAGAACTGAGCTAAGGCGTCTTGAAAGAAATGCAGTAACACTCAAAAGGTCGAAGAAATGAACAGTCAATATCGAAATCAGCCACTCTAAAATTTAGGAAACAGCAACAATGATATCCACTGAAATATGAGTATTTAAACGGAAGAAGAGGAAGTTTGCATTATGAGTGGCCTTATTTCCTAAAGATGATTAAGTAAAAGCTGATACTTAATGAGAAATCACAACGAGCAGAACAAGCGAAATAAAATATCAAATGATGATAATTTTACTGGAGCACGACGAATTACATAGTCTGAAAGGAAACCGTAAAAATAAACGTGCCTTCTGAAATTGGATCAATTCCAAATACGCAATGTCAAGATTATTTTCTAAAACTTTGCAGGAAATAAGAAAATTGTCCCACTTGGACAACAGCTTCAGTTGATTGCCTCATTTGCAAATTCACGCAAATCACATCTAACACAGCAATTTCTGATGAGAAACATAAATAAAGAGATATATGCAAATTGAGTAAGTTGCAAACTCAGAGTTAGAGTTTATGCGTTAATTCAACGAGATGAGATACTTGATGCTAGATTGCGGCATGCTAAAATATTGCTATACTATACAACCAACCATTTAAGTAAACCTTCAAGAGAATGGAAGTGTTGCATGTTACCACATGCCATAAATTACTCTCCATTATTATCCCGTAGAAAAACACAGCGACAGTAATTAGTTCTAGAGAACGACAAACACAACGCTGCAAAAGCAACTCATCTGCTGGCAACACGTTACATAAGAAGTGATCAGCAAGAACTATCTCTGTATAGTCGACAATTGCCCTATAGCGCGTTTTTGCATATTGTAATTCATCAGTTCTGCTCCACTTTTATTCTTGCTCCATCTATTCACTAGCCAAGTCTACAGTTGCGGGTATCATCATTGAACTTCTTTCATGCGACTGAAGTTCATTACATCCCGGCGTCGAAATTCTCACATTCTCAAGTTCTAATATTCGCATACCACTTAACAAAATTTACAAGTCATTTTTTGCAGTAGATATGCATAGACTGCAAACCACATTGAATACGAATATATCCACCGTAACCGAATCCACAAACGCAAATGTGAAAACTTTTACAGAGGAGTTCGCTTCAGTATCAGACGAAATTTCGAACGTTTTAATAAATATCCGAGAAAAAGTTGGTGATATCGGGTTTTAATTCCGTGAAAAGAGAGCAGCAATGATAGGTCACGACAGGTACGAAACTTCTTGTTATTTTTGAACGTGTGGACCCACACCACTGCAACAACAAATAGCCTCGCTCAAGCAAACATGCAACTAAACAGTTTTCATGAATGCTATAGGACGAAAAAAAGCAAATGCCACTGGACAATCCCGTGACCAAATAAACTGCTTAACACCTTGGAAAATGCCACTTTTGTATAAACAGTTTATACGCACAGTTTAATAAGCAATTTTTAAAACGAATATATGGAAAGCTCGGAAGTACTTTAAACTTCTATAGAGTTTGGCATTTAAAAAAGGAGATACGAAAGGAATAATCAGTGAGGAGGAAGCTGGGCTTGGAGATCTTGAAAAGACTGAATCCGAAAATCTTGTACTCACATTTCCTAGTAGAAGACGGATCGACGATAGTGATGTTAAGGTTGTCTTGTTAGTGCGATACTAATGAAGAGATGTCAATCTGAGGCAGTCACAAAAAGCGCGCATCAATTCAACAAAGACTTCACACTAGAAAAACGGAAGAAAAAATCAGAAAGACTTGCACACTTTGACTAGATCATCGAATTGCAAACTTTGCTAACACATTATTAATACTGCTGAACGTGAATTTCAGAGCACACTCAACAGGTGCACTAATAAAGCAGGTGCAGTGACTATAAAAAAGACATTAAACAATTAGAGAAGGGGAACCTATGTTGCCACCATTGCAAACGAATGAGTGTCAACTATCATCGTACCTTTTTAGAACACCACTAACACAGAAGTACTGAATGCAAGTGCATGTACAATGGTGGTAACTTTCACGATCATTATGGCACGAAACATATATCAGAGCAAGTAGAGTGACGGACGGTATTGCTCATTAGCGAGGTGAAGTGCATGAAGTACTTCATCGGTGACCTCTATCCAATGATATCTGTGCGCATCACGAATCTCAGCACGTGTATTTGACCACTTCTGCATACAGACGACACGAACCCGTAGGCCATGTTCCACTCCATTCGCGGGTACTGCCGTACATTGTACTCGGGTCAGGCTGCTTGGAATCTCTACCACACTTCGACCGTCGATTAACATGTGCTGCAAAATCGATATCGATTGATATTCAATGCTGCTCGGGAGCCAACAATCGCCGCTCAACGACGATTCATAAAACGAGCTAAGAAACACAAATCATTTCAGCCTCTAGCCACGTCGAAGTGGAAGTTCTTTTTAACACCCTAATCCCATTCACCGCTCACTCTTTCAACTTCAATTCTCTCTTCCGATTAAACACATAAACTAATGCGGGCATATCTCTTCCTCCCATATAAGTAATAT
Source organism: Baylisascaris procyonis (assembly GCA_037389465.1). Lineage (NCBI taxonomy): Eukaryota > Metazoa > Nematoda > Chromadorea > Rhabditida > Ascarididae > Baylisascaris > Baylisascaris procyonis. The sequence goes on along the minus strand of JAZARR010000033.1, from coordinate 378,895 downwards.
TCTAGTCACAATTATTTCAGAGTAATTTTATTTGCACTTTTCAATTTTCTTCCTATTTTTTGGATATGTATCTAATTATAAGTCGTCACACTTTAGCACATGGAAAAGCAGCTCTATTTTCGATCGCTCCTATATTCAAACCACCATCTGCAAATTTCCTTCTCAAAAATTCTTGCCTAAACGCCATCTACTCTTTAAAACACATACATACGATCCTCTCAACATTTTGCCACTGCCGGAAATGACCTAACATGGTATGCATTTGACATCTCTCCATACTACCGTGCAATATGGTCTTAGTATTTAAACTGTTTTACGACCACAACCTTTAATCTATCTGCTTGCTAAGTCGCAAAATTTATCAAATTTTTTGGTTCTTATGTTAACTGCTAAACATTTCACTGCCCTAATTCACTTAAGGATCCAAATTTGAGACTGCCATCGTATCGCTGCTGAGACGCATTGCAACAGCATGTCAAGCCAAACATGACTTCAAAGTAATAGTGCAATGCCTACTGGCCGCAGCTCAATTAAAATGTACTGCTCTTTTCTGCCTTGCGTCAAACTAAGCTTGATCTGACAGTGTTGCTCATGCGTTCATTTCAGCTTTAGTGGTAGTGGCTCGATAATATTGAAAACAAGAACATCATATTGCATGGACGTGTTCCCAATGCGCATCTCAACAGCTAGTCCACGGTCTATGCCTGTGTAAGCTATAAGCCGGCAGCGGGTGCCCGCAAGAAATACAGAAAAAGGCGGTGCATTTATTAGCCAAGCGAAACAATAAAAGACAGGCGGTTGGTGGTGGGAAGAAGTGCATGCTTGCAAAGGGGAAGAGCCGAGACAATTTAAAGGATGCATGTGTAATTGGGCACCAATTGGGTGTGCTCTCGAGGCGTGCAAATGCGCAAAATGGATAACTGGTGTGAAATTGCTCGGATTCGATAAGCAATTCACCAACAATTCACTTGGCTCGTTGCCGCATTGCCTACCGTATTCCCAATTCGCTTTATTCCTTTTTCGCGCAGTGAATTTATCAAAAAAGGACCCTCGAGAATTGTGCGTGTGTGTTTGTGTTGTTGTATGTGTGCGTATATCTGCGTGATGTTCTATATGTTCGCTAGACTTCAAGCTCATTCTCTTCATCACATAAAACGAAGCATTTACCTCAGGCGCTACGTAATCGCCTATAAGTTGGTCATCATGGCAAATCATGGCAACACAGGTGAAGAACAACAAGTAGAAGCGTGCAAAGGCAACAGATGGGAAATAAAGTGAGCAACGAGCGGTTCAAAAACTACTTCACCGATTGAAGACCATCGGCAAGTCAGATGATTTGTTTGAAGGTGTCGGCACGGATGGCGAGAAGAAAGAAGAAACAATTGCGTACAACTTTTTAAGATTACAGATGTGGGATAAATTTTGTGTAAAGCAATGCTCGAATGGCGAAGCGAATAGCGAACGCTACCTCAATGCGCTGCTAATCGCTTTTTTAGGGTGCGCTACACATCATCAACTCTACGAACGGAAGCATGTATGGAAAGAACTCTTTGAAAAGTTTAGCAACAACATATGCAAACTGTACGAAATGGAAACATTACTCGACAGGTAAAAGTACAACGCTACTCTGTCTCAGGTGTAATAAATCACGCAGCACACCTAAAAACGAACAAGCGGCGCGAAAAAGGCGATCGAATCAACAAGTGCGCGAATGGTGTCATCTCGAAAGGTAGCCAACTGGTGTCACAGCGACGCAGCAATGGTCTACCTAACGCGCATTTGCGCATTAACGACGCTATTAATTGCACATAAAGAAGAATGAGGAGGTGCGTTGCAGTATTTATGTGCTTCATTGCGCACACCAATGCAATCAACTCCCCAACCAATTCACTAACACCTTCTTCTGAAGCACACTTACCAACGTGATTTATTAGATCTATTCCACAAACAATCGTACTTCGTTTTCAATATTACTATCCATTTATTAAAAAACCTCTTTCAATAAAAGACGGACAAACGAACACGATGCTCGTCATGTATATCTGTACTAAATTCAACAACCGCCAATTATCATCACTCGTATTAATTGTAATCGGTCGATAAGAGCGTGAAAAATGAAGCAACTAGAACATAATGGTGAACGATGTCCCAAGAGGAAACAATGACCGCAGCTTTATGAGTTGTGAATTCAAATACATATGTAAGTCGCCTTCTCAATAGTTCTCATATGCTGAGTTGTTATCGCCGACTATAAATCATAGGCAAAAAGAAAAGATGCAAAAAAGTGCATCCCTTCTAAAAACATCCATCAAATAAACGCCTCATTGATGCTCCCTTCCGCTATCTCTCTACAATCGTATAGCGATGCGCCGAAATTCATTGGCCTTCTTCCCCTCCAAAATGAAAATATTTTGCTACTACTAATTTCTGAATAATTCAGTAAACAAGCTCAATTAAAAATATGCTTAAAGGATTTTTTTTTTTTAAATAATCGAAACAATTCCCCAAAACGAAGCCGTAAATGATTTTCAAGAATACAGTAGAGAAAAGGAACAGTTCATGCTACGCCCAGTTCAGAACTAGTTGAAAATCCTGATAACACCAGTTCAACGCTTTTCTCTCTTTCCTCGATTTTTCGCAACTCCTCCACCGTTGTGAAAGAATGCGTTTAGCGTCACAGGTTTTTTATTAACTATACAAAATGCACATGGGTATGCACCACTAATCCACAAATTCACGAGACAAAAAGAGTTTGACAGAGATCATGGATGAACTATTTAGCTGTGAAGGATTACAATACAAGTACAATCTAACATTCGTGGAAGCAAATGTTTTCTCTAATTTGCAACAGGATAACGCATCGCCTTTACTCCGACGCGATTAATTCGAACACTTTCCGTCAACGACTCATCTAAGAACTAAACACAATTATACAACAGTGATGGAGCATCTATCATTAAATGACAGACTACCGAAAAGAAAATGCTTGCATTATGAGCAAATGTGAAACTCATTTGAGTAGCTAATGGCCAAAGCGAGACGAATAATTACTGCCTAATGAGAGAGCAAATTCGAGTGCATTCATCAATGAAAAGCTAGCAAAACAAATATGACCAACACCAACAGACAAGACCCACAACATGCACATTACCATCAACAGGCATATCCTTATAGACATAACTGCCGACAGGCATATTCCAACAGACGTCACCAGCGACAGGTATGTCCAAACAAGACATGACCACCAACGGACATGTCCCAACTGATAAGAATTTTTTTCAAACTATTCTGCTCAAACGCAATCTTCATAGAAAAAACGGTAAGTTTCTGTGAATTGATAACATGCCTTCCTCTCTACTGCCATCAATTTTGACAGGCGATTTTATGATGGAAGAAAAGCAGTCAAGTCGGATATGACAACCGAAATCGCGCGCATTAATTCAACTTGAATTCACTTATAAAAATCAAAAATCGTTCCTGTTAATTCATTAATGGAGTTTATTTGCATATGCGCTATAATCGTTGTGTTATATTAATTGCTCTGTGCTCAAATTTCACTGACGAAGATATTCGTATTTCTTCAATAAGTAAACCGGATGAAAACTTTGACCGAAACGTTTGAATATTTGTATTGGTTAAAGAACAAGAAAAAAGAATGAAGAATTCATATACAACATAAGAAACGATGGGAGTAGTAAAATTAATTGGAAATTTGAAAGGATCCAACAATGCGAAATGGGAGCAGTTCAAAGAGGCGTACATCCGTTCACTGAGAGTGGTGTACACCAGCAAAATGGCGTCGAACGGGACGTGTCAACAGTCATAGAGTCAATTAAACGGATTTATGCGGTAATTCGTTGAAAAAACTCAGCCATTAGTGACATCGACTAATCAGTGTGCCATCTCAACAAATTCACCGCTTTGTGAAACTATCAAAGAGCTTCTCAAGCGGAACAAATTTGCCGCTTTGAACTCCAATATCGTTCTTCTTCACCAAATGCGTTGTGAGTTCGAATCCCGCCTAAGAATTTAGTTCTCACTCTACACCATAAATAAAATGTAACGAAAATTTTCTGATTGCTATATAACATATAGATTCGCATTTCTATCACCTTCTGAAATTAATGTAGACTATGAAGGCGGTACATTAAAAGCATTTTACTGGCACAAAAAAAAAAACATCACGAAGTCAGAACTCTTTTCCTACCTAAAACGGTATTTGAATAAGAGACTGAAAACCGCATTCGTTGAAAACGATGCTCTATGCAGCTGTGAAAAATGCTGCAGCAACATTGTGTTTTTCCCACATCTATTTTAAAATTTGCGGCAAAGGTGGAATTTTCACTGTTTGCCTTAAGACTAGCAACTAACAGTAATGTTTTAGACAGCTATGTCAAAGAATGAGTTATAATAACCTTCCCCACTGCCAAGCGATAAGTTGCTGCTTTACTTTCTCGAGTACTGTATTCAATGCAGTCGGTGACAATGTGACCCTCGAGAAGGGAAAACGATGAGAAAGACAACTGGAAATGCTGGATGTGGTATTGCAATATGCCAAGCATGTTCGCATGTGTGAGTAATCACCGCTGCAAAGCGACCGTTGTCCGGAAAACGTTTGTAACAAACGTTATCATGCAGTAAGTCAGCCTTTCTCATCAACGACACATGAAGTCCCGAGCAGCCGGTCAATTCGGCCTTCAGTTCCCCCTCCCCCCCCCCCCTTCCAAAAAGAACAAAGAGAACTCCATTATCTCGCTGTGCCTCATCCCTTGGCCGCTTTTTCGACGACGCGAACATACATTCGGCGGCGCACCAAAGACAAACGCCGCATGATTGAGAGGGCACCGCACTGCTTCATCCCACTGCTCACACGAGCCACCTCAAACCTCCTGCCCAACCAAACTGCCCTTCACCCTCTCTCAAACTTCTTCACATTCTATCAGCCAAAGGCACAAATGCAGTACCGCGTGAGAATGAAATCGCTCTTGAGGGCTTTCAATGGATGTGTTACCTCCAGTCCCTCTCCCCCCCCTCAACTCCCCCTACCCTCAAGCGACGGTGGGCATTTGTTCTCGGAAAGATTGTAAGGTCACGACCGCCGAAACAACAGCATGCTAAATCGACAACATAGTACCATACTCACCCAATATGCAACAAAAGCACAACATAGCAAATCAAGACCATTTCTAACCGATATTATCGATCTTTTGTGAAAACAGCCGATCAGCACAATAAAAAACCAAGCAACATAGACGACCATCACCCCTCCATTCAATGCACCTATCAAGAGAAGGAACGTTTAAATAGTCTTTCGACGAAAGTGGAGCTTTTCGATAAGTATATAGTCACCTGTGTAACTTTGAGCTGATTTTGGATGCATAAAACAAATTGCTGACGATGATTCGAAAATCCAACATCTAAATTTCTTAGTAAAGTGAAACTAAACATTCAAAATTTCATCTAAGAAAGAAAATGCAATCAAGATGTTCAAAAGTTCGAAGTTCGGCATTCTGCAATCTTTGGGCTTATAAAGGCTCAGTAATATTCAGCAAGGATGCAAATAACCATTAAATCATCACTAACTTTCTTCCCCCCATAAATCAGATCCCCACATTCCTTAACACGCCTACGGTTGTATATGTAGCGTGATAATTATGGCTCACTATTATTTAATATATTTGTAATACTGCGGAAACATTAAAAAGATTAGGAAACATGCGCAGATGTGAAACCATCTTTGCAAATGGAAATCATAAATTACACTGTAAATGCGTTTTACGCAGATTCGGATGCAATGGCTATATTTTTTTCGTCTGTTTGGAAAACCTCTCCCAAGTGGTCACAGAATGAAACATAAGCGTTATGTTTTCATCTGAAAAAGGTTCAGAGAAAGGGAATTCTAATTCAACGAACTGCTATATTCCTCGAACATTTCGACTTCTACGACGCCGCTTTCACGGGTTTGGAAATTTGGTCATTCATCACGAAGTCCGCCTTCAGACCGTCTTTGAACGGCTTCGGCGGCTTTTTTGGCAGTCAGCCAGGGCGGATGGTTCACCGACATTTGCATAAAACTTTTCTTATCAAGTTACAGAAGGACAGTGATAGGAATTCAATGGCAATAGTCAAACTGCTTAACGCATTCTGGACGGAAAGCTATGACAATTTAGGTCAGCTTAAAACTGAATAACCTCTTGAAGATAGTTGATGAAACAGTTTTCATTGGTCCATGACTATAGATAATAGATGAATAAACAATTCCTATAAAACAGAACGCGAATGAAAACATTCATAAGCATGCCAGTCAGAGAAAGGCTTCCAAAATGAACGTGTTAGTGATTTGGGTGCTGCATATGGAATTCGCCATTTACTCTGTTTCTAAGTTATATCCAATCGCAATTTTCATGTTATGCACTGCACCCAACGACCGTTCATGACGATCAGGCATTTTAATAATTGCTTCGAAAAGGTGAGATTAACTTTGAAAAGCATCCCACTTCATATCGTTCAGCATTTCCTCACTCTCTCCTATCCTGTTGAAACGTTTTACATCCTTTACGCGTGTATTTAGAGAAGTGCTCTGTGGATTCATGCGTTAAGCTCTTCGCTGTTCGAGTGAAAATTCGGCGTAGTAAAGTTTTAGGTGCGCAGAAGAGGCTGGATGCGGCGAATCTAGCACAATTAGTGAACATTGTTTGTGCGCAGTAGGGAGAGGGGGGCGAAAGTTGTTCGGTGACAGTGACTAATGAACCACGCATCGCCTACTAGACGTCAGCATCCGCACCCAACAACAACGCTAACCATTGCAACGCACAGATTCATTCACGTCGCGCAGGGGGCTAATCCGTTCTACAAATGGCCCTCATTTACCACTACACTTCAGCCCCTCTCTCCACCCTTCTTCGTGCTTATACCCTCCCTACATCCGCCATGCCTTCCCTCTCTCCACCTCGCGTTCGAGTATATCGTTTCTTGTGCTAATGGGCAGGACAAGCAATCTGCTTCAATGCTTGTTTCCCTCCCTCTGCTTCAATGCGTGTTCCCCTCCTTTGTGAACTGTGGTCTGAAAATGAAATTGGAGATAACATCAGCGACGTTACCCTCTCTATTTGTTACTGGCGTTGACTATTAGTAAATCGACGGTTCGCGTACCTGAGCTGAACTGAGTTCAGCGGTGAAAATTGTTCGGTGTATAAAACTGCCTTGAGAACATTGCAATTCGCAAGCAACAACAGTGCATAAATGCGTTGCGCAAGAATGACGCTGCAAGTGGCGCTATCTGAACACAAAGCGCACACAACGCCGAATTCGCAGCAATAGGCACCATCCGAATGTATAGCTTATTGCATTTGCTGCTCGCAAATTGTATGTCGAACCCGCTTCGCCCATTCTCTAAAACCCAATCGGATGATACTCTTTATACTTTCTAACCTCACTTAACTTGAAATTTTGAATTCCCTCCTCAAACTTAACCATTTAGCCTTTACCAACTTGAAACAACCTTAATCAAACAGCAAAGAAATGTGTTGAATACACTGCGAACAAAATTGCGTAAAGAAAGAGTGCATTACTGAAATTAATAACTATTCTTTTTCATACAAGAAACCATAGGAAATTCGTCGTTTGCATATAATTATAGTTTACTCACTTGGTGTCGTATCGAAACTGTTGTTCCTATTTTAATGCTGAACATTGTCAATCAGAAGCGAATTGCTATCTGCAACCATAATCGCACAAATCAACGATGTTCGTTGATAAGAGGAAAATATTCACTACGCACACAGAGCTTTCTTTCTCGCATTATTTCATTCGCCTAATACATAAACATTTCTCTTTTAATGTCCACATTTACTATAGTTCCCAAGGGGTAAAAAAAGAAAAACAACGCCAACTATGCAATAGTATGCACAACTGCTAAGGTAAAAACATGCGCACCCAATCGCGAACAGCAACATACTTATGCATTATTTGTTCATAGACAGCAACAATTCCCCTATAAAAAAATGAAGTGGAATCATTGCAACACACAACTAGCACATATGCAAATGACTATCAACACATTCACCACTATCGCACTATTAGAAAAAAAAAAAACATTACGCGTTCTAGAATGGCGCCCCACCTGCATAACATGTGCGGAATGCAGTGTGTCTATGCGCAACGTTACATTCTAATCGTATGCCCTCTAGAAGTTCACTAGAGATGTGCCGAAATCAATAAGTTTTATATTATTTACCAGTTGGTTTTCATGATCCGAAGACCTGTCCGCCTTATCTAACACTAGAAAAGCAACAAATCTAATATTCTTGAGGCAGCGATAATAGATTAGTTTGACTAGTGATAAGAAATTCATTAAGCAGTGATTTTATTTCATTTTGCATTATTTTCTGAAATTTGGGTATTATACTCAAAAAATTAACTTCATCATGTGACACCTTTTAGATTGAGAATCTGAATACAAAAACTTTGCTTGTCACTGCAACCGTGTGTCAAACTTCTAACTTATTTAACGTATAGTCGATTTGAAAACCATTGCTTTCCTATTACTTGAGTCTTGTAAACAACCTTTGGGGATGTGGTATATACTCTTCACTCATATTTTCCGCAAACGGCTTCAAGGCACACCTCGCAAAACATCTAGTGTTGTTGACTTCGCATAGATCGACCTAGCACTTCCTTTCCTTTTAGATAGCTTCGACGATGCAGCCTCTTTAAAATCAGGTGCATGAGGCAAAGACTGACTCACTCCCTCATTCGCTGTTTGCATGGAAGGAAAACTTCCTTAATGAGGCATGGAAAGCCAGTGCAGACGTGCTTCATCGCTAGGCCTGTGGCGTCCCAGAACTTGAACCTGTACCTGTCGAGCTTATTTGGCTTCTCATACCATTAAGAGTTTCCCACAAACTTTCTCAAATTTCAAACACAACAACGATCTGAGAACCAGCAGGCATTAGTTCGGGTTCATTTCTCGTCGAAGATTAGGAATCTGCTCCACGGCATCGCTGACACCCGATTCCCAACAACGCAACCAGAGCTCATCGAAAAGATAATAAGAAGCACCCCAGCCATCATGACGGCAGTAACTGCCTCTAACACACCAGGCGGCATGGTCTAATCGTCGTTATTAGTTCTCTAAACAGTAAGATGTCGAGAACAAGAGCAAATTGAAACAATTTGGAACCTGTACACGCAAGACCCAAAATGCACAGCTACAGACCCAAAACTGACACTGCACACTGCAGCATTCTAAGAAAAAATTGTACCGGGGTGAAACTGACCCCTCTAGTTGTTATGTTACACCACCATTTTGTAGACTGCAACACATCAATCATCGTGAAAGGATAAAAAATAGGGTATTTGCGAAATGCGGAGGAAAAAAGCAAAAAATTGGATAAATTAGTGAAAAAAACCATGAACATGGGCACCATCCTGATCCCTTTCACTGCTGTAATATAGCGATTGCCCTTCAAACAACGCATAAAGCAGTATTCCATCTCTATACTATTGCTGGCACCATTCGATACACGGTACATGAACGGTGGAGCAACAAAACGGGAAATGGGGAAAAGCAATGGAATCTTCTTAGTGCGCATTTAGACGTGTCTGCCACACAACCCTACTTCTTAACCAGGGTGATGTGCGAACAATTCTGTTCAACCTCGAAGGGTTCAGTTGCGTGTTTATAAGATGAGATGGCGATGAATTTTGCTTGACAAATTTCCGAAAGCATGTAAAATGAGTGAAAGAGGCGACAATATAAAAATGAACTTTGGAAAATGAGAAATGAGCATGGACAAAAAATTTGCAGCATAAATGACTCGAATCTCATCGCTCATCATCGGCGAACAAGTTGCCGACAGTCGATGCGCATATTGCCCATGCTTGACAGATGGTGTGCAGCGGGCTCTTCGTCAACGCATATAGAGATGAACATCACAACTGTTTACCATTTTATACATCTAGTGCACTCTGATGCGCCTATTTTATCTGCATTATTCATCTCGATAAACAAAATGCACATCAATGAAACAGTTCGCAAGTGTGGTGAATCACGAATAAAGTAAGATCTTTTTCATATCCCCGTAAATGATGATCGCAACACTCGAAGAAGGGAGAGGGAGGCACAAAACCTATGAGTATTTATTAATAAAAAATAAAGAGCACTAGGATTCTTTCGGTGGAGGAGCTAGTATTTTAAATTCTCATGTTCTCAATTCCACCATCAGTAAGATCACGATAGAACATCCAAAAATCTACGTAAGACATGTAAAATCAAAAATCATTCGAAGAATATTTAATGTAAGTTTAATGTTGTCACAGTCCCATTTCATTCCTTTAGCAAAATTCCGCCTCAATTTTATCGCTTTCTTTTTTATTTTCGTTAATCTTCTTTCCTCCCTTTTCCTCCTCCCCTAACCAATTATATCATGCTTTTCATAAAGCCAATGATTATGAGCATATCTTCTGATAAATTCTCTTCTTTCCGACCTCACATTTAAAGTAGGTGACAATAGAGCACTTCGAAGACTCAACTACTTTTAAAAAAAGAGTACTGATACAAAACCATAGAAGCTGACCGTATTGATGTCGAATACAATCGTATTCAATCATTATGGGCCACAACAATGCAGAGGACTCATCAATGGGAATTCGATTTACAGTGTAACCTTTCACATTCCCCCTCTTGCCCGAATAATATCTTAATTACTTGGCGCGGTACAAAACGACGTTTGGCTCCGATACAAGCATAACTGCCAGAAATATGTAAATTGTGCTCTAATTTAAATGACTGACGCATTGAGAAACAAATTGGTTGACTTGAGTTCACATCACACATGATCAATATGGCTTTGTGCATACGCCGATCCGTATTTGCGCACAAAGGAAATACTGCCCGGCAGTCTTTCAATGTGCATTAATTTCTAAGTGATTATAGCAGTTCGAGTGCATAACGCTGTTCGTCCCTCAACAGACGGCAATATGATCCGTTACTTATCATCCGCAAGCAAAGACACATATTCTCCGGACATCTGCGCCATATTTCACTTATAAACAACCAAATTTCGATAAATGTGTCCGTCTACAAAGTTGTATACGCAACTCGCTTTCTTCACTGACAATACTAGCGAGAGAAAAAAATAAAATGACTTTTCCCTGATGAAAGCGAAGTGTGAAAAAGATAAGAAATAATCAGATGAAGGAAATACAACGTACCTCGTAACGATTGCTTATAGTCAAAACGTTGTGTAAATATTTAGGTATTGCGTTCGAGTTCCTCTGCACACAATGTAACTCGCTAACATCTGTTATACATTTGTTCCAAAATGCGCTTCATACAAGGGAGATTTTCTCAATAGTTAAAGAATTTATTATTGTGAAAATGATAAAATTTCTCCCCGAAAGTCGCTTCTAACGAAACCTCATTCTTCAATTTCAGAGTTACCTTAATCGATTAAAGCAGTAAAAAAGGACAGAGACGCTTGAAGTGCTAAAGAATAGCGTGGATGGCATTCCGTACAACAACGAGGCGAATATTCACTAGTTTCAAGCTCAAGCTGAGTACCTACAAAGTGAAAATTAAGATAAGATACCAGGAAAAAAGTGACTACTGACATGCATATCAATAAAACAAGCTATGGATGAGCGAATTAACGTGCAATTTATGGTTCGTAATGGAATAAAAAAGCATACTTGAAAACATTTCGAAACTACCATCGCGAAGAAATACTCAAATCCGAATTCGGCCAGAGGAAATGCGTTTGTCGAAGTGACGATCTGCTCGCAATCGCTGATATTGTGATGGACAAGCAGTTCTGTTTTTGCACTGAAATTGTACAGCCTATCTTTTACGATTGATAAAAACATTACTAGTAATTCGATTTTTCAGTGATGGGTCATTGCCACATTAAAGCCGTTGGTATCTTTGACAACACAACCAATCCATTATACTACATAACTCCACTAAAAATACATGCTAGTTACTGAAATAAAGTAGAAAATTTCATGCCTGAATATGAAACTTTCCATTTATGTACACATATATTCCTTCGTTCGACAGCTCTTTGAAACCAACTCTGTTTCGGAAAGTTGTTAATCATATAAGGTGCCCCTTCTTAAAACACAATAAGCTTTACGCCATGAATATGAGCTCAACCCTAATTGATAAACCGGAAATAAACAGCACGGAAATCAAAACACCCAAAATATAGCTCTTCCTTACAGCCTTACCTCAAACGCGGCTACTTTTGAAAGCGCAAACACTCAATATTGCGTGTACTTATATAGTGAACAAACCTACGTTCATGTGGGAAACTTGTGAGCACTAAAACTTATATAGTGAGCATTTGGAAGCAATATTACGGCCAAAAAATGCTTGTCATTTTTATTCCATATGAAGAGGGTGAGGCAGTATAGCGAGTGAGTAATAAAGAATTAAATGATTTTGTGAAAGGGCACTTCTTTAGTGCCATAAATTAACATCATACAATAGAAAAATAATGAACGAGGCAAGTGCTAACTCTATTAGAATCATTTCCCCGCATAAGAGAAAATCCGGTGATGTGAAACGATAACAGACGCTCAAATATCATTATTAAATGATGAGCAGTCACAAGTGTGAAACTTTTTAAACACGTACAAAATGAAACAACTAGTATATGATCATTTAAAACTGTTGACGGAAAGAATTAAAATATCGCCACAAATGAGACAAACTTTGCCGCATGGTATTTATGAAATATCAGTACTGAAGTCATTTTTTCAATTAAATCTGAAAGACGCTGGATCAAAGAAGTAAAAAATACTTCGAGGTTAGTTTTGCAAAAAATAGTTTCAAAATTGCAACCAACTATGCATGACGCATGATAAGAAATTCGATGAAGAGTCCTGAAACGGGTAGTGAAATTGGTAGAAACTGTCGTAGAGCCTGTTGATGCTCAGCTTGCCACGAGCGATATCGTAGCGCGTCATCGACAATTTTCAAGAAATCGTTTCCTCTACAAAGGGTCACTTTAGATTACGTATTAAATGAAACTCCTTATCAGAACCACAATTGCAATGAGGATCCGCACAAAGGAGGACAGGGAGAGGAGGGAGGAACCAAAGGGCACTCATCGAACTAACTGCAAAGAAGTAGAATACCCACTCGATCGTTACTGTTCGCAGCAAATATAAACCTTTTGTGTGCATATATGCGTACAAAAACGATTTGCCAAAGCCTTCGATAGGCGCTCGATCAGATATAAAGAGCTACCCGAATGATCTCCACTAAGGTTAATATTAGAGCCTGCTTTATATCCCAAGAGGAGTGCGGATGTTCCATCAGAAAAAAATTTAAACGTTGGAAGCAGAACTTGCTATAAAGCGACTTTCTTTGCCAACAGAAATCTAAATTTTCATATTTCCGGTTTCGTTCATTGTATAAAAAGAGGCAAATCATGAAGTTTGACCACTTAGTGCGAAGCTGAAAAAATTTTGTCATGAAGGAAGTTGTGAGTTAATAGTGTCACGAACAACGACAGAAAAAAACAATGAAAACCGAATGCTGTGACAGGAATAGTCCTACTCTTCTCTTTCCGTGGATACTGGAAGCAACCTGTTTTCTGCACAACAAAATAAACATTGCGTTATACAAGCGAGGTGGACTTTTCACAAGTAAAATGGTATACTCATATCATTAATGTCCATCCTCTTTGACAAAGTGATTTGGTACTGCACATTATTAACCTTAATGAATTTTTTCTATATCAATGCCTTATATTTTCCAATGAATGAATGCGCCATTTGTGAAAAACCTTCGAAGTTCAATGCACAGTTTCAACTGAATAAAGATGAAAGCTTGAGATTGCGCTCATTGCATGCTTAAAAAACAACAGAATTCTAAGACGAGGGATTTCCGCCATATCTACGCAATCAGTGAACTGTCAGCACACTTCTAGAACTACTTGACAAGCCGTCACTTAGACCCACATTATTTTCAACGCTCTGAACTAGAGTCTGGTTTTGTGGGTCTGTTGACAACATGTTGCAAACTGCAATCTACCAAACATATCGACAAGTTGTGCTGACAGGAAGAACATGATTTCACTGCGAAACTAACAACGCTACCTGGTTTCAATTTTTTTCGCTCGAACCTCCTCCACGGGAAACCAATTTGATGACAGCGACTCTGCATCGGCCACAGTTTTTCGTTGGCCACCTTAAATATTTGAAACATGCTAAAGAAAAAACATCCCATCACTGGAGCAACAAAAACAAAGAATTTCTTTGAGAAAAAAAGATGAAATTTGATGAATGGGGCTGTATAGCACTCAGTCCGATCCTCTCTTTGCTGATCTAAAAAATAAGGAAACCTCTAAGTGTGGGGTTATATTATTATGTTTACGATATATCCCGTATAACCATAAATGAGTGCAAATTTACGAAAAATGACCATCTAACAGCTGGTGGATAGGTTATTAGCACCACGATACCATCTCAAAGGTCAACGATATGAACAAATTCTTTTGATTAACAACTTAGAGGCTTCGACAGCTTTACTACGGCTCGAAGACGCCAACCTGTGCTTTATTTCTGATACACAACGCATCTAATTGCTGCTCTGCGGTAAATGTTCGATTTAGACAGCGAATCCATGGGAGCAGGCAACGAACAACACAAATCAGCATATTAGTATAATGAGTGGGCTTTCTTGAGGCTAATCTAAAAACTATACGCATGCGAAATTTGTGTTACAAACCGATGACAGTGCAGTAGAATGCGAATCGGTACCATCCGGATCCTTGAACCTGTAGACACAGCAGCTCTTCTGGCTCACATCGGTAACCTGTTTCCTCAAGCACTTCACGACGGACTCCCTCCTCAACAAGCACTGATAAACATCAATACAACGCTATTTGTCCTGACCAGCACTATAAACAACGTTTACAAACCAAAAGGCTGGCAATGCTTATTCATGAACTCAATTAACCACGAAAGTACCACTGGCTAGCTTTTGAACCGGAAGCCTTAATGCAAAGAAAAAGGCAAATTGTTTTAGCACACATAAAAAGTAACACATTCAAGATCAAAAAAGCATGCAGCCGAAAACTTCGGGTGGTTACAATTATATCAAAATCGCCCATTCATTTATGCACTGAAAGTCACACCAATCGAAACGGATGCGAAAAAAATTTAGATTACTCCAATCAGAAGTAACTCAATTATGGAATATGCAAACCGTCAACAAACATTTCGTGTGAATACAATTGTGAACATATCGATCAGTTAACCCTAGCGACGATAATTGCAAGTATCAGATTATTTATTCAACTCAACAAAATATTCAAATTTCAATTCTAAATCGATTCTGATAAGCTCTGGGGGCGCATCTCAAAAATGAGCTCAGAATTTGAAAACCGATAAATACAACTTGTTCCTATTAGAAGTGATCTCAATTAAGTGACCCATCATTAATTGTTTTTGCGTAATTCTTCCTCTTTCCCCCCCCCCTCCCCTTTGTCAGCGGAAGTGATGGCCTATCTGTCAGGTCATGCGAGAGAGGAAAGATGGAGCCAATCACCACCAAGAAGGTCCTATCTTAATAGGCGATAGACGATTTTTTCTCCATGCAAGATGGAACTGAAATTTTTTTCCCAATCCTGAGCCACAAAAACCTGCTACAATGATACCACTTGAAAAATAAACAAAAAAGAACAGGAAAATAGTCACCGCAAAATGCTGCCAATTCTGGTTAAATACATCAGTGTGAGATTGAAATTTTCGACTCTTTTATGAAGCGATTCACTACAGAAACCTCTCCATTACTTCTATTAACTTTACCGTCTACAATGCAACAATCTTTGCCAGAATTTTTTCGTCAGTTGTGGGGAAAAAAGCCATCCACTCTCTGGAAAAATGTTTTTTATGATGGTCACCATCGTATCCATTAGAAATTTGGCAATGTTTCTCCGAAATTTTTAACGGTTGTAAAGCCAGTACGCTGAACATATCAGAATATGCATATTTCCACCCGTCGTACGAAGTGCAAAAATGATGCAAAATGAGTTCTTTATGGAAGGTTGGAAAAACTCGGTAAAATTTCTTCTCTGAAGCGACATATTCTTTGGCACAATCGGTGAGAAGATGACAATGAGGGATGGTGCACTTTGAATGGTGGGAAGCAGCAGATTTCATTTTGAAAGCGCTTTTAGCTACAGTAGTGATTTTTGTTCAGCAAATTTTCTGACTGCCGTTGTCACATCTTTGAAGGAAATTCACTCCTTTGTAAATGTGCATGCAACCTTTTTTAGGTAACGACGTGGGCATATTTCTATTGGATATTCGATATGCTTCCAACTAATCTTGCCGGATACAGACATCTAATGCCCCCACAATTAGAGGGTCATTAATGAGTGACAGAATGATAGGATAACAGAAATGAAGACTGCATGATATGGCATCCTGCGAAGTGTATCGTACAGAAAACATTAAACAACAAGAAAAAACATTTCAGGAAATGCTGCTACGTGCAACCCGCAAATAAATAACGTTGTCTGTTTTGAGATGGAACGTTTAGAAAAAGTGATGCATAAAAGTTGGAGGTCTTTAAAAATGTTTCACTGTTTCATCTTTCTCTCAACGATTTTTCTGAAACAGCCGTTTTTCTAACACATCTGAAAGTGTTTCCAGATGAAATAAAGATGTTAAATGGTGAGATATGAAAACGAAAGAAGCATCACTATTACACTCACCACAATAGTTTCACCGCATTCGATACGACCCGACGGGATGTACCACCTGAAATATTAGCAAAACTGAAATCGAAAAAGAAATCTATATGAGAGTTGGTTAACTCCACTGCATTTCTTCTGTAAGTGGAAAATTAGGCCAAGAACGCTTATTATTGCACATAACAAGAAATTCACACTGCAAAAGTACCTCACTGCAAATATAGAAATTCGCATGGGGCACTAAGCGGATCACTTGAGTACTACTTGGTGGTCTTACTCGATTATTAACAGCTCGATCAGGCGACCATTAACAAGACATATTATAAACAGAAGGTGGAAACACTTCAAGATATAAGCAACACGAATGTAGTGCCCAAAGGTGATAGCTTGCACCAGCTTCGACGAGACAAAGATTAAGATGCCCGACGATGTGCTACCGATGAAAATGAACATGCATCTTTCATCTGCGATTTTATGGGTAATCATATCCGGAAATGAAAGTTTTCCACCGTCAAAAGCAGTTAAAAGAACAAACTACCGGCAATATAAAATGCTAGAGGGAGAATAACACAAAAAATATCTGTTAGAATCGACAACCTATAAACCTTGTTCATATAGATCAGAAAACTTACGTACGATGGGAAGGGTGCACGAGTTATCATAATACATAAAGATAACAGGTGGATTTCATGATCAAATATTCGCAACTCTGTTGGCCGAAAACGACCGGTGGCCAGATATAGAACACACCGCATCATGAAATCGCTAGCTCAAAGATGGCCATAGCATCCAAGATCAAGGAGTATGCAGAGCAGTCGAACTGCTCTGATGAAGATTACCGCCGCGAAAACGGATCCAACACAAATGGTATGCTCAACTCAAGATATAGCAAGTTTGAAAACCTCGAGATAAACGCTCTGTGACGTGCAGCAAAAAGATTCTTGATTTATAGAAAACAATTTTCCGAAAAGATAATGCAAATACTCAGCAACGTAAAAAAATCGTTTGAAAAAAAGAGAATATGCGCAAAAGACGTTTGAAAATAAATACTCAAAATTGTTAAAGGTAAACCTACTTGCCATAGCAACGCCGCTTAGCCTCTTGCACCATAAGAAGCTCGAGAACACCGTTATTATCTCGTAGAACGACGCCAACACCAATGTAAGCTATATTCTCACCAAGCCGAACATATTCACATTCTTTAAAACATCCTTAGCGATGAATTTTCAATAAACAATTATATGCAAATTATATATGTTGCTAATTTCAGAAATGGGAACAGACAGCGTTAAACTCAAGAAGTTGGTTTGCAAGGATGCAGCATTATAACGAAAAAAACTGAAAAAAAAACAAAGGTCCCATTTCCTTGCTAGAAAAACTTTAGCAAGTGACTCAGCAATAAATGAAACTTAAAACACCTGCAAGGCGTGATGTAGACCTGTACAAGCTGTTACATCACCAGATTTGATGTGCTAGAGGAACGGCAAAATGCCTCATTTCAAAAACTACAACTATTCACGATTGTCAACACACCCCGAGAAACCGGCTTTCCAATTTCTTCATCCCTGCTCCTCACTTCGTCTGATCTCCTTACCCCTCTCCCTCCCACAAGAATTTCCTCGTCTCGGACATCTAGAAAAACCTAGAACGAAAAAACTGGAAAATAGCAGATGGCGAAGATAGCCTCACAGACTACAAAAAAATGCATTGCCCACATGCTACTTCAGAAAATGAATCTAACTCAGGATAAATGCAAGGATTCTAGAAGGAATAAAGGTAGGTACTATTTAGCTAGTTAGGGAAAAACGATTTGTTGACTTGATAACCTACCATCGTTTATTTTTGTGGAATGCTTCACGAAAATCACAAAGCAAATCGGAACAGAGTCGTTCATACAATATAATAGAAAGTAAGCTGTAAACATAAAATCTTTAATGGAAGTAAAGCAGCGCAGGTAG
Source organism: Baylisascaris procyonis (assembly GCA_037389465.1). Taxonomy (NCBI): domain Eukaryota; kingdom Metazoa; phylum Nematoda; class Chromadorea; order Rhabditida; family Ascarididae; genus Baylisascaris; species Baylisascaris procyonis. Next base: position 360,228 of record JAZARR010000033.1, on the reverse strand, counting down.
GGCACATCTGATTAAAGTTGAAGAATAATGCTTGTGAAACTTCAGCGGGAAACGCTTTATGCAAAATGGAGGGATCATCGGGAAGAATAAACCTCAACAACGACGTCCGCTGGTAGTTTCCTAACATTTGTCCCAATTCCACCGCTTTCGTTTTTCATATCTCTACCTACGGCTGCAGAGGAGGGACGAGTGATGATGTTCCCTTGCTATTTTCGCATAGCACGCCGTGCATTAATCAAGTCACTTCTGCATTATTGGCTCTTCAGGTATGTCCCCACCATTCCACCCCTTCCCCCCTTGTCTTCCTCTTCACCGTGTTTTATCTAACAACAGATCAGGACTGAAGAGGAATTAACCCAACCTGGAATAACTTAAAAGGCTCACTTCCAAGCTGCATGTCGATCACTTCTCGAGTGATTTTCTCCTCATCTTCTGCTGCCGCCATTCTTCCTTTTATCTCTCACTTTACTTTTGTGCTGATAGCAGACAATTCGAATGAAACTGAAATAAAATACATCCGCCAGAAATCGAAAAAACTTATTTAAACAAGCCAATTATCACCCTCCTAATGTCAGTGCAGTGCGGGCAGTTAGAGAAGGAAGGAGAAAACTACAAAGTCAGTACAGCGCACCACCATCCCTTAACGGCTCCACTTCTTCTCGAAAAAAAAAAAATCCCTGGCCCTGATATCGACTGCGAGATAAAGAAAATCCATCAAGAGTGCAGAATTCTCTTTCTCTTTCTTACAGGAATATCCGAGAGGCATGCAGCTTCTTTGGTCACCTGCGCCTGTCCACACTATTTATGGGTACAGATTACTGCTTATATCGCCTGAACGAAACATGTCACGACAGGAAGCTAATAGGAGAAGCACACGAAACAACGATGTATTTTCCAGGCCAGTCTCGCCCATTCACCAAGTTTGAGTAGAGGCAAAATTCAATTTTCGTCGCTGCAAGGTGAACGATGATGAAAGCTTCAAAAACCGTGAGGCAAGAAACTTAGACAGAGGCTGCTTAAATGATTTAATTAGCCAAGAGAACATGCCCAACCAAGCCCTACGTTTGAATCTGACGCACTCAACCGAACGACACATACTGTTATGGCATTCCATGTCAACCTATAAGACTCGAGAACATGAGAAGCATACCTCAAATTTGCAGACTGCGATGAAAGTTTTGTTAAATCCAGGCATGCCAAATATATGCAACAATAAATGAGGCCTTATTAGTTTTCCCGTCAACTTTTCAATGTTTCATACAATCACCTAGAATGCGATATCACTCCATAGAACATTTTTATTAAATTGAGCAAACATTTTCAAGCGGAATTATTAGGACAGAGATATTTTATGTCACAATATATTTCTTTATGAAACCTGGACGCCACTTTTATACACTGCGAAGAGAATAATGAAAATTTCTCCTGGTGCATCAGAAAAAAATTCAATCCGAACCTGAGGAAATTGCAAAAGATTTATTTCCTTCAGGATGTAAGTGCACTATGTGGCAATTCGCCCAACAAATGGTTATCTTTTTCGGCTCTGCGCCTTTTATTGCACTTCTGCGCACACGGATTTATAGGGCAATAAAGCATCGAATTTCCTCCAAATATTCGCTAAGCGATACGAAAAATATACTTATTAAAAATTATCAATGCGAATCAAATGCATTTTCTTGTAGTTTGCTCACAACTATGAATTTCGCGGTTGAAACATTCATTGCTTTAATGCGCTGAAATCGCTTTTATTCTATGTTCATTACAATTTACGCATATTTACATTTGTAAAGTGAGTTAAGGAGACATTGTGTTTTGTACATCTACGTGACTGCCTCTCCTTCTCTCTCTCTCTCTATCTCTCTCTCTCTCTCTCTCTCTCTCAGTGTGATACGAAAAATACACTTACCAGAATATACATAAAATATTCTTAACGTCTACCTGCCTAATAATTTCAACTTCGAAAGCAGAGATAGGGAATTTGGTGCTTATAATGTGCATCACTGTATCATTCCCTGCAGCAACATTCAAGTTGACCTATTTACGTTGAGGGAAGTTGTGTATATTTAGAGGATCCAAAAAACTTCTACGCACTTTGCATCAGTCGGGTTTCCATCTCACACCAATCGTGTCACAGAAAGATGAATCTCTCGTAACGATTTGTGCAACAATCAGGTCATTGAAATATGAATGCGTTATTTCGCACAATTTATTACCTATTAGCAGTTCATGACAGCCGCTGATCTCACCAACCGGACTGCAATGGCAATCTCGTGCAACCCCTTTTGGCACGCTTATCCATTCGAAGTATTTCCAACCGAACTTAGAAATAAAACGGGTAATAGGGACCACTTGGATGTGTTTAAAGTCGTGCGAAAACAACTATGGACGATTGCAACACGCCCCCATTAATCGAAGATGCTGTCAAATGAGATGAAAACGAGGTAAATGGAATCTTACTATTGCCCTTATCGGACCTAATTCAACAAAACTTATACCAATGCCTCAAATCATGACTGAAAGTTACTAAGGAATAGAATGCATACCCTTCAAGGTTGTTAGATATTACCAAAATTCGTACTGTCCTTGTCTCTGAAAGGTGCCCTTCATGTACCGAAAACGAGAGAGAAGCGAGCAAAGATTTTCAATTTTTGAGAGATAGATATTTCTGAAGCAAAAAAGTTTTAAAGTACGCGCACCTAGACGTGATGACATTCTACAGTATTAATGAATGAATATGTTACTTAGTAGTGATGAAAGCTGTATAAAAAATTTACCAATATGTTGGATGATGAAATGCTCAATTATGTTAAATGAACAAAGAAACTCATTGCAGTTAGAAAAGCGAATGTCAGAAACAACGAAGTATAGAACCGTTGCAACGGAAATATACGGTGATTGCGTGGAAAAAGATAATCTCATAATCGATTTTATTTTCACTTCACGAACTCATTTCGATAAAAAAAATATCACACCAACTATACATAAAGGTCCATCGTGAAGAATAGTTTGTACTGCCTTTACAGCGTCATCCATTGTGTCTACCGCATTTCACTGGGTGAGATAGGGACGAAGAGGTGGTGGGGGAGGGCCCCAGAGGTCTCAGAGGAAGGTTTCTGCGAAGAATTGCTGCAAAGTACGAAACGTTGCAAATGCGATATAAATATGGCAGCAATGCCGAACAACGATTTACTTCGATAAACCTGTTGGCATATAAAACATTATATGAAGTGGAAGAAATGGGAGCTCAACAATTCCCATAAAGTCTCGTCCTCCAATTTACTTAAGAGAAGGCAATGCGGATGAAGAGACAAGACTAGAAAGACACCGCTTGGCAGCACTTTATGAGTGGCAATGAATCCAGCTTTCTCTTCTGCAACTTCCACACTAAAACACGAGCAGTGTACGGCGGGCACGCCATTTCACGAGCACTTTTTTGGGAATAGTGATTCTCGCAGCAACATTTATTGTTTGAGCAGCCGAATATGCTCGCCCTCGAAATTCGCATAGAAGCGTCAAAGAATCCGTACACATGAGATGTGACGTCGACTTTATACAGTGCAATACAAATGTAGAAAAATTTGGGACGTTTTATTCACCAAACCCAATTCATTCGTGATGCGTTTCTCGATAGACGACTAATGTTTGCCAATTTATATCTGCAACCTTCCCCAGCAGCAAAATAGGACTTATAAAAGTATGCCACTAGTGGTGGATGTTTTCACGTTGAAGTTTCAGAAGAGATTCCAACACTTCCAAACTCATGACTCAAAACACAGCCAACAAATGGATTGCTTCTGTAACACTTTACACAAAACTCGTTACAAAAGCTTACAAACGACAGCGAGCAGGGGATAGAAGGCCGGTTTGTAAACGAGAAGGCATCTCCATACTTTATGAGCTCGGTTCGTAAAAGTTGAACACATCGCAGCAGCAATATCGACTTTCACTTGCGAGTAGAAGTACTAGTAGACTGCTGGCTAGTGAAGATTCGACATGGCTCCGTTAAGTATTTTTTGCAGTCATCACTGCGAATAAGACCTGGGTTTGGAGATTCGGGAAAGTGATTCATACTAACTTTGGTTTCGTTCGAGCAAAGAGGCTATGACAGTTGGAAATATAACATTTTCATCCAGATTATGATAAATCGTTAAATAGCTGCACGCCGAGGTGTGATTCTTCTTCCTTTTACAGCTTAGCAACATCATTGATGAACGAACAGTTGGGCAAAAAGTGTTTCAAAGCACCTAAGTGTGGACTCTTCAAATCATTGGCCGAGATAAAGGGAAGGACACAGAGGAAGGAGGGATGGATTCAGAAAAAATTCGGTGTGCTCACTGAACAGGCTTCACAGGTGTGGAATATAACTCAAACACTTTTGAAATAAGTCACAACGAGTTAAAAGTAACAAAACACAGTAAGTGAACAATAAATTGCCCATCGCTACTCAAAAGTAAAGAAAAAGACAACGGATTCACTGGCAAGTTCTTCACTATGCCTTTATGCAACACAAAGTAAATTAGGAATGGGTAATGAATGGTGCAAAGATTTCCTTTTAGCTGCGATATTTCCGCATGTTTCAACGTCAGCACAATAAAATTCTGTAAAAATAAATAAATAGCAATATTGTTGCGTTTCTTTGAATATTTCATTGCATAAATTCATCACTGGTAACTAACCAACCGACGTTTCTATTAACAACGATTGAAGGTTGATAGTGAAATACACAACTTCAGCAATATTATCATCAATCGCTATTGTTACAAGAATATTGCAAGAATGACTACACCAAAACGTTGGTATGTATTACGCATACGACTTTGCATTCGGTGACGATGGTTTGTGGTGGAATAAGTGAGCAAAGAACTGCAATAAGCGCTAACAGGCGATGAGAGATTTCTATTCTAAAATCAGTATGGTTACAGAGAACTACATCCCACCCCTGTAAATCTCAAGTGGAAATGCTCCGTTTAGGGGACATAAGAAATCTACCCATTTCATTTTGCTTACCACTGTCCAGGTAATGCGGTTTCACGCGTTTCACTAAAGACAGCAATCGGTTCAGAGAATGCGTAATATTTCTGGGAAATTAGAAATAAAAACAAGACTAGGAACAATCAAAGAGGGGTGTTGCATCCAGCACCCCTAATCGGCATGCGGCATATCGCAATCGGGAAAGGCGACTAAGAGATCCGGTACGAGCTTTGCGCCCACCAATAGCAAAGAGACGTTCGCTTCGAGACGTGCCAAGTTTTCGATTGCTCTCCCCGCATTAAATGAAACTTCCTGGAAAAGTTTGACAATTCCGAACGATTAGTTAAGAGAACATCATATATTGGTAATGCTCGATTTGATGGATGGCGGGGTTAGCTATCGTACGGCGTATACAATGCTTACCTCTGCCAAATTCAACGTGGCCGCCCTGACCCACAAAGCGAAACCCGATCTGTTAAACTTGAACCCAAAGGAACGCCTTCGCTGAATGTTTGCCAATAATTATTGTTGCCATTAAGTTTCCCTCGGAAGCTCTTGCGAGAGTAAGCTAAAGACGAAGTGAGTGAGCCGATAGCGGTGAAGCAATCGACTGCTCTGAGCCCCTGATGTTCAGTCTACCTTGAAATTCAGGGGATTAATCATTTTTTCTTTCCGCTGACTTCTTCATTAAAACCTCAAGATTCAGGGCGCCCCAATAATTCTCAGAAGTCTCGATAATATTCAGAAAATCTTGAGGGTCGAGGCGTCCGCAAGTTCTGAGCAAGATGCTGAACCTATTTTCGGATTGCTTTATTTAAAATATTTGATCTAATTTCTCAAATAATTCCGCTTCGCAGCACCTATAGGTATTGCGAGGCGGAATTCCAGCCCTATGCAACTGGAGTGCGCGGTAAGTCGGAAGTTAGATGGCATGAACGAAAAGTAAACTGAGCAGAACGAATACGTGGACAATGTGCTGCGTGTTGGTGGTGGCGTTTTTGAGCAACTCCAACTGCTTCCTGCGTGCAGCACTCTGACGAACGGTGAATAAAGTCACATCTGCGCCCAATGCCCGCCACCGCTGCTCGAGCTTTTCGTCTATGTGCACACTCCACCATCGACGTACAATATCGCTCGGTTTCCATTCACTTAAATACTTCTCGTCACATTATCACAAGCAGGATTTTGCGAAAGCGTTCGCTAGCTGCCGTTTCCTTTTTTGGTACAAAAAAAGAACATCACAGCGGTCAAGTTCATCACTCAACCCACATTAAGACGAAGGTTGACTATAGTAGGTCGAGTCAAATCTACAAGCAGATATCGGAGATTACTCGAACCTCAGGTCCCCAAAATCCGCCTCTTATCTGGTAGTTTCGCTTTTACACGAGCTTTCAAGTTTCGTGCTATAATGAAGCCCTCGCGTTCCAGCCCATCTAGGACGACTTCTTGCACTCGACATCCACTCTGCTAAATTTGATGGAAGTAGATGCTACTGTTGAAAATTTTTCGTTAAGCCGATTTAAAAAAACAGCTATATGATTAGTGACGCAGCTGCAGCAATATTCTTTAAATATCTGCACTAAACGAATTCTTTTCCGAACACCTCTGTTCCAATTTTACCTGCATAATTTTTAAGCTTATACACATTACTATTACCGTTAGGATCAAAGCTCATAGACACGCTACCTGGTACTTCTCGAAGAACAGCGAAATTAGCTGAGTTCAAGCATCTGAAGAATCCCACTCGCCGATCATCAAAAGGTGTTCGACAGTCGTCGAAATACGGCATTAATTTGAACAACAAAAAACCAATTCCAAACACCAACTTACAGCATTTAATAGGATTCATGTAAAAGTGTCGCTTCAAATCGCTCATATGAAGTATGACGCTGACAAGGGAATAGCTTTCACAGTTGAAGCAATTTCAATACTCAGAGGTGGATCAAGACGGAGTAATGGATAGAAGACAACCAACGAAAGCACAGTACCTAGTCTTTAAGTGCCCCAACAAATAATCGAACTACACTCAGCTGTAATATATTTACAGTATCACCCCACATAAATCTTCGTTACAATTTTACTGACATCAGAAAAGCTATTCTGTCGTGTTTAGCTAAATTGAATTACTTCTATCTCACTTCACAAATTCGGCTTAAAGCCAAAATTTCTACAAACGAACAGTGAAACCATTTAATTTAATTATTGGAGAAATGCAGCATTTCTGTGATGAGTTAAATAACTTCGTTTAACCAATTATAGTAGGAGCAGCAATTATAAAAAACGACCGAAGAAGCAACTTTTAAAGAAAACGGAAAACAATCATATGAACTGAAAAGCAAACATATTAAAGAATTTAAATGCTGTGAGTGTTCAAATGAAATGTTTCTATAGATAGATGAGTTTTGTGTTTCCATAGATAGATAATCACAAAGTGAGTGGAAAAAATCACAGACTCCAATCATTCCCTTTCAACAGATCGCAACGAATCTCAACGATGAATTAAGGGTTGAATGAAAGTGTTTTCAGCGACAAAATTAACAGTTTTTGGCAAGTGTAACGAGCAAATTTGCATATAAACGCGCTGCTAATTGTGCAGGCGCGGTATCCAAACAAATCCGCATAACGCTAGCACACGTACCCTAGTGCAACTTCATAAGCTCTCTGCAATCGGGAAAAACGTAAGCAGACACCCCATGAGGTCACTTAGACCGATGGTCCCCGCATGACAAAGAATGTGGACACCGATAAAAGTTTCATATTGGGTGAATGACAATTTGGAGGTATGAAGCATTGGAAGTGTTACAAAGGTGAAGAAACATTGGACAATGGAAAAATGATTAAGCGAAGAGGCAGGTGATATTGTTATAAATCAAGGTGTTTCGCCGTTCAATTCGTTCTCAATATCATACCCATGCAATAGTCTCATATTCGTATAATATTCCACAACAGTCCACAATGTCACAACCGATTACATAAAGGATGTACCCAAATAAGGGCAAAAAGAAATACGATGTTCTCGGACTTCTTTTTTGTTTTCTTTTAAAGCACATCTGGCCATTTGAATATGAAAATCGGGAACACTCCTTACTCAAATAGACAATCAAGGAGACGAAATAACTAAGTGGAAAACTAGAAGCCTGCCTATGTAGTCCAGCCTACGTCGGATGGATACCCCATTATCCACAGAAGTAATATAAGCAACTACTTCAACCGAAGCTTTTAGTCAACCTAGCAGGCAAAGTAGCGATGCCAATTATTTTCTAAGTGCCAATATATCACTCAGCAAACATATCCCTAGCATCCAATGCACTGCAATGAAAATATCTGTTTGCAAAAGACAGACGTCTCATCGATTCAGTCGTTTTGTGCCTCATGTTTGCACAACCCTTAAACTGCGGTAATGACGGTATGGCCGCATGAAATCAAATGACACAAAAACAACGAAAGACCGAAAGAGCGATGTAAACGATTCCGTTTGACGCGATAAGCTTATCAAATATTGAGATCCCTTTTTAGATAAGCTATGGTTTTTGTCCATGTGCACACATGATGGAATCAAGCCGAAATCGAAATTCTAAAACATGAGATCGGCACGATGACACATCGCCAAAAGATATACAAAACAAGCGACTCGCTTTGAGAAGACGAAAACCTACAATAGTGCTGATGCTGACATACGCTCTTATAGACAATGAAAGACTTCTCAAATATTCTAGGCAATAAAAATTGCAGGAATGCATGCGTTTAGAAGACGACGACGGGGAAGAGGGAAAAACTTTAAAAAGTGATTACACTCTTGGAGAAAACCATAACATTTTCACGTAGCCATTCGCTTTATGAGGCCTATAAGACATAAAGACGTCCTGGTTGACACCGAATTTTCTCTTTGAAATCTGCATGCCTAGCATGCATGCAACGGCTAGCTTATACTAACGTTCAAAACTGAATCAGTCCCAGCACCCTCCCCCTCCCGCCCTTCCACTTCTTCTACACCAATTCAACCCCCCTCCCCACTGTTACACCAGTAGACATTTCAACAGCAACAAAAGTAAAAGGTACTTCGCCACCTACAATTCTTAGTGGCCTTTTTCGGCGCTATTTTCTATGCTTCTGTAAACATCACAGCTAACAGCAAGAGTGAAACATTTAGGCATTTCTGGCATTCCACAGTGGTTCATTTTACGCACGCAACTTGTAAATCCCTAAACTATAGTGACTACGCAAGCACCCGGATGTGGAACTTAACTGCTATTCTCGAATCAGGTCACTTTCAACTACGCACTTTTCTCGGCATTTTCGTTTGAGATTTCCAAAAGGAAGCACAGACGAGTTAGTCTTATTGTTTATTAAAGCATAACTCGTTTTCAAAATCTCTCATTGTTCCGGAATTCAAAAGTACAGCACGTATGTCATCAGAGTGTTAGACTCCTTACAGATTACTAATGAAGTAATACAACGCCGAACATCATTCTTAATTCAAGACTTTCAAGTAAACACTATGTGCTCTGCAACATGCCCCACCTTCGATACGCACTACTGCAGTTCATTTTATTAACTTCCGTTCAGTCGGCTTTTCGCTAAATCACTTCTCTTCCTCTATCACCAAAATGGCTCTCCACATCGTCTCCTCATGCTTCTCTAATCGAAAACATTAATAAGTGGCAAGAAATTGTCGATGAAATATCTCAGAGAACATTCCTTGAACATTTCATATGGACATTCTCTCAAAGTTCAGTTCCTAACACAAGAAAACACATCCGAAATTCGGCATGCAAATCCCCATATTTACAACTCGACTTCAGAAGTAAATTCTGAAAAGAGCAGGGCCCTCTCCATGGGGTTCTATGAACTGAAATATTGTGACCGTGCCCCTCCACACAACTGCTTCATGCATATAATTCAACTGCACTTTTTGTAGAGGATGCGCATTTCTGTAGCGATCTGATTCCTGCACAAACTTGAAACCACTAATGCAGAAGTTCACTGACACATTTGAAGAATGAAACAATCGCAAAGAATTCGTCAAAAGTTAAAATGGAAAAGGGTTAAGATGCCAAAAATCCAATCAGAACGCAAATAGAAGTGCATCGAGCAGACAATAGCTTTTGCAGTACCGCCAACCTATGCACAAACAAACACACCGATTACGATAGCGTTCAGTGCTACGAGGATTACTTCCTCTTTATGTAAACGCATCCTTGACGAAAATAAGGCAAAATTGTTCTTTGCTCATTTACACTAGGTTGATATCCAGTAGAAAGATAAAAATATGTTAATTTTCCACTAAAAAACCACTGTATCTATTTAAATGTGTCTCACCCTCCTAGCCTATGAATAAGTTCCGCTTGAGAGATACAAAAAAAATAAATAAATAAATAAAAAAAAAGCCCTCCCAGGTTATCGTTAAAAAACATCAACATCCCGCATATAAGACGCAGCATCGGTCTTTTTTCGGCCTAATAAATATAAACGGCACTTAAATATCTACTTAAATTAGAAATGAAATGAGAAAAAAGCCATAAAGATAAAACTCCCCTCTCCTTTTTGAAGTCTCTCTTCAATATGAGAATCCTACGCCATAACAGCAAAAAAAGAAGCATCAGGGTTTTATTCATGCAAAATAGGTTAGGCGGAAAACACAACATCATTTCGCAACTTAATAATGCACAACATTATTTCAAATGAATTTAGATCGAAAATATTACATTATTAGAAAGTGGAATAATAAAACTGTCAAAGAAAACGAGCAAACGCATTTTATGAATATACTCGTAACTGCTGCTTTCATCATTTCTAAAAACAACGCAACGAGATGACCGATTTGCAACATTTCGCTATAAACAATGTAAAGTAACCTGTCTTGTGAAGAGTGCTGATTTATTGAACGATTTTCTTGCACGCCTCCAGATGACTGTTCCTCTTCGTCATCGGTCTCGGGTGCTTCACCGGCTACAACGGTAACCCCACCTGTCATCTTCTCCACAACGTCGTCTTCACGGCGCTGCTCTATGAAAGAATCGAGCAATACAAAGAACTTCTTAAGAAAGCACACTGAATCTCAAGCAATCTGACAAATAGAAGAATCGGAAATTAAATCAACAAAAGCAAATTCAAACAAATAAAGAAGAGAGGAAGAAAAACGCCAGCATCCTATAAAGCTATTTTCCGATTTACTTTCAGCTAAACAACCCGCCCCAATCAAACGACGTTATACAAGATATAAAATAGAGGCCCTGCGTGGTCCAGTACAGCATAAAATAGGAACGAGGTAAACTTAGTGGTCGAAAGGCTTGCAAGGTAAACAGAATGCGAAAAATGAAGAATAGAGATCTAACATCATCCGTGAAATTGCAATAAGTCACGAAATAACAACACATCCAGATGTGATTTAAAGGCCTGCCGTGGCACGAACCACCAATAATAAGAACGCCAGCAAATGCTGTTCAATTCTGGTGGACTGATTGTTCAACGTCTATCTGCTCGTTTTGTTCACCTTTACTCAGTCACTAAAAACGCACTCAAATAAAATTACCTAAAATATACAAAAGCTGTTTCGTTAAAATCTTCAAGGCTTCTAATATACACAAATAGGAAAAGCGGTGCCGCACTGAACGTTTCTTTTTTTGATACCCATCACATTCCTAAAGCAAGGAAATAAGCACTAGCATCGAAATGTGCTTCACTAGCATGCCACCCTCATAACATCACCGTCTCCAAGCACCATCATTTTTTGCCACACTTATTCATTCTATACGCCTTTTCGTCGCTGTGTTTTACCGTGAAGCCTGAATATAACACCCTCCTAGGCCATGCAGCTATGCACATCCCTTAAAATATAAGAAATCGTTATCAGCTCCCATATGATATGCCAATCTATTTAAGCCAATTTCGGATCACTGAAAAAACCGTTGACGCCGCACAAAGAATTCTACGTGCAAATAAACTTTAGTCAAACGTTTCCGCGAAGCTCAGAAAACTGGCACTTCTGCAAATGGTAACGAGAGTCTTACATGTCCATGTTTCGCACATCTGCACCTCGGCCCTCGTTTACATCTTCACTTTGTACACCCCTCCCCCTTTCTCCTTTGAACGCATACTAGTCCTGGAAAGTTGCGAATGCATTAAGCCTTCATCCCGAATAAAACTTGCTGCATGGAATCATGACACATTGAGTCTATCATCTAGCCTAATGCCATAACGAGATTGGGAATCACTAGCGAACTTGAGATGCAGGAACAAACTAACAAATTGGGATGTTCGGGAAACATCTCAATTTGTTTGGGAAACAAACTGAGATGCAGGAGGAAATTTAAGATTTCAGCGAGTGCACGCCCCTTTCTTTTTACGTCCTTTTTGCAACTTGTCAAGGGCTTCAGCTTCCTCCTTATATAAGCCACCATCTCTCGAATGATAACTTACTTTAGAAAATTACAAGTGCCATAAGCCCTAAACTCATAAACGGGCACGTACGATATAAATATTCATCCATTTGTTCATTCACTCATTTTTTCTTCTACGTGACAGGTGTGACACCAATTTGTTATACTTTGGGCAGCGGAAGATTAAGTGCTACGATAATATCAAACTCCACGGGAGAGGCTCAAGTGAAAAGCAGCTCGAACCTTAAATCGTTTTCTCAAAACTTTCCAGAAAATCCATCATTTCACCTCATTTAAGTCTTTTCTGTGTTCGCCTGTGGCCATATTTTTGTTTGTTATGTTTGCTGTATGGGACCTTACTTTTTTCTGCTGTGCACTGTTCCAATGCAATGGATGTTTTTTATAATCTTTAAAAAAACATTCTCAATATGGAAATGACAGAACTGCTGGTTCGCATTTCTGCTATCTCCCTGAGACATCTTTATTGAGCGAGGAACGTAGCCAAAGTTCATTTCCGATTGGGGATGAGATCGTTCCGTCGATGACGTGAACGAACGATTTAATGTTTGAGTTTCACTGTTGGTGTTTTGCATTCTTCTTTGTATCCTCCTGGTTCCTCTGGAGCAGCCAACACTGGATAGTGAACTCTAGAGCTGTTACCCATCAGTTTGCGAGGCCCTCTTCAATCTGCCTCGCTTTCTGCTTGCGACCTTATTTGGATCATTATCCGAGATAGAACGTCATCTGGGACCTTACCTCAGCGCTCGACTACCTGACTTCAAGTGTACTTGAAGAGTTTCGCAAAATTTGTCAATATAATTCCCGCATTACGCGTTTTCTGAGCAGTTTCACGAGGCTGCTTACTCGTAGGAACTGCTTTCCACTGTCCCGAAAAAATGCACAACGAATTCTCTTCTCTTGCTGCTTTGTGTCAGCGGCTACGTTTACTGCAATGATATGTCAGGAATGTGAAGTGGTGCTGCCCTCCTGCTTCGCATATAGTTTGCGACCGTGCAGTGTCTATTCCGTGCAGTACCTACTTTTTGTCGATCTCTAAGTGATGGCTAGGATAATAGCAAACTTGAGCTTTAGATCACAGCAATGCAGGTTTTGTTGTTGTTGTTTGTTTATGAATGAAAGATAAGCAAACGCTGGGCACTCCAAAGCGTAGCGCAACTTATGAAACACCTCAAGTTACCAAACCGCAGCGGTAAAAGTCGATAATTTTTCAAATTCTTGCCTTCCAGGAAATCAGTGAGCAGTCACGTTTCCCGGTTAACTTGTAATATTATATGCACATGTTAAGTACGCCCTCATTTTCGACTGAATTACTCGAGCGTATTAAACAGAATTTATTTTCTCTGCGGGCAGATTACAACAAACGCTGAACGTTAAGTTGCGCATTTTCAAAACAGTTTGCTCGTGGCTTGATTCACCGACCATTATGAACATTTCAATTATTTTCCAAAATAACTGTTCCTCCTCCATTTCCTCCTGTTCCTGAATCCTTACTTAATTCAAACTACAAACATGGAATGGAAGGCTCTTGCCTGTCCAAGTTAAGTATATTGTAGAAATTCTAGCTACTGTTTAGTGTGTTTTGCTTGATTTTCGGAAAATCTTCAAGGCGAAGCGACGTGAATTTGTGCAGCAGTTAGTGAATAGCGCAAACCCTGCACTTAACTTTTCAGTATGAATTGGAGAGGAAGGCCGTTGGGGTTGACCACTGTGCTATCATACTTTCATTTCATCTGTTTCCACCACTTTGAATTTTTTGTTAACCACTCACTCTCAGTTCTTCCTTTCCGGTCCCCTTTCATAAGCACCTTTTAAACCTGATCTTTCCCTCTTCCTCACGCCAGCGCTCAATTTTTACCGCATTATGGAATTAGATGTAACAAGCCATATAAGCAATTCCTCTTTGCAGGCAGCAGTTGGAACTAGTTCTGATGCTTCAGAATTAACATAGGTTGAAATGCTTTCTTCTTTTGACTGCCTCGTATGCTATCATTTTAAAAGATCTTCCTCTGCCACGTAGTTTATCTCCCATAGATTCCTCTACCTTGTAGTTTATTTTCTATAACAGACTGTTTTCTGCCGATCGTTACTCTAAAGCATTTCCTCTACTATTTAGACGTTTTGCGTTATAGATATCCTGTATATATGCACAGAGGGGATTTGTGTAACACCAAAACATCCGATGAAAATGGGAATCTAGTCCAAAGTAAACTGATGTTCCTTGCTCAATGCCCAAATGCGCTTATGGGAAGAAATTGTAAAAGATATTGAAGCAAGGAAAAATATGCCGGAAAGCTTGCAGAAGGGGCTTAGAACATAGTCTTCAGCTATGAATCATAAAATCGAACAGCCAGTAAGTGAATGAACACTGCTGCACGTGAAATCGAAGAGCAGTTGAAAACGGAAGGTGGCAAGTTTATCAGTGTCAACAAGCTGAAGCCGCAAGAACACTATCAGAGCAAACTCAGGAGGCCAACAGTCTCTGTCGCCATCGAAAACATATCGCCGTCAAGTCGATAAAACTTGGGGAGTGCTAAATCGGCGGATGGGGATTAAGTTGGACTCCACAAGCGCCCTTCGTAAAGGCAAATATGCGAACCCCGCGTTGTAAAAGATGGTAATAACTGTCCGTCATCCGACATCACGGACAACTGCATCAATAGCTATGACGTCGGAAAACGGTTGGTAGTAATTATTAGTAAAGCGAGAGCAACAACCTCTAAAGAAAGATGGGGGAAGGGGGGTAATTAAAAAGTGCTCTGATGGTCGCCAAGTATCTGTGTACTTTGCGCATCAGAAGTACTCATGTGGCGGCTAAAGTGCATCAATGAGCGCTTTAAGTATGGGAATGCTGAAAACGGCCTTCAAAAAAGTGGTTTAAAAAAAATCACCCTTCTCCATAACGCCGGAACTGCTTATTACAGTGTTTTCTCTAAACATGAATAGAGTGCTTCGCACTATGGCCCACTTTGTCAGTGAGCTTCTAATAATATCAACATGCGGCAAGTTTTTTCCCTTCTGTCTTCGAAGTGCACATCATTTTAACAGCATTGTCTTGTTTGCTTTATCACAGTTATACCTCGAAAAATCGGCACACTTCGCCGTCTCACATAATACGCTTCCGAACTCTACGTGGCGAGCAGGCATGGAAACAGTCGGATTTAATGCAATTTTAGTCACATGTGTAAAAGATCCTTTCATCTAGCTCTAGGATTACTTGCTAAACTTGCAATTTTTGATAAAATTTCAACGACTACGATCATAAAAGGTCGACGAAAAATAGAAAGATTTGCAAGAAACACATCGAAATTAGGAAGTTGGGTGAATTTAGAAAAATCGTTTAATAACGCAACCCCTAAGATATCTTACAAATATTCACATTTGCGAACTGCTGAGAATGAAGTTCAGAAGAATATTTAGAAGTTAGACAAATCCTCTCGGATCGCTATATTGGAAAATCTCACGATATGCGTTTGAAATAACTTCGAAAATAGTAAAGACAAAGCACTAAAATTCCACGTTCACACTTGCCAGTATCTCACATAAAATGATAGCAATGGGAACAGTGCGCAACCCATTGTTTTCAGCTCTGCATCAGCTCCGCCTCTCTCAAAAAATGAAGAAAACGATACGTGCGTGCGTTTTTTCCTTTGCTCCTTCGATTAGAATATTCAAGTCTTCCCTTTCAAGCTTTAGCCAGTGATTTTTTCAACAGTCAATAAGTGAGCACAATAAGAGTAACCGAAAATCAACCATGAGACGTTTCCTTCTCGTAAAGCTTTCTCCTAGGTATCTGCCAGCACCTCTGTATTCGAAGCTATTCCAAATATGTCATTACAACAATTTCAATCCTCCTAGCAAACTTTTTTAAACAAACGTAAAGCCTCTGGGTGGCTAGTTGAAACGCTCAGAACTTACTGTTGTCTGCATAAAAGATATTTCCTCTATCATCGAACTTAACTTCACCAAAGGCCAATCGGACTGGGCAACTGGTGAATAGGCATATGAGTACGTCAACATTCGTTTTTTAGAAAAATTCACTTTCAAAACTAATTGAGAAAATGATGGCAGGAAGTTTTTCCTGGAAATAGATACATGTGGAATTCTCCCATCTTCCGAAGAGCGGGAAAGAGGAGAGGCGGAGGGGAAACAGATAAGCGGAATTTTCAGGTCTTTCGGGGAGCTCGTGTGCAAAGCAGTTTAAACAAGCATTTCGCCTAATCCCTTATGACGTCTCTTCACCAACAATGCTGCAGCCGAACGTACAGGATGCAATCGTAACAACGATAAGTGACTTGTCTTTTCACGAGGGTTTTTCGGGTATTCTTGAAGTGGCACTTTTTGTAGGTACATGGGGCAGTTACTCCCGCATACAGCTAAGCCTGAGCAAAGTAGGAAATAGAGTGGTAAGCCCTCGACATCTAGTAAACGATTACCGCCCTTCATAGAACTGCAAAGTTGAATCCAGTGGAAATCAAAATTCTCTATTGCTGCAGTTTCACCACCCAACCCCGTGTGGTCAAACTCATCACTAATTAGCAATTCCTTATCACCTACCTAGAAATTCGCTCATTTAAGTAGGTGGGCTTTTTTTAAGAGACTCAGGAAGCTTCGGAGGGGCTTTCGCTGATCCATTTCTCTTCTACTCAGAAAATCCCACTTTGAGGCACCATAGCCATTGGCAACAGCATTAGCTATAAGGGGAACAAACCGAACTTAAGCATTTAAGACACACCCATCTGCACATAACTATCTCTGAGAAAGTAAGTGGGGAGGGATTTTTCAAACTTCACCACAAATCACGAGGTGAGGGTGATAGCCAATTGTACGTGAAGACCACCTTCGCGAAAAATCGGCATGAAGGGACGCGTTGAAGCTGTCAGCTTCAGATGGGACGGGTCCTCACCTGTGCGCTCGTTAGACAACTGGTCGCCGAAAAGCAGTCGTCAGCCTAACAACAACCGCCATACTGAGATTCCGTTATATATGCACTTCGCTTTCTAGCACTCAGCTGCATCACTTCCCGTGGATAACCGTGTGAATCCGCCGCTCTCATGCACACCGCGCTTGCACACTACGTTCGCTTTGAACTCACCCCAAGGTGCAATACAACAACGACTTCGTACGCATCTGTTCTCATGGTGGCTCGCTGTCCTGCTTTTGTGCATACCTGCTAACCGCATCGCCCTTCACCATTTCCCGAGCTGGGCGACTCCACGGCGTTCTCGACTGATATCGCGTGATAAATGAGGATCTTCGCCCAAATGGACAATATGATGCACCTTCATGCCTCCATATAATTTCTTTACCCACTGACTCCATCAGAAATTCTTGCGCAGGCTTACTGCTACAGGACTAAACAGCCTTACGACCACTTTTGTATGCAAAACGAGTTCCCTTCCAACATCAGTTACTTCCTATTACCAGACGTTAAGTTCACTTCCGCATGCAGGATAAACCATCCCAAACAGTGATAATTTACTTGCTCAAGATTTCTTACGCAAAACGAGCAAATTTGCATGCGGCGTGCCTTCGGCACACAGCGCATTTAGGCAGCACTCTTCAGGCATCAACCATGCTTGCAAACGTCGGAGGCAACTGCAAATAACAAACCCACAAAACGCCAGCTGGCGATCATGACTTCGTGAACGTAGTATAGGACCGAACTAACCGACATGACGTGGACAGAAGGGGGAAGGGTGATGAGTTTATAATAATGCGAGAAACACCTTTCTGGATGGCGCTCGAACAGGACGCTACCTTGACGCGTTATGCATGGCAATGTTGCGTTTTTTGAAGTTTTATTCTTTTTCCTCGCCAACTGCAGTTTCAACAACGGTACAATCAACTGCGTTACAGTATACATATACAACAATTAGGGCGCACACGGGTGAGGAGAGGCGATACAAAACAGTGACAACGGCATAACAACAACAAATAAAATAACCAAAAATAAACAGCGACGGGGCGAAGGCTATTCTGGTTGAAAGAACCCACCACTGATCTTTCCTGAATCTTGTAGCGTTTTTACGACCCCTTCCCTTCACCCGCATGCGCAATGATCCCAATCGGCAAGCGGAAACACTGGGAAGACCATGTGGCCATGCCCTAAACAAAATACACGTATTAGACCGTTATAGGCGTGGCCCAAGAGAAGAGAGTACTAAGCCACAGATCTATCGACAGCCCCGGCGAACTGCCGCTCAACCGTAATGCAAGATGCACCAGAAAAAAGGGCGCTCTTACTTCTACAGCCAGAACAGCTCGACTGTATCTGCAGGCCCAAAGCCGTGCGACTGTTGTTACAAACAAAACGACGAATTTGATTCAGACATTTGCACTTGCCCCTCCCTTCCTCCTCGCATCTCCAGAAAAGCGCCATGTTCTCCCCGATTAACGTGGCTTGGTACGACGGTCACTCAATAAGTCATTCACTGTTTGCAATAGAATGCGCAAAATAAATGGTGCGTATAAAGAGTGACGTTTCTACGAGAAAACAACGTAGCTCCTCGCAGAAGGCGAGGCACGCAAACACTGAGTCGGGATATACCCAACAAAAAACGGAAGTGGATGGCGGGCTACCAATCACCGCACATTAAAATCTCTTTCAATAATGCATGGACAGTAGCTCCCTATATTTTATTGCAACTGCTCGCGCATGTTCTTTTGCCAATTCATGGTCAAATGACCGGGAATTTTTTTAAGTACGAGGAGGCGCAAGGAGCTGACAAATTGCTATTCTCCCCACTTTAAATAGCGAATGCATGACTCATGCTACTTTGCCAACGCATTTCTCACCATAGAACTATAAGTCAATCAAATCAGCCCTCCTAGAGGATGAAATTGGGAACTAGTATCCCAAAGGCCCAATTCAGAGAGTCCGTTCAGGGAAACCTTGTAAGCGCGTTCGGCGCTTTAACTGTAAAACAAATATACAATAAACCGGCTGATGAACAGAAGGAAATAATATAGGTCATCTACATTCACAACATGAGCGAAAAGTAATTCACAACATGAACGAAAACTATAAAAATTAGCTCAAAGTATTAAAAAAACAAATTTCGGTATCAACAAAACAATGTTTTTTGCAAAAACACTAAAAAAGACGAAACCGCCCGGACGGCAATTTGGACATAAAAAGCAAATGATGGGCGAGCGTAGAGATGAACCTAAAAAGGTTCGCAGCGAACACACACAGGCGAGATGGGTAAGCTCTGACGTTAGAGCACAATCCTAACCACCCCAGTAATAAATAACGGCACTTCCCGCACTCCTTTTCAAACTATATGCAAGTTCACATGGCTGCCGCACTTCATGACTCTTGCCCAACGCAGCACTGCAAAACTTCTCAATTATTCGTTTTGCCCCATGAATTTAGTTAGGTGAGAAACTTACCTCCATGCAGCAACGTCCCTTCAAGAAGCACCGAAGCCCAATTTTTCTTAGCACTGACAACGAAAGGTGATGCGAGCGTCTAATATGAAGAATATACGCAGAAGTGTGTGCTCGCGCAAGAGTTTTGCCCAAAACATCCTATCGCTGGCATGCGGCCATTCCGGCCAAAACTGCAACAGCGATACTCTCTTTCTCGGAGAGGTCCCTTCGTTCCTCGATTAAAGAGTCAATCACGAGATCTTCGTCGGTGAACAACAGTGAGGGCTCCTTGAACGGGGAAATAACATCGCCTCGTGGCTGCGGGCTCAGTTCTGAGATCTCAGACAATGACGAGTACGATTCATCACCATTTAAGAGCAGCGGTGAAGAGGCGTTGTCTGGGATAGAAGCCGTTGCGCTAGGCGGTGGAGAAAGCCACTGTTGCGGAGCTGCGAGTGGCGTCTGTGGTACGGCGGCTGCCATCTGCTGGTGCTGCTGTTGCGTAACTGCGGCAGCAGCTGCCTGCTGCGCAGCGATAAGTTGCTGGGCTAGTGCTGCCTGTTGTGCGTGGGCATGCAGCTGCTGAAGGTAGGGTAACATAGCGGTCAATGCCTGCGGCGATGCATTCCATGGCAACTGTGCTGTGGCTGTGTTTGGTTGTATGCCCAACGAAGCAGCCAAGTTTTGCTGCATACTCAGTGCTGCGGCCACAATAAATGGGTTCGCTGACTGCGCGGCCGCTGCCGTCAGTGCAACGGCCGCGCTCGAAAATGCAGCCGTTAGTGAAGAGGGCGCAATTGCTGGCGGAGTGGGCAGCAATTTAGTGTCCATTGACGTTTGTGCTATCCTCTGTCGGTCAGGCATTAGCGAGGGCGACGTCACCGGTCGATGCAAATCTGTTGCCTGAACATTTCGTCATTAAAACTAGAGCACCTGCAAAGGTGAGTCACAAATAAACGTGCAGTGCTAACACCACTACCTCACGCTTTTAGATGGACTTTGTTCACTATGCACGCTTAACGGCGATATTGCGCTTCCATAATTGCGCTATCCCATCTCGAAAACCATTGTTATCTATGCAGCCAATATCGTTTTCTACAACAAAGCGAGAATAGCAATAAGAATATGAAGTGGATAAAGTGCCGCTACAAATCCTAACACACAAGTTTTCAATGATGCTTGAAGTGTAAGCGCATTATGCGCGCAATCACCTTCACACGGAGCGTTTTGTTCATGCATGATCACATCATACTCATGCATGATAGCGTAGAAGTGTATTGCGTTATGCATTTCTATGACGCATAAAACTACACAAGCCGATACACAACTTTTTAATGCGCTTCCATTGATAGAGAAACGGGGAAAAGGTAAATTAATACGGCAGCGAGTTCCGCTAATGGGAATTCAATACTGTTCTCTGCGTATACGTTTTCATTCGTTTTCGGGTTCTTCTTCCTGTTACACCAATGCTCACCTATATCGCTGCTAATGAAGAGAGCAATTGCGAATGGTCGAACAAAAGCAACTTTGTGAACGTATGCATGGGAGAGCGCGAAAACGGGCAAACAATTGCACCATCACCTCTACAAAGGCATACCGCAGCAAACAAAGGCCTATTGGCGCGCGAAAACGACACAGATCACTGCTGCTACATGCATATGCCTACGCGACAATAGACAATGCCTTCTGCCCACCCGCAACGCCGTCAGCTTATCTCCTATCTCTCCGGTGCATACACCACCCCAGTTCACTTTCGTTTTCAGCCACTTTCAGTGAGAACATCCTTCGAAAGATATTGCAACAAAATGCAATCCTCTGTTGCAAGAATTGCAAACGCTTGTTAGACCAAACAACAGACCACTGCAGCTGAACGCATCGTTCGAAGATACGACAAAATCGAAATTGAAGGAAAATAATTACCTGCTGAAAGCCTATGGGCACTTGTGGCGACGCCTCTTGAGATATATCCGTTTTTAATAGCGCACTGCCAACACTGTCTGAGTCCGGAATCACTGCATTGATTACCATATTTTCCGAATTGTTTCCTGATTCCGTTACACCTGCAATCACCACAGCTTTTATAATAGGTTCTCTATTTATTAATCATGATACAAGGCAAACGTATGATACACCTCACCATTAGCACTATCGCGTTGGTAGTAGAGAAAAATAGTGAAGGATAACCAGGTATAATTCCACATTGGCCAACAAGAAAACACATGAATACTGACAAAACTATATTCTCTGTAAGTTTTTTCTGACGCTATAGTAAAAAAACTCAAATCCTCACCGACGTCATAGTGAAAGGAAAAAAACAGTCACGATTAAATGTCGCAATATGTACCCAATTATGTGTTTCTCGTGTTCAGGCAGGCAATAAAAAATATGAAGAGACTAACAAGACGTTCATTCGAAAAATTCGACACAACGATTTGTAATATGGGCACCTACAATAAACAATAAACCTTCAATGAAAAACAAAACCTCGACAGGGAGGTGTGTCATAAACGGATAATCCACTCGCTCAATTCCGAAAATTTCGGCGAATTAAGTGAACAGCGAAAAACAAAGGTAATTGGAGAGCGGAAGACAATAACTAAAGTCATCTGAGTAGTGCGCAAAAAATTGCTCGAAGTCAATCCAGTGAGGCAGCATCCGTCTACAAGCGTTTCAGATGAACAATAAACAGCCGTATGCACCACTTGAATACACTTGCTTTTGGCAGAAAAATTAATAAGAACCCGATTGGACAATGGCATTAATCACTTCAAAAAACACACTTCACAATGCCGTGCCCCTTCTAGCAACAATTTAGCTGTGTGAAAGCAGCAGTCGGGCAAGGTTTATTAAAAAGCCTCACCTCTAACACCTTCCTCCTGTTACCTCCTTCCTTTTAAATGATTTCAGTTTTCACATAACTGGATAATACATGCCCATTTGTAGAATTTTCTCGATGGAGCACCGCCTAAAAACTGGAGGTGGAGGGGGGAAGGGATGGGAAAAGAGAGGAATCACGCGCCCGAGCGACCAACTCTAAAAACATGCTTTTGACCATGAAAGAGCTGAATACTTCAAAAGTTTACAACGACCTTATATCTTCTTCCTTCTTTCAAAAAGAAGAGAGACTTCTTTCACTACTACAGCTTCCATCTCCGAGGTGTTACGGCAAAAAACCAGTTCACTCTGAAGTGTCCAGCTCAAGCTCATCCCAGTAAGACAACTCCATTCAACAATCTTCATAAATCACAAGATTCATGCATTGTATAACAGTCAGGAAGGTAATGCGCTCCTCCTCCGACAAGTAAAAGGTCGTAGTGCCTTCCTTCTTGTATTTATAATGTCGCATCGTAGAGATATCGCATAAAGGCTTCTCTCGCAGTTTCCCGCTTACTTCCGTTTTTTTTTTGTCCTCTCTCCCTCACTACATTATTTATTCAGCAGTTCCCGCCTTTGTTTGGAAAATAAGCTGTGCCATGCGCACAGAACCGCTTCACTGAGGTGTGGGAGAAGAGGGTAAGCTCATCCATGGATCTGATCCCCACTATATCCGCGGATGCAGACCTCGAGCGCGTATATGCCGAAAGTGGTGCTTTCGAAAGCTAACAACGATAGCTCTGATGCATACTATGTGAACGCAGAATTTTTAGCGTTTCACTACTTGAAAATCCCACCTGATGACGTTCTTACTAATGAAATCACATCTACGAATACTCTAGAATATATTAAAACAGAATACCTTCGGCATAAGTTTTCGCAATCGGCGGCAATGACGAAACGAAAACTCTTGTGACATATTTCGCGTTAATAGCGTGGAAAAGTTATCGACTTGGACGCAAATGCAACTTAACGCTCAATATTTAGCAGCACTATAGTTGGATTACACGGGTTTAGTGCTATCATGTTTTTAAATAGATGAATTTATATGTTTTCAACAATCGTAAGAGGGATATTAAAAAGAGAGTTGCGATCCGAAACGATTAAATGACTGCTAATACGGTGCAGAATTTTATGCAAACGACAAACAGAGTGCCTTAAAAAATGAAAATAAGAGTAGCGCAGTGGTAGTTCGTTGTTGGATAGAATGCAAAACAAACAGTGGAATTGATGCGAGAGAACAGTGCCGGATGGGCGAGTCGAATAAAGTGCACAAGCGAAGGCAACCTAAAGGCGCCGCCTTCACAATCGGCCGCAATGACGAAACGAACATGTCAGATGGTGGAAGACGAGGGAAGTTGTAAAGAGACAGACGTACGGCGCCACAGGCAAGCAACATGGACTGGCGTGAAGAGCGAGCACAAGCAAGCGTCGCGAGGTGCTCTGTCGTAATTGACAGCCGGCCGGCCATTCGACAGCGAAAGATCTACGGCTTCGTGCGCACTCCCAGAACTCGTTCATTGCGCACGCAAGTGAGCATTGAATAATCGCGCCGTCTGCGCTCTTCCAGCATCACTAAGACGTGGAACTCACTCTCGTCGACACTACACTACTATTAGCTTACGCAGTGGTACGCTATTGCGAATTCACCTCAGCACGATATGAGCAAAATAAAATCGTAAGAACCCACTAAGGGAATGCGGAATAGAACTACTATAATCAATACGTGCCATGACTTCAGCACAGTGGGTGGCCATTGCTTTAAGTGAACGACTATAAGAAAGGCACAATACAGACAGTACTATTGTTTATTTGAAAAAGCGTGTGACTGAGTAGTGATAATATAAGTACTATTAATTGGAGAATGAACATTGCGATATTATTCTAGGAATCGAAAAAAGTTGGGACGGATCATATAACGTAGCTGATTCAAAGTGTAGCAAAATGCTCAGTAGATGACCATCGCTCATTTATAGTAAAAACCAACTATAAACGCAACTCAGCATTGCTGTATGAAATAACCGTACTTGGCATTTGGACAGTTCTACGCAACCGTTATCATCTGGATGTACCTCACCAGCACAGTAAACGTTGTTATTTTCAAGTAATAACTCCGAGGATGCACTGACCACCGAAATATTAGTGAACATAGAAGGACCCGCCATCGATGATGAAACGGCACGTCAGCCCAGAAGCAGTTATTAACGGACCAGTATCGGTAGGTTGACAAATAAAACCCATTGGTGTACTTTGAACTCTCCTGCAGAACAACTCCAAAGAACACGTTCCGATTCTGACTCCACATGGTTGCTGGTTGTCTAGCAGAGAAAGCGCTCGTGAAACAACGTATCATCTATCCTTTCCCACATTTACAAAACTTTCGAGCCTCATCAACTACCTTCCTAAACTGAAGAAGTATCTTCTTGGAGTGGACTCGACATCAGCAGTGGACAAGTAGTGTCACCTACAATCATACGTCCGTACTTCAAGCTGAGGTCAGCGTATTGATGTGATCATAGTAGCATTCAACTTACCCATCGAATCGAAAATATAAGTAGGAAGCAAATATAATATTTTTAATCCTTGTAGCCACAATTCCTTCGCTACTTCATTCGTTCAAACAGTTTGTATCAATGGGAACATCTGCTACACGACTTGCTAATAAAAAGGATAAAAAAAGACAACGAGGGAAGAAGGAGCATCACCGTAATTGTAGATATTTCACAAATCCAGCATCGAGAAATCAATTTCTGAGATGACATTCATAAATAGTGCCTATAAAATACGCACAAAAAAAAAATGGAATGACTGCTTCATTACGCAAAAATAATTTCAATCAACGTCAACTGAATACAGAAGAAGACTATCTGAATGTATCGACACAATTAAC
The DNA here is from genome assembly GCA_037389465.1 of Baylisascaris procyonis. NCBI lineage: Eukaryota > Metazoa > Nematoda > Chromadorea > Rhabditida > Ascarididae > Baylisascaris > Baylisascaris procyonis. The sequence continues at coordinate 334,722 of JAZARR010000033.1, read as the reverse complement.
GAACTCTCCTTCCCAGACAACTTATGCATTCAACGGAAATGATCTCAAACTTTCCGCGAGCATCTCAAATTAATATCGCAAACAGTTTAGATGTCATTTCCTTAGCGATCCATCTCATACTACTTTCCTTCATCCAACATCATTCACCTTTTCATGTACTCTTCAGCACGGTTTCGGTTTCCACCTGTGCCTTAACGGTCAACTCGATAATATCCCTCCCAATCTCCAGCTCGTAAATGAGTTTTCGCTGTAATCTGCTTTAGTTCCACTATTTATGTCCAACAGACCGTGCATCTGAATAGCAGCACTGCGACCATATTATGCCATATTTCAGCGGTAAAACTCCTATCGTTTAAAAATACCCTACTGTGAACAATGGATGGTTCGAAATCTTTGTATAGGAAGGTTTCTAATAGGCGAGTCCAAAAAAAGCTTGTGACGACCGAGCAGCGTATTGCAGTAGGGATTCATACACGCGCGTAAGCGATATTAAGATCGCGCCCACCTGATGAGAAGTGAAGCTACAGCACTTATTGAGTGAACCACTTCAGGTTGCAAAGTTTTTCAGCAAGTGTGCGTGCATAGAACTGCCGACCGATTATTATCTTGTTTCACTCCTTTGCAACATTACTGACGTCACAACAAAACACTAGTGGGATTATATGAGTCAGGAATTGAGCAGTGCCGCAACGTAGATCAAGTTCCACCGCATAATTATAAACAATGCAGTCACATAGTAAAGCGGATGCTGCTATACGTCTATAAACGAGCGTAGTTTGTTATTGTTCGATCACCGTCTCGTCTCACCGATTTGCGGCTTGGGAGGTGATATACACGTAAAAATGTTACTACTACTTCGAATGTTCAACGTTCGTTCAAAGAGTATATGAGTGACAATAGCCGTGATAAGTCTGAACCGACGAATCAATCGATATGGCAAGTGCAGCGATAAGGATACAACAAACATAACACGATGGCCAACTGAAAAAGGTCACCGAAAAAGAAAGTGTACACGTAGACGTGGCCGCGCACTACACTATACCACCTGCCCGCGAAGAGGACCTTCGAATGCAATACTCACAATGCCACTCAGGTGTCTTCACAATGGACGTTAATGCGTGCGCACACGTATCCACACAAAAATCCAGCCCTTCTGAGAGCTTTCAACAAGTCTGCCATACCTGAATGCGCACTCGAGCAACGGCAATTCCTGCACCTTACTAGGCATCCAAACTCACCTCAAAACATCGCTCTCTGTAAGAAGAGCTTTCAAAAAGAAAATTTAATCAACAAAATTACAAGGGAACTCATAGGTCATCAGAAAGATCAATCGAGGTGAGCATCACCAAAACAAATTTTAAAAGGCAGCACAGAGAAAATTCCACTTCTCAACTCTAAGACACCAAAGTTTCCTACCTTATTTAATTGCCTGTGCATTAGGAATTGCGCGAAACACTTAACAAGAACTATACATACAGTACAACTCGATTGTAATCCAATGCAACTATAAGATTTTCAAGCAAGGAGTTATTGAAACGGAGTGGGGAATTCATTCTCAGAACACGGTACTCTCACATCGATACCTCAAAATTATCACGGAGGACAAGTTTCCTAGGGAGAATTTCAGTGCACAACAAGCTAAACGATACATGACTGATCAGCGCAGAGCAAACATTCACAAACGAAATGCACACTGAAAACTGCACTTTACACTGCACTACGCAGCAAAGGGAACAATCACCTGCTATTGATATTATTTTCATTACTATCGGCTCATTCGACCACTACAATTACTCGTTAATCGAATATTGTTGACTGGTATGACATTTGGCTTCATATTTGTTGCCTACAATGCCTCATGCACGTACAACTATGATTCACCCAACTAAGAGTCACTAGGTAAGCTAGATTGTTGAACAGGAATGACAACTATGAGAAGCATTCAAGCTTTCGTTTTTGCATATTATGCATCGTTTCACACCTGAAGAACCTGAAAATTCTCGCATCTCTTCAGTGTACATCATGCAGTGAGCAACGTTAAAGGCACTATTAAGCTCCATATTAAAAAGTAAATCGGCAAATGCAACCGCCCATGACAATTTTCGTTATTTTGTTGATGATCCCTATTTGAAACATACTTTCGAGACCAACTTCAACAGCACAATTCAGATTTATAGCAATTTTCAAGAGTTGCCATCTGCCTAGACAAACGACAACAACTTCCTTCGATGATCTCCTCTCGGTGATTAGAGTTTTCATTCGTACGTGAATGATTCACAGATAATGCACTTCCGAATAACATTACCATGCAAGACAGGTGGCCGTCCAGCAACGAGCAAACTCCCTCCACTCCTCTCCCCACCTCTTTTCCAACCAAGAGAAACCAATTTGATTCACTCGCTTCGGAATAATTATCGTGCTGCATTGACAATGACCGCATTATTTATGGTGGATGAATCGAAAACGGCTAAGGATACTCGTATGTACAAGCATATGGATATGAAGCGGTCTATGGATACAACAAGCGATTTGTTTTGATTTCTTCTGACGGATTCTTGACGAATTAACCAGAAAAAAGAAGACCAATTTTGGAAACAAAGATTACACGTCGACGTTATGCTAAAAACTAACTAGTGTTTCATCCCCAAGTGTCGCTTGTGACTTGTTCTTAAGTTAGCACTTCGCCGACTCTTGATTTGATTTTTTAATTTCTCAAATCTCATACATTTTCTACATTTCCAATCACAACTAAATTCACTGCACTGTGTTCACTGAATTATTTAGTATGTAGAGGATGAGGTTTTCGTTGCACAGACATGCCCGCAATTGAATAGAGCTGAATCAACAGCAATGAAATATTGTTTACTCAAAGGATAACTAAGAAATAAAATGCGCATTAAATGTAACGTCACTGCTAACGGAAATATATGCGAATAAAATGAGGATCTGTGCAAATTTGAATAGAGGAGGATTCATGATCAAGTTGAATCGATGATGGGAGCAATCACATGACTGACTGCCCTCTGCGATAACACTTCTGATGACGAGTGAGAAATATGAGTCAGGATCCTACGCATTACGTCATGCATTGCAACCAAATCCGCTCTCATATCAAACGAACTCCGCATACAAATATTTCAATCGTTTTTCAACGCTTAGTAACGAAGAAAGAAGCGCCATACATTTATTTTGAATACAACGAGGGAGAGGAAGAGAGAGAGAGTAAAACGAGAACGCGCTGAACAAAGCTCAACCCAAGCCAGGAAGGAGAAGTCGACCTCATTATTAATGTTATACTCTGTGCCGAACTTATATTCAGAATTCGCTTCACATCTCTGAAGAATATTGCAGTTAAGTACTCTTTAAGTACTCTTTTTAAAATTTGGCATCTTGACATGAGATGAATGTGTTTTGTCCTTCAAATATTTCCACAGTATTATAGTTGGACGAATGAAATAAAATGGAAATCGTAGTGCGCAAATGTTAGGAACGGCGACACGCTGGTGTTGAGTGAAAAGTTTTGGGGGGATGGGAATTGCGCTGATTTTCGATTGCATTCGTTCATCTCTTTTTCACAGGCGCAGTCTATGTGAATCAAAACGCTTCGTGATTAATAGAGGAACGCGATGCACGCGCACCACTGTCCCTGATGCATCGATCCCGCGTTGCCACCTCTCCATTGCTCATACGAGGGAACGTATGACAAAAATATAACCCCCTCGTCATTCCTGTTTCCCAATGCAAATTGAACATTATCAATGCTCTCAAACCGAAAACATTCCCGACTGATATAAACTGAAGACGATGGAACTGAGATATCAGAAGATGGAAGTACCACCCTCTCTATAAGTACCAAAAAATAAAAATGTAATTACATATTTAGTGGCCATTTATCATGGAGTAAATGGGAAAACACCATTCACAGCTATCACAAAAAGCTCACCTTAGAAAGTAAACAATAATATGATGGACGAATAGTGATATTCATGCCGCGCAATTTACTGTTAGCCGCAACAATTACCTGTTGCTACATGAGAGCAAAAAAGCGCAACGCTGCTAACCAACCAGCTAATTTTACTCACAATTTGCAGAATTGGGAAAATATAAATAAATTCAGTAAAGTGTTCTCTCTCAAAAGCACATCGAATTCCATCCGTTCACCTCTTTCATCAAACAAATCTTCGCTTTGAAAAATACACCGGGAAAATTATTTAAGATATTAGAACTTAGATAAACAAAAAATGATACTATTTAGTGAAAGAAAAAAATCGGAATCGTTTGCTTGCATTTATCTATGCAGGTACGAGTATTCTATACCTTAAAAAGCATGCGCGCTATCGCCGCCTATATGCAAATGCGCTACACGGCGGTATGTATTGGGCATAGCAGAGCAGCACAAAAAATAACAAAACAACGACTGCTTCATTCACTAGGCCATGCTCGTGGAACGTGCACTGAAACAACCTTCATTCCAGTGACACACGATACGCTTACTTCATCGAAAGCAGTATAAATCATTATTCTACTTCACCCTCATAACTCAAAAACAAAATAAAGGAACCTCAATGAAAAACAAAACAATTCCCTATGAATCCGTAGAAAGTGAGGAAAAAAGGCGCAGCAAATGAGATACAGAGGGAAACGAAGGACGATGGAGCGTTAAAACGACCGGGGAAGGCGCGTCTCAGTGCTGTTAATTCTAAGCGATCGAGGGAGGCTAGCTAGACGAAAGAAAAGACAAAATAGAAAGAAGAGAACGAGGAAGGTCCGCTAGAAGGGCGCCGCACAAATGCGCTGAGAATGGCGATCGAATGCCCTCCTCTCTTTCGCTTGGCAATCGACTAGTCACCTCACAACGATACGTCCACGTATCGCATCTTTTATACGCTTGTCCTCAAAGTGCCTTTTCTTATGTTTGGGAAAATTGTTGCAGCACCGCAGTGATCACTCGAATAATTTCAACACTGGCGTGTTTAGAGAATGAAGGAAGAAGCGAAAAATCTATGACTAGCACCGGACTTCAGGTATGAAGCCTTCGTGTATCGAAACGTAGTTCTGACCTATCAGTGTGTTAGCTGCTTCAGGATGCCTAGACCATCATACTCACCGACCGGGGTTTTGGGACTACAACGACATCGGAATTGTGTTTCTCAAAAACCGAGCATTTTGGCCTCAAATATGCTTCTTATTTTATCAGCTTTGAATCTTGACTCCGATGAAGTCAAAAATTTGGAGCTACGGAAGTGTATTTTGTGCCATTGTCGTTGAAATTCCAGCTGAAGAAGTCTGATGGAGGTCGAATTCTTTGGAAAATGAGAACATATCGAGTTCTTCGACCGCCTGGAAAACCCAAACGTTCCAGTCATGTCAACTTTATGGTCTCCACACTCGAAAACATCAACGAAGTTTGGCTGCAATTCGGAAAGTATGGCGTTCGGCAGATTACTGTTCACAACTCAACGATAAACGGTCAAAGGCTTCGTCATCCGCTACTCGGTTCTATGCTTACTGATAATCTGGGGTTCCCATAACAGTACAAACATATAGTGAACACCTGCAGCAACAATAAATACATTCATCTAGAGGAGTATACGGATGTAATCGTGTAGCAACGTTAGGCGAAAGCTTTGCAAACGGGGTGAATCGCATCTCATCGCACTATACTTAACGTGCACCCTCCTAATTGCGTTAGAGTATCACATAGTGAATGCGATCCCTCATGCAGAAGCATTCTTTCAACACATCGAAGCTACGTTCTCGGCATTAACAGCATCAACGAAGAAAAAATAGATTGCCTCGAATGTCCCTCTAAAAGCCACTGTAAAGAAGCGAGGAAGAAGAGGGCATCAAATCTTCATGTTGCCTTCAGAAGGCAATAGGTTTACGCTTGATACAATTCCAATAACCAAAAGCTAGAAGCGATGAACGCAGAAAGCTGACCACTGTACGTTGCACATGTTTCTTTGAAACGCTAATCTAACAGTTGATATTTCGTGCTACCCAAATCGTTAACGAAATATTCAAGAATATTTCTTATAAAATAAAACTACAATTTAAACATAATTCTTTACATACAACTGAATATAATCACACAATTTAAACCACAGGCATTCTCCTCTCAGCATCGATTACACGCAATCCCTTCCAAACAACGATAGTCATGGCATACTAAACATGCATCAACGATCGCTTATACGCATATTCACATCTGCTCTTGAAGCGTATCTCTGACGTGAACTGCTAATGAAGCGAAGTTGGAAGATTGGCTAAACAAAATCAAATTTTCGAACGAATATCTTCTGCTTTTTTTGCGATAATTTACGCGAATATGACTAAGCAAACCGTTCTTACTTCCTTTTTTCGATTGAAAATAGCAAAAGAAATATAAAAACGATAAAGAAAAGACAAATTTTGCGATGTCAGCGTGATCCTATAAATTACTCCATCCATCAAAAGGAAAATTCAAACTATCCACAACATTGAAAAAAAAAAAAACATTTCCTGCAATAAGCTGACAACTAACACCACAGCAACACGCTCAATGCAAATTGTGCGTAAAGTGCTATCGAACCGGTAATTTTTGGCTGCCATTCTCTCATATCTGTGCATAGAGTATTTCAATTTACACATATTGCCTTTTTTGTCATACAGGATTTTTTTCCTACATTCAATAAAGTATATACAATGCATAAAAAAGGAATCTACACAGAATGCTTTCCTCTTGCATGCATAATACTCCTTTATGAGCAAAAAGTATTCTAAAAAAACGAACTTTAGGCATCGTGACTTCAACGCACTTGCCCAACTCATTAAGCTTACTGACACCCTTTTATCAGCCTAGCCACATGAATGCAGATAGCACATCACCCTGCGGTGCGTACAAATTGGAAATGCGATCGAACACTTTGGTAAACAAAACGTGATAGGGGATGAGACTATTCCAAGATGAAATTTGTTTTCCTTCCTTTTCGATGAAAATGAGTGTGTTTGAGCAATTGTTGAGGCCATTTGCGAGTCACACTTTGCTCTTGAATGGTGATGTTGCCAATTGACGTCATTAAATAAAGCAGAAATGCACACAGATGCTTGACTAAGTGGAAAGACAACAAGTGTGTTTAGCAAAATAAGGTGCGTTTTTGTTTCAACAAAAAGCGATGAGCTGTGTGCACAACTAAAAATTGTGATTTGGTTTTGTCTGCTTTTAGAAGGGTGCTTTTAGAAGGGTGCAAATGACGACTACATGTGGTCAATCTCTTTTAGATGGCGCATTTTGTGCTTGAATCGTTCGCAGTGTGTGAATGCACATGAACGTGATGTGTGGTCCATCAATTATTCAATAAAATTGCAAGCACACACAAAACGCCCACCACATGTTTCAATCTTAGTAGGTAATTTGCAAAGCATTACCTTCAATTAATGTTGAGCGAATTTTTAAGACCAAACGACTCGAAAAGTGAACGACTAACCCGGATGGAAAAACCCGACCCGCTTTCGACAGTTGGAAGCTACGCAACAGCAGTGGGCAAAATCAAATCCATTTGAGGAACAGCCTTTGAGTCGGGTAAACGTTGATATTTTCAATCAAAGAAATGAAATGTAATAGAGTGAGGAACTTTCCCATAATTTTTACAAACAATTCCAAGAAAGACGAAGATGAGTCAGCGAATTATTCATCAAACTTATTCAATCATATGCGCTGTCACTCTAGACTAAGCTGATAAATGAAATGAACCAGCCTGGTGATTTAAAAGTTTTAAGTCGCCATAGTAAGCAAGTGTATGAAAGGACGCATCTGTAAGGTGTCACGAATGAGCTAATACCATGTAGCTATAAAAAAGCTTCGTTGTTGAGCGTTAATATCTTTACACCTGGCTGCTATTAACCGCAAAATACGGCAAGTCGACTATTCTCCATTCGCCAACTACAAAAGACAATTTTGAACGTAATCTAGACAATCACACGCAAATGTTTCACCACGCACAAACAAAAAGTGAAACAACGCTGCGACCGGCGCAGATGACACATCGACACAGATGCGGCGCGGAAAGAGTGATAAACATACAGTTGTTGAAGAGATGGACAAAAAGCAGTGAGACAAGCAGACAGAACGAGTGCCACGTGACAGCCAACACCACAAGCTTGCGTTGTGGGAGGATGGAGGTGGCCTTCAGAGCATCAACGAGGATGACTTGCCCTTACATTGCCAAAGCAGGAGCATATGGTTTCGAGTGTACTAGAAAAAATGCCACCTATGTAAAAAAGATTGCTACCTGATGCGCTGAAAGCCTCTTAAAAAATAGACGCATGGGTGGAAATAAGGAAACAGCAAGAGATTACTGAAGATTGCGATTAAGAGACTATAGGTTAGCAAAGTGGGCTGTAACTGAGATGCGTCTCATGAACAAACAGAAGAAATGGGAATGAAGGAGAAATGTGGCTTCCATCAAACTAGTTTCGTCGAATAGAAGACCAAACAAAAATCAATGCCAGTGAAAAAAAGTTAACCAGTGCAAAAAAACTGCTCCTCTCAAAGAAGAGCAAGAAATAAATAATTTAAGTTACATAGAAAATCAATTAAAAACCTCATAACAATGCTGAAACAATCAGAAATATCAGCTTAACTCCTGATTTTATAACTTATGCTACTTTTCAGTTCGGTATGATTGAAGCTAGGCGACGACGAAAAATAAGTGCGTTGAACGTAGTAATCAGAGGTCATCCGTTGCAGAAGGTGAAATGCAATGGGCACGAAGATGAATATTTTAAATTGTAAGGGAGCAGACAGATGAACTCCCCTTCGCCTTCTAATTTGCTGAAGTCACTTCACCAAGTGTACTACGTATTAAATGAAACGAAATTCAGATGAGCTGTGAATTGGTGACCAAGCGTACCAATGAATGGATGACTGCAACGACAAATTGCTAGAATCGTTTTAAGGTGCGGTGGGTACTAAGCTGGTCTCGGAACGATCACAAAAAGAATGGCGACAAAAAAAACATCGAATTTGTGCAAGCATTTAATGAACTGCAAAAGTTATTTGTCGCACCCATACAATATCGGATGACAATTTCAAAACAATCCTCAAAGCACAATTCTTCATAGGGGACTTACGTGTACCATCGATGGCAATGATGCTCTACGGAACCCAAGAACACTGGCCGGGACCCCCTGCCAATTGAAAGCTCTGTCCACCTATCTCCTCGAGCACGAATTTGCACTTTAAGCAACGATAGCGACACTAGACTCGAATCTATGGATGAGTTGCGTTGGTGGTGAAGAAAACGCGAGACGCATCGCTAGCTGCCCACAAAGACAATAAAAACGATAGATTTTACGCGAGCGGTTCCCCGCCAAAAGTCAATAGCACAAAGAGGCGCCTCATAAACGAAAAGCAAGAAGCATGTCGCCTGCATCCGTCACAAATAGCGAACGCACACCTCGATCACGTGAACTTGTGTTTGTGTGTGTTTGCTAAACGAAGGAAGGCCTCGTTTCCATATGTGCCTACAATGAGCACTTAAATAATAGAAATATTAAATGAACAAGTTCCGTTCCACTTAAACGAACCAGAAGCGGCGCATGTGCCAGCTGATGTGTCGTCTGGGAATGCATCGGTGCGTAGGGATAGCGCAACCGCATGACGCGGCGATCCACTCTCACCTTTGCGCCGTTTCGTCTGTTTTCGACGCCGATTCGCGAACCATCGATTCACCTTAATTAACTCATTAGCTTTGCCACTCCTAATTCATATGTTTAAAGACCGGCCCTTTTCAAGTCGGGCAAACAATTTTAGAACGTAGTCCCCAAAGCCTGATGCCGGCGAATGAAAGGACCTTCAATTGCTTGAAGGTGTACACAGTGTCACTTCCTCGCCATGCACCACATATATATATATATATATATATATATATATATATATATATATATATATATATATATATATATACATAGAGAGAGAGACTACCCGTACTGTCGGCGTAACCTTAAAAGGGATCAAATTCGCGAACTGTTTACAGCTGCGTGCAAGTTTTTAAATGCAAAATTGTTCCATTTCACCTAAATTACCCGTCTTGAAACGTATCGTCGCAGCAGCCAAAAAAAAGAAAAAAAAGATTGCGTAATGCAGTGACACCAATACATTGACCACTTTCGGGTTGAACGTCCAACATACATAACTGCAACGCCCATTCTCGGAAACTCTCGCGCATCTCTGAATATTTCTAAAAGGTGGCGCATATACACCAATAAAGAAGGGAAATCAATTTCACAACGGTACTTCCAAACATCTGACAAGCAGACGTAAACGACGCCTCACAAAAGCACAAGTGTAAGTGCTTATACAATTCTGGCAAAATACCGTGGACACATAACTGAACAATTCTATCAAAGCATATTGGGCGCTGTTTGTTGCACTAGTATCTATTTCCTATATCCACAGCACTGTTTACCCTGTCAATATCTGTGCCTTGTACCATATACCATACGCACGTCTCATCCCTACATTTGTTTGTTTCTCTGGCATAAGGTTCGAAAAAGCATTGATCTTAATTTTGTAAAAACGATACATATTTATAGCTCATCTCATACTTTAAACAGTATTGATAGCTCACTCATACTTTAAACAGATAGCTTTTTGCTCCTTCAAAGACCTCAACGAAAAAATATGCAAAGGAAGCACAGCTGCATGATGCGCGAAAGCACCACTAACTAGTGCTGGATGGCGTCCGTCAAACACCCCGCTATTTACCAGCGACAGATGTACATATATGCTCGCTAGGAGCAATGCGAAAACGATGGCGTAGCGATCTCGCCAGATAGGGATACACCGAGTGCACCATTCGGCACTCCAGCAACAATTTATCACGCCAACAAGTGTCTTGTAGAGGCTAGTTATATAAGCACGGCAGCCTGTCTACACCATCACCGTAAAACCACTCCCCACTGTGTGGCCAATCTGGATTCAAAAGAACAATGCAGTCGAATTGCATCAACTACGACAGCGATAAAATCAGTTTTCTGGATAAGCGATGACACACTTTTGAAAACACTTCCGGGTGAGTTAAATCACGTAAAAGAACCTGGGAAATTAAAACAATGGGAAAACTGAATCTCAGGAAACTATGCTCTTTTCAAAAACCCAACAAAATCTTAGCGAAAAGTTAAATGTTGCTGCTGCGCGCAAACTTACGGTTTTCAACGCAATGTATATAATGGTAGGGAGGGATGGTGCGAGAAGCGGGGATGGGGGGAGGAAGGGGATGGGTAAGGAAGAATCAGAAACATGACTGGATAAGAGCAAAGCAATTCCACTTCATTGCTCAACTTTTGGTTTAATGTTGCTAAGTTCCAATGGCTTCACGTCAATTTGACTTTTTTGAAGTCCATTTCTGAATCATATATTGGTGCTGCGTCACTATGGTTACGATATCCACTCTGTTGCTTACATTCTCCTTCATTTGTATAAAACACGCTCAACTTACGGTCGGCAGAGCGAGACCACAGGGTTTGATGGACTCTCGTCCTCAGTTTTTAGGGAGTAAGTGACGGCAGAGTAGGGACGCGGGCTGCTAACGGAACGTTGAGCGCCTCCACGCTCTCTACCAACGTTCTCTTTTCGATAAGATGAGCGATTGTCTCATACCTATTCGTCCCCTCCCCTCCCTCACCCCCGCTCTTATCACCCTTTCGGAGAAATAACAACTAAGGTTTAGTCGGCTGCGAAAGCACTTGTAATGGAGCAATCGCAATGGTTCTCTCTTAATTTTTCATCATTTTAGGCTAAAGTGAACAGCTGCCGCGATCGCCGCTAGAAGCCGATGGTTATGCGCCCTCTGAAGCAGACGGCTGCACTGAAAAGCGTATAAGTGAAAAGCAAGAAGTGAAAACTTGTACTGCGCTACGTTAAGTACTCCCAAACTGGCGGCAGCCGAAACCCATCCGCTCCGAACTGAATGCTGCTATATGCATCGACAAAGAAAGAACCCATAAAAAAACGATTATCATCAGAACTGCTAAAGACATCAGCGATGAAGACAAAAAAATTGGCAGAGGAAGTTTGCTAAATGTTCCTCAAATGATGGAAAAGAATGCTGCCTTAGTGTCCCACATTACAGCACAAAAATGTTTTGTGGTCTCAGTCTGTTTGTCTATGCATGGGCTCCTACCATGATGATTTTATAGCACCTCGTTATGAAAACGATAAGATGGAATTTTGCGGGCAGAGTCTCTGATACGAAGCGAAATCAAAGATCTAAACCCAACTTCATCTGCTAGCTATTAATAACTTTTACTCAGCCTGGTTTTGGAGCCATCGCTTACGACTGATAAACATTCATCACTAGGCTTCTATATTTCACGTTGATTTAGAATGTTGCAGTGCTATCTGTTACTATTGTATAGCGTGTATTAAACATAGCTGAAGCGTGATTTCGTAGCAATTATACGGTTGCTGCTACATTAAAACCTGATCGCGTAATCGTTTTCTGTTCGAAGACTGAGTCGACTTTTTTTAATGCGCGTTGCACTTATCAGCACACCATTTCGATAAACGCTCGTTTTTTCGGTAGGAATACCCCGATATGCCTCAATCCAAATTCATCATCAAAGCAAAACAACATCACTGTTTTGCTTTGATGATGAATGTTATTGACACAGATGGTTTCTAAGTCACAGAACACACGATAACGGTATGAGCTCATCTTGAAACGAAAGTTGTTTATAAATTCTTCTTTAAAAAAATCAACCGTTATTCGCTCTTGGAAACGATGAATGCAGAATTTTTCGAATGCCGCAATTGTGCACACTCGCTGAGACCACCCACAATTTTGGCTCCGAAATATAACAGATAAAAAAGAAACAACAGAGAGCATGACGTCAGCATTACCAACACGCATTTCGCAAGAAGCTGAGAGTAAGGGAAAAAACGTTCGAAAATCATTAGGCGCAAAAGAAGAAAAAAAGGAAACAGCGGTGAACACACCATGTGATGTCACAAAAAAAGAGATTGCGCGGAAGCACTATTCTTAACGGTTGCAATTAGCAATAAAGTACAATAATTTGAGAGAATAAAAACAGGAAAATAAAAGAGCATTGGGGAAAGGAACGCACTTGTACGTATGACATCGACATGTCTTTGGCGATACGTTCCTTCTCTTCGCGACACGGATACAAGTTGTCGCCATGAAGTGTGATCCACATATCGAGCATTTCTGTCTGCAACACGATGCGCTTAGGGGAAGATGCCTAACTGCTAGCACACCGCCTCATCACGCATCAGAACTTTTCTACGACTTCTCCCGATAGCAATGTGTTAAATCTACCTACCGTTCCGTAATTTTGTACCGACACTACCACAATAACAACCAAACAACTTTTCCTACCTTCAGATAACTCAAACTTCTAGTGAGGACAGGTGAACAGACCACCTAAATCTGCAGAACAACACCTCGCACGAGTAATATAAGACAACAGAAGCACCGGACTAGCAAATGCTAAACGGATGTGCGAAACAGCCACTTCAGGAAGATACCCATTTTCGTACAAGTCAATAAAAGATGGTGAAGTTTCGTTTAATACACCATACAATGATGCTTGGGAAGAACTGCATTCGTAAGTGTGCCTCTTAGTTCATGTCACATTTTCTGCTATACCCTCGCATCGAAGATTCATACGTGAGAGATTTTATTTTGTATCACTGAGCGCTGATGCAATCGTCGGCAGCCTGAAAGGATACTGCCGTCGACAACTGCACTAGAATTTGGCCGCTACCTGCGGGATGCATGGAACTGCCTACTCGCACGGCAATCAACAATCGCCATCAAGCAACAACAATCAAAAAGAGCCGAACCTGCTGTCGATGTTTCGCCTTTTCAGTTGAATTCACCGCGGACGGAAGCAGAAGAGTTGCTTCGCCGTTGGGTGAGTTGTCTCCATGCGGCGAAGAAATATACGTTGCAACCATAACAATCAAATTCAACCCTCCGCTGTGGAGTGCCGCTGAAATAAGTTTCATACTAAACTAAGTGATGAAATTACTGCTAATATATATACATATATATATATATATATATATATATATATATATATATATATATATATATATATATATATATATATATATATATATATATATATATATATATGATCTTATATAATTCCCTCAGAATCTTCGGTTCTGCACGCTCAAGTTTGCATGTGTTTCCATGCGCAGTGAGAATAGAATTATGAGAATAGAATAGAGCAGTGCATACTCCGAATTCAGTGTCTACGTATGCAAATCTTTGCGTGCGAAATCGAAGTTCGCGACGAGAGAAAAATTTACGAAAAGAAAACATAAAAATGCCGACGTATGAAATGCACTAACTCGAGACGTTGGCTTCGCTTCCAAGTGTGTATTTCAAATTTGAAAAAAAAAAAAAACTCACTGTAGAGTGCTACAGTTGCTATTTTAACACCACACACTGCACATGCATTGCGGCTATACATAACCTTCGCGAAGTAAAATAACACAGCATAAAAAGCAAACGCGTGAATGTCTACAATAGGTAAGGTAGGGAGTAGAGATGAGATGCAAGTAAGGGTGGTGCATTATCTGCATCGTTCCACATCACAAAAATTAGCCAATAACAGAATGCGATGAACGTAACCTAAAACACCTGTAAAAGGATGTGAGTTGAACACCGTACAAGTTACCTATTATGGAAAGTATAGTAAAGGGGCACGCAATTTGCATGCGTCAAAAATGTACTCAGACAGCAAAAATTTCTATGAGCAGTATCATCATTTTTGGTCCGCAGAGGTGCCCAAGTATAGTCTGGAACGAAATGAAGTCAACAGTCGGTTATTTCTTTAACAAAACCTTTCGGAAACATCGAAGAATTCTTTCAATCGTTCTAAGTTACACACGTTGAATTTGGCACAGATAGGAAATAACAGCAAGCGCCAACGGATGTTCATGATGAAATAAACAGAAATAAACATAAACCTACGCACACATACACACACAAGTAAAAGCATATGAGAGGGAATAAGCTCGAGCGAGAAATATCGCATATTTGTGAGTGCGCGAAATGAGGTCACTTCGGGGTTCAGCAAATCACACGCCACCATTTACAACTAGCACGTCATCTTGCGGAGAAAAAAGTATTTCTCCTCTCCATACCGACCGCCACACATTCACATCAAACAAAGCAAAGCAATCGCCATATAAATGACTAGAGCAGAGAAAAAGATAGCTGAGGATGGATAAGTGACCAACTGTGCAATATCGCTCATTTTGTATTTGCCGTCCAAGAATTCTAAAAAGGTGCACGGTGAATAGGAGGAGGGGGAAGCCGGGATGGCAGTTACGTGTAAATCGAAATCGACGAACGTCTTCACAGGATAGCAGTGTGAAAATGGTTGTCAAGGACAGTGCGACCCGACGCTGTGAAGACAAGCGTCAACCAACACACTACTTAGACAGCGCACTAACGCACACACCACTAACACCCGTGCTATGCTTGTGTCACACCCACACTACGCTACTTTCCCCTCAAAAACTGCCAACATTCCTCCTACTGCTATCAGTATATCCATAGTAGAATTCCATAGTATCACTCACTCCTCACTGAACTTCCTTGGGAATGCTCAGTCGTGAAAACATTATTACTTGAGCACTGTGAAGGCTATGTCTGAATTCATTACGTTCCCTTCAGTGTGGTCTAGTATCTGAATAAGTAAGACGGCATGAGACGCTTCATCCGTAATATCAGAGCGAATAACAATAGGTATGGATGGATGCTTCGATGCAGCAGTTAAACACCGAAAAGTTTCCAACTGCCTGCTCGTTGGCATATGTAGCAAGAGTGCATAAAGCTTTATTACTGGAGTCTGGTGCGTTTGATACACCACCGTTAACAACGGTTCAAAATTTCATCGCCCAAAACTTTTGAGCAGCTCTCACAGATTGACCGCTAAGTTTTTTAATCTCTAACTCCTGTATTCACACTGAACAAATTCAACAGAAGACAACAGTTGATGGACGAATTGAAGTAAAAGTTTTTCTCTACAGTCAAAAACGATGTGAATAGAATCGGAATGTAGCACCGGCAACGAATTAGAGTGCACTGTGGGAACGTGAAATCGCTAGAAAACGGGACTTGGTTGAACAGAAGGTAGCTAAGGGGTGAAGGGTGGTGGGAATAGGAACAGGTGCTGAATGCCATCGAGAAAATGTTTGTGACCGTGAAAGCATGCGTAAACGTGTGAATCAGTAATGTGCGCGTTGCAATATGTGGCTGGCACCGAGCGAGGAACGCCTCAATGCTGTGCACACAAAACACCCCACGGCACCACTCTGCAAACACCACCAACCAACCATGCCACCTGCAACATTTTATCCATTTCCATTTTCAAGCTTGATGCTTACTTCGAATTTCAACAATTTGGAATCCATTTTACAAGATTTGATCTCTTGCTGCGTCTAAAGATAACACCGGCGCATCAAGTGCACTAGAATCGCATCCCTCGAATGAAGCTAGTTCAGCAATAAACGCAATGAATAAATAAACGACACGACAGCGTGCAATAGTAGTCGCTCGCATGAACGAACAAAAATAGCAACATTTGCAACACAATATAAACATGTTATGTGAATACTTCTGCATTATGCAAGCATCTTACAATTCAGACTCTAATTTTTGAAAAAAAAGGTCAACGAAATACCAAAAAAAGGATAAGTGTGGCGAATACAATACGGAAACGATGTATGCAATAACAGGGCAAACATATCCTTCCACTAAAACATCAAGCGTGCTATAAAACATAAATGCCCACAATCCCTTTGCTAAGCAGCTGATCTGAGGTGTATAACGCAAAACCTTTCAACGGAACCAAAAAATAATAAAGTTGAGTGCTAAGTTGTGCAAAATGCGAGCATAAGCGCGGCTTAGTACGTCAACTCAGAACGCATGCAAAAGTTTCGATCACAAGCAAAATCTCGACGATTCTAACCAAAGCAAACAGAAATGTGGGAAAAAGAAACCGATATGCAACTTCAGCTTGCTTCCCAGCGAAGCTTTTCGATCTTCACTAGGCATCTCGCATAATTTGCTTGAGAACAAAATATAGGCATAATGTTTGAAGCATTTCGAACACGGACTTCATCACAGCCCAAGAAGGTGGACAGCGCGAAGAAAGAATAAAGACATGGTGCGAGTAAAACTTATTCGCTTATCCAAAACGCCTACTTCAGCCACATCAACCTGTCGCATATCATCTCTCGCTGAGTTCGTGATCGCATAAATAAAAGATGGCGATAAGACAACAAAACTTAACACCCAATCTGTCGGTATTTTCAGTGCAAACTACAATCGATAAATGGAAAATGTGCACAAAGAGGGTATCGAACACACAACGCACGTTTACAATCGACAAACGGGATGCGTGAGAGCATGCTGATAGGATGGGCACAAGCCAACATAGAAGGCGCCATCGCAGCAATGCTAGGACAGGAAACACCACAGAAAATACCACATAGCGTTACCAACAATTATGTTCACATCGAAAGCGAACTCCAACCACAAAGACCGACCGCATGAACGTCGGAAGGAAAAGCAGCCGTCGGAGAGCTGCAGAAGAAAAGTGTGTCCTTATGTGGCGCGATGACAATCACGTACACTGAGATGTGGGAGGGCACAGCGAATTCGCGCGCTTAGACTGAACCCCCTCCTCTTCCATCTGCGGGCACACTATTTGCTTATCACGTCATCTTTGTAAGATCAACGTCCATCACCAAGAACAAAGATGAACTTGAACTTCATTCGTCAAAATAAAACAACTCTGATGCGGTCGTCACTCGATTATTCAACACTATCAAAACCAACTCTAGTGGAAGGTGGAAAAGCCGTGTATCACCAACATCGGTTACATGCACAAAAATGGCTGCCACATCGAGGTGTTCAAACAATGTTTAACGCTATCGATAGCTGCCACTGAAAATATTTCTTGGCATTTAAATAGATTTTCTATAAATGTGTACCACAGAATTTAGTTTCAGTTCAAGCATTTCGCCATCAATGTTAGACAAGCGTCGCTTAAAGTTCACAAAAGTTCAGCTCATCGTTATCGAAAATAGGCGTGGTTTCAACTACTCCACCCTCATGCCATCCAACATTTTAACGAAAGTTCCTCAATTATTCAAGTTTGGCTGAAGAATCACATCATCTTATCGGCACTTAACTGCTTTTCGGCAGCTTTCATGAAAACATGGCCTTGCGAGCAAAATTGCATCACTTATTTACTTAATGATTTCAAAGCTTATTCTAACGTCTTCGTTCAATTCTCATGTCTTCATTCAAAGTTTCTATCTAGAAGAGCATCTCAAACTGTAATACTTTTTGTTCCTCTCCATTTGCAGATTTACCTTTTCATCGCAACTTAAAGTGCCTCCTTTAGCCATATAGCTTAGCATTATCCACTTGGTGCCTGGCCTCTAATGTGCACTATTTCACTCAACACTATTTACTTCTCGGCTAAAGCATCTATAGCGCAATATTTTATTTGTTTGGCGAAATCATTAACTGATCTTTCAGCCGTCTTTAAACATCCATACACCCCACTGTAAATAAAATGTGTACTTCTCAAACGTTAGCAAGAAACAGGTGCTTATATATCTTTGGCTGTCGATAATTATGGCCTACGCAACAACAAATGAGAGAATACAATAAAAGGCCGAAACTGAAGGTTCTGGGGAGAAGCTAAACCCAGGCTTCCCCCCTCGGCTGTGACCACAACGGGAATTCAGTTTGACTCTGGCCAATCTCCTCCATTGACCTTCGAATTTGATTCTGTCCACTGAATTCTGCACACTTATATCAGATAAATTTCTGCCAGCAAAAGTTATTGGCGCTGAATTCGATTCATACGACTTCCAGGCGATTCCAGGTGAAGCATAAAGCGCAGAAAGACGTAAACAGATTTTTGTGAATTTTACACGTTGCAGCAATTCCATTCGGCTTGAGGAATCATTTTTCTCCGATAAAATTAAATGTAACAGAGAAAAGATTTGAAGAAAACCTCCACTTCATCTCACTTAAGCGAGGGAAACAAGTGAATTAGGTTGAGAAAATTTGTTCCTGTTCGCACTCCATTCCATACGCTTTCAGTTGTCTTAAATTTTAGCGCCCGTCAGCTTGTTTGGTAGAGAAACAACTGTAGCTCGCAGCCGTCATCAACAATCAACGTCGCTTTATCGAATGGAACTGCTAGCCCCTATTTTATGTGGATAGGCAAGACGTTCTAGAAAATCAACGGATTCTGCAAATTTCAAGCTGCCAATTTAAGTGCACTCAGATCCGATAAGTGCATGCGGCACATAATAATTGCTCTTAATTTTAACGACTGGAGCAGTGCCGCAAAGCAGCTGACGAAATAAGCGCTCCTGCATTCAGTTTACCAAACCAACCGGTTTTATAGCTTGCCAATAAAAAATCAAAAGTGAGAATCGCCTTTTACGAGCCGACTGGTACAAAACGCAACCTGTTACGAACGGATTGCAGGACGCATGAAAACTGTTTGTCGTTTTTACTTATGAATCCTTTTAAGGACTGATGGATCAACTCGAAAGTTGGTGTGGACAACTCACCTCATTTCGTAATTCTGGTTTCAGTGGTTTACGAACTGCGATTGGCAGAAAGAAAGACATATGGAGTGAAACGTAATTTAATACACACGCATACCTACAGGCACAACGTTACCAGGAAATGCTTGAGGTTCCATAAGAAGAAATTGCACAATGGTTCTATTGATGGTAGCTTGAAGTAGTATCTGATAGGCAATAACAGCACAACTTCATAAACAATATCAGTGGCCAAAGAAGTACTCAAAATAGGTTTTGTTTCTCAAAGCTTCATTCCCTTCACCTAAACGTCGATAAGCATCCCTAGCAACTGTCACGTCGTTGCAACTAAGATGCTAAATGAAATCGACACGTCATCAATTCGCTACAGACAATCTGTCATGCTGTCTCTGTTAATTAGAACACACCTAAGCAACTATACTTGTGATAAAAACCACATCACGTGATCATCCGAAACGATAACCCAACAACGTTCAAATAAAATTGAAATGTTGAGCGAAATTTTCAAACGCGGTGATCCAGCAGATTTTACCTTTCAGGGTAGGTAGTTATAAATAATATATATCTATGGGGAAAAAGTTGCAGTAAACCATTAATAACCTTAGAAGAATATTTTCGCGTAGTAAACAAAATGAAAAGATGCAAGCAATGTTATGCTGTTACGAAAGCGCTGTCATATGATGAGCCGGTGTCGGCTAGGTAGCTGTTAGTTGAGGCCAGCATTGACAACGTGCAGTGTGCAACGCTAAAACAGCCACGCGCCTCGCAGAAAGAAGTGCAAAAAGCGCACCTCACTGCACCACTACGTGCAACGAGCGTATGTTGCGCAATACGCACAAAATGATTCATCGCTCAGCGAGCGATTGCGATGCGCTGTTTGCAAGGTAACCGTCTGCCACAACTAAACAAGCGTCCATTCGCTTGTCAATAAGACAATAAGAACTAGCCAAAAGAACAAAGAAGTGCATTCAATTCATTGTAAAGGCGTGAAACCACTATGTTAAAATCCATGCTTTCATGCTGGTTTTATTATCACAGGACTAATTTCACTCATACGCTAACAAATCGAATACCCATCACATCTGCACTGCAATTCCAACCCAAAAATCATGTTGTTTCGACTCTAGTACCTATGGTATGAAGCCGGAAAAGTAAATGTGTGGCAATCAGTTATGAGGCCGCCGTGTTCACTCTGCATTTTCTTGTTGTATTCTATGGCGATGTGAACTTAGCTGCATGATTATGCGAATGCCGATTAAAGTTGCCCGAAGTGCTCATTGGTAGCTGCACAGGTGGGATTACCTTACTGGCTCGTTGCACCCAAACGCATGTGAGACCAGTAGTAGATTGAGCAAGCGATCATAACTGGTTTAGTAGTTGGTGAAATTGTAGAAAACTCTACCATTCTTACTACACTGAACGCCGAAGCACTGCATGTGAAGAAACAAATGATCACCTTAGAGAATTTACATATTTTCAAAAGAGCCGCCTAATACAAGGACTACGGTATGCTACAGTAGTACGCGAGGAGGGGGAAGGAGGATGCTGAAATCCTTCTCCTCCATTCACCGTGGCTGTCAAACAATAAAAGCGATGCCGTAAGTTCATCCCCTTCCAGACTTACCGACGAGTCTTAACAAATGTAGTATTTATGCAAATAAGCGCAAATGTGACACAGATCATTGCAAACGATCTCAAATAAAGTAAAACAGTTGGCAATTTGTAAGTCCATCTCTTCCTCCTCCCTCTTCACGCTTTACTCAATGACGAGACTCCGTCTTTCCGAAGTACTTTCAAAGGCGCTCAAACCTTTAAATTCCCTTTCTCCTCACCTCTTCCTTCGCCTTAGACGCTTCACACAAGCGTTTAATCGTCAACATCGGAAACGATGCTGACGGTTGGATCACAAGCGGCGCAGTGCAAACATTTTACAGGCAAATGTAAATCGTGTGTTGCTGTTTGAAATGTGCGCCACTAAGCAGATGGAATGTCATGGCAAACCACAGACAAGTGGGATTTTTCGCTTACAACCATAGGGCATTAGTCTCCGGTATCGATTAGTGGGCGACAACTCCCATAGTCGATCGGTCAAATTACTAAATGACAAGTAATATCCTTACGGAGCTTTGTCCGACAACGGTACCTTAGTCAACACGGATAAAACTTGTTTGACAAGCTGAAAACGCTTAGGTATGAGCTGACTGAAAACGCATTAAAATCTGCGTTGGATTTCGTGAGCTGGCTATGCTAAACTGCAGTTTCACTTTACTCTAATCGGATGAGGATGTGGGGTGAATAGAAGGTAAGGAAAGGGACAAGCGGGTATGCATTAAAAAGATCTTGGTTTCTCAACGAAAGGGGTATTAAAAGAATAGGCTCAGATCTCTCTTTGTAGCCTCCTTTCCACCATAACCCTTCTACATCAATACATCTCTCCTATACGAGAATCAGTGAGCCGGTGAGGAAGGTCAGCTAAATTTATAATTTTTAATTTCCTTCTCTTGAAAACTTTAATGCACCGATATGAGGATACAACTACGCGATGAATAAAACGGAGAGGAAGGAACAAGAAGAGAGCACATATCTAGTGCAGAAGAGCAACATCGCAAACAATAAGAGGTTTAGGGCATGAGATCGGCAATTTACGATGAAGGCGCCAATTTAGCGAACGTAACTCAGCACTGCGAGAGAGGCGGGCTGTTGCCTCTTTCGACGAGTAAGCGCGCTCGGCACATCTGCAAAAAATGGCGACACCAAGCGTTCCCAACAGAGTGCCACTGCTCATTAAACCTGCATCGCCTCAACCGCTATGACGTATCCCTATAGTAATGAGTTCCAAGTTGCCACACCTCTCAGAAGACAGGTGGGAAACGCCCTACAACGATGAGATAGATGGTGCTTTTTTTCCGTTGAATGGAATTAATGCACACGGTGATATTCATGCAAGCATTACTTAAATTTCAGCACACATGGTGTAAATGACCCATGCAACGTCCCTGTGGCGCCAATGACTCGAGATACAAGTTATGATGACGGAAATTGCCTTTCGCTAATTTCCCATCACTGAAGTCCATATGGCGCAAATGTTCCGCAGCAAATATCACAAATGGGCCATAAAGAGCGAATACTGGTGCCTAAAAAGTCCGAGACCGAAGTACGCATGGGCCACTGTGTAACAGTGCAAGTTTCCCCGGCATAAACGTCGTGAGGCTCGGCCCGGAACAACTCGCAGTGGCACCTCTCATAAATGCCCCGTGGCGTTAGTGTCGCTTTCTTCGGTTTTTATTCCTAATTTTCCATCTCACAAATTTCCTTAATGTAACAAACCTAAAGCACAAATTTCCGGCGTCGCATATTTCTCACGACGGAATCGACTTCGAGAGGATAACTTTTGTCTGCGGTGGAACTTGAACATGAGAATTAAAATCAGATGAGTTTGTAAACAAAGCAAAATTGTATCCGTTTCGAACTTCTCTCCTAAGACACAAAAAGTGCAATTCGTACCGTTTGCTAATACTGACAGTGAGAATGCATTACTCTAGACAATGCATTGACTCCTCTCTTTATTCCTGCCCAAACCAGGGAAAAATTTCTGGTACAGAATCAGGCTGACGTACTGTATGATACTAACGCGCTCGTAGTATGTGTACGGGTGAGAGACTCCTTCCTATTCACTTTTCTCCCATTACTTAGCAGAAGACTGGCTTCGCAAAAAGTTAGGTTTGAAAAATTTTATATGAGAGGATAAAAATTTTGTGCGAAAAGTGAATTCCGGAGGCTTGCTTGGCCGGTTTCGTTCCCCTTGCTTCTTGTACCACTACCGTACTTGTCGAAGTGGAGGGAGGGGGTGGATGGATCAGTTTTGGACCTGGCGAGAATGAAGGCGAGTGAGATCACTCCGAGAATTTGGAACACTACGAATGCTTTATTCTTCACAATGCTTTGCGACACGCATTATGAGCTCACTCGTGCACAAAGCGGAAAATGAGTCCAGTGAGTATGGTTGCCTTATCAAGCAAAACTAAGCATAACATTTTTATGGGAGCTAACTGAACTCCTGCAAAAGGACTTTTCCAACGACAAACGCAACAGAAGTATGCACAATGATTTTCTGCGCCCTCTTTCCCATCCTCTCTTGTTTTCTGCAACGCACTTCCTATTCGTATTTTTCTCTTCACGCGGATGCTGCATCCCCATTACATCAGGCTGAACCTGTGCCAACTCACGTGCGGCACCTCCAGGCTCGAATTCTTCACTCGTCACTGATGCTTCTGCCTGTCTATCAAAACAAAAAAAGGTCGCACTGACTCCAATAATGTGCTGAACTATATTTCTGAAAGTGCTTTGATTATATTTTTTCGATTTTTAAGCTGACTCCTCTGCAGATTTACGCATTTGCCTGTCGATCAAACACCATCTTAATTTTCAGTATAATTTTTCTCTAGACTTCTACTGTGAACTCTTGACGCTTTGCGTGAATCGACTCCTTCCTTCAGTCTAGGAGAGGTAGAGAGGAGCGAGAGACTGCCCATGTTACTCTAGATGGTCTGCCAGGAGGAGATGAGTTACTCTATCTTCTATTCATTGTTTCAGACGCCCCAGTAGCATCTACGACACGACGCTATCTGTGTTGCTTCAGTATCACATCCGCAAAAACTGCCACAAAGCGATCGCTAAAATCCTTACATCCTGGCTAAACAAAATCTGCCTAGTATACGTAGAAGGCATGCCTCTGAAGCATTTCGGACATGCTCCAATTCTTCACCAAAAACAAGGCGCTTGATCAGTTTCGTCATGAGATTTCCACACCCCATAAATTGCGTCATAGAAGTGGCGCGATTTTTTCGACAAGAAACTTATTGGTGCCTGTTTGTCATGGCGCAAATGGCTGAATATGCAAAAAACAAAGATGAAGTAAGCACAAAGATTGCATCCTTCAAAAATATTCTTCGTCTAGTAGGAGATACTTCCATGAAATGCGTCATTCTAGAATCACAGATGATTCAGAGCACGTATGCGTACCTGAAATGAACCACTCATGCTAACAGAGAAAAATGTTTTTTCGCGCATTCCGCATAACACACTGTTCGCATCGTCGAACAACACAGCTGACGTTTTTGTGTTGACTACTGTAAAAAGATGCCAGTCACATACAAAATCAGTGCAGATGTACGAGTCAGCCGAGTGGAAAGGACGTAAAATAGTTAAATGGCATTTGAAGAGCCGACTGTGCTGCTCACGGTAACAAACGCAGAAGTGGAACACCACTAGGCAACAGCACCTCGACGGAACACAACCGATCGCGATCATACCGAAGCATCGACTGTAGGCTAACAGCAGCCGGCAGCAAAACGATGCGTACCGTGCTCGTGAATCAGCGGCGATGTCTGCATGCAACGAAACGGCCGATAGCGTTGATCGTCTGTCCGATAAAATCGCATTTCGCCGTTAGCTCGTTGAATAATGTAATATTTACCAGCCCAATAGCTATGCCCTTTCACCATGCGTTATTACGAAACATTCGTAAAATCTATTGTACGTTAATAGTGCTCTAATTATAACATGAATACGAATAATGTACTCACCAAAAAATTGATTTGCACATGTTATTTATAGTGCAAGAGGCACGACTGATAGCTTAAAAAGCTCAATGGCTAGCAAAGAGTAGGTGAAACTCAAGGTTGAGTTGCTCATGAAGAGCACAGCGATAGCGCCATCAGGAAATTTTTAGAAAAGCATAATACGTGCCAATAATACCGCGAATATGGGTGCGCGAAAAAGCTAGAAAAGGTGGCTGCGATGAACGTTCAGTTACCACTTTGCTATTTTCTCTTTTTCTGAGGATGAAAGCAGCTGCTCCGATCGTCCCTTCATCCTTTCCCCTAGCGAAATTAGATTTTAAGACAGACATATTTGGGGTATGAAGTGTCACACAGAGAAAATAAGAGCACTCAGCGTAAACCCGGTTGAAGACTTTAAATGAAGGTTGAAACATTGAAGAAAAACTTCCTACGCACTATGTAGAGTGCAGTTGGACCATGTGAAGTGCCTGCTCCACTGATGTCGCATCGCTATTTTCCCAGCCCCACCCCGGTGCATTCTTCTTGCTCGCCCAACAGGCGGTAAACCCTCACCGATCTCTCCGTTGTTATCGGTGGATCGTTGGCTTCATCTCAGTGACATGAAGAAAGTTCGTTCCCACCACAATCTCCTATATAAGGTAATCCACAACAAGTAACAAGTTGTCATCCAAGTGGAATATGCATTTTTAGGAGTGCTTCTATGGTTATAATATTTTCTTTAATAACGTTTCTGCTTGGAAATGCTATTTCCTCCACTCTCTATTTCATATCCGCAAGGTCACAACTCTACGATTATCTATGCCTATTTTTCTCAGCAATCTAAAAACATTCGTTTTTCTTTCGTTAGATTCAGCACTTGAACAAATTTTTCAGCAATGATCAACTGAATATTTGGCCATTTTTGGATTACTTCTGAATGGACGTATTCAGCTTTAAAATAGTTCGGCCACCTGAAATACATAAATTAAAAAAAGGACAGGAGTATCTCTTCAAATATTAATCGTAGTAAACGCAACAACGTCACTGAAGTAATAAAGATGAAAAATAAAGCAGATAAAAGCCCATCTGAGACACTAACGCAAACGTTATGGTGTAAAACAAAACGCTTTCTCTCTTCGAGCGTCATCTTAGTGTGAAATGAGTGCATGCGTTCTAACGTCCTTCATATATAAAAACATACGTACAATTTATATACAAAAAAAAGCACAGAAACAAAATAACGAAAATTAAGAGAAGGAATTAGTGAAATTTTGTCCGCATGGCCTTAATAAAATAATCTTATTTAACACCATTCTAACTGCTGCACCTTAGCCTATATAAAATGGGCATTACTTAGGTCTATCCTAGTTCTTGCCCCTTCAAAATAGTCCAAGAGTCCACCTCGCTCAGTGCACATTCTTAACGGTTCTTAGGGGAATTTTCTGAATTAATTCTTTCAAATAAAAATTTCGATAATTCGTCTAGATTGGCCCAATTTTTGCAATAATGCCTGGAATTTGTGACTCACGAATATGTTGTGGACTGTTACGGGGTTCTGTCTTGTGGTATACGGCGGCTTGTGTAAGGTGGGATGCCAGTGAGTTGCAGGATTAAGTATACAGTAGGGTGGTGAACAGTAGTTTATGGCGTTGAGTGTGAGGTAATGAAGAATGAGTTGAGAGATAATAGAGAATGAGATAAGATTAGGTTTGACAACGTAAGCAGTGGACTTTGTATCGAATTGTGAGTTGGTAAACGGTTGATTCTAGACATGCATTCGGTGCGCTGTAGCGTTGAATAGGAGCGCACCCGACTGTCTGCGTCCTGACTACTTGCACCAATCATTCGCATCTCACTAATTTGCGCTATTATCACTCGCTCCCCGGTCATTTGCATTTTTCATCCCCAATTAACTTGCCAGTACTTTCATGTGAAAGGTAATGTGACCAAGTGGGCCTCTATCGTCAAGAAGTGATCATCTTCTGCAAAAATTTTGAAGAGCTTAACTGAATCAGCTGCGTAAAACGTTATGATTCTCATTTTTACACCGAATGTCGTTTCTGCCGCAAGGGATTCTATGCTCCTTAAACGGTTCTTGCGCAATAAATATTAAAGGTTCTGCACAAATTCTTTGCTAGCTCCAACTTTCTTACCCCTCTTTTAAGCCTCGGCGCACAATCGCTCGCTTACTCACGTCTATTCGTTTTCTTCGAGCTCATCTGCTCGCTTGGATTGGCTGCCTGTTTGCCTGCTTGCTTGCACAAGTTTGTCGGCCATAGTCGTGGCCGCAGTTTCGTAGCCGAAAGGGCAAAAAACTCCTTTTATTGGGATTTACTGCAAAAGCTGTGAGATTTTAAAAGTGCGCCAGAATTTTTCATTCTTGCTTAAAGTGCCACTCATGCAAATCAGAAAAATGCAGGTAAATACATGCTCAGGTTTCGGGTTCCGTTTTACAAAAGCTAGCTCAAAACACTTGTTAAAGAATACGTAAGAAGCCCTCATCTTTCTACTCTGCATGACATGAAGGGGAAAGGATGGGCCAGAACCTTGTTTTTCATCGGAACAGCCTCAGCGAATCTCAAAGCTCATTAATGTGCTTTTTTTCTGTGCACGTGAAAAGGCATTATAATAACATCGACAGATAATTGGTAATGTTCCAGTGCACAGCCACTAGCAATTTTTGCAATATAGCAATGAAAGGTTATGGTTATCTGTGAAGGACATCAACTAGCGTTTCTTTGAAGATTTTGCAGGGAATCTTTGTGAGACTTGCCTATCTTTTCGCTTTGCCTAACTTCTAACCGTTTGAAAAATTAACTTCAAGACAGGAAGACCGATATAGCATCAGACAAAATCCGTTAATTCGTTCCTTCTCCCCCATCGGAGAAATTAACAGATGAGCGTTTTGTGTCCACATATCCAATATGAACGACGACTTCGTTAAGACCGCATTTTCCCGCCCGTTCTGTTAAATTCATCTGCTCTCTTTTCTCTATCTCACTGGCGTTCATTTCACAGGAAAACTCTTCTAACGACACAGTGACAAGAATTAGATATAAGGGTGGCGTCGTCGGTGGTTGGCCACTGTGTTTAAGTTATTTTGTGAATATGTAGTAATTATCCGGGCGTTATCATAGGAAAGGTAGCATGAGCGATCGTTGAAGAAACCCTCCATGTCCAAATGGTTATAAGGGTTAGTGCAGTTGTTGGCTCCTTAAGTTTCATCTTCAAGATTACCAGTGAAAGTTTGTCACACAGGTTTGCAAGGTATGGGACGAAGCTTTCCCAAGTTAGCCACTGCCTGCTTCCTCCAAATGAACTTGTTCCTTCTCGGTCATTCTTTCTTTCAGCAAGGCATGCTTCATTCAATTCATTCATTTTACATCTGTTTTGCACAATTTCACACTTTTCATCACTGTGTAATTTTTCATGTTTGTGGACTTTATACAATTCTTTTCACTTCAGTAAGAAAGATAGATTTTATTCACTATTGCCGCGTACTCGCTATCCGCTTTGCTCCTCACTTCTCGTCGACATTACCACCCCAGCACTGCTTGCTTATACCACCGTCTCGTCTGCCCTTTCACTGCATGATGTTTCAGTCGTCGTAGTAATATTCCTCCCTCTTGCTATGATGCTTTCTTTGCTAATTAAGAATAACTTCTCCAAGCAAGTAAACTGTTTCGGCACTTCGTTCACATTTACTTTTGCCACCAGCCAATCATTTCATACGTACTTGTTACATGCATCCGCTTTTAAAACGCTCCATGAGGAAATTTTTGGGGACCACAATTGGTATTGCTCCGACACACATCAAGCGCACCCACACACCTACAAGCAAAAAGCCACGGAAACGGGACAAGTGCAACTGAGTTGAAGAGTATTTTTGCAAAGTAGTGTGATTCTTTTGACGAAGCTTGGCAAATTTGCAGCCGGAAATTTGCTTCTGAGGCAAATTCTGAAAACTCGAAAACAGGTGAATTTTACGCGAAACCCACTCGCTGCGCAATGCGTTGCCATAAAACGACATACGAAAAAAAATGTTACGATGGCAGCTGCGCTTGCGCGTAACAGATTCGCGTTCGTACAGCACACGCCTCTTCTTAAAAAAAGCCGCGTTGAAAAATGCTCTTATTCACCATACAGCAGCAAAACAGCGGGGAACAACAAACTCAGCAAGGGCTAATTACTGCATAGTAATACTCTGAACTAAACTATCATTCCCTAACGTCGTACACCACTAGACGTTAAAACATTGTATCGCTAAGATTTTAGCCAAGCGTAATGGATAAGAAAAGTGGCCTTACTAAATCAACATGCTGAGCTGCATAGCCGGAATAATGCAAGGTTTTCTATTTACCCGACCAGTGTAGGTGATGCTACATACTTGGCGATGGGTACAATAAACTGCAGTCATACGGGATGAAACTTATAAGGAAGCCAAAAAAAAAGATGCACTCTTTTCGCGAAAACGCCAACGAGAGATGCATGCATCTAAACAACTGAAACACTGAGAGTTCGTTGTACACATTGAGTGTGTTATAAATGTTTTACTCAGATAGATCAGGAGAAGGCCAGAGTAGTGTGATCTGGCAATCAGCTAGAATACAACGAAGCCAAAGACAAATACTACTCATCGAAACAGTGAAAAACAAATCTATGATTTTGAATGGGAACACAATAAGCTCGTCGGTGTATGAAAAACCTGCCAACTAAGAAATATATGAGTGGAACATCTTATAGACAAAAAGAGCAATAACAGAGGGATGGTTATGAAAACTCAACGCGAAAACATTACAAGTTTGTTACTGCCAGATGAGCAAGTCATGAAACTGTACTTCCCACTAATCTTCTCTCTTCTCCTTTCTCTTCTATTTCGTATTTTCCCTTCTCAGGAAATTGAACAGCATATGATGTAATTAACAGATCTGCACTGTGACTCTCTTCAAGATACTTCGATCCAAATAATTTTCTCGAAAGTTCTTCGAAAGCAAAGCAAGTAGCAGGTTTCCTTTCCTTTTTTCGTTGTCATACACTTAAAAATAACCAACACAACTTGTGTTAATAATAGGGAGACGAAAACTAGGGGAATTGAAATACAATAACTACTATAAATTCATCTGCACAGTAATCTAAACGCAAAATCACAAACAGCGAGATCATGAGATTCCATGAGCAATGTAAAGACTCAAACAAAATTGCACTTTATTTTTGAATGACGTTTGCACACAGTCGCTTAGCGCCACCTGCCGTCTCAGCTGTTCATACTGGGTGTTCCTTCATAGCGATTCCGTTACTGCCACATATTGACATACTTACATGCCGCTCAGCCCTTCCTGCAAAGTTTTCCTGATAAAAATAAATTCGCTCGCATTCTCGTGCATAAACGCATAAAAAATGCGGCTTATTATGGATAAATTTTAGGCTATAGTATAATATGACATACTTAAATGTGATGGTCTTAATGAAACTTTCTTTTGCTTCAAGTGCTCACTGTAAGCATTACATAAATTTGTCTCGTTTGATTGCTTCTATCTATTTGAAATAAAAAACTTAGTTAAAATTAGATTAGGTTGGACACTTCAAATACGTTTTAAAAGACCCAATTCGACAGAACCGAAACAATGAAAATAAGGGACTATAGTAACAATGTAAACTGACTGCAGCAATCAGAAAAGGCACCCACGTTGGAGGCTTAAAGCTGGTTGATCGACCGAATAACCTCATATGCCTTTTTAACACCAAAATACTTCCAATCAGTGGATGTGAGGTGCGAGCGGGCTGGAGACCGATTCACAGTTCGCAGGAAATGCTCGCAACGCGACAGCAGTTCACTGTCAGAAACATACGGTGAAGCTTCGGTTGCCTAAATACCACACCTTAGATATTGTGCACCGATAAGTACGGAAAGTTACTGCGCTGTTAAGTGTTCTGCGGAAATGTCCCTCAGGCAGACAAATGGGGACAGGCTTTTCTCCTTTAAGCGTGCTAACTAACTGCTCTAGCTAAATGCTTTAAACCCACTCCTTACAGTTAGTAGACTGAGAATGCAAAGAAGTGAACAAGAAAAGTTTACAAACTCCAGTAGTCTCCGCAAACAAATTTTAGCGGCTCTAAAAGGACCGCATATGCGCATGGCTGTGCAGGTAACACATGCACGTACGCACATACATATGCACCAACATTAAAATCGGAATTGTTATATAAGATTGGTTAAGATGAAAATCTGTATCTCTTCTTAGCACTTCAGTCATCGCTAAAATGTAATGGCTGAGAAAAACTAGGATTGAGTAGCCAAAATAATCTTACACTGCACTGTGCAGAGCACTCCAACAATTAGAGCAAAATTTGCAAGCATGCTTTTAGTATGTATTTGTCTGCGAAGACACCTCTCAACGCAGCAGTTTGGTGACATAAGTATTTGACGCCTTGACTCTCCCCTCCTCCCCCACCCACCTCCCTTCTAAACGATAAAACAAACACGAAGATGAAAAACTTTTTTGCTCACCACCTTGCGTTCCAACTGAGTTTTGAAGGTTTACCTTAGGGTTATATCAAACAGCACTAAACTGCCAAGAACATTTTTACCCTATTCAGCCTTGCCACCATTTTTTGCTTACCAATCGAACGCTTGCAATTTGTCTACTTCACATCCACAGCATGATGCACTGAATTCAGTACTGCGTCTATGACCACCCACGATGCCTTTTACGGGGCAACGCCTCGAAAAATTTTCCGCAACAAAAAAAAGGAAGCACGACTAACTGCTCATCTCACTCCATCTCCAACTACCAATCTCGAATTAGAAACTTTGATGGCTCAGAATGTAATTCAAAAATTTTTGAATAGTGAGAAGTAGAAGCACTGTCATCGAGTTATATTTACAAGCAATGCGTCGAATCAAAATAACGAACAAAAAAATAATGCACTGAAGTAACCGAAACGTTAAAAAATGAAAAGGAAACCAACAACACTATCACCTAAACGACATAAATAAGCACTACGTGGAAGCAGTACGAGTTTATCCTACAAGCAAAAGTTGAAATTATCGAACCGTCACTCAGCAATCTTTTCAAAAGCTTTCTCCATCTACAATGCTTGTTCTACTCGTCAACCAATGGATTAATACAGCTTCTCCAATAATCGAGACCTATGACCTCCAAACAGAAAACCCGAAGACCCCTTTCATTCGAAGAAAACAGCAAATCTGTAAAACTTCCTCGGTTACTGACAGCTGAATAAGAATTTATTACAATGACAGTTTTTAAAAAGGGAGCGCCAACTGTTGCAAAACTGTCATATAAATGCGTGTGGCAAGGAACTTTCGAATCAAGAAGTGAGTTTTTCATTGGAAAAAAAATCAGTTCTCTGAAACGAATCGGATTGCTCCATTTCACATAGAAGGCCAAGTAAGAAAGACATTCAAATGGCTGGGAATGTCATTTAATATCTATTTCACCGTCACGCAACAGCGAAAAGATATTAAGAAATTTTCCGTCACGCTGTCACGTAGAGCGATATTAAGAAATAAATACGGGTGGAAGTGAGCTAGACATGCTGCCAAGCCTGCTTCTCATGTATTTCTACCTGGCAAACCAATCGACTATATTAGAAATTTGAAAAAGGTAAAATGAAACGTCAATCAGCGCATTCTACGCTCAATCCTTCGAACAACAATGCACACCAATACG
Organism: Baylisascaris procyonis; assembly: GCA_037389465.1. Taxonomy (NCBI): domain Eukaryota; kingdom Metazoa; phylum Nematoda; class Chromadorea; order Rhabditida; family Ascarididae; genus Baylisascaris; species Baylisascaris procyonis. The sequence continues at coordinate 301,852 of JAZARR010000033.1, read as the reverse complement.
AAAGTGTTTTCATGTGCTCATATTTCATTCAAATGCGGACAATTCCGACGGCTATCTCCCTAATGGTCACCTTAAGCAGTATCTCATCACTGTCGCAGCAGATGCTCAACTTGGATCTAAATTGTAGCTGAAAGCAGGCGCAGAAGTGCAAACATAATAACATCTTTTTTCAGTAGCCTGGTTCTGCAAAAAATTTTAATTTCAAGCATCCTAGGTAATTGCTCTCTTAACTTACCGAGTAATGAAGAAAAGCAACTTCGACATATTTCAGTTGAAAGAAAAATGAGACTCTGTAAAGAGGTTATCAAACAGTGTGAGAGATGCGGTGTAGATCCTCATACTGACCCATCATCCCATATATTTACCTTCGAGCTGCAACTGCATTAGTGGGCACCAATTTAACTCATAACTGAGCAAAGGATAGTCTGTAAGAATAATATAACGTCGGCCATAACTATGTAATTACCAATCGTTAATAAGTACAGCTTATAAACCGGTCGGAACACGCAAAAACCTTCAAGGACTTCTCGCTCATTTACAATTCTAATTGATGAAGAGGCTGTAAATGCTGATGGCATCAAGCAGGCATCCACTGATGACCTGTTAATGATGTGGCTACCACAATCAAGGTAGAACGCTCTGTTAGATGCAGCACAATTTTATAACGCATAAAACTTTTCTCGGAAATAAAAAAAAACACACGTAAATAGCAAGCATTCGCCACGCACTCCACTGAACCGCTTCGAATTTGCCGTTGTCCCGTTTGCTTATCCTTGCGAGCGCTTTCGCACGAAAGTAATCAGCAGTGAGCACTGTTAAATAATCGACGAGAGTACTCTCAGTATCTGACGATGTGCCGCCAAATTGGTCCCACCACCAATTGGCTGATGAAACTTTTTTCGGTACACTCTGAAAACGGCCATCTCGATGCTAATTACTTCCACGCTTTGGCTAATATTTGACAAAAGCTGGGTCTTAAAAATCTTGACAATGCGAAACAAAATAGTAAGCACTGCAGTGATTTCCAGCTCTCAAAATCAAAAAAAAATTTAAGACCAACACCCTCTATGAAATAACTAAGAGAGCGAAAGAAATAAATAGGGATAAAAATATGCACATCACTTTGGCCACGTTAACCGATTAAAATTAAATAATTAAACGATGGCACGTGATAAACAAACGCCATGTATTGAATCATCGTCTTCACTTCACTAAACAACCGAACCTAATTCCCAGGTGTACAGCTATTCGAAAAAGACATTTCTCGGTGTCCGATATGACTGCAAACTAAGCATAGCTTCAATTCGCTTTATGCGCCAATCATCAGCGGTGCAATACTGTTCATACTAAACAAAAATTTTTCCCTTCCCTTCTCGCTAAATATTCATTTCACGCTAATCAACAGCACACGGCACAGCGCTGGGCCATTACCAATGGAAAGGACTACTGCTTAAATGTCATGAGAGCCGATTTTTTTTTAATCTTAGAAAAAATGATTGTGGTACTGTATGCACTGCGAAAGACTTATAGGCTCTATGGCTCACTGCAAGGATCATGCCCGTCTGCGTGCATTTTTTAGCTCATGTATTAATCACGATGCGACTTATAGGCTCAAAGGCTCATTTTCTGCAGCAATTTGAAAAAAAAGTCCCACTCCATTTGACTCCGCTCTTCTCTGAGCTCGTAAATCCTCCTTATCATTAAAAATTAGGAATTCCGTCCCATCATGGACGAGACTTTTGCAACGCATATCCCATGAAGATGCATTTGTCCTGCTGAAGCCTCTATAGCTTGTCAACCGCGATATGCGGCATTTGTGGTTGGGACAGTTCTTTGGTAGCGTTCCTTGCACATTCACATCACGTATAAAAATATACTATAATCACAACCAGCAAGGAATTTAACAGTTAACTTGTGACTTAAAATTGAGAGTTTGACTGCTCACAAATAAACGCTGAACCGTGCTGCATTAACGGATCAGTGGCTAAAAAGAAAACTTTCGGAGCATAGCACACAAATGCATCAAACAGACCCGCAAGTGATGGGCCATCTAATTAGTAAAGCGGCAAAAAAAAAAACGTAGAAGCAAAATGCAGATAGGTGATGTTCGGAAAGCCAATGCGCTGATTACTAAAAGCTACTTATAGGTCTGTCTGCATCAAGCAACAGCATAAATAAGCATAACTGCAGAACAACTATCCGCTCACCCTCGTATGTGACTTCAGCCAAGCGGTGTTTGTCTGTTGGTTTTGGACATCCAAGGGAACATACTCGACATGGGCATCATGCGAAAAGATTGTCTTATTGAGCTGTGTCCCCCAGAAATGGTCGTAAACGATTAGCCCAATCGAGGAACTTATTCTCGAATGATGTTTCGTCGACACAACCACTATTCGTCGATCGAATACACGCCGCGATACTCCGCTTGCCAGTATCAACAATCCAGCGCAATATATTGTGCATAATACCTGCAAAATTAATTACGTGACAAAAATTCTGCTTCAGCGACAGTTGCACTGCAAAAGTTGATTTGTTGCGCTGAATGAAGTACGAAAGGTGATGAGTGGTGAACATCACAAGCGCCGTCGTTATAAAATTCCCTAATTAAGATGCGTCACCGATAAAGGCTGGAAATCGAATATGGGTGTCATTAAGTGAATGCAGTTTATCAAAGCAAATACGCCAACACCAGACGACATCACACTACAAATTAACCGGAAGCTGAGTGCAGCTTAAACTTCATAAAGTGCTGCCCCAGCTAAAGTGCGGCACGCTACTCTTCATAAAGCGTGCTGTACCCCACTTACGATCTCTACAAATACGAGGAAACAATGAAAGTAAATGTAAAGATGTATGGAAATTCAAAAGAAAAAAATCAATTAAAAACTTGCAAGGTATGTTTTATAGGTGAATCGGCGTGAATGAACGGGCACAGCACGTGCGCCACGGTTTCCCAAGAGAGTAGCTGAGAGTGAGACAAACAGAAGAGCTCGCAAAAGGTGCATTTCCAGGATTTGGATCTGAAAAAATCGCTATCGTTTCTAAACGATATGGGGGATAGCAAGTGTAAAAAAACTAAGCAAATTACATATTCTAACGATTTATAATCATTCAGAAGAGAAATAAATGCCCCTTATCTGCTAACCGCCATATTCGTTCATTAAACTGCCACGGACAAAATACTGCAACATAATATCAAATTTGCGATTAAGTTCGAGTTGAAAATCCCTTTCAGACAACATAAATGTTGCAAAGAATGCAAATCAATTTTAAAACAAATTCCTACTTGCAAAGGAAAGAAAAATGAAATTCATCATTAATTTTATCTACCCTAGAACCCGTTGCATGCCGGATCGATAAAAAAACGAAGAGTCAAAGGTGAGCAAGAAATGTCCTCAACAGCATACAAACATGCAAAAAATGCTACTTCTTTCGAAAACTTTTTAGAAAATTAGGCAGGTGCTCATATAAAGGAAACGATTATATAGACGGGCTCCATGTCATCAAAAAAAAAACAATTTACAAACTAGAATAAAACCAATAAACGAACATATACCACAAGAATAGTGCAATTACGCAATACCGTCAATCATTTACTCGAAGAGAAAAGAAGGCAAACTAATCCAGTTCGTCATGTAGACTACATATATGTAGTAACAAGCTTAACGTTATGCTGAATGAAAAAAAAAAAAGAAAAGAGAGAGAGACAATAGGCGAAACAAAATTTCACGCTTTAAGCGAGAAAAAAACGGATGTAAATAAAAATTACAAGAAAATGGACTATTTACCTCACATTCTGCTTCGCATACAAACGTTTCGCTTAACTCTCTAGTAAACCTCACGTCACGCCTTCCGTTAAAGGTTGAAAAAATTTCCAGTAGGCCATATCGCTGAGCAAACCATCAAAAATGAGCGAGTATCTTCAACTCAGGCAAAAAAACATGAATGAGATAAGCCGAAGTAATGTTCAAAATCTCAATATCTGCTTTCAAATGCAGAAATCTGCGTGCTGCGCTTATGCATAATCACTCTTGATAACCGCTTCACTAGTGCCGTTACAGTAGGAATTTAAATGAACCACATAGGATCAATTAGCAAACGCATCGAATGAACAGCGGTGAATTTAGACAGCTGAAACGATCGCAAGCCACTTCAACTATTACTTGGCCAAAAATTGATCATACGAGAGAGGATGTTCGTCTTAAAAAAGAAAAGAAGAAATAAAATCGCTTACAGCATAACGTAAGCGGAAAGATAGACAACATCATCAATTCAATTGCAATGCTTTTTATAGGACCTCAAAAGCCAATAAAAACAACTTTTGCACATTCCAGACCTTTTCGAATCCACACAGAAGAAATCTAGCATTCTTCCTTATACGCTGGAGGCTTTGCTTGGATAACTCTCAAACTGTTGTTAAGTATATGCGTACAGGGAACAGGAAGAAAGGGGCACGCAAGGGAACGAGAAAAGCGGTGGAGCTGGAATCGTCTCATTCTTAAAAGCGCCACCTGGACATTAATGTTGAGCTTGTGACATGTCGTGATAATAGCAATGGGGCGCAACCTATGCTAAATACTGGTTTTAAAGCAGAGCAAATTGCTCATCGCGCATCGCTATGGCATTTGCATTCCCATAAATCATTCGAAGAAACTTACACAAACGAAAGAAGTGGAGAAGGCGGCCGCCCAAATGAAGAATAAATTACGACGCTGATTACGAGTGTTGCCAACCACATAGACACCTAGAAAGAACGAAAATGAAAATGAAAGTTTTTAGATCAGACAACTCTTTGAGTGGCACGAAGAGAAAGGAACTGTCCCCAATAACGATTGTAAAAAATTCGTTTTTTTCGATCACCTGTCATCCCATCTCAATTGGTCATTCAATACGCATAAATGAAAAATAAAACCTTTGCAAACAGCAGCACCGACGAAAATCGAGTGCAGAATAGGCCGATTTTTGGTAAAAGCCAACAGTGCAGCCAATCCGTATACGAATCCGATCCAATAGCCGAAAAGGAACTGTGCCAAGAAGCGACTTAGTGAACATGCTACTAACGGCTCGCTCAGATCCTCTTCACCTTCCGCCCTAAAAAAACCTCTCTCTTTCTAGAAGATACAAATATTGCCAGACCAAACATTACCAAGGAAATTGGAAACAATAACGATAGCCATCACCGAAGCTAATTCAAGAAAAAAAAGGAATAAGGATCACTGATTGCAAAGTATACGAAAGAATCTGAATAAAAATGCAACCAGTGAAAGAATGGTGTTATTGCGGGATAGCGTGCGCGTTATAGCTGCATCGGAAAAGGTTCCTTAGCAATTTAGATGCCGCAAACGGAACAAATCGAAGCAGAGATAATCACTCCAACAAATAAACCACAATTTCGTTATGCTATAATTTTTAACTCCCTTCTCTCTCAGCCGTAGATTCACATCATGAGCTTGCAAGTGGGTGCAGTTACGTTGAATTGAACTACACGTCGACAATCTCTTCATTCGGGTTGAAATGCTGTCGCTTACTGTTTTTAACCACTACTAAGCCATCTTCTGTCCGTAAGCCGTCAAAGACCACTTCCTGCACAACGAAACTGAAATTCTCACTCGAAGGAGCCGCAAATAATGAGACCTTGACGGGAAAGACACTGAAAGCACTAAAAAATTTTCCCTTTCGGAGAATTCTTCGTCAAAATTTCTGAAATTTTCAGTTCTTGCTTGTATTTACGTATTTTGCCGCGTTCCACTTCATGAAAATCGCAAATTTTGCTATTAATTCCTTCCTGATAATTCAAAGAGTGGTGATAGGTGACGATGTCTCCCATGATTTCAACATTAACAGGAAGCATATTTCTTCAAAGAGAGGAATATTTTTAATAGATTACAGAAAGTTCCCATCAACATTACCGTCGATCAGATTCTTCGCCCAACTAATATCATACACTGCAAACGAAAAAAAAATAGAGCACTTCTTCGTCATACTTAAATCATTCCTGCACATATGGCCAAGATATGGATAGTACTCATCGTCTATAATCAGTCAGAAACATGAGACAATAAAGAATCATACGCAGATATGACCATACGCGAAGGAAAAACGCAAAATATAGTGTGAAAGGAGGAGCGAAGCAGCCATGAATACATTCGCATAAAACGCTATGTAATACACTGAAGCCGATTTCATCGGGAAAAGACAATCCGTTTTATTTGATTTCACGAAGGAAGTGTCTGATGACGTAGAACGCATCAACATTTGAAGCCACTATTAAGGCTGCACCGGACATTGCAAAATAGTTCAAAACTTGTCTCTAGGAATGGAAGAAATTGCAAATTTATCAATTTATGAGTCATTTCCCTTAGCATAACTGCTTAGCGACTCCTTCACAAAAATACTTCCTCTCTCCTTCTTAAGTTGTATGGATTTATGAGAGTCGCCCCGGGCGCTGATTTGCCAATCCCTGGAACTTCGACCCTTTGAAAGGCTTTTCTGCTACGCTGGCGATGATGAAGCATAAGCCCGTCTGTAGCAAAACTTAAGGAAACTGAACAATGAAAACTAAACATCCTTTTAGTTTTCAGGGTAAGTGGACGGCAATAAGCGTCAGATGAGCTGGCATGGAAATTTTTTTAGATCAAAACAGCTGGAAGTGCCACCAGACTGGTTGCAAAATGCGCAAAGATATGCGCTTTTAAATATTTACATCTCCTTACGAAGCTGAAGGAACAACTTTAATGTTGTGACAGACGATCATTCTGTTGTAGCAACATAGTGCACATTGTTTCGCCAGGCTTGGGAATTACCGATTCGGTGTTGTCAAGTTGAAACCACTGGATGAACACACAAGCACGCAACTTACATGCACAGAGTCGATGCTGTCACAATGCAGTCTGCAGTTGTAGACGTCATATGGTACGAATTTGAAGTAAATGAACCTGCCCTTCCCCCCACACTCTTTGGGGAATAATCCTTACCAATCGCTTGTTCTTAACGTAGGCGAACACTAATAAATGAAGCTGCATAAGAACAAACCGCCTAAGAAGTGCATTACGTCGACGAACAATCGAGTGGATGGCAAACGCATCGAAGAGGACGCCCATCAAGAATAAACCCGCAGTTGAGAAGTAAACAAACGCCTCCAGAGGTTCACCCATATATAAATGATGAAGACCGAATTGGCCTCCGACCATGAGCCATGCACGTGCATGCAACGCATCGTATACTTCTGGCTGACCCATTGATTTCCATCAAACGTCACCACACTCCTCAAGATAACATTTGTCAACCGTCATCGAATCACCAAATGAAAACTTGTACGCCGTTACCTGTCTCCTGTTTGCGATACCCACTGCCAAACTATACACTGAAAATCTTCAAATACCACTCCTATCCAACTGCGTACGTCTAAAAAGGGTTTCATTCCATTTCTCCACATTGCTTGTTTCATAACCGTTGCAATGACTGCTATCCCATAGGCGCACCTATCGCATTGCAAAGTAAGCAAATATGGCCCAGCTCCATCTCCCACATTACTGTCTCTTGCTGTCCTACCAACGAACTTTGACTAGCTGGTAGCGGCGTGAGGTACCTATCCACGTCATTTCTATGCCTCTGTGCGCGTTTAATTACTACCAAACATGACAAATAATGGATTTGTAGACGCTGGTGTAAAACAACGTTTAGTCGCGACAAGAGTAAACTGGAACAGTAAGTGAATTTCACTATGTATGGTATGAAAAGAATTGAAATGGAAACCAATTCAAGTCAAACCGGTAATAACAAATACCTCGATGAAAACTGCAAGAAAACATCGCCACTAGCGAAAACCGGCGAATGGGAGTAGAATCGAAAGAGATAACGAATGCGGACGATAACCGCCAATTAGCATCGAAACGAAATTCCCTTTTAGCTGACAAAAAAAACCAAAAATCATTATTCACCACGTGAAAAGAATACATGTACACATGTGCACATCACTTCACAAACTAGAGTATGTCTTTAGAACGGAAGAATATCGAAAACAACTGCGGCACCACATTACGGACAGCACAAACAGATCCCAATTGCAACATCTAACATACGTTTGCAATGCCTCGAAACACTTTTATTTAGTGTTGCAGCACAAAATCATTCGAATCACAAGCCCTAGCACTCGACAACACGTACAAGCATACGTGTCACTGTGGCTACACGAGTTTCACTCAAATCATTATGGCTATTGGCCGAAATTCGGCGAACGTACAATCCTAGTGCAAGCTCACTTTTTAAATTACCCAAGACTCCTTCAGAAAGCGCCTGCAGCGAGAACGCAAAATATATCAATAATAAATTAGCCACAAGTGATAATGATGAAAACTGTCATATTTTTGGAGTACAAACAAAACAGCTTATGAAAAATATCAGTAAGTGGGAAAGCGCGCTAGGAAGCCAATTACGAATTGCGGTTCTGCTAACCATCTCATCGGATCAACTCGTCACGTAAACATCGAACAAAAAACAGTGACCAATACGCTTTGCACAATTCTCAACGAAAATTTTGTTTCCGTGCGCACCTCAGCAGATGTAAAATTTCGTAGTGACTCTCACCATTGTCCATAAGTCGTAGAGGAAATAGTCGATTTAAAAAACCCAAAAAAAATCGAACTTGAGCATCAATTATGCTCCAGCCACAGTACACGCTTACATGAGCGGAGAGAATGGGAAAGTTTCTACAATAGGATGTAGTTGAGGTTGAGATCAGGTATGCACAAAATCTCATGCAAGCGCCATGTGCATTTGCACCAACGTGAAACAGCATAATTTCAGCATTCCTCCTCCACCGTCCCGCAGGCTATCAAATTCAACAGTGACACCTATTTATGCTCTCCTCAACCTCGACCTCATCGTATAATGAAAAATAACCGGCAATGGCAATTGCAACTAGACGAGAACCAAATAAACCTTCATAACAATGTGCTCCCGCTCATTAAAACAACCAGCATTTTTACTGATGATGCCACTTCGGTCACTCCCACTATTTTTTTTACTGATGATGCGGTCTAATAAAACAATACCCCACCCCCACCTTTTCTCGCTAAAAACCTCTTTCTCTTCCAATGGAAGGACCGTCTCCATAGACTTCATGGACGAATTACTCAACGCGTCGAGTAACAACGAAATCACCCACGCCAGGTCATATTATCAAATTATAATACGTTGACCCTATCACAGTTTAGGGAAGAAACGCTTCGCTTTTATAAGCAAAATCGACGGTGAACATCGTTGGTGTAAGAAGCATAAACCGAGGAAATATAACCCAAAAGAGTGAGGAAAAGAATAAGAGAAGAAGAACGGTAGTATGGACATAGCCTGCGATTAAGAATGACACGAAGTGTTGACATAGTCTTAATAGGAAATGGAAATGATCAATCGATTTTGACAGCCCCATAGATGGTACATACGAACGAATAGGCGGCGTAGAAGCCGATCGTGCCCGTCAATAGCCAGAATGTCAACGCCATCAGGAAGCTGTAGCTGAAGTACAGCAGTGTCGGGATGAAGCCAACGATGTTCAGCTGAAACACTGCCTTCAGTGAGTGCATACAAACTTTATACGATGCCAAAATGATCAAAATTCGACCAAATACAAAATTCGCTTATCATCACTCCCTCATCAAACATTTACTCATCACCTTAAAATGTTATGGACAAGATTTCGGTTCCAAACGTTGTAATTAAGAGAGAGAAAAAAGCTTGAAAATGTTTCAATAACTTGCTTCTCTTTTCAAACTATTTTGCTACTACAAGATCAGGCATATCCACACATGGCTCTTTGTTTTAAATTCAACTGTAAGCGCCCTATGAACCTAAAGAAGCTCTCAAAATTTTTCCACTGAATCATTTGTGACGAATTCTTACATAGCATACAAGACTTCAGTCATCCTCTGATCCCTATATATCCCAGTAATGTCTCTTTTGTAGCAAATATAGAACACAACCCACCACTTAACGCCTTAAATTTATGAGGTGAAACGATCCACAGAACTGGCTCTCTCCTCGCGAAAGAACCACCGAAGACGCTGTTTCTCACTCGAGGGAAATTTTGTGAATTTGCATCTTGCAACATATTCGAATGGGTTTACAATTATTTTCAATATAAGATAATTCATCTGCAGCAACCAGATAGTACGAAAAAGCCAGGGAGACAGGAAAGTATGATAAACAAAGAAAACAAAAAAATTTCATGCTAGTACCCTTCCCTAAATTTGTCACTTGAACACATGCTCCGCCCGTTGACAGCTTGACAGCATAGATTATTTTTAACAGTTTGTGCTATTTAACTTTCAAACTCAAACTTTCTGCACTGAACAAAACGGCCATAATCGCTCCTTCTCCCTCGTTTATTTTTAAACGTGACGCACGGCGGTGCGACCAACCAAAATTGAACGCCTTTTGTCATTTTTATCAACAAACCAAATTCTTGTGTAAAAGCAGAACAATATGGGTTTTCCTTGTTTACAAGTTTCACTTGCCATGTTTCAATACTTAACCAGCTTTTGAGCTGACATCATTTGGGTGTTAGTGACCTCATTCACATAGCCAACATCCAAACGTAGCAAGGCTCTATGGTGAGAACTGCGCTCTTCTAAGCCGGCGAATGCTACAGTAATGCATAGAAAAACAACGAGCGACTGTTTGCAGAATTATAGACAACAATAAGCTGATGAGATCGCATTACTCGAAGTGCATTGAAACTGCGTTTTAAAACTTCACAGAAATTCGCAAGTAATGACAATTTGAAATGAGCGTTTCTCATTGCTCCTATCATACGTCTTTAAAAAAGCTTGATACAGGTTATCACCTGCAGCAAATGGAAAACCGTCGACCCGAAAACGGCGAGAAACAATTAGAAATACTCAAGCAGTAGTGTCGATTACAGAACGTGATAAAAGAATTATTAAACGAAAGAAAAGTAAGAGGAATACCTTGGTGAAGTAATAAAACGTCGCGTACCCCATCACTGAAAGTAGAAAAAAATAAATTTGGATTAGCGTTGGAATCTTCGGAATTGGAATCCTCGGAGTATATATATATATATATATATATATATATATATATATATATATATATATATATATATATATATATATATCGATGGGGAGACAGCAAGCTCTATTCAAGCAGTCGCTGCACGCATACTCTAACTGGTGACCTCTGCGGTTCCTGGCCCTTCTAAACTACAACCATAAGCAAATATTACTGATCAGATAAGGTCGAGGGGGAAGAATCGGAAAGATCAACAGCAGCCCTTAACTTCGAGACCTGCCTCTTTGATTTAAAAAAAAAGAAAGAATATCCATGGTATTCTAATGAATAAAAAATGGTTTCAGTGCAGAAGTGATCAACATTAGTGTCATACCCTTCAGCAACCTAGTCTAGCAGTAAAATAAAAAATTCACGAGCAGAAAAACGAAATAAGAAAAGCAGCAAAGAAGATAACTAACCATAAACCGCTGAACCGCCGCTAATTGTGAATGATTTCCACCACCAATGGTAATTCTGAAAGTAATTTCTCTCGTTGTTCATGCAAATAATGTGATTCTATCCGACGCAAACATCAAACTAGCAATAAACTAAAATACAGCACAACTGATGAGGTATCAACAGCTAAAAATGTTGCACGGCGCGGTGACGCTAACTGACTGGAAATAACAGAAAGTGCACAAAATACTTTAGTTTAAAAAAAAAACGTTACAAAATTTATGCAGCAACCTTTAAACTTTCGAGGCTACCCGTCAAATGTGGTCAGCGATTGTGTCGTCTAAATGTGATTAATGCAGTCAGCTTTGCAGAGTATTAAGCGGATGCTTTTGACTGCGTTCAATATCAATATGCGCTGGGCAAGTATGCGCTCGTGGATTAATGCAGAGGGGTAACTATGCAATTATGTACCATTCTAATTCTTCAGTTCACAACGAACGAAGAAAACAGGATATGCATAACAATCAGACTGAATAGCTCGGCCAACTGTAACATCGATGATCTTTTATCTACTGAACGTCTGTACATGCACTGCAGTAAGTTCACAAAAACATGCCTATATCGCTCAAACTGCAAACAATAATTAAATAAAGTTAAATATTTTTGAAAAGAACGAAAAGAAATCAATCAAACTTACCTCAGCGCAAAGCAAAAAGTAGGCGACCACAATGGAGATCTGGGCACAAGAGACGAAAAGGATAACGCAAACAATGAAGAGGAACCCGAACAAATAATAGAATTGATTTTCCCAGATCGCCTGTAAAAACATTATTTAGTGCTCATGCATTCTTGACATCATAGGGGCAGCCGAGAAATGAAGATGTGAGGAAAAATCAGCAGAACACTGAGTGACCAAATTCCCACTTCACCTCGACTACCTCGGTGCAAACTTTTAAACTTATTTTATTATCATGCTGCACAGAGCCAATGAAGAGTGCAGCTGCTGCCTCATCATCGATATGATGCGTTCAACATGTACAGCTCAATGAATTGGCCAAAACACTCCTGCCACTTAAGCTTTTTCCATAGGTCCCCACATACATAGCTCACTTATTTCGCAAATTGCCTTTTTCTATTCCCTTTGAACTCAGATATATCAATAAGCAAAATCGGACGGTAGTTGCTGTCTCTAAACAAAACTAAACTGAATACAACGACTCGGCGATGAATAAACTTTGCGAAGCTCTCAATTTTTAGATGCAAGAATTTGTGTGTTTCTCATAGGTCGGAGCTTTTTCATTAAAGGCGTACAACTTCCGAAAAAATCCATGAAATATCCGAAATTCGAAGGATCAAAGTCTGAAACTTTGCAGTTGGCTGGAAAAATTTAGAATTGTTGCAGACAATTACTTCTCAAATGTGGGAATTTTCCTAAACACAGTATGTGGATTTACGGATAAAACTGAAATTTCTTGGGAATTCATTCCCTTCCCACATCACTTAAAATACAGCTTAAATCATTTCCACGCATTAGATATAGAGTGATCGAACAAAAACTCACCGAGAAAATGAAGAAAAGCTCAATGAAGACTGCGCCAAATGGGAGAATACCAGCAAGAAGCATACATGGGATCGTATGCAAATACCATGGCTGATCTGGCACCTGGCGCGGGATTTGATTGGTGCGCACTGGATGGGAATATACCTGCGAACAGTAAGCGTCAGTATTCGCAAATACGTACAGAAAATGACATGAAGGAAAACTGACAAGATGGGATTAAGAGGAATGGTTTCTTATAAAGTCGTTCTAACTATGAGTGAGCTCTGGTCGTTCATTTCAGCTTAGGAATTTCATTTCAGAGATTAATAAAGACCCGTACTCTAAAAGCTTTGATATAACAAACATCTCTCTCCTTTATTTCCTGCCTCAACCCCTTTCCTACTCTCTTCCCCACCTCCAACCACAAAGTGCAAGTAGGCTAAGCAGAAGCATTAAAAATTATCATCATAACGTCATAGTTCATTACTGCTGTTAGAGGCTATGCTATTATAGTGCTACCATACGCTGAAGCATTTCAAAGTTGGTGAGAAATCAATAACGTTAGATATCTCTTGCGTTATGCGGTATTTATACCTATACTCCATATTCGTGTTCTATAGCTGTGATAAAAATAAAAGGAAATATGCCCCGACGACAACTGCCGTCGCAATCTGCCTATTCGTGCAGATGATTTTTGAAAGCTTGTCATAGCTACATCGAATATTTTATGTTCATGAAGTTTTTATATAGAATGGCATATTCTGACAAAATCCACCCTACCATTCCACAGCGAAATAAAAGATTAAACGGAAAGCTCCTATACACTATGGCCACTTAGTGCTATCTCGAACACAATGCTACTTTCAGTGAGCAAACAAATATCCACTACCCATCATAACTACTCTGCAAACAACTACATTAAACGTTGAAGTTCTAAAGGCATAAGAATTATTCATTCTGAGATGGAAATTGCTGATTCCTTCCTCTTAATAAAACTTATTTTGAAAAAGGAACCTGTTTACGATATCCGAAATGAAATCCAAGGAAGACGAGTGGCAAATCAACACCGAACCAAAGAAATAGCAGAGCGATCATTGTGGTGAAGGGAACTGCACCCGATGAATGCTTGCCGATGAGGAAAAAGTTGAGCACGAAGCCCACCCCTAAAACCACCGAAGGGAACAGCAACGCCGTCTGTATCGCGCAACGCTTCGGATGACCACCTAAAGCTTTGCTTCAAATTAAAAACCTACTCTGAAATCTTATTCTAACTTTCGAGTTACCTCATTCCTCAACAGCGTATCTCAGGCAGTTCAACAGGTCATTTACATACCTAGCATCAATAAGAAAACAGCAGCGACTTCAGGCAATTTCCTGCCTTTTTTCTCTGAAAAGGCAAATCACTTTTAATGAAGTCAGAATGGAGAACAATAAAAGCCATAAATGAGCATGCCCTCTTTTAAATTAATCTGCAATTAACAAATTCTGCAAAACATAATTTAATCAGACTCTGAATATCATTATTTTGCCAATACTTTGAATGGAGATTAATGTGACTAAATGGCTCGAGAAAAAACTTGGCTCGAGCGATATTTACGCTTAAAAAGTAATCATTAATGATTATTTGCTAAGGAAGCGCTACAATTTCGATGGTTATCGAATACTAACTTTTGCAACTGCAAACTTTAAATTTCGATTGTTTGCATGGGCCAACTTTTGTCAGCAGCAAATTTCGAATTCTGCCAACTTTCCTCGTGTGTTAAATTCGTCGAATTTTTGTTGCCCCCATTTTTGACGATTCACAAACATTCTTCTTTTTCTAATAATACAACAATTCGCGACGCTATTCACTTCTAGAGCAAATTAACATCACCGATCCTTTAAAACATGAATAGTCAAAAATAGCAACAATTTTATGCTTCGATACTAAAAAATTGCTTCAAAACTTTCAAAATTTTATCGAATTTATTTATTTACTCTTTATGCATGTTCGAGGTGCAAGCTTAAAATTAGACCAATTTCATTCAGCTCCTTTGCGATATACAACCCTTCTTCTATATGGTGGATATTATAAGTGCCATGTCTCATATCTCCACACTACCTTTAAAACTACCCCCCCCCCCCCTACTACCGTAATAAACAGCAAAGTACAACAAAAACCAACTGCATCAAAATGAAGGACATGTTCAATCCATATCACTACATCATTTGCACAAATTCTTTTGCAAGAATCAGCAAATTCACCTCTGAACGTCTTGTAGAGGCGGCCAGCGTGGTATCCGGCAATTAAGCCCATAAAGCAGTAGAGAAAAATGGCGGCCGACATCAGGGAACCGCGGCTCGCCGGAGACAGCATGCCTAACATTGCAAAGAACACAGTCACGGCCACCATCCCGATCAACTGAATGCCAGTACCCACCAGATTCACCAACAGCATCGCATTTGGTGGGGGACGGAATACGTCGCCATGAACCAACTTCCAGCCCGTCTCTTCCAAAGTGTCATCCTCAAGCACAATCACATTTAACCAGTTGCAACTTTCGTGTGAATGCGTTTAACCTTCAACATCGTCCGCTGGTCTATACAATCGACAGATATGAATGTATGAAAGCTCATAGTTGTAACCATGTAATACATCGGGTAGAGACGTATAATACTTTTCATCGATGTTTCAGCTCAGTGAACTCAAAGTGTAATTAAATTACAACGATATCAGCACCTCTTAGCGCTCTCCTCCAAAAAAGCCAAAAAAAAGTTCTTCTCCTTCTCCCCCTTCCCCTTTCCTCCTAGCATTTCTTCCTCCATAAGCATAGAATATTTCATTGTAGCCGTCTATCGTGAAAAGCTTGTTGCAAACATCTCACTAGCAGACCACAAAAAAAGACGGCCAAGTTTTAAAGATAAAGCTGCTTTTTGTAGCACCTCACAACTGCAGCTTTTTCTCGTAATTTCATACCTTAAATTAGGTCGTTACTCGGCGGCATTATCTGTTTTCAGACAGCGCTGTTTACCTGGATCGTTAGTTTTCAGTCTCTTTACCTTAGGGTTTCACTTCAAAAAAATAGATGTTCCAAGCATTCGGCTTAGCTGATTTCAAACTCCTATCTGAATGAAACAAAAATTGTCTGCTGATTCCATGCCTGGTGTTCTGCATTGTTCTGCAGTGTATGAGTCCAACCACAGACTACCATAAAATACAAAACTTAATCACTTTAAGGCGAATACACCATGATCAAATAGATTTGAATGAAAATGTTAAAAATTTCTACATCAACCAATGGTTGTTTTCAAAGAAATTAAATTCGTAACAAGATAAAGTGCCAACCGCTTCCTCGTCTTTATTGTATTGTGCGATGTCACGACGCACTGTACGAACGATGATCACGCTGAGAAAGCCTGAATATCAGGAAATCACCGCGTGTTATTACCTTTTTAGAAGTCGGAAATGAGTGCTCCCAAGAGGAATTATCTGTCGATATGGTGATATTTGTTGCTTATTAATAATGCACTGCCAGCTTTTGCGTTCTCTTCTGCGATAAAATGCATATGTCGGAAAACCAAAAAAAAGGTACTACGGGAGACGCTGCTTTCAATAATGGAGGATTCGATATGTATCTCAATGCATCGTTCCCAAAGACGTTTATAGTGATGCAACAAGAAGTCCACTGAATCAAATTTCTATGATACAGCCCTTCTTTAGAGACACTGATACCCTTTACAGACAAATTAGTACACCCCTGCGCATATAAAAAATACAGCAGGATCTGCACAGCGGCTGACATTCAAAGCAACATAACTCTGCGAATGATGGGCGCAAACACCACGAAGGCAGTCGAACGCCCACTGACTTAACGTCCCCCAAATTGCATTAGTTGGGATGCAGGAAAATGTTTCAGCTAGACTATTTGTTGAAAAATATGAAGACTATTTAAATTTCTCTCGCACAAAGAATTGCCGTCCAAGGAGGACAATATAATCCCTTCTCACCGAAAGTTCTTGACCTTGAGTTGAATGCTTCACTCTGAAAACAAAAGGCGTCAAGTAAAGCGCTGAAACGGAATTAATTATTCACCTTTTTTCACCTTCATTTAAGCTGCTGGTAAACCTTTGACAAGCTAGTTGAAGGCAATTAATTACCCAATATTTTTGTCCAGAACAACGAGCGGAATGAAGCAACTCGTCTGCGCATGCGTAGCTGTTTAAGTTAATGAATGTGTGGAATTACACAATTCATTAGAGACTTCAAAATTCTGCTCACATGATATCAACTGATGTTAGGAGAACCCATTTGACAACCTAAGATGTGCGGAAACATTTTCGAGATGCTGCTGCTGTAAATAAAAAATATTTACTACAACAATTTCATTGGTAGCGGTCATCTGATGAGCTGAGATAAGTGAAATGAGCTAAAACTTTTCTGTGAAAAACTTCAACTACTCGACTATCATTAAAAAATCCCAGCTATAAAGACCTAACAGTATTTATCTGGAAAAGTTTCGCTGAATAGATTCTCTTACTTCTATATATTTTTGTTTTTTGAGCGGGAAATCCATATTTTATCCCCTCCCTTCTACCCCCTTCGTCATTACTCTACTCAAAAAACATCGCTTATATTATCCTTCTGCTAGAAAATAAATGAAAAGTTCAATGAATACCTCGATTGTGAACAATATATGACACCATCCCGTTGAAAAAGATAAGAAAAAAAAACAAAAAAGGTAAGGGAAGAAAAAAACGAACCTGAAAGACAAACGATAACGATGATGGAGTTGAGGATGGAAAACCAATGAATCTGTACATCTCTCATAGAGAGATAGGTATCCCAACGACTTGCCCATGGAATGTCGCTTTCCTTCCATTTCACTGAGTAAGTCCACGCTATCTGGTTCTCTCCCTGCTTCACTTGCTGATGCTCATTCTTATCCCCAATTGAACAGCCCTTAAATAATCGATCAGTGTTCCACCTAATGACTGCTCTAATCAGACCAAAGTAATCATTAGCAAGCTAACAGAAAACATGATACGCCTTTGCATATGAAATACTATGAAGTGGGTGGGTAACGCGCAAAAATGGGGTAAACTGCAACCTGAATTTAATCCATTTATCGCTCATTTCCTCGGCAGCGTCAAAGAGAATTAAGAAAGTAATGAGATAGAACATAAGTAATACCTGTCATAAACTGAAAACTATTCAGATTCTTCCTCCGCTCTCGTCGGACCATCCTCTTGCCATCCAATGGCTTCTAATAGCTCTATGCCACGTAAAAACATTGAAACAAAGAAATAAACATAACACTGACTATAAAATGAGGCCACATTTGTCCTTCCAGTTCCTTTTGCTCAAGAAAGGTAAGGAGTTACCCGAGTGCTTATTGGCTCAGACACTTACTAGGTAGCCGCAAAGCGTATAATTAAACCGTGTTGGCTCAAAGAATAAAAATTGCTTGGGACCTGTTTGGCTTGATGAGTCCGTTATATTGAAAAGTGGGAAAACGAACGAACTAAGAGATATCGACCTGGCCTCCAAAGATGATCGCTTTGGTGTCGAGGCTTCTTGGTTGTACCTCGAAGCCAACAACGCGATATAGATCGGGGGCAGGTTGATGATAGCTGAGCAGAATATCGAGATGGTTATTGACGAAATAACGGCCGTTGTCTTCCCAGCCTAGCCGGTAGCCGTGCTCATGCATAACCTCACCAGTCTGCTCTATTTCGAACTTCGTCACACATGGCAAATTGTCCACCAGCCTAGAACCAAACACATAGCTCTCCCGAACAACAGTCACGGTTCACTTAAGACTCAAAAAAAACAACCACCACCATAAATCCTGCCTTTTAAAAAAATCGACTGGCCCCTCTTCTTTAGCGCCCCAGGCCTCATCTGCTTGTGCCCCACTGTTTCTCAATCTATCCTGAAAAATAAGATGGCCTAACTTTAGAAACTGCCCACAACAGCGCCCTCAGAAATCGTTATTCATTTTTTCAAATTCGAACCTCATTTCTTTGGATTCGTAAGGCTCACCAACCTGATTACACTTTCGTTTTCTTAGCATGTTTTCACACAGTATATTACTACCTTCGTCGACTGTGCATTCAACTCGAGTCGTTCTGCATGAGGCTCTCAAAAACTAACGACCAGTCGGGTGAACAGGGAAGGGAGAGAGGGATGAAGGAAGGGAACAGGTCGGCCCATATGTGATCAAAAACAACGGGGAAAATACTTATTTCGATAATGTTTTGTTCTGAAAATACATACAAAACGTGCTTCGGTGCAAACTTTTGCTCCACCATAATTTATTTGAAGAAGTTGGGAGGTGCATCGACATGCGCTCATGTCATGGTAGTCTCCGAAAGTGCTGGGGGAGGCATGATGAAGAATGATCGTGTTTACACAAGTACCATATTTGCAGCAAAATTCATACTGTGAAAAGAACCAGAATAAATTTTAAACGTCATTAATGAACCGGAAAAATCGATTCATTATGCAGCTTTATCATGAGTCAATTGTGCAATTTCACTTTCACTTTTTTTAATACACTTAATTTGCCTTGGTTTGTTTTAATTTGTAATTCGGAATGTTTTGAGCAGCACTATGGAATAATAAACAAGTAAATAATATAATCTGCGATATAAAGGAGAGCGATGACCACAGAAAGATGAATAATTTCAAATAAAATGCAGAGTTATTTCACTCGCTTTGTTCCTTAGTTAGAAATTAATCACTGAATGATTTCTCTCGATGATACACGCGAAATATATCAACAGTGAAGACCAGCAAGACAACAGCATGCAAGTTATATGTAAGACATTCTGCTACATAGACATTTTCATATTTTATATATAATGCATGACATATGTATGTGCAGCCTCCTTCCATTTAAAAAAAGAAGAGAAATGTGAAACGGGTCCTTTTATAATAAAGAATAGCCTCGAAGATTGCCTATAGCATCTTAATTTGCAAATCAAAGTAATTCAAAATTTGATGCTGCAGTATTTCCTTCGGCATCACTATTCAGCTATCTTGAATTTCCCTTGCACACGAAGTGTGCAAAAGGGACTAAAAATAACACCCATAAGAAACCGATAGCTACCATCCCTATACTTTTTTCATTGCGGTTGCGGTGACGAATTATATTTTAACTTTTCAATGTTTTATTATTTTGACTTAACACCACCGATGAAAAGCAAAGTTTTTTATACAGTAAAAATTAGAACACTTCCAGCAAAGTGTAACAACAAAACTAAATATTCGCTTCAGTTTCAAATTTAAAACGCTGACACTTGAAATTATTTCCGGTATTTGGTCTTTCATAATCCTACAAGGGCAACTTAGAAAGAACTTTCTGACTCTCGTGTGGCTTTACGCTGCATCCTTCGTTGCGAATGCTTCATATCCATATATGCTTCAATTCACAGTCACCGTTCCAATATGAAAACTCATCACATCAAAAGTCGAAAACTTTGGTTTAGAGGTAAAATTTGTCCTGTAATATGTAACATTATCGCCCTTCTATTCTTGTTGTTTTCGGCAAAAATAAAAAATAACAAACCCACAACAAAAACCGACTAAAAGAGAAGGCAAGGGAGGGGGAGGGGGGGGGGGGAGATTGGAGCAAAAATGAAAGCAAAACACACTTTAACGACGATATGAAAAAACTTACAAATGGACATGGTATTCCTCTTTAATCCTCTTCGCCAGAATCAATGAGTCCTCCGCGCTTATTGTCACCATCGGACTTTTTGAACATGTCGAATTACAGGCCATATCTTGCCGCATAAACACCTCAAATGTGTTCAACGTTGAAACATCTACAGGAAAATTATCAATTAAAAGACGAGAAACATAATAATTAAGCAAATTATGTGAGCAAGGTGGGGGGGAGGGGTATCTACGGTGCTACATTACCTAAAAGAATTTAGACATTTGGCAGAATATGCATCGTTCAAATGGTTGCGCCAGCTACTGCACAACGCGGATTCATGTTCTCTTCTTTAATATCCACTATCAAATGCCACTACTTAGAGCAATGTTTTAATTTCACGACTGCCTATTCTTCGACGGACTAGTTAAAATGACGGCATTGATTTGAGTTTTGATTTTGCAAATTAAAATCAGGCACCAACTACAAAAACACCTATGAAGGAGGTGAAAAATCACCTGGAAAGGAGTGTTGACGATCCGATCACCTCGCATAACCTCACCGAGATTCTCTGACTTGTAGTGAATTTCACCGGTTGGACGACAAAAAGGCAACGAATAATACTCGTAGGGAACGACTGTCTTCGTAGAGGTAATCTTTATTGCCTGAAACGCTTAAATTTGCAATCGTGAACAGATCTAATGAATGCGGGACAATGAGAAATTACTCACGATTGCAGTGATGTAGTTTTCGCTGTTCTGCGAAGGATACGCCCTTCCACTTTTATTTGATGAAGAATAAACACACATGGGAATACTACGTTCATTATTTTTAACACCATCTACAACAACAACCCACCATCTTGCCAGCAATCGTTACACTCGAGCGAACCTTAGAGACTGAACTTCCCATGCAAAAAAAAAAAAAATATCGCCTCTTAAACTGTTTGCTTTGCTGGTCCTATCACGTTTATGAAGGTGTAGCTGCATATGTCCAATACCTTGAACCACCAACAAAAAGACACAATCTCATTTACCACAGCACTTAACAAATCGCAAGCAATAACGACAAGACGACAAACCTTAACTTCGATCGGATCGCCCACTCTGAACTCCACAGGTGCTACCCCAGGCACATAAAACCCTTGTTCAAATGGTATGAGCCCGTTGATGAGCATCACGAGCATGAGCCAGTGCGCCATTCGTTTAGTCATCGTGATCGGTCGACTGATTCAATGAGTGTTCGGAAAGGTATTTTTCTGATGACTCGACAACGAGGTTCGCCTTCTAGGCTTGGCTGAAGAAGCGTTTGTGAACAAGCGCATAAATGCACACACACTATGACACATTTCAACACGCTGCACCAAATACACATTTTAACACTACAACAAAACAGTTCACCTCATTATTCACTTACCTATGAATACCGCCCAATTCCCATGAACCATGAACAATTCCCGTTCTCTAATGAATGATACGGTCAACGAAGAAATAAAATGAACGTCCAACAAAGTGTTATCGAGTGCCAACATTAGTTAAAAAATTTATGCGTCTTGACTTCATGACGCCAGGTTTATAAGGACTTTTGGCTCACATCGATGGAACCGCTACATATCTCTTCAAATTCAAGTGCGCTGAGAGACGTTAGTCAGCCAACACAACGATCACTGTCGGATACAAAAGGCGCCGCACATATGCACAACAATTTAGGATTTATCATACCGTATAGATACATCTTAAACTCTCTATTATGCAAACGTAAGACGACGCAAGTATATATATTGGCGATACCAAGTTTCCCATGAAAGAGGGGGAAGGGGGGGGGGAGGGGAACGGAAGTGAACAAAAGCAATTCTCATCCACCATGCAAAAATGCCCAACAAAACTGGCAATGCACCAACAACGCTATGCAGCCATAACGTGATGGGTAAAATGCCTCGAATTAAAGCCTAGCATCAGCCCATTCGGTGCGTTCTACGTCGATGAACTTATAAACCGTTTGTCATCGACAAGTCGTTCGAAAGATTCCGCTCTCATTTGCTCCTCAACTAAAATCCATAATACAGCTATAAACGACGATCCCACATATTCAAACTATCCATTATTAAAAAATCGAAGCAGTTTTCGCATGCTACATGGGCAATTCTAAGGAAAGCGACTAGCTTTAAATGAATGAAGTGTTTACTAATGATAAAAGACATTTAGAAATACACGAATGCAGCAGTAATGATTTCAGTATGCAACGCGAAATTCGCTGAAGATGTTTTCGCATGGACTCGATGACAGAATCACAATCCGGGTGGAGGACGTCATTGGAGATCTGAGTACAAGCGGAGATAAGCCTTGATTGGATTCCACTGACCTTAGCGTATGTGAAGAAATTGTAAAAAATTTTGAAAAACGCGCTTCCGCTATGTTCAGATTTTCTAACCGAATCGACGAATGTCATGAAAGAAGAAATGCAAAAATTGAGAGGCGATTCACACTTTCAAAAACACTCGCAGACTGACTTCAAAAAATTTAGCAGCCAAGACACGTAGCGCTCCACCCTGTAAAGTAGACCGCAAAACCATACAGTAACAGTTTATCACTGAAGCGGAACAAAATGCTTGTTTGAGAATGTTTAAGCACAGAGGTTATGCCATGTCTCCTTGTTTCATACCTATAAATCTACATCTTCAACATGCTTTACACCTATTTTCCCCCTAGCCCTCTAAAAAACACCCATTTTCAGTTCCCGCTGGATCTCGCCCCCAACAAAAAAAACGATGAATCGCCAAATAAGTCGTCGCCCATAACGAGGCCATTCGACGTAAGCTCCGATCGGTTGGTTAATTGCTGTCTTCATGCAACGATTTCTTGGGTGACGTTCGGTATTAAACGATGTATTAAATATGTCTGACGCTTCACTGATGGAAAATATACAGGGAACCTATGTAGGAGATCGTTACGACTTAGAAATAATGCAGAGAAGTGGTGTCGAACTCGGCTAACGACGTCATCAGACAAGGTATTGCTTAGAGGGTTGCGAACTGCGAACTTGCCGATCCGAGGTTCGTCGTCGAAAAGCTCGAACATTGGCGAGAATGCGTGGCAACTCGCGTAAGCGCGGCTCGCGTCGTTTGCTGGCAGTGTAGTGGGCATGAACGATCCGTCGAAGAAGGAAAAAGAAAAAATCGGTGGGAAGTGGTTTGTTTAGCTTGGAATCCTCGTCCTCCTCCTACCTCTCAAAAGTTTTTCTCACTACTTTCTCACCTTCCCTCCTCGTTTCTCCTCTGTTTCAGTTCTGAGAAACGCATTTTTGTCGCTGAAAGGGGAAGGAGGTGAACGGTTGGCGAAGAAGGAGAGGGGTAAACGCAGCACAATAAGCATGCGTGCTCAAATACGATGATGTAGTTGCACTGTCCTTGTGCATTTATGCACCAGATGGTGCATACTTGTTAGTGGCACTGCGTGCTTTCTCTTCCCATGGCAATAGGGAAGAATGGGCGCGAAGCAGTTTCTGAAGAGAGTTCCGTTCTGTGGGCTAATCTGCGTGCTGCGCTATGTGCACATATCGAGTGAAGTGTTGCAGTATGTTTCTGCTGTGAAAGTACTCCGATCCGAGGAAGTTACGCAATTAATATCGAGAAAACCATAACGAGTACGTCAATCAGCACCAATGTATTTACCGATCCCATCTGCGCTATATTTTCAACCCCCTTAAAACACATCACATTCTGCGTAATCTTTAAATGATCCTTGCGTCCGCGTTTTGCTTACGTTTAGTTGAATGCAGCATATTTTTGTGGACAGCATTTTTGTATAACCAGCACACCAATACAGTTAGCGTCTATTACAGTGCAATTTCCCAAGCGTTAATTCGAAGCAGCAATGACCGTGCAAGTATACTTTCCTCTCACCAAATAATGCACTTCCACCGCATGTCTTAGAAAAAGTGCTCTTCTTACTTTATAGCATCGAAGTTATCAATATTCAATAATGTGTTTCCTAACCGATCCATTGGAGGTACGAAATTGCGACCGAAGAAGTTTATTTTCCCCGAACCTCACCGAATATACGATAAAATTTGCGCATGCAAGTTTCGGAGTATCTTGGAACGCTTATGCTAATGGAATGAATAAATAAGTTTATTTGCAAATATCGGAAGAATATGTAATATACATGTCATAATCCGAAATGGCGAATATACCACCCAACAGATGAATCGATGGGGAGAATATGAGAAAATAAAGAGGAAAACCAAACAAAATCACAGTGAGCAACATGTCATAATATTTGATATTGAGACTGTGTATATTCACAATGACAGCAGGTTAAGTGGGAATACATGAAGACGAGAATAAGGGAAGAGGGGTGGAGGGAGGGACGGGTGCATAATGGTCATTCTCTTGTACGAAATACGAAACCGACTAGTTCTGACGTTAGCGATGTTGATTTACTTTTCAAAAATTTTAAATGATTTAGCTTTCGTGATCTCATCCGGTACCGAGTTCCACGCCATAGTAATAAATGCGGTACGGAGTCTCAAACGTGGTTGGGAAATAGTTCAAATATCTTCACTCTGTATCTGTTAACAGTGGGGTTGAAGGAGTTTGCCAACCGAGTGCGACCACTTTGTGGTGAATAATTGAAAGAACTCATCAAATGAGAGGTGAATATTTTAACGAATAATATTGTACGCCATATAGAGATTAAACCAGAAACAACGCAGCTTAAGTGTCTGCAAACCTATGGCGCCTATTCTCTGCATAGTTTGAACAGGCCGCAGCATACGTTGCACCGGCAACTCGACCGCAGCGCAACAAGCTCGGCCTTCGAAGTACACAATGAAGTGCACACCTCCATCAGTTCTATGCCTTTAGTGGGGGGCACGCTGATAGGCACATTACACCACTAATTCTATATCAATAGAACGGTCATGTTTTAAGAGAAAACATGCTGAAGTGTACATCACACCACCTACGTTCACCGCCGTGACTTTTGTGGTTGACTTGTTGAAATTAGCAGACAGAGGGTCAGATACACAACATACACCAATATAACTTACTCCAAAGAAGCAAAAAGCATAGACGGCAATTAAAGATGATTAGAAGGAGGAGGTGAATGTAAGGGATGGGGGGGGGGGACAAGTGCTCACCCCAAGCGTTCATCCAAACAGTTTGTGGAAATGGGCACTTAAGGTGAAAAGAGAAAGTAGTAAAAAATGAGAAGCGATAGGTTAGGTTGGATATGTGTGTCGCCAGCATAGGAGCTGCATGTGGCCAGCAACGCTTGCAGCGAGTATGCCAACACCTCGTAGTGGCTCAGTTCAAGGCCACCCTAGACGCGTCAAATATCGATGCAATAAATTGTCGTTGCGATCTTATCTAACGCTTGGTTTTTAACTGAACGTGAGGCACACACATTGCACCTTCACTGAGATGCCTTGATCTATCACAGCGCATGCTCGAACATTCTTGATGCATTCCGAGAGGGCCATTCTAAGCTTGAAAGGGCATAGTGGAGTATTAATGCTGGGATGATCGGCCGAGAATGCTGCTAGATGCAGGGTGATATGAGGGGGCCGGGGGGGGGGGTGGGACGGAGGGGAGTGAAACCGGAATGAGAATGCTTCGAATAATCTTTTTTATTAAAACATCGATCATATGTGCAAGGCTCTATGTTAGATCCCATCAGATTTTCACCGTATTATATCCCGTTTAACTTTTATCTAATTTCACCTTCACTTGATTTTCACCTCTTTCATCTGAAAGGAAATAACATTCTCTTATGAAATCAACAAAGAAAAAAGAAACGGCATTAAAGCTAAAAATGCACTTTCCTCTCTCCTGCTGCAAAAAATCTCTCCTGCGTATTCTTTCGATGTTAGCAGGATACGAGTAAAGATCCATGTTCATCGCCACAATTACCCTTACATGAAGATGTTTTTCGCCCCGTTTTCCATTACTCCACCAAATCACTCCTCCCTCTTCGTTTCCTCATTCGCTGCCTTCAGTTATGGTGGTTTAATTTTTTGCAAAATCTATAGCCTATACCATGTGTATTTATAAATGGATGGATGCGTAGAGAAGCCTAAGAAGGAATGCTGCTGTACCCTGTCGTCGATGACTACAGATATGAATGACCGTCGGACCTTATGCTTTTAGTGCAGGAAATTAATCGCAAGTGATCACTAACAACTAAGATAGGATATCCCAAGAATACTAAACTGGAATTGGGCTCACAGTTCGGCTATGTACTGTTGACCGATATTTGCAATGCTGAAATTTTCGTGACAGAGGAGTAAAGGAGGGATAGCGGGGATGGGGGGGGGGAGGGAGGGAGGGAGGGATGTCTTAGGAACAAAAGTTGGTAATATATTGGAACGCTGTACTGATGCGGTCAACTTCCTATTTCTTTCTTTATTTATGATGAAAATATCCGTGAGGAAGATTGTTTTGGTGCAAATTTTGTAGACAATTTGTGTTACTCAACGACATTTTCGTGATTAAGCGACGATAACTTATTCTGAAGGTAGTCTGTAGTTGAATAAGAAAATCTTCGAACCTAACTAAGGATGTTTTTTTTTGCATCGATTGTTCATAATTGTCTGATACAGCTTTTATCGGATTCTCATGATATACAATAGATTCCTCATAACGCTTACCTAGTTCATCACACCTAGACAGTAGATGGTCCCTTCAGTTTTTTTTTTTTTTTTGACGAAAACGGGAGCACCAAGTTTGTTTTTTTTAAATCTCCAGCCCCTCCTCCCATCTTCCCCCACACCTGCGCCACATAGGAACAAGGGTGGTAACAATGGTAAGAAGTTTCACATAAGCACAGCTCTCATGTAAGGATGCAAGCAAACTCAGGAGAACGTGATAACAAAATCGAATGTAGCAGAAGTGGTGTCGCAACGATGCTAGCAGCGAGCACTGACAAGCTCCATCTACTTCGGTGATTTATCTACGCCATCGTGACGACATTCCAGCTTCCGGAACTCAGAAGTAATAAACACTTTGAAGAATAAACACAAGCAAGAAACACTTCGCGACGAAACTCTAATTAAAGCTTTATTCTATTACATGTGTACGCTGCAATGTATAGCACTGAGGAGAGTATGTGCGCTGCTTGCTTACAGTGAAGTGGGTTTATTCATATGGGATTTTGTGAGGAGAATGGTTGATTGTGTTTTGTCCTCCATGAAGCTCGATATCGGTGAATGGAGGCGGTGCCGCGTATGGATTCGTTGGCAGATAGCCGAAACAGAATGGCGTCGGTGGTGCTTTCGCAGTCTGCAAAATTAACCAAATCAAATATGAATATTAGAGGGCACAGGAAGAAAAAATCTTCCGAATAGTAAACTCTTCGAAGATGTTACAAGTGCTGAAGCAGCCTCACAAATACTACTTCCTGTTCCAACTTTCAAAGATTCTTAGCGCAGAAAACTATTTCATTTCATGAACGTTTACAACGTACTCTCAACAACCACTATGATGGCAAAGCCATGCGTCCAAGAAGATGAAGCCACGTTACAACAGAGCACTCAAACAGTCTGCTTCACGGAAGTCAATTGAATTTCAGGAAAAACACACACTCATTCTATCAAACAGCCAAAGATCCCACAAAACCCACTGTCTAGAACGAAAATTTTAAGGGAAACGAGCACATGTGAGAGTACAACAGAGAATAATTGTCACAGTTACACAGTTACTACAACTTGTCATACAGATGGCAATCTCTCAGGAATCCATGAAACCAGTTTGAAGCCTTAGCTAAAGCTGATTCACGTTTATCAAGTATTTAAGTTACTGAGGTGCCAGAAGCAGTATATGCGGAAGAAAGGGATGAGATGAGCCGCTTGGAAAGGAAATGAGTTTGAAGCTGCCATAACCCGATGAATGCTGGTTTTAAAAACTGTATTTATAGGAGTACAAAAGAAACCTCCATCGCCCAACAGAAACCTTTACCATGGGTTTTACCATTTCCTAGAAAAAAAAAAGCTTTATCAGTATTTTAGATCTAAGTATCATCTAAAGTTTGCTCTGTGTTGCAATGGAAACAGCGCAATCCCATAAGAATTGAATGATCCTCTGTGACGTTAAATTTAAGTAAAATCGAAGCTCAACAATTCTTGTTCAGCGTCGATTACGAGCATCCTTAATAAATAGTTTTGCCCAGTTATGCATATCAAGAGAACAACGTCATGATGACGAAAATGATTATACGAAAGTGATCTCAAAGATGGCCACACGATAACATAATCAAGACTAACCATATCAGGCGGTGGAAAGTTGTTTGTCTGTGGTGCAAACGGATGCATAAGACCAGTAAATTCGTCAGGATGTGCCATCCAGCTCCACGAATGTAGTCCGGTTGGTCCGGGTTGTCGCACAGGAGGCAGATCTGCGATAGCACTACTCTCCGCTTTATCCTGTCTTCGCCATTTGGCTCTTCTATTTTGGAACCAAACCTGAAATCATCTCTCAGTTCAACTAGCAAAATGCCTTCGAAATATGCAATTAAAATTTTCTCTTTTCTGAATTCGACTTCGAAATGACATCGAAAAAAGAAGCGGTAAGGAATTCAAGTTCAAGAAAACACTGTCAAATGAATCTGCTCAACTTAAAAAAAAATAGTAATAAATGAATCGTTACAGAAGCATGAGAGTAAATTATAGCGAAACAAATGATGAGAAACAATAAAAACATAATAATGAAAATACCTTTTAATGAAATAAATAAAATTTTTTAGTTAATAAATGAATTAAATGAAATAATGAATAAATATTAGTATAAACGAATAAATAATAAATGAATAAATAAATAAATATTAGTTAAAGTAAATGAAATAAATTTTTTGAAAAGCAGATAGTAAATAGTTAATGTGCGTAAATGAAAGACTAACAAGCTTAAATGTTATCTGTAGGGACTGGGTTCAAGTCTACACATTGGTATCTGTTGGTACCCGCTGCTCTCCTTAAAAAATCAAAGTCCTTAGGAAATGACTGCAACAAGATGATAGATAAATTAGAGGAAGAACTAAAAATTTTGGTAATGGACCATAAATGGAAAAAAATTTATGAGAAAGGTTGAAAAAGTTTTGAAGAAGAAACGTTTGAAAACGTATCGTTCTTGAAATCTCTTTGAACATAGACACCACTTCCAGCAACCTACTGCTGAGATCTTAACTTCGCCATTCACAAACAACATCTGATAATGTTTGATCGGATAATCGATTGCTGCCACAAATTTTCGGTTACGAATTGGTATTATGGGAATTAGTGACGCTCAAGGCAGGGTTGAACATTGAAGCCTGGAACCAGCATGGAAGATCGCTACATGCTGTTTGAGTTTATGTACGGGATCATTGAAATCCCCTACGACCTAATATTACAAGTGCTACCGATGGCAATAAGTCAACGAGCATATTCTCTTTCATTCTTCAATTAAATTTATAAATACCATATTTTATCGCATCTTGCAAGGAAATTTTCGAGGAGGAATTCAGGATTTTTATGTGCCTAGAAGTGATCACTTCTTAGAAACCAAAACTGGAGTTCGGGAGTTTGATTTTCATAGAAATTGTCTTCGATCACTAATAACTGCAACTTCAATGTGCGGTCATTTCTGGAATTTGGTCGGTTCTGGATCTTGGAGCAGTTAATTCTGGGATTTGAAGGGATTTTCCCTCAAGTTAGAGGAATAGGAGGACAGTTATCCCTCAGTTATTCAGTTATTCCTCATAATTTAACAAAGCAGCAAATATTCGAGTGAGAAGAATGGTTTAAACGCAATTCCAAGAAGGTGCAGAATACTCCACAGCAAACAGGAGGCTGCAATAAGAGTGAAAAAGTAGTCACATTGTCGAACTTATTTTCGAAGAAATCACAGTGCAATTTCAAGGAAACACTTTCGGTCATAATCATGCTTCCGCGTAGCACTACACCATATTAGCAATAGAGAATGGAAACGGGAGGGGAGAAACAAAATAAACTTGGCGTTTTATTAAAGAAGTGAACGTTAAGAGAAAAGTATTTTGTTTTTGCGGGTTTTTAAACAAAGCTTTGAGCTCTTTAAAAAAAAACATTAACACACCACAACGAACCGCGGGCGAAGAGGAAGAGTGAGGAAAGAGAAAGTGATGCAATAAAGGGGGGGGGGGGATAAAATTTAACGCACGATGCCAACAAAAGAAATCCCCAAAAATACTCGATCATTCGGAATTTACAGGTTTCCCAACTTTCCACTGGAAACTTTCAATTTTTTTTTTTTGCTTAGGTGAAATCTAGTCAAGCAGAATTCATATGGAATTGTCCCAACTCTTTATGGGTATGGGGGAAGGGAAAATGGTGCATATAATTGAGAATTTTTCCAAAAATAAAATTTGATAAACTTTCACCGCTTTATTGCTAACGCTCACATGTTTGTGGAATTCTCTGTCAAGCATTATTATTCTTCTTATGCTTATCTCAAATTAGCTTCAAAAATATACTCTCAGTGGATTGTTCTCCAAGGTGTATTATAACCAAGGATGTTTTTGGATTTTCTTCGACCCTCTTGGACGAGCTATCAACGATTGAGAACGCGCTAATAATCAGACTAGACTTGTAACAGTGTTGAGTTTCTTAGACAAAATGTATAACGGAGGGACTAATAAAATAGATTTTGATTTCCATCAAAATTAAAACCAACAGAACGAAAGAGTGAAGCAGAGTTTCTAGCTATCACTTCGCGTCTTCACGTTGCACATCAAAACGTCAGATGGAGGATGGGGATAGGTTAGAGGAGGAGAGGGCGGCAGACGAATGGAAAGAGGAAGGGGCCAAAATATGGCAGAAAATAAAATGCAGTAACTGATTTCAATGAGATAAGTCACAATATACTGTATTAGCTGTAAAATTAAAGCGTTAAAAACAAGAAAAGAGAATGTGAGGCGAGGAAGGGAATGAGCAGAATAAGACGAAAGGACATGCAAGAGCCTTCAATTCATTGGACGGAACGATAGTGAGCTGAACAAAAGCAAGATTATAACAAAAACCATAACAAAATTGCAAAAATACACCGTAAAATGACAAAATGTTTTTCGTCACAAAAAGAAAAGGAACTTTTGCGAATGATCGGTCGTCTCAATAGAAAGAGGTGAAATAGCGTGCTACTTGGACTGACATGATATTTTAGTGTTAGCAGTTAACGTTGGTTTCTGAAAAAACTTCATTTGGGGTTCTCGAGTCTTGTTTGAAGACCGTTGAAAATCGGGAATGCTGAGCTTTCTTTGCAGGCCTCCAACGTTTTTTTCCTAAAGTTTGAGGGTTCCCGAAAAAGCAGATAGAGGGAATTCCGCTGCGGGTTCCTTCATTACTATTAGAAGAGAAATTAGACACTCGTTCCTGAAAAATGGATGGGACATGGGAAAAATGGCAACTCACCAGCGTGAAAAGCATGAAGTAAAGAGACTGGTTTTTCTCGACGAAAGCCAAAGGTGTAATATGATCCTTTTGAGAAAGAAACGATGCGATTTTCAGACACTTTTGAAGCGAACATTCCCAAATCCGAACATAACTGTCACTTCAAACAATCGAGTACACCCTGAGGATGGTGATAGCTCTATGCCTACAGTGTGGTCTTCATGACAGTTTGCACATGAACAGCACAATACAGTGTGCTGATTAAATGTTTGCCGCTTATATGCGTGTTCTGTGATTTGAAACCATAGAAAATCGTTCGCATGCGAAATGACGGCATTATATGCAATCCGACTGCTTAGAACGATAACGTGTATGCAAATACACAAAAAATAATGCCACAACATCTTGCAACAGGCTATCATGAAAAAGACTGATTTTATTCACGGCAAAAAATCGCTTTTCCCGTACAACTAATTGACTCTTTAGAGATGCTAAGCTTCACAACACATTTAATCGTCTTTAATACACAAAGCAGAGGTCAATTGGAAGATGGGGAGGGTCCCAAATTATACATCACAGCCATCAAATTCTTTCACTATAGCTGCCCTGGTGTGAGAAATGAAACCACTCAGAGTAGATAAATACACATTCATGAAGAGAGACATCATGTGACCATCAAGAATTTTTTGAAAAAAAAAAGACAACAGAGTGATTTCCGTCAAGCGAAGCGAAATTATTTAAATAGAAATCGCTCTTATGAGAGATTAGTATGATTATTGCATTCTTCGGAAGGGATCTTCTATTAATGAACACGCAAGATTAATTAATCTGTTTATCAAAACATTATGTGAATACGTTGAGCACAGAAACAAATTGCATTTTAAGCAGTGCTATCGATAACCTAGAAATGAAATTGATAGAGGTAAACAACTAGAGCATCTTTGATGAACAATGATTAACAACGAACATTCCAGGATGACATAGAAATTGATCTGAAATAACCACCGTTTTTTTGGTTGTGTTGATCATTTTGTTGACGCCATAAGCGGATGATTCTGTTCTCGAACGAAGAGGGGGGTAGTTATAGTGAAGAGGTGACGGAATATATGCAAGCGGAAAATTAGTTAATGTTGGGGGGAATTGTGGGATCAAGCGATGCAGCAAGCATTGTGACGACACACCTAAGCAGTGCTGACAAGAAATTAGGCGTTAAGAGAATGTTTTGTGAAATGTGAGAGCAAAAGCTGATAATTGCGTTGGGCTGAGACAAGAAGATTGACGCGAATGCCTTAAATCGAAGGTCAATTCTATTAGCGAATCGCCTCAGCGCCGATTTCCTCTCGCTACAGTATGCGAGACGCGAAGCTGCCATCAATCACGGTTACACCAACACAACACTCTTTAGATTGCTGAGGTGCTCAGCTACGGTGAAGGAACGCATCGACTAAGAATCAAAGTTTCATCATTGTTTTTCAAAAATTGTCACTAGTAATGCAGCACTTGCACGAACACAATCGTCTGAGAAGGTGCTCGAAGTTTCAATTATGTTCAAAACAAGGCCCTCATAACCGAATGCGATAAATGAGCGGTCTCCGCTGCCAGGTTTTTTTCGCAGTTGGGAGGAACGGGGAGGGGAGGTGGAGGGGAGTGGGAAGGGGAGAATCCACAGTTCGAAAGCCTCTCGAGAAACCAAGTGGTTTTTGCTTCCGCAAATCAGTGTAATATATGAAGTGTAAAGAATCTGATCGTTATTATTGTCGCAGATGCCTGCGTTACTGCCAAAACATATTGATGAACTCAGTTCACTTCCAGGTTATTTTTGCGACTTTATTGAGGAACTCAAAATTACTTTATACAACGAAATAAATTATCTTTCCAATGAAGGCCGATCCCACTCAATGATTCAGAATGCTCTGATCTAACAATATGATAACAGGAGAAACCGCATATATTTAACGTTAAATTTTTTACAGTCGTATTCTCCCATCACCGCCTCATATCTCAAAATCGTCATTTCTCTTTCTGTCAGTCGTTGATTATTCACATATTCGCTGCTTCTCTTCGTTTGTCTGTTCGCTTGTTACAAGTGACGTCGAAAATGTTTCATCGCGACAATTTTTGTCGTTTCTTACAAGCAGTTGTAAGGATTGAACCATTCTTGTTCCTTTCCTGATTGGTGCCCTTTTTCTTTAAACCTCAGAAACCAGCATAATGAATGCATCAGCAGCTGTGTGAAGTGTGTTGACGAGGTTTCAGCCAACTTAATGCAGTGGAAAATGCAATTTTCATAATAACGCTGTTGTCTTATATTTTTGTTCGAACATAAGCCACTCAAACGAATCACATCTATGCACCTCGGGATGAACTAGCGTGGCTCATTTTCAAAATATTTTAGCAAATTTTGACGTTCCACAATTCGCGAAGTAATTAACGGAGCGTGTTTCCTAGGATCAGCACTTTTGGGGACCCCATCGCCAGAAACAACGAACAGTATCCCTTGCCTCCATAGATGTATGACCCAAGAAGTCCTGTAGCTAAAGATTTGCAAATTTTTTCTCCGCGGCGAAGCTTGTCAGATGATAAGCGCCAACTCCAGCTTAAAATAACTGCAGAATACCAAAGCCCCATCAAATATAACAAATTCGTTTTAAAGGGCTATAAAAATGACCATAAATCACAACTTGCATGATCTTGATGTAAATATGCACAATTTTTTGCATGATAAGGGATCACAAAAAAGAGAAAATCAGTAGAACAAAAGAATGACCTATTTGAACATTATCTGGAGGCATTCTGCCGCAGTACTTCCCTCTTCCCTTCGTGTTACCTCATAATTCATTTTTAGCATTGTATACACGTTGTCAGAGGAAATCATCGTTGTGAGATGAAAGTGTGCCTTTAACCACAAGCAAAATGATGGATATTAAGGGGCAACTAAATTTAGCTGCACAAGCAACTAAATCGCCCGTGAGGTGATCATTTATGAGTTTTGCGATGCGGTGCGAGGTGAGCATCGCTGAGGAGGACAAAACCGCATTTCAAGCAGAAACATTGCGCATTTGTCACATCGCGCACTCCATTAACGTTAATCCGAACGTGCGAACGAACGGTTACAGAGAGAAAGGAGTTGCATAGCGTGTTGGCTGACTGGCCTTTCAACTCCATTAGATTAAGCGCGTTGTCCATTCAACCCAAAAACGTGCCGCATTTTCCATTTATAATGTCCGACCCGTATTTATTATTTAAATGTCCCTTTGCAGTCATAAATTTCCCACCTCGCTAAACACCGACACCTCATCAAATACTTCTATCTCAATAGAAATCAACTGAACACAAGCAGGACGCCTTTATTCGCGGCTTCAAAGTGGCGACAATCTTTCTTCTTGACAATGCATCTCAAAAATATTCCAGAGATTTCGACTACATAGTGCTGGCAGATTACTCATTTGGAATCTGAAGACTGTCGACTATTTTGATGTGTCGTGAGGGAGAAAATCAAATGACAACTGTCCAAACTGGAATAGACTACGACTGAAACACGACAACACAACTCACAATGAAATGTAGGGAAGAATGGAGTTTGAAGGTCGATATTGCAATAGCAACGTGTCTGCAATTGCGAAATATTCTTCATCTTACCAATGGCAGTGAGAATGCAATAAATTAATGTGAAACTGCAAAGCACTTACTTGAACGCGTACTTCGGGTAGCTTCACTTTCTGTGCGAGTAGCTGAAAAAATAAACGACTTTTCCTTATATGAATTAAAAAACTCATTGATAAAAAAACGGTCTTATTTCAAATTTATTCACTAATCGATTGCAAATTTTTCGCTAGAGTTTCTTGAAGAATTATAAGACTATAATTCATTAACATTGGTGATGAACGGTCCATGAGTTGGTATGACGAATGGTTTTACCAGTGAGAAACAGCAAAAGTGTGAACTCGAAATTGACTCCACTGTACAGGAAATAATTTTCACAACTTTTACAATAACAAATTCGGTAATTTTGACAATAAATAAAATGCCTTCAAACATTGCCCCTAATAAAATATGAAAAATACCAATAAAATAGGCTTTTTCTAACTTAACATATTGCAGAAATGATGATTAAGATATGCGAACAAGAGCTGAAAAGGATTCACGAAAAGTGAGTTTGAAAAGGATCTCACCTCCCTTGCATAAACATCCGGATAGTGACACTTCTCGAAAGCTTGTTCCAACTCATGAAGTTGAAATGTCGTAAATGTTGTTCGATTTCTGCGCTGTTTTTTCGAGTCTCTACAAACGAATTAAACAATTAGGTTACATCACAAGCAACAACATCTTGGGAGCTACTTCCTACATGCCAAGCCAAAAAATGTTTTCCGCAGAATATTTCAACAATTGCATTGATAGAATAATCCTAGGAAGCAATATAAAGGCGGAGAGGTGAATGCCTTATCAAATTCGAAATAATTCAAAAATTTCATATCAAACACCTCTACTGTCGAAAACCTCCAACAATTAAGTCCAGTAACAATATCAACAGCACTAAAGGAGTAAATATAGTCGAAGATTAAAATGTAAAACCCGATTGTGATGGTGATGGCAATTGCAACACTTATGATGTTCGTTTAACCAGTAACCCTCTTCTTTCCCCTTGCCAATAATTGATTTCCTTTAGAGCAATGATACAGTACAGTCAAATGCCGCGCGACTAACTTTTGGGAACAAGGGACTCGAGTATCCCTAATCTTCCAATTTTATCGCGTCCGGTATGGGATATCAAGCTTAAAATTTTCTACTCCTAGCAGGAAGCGAACCCAACAGATTCTATTCGGAGGAAAATTTCGACAATATAACGAATGAGGAAAAAATTCACTTGATTGGATATATGGAATCTACAGCGTAAATATATAGACAAATAAGTACAAACGACCTACGCAATGTTTCTAGCAGGAGAAAAAAAGAGCCAAAACGTTGCAAGGATAGAGTTATTTGTCTCTCAATTTGTGAACGCTTCCTGCTTAAAAGTGTTCTTAAAATGTTAAACTAACAGCAATTGAGTGCGCAGTAAATAAAAAATAAAAATAAAAACAATTGCGCTCGAAGATATGCAAAGAAATTCTTAAAAGAACGTGATGTTAAAATATTCAACTGATCTTCACATTAATACGATACACATACTTTACACATCAGGAGCATATAATGACCGATTCTATTCTAATTGGACATCACCTCAAATGGGCTTTCAAATCAATGAAATTAAAGAAGGATGAATCAAAAAGAGTGACGTATAAAGTAGTGAAGATGGTGTAGAGATCTTGTCTTGTGCTCACTTCAATACCTCTCTTGTGCTGTGGGATTCTTCATGCTGATTTTGTACGTCATAATAAGTTTTGTTTAATCGTTGATTATCTATCACAATATCTTTTGACTGTGGAACTGAGCGACAGTTCTTCCCATGGCGGAAATGTGCTCGACTTCCTTCACATGTACGACATCGCCATAAGAAACAAAGCTTTGAGGATGGCCAACTTCGCGACAATTTATTATACGAGTACATCTTTTGAGGCCGTTGCAAAAGTTCCCTCCAAACTTCCCTCATATATTACAATTTTCATTAATGTAATTGCTGAATAAATGCAAATTTTATGCCGATGAATTTCCTCTGCTTTATTTCCTTTTCTTACTGTTCTGATACCTATGATATCTAATTATGTTCTCAAGTTTGTGAAAAGCGCAATCATTTATTTTGTGCTCACAAAGAAACTCAAACAGCTGCAAAAGAAGCATTTTTTGTGGTTTCTTCATTACTAACCAAGTGATTAAAAGCGCTTGTTTAATGTGCTAAGGATTTTCAATCGCAGCGCTAAAAGTTCGTGAAAAATGAAGGAAGGCACTTAATATAAATAGGTAATGCCAAGCCAAAAAGTGATCGGAAAATTGAACATGCGAGAGGATATTTTCATTTGAAGGGTAGTGATTCCGGTCTTGTGACAGATAATCCCCTGCTAAATGCAATATGCTATTCAATTTTTCCTCTCATTTTTCATACACGACGGCGGACTTCTGCCTCGCTTTTCTCCAAGAAGTGACAAACGGAAAGCCGCCATGAATGTAAGTACTGAACCAGTTGGGTATGCCAAAAGTAAATTAAGCAACAAGACTTTACTGATAGTCGATGTGGTGACTTTACATGTCATATAAAACATTACTTTGAGTCTCATTTCTGAAAGAAATATTTGCGTTTAAAAATGCGTTATTTCAAGTCAAACTCTCTAGAAGAGAAAACATAACTATTGTGGGCCAGCTTTATTATCGATAAACTGCCTCATGACTATTGCAAATGCACTTTTATGTAGTAATCGGTGAGGTTGAATTATTCAATCTAAAATTCTTGGAGAATGTCGGTTAAACACGAAAGGTTGTACGCCTCTAAATTTCTTCGAAGCTGTTATGAAAGTGCCTCGCGAAGAAGCAAATGCAAAGATGCAGACGCACATGTACACAGACTCATACATCCATATACCGAGATCGTCAGCACAACGATTTTCGGATTCTAGAGCATACAAATGCAAACATGAAAGTAATAATAATGATTAGTGATTTATAGGAAAATA
Source organism: Baylisascaris procyonis (assembly GCA_037389465.1). Classification (NCBI taxonomy): domain Eukaryota; kingdom Metazoa; phylum Nematoda; class Chromadorea; order Rhabditida; family Ascarididae; genus Baylisascaris; species Baylisascaris procyonis. The sequence goes on along the minus strand of JAZARR010000033.1, from coordinate 263,216 downwards.
ACGGTGCCAATTTAAATCGGTTTGTTGAATGTGCAGTACCAATACAACCCAATACGCTTTTTAGATATTCACAAATTGGAAGAGGAATTTTTCTCCATTTCGATAACATTTAATTTTTGTTTTCAACAACTATGCGTTTTGATGGTATGTGTTTTTTATATCTCTAGAGCAATGCTAGCACATAAAATTAACGTTATAAAGCTAACCCAAAGCTTTCAAAGAAGAATTATCCGAAAGGCCTAGACATTTAGTGCTCTTTCGAGTAAAGCAGTCACTAAAATATGCCTACTTGCAACGGTTTAGAGATCAAATTTCAGTTTCAAGCTTTATATTCCAAAAGCAAACCGTGAAATTTTGCCAAATACAACCACAAAATTTTATCAAAACTAATGGACTACAAATATCATAAAAGTGAGCAGAAAATGAGATCAAAACTATTAGCTGTAAAATTTTTAAGCTAGTAGAGAAGGGTACGAAAATACATGTAAGTGAAAAAATAGCGAGAAAAAAATCAAATTCAAGCATTGGTAACATAGCGCATAATGATCACTATAGACACAAGTGGCAACACAAGAAGCCTTGTGGTTTTGAGATGAATTGATTGCAACAAGTTTTGAACATTTAATTTAGCACAGCGCATCTTGAACAAATGTCGAAAATGCTATGCGAATTAGAGTTTAATATTGGACCATTATTGACTATTAGTTTGATAGACGAGTTGCTTTTACATGAAAAGAGAACGATATTCTCGCGCTATCGTACTGAAGTATTTATAACGGCGATCAAACGGTTATATGCCACTGAACAGTTATCCACGTACCATTGTAACTGACTGCAGATTCGATTAAGAGGTAACAGCTGGAAAGAGACTCAGTAAATATAAAACATTTGTGCAACACACAGCATAAACTCACTGTGGAGAAGAAACAGCACACTAATGGCAACACTTAAATAATGAGCTTCTGAATTTTAAACTGCTCAGAAGCAAGCATAAAGAATATAATTAACACCTAACATTTAAGGAATTTCAGGTCATTTCTGCAGACTCAGAGAAAATAGGTCTTTTGAATAAATCGTTTGCCACTGGAAAGATTAGTTTCCGCCTAACTAAACTCTAGACAAACCTGTCACGTCGTTTCGTCGGCTCCGGTTGAACCTGTGGCACAGTGTGTGGAAGCAGTTCAGGAATCTTCACATGCTCAACCGGCAAATCTGAAAAAGAAAATAGCAAGTTTGGAGCAGCAACATGCTCAGCAACATTTCCAATGCTGGAAAACACTGCTCAATGGATGTGAGTTCAGCTGCTAGCCGCATTATTCAATCAATTACCCTTGACGATATAATTGCGTTGAGCGATTTTCACGCGAATTTCCGATGCATTAGCTCAAATTGTTACGCCTTTTTTGTAGATTACAACACATCGCAGACAATTAGCCGATGAGCGCCTAACGCCACCTAATTATGAACGTTAAATTTATGCAAACAATGACCGAAAGACATTCCACGAGGGAAAGAGGAAAAATTTAGTGAGAAAGAAGCATGGTTTACCGTTTCGTTGAATAAGGGAACCGATGGAACGATGAGCTGGAAGGACAGCACTCTCGATCTCCTCCATGAGCGCACTACCTTTGCAATCGAGACGATCGTATGCCGAGTGGCACTGATTGCAATTACGGTATGGCGGCTGGGCGGAGCAATGGACAAATGAAGGGAGGAGCATGCATGAGCAGCACCATTTGTGAGCGACGTTAATTCGATTAGTGCCCACTAGAAGCCGAATGGGCTCACGAATAGGGTACCGCGCCGCGGGGCATGACGATGCGTCGCAGTGGAAATAGCAACGCGACGACGGAGTGGAAGACGAGATGGAAAAATTTTGCGAGCAGCCATAACAGTGCGCACCTAGCTCGGTGCTCAATATTAATGGAGCATCGTCGAGCGTTAAAACGTCCGAGAGAGCGCATCAAAAGAGGGACGCGACCCCATTCGGCAAACGTTTTCCAACATCCCGTGCCAGCGGTTCTTTCTGTGTGCATACGGTAGTACCGGTTATCGAAAACATGCAATAATCACTATAGAATTTCTAGCAAACAACATTTTACTCCCATCGCGCATCTCTCATCGGAACAACTCATGAGTGGAGTGATCTGTCACCCACATCTTACTTCCCTCGAAAGAAACACATCGCGCTCAAACATAGTGATGCAATCGCGATCTCTTATGACAAGTTGATATATTTTTGTGTGTGCCCGTTTAGCTGCTTGGTGTCCAATACAATCTTTGACGAATGGTCTACGAATTTTGTTTAAGCATCTTCCTTCAAAAAATTTCAATTGGGTTCATCGATAACTTCATGGCTTTTGCATTCTTAGCCAGTGTATTCTTAATCAGTATTTACTTCTTCCAACTACGTAAACAGACGATCGACTTCCCATGAACAAAAACGTTAAATTGCCTTGCATTTGGCAATTAGAAGAACTCGATTTCCTTATTTAGTGCGATGTTTCTGTTTAGATCAATTGGAATCCACGTGGTACGCAATCCACTCATCTGGAAACTTTCATAATCAACGAACCCTTGCATTCACATAGTAGCTTTCAACAGCTTTCATAGCCACTGAACTGTGCAGATGGTTTCGCTAGGCCACCTGAGATGAATCGGTAAGACACGTTTAGCATAACAGAACCGCGCAGCAGCGCCAAGTGTAGCATTGAGAAACTGATAGTAGTAGTAGAAACAATTCCTGAAAAGAAATCAGATCTCCTCCCCATTCTCCAAATGGGACACTACTATGAGGATCCCTTTTTTATCACTTTTCAGTCTTCTTGTTTATATCACATTCTAAAGAAAACTGATGACGGCATTCAAAATCGTAAATTTGTTGGCTGAGAAAAGCGTGAAACAGTGGACTGTAGTGGGCATCTAAAAGATCCAACAGGAGCCAAAAATGCCCTTCTTTCCTTTGAATTCCCGTTAGAATTTTTCCCCTTTCTGCGCTGCTACTAAAATTTCCCGTTGTTTCGACACCTGCTTGAAACTCGGACAGCGGCTGGCCTTGATCTTTAAGATCCAAATCTTGTGGTAGTAGGAAGAGAACTGAAACTGAAGACGCATTATTCTTGCGTATGCAATACATGGACTTCTCCAACAAACAGTGCTGACGTCTCCAAACCTAAGAAAGGTGGAAATTCAGATCCAACAATTCGGCCTGAATTTGTGGAAGCCGAAAAACATACGTCCTAGGATTCGATTACTGCGAAGTTTTTCTCTGCAGTTCCGAACTTCAACCGCCAAAATTTTCCACTCATTGCAGTCTCATTCAGAACCCCGATTCGTCCGAACCGCAGAGCTCTTCTCTATAGTTAGGCAGGAAGCGGGGCTGACCACATATGATTTGGTACACTGCTGTGGAATTAGAAGTACCACAGTCAGGCCAGATTTATATCACAGGCTGAACGCAACCTACTGTTTATAAGGTGTGTTGAAATTTAGCTGCATCACAGCTGCTCTGCACTGCTAACTGACGATGCGACAAGTGCGGCCAACAAAAACGGCGAATTTGTATGAACACGCTCTACACGGAGATGCGACAAAGCAGTGTGTCTTTAATGCACACGGGCATGTTGACGTGCACTCACATTTGGCCTCATTACAGCTGCTTATCGCACACCATTTAATAAACACACAAAATGAGACCCTCGTCTGCTGCTGAACATTCTGCTTACTACTTCCTATGAACTCATCCCAAATCACCAAACCATAGATCTCCCCATCCCCTTCCCTCACCGAAAAAAAAACTGCTTTGAAGTTACCTGAAGCGTAAGAAACATGCTGGCTAGTAATCGCTTCAAATGTTGCGCGATTTGAAGTGATGTGCCGTAATTGCAAGTGCCACTAATGCACTTTGTTGACGAACCTCACGAATCAAAAGCACATTGCATTTTAAACAAGCTATTTCAAATGGTCGCATTTTTAGCTAAACTTTCTGCATTCATAAGTTCCGGTTCAACATGAAGTTGGTGGCTATTGTAAGATTCGAAAAGCGCATAAGCCGTTATCAACTTCTGCTGACTATCCAAAGTGGGAAAGCTGTGCAAAACAAATCGTTGAAGAATTTAACCAAGAACTAAGGCAAAGGCTGATGCACTGATGTTTCAACTGGCACATCGTAAAGTACGCAGTAATAAACTTATTTACTTTGTTATATGTGGCAACGGGAAGTCCAGCATAGACGAAATAGCTGATTTCAGCATGAACACAAAAGAGGGTGAATAAATGCGCCAAATATCGCCAAAATAAAAAGTCAAGAGGTTGGTACCACATTCAATGAAAAGAAAGCCTTCACTCTTATTCTTTCGTGGCACGCATGCAGAGTTCTACTCAAAGGTAGGATTTATTTAGGAAACATCTATTTTTGTGCGAATTTATTGTTCCAATTTTGTTTCTTTTTTCGATGTATAACGAGCGCGCATTAAGCCATATATTGCGATAATGCCACATAGAACTCTCAAAACCACCGACTTTGCTTTCAGAGGTTACATTGAAGAGTTGCAGAATGTGAACCCCTTCGCTGGAGGTCTATATTTCGCAATTCTACAAATGAAGTGCTTCTCTCAGCAGGCAAATATTCGAATATGGCAGCTTCATTCCGCAAATGTTTCTTTCGCCCCGACTTAGTCCACAAATAAGAGGCATTTTATGGTCATATTGCACCCTTCTGACTAGCTGAGAAGAAATTGAGAGCGGAAAATTCACTAACATAATAACAATTATTAGATGTTTTTAGTGAAAGAGAGAATAAAAAGAGCACGATGAAGGACTCGTTTTGGATCCTTCAATAAAATGGACATTTTATTGTGCTGATTCTTCATATAGTTCCACCTGTGAAGATAATACTTCATCCTTCCCTCATTAATTTTTGAAATCTATATGTAGACTTCAATTAAAATTTATGGTTTTATAGAGGAAAAAAACAAATTTTCAAGCAGATCTTTTATAACATGCTTAAAAGTTTTATGAAGGTAAAATAAATGTATAGATAAGCTTCATTGAACATTGCAGTATTATAAAAAACAAATGTATAGGTAGACTTCCACCACTTCTGAGAGTTGGTCTAGTAGAAAAACAAATGCAAAGGTGTGCCTTGAATTATTTTAACTAGTATTTGTTCAAGTAAAATAGAGTAGCGAAAAGCTAGCAAACGTGTAGTTAGATAAAGGTGTAGACGACTATTAGGATGCTAGATAGATGTTAGGAATGCAAGAAGTGAGACGCGAATAGACTGCCTATGAGAACAAAAGGTGACCACGTTTCGGCCCTTATCCGTTTACGTATGCACCTCAGTTATGCGCGAGCCATCGTCAGAACGATACGCATAGCCCTGCTAGTATGAGAAGTTGCAAAGATAACTTTATTACGCGTAGAAAGAGAGAGAGAAAAAGAAAAAAGTGGAAAGAAAAAGAAAAGAAAAAAACTATAGGTAAAACTTATATTAAAAAATGTATGATAAATACAAAAGTAACACACAATGGCACCTACCTCATCGCCATAGTTTGCTTTCTTCGCTTTCTCCAAAACAGTCGTTTGAGAAGTAGAACTCAAATCCCTTTTGCCACCGAGCGCCATTTTCTATATCTACAAGAAGAGCTTGTAGTCCAATATCCAGAGGAAGAAGTTACGTGAGAAGAACAATAATAATAAGGCTGTACACGCCAACGTGCAACAAAGATATGACATCGACGAATAATATAACCTCAACTGCAAACAAACTTTTACGTAAATAGACGTCCTTAATTGTTAAAATATAATTACCCTAAAATTTAAAGTATTATATGAAACTGAATTCTAACAATCTAAGAGATAAATGTTAGTATGTGTACTATAATTGCATTAAAAAGTAATATGAAATCTAGCGCTATATAGTGGAAACCAAAGGCGATATATTAGAGTAAATAAAATAAGAGAGAATGAAAATGAAATAAAAGTTAAAGCTTTATTATAAAATAAATATGTTGGTGACGGTCGTGAAAATGCTAAGTAAATTGAAATAAAGGAAAATAAAAGATTTCGATTAAATATGACAATAAAAATATGTGATGAGTCGCGTAGAAAGTTATCTTAAAATGTGAAAGTAAAGAGTTGCAAAAACGGGGGAACAAGTCATAATAAAAGAAAAAGGAAAAACTAAAAACAGTGCGATAAAAAGATTGAGTACAAAAATTAGAATATGTTTAAAACATTTAGAAAGCAAGGTATATCGAAACATAGTAAGTTAAAATTCATATAGTCTAAGGCATAACTTAAAAGATGTGTACCCGACATGAAGGGTAATGTTGATTAGTGATCGATAAATGTAAGTGTCAGTGTTGACGACGTAGACCGAACAGTACTGTCGCGGGTAGAGCAATATTTATATGATCTACACTTGATGTAAAACCTATCGAAACAAAACGAATAACATTTAAGGATCGCTAAAAGATTCTAACGAAGAAATACTAATATAAGTACAGTAATAAAATGGTAAAACTAACACATGGGCGTCCTATAGCAATAAACAAAGTAAAATTAAATAAATAAATTTTAGTCAATATTGCATCGTTGCTAATGTAATGTTAAGAAGCGTTAATCTTTGTATGTATCATAAAAGCAGTTTTATTATGAAGATGTAAGACCTGCATAGATCATAATACCCCTACGCCTGCATTGTTAATAAGCAAAAGATGCTAAAGTCCATTAAAAATTTCGCACACCAAACTTTTAATACCCTGTCTGTTAGGGCAGACAAACTTATAGACCAATTCTAGTTTACTGATTAATGCTTTATGCAAAAAATTTTCCATTAGAGAAACACTGATACCTTTGTCCTTATAATTTTTTAGCAGTCTTTTATACTTATTAATAAAGTCTGCCTTAAATGAGTGCAATCTACTAAATCTATAGACTTTAGAAATTATAAGGTTTTTGTGTATGAACAGTGGGATGTTACTGTCCAACAATGGGATGTTATATTGGTCAACTGAAAAATTAAATTGATCCGTCTTATCATAGACGCTTGAGACGACACCGTTACAGGTAATATATAAGTTCATTCCATAAAGTAAGCTGTGCTACCCGCATATGTAACCTCAATCTGTAGTGAGTCTCCATAAATTAATTTAGCAATATTCTGAAAGTTATCGATATTGAATATCAGTAAATCATCAACGTACCTATAACAAATAGCGTTAAAACATGAAATTTTGGCATATTTATATTCCATAATGGACAAGGTGAGATCAGCTATATGGGGACTGTCATTTCCTCCCATGGGCACTCTTTTAGTTTCCTAAAAATGAACCCACCAAAAGTAACATAATTTTCACTGACTATATAAATTTAATTATTTCCATGATTTGTGCGCTATCCAAGGCAACAGAATGCCCGCTGAACCCATAATTGCCTGTGTAAAACAATGTTTTATTACCACATACTTTGAAGTTTGCTTTTTTGGAATTTTCAAAGCACATGTGTGTTAAATAATCCATTGCACTAATGATAACATCGTGGGGTAGTGCCATTAACAAAGTAAAGAAATCGGCAGCAAAAAGTGCTTTTATATGTTTACTATATTTATTGATTACATCAAAAGGTCATAAGAATTCGTTATACTGTAGTAATAATTAATGTGGCTTCTACTATATTGCGATAATTACGTAGATGGTTTTTAAGAAATTGTAAAATGCTGTGTAGCATAGAAGATAAAGGTTTAAGCGAACTTTTGTTGGCTCCCGTTATATACCTAAACCTGTAGCGATTTTTATGCAGATTAGGAATATCAAACAATTTAGGTAATGTTCTGTTTTCCTCCTTCACTTTAATAGAATAGTTATCGGAAAATCTACATTGTATGTTAATAATGTCCAGTTGGTTTTTGTTTTCAACATATTTATAAGTATCGTTACTAGTAATTACGCCATTTCCAATCCCAAGTTCCTTGCCATAAACTTTGGATGTAAAAGTTTTTGCATATAAATGTATAATTATTGGATGCTTTATCCGCAGGTGCAATAATAAACTTAGATTGTATACTGGTCAGTAGCTTGTTCTTACTATAGTTCGAAGTATTGCGTGTGTCGATCTCCCTTTGTAAAACTCGTTTGTGAAAATTCTTTTAATGCGGCTTGTAGAATGTTTTGAAATTATCCTCACTAATATGCTCGGTTCGAGCAATTTGCAAAATTATGCAAAATTAACTTGCTTAAAGACTGTTCTGCATCCTCCGTAATTCGCCGCGGGTGTTTATTACTGATGGGTCTAAACTTGGTACCTTTTTTGAAGACATTTTTCAGACCTCTAGAATTAAGTACATCCAAATTACCTATAAACACATGCTGTAAAGGTTGGTAAATGAACTGTGAATTATGACAATCGCAGGCATTTTGCATAGATCCATACAGAGTTTCTGGGTCTTGGTTTAACATATTTAACGTTTTACTGTAGTTGTAGAAATACCCGCCAATTACTTTATTGTAAGAGAAAGTTGTTTGAATCCTGGGGCTTTATGAGCAATTTTAACCAACTCATTTTTGATGACGTTGTTATTAGATATATGGTTATAATTAATATTTTGGTACCGAAGTCCAGGGAACTGCATATGAAACTTAAGGCATTTCTTATTTTCCTTTATATTTTGAGTCGTTCTAAATATATTTCTATGGGCTATGTACATTTTACACAGAAAAGTGATTTCATGCCTGATGCTCTTACCCTTATTAAGTACGATAAAGTATAACATTTTAAGTGTACGGTTGCTTTGCTGATATAAATCTTTAAGGAAACTACAAATGTTCTTTGCGTTGTTTAAGCGAACGGGTGCTATTGCTAAGGGCATTTATAAAATTATAATTAATAATTTTGCTGTTTCGTCTTCTTTTTCCGAAGTTCAAGTGAAGCAATTCAGTCTAGCAAAATTGAAGTTCATTTGAAAACAGCACTTCATCTCTCCAAAAAACCAAAATTTCATAAATGAATCATCCTTTTAAAAATTTACCAATACCCATCAATACAGAATTTTATAAGGTTTGACAATGATGACACCGATTGAACAACTCAGCATGGAGTGACATGAATGCTGAGTTCATAAATTCGGAGAGTAGGCAATGCCTCACACAAAAAGCGATTCACATTCGAAACATTCGTTAATAAACGAATGCCAGTCATTGCAACGAGCTTTAATTGCTAAAAATTTGGTTTATCAGTGAGTTTTATTGACAAACAGTTTACAGCGTGCGGATAACATAAAAACAATAATGCGTTTTATGACAAGCGAAATCAGCGAAGTGTGATCACAACAAAAATGATGAAAGAACACGTATCCATTACGTTAATATAGTAGCGAATATGCAAACATCCATCTCCACTAGCATACAATGTGAAATGACAACTTTCACAATGATGACGTACAACGATCTTCGACAAATCTTCAAAACAATTCCACTTGAAAGATAAAGTACATCTGTACCTTTAGAACTGTACTGTATACGAGTTCGGTAAATCGACGTGAAAATGCAGTACGCATTCTTGTTTGCTATAATTCCGAATGCACTGATAGTCCTTAGAAAGTACCACTTAGAACACTATAATCAAACTAAAAAGCCTAAATTAAATCATCAACCAGGTAAAATATAACTGTGAGAAATTTGGCACTCAGCACTTTCACAGTCACATATGAACGCTTCCGAAAGGAAACTGTTAGCAAAAACGACATTAACAATCGACCATTAATGATATCAAATTATAGTCAATAGGAGGAGGAATGCATTCGACAAGAACAACCAAAACGCGATAATGATCCACGATAACCTCTGACAATAAAATCTCTTAAAGTATTGCGATACTCTCACCAAAAGCCTTCTCGTTAATACTTCCCACACACATTACATGCACTGCACATAACCAGCATTGCAAATCCCATAAATATAAGCCCCACAGCAAATATCACATTGACTCAAATGAATTAGCAAATTGAGCACTGGCATTTATTAGCACAACTTTTGACGACGGCTGCTATTAGCTCTGATCGCCTAAATGATCTTTTCTGTTGGCGACAATTTATAATTCTCAGCAAAAACAAATTGAAATTTACTAATAAACGCCAAGTTTAGCTAACTGGAATAAATCTTCAGCATTTTTCCACAAAAAAGTATTTGCAGAAGGAACCAAAAAATATTGGAAAAAAGTACTGCTTAAGGTTTTCGGCGGTTCGCCAAATATGAAACTAACTGGTCAAGAATTTTCGAGTTGAATTCGTTTTTCAGTTATGCTAATAACATGTCGGCTCTTCTTGATGAATGACCTGCTGCGAGACGCATACCATCCATAGACGTATTCAGTGAAAAAAAGAAAGTTTCAATATTCCTGAGTGGGCAAATGCAACATGTTTCATCAAATGCGGAATTTCTCTTCTAATCACGACTATGTTGGCAAGGAGGGAAGAGAAGAAGGCAGGAGGAGGGGCTGAAGAAGGAAAGAGCGGATGAGGAAAGCGCGTGGAGAAGACTAAACAAATCATAAAACCGATCTGTGCTCACTGCTGTCAAAAACTGAAAGGAAGGAGTTTTAAGTGAATTTCGGAAATTCCTCCCGAACAGAAAACACCTTCCACAAGAACGAAAAATGTCAGCGTGCTTGCCCTTTTCAACGTTCTGCACCCATTGCCTTTGCGTTAAACATTCCACCTCAGCTTCTGCACCTCTTTGATGCACAGCTATGTACTGGAATCCCAAGTACTGAAAATCTTATTTTGGATCATTTTACCGAAACCTTCCTGAAGTCCGACATGTTTTAACACTCAGAAATTTTACTTCTAATTTCTTATATGGATCTGCATGGTATCGCTCTCGCCCCTCTCCCATCACCCGCTCCTTTTCTCAGCTACATTACCCGTCCTCGCATATAAAGCATTAATCTATTCCACTGCTCCCCTGGGGCCAGAACTGTTAAGTCAAAAAAGTGACTCCCCTCATACCTAAAAGTACAGCCATCCTTTTGGAGAAGCAAAGGCTTCCTGAATGTCAACTCATAAAAACCCACTGATAAAGATATAAACAAGGGAGGATAAGGAAGTGGGAAGGCAATTTCATGTGCTCTTAAAAAATATCACATGACTCAAAAAGAAAAAGTTGAATGTGCAGAGTACGTGGGGCGCAGAGACGTTTAATCACCTTTTAAACATAAAGTATGTGCTTGAAGGCTCTTGCAAGCAACAACTACCAGAAGATTCGTTGAAGAACTCAGTGGAATCATGAGAAGAGTCCACCCCCTCTCCTTCCTTCAACTCTTTCCTCTCCCACTATCTTCTTTACTCCCGACCAAAATTCTACCTAGCAGCAGTTGCTGCTGCAATCACATGCAGAAAGCATAAAATGAACGAAATTGAACCGGTAATTTATGAAGAAGAAGGTAACTCTGACGCGCTACCTGACTCGCTGTTCGCTCGTCGACGCTCCGATTGCGATGTTTTGGCCAGTGAGGCATTTTCTGCTTCAACACGCTTTTTAAGTGGCAACAATGCCATGCAGAGATCGCGACCCATCTCTTTCAGCTGTGCTATACCCACCTGCAATTCTCTCCGATAAAGCAACTTTATCGCTTTCGAGATAGCGAAACTTTAAAAAATCGCAAAGTTCGATAAACAAAAAGTCAAATGCTGCAGAATATTTCAGTTAACGGCTTCTACCTTAAAAATCCTACCACAGAAGAAGTGTGAAAAATTCCATCTTTCGTAATTTCATGCTTATTTTTGATTCCAGAAAAAACGATGCAGTTCGCATAGCTACGCTTTTGCTTCATGCGCGTACCCCATCCTTTCACATGGGAGAGGAAAGAACTACCTCCTCTTTCCACAGCTCTTCGTTGAGCAGACTCAATGAAACGAGACAAAAAATTTTCCAGACAAAAAAAGTTCAGCTTTTGTTAAATCTCTTTATCTATTCCAAATATTACCAGCTTTAACGTCTAGTTGCTCATTCCCACAGCTGTTCAAAAACAATTGTGCTCCTCATGAAGCAATAACTACAAGCCCCGTTTACTTCCGTTTTGTTCTTACTATATATATATGAGGTAGACCGCTACTCTCAAACTGTAAAAAAAATTCCAGCAGCTGGCTGCACACAGCAATCAACTTACTTGGTAACCGGCATAACGACCGATATCAAACCCACAGTAGGTCGCCTCCATTGTGTGCACTTGAGGGATGTCAAACTGCCGCCAAATCACAACACGCGCCGATGGCTCCTTTGCTTTCGCGATGCTGAAGCGACACTCATCGAATGAGAAGGAATCCGAGCTCTGAAAGAATTTTTTAAAACGATGATATGTGCCTATGTGCTTAATAATGAAAATTTCCAATAAACATGCAATGACAACAACTCATGCATGCACGCACGCAAGCACTCATACATGCATGCACAAACATAAAAATACATACATACATACATAGACATCTTGTGCAATTAATTCTAAGCAAATTTGTGCAGTTAATTCTAAGTTTTTGCATGCATGAAACAGTTTTATCAAATGCCCAGATGGGCTTCAAATTACTTAACCATATATGCTTCAATTTAAAACTTCACTAAAGTTAAAATAAACCGGCAGTGATTGTCGAAACTCATTCCTACAGAAACAGTGCATCAGATGAAATAAAATATCTGAGAGATGCACCTGTTCAAGTAGCTCGGGCAGTAGCATGAACTGATTGCCATGCATCAATGTATGATCGGCAATACGCCACGACTCTTCAGGATTGTTACCAAACATGAAAACGTTGTAGCGGCGCGAATGACCATGAAAATCGACGAACACAAATGGTTTCTTCTTCAAGACGTGGACCTCAAATTTTATTTTCCATGAGTTAACAGGTTTTATAGCAGCAAAAAAGCCGAACATTAGTCATATGCGTTGGCGGATGCTAACAAATTCTCAGTTAAAAGGAACAGTATTTCCAGCTCATCTATCTAGAGATGAAAATGGTGCACTAACTTGGCAATAAATTAAAATGATAAGCAATTCGCTACAAATTGGCTGCAAAGAAAACCTCTGCAAACCATTGCAAAAAGCATCATGTCCTGCTGCCTTTCCTTTACATGATTTCATTGCCATAAACAATATCGTAATAAACAATCCTACTTTGAAAGCGACGCTTCATGAAACACCTATCGAACTCAATGCCTAGACTGAAAGGACCACTACCAATACCAATACCGCCAAAAGCGGTGCTTCATTGGTTGCCAAATCATGCGCTAAACAAATGCCACCAGTATTACCTATAAAAACTTCTCAAATGGGTTTTTAACCTTCAATTTGATGGGCCACCCGAAATCCAAACCAAAGAACTTTTTGACAAAAGTGTATATAACTGCCAAAATAATAGAAAATGTTGACATAAAGTATAAAACAAATGTTAGTTGCACTCGAATTTTGCATGCCATATAAGGAAGAGAAAAAAGACAAGGCAGACAAATAGCATGACATAAATAAAAGTTACATAAAAAGGTGCTGCTAACGCTGTAGTTCTTTATACATGTGATGAGTAAGTCTCAATAGAAGAACTCCAGATTTAAGGACCATAGCAAAACACACCACAAACTGCACGATCCCTTTCGCGTGGAAAACTGTCGGGTGAAGGGATGCCGAGGGACGGTCCCAGACGCGATTCAAGTCTACACCTGCTAGACTGCATCTATGACTTCCGTTCACAACTCCATCTGGATTCAACATAGGTACTAATTTGAAGACGAAGTTCTTGCACAACTCAGACGCAGGTGTAGCGGCGCTTAATAAAAACTCCATGACACCTGCAATTATCAACTAAAATAAAAAGCACCAAAAGCAACACTCTAACAAACATACGGAACTGCGCCCCCCAAGACATGATAACATTAACGATCTCTTCAAAGAAAGCGCATCTACCGCTGCAATCCGAATAAAGCAAAACATCTCTTTTTAGATGCAGATTTATTTCAACTTTCTCCATGCTCATCTGTACCGCCTGAAACGAACTGCAAATTGTTGGATTTTTAAATGCAAAGCATGCTTCTTCAATTACTGCTTCGCCTTGAGAGATTTCACTGCAGAAGAAATATTGCGAAGTGTTGCAACGCGATCAGTTAGTGGGCCATAAATTGGCTGAATAAGAGAAATGCGATAAAACTAATATTTTAAATCGCTTCGCACAAATAGCTGCTGTGAAATGAGGTGTTTGCAGTACGCATTAATGACCTCTCCATTATTCACCGATCAGGTGATACACCTGCTCTGCGGATTACTTCATTCCTCCCTTACTTCGATCTTCTTTTCATGTCTTTTCTGCATCTTTCTGCAGACTTACTTAAGTATGCAATTTTTTAAGCCTCCTCTCCGCTTTCCTACTTCGCGCTTTAATTCCCTACGTCGTACTATAGAGTAACTAATTCACAAGACTTGTTCCCTGTATATGGGAACTTGCCGCAGTCTACGTTGATGTTGCGAAATGCTTTACCAGTTGGCCATGCAAGACTGCATTCAATCCTACCCCTTATGCCAACTTCGAAACGGATGAGTACAACTCGGACCCAACAGAAACATCTCAATTCAGGTGTTTAATAAATAAAAGAGAAAAGGAAATCATTCATCGAGGAGAATTCAAAATCGTTTGCTTCAATGAATCCAATTCTAGAGGAAATTAATATGTGGATTTCACAAACAAGTAAATGCGCAACTACTCTTCGAAGAGTTGCTTAGTACTATGCAGCCAAAATACAGATATGACACTCGATGGCATATTTAAGGTAATGTAATTCAACATTATAGACTGAAACAGATCGGACAGAAATGCAAAAAAAGAACAAAAAAACAAAAAACAACAAAAAAAGAACTCAGTTAACCACCCAAACAGCACGCGCCACGCAACAGCAATGATGTCAAGTTTTTTTACAGGGCTGCCATTCTCGCTTGAATTTCTCTATTTTCACAGTTTGCTATGAATGAGGAACACTGTCATTGACCGTTAGATGCGCTTTGGTCGATAAAAGTAAATAGAGCTTTCCTGACTGCAAGCGCTATCATCTCCATCTAACGTGCATGACCAGACTTTGGACATAAAATGATGCCAATATTGAAGAAAAGCAAAGCAGCAGCTTTTGGTTTAATTTTTCAAAATGGAATCAACAAAACAATGTGCATTAAAATAAGGTCGCTTTTTAAATGGCGCATATGTTTTCTCTCCTACCAACGCAACAGAAGCAAAATAGCTTTGCTAAAGGGTACTTCAATAAATGAGCGATTTGCATACTGCTTGATGAAAACGCAGCAAAGTATGCGTGTTTGAAAAATTTTCCGCTTTGTGAGGAACGGCGCTGCAGTAAACGCGAACAATGCCAACCATGCATCATCCAACTGGCGTTGCTTTCGCCTGGATGTACTCGAGCTGAAAAGATGACAGTTTCCCGTCGCTCCACCTCCTCCCTGGATCCAGCAGCAGTTATTGTAACAATCGGTAGTGCATTACCACCCAGGCTGTCACAGAGTTTGTCGATGCGCATATATGCCGAATTAAGTTTGTTCAGGCGCATACTCATGCATTCCAAGCTTGCCTGAAAGTAGATCATGCAATCGATTTCATCGAAATGGCACTTCAGCAAGCAAACATAAGGAATTCTCTAGAGGACAAAAATGAGACTTAGTCATTTCCGACAACTATCTATTTGCCTTTGATACCACACACGATCGGGAATTTTCAGCAAGCATGATAATATAGTCGTTCCAGCCCTTAAATTGAAACCTCAACTTATACAGCATCAAACTTGTGCACATCAACCTATTTATAACACGACAGCTTCAGTTGCCCAAATATAAACACGCATGGAACCAGCCAATGTCAATAAGAATTCTATCAATCGACCATTACCTGACCCAATCACCGATAATAACACTGAAATTAAACAAATGTATGAGCCAGCAGAAGCATTCGCACAAAAAAAACGCCTTGCTTCATGTCAGTGACACTCTCTCTAACGTGAGTATTACATCGGCTAGCAGCCCATTATATTGAAATTTGAGATATAAATGTAAGCCCAAACCTGAAGAAATGAATATGTATACGGGAAATGATATGCAATATAGCACACATCTGCTGCGTGCTGGAAATTAATCGTGAATCGAATCGAAAAATAATTCCTGAAATATGCATAACCGTTTCTTATAACATAATACTAGAGAAAGAAAAAGAGCCAAGATCATATTACCTCGAATAAAGCCCGCAGACTTTATATGTTCCTCGTATTTAAGCGGACTTTATCGAGGAGGGAGCCCTTTAAAAAAAGGAAAAAACTTTTGCTGTCAAGTTCCATCACGATATCAAAAGACGTGCCGCACATATGAAAATAAATCACCTTTTCTAGTCATATGATAAAAAGAAGTGTTGTGATGGAAAAGAAAGTAGACGAAACTATTTTTTCCTGAAAAAATTTGACATTCAATGCAAAAAATATGCATGTCAGTGCTTCAAATTCTATGAATTCCACTCTTCTTTACCTTCACACTGGCCACGCCTAAGGTTATAAATATGCGCAAAAGAAATATACAGCCTTTTTGGCTAAAATTTATATCAGTAACACATGTCACACACATTCCTGAAATAAAGCTGTGAGTTGTAAGCTTGTAAGCGGGCAATAGCAAGAGCACATTCATAGCGGTATAACGTCCATCCGACAAAGAAGTGCTTACGGCTGATACCACAGGCACTTTGATTTCACACAAAGCAATAGTGACCATGCAAAGCAATGAATGCGAGATTTGAAATAAACTTTAAGATCATAGAAGTAACGAATCGGCTTCCAAACAAAACGAAAACCCAATACTAACGTAGATGCGTTGTGCCCAATGTATCGGCACTGAAAGACTACAAAAAAACGGGTGAATGGATGAGGGTGAAGTGTTAACTTCCGGATGGTAAAAGAGAGTTGTGCCTCACCTGGCACATTTACTTGTTCAATTGTGAATCACATTTCAAAATACTATGTGACCTCATTCGGTGTCAATGTTGTTCATATTAAGAAATCGTTTACTGAAACTCGAAGAGATATGAGCGATGGAAAATGGAAGTAAGACCAAAAGACCCAGGAAAACGACCTAAACTATAAAGCAATATATCTGTAGCAAAGACAAACTTCATTCGCAGCAGTAGATGTGGAAAACGCATAAGAAAAATGTTGGCGACATTCTATAAAGGAACATCGGAAAACTCTTAAAATCGTTCGTTTTACAGTGGAACTTCACCTGCAAAAATTCTTGAAGACTTCTGTTGTCTGTTTTAGAGGAATTCAAAAGTCTAAACCAATATTCGTAAAATCCTATATGAAATGTCATGAAACCTGTGCTTCTACAAAAATTTTCTTCTTCATTAGTAATGAAAATATTGCGGAATTATTACTGCCCTGTTTGTCACCGTTTTTACGTTTTTCAGAATTAGTCAGGAGATGAGCGCAGAAGGGAAAAGGAGGAAAAATGGGAAGGTCCAGGTACTCCCACCAACCTGACGTCCCTGCAATAGTGGAGAGTCTCAACTCCCTAGTTTTTAGTCTCCACTACGCAAGGCCAACAGTTCTACAACTCCAACCTTGTGGCCAAAAAGCCTGCCTGCTTTAATCATCTAGGAAATTACCTCGCTGAAGAAAGTGAACACTTCTTTTTTTTAGAAGTGCCGCTCTTCTTCACTGAATCTTTCGACGCGCTTACACCAGCATAAAGATTGCGGTAATAAGAGATAGAAGATCCTGTGCGTACCCAACCAGGTCGACCTCGACATGCTTCGGTAACCGAAAATAAAACCGGCTGCATCCCTAAAATTATTTCGTTTTCAATGACGTACACTCACTAATCATTCAGGCATTGGGGTTTAGTGCAGTGCTCTAACAAGTACTGCGATAGTTTAATGAGATCAGCATAAGCAAATGCTGAATTCTTCTCCAACGGAGAAGCGAATCTAAAAAGTTCTTTAATACAGAACTAGCAACGCGAATACCTCGATAATGCCATTCCAGGTTGTACGGTGGAAGTTTCATATTTTCGATGCTCTAACTTGTCCCTAACTATTTCCTGAGAAGATGATATCCCTCGCACTCAACCCTCTTCTGCGTACAGACCTGATCGCCAGCATTGCATTATGGCAATTTTAACTTGTGAAACTAGAAGGAATATATTCTCCGATTGAAAAATAATCGAACCGCATTCAAGGAAAGGATACAGGTCTCGCATTGCAAAGACTTTAAAAATATCCGTAAAATACACCTAAATGACCCATTAACTGAGCGAAAGAGCAGAAAGGCCGTTTAAAAAAATGTTCAAACATTACCCAACAACAACCTTCTCTCTTTTCTGATTCCCTTCACCATGAAGACTATTTGTCACAGATAGACTGCAAGAAATGTTGAAATTAAGGAATATGATCAAATACTATTTCACAGCAGACCTTCTCAAATCCTGCACATATTGAAATCAATGTCGCATACTGCGGCATCCAAAATTCCCTCGATGAAGAAATCATGGGACGGGAATGCTTATTTCGGAAGGAAGCCGCACACACATCGGGAAGCTTTAGCGGTGAAATTTGGCGGGAATCTAAGCAGTTCTGAGACTGACCTCACAACCTCTTTTTCTTCTAAGATTAAAAATCTCCTCTCGATTGTTTTTTGAAGGCGAAACACCGTACTGCATCCTACTTTCGGAAAATCACGTTTAGAAAATTAGATGACGAACTTATACGCCTGAGTCGACTCCGCCATGTGGTCAGAAAGCACCCCCCCCCCTTTCTGGTGCAATTGTGAAGCACTGCTGCATATGTTTTCATAAAGTTCGAGATCTCAGCAGTAAACGTTTTCAAACGGTGGAGAACTTGCGAGGAGGCAATACGAGAGTTGTCAACATATCACGATCCAACCTCGACAACCTGAGCAGCACAAAGTGCATTAATTCATCCTTCTCGGTGATTTCTAATACTTCGTTTTTTTGGCTTTTTTTCTTCCTTTTTCCTACGCCATCATACGTGCTGAGGTAACATTGGTGAAGGTACTTCATAGGTTTGCTGCTGTTCTACAAGCTAACATATTTTTGCGATGCCCTGCGGTGCATGTCCCTCTCAACCGTTCATTGCCGCTAGACCGCCGATTAACTGCGCACATATGACAGTCCGCGCACTGCAAAGTGTGGATCTTGTGGATAAAAAATCTCTCAAAACGAAGGATTGTTTTGCAAAAACAGTATTGCATAAAACGGATCTAAATGCCTCATCAACTTTTGCAAGTTCTGAGATTCCCTTCATTTTCCGCCTCAGATTGTGAAATCACACGAAACTTTCACAAAGACGAGGAAAACAGCCCATAATGCTAATTTAATCCGAAAAAAGCACAAAGAAAAACAAATGTAAAACGGCGTGAACCTTTTGAAAACATCGATGTACTCTTGACGCAGTTGACCACCTCAAAGGTATACGGAACGTCCGGTTCATTATTCGAAACCTCGAAATAAAACCATTGATAGTGAGGGCGCGTTTGATTGATATCCGGTGATAAGACCAGCTCGTAGTGATGAACATCAACCTAAATTAAAACACTCACATGCTGCGGATACGCATAATTGCTGACACCAACTAATACTGCAGCCACAGTGGACATATACTCGGCAGCTTGACCATACAGAGGGCTCTACGCTCATCACCAATTTCTACCCTATTTTAAGCGTGTAGGTGTAAAATCGGGTCAAAGAATCTTGGTGATCTTTAAAAAAATTAAAAAAAAAAACATTTGAACGTTTGGAATTTTGAAACGCTGCTCCGAACCAGTCTGTGCATCTAGTCATATTCCCATCGCCTACCAAACATAAGGTCTTAAAAAGACAAAAGAAAAGGCGATAGCAAACACATCGCTATATTTGCATCTCCAATATTTTCAAGGGAATCAGTGAGATGCAAAACATTTAATTTCTCAAATATAATTTCCATCCTTATATTACTCGGCCGATATAAGAATTCTATCAATTTGGACTCAAGCTAGTCTCGAGATCAAAATCTTGTAGTATCTTCAACAATTCGACCGAGATGAAAAAAGGAGTGCATATCGAAAATCACGAACTGTTAAGTTCAATGAGTCGACTTTTCACCACATTTTGCTCATCAGTTCAAAAAAAAAATACAAATGTTGGGATTGCATAAACCAATAATACCATCAACGACGATAATTAGCAGAAAGGTGATGATGTTTTCACTACCGACGGCCCCCCACGAGCGATCAGCAGAGGCCGCGCCATCTCATCTTATCTCTCTCTTGCTGACAGCTTGACAAGACAGCTAGCTGAGGACGATGCATTCAATAAAGCAAAAGTCGTCTAGCAAATGACACACAGTACGAACGGAGAAAATAATATTTGGCGCACTGTTAGTAGCGCGTGTTTAATCGTTATATGTTGCACTGCAACTGAACAGAAAACAGAATCGTTACAATCAAAATTCGCCTTAATATATATATATATATATATATATATATATATATAGTATTCTATATCACACAATATACATTCAACCTCCTATCCCCCTTTCCTTCGCCCCTCCTCATGGAAATGTGGAGGTGCAAACTTAGGCCAACCGACAGGATACGAAGCCAAACGTGATCCGTTGAAAACGCAGCCTTACTGCTTTCTAAATAAAAAATTTTGGGTTATTATCCACAAGCCTTAGTGAACGTTCCACATATCCCTGCATACGCTCGATAAAAACGACAGGATGATGTTCTCTTGTAACTGCTATTTTCAGCCTTTTCCACCTAATGGCTTACAGTCATTGAAAGCATTAGGCAAAACTTATACAATCGTGTTCGAACTTCTTTTCAAATAGGAAGGAATTTGGGAAAAAGCAGATCATTTTTGTGGCTTATATCGAGAAGATGATACAGTCGATTGTTCGCTAATGACAAGGAAAAAGCCATACCCCCTCGGTAAGAGTATGAAATAAAGCAACTATAAAAAAAGAAGCAAGGCGGTATGCAATCTGAAATTACTGCACTGCAGTTTATGACTCTATCGTTCGTAAATTTATCACCTTGCATCAATGTGGCACATTTGAAAGCATTGATTGCAATGTAGCGATGTTCTTTCCAACTCTTGTGGTATTAACTGACAATGTGTGCAAAGTTTTCGCTAAGTTTGACTTACCATTTTTGCACTATCAACTTGTCGTTGATAGTGCAAAAATGTATTTAAAACTTTCTATCCCCCTCGCTCTCCATGACCACCTGCTCCTTTACAGTGCATAACTTCTATTCGTAAATAAAGAATGTCGGACTTTTACAACGAACGGACTACTTAACATCTGTAACATTATCTATGCCGATGTGTACGGTAGAACATAAAAAGTCGAAAAGCCAAAAACAAACCTGCGTCACTCTGCGTAAGTTGCCACCTTCAAAACGACTCTCGAATAGAAGGTGATCAACGGTTGCTTCCATCTTGCCAATCCTAAATAACTTCCGCATCAGCAAATCGACTGGCACTCACCTCGACTTTCATATGGATTCGAAGTTTCTTAACGTCGAATGCAACGAATTTGCAAGAAAACTTAAAAATTATTCACATCTGTAGAAGAAACTAGCGAAGCACGAAAAGCGTTGTAAATGACGTATAAATAATGCTATAAAGGAAAGTGACTACACCACCCTAAGACATATGCAGAAAGCACGAACCTTGCTTTGTCATTATTCTTTAAACTGCTCTTCGATGACGGGAAACTCTCCGCTAAGAGACAGTCTAAATCAAATACAATCCGTGGCACAAATTCCGACTGCTTCCGAGACATTCTCAATTCCTGCGTTACCATTTCTCTAAAGAAAATTCATCACTGTGTCTAAAAGTTACGGAACGAATTTAAAACAATACAGAAGCTTGTTCAATATCTGCGCCAAGAACGGCAGCAAAATTTATAGAAGGAAACGTTTACTGATTAAAAGTTTAAAGTTGAAGCATAAGTGGTTGGCCATCCCTTCCATTAAAGCAAACAAAGATCATAGTAAATAAGGATTTTTAGGAAAAAACCTAGACGCGTTTCTAACTTATGGCTGTTATGCTAGTAATACTTGCAAAACGAGAAAAGAAGACAAAACATAAAGCTCACCTTATGGAATCATCGTTGTGATGAAGCGGCTGCAAATCTAACTCTATATTCGGGTCGAAGGATTCAGGAAACGTGATCTTCACGAATGGAATCACTGAGTTCGTCTGCTGAAAGGAATTCATGGGTTTTTCATTAACCACAAATAACAAAACAACTAACGGTGTATTGTACGGAATCAAGCGGGATTAATCGAAAGAGATAACATGTGTTTGCGCACCAGCTGACCGCCGTGCTATTTAACCAAACTGAGCAACATCAAGTGCAACCCAATAATATAAACTATGATGGAATGTTAGACGATTTAAGAGGGTCTTGTATAGAGAATATTAGCCAATTATGTCTCTGACCTGAGCTCGAATGGTGATGATCTGCGAATAGGATAAGCGTCGTGTTTTGCGAGTTGATGATTTCAGAGACGAATGACGAACATGTGCTCCATGCAAATATTCACTGAAAATGTGACTGTAGTTGGCATGTAGCTCAGGACTCTTCTGACGCGAAAATGAGAACGGTCTCGCACTGGCAGCCAACGAGTGAGCTGTATCCCCCTCATCATCGTCATCTGGAGGCAGTATCTCGATGTGCGGGTCGAGCCCGATTCGAAGAAAGCTGTCCTCTTCTTCCTCTCCACCTTCGTCATCTTCAATTAGTTAGAGTATCAAACCTCTGTCCTCTTTTGGATGCAACGCATTCAAAATAGCATTTCGGCAGTTCAGTGTCGCCCATTTATATTCAACAAGTTTAAAATAAGCTACAGAAGCAGCATGCGAAATAATTTTTCCTCTAACATTTGAAATTATTCTCTCTCTTCTCTCACTCAACGGTTAGTTCGAGTCTGAATGATGTAACACTGAAGAAAGAACAACGAAAGAAATGCTGCTGAAATTAGCAAAACTTCTGGGATTTAGCTTCAGGGCATCTATGCAAGTAGAGGACGATTGAGTGACACCAATGCAAACAGTCGACAACGGTTCATGTATGCAAAAAATAGGCCGAAATAAGCAAACGGGCATTTCCTATAATGAAACAAAACTATGTGCAGCACAAAAAATCCTGCATACACCCTATACTATTACCTTTCATTTCACCAAAAATTACTACATTCTTCGGTGATAGAGCCATCATATTTTCCTGAAGAGGAAAGCATCAGACTTTACAGATATTCTGATATTCATCGTCCCTCCTATCCCTCTCCTTTCTTTGTCTTCAAAGAGGTGACCACTTAGTCCATAGTTAACTGACATTTTCAATGAGTTAATGAAATGCAGAAATGCGGTTAGCATAGATCAGTGTCGACAACGAGAATTGCCTTTCCGAACAGCTTACAAAAGAAAACATGAAGCAAAATTACCGCTGCTGGGTGCACTGTCGAGTAAACCATCTGATGGCAATACCGTGGCCGAGATTCGACTTGATCCACTTGGAGATCTGAAGGGTTATCAAAAATGCTCAAAAGAAACTGCAGAAATAAAATATACATTTGTAAATCACTAATTCGACTACAAGTGGCAAAAAAAACAACTAGGAACATGGAATGAGATAATGTTCTTAGTGCAGTCGAAGGAAAAAATTGCGCAATATCTTCTTCTTACTAGTGTCCGCCATCTCACTAAAAACAACATTGAACGCTCTATTTTCCCATATCGCTCTTCAATTACTCTTTGGTTCAAGGAAAAACCCACAAGAAAATACCGTAGTCTTTCATTCCACAACAGCGTTCTCTTGCAAGTTTCATCGCTCTTCCTTTCTCCATAGAGCTATAGAACAAAACGCAACTAGATTTCTTCATTTCTTGCAAAAGAAAGCAGTCTACTTCTATCTTTCAAACACTTTTAGAAAGATAAAAGAAATAGTTCAAAGATTTTAGTGCTTCAGCTTGCCTGCCACTGCATACGGTTACGTCTGCAACTTCTTTCTGGATGCAACAATTTCGGCTAACCTTATCAGGAAGAAATAAGGTTTCGATGAATATGAAGCTGTCCAATTAAATTTACCACAACTTTTCACAAAGCTTATGGAATTGTAAAGAAGCAACTCAATTCCATGAAAAGCAAGCAATTTTAGCATACAACATGAATAAAACCACAAGCAAACAACAAGTGCAAACAGACCTGCTAGCCGAACGACGAACGGCAACCGTCGATCGAATTGGGGGAAGCGCAAACGAAACGGGTGGCGATGAAGAGCATAACGGGAACGCCTTCACTGGCAGACAGCGCATGCACAGCGCACACAGCGAGTCCTCAAATTCATCGCGTCAACCAAGCAACGCAACTATGCTCCACAAGTTTATTACCCACGAAGGCGGATATTTTTTTCTCTTAGAGTAAGTGAAATAAATAAAACTACTTTATAACGTTCACGAGTTCACAGGCTAGACGTGCGAAATGGTAAATGCGTTCAATTGCAGACCAAAAACGTTTAAAAAAATTTACTCGAGGAATTTATAAGTTGTATACTAAAAGACGCACCGCATTACTAAGAGGCTGTCATAAATATATTCGCATAGAAGTCTATCAACCATATGCATCGATACATAGTTGAAGTAGAGTCGTAAGACTATTCAAAGATAATTTCATTAATCACACTGGAATCCGAACTGCTATTGAGGTTTGCAAATCTCAACTCGACGAGCTAATTACATTCCAGTGAGATGTAGAGAATTTGCAATCCTCTCATAAACTAGCATGGATAAATTTATACGGTTTGATGAAGAAGATATCTTATAAAAATGAAAATGCGCCAAATATGCTATCAATGACGAGAAAGAGAAGAAATTTGACAGATGTTCCATCTCCCTCTCAAACTTTTTCGTTTCTTTCATTCTTTCAAATCTAATCATCTATCTGAGGTGCAGCCTATATCTTTGC
This sequence comes from Baylisascaris procyonis, assembly GCA_037389465.1. Lineage (NCBI taxonomy): Eukaryota > Metazoa > Nematoda > Chromadorea > Rhabditida > Ascarididae > Baylisascaris > Baylisascaris procyonis. Next base: position 238,175 of record JAZARR010000033.1, on the reverse strand, counting down.
CATGAATCAGACTCAATGCTTTTCAGGTTTTAAAAAACCGATGAGTCGAAAGAAAAAACATGTTGCTAAACAACAACAACTGTCACTCGCTGTCGACAAAGCAAACTTCCGCAAAGCCCGATCCAGCAGACTCTTCGGCTGACTAGATTTCTCGCGGAATATACGAATATAATCATTTCATGAGGCTAGAATAGATACTGAATTCTATCGCCGGAAATGTGTAACGGTACGATTGGTCAACGTCCGGTCTTAAAAACGAGGATGGGAACTGGCATACGCAAAAAAAGGAAAAAATCCGATCCCAGGCGAATACGGAAGCAATTCCTTAGCATCCTTGAGAGAGACGCATTCAAGACGACTAGTTGGTGTGTTATTAGAACTTCCGTGATGCAGAAAACTTAACAGTGACAATGCAAAAAATCCATAGCGCATGCATTGACCAATGCATGATGAAAGAGGATAAATATAAATAAATTTAACTGCACCCAGAAAAGTTTCAAAGAACGGCGGGCATTGCTCTTTCTATTCCTCATGCTTGTAATATATCGACACAACAAAACTTGTTGGTATAGTTTGATGGTGATTTCAGCATTCTTAAAATGGGCACTTAAAACGTACGGAAATGCCAATTGCAGAGGCAAAATATCCCGATGGCTACAACGAATTCAATGCAAGGAAAAATTTTTGAAAGCTGCAAATAGGTGAGACAAAAAAACAATATTTAACTGCTGTTACATAATACTATGCCGCTTAAACAAATTTATAAAATGAGATGAAATTCCAGTTGGTTTTTTTCAAACAAATTTACAGAACACTTGAGCTAATAATACAGCAGATTAAATGACGAAGGAAAGAACCAAAAAATAAAGGTAAACAGCATCATCCTCACAGAGATTCGCAATCAATCATATGACAAAGAAGACAGTGAGACAAAAAGGTGAAGACGAAATAGGTGTCTTAATAGCTGGCCATTCTTCTAAGCTTGCCGCATAGGCTGACCCACACTTCATTAAGTTGCAAGTTAAGTTGTTGGCGATCAGCTGCGAACAGTGAGTGGCAGCCTGCAAACAAAGCTAAATAAAAAGGAAACGTCATACAATCAACTAACTACTAATCCATCAGCTAGGCTCATCGGTTGGCTGCTCAGCCGACAATGATAACCACAATGGCACAGCCACTCTGGCAACTCAGGCAACGACAACGCTATAATATATGTATGTCAAACAGCTGAGCGCAACTTCATCGAAACTGCGAAAAAGTTTTCGGTTGTACTGTACTTCAACAGCAAAAATAACAGCATTGAAATATATCTCATGATAGAATCAGGTGTGCCAGAACACATTAAAAAGCTGGAAAATACCTTTGTATTCCAATTAATTTCGCACAATGAACTATGCTCTCAATCGGGTTTCTCTTTTGCGAGAGGGGGAGGACTCCCCATATGTCCCTTTTTAGAACTCTGCAAATGTATCAAATGTGTTCGACAGATAAAACGATTAGGCAAAAAATATAAAGGAAGATATCTTGGAACCGAATGGATGGATGGAGCAAGCAGAGACGTAACAAATGTTGCATGAACGGTGAACATTAACGAGAATTAAGCCAAGATCCAAAACATCATACAAGCCTTAAGATTACGTATTACGTGCGCCCTCCTAAATATCAGCAATTGCAAAAGCGTTGCATGGAGGTTGGCACGATTACACTCGCTTTTACCAGTTAACTGCGAGATTGCGCTTGCAGAAAAAACTGTATATGCACCTGTGCGATAGCGGTTATTATTACCTTCGAGGTAATCCCCTTCTGGAGCTAAGCATGAGAACATAAATTCAACTCTGTTTTTAGAAGTTCTTCTATCAAGCTATGCTGCGGATTAGAAATGTATGAAAACTATCTTTCTTCCAGGATATCTTTTATTTGTGGGGGAAGCTAGAAATAAAAATAGCCAGAGTCATAATTCAACTGGGTGATCCAAGTTAGCAAGTGACTTTTAGCCAGCACTGGGTGGAGAACACCCAGCTCACCTAAGCATATATAAATATTTCTTTACAGCAGGTGATCTACAAAAAAAAATATTATTGATGGAATTCAAACATGCTTTCAGCTTCAATTCTAAGCCACTGAGACCTGACTTAGCTGAGCGCACAAACCCCTAGATAAATAGGTGAATTTAGTCGTTCACAAACATTTACACATTAGGCTTCTTGTGACCTAAGCAGATATAGTGCGACCCTAATTGCATTTGTGAAATCGTATAACACCAGCTTCAATAATCATTAAGTAGTGATGTGAGGCAAGGAAAAAGTACTTAATACAAAAAATACATGAATAGGCATATCAATGCCAACAATTTCTTTTGAACATGCGAATTCAAAATGCGCAGAAAAGAAGTTCGCTCCATTACAGTGGGTCTTTAAGCAATATGTTTCCCTTTCGAAGATTTCTACGGGATCTTTTCATCGCTTTCGTTACTAATTTTCGCACAGTGAGCACAGTTGTACAACTCTGCTCATTCTCGCTAAATAAGTCAAAACTATTTGAGTAGGCGTATTTCACGAACTCTTTCAATCATAGGCTGAATGATATCTTCCACAAGCATGACAATCACGATTTTTATTTCGCCAAAGTTGTTTAGCTATTGCTCCTCGAATAAAGCTGAGCAACTTCACCATATTACGCATAAGTTCATCATTCAAGAAAAATAACGCCTGTGATGTGTTGCGCTACTTCGTGCGCTCAATTCTTCCCTAGGAAGTAACAAAATATGCTGCACAAGCTATGTCTGCCTAGCGGAAATGTCCATTCCGAGTTACACGTGTCTAACGCATTTGCAATGATGAACTGAAACAAAACATTGCGAAATTGCTTCGATTTTATCAGCTTCTGATTTTTTTCTCAAGCTGAGACACAACTTCGATTCAAATCCGAACAGCTGGCTCATCCTGGGCAGTTTGTAACTCCCGCTTTGAACATCATTAACAATACTGCTTAAAGTGAATGAATTAAGTGACAACGAAGATGCTTATACGCGATGTTATAATGCTCTCAGAAAACAATTTTTGTAAATTAGTGAGATGAGATACCAACGAAAAATTCAAAAAGCGATGCAGGCAGGAGAAACAGATCTAGGCTAAAAGTTTGGAGGACAACGTAGGTAAAGGGCGATCTCCAAAAAACAGGAAGGAAACTCGGGAAACTCCTAACTGAGACGCTACCGAAAATCACGAAGAAGCTGAAGTACTGCGACATCGCCAAATGAACCTTCTAGCAAACAGCCATTCATCGAAGAAGACCTGCGATATGGAACGACGCGATCGACAGCAGATCACACCCTTCTCGTTATGAAAATGAAGCATTCCAAGCGCAATCAAACGAAGCGACTTGCACTGCCAAATACTCAAATGCAAAAAACTCATGCAAAAAAAAAGAAACATCTCAAATGCGAGTAAGCCTCCAGTATTAGCAAAGTTTAGTTTAGGCGTTCGCATAAGTTGTTGGCTCAGTATCGCCATTAAAACGTGCAACGATCGCCCTTGTTTTCACTTAAACTTTCACGTAATCATAAGACACAACAAACGAAGCAATCATAAGGCTAAATGCAAAAGCCTTAAATGCGCTCAACAAGATATACAGTCTTCGCTACGGCAAAGTAAAAACCAGCATAATCCGATCATATTTTCCTTATAGCTCTAATAGCTTACAGCACTGTAATGCATAATAGGATTGCCATGCTACCACGCTCCCTTGCAGTTAAAAAGCGGGACACTCGCATGCGCTAGAGTGCTGCACTTTCCAGCAGCGATGAAAAAAAAAGTAACTTGATTATTTCAATCTTTAGATACAGCAATGGGCTATTAATACACAAACACTGCCACTGACAACCGCAGCAGTATTAACTGAGTCCCGCTCAAAATGGAAATACTGAAAACTAAACCTGCAGTTGGAGAAGAGGTGCCACAATTGGTGACTGCGGGGATAATGTGCGTCGATCGTCTGCGACACTACTTATTGCACGTTCGCACATTTCAAGTGCACCGTTTGAAATCAACTGATCGCGGCCCTTCTCTGCAGCAGATTCAATTATTACAACAAAATGAATAGCTCACCGACATCGAACGATGAACTCTTAAAAATGCGAATCTGGAAAAAAAAGCACACCTTCAATTCACTCAACACTCGTGGGATAGCTACCATCATAGAAGCAAATCATCGCCCTCAAAGATCTCGCAAGTTAATAAATGCGTTAATTACTGGTAGATTAGTGGTCTCGAAAGATATACTTGGAAGGTGAAACGAGCTCAAAAGTCCTCAAGTCGAAGATGGATGATTTATGAAACACGATAACTGATCCATTTGCAAAGATGAATGATTTATGAAACTAATAAAACTAAATTAGCGATCCTTTATGTTATAAGATTTCCACATCTTTCCGCAATTTGAACTAGAACATCAGCAAATGAAGTTTTATTGCATGCATTGCGCTGCACGTAATCAGTTAAACATACGAGTGTCACAAGCGTAGCAATACACCTAACTCTTCTAATTGTCATAGTGATTTCAAAAAAAAGAAAAGAAATTCGTGCATGGTTAATGAATTCGATTAGGCGATTTGTGATGTTCCGACTCCAAATGAAAACGACAATTATAATCGCGGCAGCACCTTTGCTCGTAAACGATAAATGAACTAATCACCAACAGCTTACAGGCATTGTGTTCTATAAAGTGGCTGCTAATTATGTGATACACTTGGAGCAGCTTTAATCTCGAAGAGATAAAGAAATGAAGATTTGGTACCCGTTCATTGAGACGTGCATGTTCTCATCAGCCAACCGCCATCCATGCCTGACGGTTGCATCTTGATGAGATCACCAAAAAAAAAAAAAAAAAACCACATCTTCACTGATATGTAAACAACCCATTTCGATGTTTTCCTCAATATGATTCGAGGTTCATTTGGAAGCGCTTATTGTGTCGACATATACCATCAAAAGAAAACTTCTCAGAGCTTTTCAGCAGCCGCCGATCCTTAAGTAGGCGCTTAATTTAACCGCCAACTTCAATCACTCCTTGCTTTTATTACAACCCCATGATGGGATAAAAATTTTGAATTCAAATACATCCCCTTCAGATTTGAGCAACGAAGAGCAACTCACTTGTTTTGGAAAGCTGTCTGAGGCACGCCAGCGAAATCAGACACAACTCGAGGTGACACGCATTGCATAGCCTCATTTCAAAGTGCCTCTCGAAAAGACGCTTTACCACCGGTATGACCATCTCATCAAGCATCGCGTTTCTACACTTCTCTAAAATCTCAAAAGTCTATTACTTTCATATGAAAATTAGCAGACGGCTGTCAACAAAACATTCCAACTGATCCAAAGGGTTTTTTTCAGTCATTTATCTCTTCTCCAACTTTCATCGCCTCCGACCACAGATTTGCCATTTTCCTTACCATCAAACTCCGAAACATGAAATTGGATGTGCGAAAATATAACGAGTGGTCAAAGGAGTGATATTTCAAGTACCTCAAAATGTATTAAACACCTCGGAGATTTAAGAGCTGCTGTCAAAATAACAAGTTACGTAAATACTAATTTTCAGAAATTTGATAACGGCCACCCAACTCATCCTTCGAAGCAAAAGTGGCAGATATGAAGCAGCATTCTACTAGCATTAGCAACCTTACATAAACAGGTCTGTAAATTGTTCTTCTCATTGCCAATTTTGGCTCATTTCTATGAATGAAAAATGCACTGTTGCGATAATCATTAAACAAACTTTCAAAACTTAGCTGGATAAACCCAGCTGGCCATAAATACTAACTTAGCAAAGAAGAGGGAGCGAAGGACATTAAAGGCAGCGATGTGGCGGAAACAGCTAACAGCTCAAGCTGGAAATGCGCTCAAGAATGCAATCACTTCATCACCATAAGCGAAAGCCAATTCCTAATCGCGCAGGGCCAGCCGCCCATTCCCCACATTTACGACAACTCGATGACCGAAGTGTATATGATTGACGCACAGGTTTCTGAACAGCAAACCAATCGGACATGATCATTATCGCTCGTGGTCAAGGCTTAGACAATACAAGAGAATGAAGGGAGGCACTTCATTAATAAAAACTAATGGAAATATAATATTATTCCCCGGGGGTTCTCAAAGCCATTCGGTGCACACTGATTCTAAAATTAGACAAAATATGTTTAAGGTCAGTTATTTAATAAGTAAGCCGGAATAAATGAGCAGCGATGGCATTGCTAACAGCCCAACAACATGAAAATAACAAGCGTAGAAAAACCAAGTTGGTGATAAACGCTTCAGGAGACACTCTTATATTGCATTCAGCTCATCAACTGGTTTCAAAATTTACCAAGAAATAATAAAACATGCAATATGCTTTCATATTATGAGTGATTCGACCGCTCAAACAAATCTAAAACGAATAGTTTATTCCTGATCTAAATGGTGCAAAAATGAAAGCCTGGTCAGTACAAACATAGAGGAAGTCGAAATAAAATGTAAACTAAAACTCGTTTCGAAGCTGATAGATGAAGATGAATGTTGCTGTAGAATGTCAATCAACTGGTAACGATATAACACTAAAATTCATCCTTAAGAGGGATGTGTAGACAAAAAGGCGACTTTGCGCTCAAATGCTTTAATCTCTAAATTATCAAACCATCTTTCCAATGTCAACCAATCACAAAACTACATTGCATAAATCCTATGATATTTAAAAGAAACGCACTGTTCTTGCTGACGAAGTAGAGAATTTCGGCAAATCGTGCCACTTTCAACGAAGAGAATTCACCCATCGATGAGTTAACGTCATCAAGGTGCGCCACTATCTGAGCAGGGAAAGAGCGATATCTGCCCAGCAGTTGGGCATTACGAGCTAAAATTAACACTTGCAAATGAATCCAGATAACGCTAATTAATATAGCTATACCCCAAACGAATGATTTAAACAACTCTAAGTGGCAAACTTTTGAAAAAGCTGGGACAATAGGTAGCGAAGACAATAGATAACCATAATGAAAACCTCAAAAATCAAGTGGTTGCGCAACGTTTCACATGGCAATGTAAGTCAAAGCGACACATCAGCACCGACCAGTGACCATCACAGTTTGATTAATACACTCGCCATAAGACGACTCAAAAGCCTTTCGTAATTACCAGCCTATTACCTCATCTCGTCTGATAAGCCAGTTTGTCATCAATTGCGTCACAGTGGCCACAACAGCAAGCAACCTGCTGAGCATGGTTTTGTACTGCGCAGCACACAGCACAGTATTAATTTAGAAGCTTTATGAGCAGCACAAGTTTCTGAAGTGATTTCCTGCTCGAGAAGCACCTCACGGGACTCTATCAGAGGATTAACAGGTGTAAATAGTAGGAAGTAAAGAGTATAAAAAGATAAGCAACATGTATGGATGGTTGTTCGCATCCAAGAATTCGCGAAAGTGCCGAATAAAACGAATGAAAGCAAACAGCTAATGAAAACTTTAAAAAAAGTCATGACAAAGGCTGTCATCGCAATGAATGAGATGGGAAGCTTTTTGCGATGCAGTACACAGAAGGGAGCTTTATGTAAACTAGTCACGCTCTCTGATCCCTAGTAACTTAACACTCAACCAATAAGTGAGGCAGGAAAACCTAAACTGCTCCTGTCAAGGGCCCCATTTGCGAACAAAAGAGAACCTCTGAGAAGCTTTTACAGATAGCGGCCAATTTCACAAAAATATTTCTGAGAGGAACTCAACGAAAGATCATTAAACGTGATCAGAAGATAATAATAAGTCCATTAATGAGACCACTATCGATCCAGAAAGTAGAAATCACAGAACACATGTGGTTTAAAAAATCCGGATTTTTCAAGGGTAATGGAGAACCGGCTGAGCGTCAAGCGCGCTAAAGGCGAGATCAGAAGTAACTGATGAGACTCCTTGACTAGCCGAATCACAATGACGGTCGATCTACCTCGATTTTCTTGTAGGCCTCAGCATTACACCAAAAAAAGACGATGCTTCAATTCTAGTATCACAAATGCTTAAGCCCAAAATATCCTATAGCATTAGCAAATAACGAAAAATTTTCCAAGTTCCCTCCCTTGTTTATATCTTCCCGCCAACCTCCCTCCCTCCCTCCTTCGAAATATGCGTACGTTTCACTTTTGTTGAAGAAACCACCGGCCACCTCAGTAGAAAGCTATCGCCCGATTGTCTGACCTGCTTCGTTTGCAAGGTTTTCAAAATAATCGTCAAAGATGCATTATAAAATTGCTTTCGGCTTTTCCGACATTCGGTGTCAGGAATATTTCAGTTTGGCCTCCCAGTAATCGGCGTGCATATCAGTTTCAGTCGTCAAAAGGCGTTGCAGTACAAATAATGTTCCACATAGTTCCCAGCTTCCAGTTGTATATTTCCAATTGTATGAGTGTGGAATTTGTTTCGTATCGATATCGCTAATGCCACCACTCGTCCAACTTATAAGCTGCGGCAGAATCGTTCTCATCTATAGCTCTTTCTTGCTATTCATGCTATAATATTTTTGTATATTTTCCCATTTCAGGACGTTAAAATGAATGAATAAAAATAAAAATGGTCGATTAATAAGATAAGAGTAACATACGTGAGCGAACACAACGACACATTAGACGTAGTAGCGTCACCGTGCACAGCTCTTCGCCGACAAAAATTCGGCTATGTATCGCACCTATTAGACCAACAAGACGTGCCTTCAGCGTGAACTTCCCGTCTACAATTCCAAAACTTATTAGATTTCATCAAGTTATTGCAAATGGCACTAAACTTTACGGCTTTATCAATTTAAAAAAGAAAGAAAGGAAAAGGAAATGCAAATTCAGATGCGTCTTTCCGGCTTTCACATAAGAGAATAAGGTCGTCTCCAGTTAGTTACTTATTTAGGAGTTGCAAAAACGTAGTTGAGTTAATTTCGACATAAATAAAAGAAAAAGTTGCAGATACGTCCTTGTTCCAACGACAAAGTAAAAATATACCCAATGATGGCACACAAAGTGGACCATTGTAATCGGGTTACAAACACAGATGAAGTTATCATAATCCCCTTTGGGATTTTGCTGTCTCCGGCCTTCGCATCAACTTTAATTAATTCTTTGCTTTAATTAATTACGACGATAGCTTCATGCAAAGCTTCCCAATGAGAAAAACGAGCAGTTTTTATGCTCAACAAATGTGCAACAGGAGAATGTTTATGAACACATTGATAGGCACTCTTTCATTCCTTTCTGAACTTTAATATAAGTTAGTGGGTCGACTGCACAAAGCAACAAAACTGCATTAGAGAGATTAACAAGTCATATAACACATTTCCATGAAGATCGTTGAATACTAGGTGCATAACGTGTAATATTAGATTTATATTAGATGTGTAAATTACAGCATAACGAGTTCCTAATGAGCACACTAAGACTGGTGTATAAGGCTGGCAGAAAGTCTTACTGATGGAATATTTCGGCGTTAAACGTTACAATCATTCACCAGTAACCTAAACGCCGCTTATGTTTACGTTGCTGGTGGCTGATGATGGCGTTTAACGCCGAAATGTTTCGCCAATAAAACAAGTTCATATTCATTTACATACATACTGCATGAATCTGAAGCATTAAAACAGTGCAAAAATATGCCCAATTTGATGACAAAGAGCCGTACAACGAGCAAGTTATTGTAATAATAACACCCTTCAACATAGTCAAAAATAAATGGCACAATTAATATGCACATCATGAGCAACGTTTCCAGTAAATTGCGCCCAGTCATACTATGAAGGAAATTGCACCACTTCTCGAGGGTGAATTAGTACTCTGCATCGTGAAATGATCTATGAGAACTGACACTCTGAAATTGCTCTACGGAATGAACAAACGTCGAATAATTGGCACCCATTCACACCTTCAATAGCCTTCACAAGCAAATTTGAAAATCACCAAGAAAAACATTAACCTCTGGTCGAGATAACTAGTAGGACAGCAGCCAAAGCATCGACAGCGACCAAATGAAGTGATGCTGGTGTCTGATCTTTGAGCGCCAGCACCAATGCGCGCATCACAAATATCGCTCCATCCAAGCGCAACAGACGACGCAGACGACGTTGCGCGGCTAAACACTACCTCATCAACGATCAAACAAACATAACGGAACAGAATTGCTTGATTTTTATCTTACTTTCCACTCTTATCTTTTTTTCTACAAACCTCTTATTTCTTATTTCTCTAATGGTTTACTAATCAAGCGTATATTACTAATACATTGGGTAAAGGATGAATTTGGTATTTTAGCTGAATGTAGCATCAATATAAAAAGCAGAGAAGCATAACAAAAAAAGATTAAACTGAAACGTCTTCGAATGTGTTGGAAGTACTCGAAAAAAAAGCAGAGAAGATTTCTAAAATCAGTCAATTAGTCTACGTGCAAATACATAAATTACGCATCACACAGGTGCTGTAAGTGTGAGAGAAATTAAAGATGTCTATATCGTAGACTCACTGAAGAATAGTTTAATATATGTCATCGAGGAAAGTGCATAGTTTTGTGATAAAAAGAAACTTTCAAGAAGCTCACACAATTGTGGCATGATTGGAGACAGTGGAAGCGCAGTAGCCATTTCATAACTCATATGGCCGTAAGCCTAATACCCTCAGTATTCACTTCGCTGGTTTTTTAGCAGAACCTCTCTCAAACAAATTACAATTACAACTAAACAGCATTAGTGAATGCATGCGTTCTGGGCAAATAAGTAAACTTTCGGTGAAAAATTGTCATGTAGCGAAATATAAGTGAGCTAAAGCACATAAAATAGGAACCTTTAGGTTTGCAATTCGATAGGTAACCTTGAAGAAAACGACAAAGCATTAATCTTGCGAGATCATCATACGTCAGCTGAAAAGAACACCCATAGGATATTTAAATAAAAGATTTCAAGAAAAAAATGCAACCATTAATGACATGTTGATCCAATTTTTCGTCATTTACAGCAAACAATATTCCACGTGACTCTCGATAACAAAATAAAAAGACATCGATTAGAAGCGCGCACAACAAAACGCTCATCGCCAAAAATCATTAGTACCATTCGGAGCATTGGGAAGTGTAATCTGTGGATTGTAGCGGTTAATAAACTCAAAAAAGCACTGCTGACCTCTGAACGTAAGAAAAAAAGGTGTTCTGCAATAGTATTTTTTATGGCTTTACAACAACATTAACGCTAATAAGAGAAGAAAATAAAAAATGTATTTAAAATTCCCATTTTGCGTTATACGTTCTCATTCAAAATATCACCTAATTAAGAGGTGACAAATCAATGCTATAATAACCACAACATAAACATTAAAATTCATACATACACAAATCTCCATCGAAAACCAATTTTTGTGGAAAAAGGATGAAAGGAAAGCGATACCATCCTCTATCATGGAAATCAGCCAACTAATCAACAAAGTGGAATGGAAAAAGGCATTATATGAGTGGAAACTGATAAAGCTGCTTGCTGACTTCATTGGATGAAAAAATTTAGTCCGTCTTGTTTACAGTAACGTTTTTCCGAATCAGCGCTCTTCTTAGCCAAAATTTAATGACCTCCATTGAACTCAAAATTGATGACACGACAGATAACAAAGTTGCAATAAAAAAAAAAATCCGGAATAGACCGCTCGTTCAACGATATTTTCATCGGCAACAACTGGACGCGAGCATGGAAAACGGACAGTGAAAATTGGAAAATTCTATAGGCTTGTGTACTCTTCAACATTTTATTGAAACTTTGAGCACGAGTTCAATGAGATTCAATGAGATTGTTCGCTAGAGGAAATTTCAGAACATTTTAACGAATTCTACAGCATCGGTTATGCAAACAACGAAATGGACACCTACTAGCGTCGCTCCCTGACTACTACTTATATAGGGCACTCCCACCTCTCACCGCATGACCCCTTCTGAACGCTCGCCTCTGTAGTCCCTCTCTTTCCTCTGCACCTCAGGCACTTCCTGGATTTTTCATCGAGTAAGGCATATTTATTATGTAAAATTATTTGACACACACTAGATTTAAGCTTCAAAAATCAGAAACCACCAAAGGTTTACAGGAAAGCGGAAGACAATCATAGGCTAACTGCAAAACTCTGGACCAAGCTTGGTTGATGCAGCCACCCTCTGACATAATCAATCTCAACTCCGACGCCACTAATCCCTACTCTGATCCCTCATACCTCCCTAATTTGCAACGGCACAGAGCTCGACCGAAAATCTGATTCGGCAAGACGTGAAATGTGAAAACTATTGAGAAATAACGCACCTCGATAGCCCTCAACAAACGAAACATGATGTCATCCTGCAACTGTTCATCGCCATCCTCTGTATTCGTGTTCAGCTCCTCTTTCGTCAATGCAGAGCGCCTCTTTTTCAAGCACAACATGAAACGATACGTTGAAGCACGTTGCTCAGCCTGCAAACGTCGATCCCCTCCTAATAGTATTTGGCACACCATGAGAGATTTTTTTGAAAAACGGCGCGAAGAGCACTCGGCTTCGGGAGAGTTAAAAGGACTTCAAAAAAATCTGTGTTCGGGTAAAAGGGATGCAAGAGCGAGAAACATATTAATTAAATCTTTCATGAGAACACAGAACAAACTGCAAAATAACAACACGGCCAGATTGATTCTTTTTCCTCGCTGCAGCTGCGAGAAAGCCCAGAAGTGCAGCAGAAATATATGAACAACATTTACCTCAGACCATGACCAATGCAACTTTGACTTCGTCATTGAGATATGAATGAAGGACTTAGTGGAATAAGCAGTGTCTAATCCAGATACTATGCCATTTGAGTGGAATTATTCGACTATTTCATACACTATTTCCGCTAGTAGCGCCCACAACTGCAACCATAAATATGGAAGCAGAATAAAAAAAGACAAGAAGGGTATACTTTAGAAACTAATTTCTATAAATCAGCGTAAATTTGGTTGCCAAATAAAATCCATGACACCTTAGTCACTCTACATATTGCGCATACGAATGAAGACGAAGTAATTGCAGTACTCATTGCCATAGACATTTTGCAAACGTTTCATTGCATTTCACACTTCAATGAACATTGCATTGCAATGAATTTGCAATCAATGGCTGTGACAATGTGTGATTACATATAAAAACAAAGAGACTCACCTTAGAGTCGAAGAGATCGCTAATAAGCTGTGCAGTCTCGTGCTGCACTGTCTCGTGCGCCCTCGAATTGGCCTGCTCGATGAGCGCAACGAAGAGAGTTGTCAAATGCGCATCCTCGTCTCCCAACAAAGCCAAAACACTAAAATAAAACATTCCCTCTACTGCAAACTATCCGAGCAATTCGACGCAAAAGGAGGATGGAACATCTATTCGAGCAGGGGAGAAGGCTTGCAATTCCCATATCTTTATGGCATAGCTCGGTTGGAGCTAGAGGAAGAGAAGCACACCTACAACAAATATATAAGTTCGCGCCTGGTTAATTTGAGAGCACCATTAGCATCCTTCCTCCCTTCCTTGCATTTGCTGCAACTCTGTCAATGTTTTGTTCCATGAGTTACATACATGCAAGACCTGATGCCATGCCTTTCACAATGCGCTTCTTCGCGGAAATTCAAATCCAATCTTGCTGGCCAGATAATTTCTTTCTATCGAAGAGGAAACCAAAACTTTTGGGCCCTCATTTGATAGCTAGTTCTCCGAGCACAACCATATCACATCACCATGAAACGACCCATCCCAGCTTCACTTTCAAAGTAGTAAAACACTCTCATCAATGTCCATAAATATGAGCCAGATAACGTCGTAAATAGAAGTCAATGAAGAGATAAGTTCATAAACCTTTTCGAACTCTCAAATTCGGGCAGAAATTATTGCAGTTTTTTCGAGAATATTTATTAACGAATTAAATTCACACTGAAGAGGTCGAACAGACAGCGAAACAGACTAACAGATCCTTAAGAAGATGAATTTCAAAGAGAATTGAAGGTCTTTTTAAAGATCCAAGGCGGTCAAATGGGAAAAATGGATGATCAACTTTTTAAAAAAGCTGGATTTTGTGGGCGAATTCTTGTGATAGAAACCCTCAAACATAAGTGAGGACACTTCACAAATTTCAGAGCGCGAAAGTGCTGCTAAACGAAACGAAAGTGAATGAAATGAGTTTCGCTCGATAGAATCGTCAGGTTACGACAGAAATGAAAGAAAATAATTAAACATCAATGGATCTCCCGCAGTGGCGATGCTTTTTGCAAAAGCGGGCAGGTCACAACGGACGCTGACTTTGAATCGCCTCCCAGCATGAACTCTATGAGCATATCGAAGCCATTAGCAAACTTGTTAGAGCCACACAATATCTGTCTATAAAGTTTACTACAACCCTAAATGTTTAATCCTCCTCAAGTGGCTAACAAAGAAATGAACAAACCGGGAGTAGGCGTTATCATTGCTGGCAGCATACATGAGTCGCTTCACGACGACACACGCCGTCTCATTCGATGCTTCACAGTCAACTTCATCGGTCACACTCGAATACAGCGTTACGACCGCAGGGTGGAATTGTGCCACACCTGATGCCGAAATATCACCCACCAATCCCACTTCTCCGAAACGTTAGCAATTCAGCGATCAGCAGCTGACATTTATTATGCGCCATGCAACAATAACGCTTAAAATGCAATATCACTATTAACATAAAAGATCGTTGTGCCGTAACTGAAACGTGTCAAGTCTAGTACAATCGCCACTGGATCACTGAAGGTAAGCACTGCTGCGAAGCGGACAAATGAAACAATCGAAAGCGCAAATAACACGTGCCAGAACGACGCGTTCAGATATACTTCAGACGTTTGCCCATTGCCGCTAAAACACCTCACATCCGCACCCCTATCAGTGAGAGTATTTCAGCAACTCTGCCACGGAAAAATCAAATCATTACATGTTGCTTTACAAGTTACAGAAGCTTGCACAGCTCCTAAACAACTATAACGTTCTCCAATCAACGCAAAACAGACAAAAATACCTCTCATCATTATGTCAATTTCCTCATTGCTCCTAAGCTATTCGATCCCCCCTTAACAATTATGAGCTGTAGAAACTTAGGGGTCCATGTATTTTGCAAGCATAAATTTCATGCGAACATTGCGATCGGTATAATTTTTTTTTTTTTTTTTTTTTTTTGCGAACATTGCGCCTGCTGTTTTCATAAAACATCTTAAAAGAGAAGATAATAGTGCCTACAGGATATCCGTATGTCTTGAACCTTTGGTAGCTTTTTACCGCTAATTTCCCACCAAAAAAAAATGCTTTTGTTATTGGTGCGGAACAACAGAAAGCACTCTAGCGCGCTTCTTAACCTTTCTCAACTTTGCAAACGCAAAAAAACCTTAAATAGCCCACCTAACCTTGTAAAATGTTAACCTTTATTAGCCCACTTGCCCAGCATCACTTGCAAAGCTTTATTCCACTTTGGAATTCCCAATCACGAAAAGCTCAGTCTTTAAAACGCAATGCGATCATAACGTAAACTTTAAATGACAATGCTTCGCTATTCAAATAGTTTTTGAGCGAATATGACTTTGAACAACATTTCCACAAATTTTACCTCCTGCGATGACCACTAGTGGACACTGGAACAAAAAAAAGAAGGTTATAACACAGATCATGAATGCTACTCCATAAAGGTCACCCGAAAGGTGCTTCATCGATAAGATCTGCCGATGCAAGCGATCTCCGAAATAGATAAGCTCGTGAGAATGGTAAACAACCAATGCGGAACAACAACCGCAATACGCTTCCAATATCTTTATTGTATATAACAACTAGAAGCACGTTCTTTACAACACACCTACACTTGTAGCAATAAAGACAACCCACCACGAGGAATAAAGCAGCCTAAACCGTGGAAGAGCCGATTTTGATTGATATCGCTCTTAACAAACACACTGACTTTACATTTCTTTCTCCGGTATTTTCGAGTCACACCAACACGTTTTCAAAAAATTACCTCAATCATAAACTTTCATCCTCTTTCCTCCAAAAACCAAAAACAGAAATGGACGATTTCCTGAGTTTATATTTATATTAAGACCCCCCTCTTTGCATTCATCAAGCGGTCACAATGCTGCTACTTACAACATATTTGTTTGCAAGATGAACAGACAGTTCAGCTGATGTTCATCGCGAACGGCTTGCTCTCGGTGACAATGCCACTCGGCGGCGTCTTCTCTGCAAACAATGGTGGCGACCTGAGAGGCAGTCGGGGTGGTTCAAGATCACCGTATTGCTCCTCATAGTAGCGGTTGAACGATCTGAAAACCACACCCATATTCTCAAGTATAAAGCCTCTCCCAAAAATTCACGCAAAAACCATACACTCAATTCTTCAGAAAACCTCCAGGTCTACAGAAACGATGATTTTCAACGAAATAAACCCACTGGGATCATACAAATGATGGCCGACTTCACGCTCCCAGTTATCAACCCTGTTGGAAGAGTAGAGTGCTGGCAAGTGCTGGCAAGGAGAGAAAAAGTTCCAAATAAAAGGAGACCTAAACTACTTTCAATGATTTTTCTTTTGTTTCCCTGGCTGCCTTCTTTTCAGATATTCACCAAAAATTCTGGAGGGATGGTCATGACCTCTGCTCTATGGCTACAACCTAGGCTCTGAAGCTTGAGAATGTGACATTTCAAATATTACCGCAATTAGCTGCCTGGTCTCGAAGTGCTAACATCAATTCCATCAACGAAAGTGCATTCACTCTACGACAAAAGGATACGAACAAAAATTTCTCTGCTCACCTCATTAGCACAAGATGTTTTCTCGGCGAAAATAACAGTTTAATTTCTCATTTAAATAAGACGAGGAGAAAACCTTTTGTTCAAACTCGCTTGCATACGCTTTTATTAGACAAACCGGTGGGGCTTTGATAGAGAAATCGGGAATCATCAGTTCGCTACAGGAGTATTATCAAATGTGAGATTTTCAAAACTCTAGCGCTTAGTGCAGCGAGTGATTCAATATTTCAGTAGGCGAGCCAAACGAAACCAAATCTATCAACAGTTCCGCCCAAAAAACTGTCTTCTAATGCAACTTTTCTGTGATGACCTCATCACATAATAGACTGAAAAAACAATTCGCTAGAATATGAAACTAACGCTCTGGTTCTGCTAACCAATTATAGAACAAAGCCTCCTTCAGAGCGCTGAAAATGCGCTCTTTGGGTAATGAATTGATTCATTTTCACCTGCACAAACTTCATAGGTAACTGATAGGCTGTGCATTCAGAAAAGTTCGACGCGCAACAGTAAACGAAAACATCCTTAAGCCTTTTTATCAAGCATAATGATGCACAATTCTGTGTTTGTGGCCAACTTTTCATCACGAAAAACATATATAGACGTCTCAACCGAAACTGCCAATCGTGCACTTCCATTCAACCCTTAATTTGCCATTCAACGTATAGAAAACCTAACCAACTCAGCATATCAGTTGTATTTTTTCTCTACATCCCTCCTTTCCTACGAAACAATACATTCACCGCCCCTTCTCCAAGGACAAACTTTGGATGCCATGCGCATTACTCGCAAGATTACATCTGTCACTCTCCATCAGTGATACAAATTTTTAGCTAATGGTTCCTTCATTAGAGAATGACTCTGTCCCATACGTGCAGCCACAATCTCAAAATTTTTTGGAATATACGAACACAAATTCAAATTGCAAATGTGAACAAATGAAGTGGGAAATGAAGAATAAACGGCAATCAGTGAGCTCTTCACATAAACCTACTTCGATAAGCAATGAATTGAAAATGAGAATAGCGTGGCACGCACCTATAAAAAGCTTGTTGCCCGCCTGCTAACTCGAACTCGGTAAGTCTTCGAACGCCAAGGTCGGCAAGAGTGGGTGCCCCGGTGAGCACATCGTTAGTGCATTCGACCACCTCGATCCACTCCCACATAAGAGGAGTATTGCACTTGAAAATCTTGCCGTACAGCTCGCACGAATTTACAAGCGCTCTGAAATGTTTATCTTAAGCATTTTGCGAGGCAGATCCAAATCCTCAGCCCGAGAAATCAGCCAACCCCTCAACTGGTCAACCAGCCAACCAAGCAACCCGTAACAACATTTTGGCCTTGATATAATGGTACAAGATTTATTGTTACCGTATTATTATGCCTCACATTAACTAAAACAATAACCTTGACATCAAGGCTAAAGCAAAAAACAAGCTAAAGCAAAAAAAAGCAGCAGCTTCAGATGCACTCAGACCGAATGCAGAAGCCCGTCGACTGAATGCCATCGTTTAAATAACATGTAGAAGTTGTTTACTACGCATTCGTTCTACTAAATGCTTGAGAAACTGCAAGCTGACTCCTCTAGCACTAAAATCTAGGAGTTGTTAAAGCATGATGGACATGCAGTCGAACCATTTCGGAATGAAAAACAAACCTGAAATAGGGGTTGAACCTGCTACCATGACGCCTATAATGGAAGCCGAATTGCGGCAAGCAATGCGCTTTTCTATACATGAAGTCCATTAGCTCGGAAAGCTGATAGCAGTGCGGACCGACGAATTCATACGTTTTGCCTGCCGTCGTTGGATCAAGAACGATCTTTTCCACACCCATAGCCACATCGCCTCCCTAGAAATGAACTGCTATCATCCCATTTACACACATACCCACTTCATTCAAACCTGATAATATCAACCTCTTTGTTGCGACCAGAAACGGCCAAACTTTAAAATCAGATAAGATTGCTTTAAAATAGTCCCCTCCCCCATTTTTAATTACTTCCAGCTACCTCAAAAAGCATTGATACATGATCACGCACACTTGGCTAGAGAA
The DNA here is from genome assembly GCA_037389465.1 of Baylisascaris procyonis. Lineage (NCBI taxonomy): Eukaryota > Metazoa > Nematoda > Chromadorea > Rhabditida > Ascarididae > Baylisascaris > Baylisascaris procyonis. The sequence continues at coordinate 219,290 of JAZARR010000033.1, read as the reverse complement.
ATAAAGACCTTTTTGTCTGCTAATTAAAAACTTAGGCTTTACTCCAGCATTGAATGCATAACGAGTTGCAGTCTATGCTCTCTCTTTAGCCATTATTCTTGAATCCCTTCTCTCACAACAACGTCAACTTGTAAGAGACTCATAGCTCACTGAAAACAGAGGATGCTGAGTAACTTTAGATGCAAACTAAGCAGGAAGGCAAACTCTCAAGACACAGCCAATTTTTAAGACACATGTTATCCGACCCTAAATTTTAGCTTAGAAAACGGTTAGCAAACATACTGAAGTTTAAAAACTCTGCCGACATTTCAGTATGACAAGACGAGAAATTGAACTATATGATGGGAAAAGCGTCGAATGGAAAAACCCACCCAAATAGGCATTTTGAATGTTTTTTCGCCAGCCTTATAGAGCCATACATGATCCAGTGGCGTCTTCCTCCAACGCGAAACGTAGTATTGGATAAACGCATCGTTTTCGCCGAACATTAGGGCTGGACTGCAAACGGAATAACAGTCGACTCGAGGATCGAGCAAATAAATGCGAGATAAAGTGCTCGCAAAGTATTGCATTTATGTCAGTAATGCATACTTCTGCTTACAAATAGACTGTTAAAGTACCTCTTTGAAAGCACGCAGAGGAAAGAGATCATAGTCAACGTAATGGATCCTCTTATGAAGTCAATATTTAACTGTGGACTTTTATTCTGCTGTCGCAGATAACAAAAGGTTTCTCCGAATCTTTTTATGGGTTCACTTCATAGAACTTGCTGGTACTGAGAAACACAAAACTGCACCTCTCTGTTGATGTTCTACTCCTCAGATATTCAGATATTATCGTTTAGATCATTTATTCGCTCTAATAAAGTGAAATCCAAATTTTAGCAGCAAACTGAAATGATCAAAGTATTCATTGGCTACTAAAAATTGGATACTGTTGCAAACATAAAATGGCGTCGGATCATATCTTGGAGAAAACGAATGGCGACTGCGAATACATCAATACAGAAGCCATGATAGTGAAGCCAAAAGTAAGATCCTCAGAGTGGGAATGAAGGTGGTCAGGAAATCGACTTGATCGGGAAATCCTCCCCCTCCTCCCTCCCGACCTACGGTGGACAGGAATTAGACTTTATCAGAACTTCCCTCATGTGAGTTTAGTTTCGAGAGGTATACACCTGCGTCATTTCAAAAAAAAAAAAAAAAAAAACGAAAGACAAAAGCATTATCAGCGTCGCATAAAGACAATGCCTTCGACACTCTTTCCATTAGTACAGAAGAAGTAAACCCGCAACATGAAGCCACTTCGGCGACTGTATTCACAATCCACCTGAGCAGGTAAGAGAACAAAAAACTCCCAATTTCACGACTGTCAAAAGCAGTCTAATCTTATTAAACGTTGCATCTGGAATTTTATAGCAACTGGCACGAGTATTGAAAAGCAATGGCAGGAAATTCACAGCATCCTTTTGGTAGCTTTCTGACATCGCAGAAGTACCATTGCAAATTCACTGCACTCGCTTGGAAATCTTCGGTTAGCACAATTTCAATGCATCCGGTTGTCACTTTTCAGTTGCTGCAAGACTTGTAAAAGGAGTTCAGGCAACGTTAACTAAAACCCATTGATTCTCGCAACGCTTCAGAGCAATCTTCCGCCAGTTCCGCTTGCCTTAAGTTGACAAGCGAGTGCTGCCACATCCAGCAATTTTGCATGCAATTAGTTGGATTCTTTGGCATCCAAGTATTCACAAGCCTACCCGTTATTGCAACGACCAACGGCTGACACACATCCATTCTCATATCGTTATGTGAGGTAAATATGGGACATAAAGGGAGAGGGAGGTGAGAAGGAAAAAAGAGATTAATGCATATCTCATTCGCAATGTTTGAAAAAAAAAAAAAAATTGCCTGAAGCAGCTCATATTTTTGTGGAATTCAGCAGAAATTCTCTGGAAATATAATATTGGCTTTTTGATTTGAAAGACGGCCTTTTCTCGTAAGTTCAAGGATTTGCTCGTAAGCGAAGAAAAAATTTGCCGATCAATAATCTCGAAGTTTGCTCAACGTCAAAGGATGTAAAATTCAATGCTATAAGAAAAAGCAGCATAAATTTCCAATAAAAGTTGTCTAAAATTGCTGAGCAATGGAAAACTTCCCATCTCATCGAAATTTTTCGCAAACTGCTGGTGCTAAGATGCACATCCCTGTGCTGTAAAAAATTTTTTCATTTAAATCGTTATGCACTGTTTGGAAAAAAAAAATGCTACGAAAACGTCAATAATAATTTTTGTATTCACAAGCCGCTTCTCTTCAACTTTTTTTCCTTTTTTTTTTTCAGATCGTTTTTTCGCGTTTCCTCACCATAACTCCCATGTTGCGAAAAAACACCTCAATTGACTTCTCTTCATCATTCACCTCATCACAAAACACTTCCGTACAGTTTCTCAGAGCTCCTTCATCTAACAACATAGAAATTAATATATTTTTTCGAGCACACCCTGTCCCATCGCAATATAAAATGTTTTCGAATGAAACTTAACGAAAAAATCACTCTGCACTTTGCAGCCCAAAAAATGACCGATTTTCGGCTCACTTTTTTACAGAACAAATCACTTCATCGTTTAAAAAAAAAAATCAAATACATCAGAGGCGAGTTTTCAATTGAATTAAATACACCTAAATAAAGCCCGCTCCGCTTGCAGACCCCTTTTGTTGAAGCTTTAGACATGAGCAAAAGTCGAATTTCAACAGACGGAGAAAAAGGATGCTCTTACAAAACCGCATTGTTCATGAAAGCATGCAGCGTGCACATTTTTATCGAACATGATGAAAATTATACCGTATAATCGTGGCTTCAGGAAACTCGTCACGCACCGCCTCCTCACCATAGGCCTTTGTTCGCAAAAACTCTGAGCCATTTTTCAGCAGCACTGGCGTTGGGTGGGTGGTCGCATTCAGTGCCGACATGTGAATAAATCTGAAACTTCAAGTATAAGAAAACGGAAAACTTATCTGAAATTCACAACGACATCGCGAAATTACCGAAGCCTTCGGTTTAGAAAATGATGCTGAATCGCTACCGCTGGTGAATTATGCTTACTATTTAACTTAGACAAGTGAGTGAGCAGTATAGAAAAAATTAACCAAGCTCATTACGGCCGAGAAATTCGGGAAGGAAATCTTCACAAAACCGTTTGTGGAAGAAGGCGAAAGAACTTTCTGAAACCACTCGACTGTGAAGTCAGCAAAAGAAGAACAAATGTTTTTGCCACGGCACCTTCGAGAATTAGCAGTTTTCTGAAAAAAAAAAAAATGCAGCAAAGAGAGGAAGAAAAGCTTCAATTAAGCAGAGGTCAGGCAAAATTTGATCACCTTCCATAAGTCAACTGCAAAATAACGAAAAGATGCAATGAACAAGAAGAGGAGGGGGGATGGCAAGTAAATACTGCGAATGACAACGGTGTACCATGACAAAGAAAGCATCCAACAACTGAAAATATAATATTCAAATGCATAAGCAAATGAAATAAACCTTTCCACTCCCATTTCCTTAGCAATCCGTGCGATGCGTCTCGCGCCATTAACATGCGTTTCGGCAAATGAATATTTCTTTGTAGCGTGTTTCGTGCCAATCATATTCACTACGATGTTGCTGTATTTGAGCACACGTCGGATCGACTGCTCATCCTTCAGTTCGAATGGGAAAAACAGGATCTGTCCCACTTCACCAACAACCTTTAAACTTTAGCTTTTGTTAGCTACAAGTTTTACTCAGTAAATTTGCGGTCAACCTCAAGTACTTTTGCAAGTGCTAAAAATAAATAGCAAACAAATGCTGCACATTGCAAATCTTCTTTTCAGCATGCAAAAGAATATCCTCCTGCCATCCAAAATCTTAGGAAAGCATCCTTCGAATGGAACATATATGAACAAGTACCGAAAATGCGAGACACCAAAAGACAGAGAGAGTTAAAGTGCAATTATTTGTGTTGATATTGTGCAAAATTTGGAGATTTTCGAGAACATAACCTCAACAATCATTTATTGAAGGAAAACAAGCCTTTTGGAAGGAATAAACAGAATTCCAGACCTCCGACTGAAACTTCTAACAGCACTGAGAGATTAACATCTCCCATATTGTCCATTTTCCAAATGATTGTCAATTTTCCAATTGACTAAAAAATTTTTTAAACGATACTTCAGTGAATAAAAAGATTAAGAGTTGCCGAAAGGGCCAACCTTGTGCTCTCTAACCCAGTAGGGATCCTGTCGATATGGGATTATAAGCTGAGTGCCTTGCTTCGCCAATCGGTTCACAACAGGCAATCCCAAAAAACCAGTTGCTCCAAAGACGGTAACGACGTTTCCCGAAAAACTGCATCGACCACCAGTGCCCTAAAGAACACTATTTGCCTAATACATAAAGGCATAAAAACGATCCGACATCGTCACAAATTACTGCCCTTTGTGGAGGATATGCATACTCATCGAAGTGTTGTTGAATGCCTTATATGAACACAACTCGAACAATTTATATTTCAATCCGTAAAGAATGTTCGAAGATTTGAAGTATTTATTTGAAAAGTTACGTAGAACAAACAATCCTGAAAAGCGCTATTTAAATTTGTCACATCACGTGTCACACCTGAAAAGGGAATGTATGAAAAGTTTCAACCTAAAAGCATTAAAAACGAGCTAAAATAATACCCTTATTCTCGAAGCTTTTTTAGCTCGTTCAGCAGCTCGAACTGCATCCTTTCGATGGATGCCCACTGCAGACGGTAATTTTGGTTAAATGCATCGCTAAATCAATACTCCATAATTGCTGCACGTTACATAAAAGTGGATATACACCACAGCTCCTATTCTCTACAACTGATAGGGAAAAGCAGCAACCAGAGAAAACGATTTTCCATTTAGAACGCTTGCGCTTGTTTAGTGTTTGCATCACCATAACCCGCAGAAGAAATTCCACCTATTTTTCGCAGTACTCTGAATTAGTCACTTCTCGCTCTCAACAGATTTTCCACCCAAACGTATTCTTCGTACTTAGTTAAACGTTAGAAACATCGCACGATTAAAAGCCGATAAGATTTAAATCTGCCAATTGTGACCACACACGAGCACTCTTCACACCCAAATGGAACACCCACACACAACAGCCCATTCTGATAGAAGGCAACTATAAAAATGTAAAATTGCTTTTCTGAACAGAATATTTTAGTGCATCGTTTCATCCAGTCGATTATCACTGAAAAATCTTCGACCAATTAAAATAAACTGTACCTGGCCCTTAGCTTCATCCCTATTGCAAAGTGGCCACTGCAGTTCATTTTACAAGAGGCTTTAAATCTTCCTTTTTAATGCCAACTTTCTATTCATCGCGCTCTTAACCTCTCCCCTCCCTATCCCTTTTTAAGAGCGCTGCTTTCATAATTAAAAATGAAAATTTTTTAGACGTTTAGCTGATTGCAATGAAAGTCCTTCGCAGTTTCCTCTTAACTTAGAAATAAAATGTTTCTATCGACTCAGTTAAAAAAAGTGCATAAATATGGCCAAGGCACATCGCAAAACAAATTCAGATCAGTTGATGGAATCCCATAAAAGGTGGATTAGCTATCAAGTTGCTGCTTCTATATACTTGGTGTTAGGAAGTTACGAGCATTGCACCTGAGAAGAGACCTATAACGTTCGGGTCGGCCACTGAAGTTGCTAACAATGCTTTCTTCTGCAGCGCTTGTTCAGGCCAACGGTGCATAAATCTCTTTCAGTTAGTAAAAGGAAAAAAAAAATTATCAGCGACGATCTCTGGAAAAGTTTACTGTGAGCACTTCTGTTCTTGCTACATATAAATAATTCTTCGGGCAATCTCTCCAGGAATTTTAAATTGCTTGCGAGTGTAATCTGACAATTTTCTGATCAATACGAGCCCATTGCTCATTCTTATGGCATCCAAGTAAATCGTGCAAAATTCAGTGGACGATTGAGACGATGGCACTTTAACATATCCCATGTGCATTGTCATGTATTCCATGATCAGTGTTTTTTTTTTTTGGGGGGGGGGGGGTAGATGGCTTTGTTACCTGCTGATAGTGGGACTCATAATGATGCCTTAAAAATCGATCGCAATCTACACTCGAACTTGCAGTGATCTGAAGTTGCTAAACAGGACCTTTATTATTGCAAGCTGCATTCTGTAGGTCTAGTGATACAGGTGTCTAGAACATTATCGTGAAACATACTTAACGTATTGTCGACCTAATCTGGAATAGTGCGCACAGGTGTGGTCCCCCACTTTGCTGAGGATATGAAGATTACTGAAGGTGTTCAAAAATACTTCACTCGCCTGACATTTCATAAATTGTTTTTTTTTTATACTCTTCCCATCTTACAACCAAATTCTATTAAAAAATTTTGACCTTCTAACTTTACAGCATTATAGAGCAAAACTAGACCCTAATCTGGGCTGTAAAATTGTTGTGAAGCGTTTTTCGGATATAACTTTCGAAAATATCTTCTCGTTCACTGATGAACTTGAGCGGAGAACTCTCAAATATGAGTCAGTGTGCAAACATACTTCACAAACAGCGCTTTTTAGAACTTCACTTCAACGTTAATCGTATTCCGAACAATCTACCTCAGAAGAAAGCATAACTACAGAACGTTAGCATATTTAGTAGCTGCCTTGGTTCACCTGATTTCAACTCTCATTCAGGTTATTGAACGCGACGTACACCTCGCCCCCACTTTTACATGAAAATCAGTGACCAACTTTCTCGTTGTATGGTCACGAAAGCATTTCTTTACCCGAATTCTCACAAAGCGTATCGCACATATCCTATGAGACGTTTCGTTTTCTGCTTTCAGACCGAGTAATTATCTTCTCTTTCTCTTGCCTGAACATAAATGTACGTAAACAAGTGCTTTCACAAATGTACTTTTCTTGTTTATGCCCATGCATACATTTTCAATGCATAACACACTTTCCCTTATTTATGTAGACCAATATTTTAAGAGTTCATTCAGAGAACGCCACTGAGGGTTTAGAAAAGAATGAGTAGGGTGAAATCCATATGTGGCCTCGGCAGGTGAAGCAGTCAAAAAGTAGGTATTTTTCACGTTTCCGCAGGTACCGAATCATCGTATCGAGACATCAATTCGATGCTCTAAACGCATCGCGCAGGTCACGAAATACAACCACACTATCACATCCGCAGCAAAGATCTGATTAGTGATGAACAGAGTATTGATTAAAAAACTAACCTTGCGAAACGAAGCGCCCTTACTGGAGATGATCGGCGTTGGCAAGCTGACGTCTGCCTCACATGCTGTCGACGTGTGCAACGCGGCGATCGTGCAGCGCAGCGAGACAGCCGCCAATCGAGAACTCGCTGCCAACATCACCCACCACCTGTAGATGGATAATATGCTTGACAATTTGCATATACACAACCGTTACGAACCACTTAAACAGTGCCAATTTGGTAAACTGCGCAAGAAACAACAAAAATAGTGCATCATCTACCCTTATATCGCAATGTAAAGCTGTATTCTTGACAATCGATTCTGCACATCCAGCATAGTGTTTACTCGTTTGATAAGCTAAGCAATGAGGAGTGAATTATTTGCCTCCGACGTCACGTTCACGCCGGTATGAAGGGTTACAACTAAAGGAAATGGGCTAGGAAGCGTAAGCCTTGCACTCCGATCTTTCTGAGAGCATCGTCTACATCCACATCATCGTTCACAATCACCTACCGTCATATCGTAGCCGTAGGAATTACGAAAGAATCAATGCTGAATGACCATAAAAAAAGAAGATGAGACAAGCAATAAAAGAATAAACCGTCTTCTAGAATAGCAGATATGATTAACGAATCATTTCGAAAACATGGCAGATACGTTAGTGTGGAGGGGGGGGGGGGGGGATGGGTGAAGCAAAGAAATGGCTGATGCAGAATAAAATAAAACTTGATGAGACGAAATAAAAAGAACCAAATTAGTGAATTCATGACTCAATATACAATCAACAAAACTCAGTGAAGTCCAGTGACATCCTTATGACAGAAAACAGAAATATGGAAGTATGAAGGAAGAGAAAACCAAGCATAATTCAACAAAATACCAGATTTACATTCAAATTCAACGGAAATTTTGCCTGTCGTGAATCTCTTTTTCCAAATCAACAAAACATTGTTGTAATTATGTGTTATGAACATGATCCCAGAACACTGCATATGGGCAGCAATATTGGACAAGAAAATAAGTAAAAACAGAAACAAAACGCTAAAATATGGGAGATAACAATGGCTAGAAGTTTTCAGCAAAATACAATCAGCAACTAACCACTTGCTAAAGGTGGTTGCGATAGGATTTTTCAACCATCGAAAGGAATAGAATTCGGGTTGAGAAGATAGCAATAGGGTTAGCTATCGTTACGCTCGGGTATAGAAGTTGTAGATGGTGGAGAGATTTGCCATGACGACGCAACACTACATTGAGGGCTCCTCACAGCAATTTAAGGAGAAAACTCCGGGTATAGGCCTCGTTTTACCTTGAATGCCCATTATACTGAAACTTTTCGCAACTTGGTGCAGTAGGCACCCATTCTTTGAAACCATCAAATCATCACCAAATTTCAGTAAAATATGTTTTTGCACTTGATAAGTGGGAAAAATTTCTTCGAGAAGTTGAAAAATCCTGCTTTCGGCCATCATATTCGGATAAGGCGGAAAGGGGGGCGAGGAAAGGCGGAAAGGGAGAGAATGAAAATAAACTGAAGGGAATTGTCAGGATGCACTTCTGATCCAAGTGGTCCAAACAACCTTCCTTTCCAGTTACTTGCCTTTCATCCCTCTCCCAGCTAAACAGGACACAGCCTGTCGGCACTATCTTATCCTCATGACCACTGTCAAGTGAGAAAACAAAAACTTCCACTTTTCAAAATTGGATATTTAGTTGGTCTCGTACTGCCGAGGAACCATATTCAAACATCTGAAACTATCCTCGACAGCTGCTATGATCCCTTTCTCCCCCACCCCCCCCCCTTCCGCTCCCAAGATAACGGTAACGACGAGGAAGTAAACATAAAAACATGCAATTTCCAAATATATCAATTTTGGAGTCAGCAATTCCTCAAAAATATTCCCATTGTGTTCAGCAACGACCTGAGGAATATGAAGAATACTTGCTTAAAAAGATGGGCAATTTTTGCCCACGTTATTTGCATTTTTGTATCAATGCGCCATAATCTGTTCATGAAAGCTGCCCCTTTAAAAGCAGGTAACAATTCATTGGTCAGCTGAATAAATCATGAAAAGCTAGCTACTTCTATGAAATCAGTACATGACTTAACTGCAATTATCTAATATGAAGCAATGAACCGATGCAAAGACGACCACTGCACGACTACGTGTGAATTTAGCACCAACTCACTCCTCACACCTGCACCGCCTTTTACCCACTGACATGATTCGACTAGGTTCGCACACATCGATACGATTAGTTCGGCTTTCTTCGCTTCAGAAGCTGAATGCTTTTTCTATATAATGTCACCTGTCCATATTCCACGAGAACTTTCATAATAATAGGAAAGGAAATAGCAGGGAAGCGTGTTATTTCGTGCCTATGTCCAGCAATACTAAGCAATAGTCGGTGGCTAGCGAAATATGCGCAATGAAATGGATCTGAGTTGATGTTTAAACAAAGGTTTTATGAATACTGGCTAAATCTCGTCGTGGTTGGATTGAAGCCGGCCGCCCAATTGCGGTTCCAACCACGACCGGGACCGGGTTTGACGCCTGTGTACTTATGATGTACCAAAGTTCGAGGTGAAATCGAGAATTTTCAAAAATGTTATTTTCAAAAGTTATCATCGAATCGTACTACGGTGTATATAATAAAATGATTTTTGTTTATACATGGACCGACTTTAGCAATGCATCCAGATAGTTAGGATGTCATATTGCTGAGATTGTAGATGGGGTCAAATTAAAAAAAACAAAACAAGCATTAGCTTTATCATATTCGTCGATGACAAAGTTTGATGATGGTTCGAGCATTTTTGAAATTCTCTATTTCAGCTTAACTATTGCAGTGCCCCATATATATATATATATATATATATATATATATATATATATATATATACAGCTACTTTGGATTTAATTCATATTCCGCTAAAAGAAGCTGCTTCCAAATCTATTGGTTTGGTGGGATAACATCTACGACTGCTTTCTGAAGTAAATGATTTACGATGGTCTATGGAGCTCTAATGTTCACAGCGACCGAAACCTTCTTGCACCTTCCTGACAGCTGTTTATAGAAGTTGACTTCGATACCACTTTCAACACGAAATACTACTCCAACTTTACGCACCAGTGATACTAGTGCAGCGTTGCAAGTCGCCATTGAAGCGCTCACCGCACCACACTTACTGTTATCTTGAGTAACGGAACGGCTTGGGTTCCTCTCTTAACATCACTGCAGAAATGAATGCTGGGGGTCAACATTAAATGGGGCCAAGTCTGTGCTGATACGATGCAGGCCCAATGTGTTCTCCTGGGATGCGGCGCATTTGTCACCTAGGATGTTGCAACGAAATGAATGCTTGAATCCCTTTGCAACCGCAATAAGTCTGTAAAAATAGCGGTCACAGCACATCAAAGCAAAAAATGCTCAATAATGCCATTCGATGAGACCGACCGCACTAAAAGGAAAAACTATGCAAAAACAGACACGTAAGGAACGGTTGAGAGATGAGTAAGAAAAGAGATGCAAAGATGACAAGATCAATGAACGGGGCATTCGGCAAACGTAGAAGTGCGGTCGCGCCTCTTGCATCGTTTTATTATGCGTATTAATAAACTTGGAGACGTTCAGATTGGACACTACATTTAGGCTTGGGTCCTAGTTTTACGACCAGACTTGTTTCTTCGGAAAACCTGGAACTTCTCGGCTGCAATTCCTTGCATAGATATTACTCTTACAGATAACCACAAAAACGCTCAGAAGCAATTTTGACAAGATTACAGTGAACAATGAAAGCATCGTGATAAACCATCTTTCTATGTGGTTTGAAATAGGTGAGCTGAACAGGCCATCTTCAATAGGTGCAGACAAAAATGTTGCCTGAAGTGACTCTGAAATTTCTGCACACCTATTTAGAGGGATAGGTTGCGCAATGCGCCAAAAGAGGGCTCTAGTAAGGATGTGCGCGCTGGTCAAGATGAGTAGGTTGGTGAGCCATATCGTTCCAGCGTTCCACCTTGTTAGCTGCATTTGGTGTGGTGAAACACAAATTCCATAAACTAGGAATCCAAAATAAAAAGGTTGTTGTTCGCCGAGACTTACGGACTTCACTGAACAGCTGTTGGGAAGACTTAAACCCTTCTGTTTAGCACGATAATTTCAAGCGTTGTGTTCAATGGCCAGATAACACAGGTCAGCCAACTTATGCGGAATTTACAGACAACGACTTAATAGGGTTCTCTGGCTCATGTAGCAAGTATGAATATACAGGTATGTGCCCGCACTTTCAGTCGAAATTGCACTGCACGAGTGCGTAACAGCAGACACTGCTCCACCCTCCGCTCGCCTCTCCTAGTCGACCTTTGAACTTACGTTCCCAGATCACGTTATATGTAGCTGAAGCCATCTTCTAGAGAAGAACGCGAAAATTATTTATTTTCAGTTCATGGATGCATTCTTACCTATGTCACAATAATGAAAACAGAGTTGAGTCAGAGGTCGAATGCATTTTTGCAAAACAGATAAATGCAAAGCGCAGTTCGCGATGTGTACGAAACGTGGGTCATAGACCGACTTGTGGACGACAAAATAGCAGTGTCTCAACGAAGTTTGCAGCATAGTTTACGAAATCCCCACCTTCAGCTGTCACTCTTCGATGTCACCACTAAATGAAACGAATCGTTCCCTACTGACCATCTGTGCCAATTCCTGAGTGGCCTATCGCAATCGTCTGCCTCACTGAATGAAGATGGCTGACTGCTGTTCTTACATTTATTTCTACATTCATCCAAAGGTGGTGGCAGAGCATCCAATTTCCCATGCCTATTGATTCAATCAGATGGGAATGTCAGTCGGTGTCTAAGACGACCTCAACGGCGCCTATACCTTTGCTCATTTGCAAAACAGAAGACCTCAGGTTTCTTCCCACACAAGGCTGATGCTTCCGAATGACCCCACCCCTAAATGCAATCGGGGCAAAGCTGTGTTCGGCGCTACCTCTCGTGCCCTGCATCTTAAACTAATCTTCAATGCCACACATTTCACCCTACATGACGTCAACGATAAAACACTTATTTTAAGCAATCAGCATCGTTTTCAAACGTATTTCGACTCCTCTTTACCCGCCAAGTTTGTAGACTATCTTTGCACTTCACTTCCGTCAATTTATATAGGTGAAGGGGAAATGGAGCGTGAAGAATGAGCAACACTCCCTGAAGTCCTTTCCATGATGCGTTGCGCAATAAAAAGCACCTTCGCAATAACCACAAATGTGCCTCACTTAGAAACGTTTGCGTCAATCAGAATCCTTCATACTGGATAATTCGGCTTAGCCATCGAGCATAAAAACATATATCTGCATTTTTGAAGGTATTCTGCAGATGAAATATTATTTCGAAGATCACCCAACAACCTCTATCAATGCTAAATATGTTAGGTAGAACGTTGAAACAGACGCAATAATCTTGTGGGCAGCCGCACAACTTAGTAACGCTTTATTCGATACTAGCAGAACGATTAGCATCGCATACGACGAGAATGCACTCGGCAATGCATTTTCCTTATCGATTCGTATCACAATTCATATATGCACGACATGCTCTTGACAATCGCTTTAAGGTTCATATAAAGCAATAGTCACAAAAGTGAACGCTGAGCATAAACTTGCACGGCGTTACCAATAAGCAAGAACGAAGAGTGTATATGCAAATTATTTTACCAACATACTTTGCATAGAGCACATCTCACAACAAATGCTCTCGTTTTACATCAATAATCATCACACTCAAATGTTCACACCTGCAAGTGACCCCAAAAATAAAACGCGCCATGAATAGGATGCTAATGGTGCCCATATATCTTCGAACGACTAGACTTCAGTCAAAAAATACAAGTGGGTGCTCGAAGATGACGACGCAACTTGCATCCGAATAATGCAAACCATTCCTTTAAAAGGGACAAATCAATTTACATTGAGATACAAAACACACGCACCAAATCTGACAAAATAAAATCCGTATATTCAAAATACACAGTGAAATCCTCATTTCCAGATATCTGGGAGACCGCTAATAGTGCGATACTTCTCAACTGAGCGCAATAGGGATCCTTGATCTTTGCTTGGAAGACGCAATTTTAAAAGGAAGTTGCGGGCAAGATTATCAAAAAGCATAGAATATCCAAGTGGTTTCGGCAGGTTCGCATTAACAAACCTCGGAATCTGCATGCCACTACAAGCTAAATTTGCCGATTACTGAACAAAGATCACATCATTCGAATCAACAACAATAAAAGCAAAAATTTACCATCACTAAAGATGAGATGGGTGAACATAAAATCTTTTTAGTGACTTGAAAAGAATTTTTTTTTAGCAATTCTAAAATCGCTTCAATTTGTCGAGAATAATGATGGCGCACAGTGTGATTAAATAAGCGAAATTTTTTATTGCTCGCGACCTTTGGGAGGTTGCCAAAATCAAGATTCGAATCCCATAACAAATCCTTAATGAAAAGCTTTCTTTTAAGAGTATTAAAAATTACTAATTTGCAGCTCAAAAATATGGGGAAAGGAAAGGGAGAAGAGAGAGATGTGACCAAAAAATTTGTGAGGAAAAACAAGAATACGAGGTCCTATTAGCGGAAGATTTTCTTTAAATGATAGCCACAATCGAAAAGAATAATATGCAGTTGAGTTATTTCTCAACGATATTATAAGTCATACAATTTACAAAAAAAGAAATATTTTGTACTGCTCAAAAATGTATTCCGTTTATAGCACTAGGTAATTGATTGGGAAGATACGTAGCACCCTACTGCATTACCTCTGGAGCATTGTGATGCCCCAGATTTAAAGCAATTATTCCATAGGGATTCCAGCAACGCTTCGACTCACTCTACATTCACTGAGGCTCACTAACTTTGAAATGAACGTCCAGCAAAGAAAATACTTAGAACCATTTAATTCTTTTAACGATCACCTTATAAGCCAAGTGCAAGCACTACGCGGTTTAAGCATCTAACATAGCAAGACACTAAGCACTTGCAGGAAAGGATAAAATGCATCCGAAAAACATCCATCCAAAGGCATTTCTGAGCAAAAAACTACATCGATCCCACTGACAGTGCCGCTAATTTTAAATCTTTCAAAAATATTTCGAGCGTCTCCCCGATGTTGACGACACAGATGTTTCTGAGACTGATTTAGTCACCTAATGTTACATGGTTTTAAGAAGGTGCCGGTATATCAGAGCAACTGCCATGAGGTTCGCTTCTGGAGTCGACACTCTCCGGAAGTCTGGTATATGTACAGAAATTTTCGCTGGATTTGATATGGTGGATATCAAGCGCAAGAAAATGACCGTTTCGGTGATGGATCGAATCAAAAACATTCAGGAGCTATCAAGCTTTGAATGAAAGATATTTTAGAATTCAAAGATAAAGACGGCCTCAAATTCGATTTCGTTTGACAAAAGGGATTATAAGTTCACATATGCGGAAAGGACACTTATGAATGGGTATCATACGGCTTTTGCAAAGAAAAGAAAAAGCTGCAACGCATGCAAACAATAATATACTGTAGGTACCTACTGCGCAAGAAATGCATTCTTTTAGGAAGCTCAAATTGCAACAGACGCGAAAAGGATTGTAAAAGAAGAAATATATTCAGCCGGACAACGAAACAAAACTAGAAGAGAAGATAGAAGAAAAAGAGAAAATAAAGCGATCTAATAAACGGTTGCAGTTAGATGCACACATCATTAGACGTCGCATCAACGGAAGTAACTTCTCTACTCAAGACCGTATGCACCTCCATTCTGAAAGAAAATTTTAATGACGGGCAATCACTTGAAACAATTTTACAGGTGTTCTTCCGATCATAACATTCCTTCTAAATTTATTTTCCACTTCAGCAACGACTGTGCTATCGAACTCTTTAAGGTGTAATGACTTGTATATCATGCCAGGTGCAGTTTAGCAAAGCTTCGGCAAATGGAAAGGGGCAATTTTCCCCTCATTCAACATCCTCACTAAAACCAGTTGCTTTAAATAGCCAGGCTAACGATTCAATGGCGGAAATCGCCGATTCGAGATCACATTTTTGACGCTATGAGCACTTCAGTTTCACTCTAAGAATCGAACTTTCCTCAAAAAACGAACCAGTTAAAGAAATCTGAACTATGAAAATAGGCAACGGCTGAAAGAATCCTCACTCAAGAAGCCCTTATGCCGACACAGAAACGCGCAACAATAATAGCTCTCAGCAGAAACGGGAGTTGCCACAGCAACGGCATGAAAGGATTGCATCAACGCCTAAACAAGGCCGATATGAGAGCGAATGGAACGAGAACACAAATCAGTTTTTACCGGCAAGAAACTGATGGGCGATGGGGCTGAAATCCCTTTCCAAAACACTCCCTGGCATTAAATAAATGGATGAAAGCCATAATCCCCCCTCCCCTCCTATCCTAACAGTGAAACAATAAAAAACAAACTGCAAAAGAGTGCTTACGTTGATTGCCGCACATTCTTGTTCCGAGATTGGCTGTCTTCGCAATCTTAATGGCAGTTGCCATTCCTCGATGCTCTGCCCTCGTGGGATCTTACCAACAGGAGGCTGCGAAGATACTGTCGCTGGAAATTGTGCAGTTTCTTTCTTTATAGCTTAAATTCAAGAAGTGTCTCGCAATGAACAGCTACTTGCAGTTTACTTATCACACCCCATCAATACTTCCAAGGAAGGCAGTCAACAAGGTCAGACCACAAAAGTAACAGGCTCGCATCATTCTTCTACGTTGGCAACGACGACAAACTATTATTTTTCAACAACACCCACTTCAGTATTATGAAGAAATCACCAGAGCATAAGCTCGCATCACCTCACCGACTGACCAAATTCTAATTATTTTTTTTGCAGCCAGCTGTTTGCGCCGAATGCCCGAAGTGATAAACTCACGCCTTATTGACTCATCTACTCATCGATAAGTCAGCCAGCAGTCAACTCATCAACTGACTCTTATGATGCGACATATATTGAAGCAACATAGCCACAGCTGTTTAATCATTATGGCTTCTCTACGCTTACGGAGCCATAGTCGGCATCGAAGTATCTTCGGTGCTACCTCAACACCACAAAAATATAGCTGGGATATCCACATATTTTCAACTTCCTACACCTCCTCGTCAAAAGCATCCATTCACGGTGTGCCGGAACGAATCCTCACTAAACGTTGTACAGATTACCATGTTTGCACCCTCATCGAGCCTTCAGAAGCGTGCAACACGCACACAATGCATAACCATAACATAATTTGCAATAGTGTTAAATGTGAAAAATTAGAAACAAAAGCAGAACTTACGTGCAGTGCCCGTGGCAAACACTGATGTAGTCGGGATCGGAGGCAATGAAGCACTGAAATAGAGTTCAAATCAATAAACATGAATGTCCGTCCCTACATCAGCTTTATAGAGATTTGCAATAAGCCCCGTATTACGTTACTCCTTCTATTTTCTTCCCTAATAATACTATTACAGCCCTATATGATCATGTCAAGGCAGAAAAATTCCTTCTATCCCCAATCGTATATATTCAGTGCTGAAGGTCCCAAATTAGCATCTATAAATTAAGGCACAAAAAAGGAAGGAGGAAAGGAAAAATCGCCTAGTTTAAGCGCAATTCTAAACATACACAAGTGAACTCACCTCAAATGAAGGACCGTCACTCATAAAATTTGGAATTTTTAATGAGCGGTTTCAAATCCGACGAATTCTTAACAAAAACTTGGTAAATTCGTATATCATATTTTCACATAATAAGCCCATTCAATGCTAAAAAACCTGCACATAATAAATAACGTGTAGGAAAAATTAGACTCACGGATCGAAATGCGGACGAGGCAAACGCGCTCCAATAAATTTTATCATCGGGATACGCATCTGTAAATTAGTGTCAATAAGAAAGGGAAATGTCTGAGATGACAAAAATGAACAGATGATCAATAGCTAGATAGAATGCTATTGGAAGTGTAACAAAGGTAAGTGAAAAGAGTGATGTGACGCTTCCACTAAGAACAACATCAGAATAATGGGTGGTATGATCTTGCTAACAATGAACGAACAAAAACTTTTAGAAGTAAAAAGTGTGCAGTTATCCTAAAATTGTCAGATTGCCAAAAATGCCAAAAAATTGCAATCGGTTTTCATAGCGTTTTCAATTATCGGAAGATCATTCCACGCAAAAAAAAACGAAATTACATCGCTTATAATAAGATAATCAAATGATCTAGCACCGCGTAGTTGCCAAGTACGTTCCCAAAAATGTTATAGCAATACAACACGTTAGGCGGAAAAAATGCCCGGTTAATTATTCAGTGATAGTCAACAATATGCTCTTTTCTGGACGACGTTTCATCCCTTCATTCCTTCATCCCCACAACCCTTTCATCACAAGATCCAAAAATTAGTAAAATACAATCCCATTACTCAAGTGGTATGAACACAATAACCACGAAATATTTAAAAGACAAAACTTATGGTCCTTCCCATTACTTTTCTGCTTTGACTTAAACTATGAAGATAAATAGTAAAATGGCACATCTAGAGTCAATGAGAATAAAGAATGCTGCCGTGAAATTGTAAACTTTACAAGCCAATACCAAATCCTCAACTGCAGTTTCAATTACCTTGTTTAATTAAGAGGCAAGCGAATCACAGCGAGTTGGAAAGTATCCTACTGCGCATGATACATATGCAAATTTTTGTAGTGGTTGGATCAACAAAAAAATTACACCTGAGAAGGAGAATTGGTGAAGTCCACTTTATAAGGCTGTTTATGCAACCAACTTCCACAAATAACAGTTTTAAACAACATTTCAGAGCAGATCAAAACGAACCTGAGCTGCAAGCGAGATCGGGGATCGCTGCATTGTAGAGGACTGTTTGGTAGGACAGACGTTTGACCCCACAAACACCTTACACTGTTCCACGCTATGAGCCGCGACTTCCGATCGTTCGAAGGAATGAACTATGGGTCCTGGTTGTGCTTCGACTGCACTAACCGATGACTCGTTTTCCTATAAAACGAACAGTACGTCATCTTAGATTCACGCACCCAAGCATCACGAAACCGCACATCTTCAAATCAAGCAGCCACAGAAAATGCGAATACCCTTCACGCGTTCTATCCTACCCCTACCTCCCTCTCAATCCTCTGCCATCTTTCATTTC
Organism: Baylisascaris procyonis; assembly: GCA_037389465.1. NCBI lineage: Eukaryota > Metazoa > Nematoda > Chromadorea > Rhabditida > Ascarididae > Baylisascaris > Baylisascaris procyonis. The sequence continues at coordinate 200,821 of JAZARR010000033.1, read as the reverse complement.
AGTGGCAAGGTAGGCAAAAGGGCCATATTAAAACAGACCAGAGTTGGGGTCTATAAAAACAATGGGATGGACACAAGAACGATTTCCACAATTTCTTTTAAGTTGAGAAGAGCTGCAGAGAGAATATTTTTGCACGCAGTCGGGTGCTTTAAAAGACGCATCAATAATCAATCGTGAAAAGTTAGTTGCACCAATCTCGTTAAGCAAAGTCGAAAATGTGAACTTTCTTGGAGATGTTAACATTCATATTTTCATGCCAGAAAATGCCCATTCCCGAATGAATATTTCTGAAGTGATAAAAAACTGAAAACATCGAAGCAAAGATGCTCAAACTTTAAAATAAAATGTATTATATTTAATATTTAATATATTTATTTAAAAAATATTTAAAACCCGTCATTACATGTTCTTTCGTGCTCGAAAACTTCAAAAATGCTGTAGATCTGAGCATTCTAGCAATTTCCTCTCTCAACAGAAATTGTGCAGCAAGATCAGCGACCAACGTGCGGAATTTTTAAAACCTCGTGCAAGACAGTCAAGAGAAAAAAGTGAGAAAAAAAAAAGGATATGGAATTGAATTTTGAAGACAGAAATCAAAAATGAATTCAACAAGGATTCAAGGAACAAGGAAATGAAACAAAAAATTGAGTTCATTTTATCAATAGAATTCCGCAGAGACTAGAATTTAATTCATATCGGTTTGCTAAGATTCGTATGGATTCCATTTTGCAAACGAAACAACTCATCTGGTCGAAAAAATGTTGCAATTCCGTGATGAGAACTACTCAGTTAACAATGATTTCGCGGTAACAAGTATTCAATTAACAACGATTTCGTGAAAGAAGAGTTCAGACAACAAAAAACCCTAAAAAGATTTATCTAATCAATAAAAGTTTATGATAAGAAATATTGAAATCATTGTTAGTGTATATTTCTGTGCAAACAGTTTCATCACTCGCAGTTAAGGACCTTTCACATCACAAAGAATCGCCATCATATCCACCGAGAGTGATAAATCAGCAATCAGCTTTATCAGCGATGCTTGAACGAAACTAATATGGTCGATGATGTGCCACACGCATCGATGTCCATCGTTACGCTACATTCGTGAGGGAGTTCAAACTCTTTACTAGCCTAACAAGGCCACCTTCAATAGTTAGCAACGTACCTGTAACAGACAAATGCAATACAAATTGCTATTCGTTAGAACGTGCACATTTCACTGCGCTATTCCGAAGAGTTGGCGTTTAGCACTCGTACAGAAAATGCTGCACGAGATTGACCACCAACGTTGCTGTTTGACTTCTCAAGGCAAGAGCATCGTCTCCTGCTCACCTATTCGGATACAACTCCGCCATTTCTAAAAGCGTGTTCCCATGTGCGAAGCTATCAAGCGGGTTTTCTTCTTTCACCAGTGAAAAACAAGTCGGATCTGACAAAACTTTTTAGTCCTCTTTTTCTGCCAAAAAACATAATACTTTGACAGGCCATTTCCATACTCTAACACTTACTTGTGAAAAAGGCAGCAATTCATGTTATATCCCCAGTACGTGATGCAAGCGCTTCCACTCAACTCCACTTCTAAAATGGCTCTTCGAATTCATGCAACTATAGCCAGAAACCGAAATTTTTGAAAGAATATCGAAGGGAACGCCTTGACTGAAGTTTTACGAGCATAGAATAAAAAAAAGAACGGGCGACGTGCGCTGGAGAAAAGTGAACTGGTGCGGGCGCAGTAAGCTCGCAGTAAGCTAAGTGTTTAGCTGCCCACGTGGAGAAGACTATCGTGAATAGTGCAGCACAAGTCAACCTTTTGCTAGCTCATCCACATCACGATCAATGATCTCTGCGGGAAAAAAACGCAAATTCAAGCCAGGCTCAAGGCCGACTGGGCTATGCAGCTTGCAAGACGAACTTATTCATAATAAACTCACAAAATCTTTCACCTTTTAAGACTCCTTCATACGACATATCCACAATCTTCCCCTCACTTGGCATCTCTCCTAAGTACCGCCCTAAAGAGCAATTAAACTTTCAAATTGGACCAATGCTATACTAAACACACCGAAATTTGTTATTAAGGAAAAACACTTTATAACATGTTCTCGTTCAATTACATCAAAGATATAACAAAGTGCACAAACATGCCTCCCTTTTAGTCGATGTTAGAACATTTGCTGAAAACGATTAAGTGATTTGCATGTGGTGTTTCAATTTAATGAAACATTTTTTTTTTTTTTTTTTATATTATAGAAAGACCCGCATGCACTCAAATTGCACTCAAATTTATGGCTGAAAAGTTTAGCGACTTCGCAGAATATATAATCAAAAATATGCAATTAGCATAAACGAGAGGGTAAAAAACCGCTATGGGTTATGAAACTTAAAGGGCTGGCTAAGTCAAATTTTCAACGTAGAATCATCTAAGCCATCTTCAAAGAAGTGTTTTTAAATCAGCACCTGTATTGAGCAAAAAAAAAATGTTTTCGACAATTAAAAACATATATTCTTAACCGACGTGTGCATTACTCACAACACAGATGCTCATATTGCCCTTTGCATCTATTTCATTGTTCTACACTTAAATAGCTCCAAACAACGTTCAACACTAGCTCACTGTCCCTCAACAAGCTTTATTCAAAAAGCGGGTTGCGAAGGGGGGGGGGGAAGGGGGGCTTAAACAACTTATCTGAATGAAATGTGCAACATTTCAAGATCAAAAAATCGATATGGAAGGGAAGAAGAGAGGATTGCTTATCTAAACCGAGCGACAAATTTTCTTTATAAACTATTTCCAACAACGGCTAAGAGCAGGCCCAGTGACAGATAACTCCTTCAGTTTCAAAAATGGCTTCAACAACACCGAGGTAAGTATGGAAAAACTACAATGGCATAACCTGCATATGGTTCAATATATCTTAATTATCGTAATGTATAAGCATAAGAACTCATCGCTCAGAGATCACAAAAACAAAAGCCTCTCCCCCCCTCCCTCTTGAGCTGTACATTGGCCGTATTTGTGGGCAGACTGTTAAATGACACCATTATTGTTCTCAGCTGACTATGCCAGTGATCGATGCAGTAAAAGGTGGGTATCTCGATCGTAAAATTAAAATAAAATTGAAGTGAAATAAGCCGTCAAGGAGAAATCAATGAAAGAAGCCATCACGGAGATGTCTCGATCATAGTGGAAAAAGTCGGAGACTGGAAATTCGATGAGAGAAGAGGTCACTTAGGTTTCTTCATTTAAAGAACTCTCTTCTGTGGTCCATCCTAGATATAAATTTAGTGAGCTCCTTCATGCAATGAATAAATTGCTAATTGCTATATCTGAGTTCCATGAATTTGAAAGCCATCTGCTCTATCGAGCAAATGAGCTTGAATCGAATATTGATGTCATTTCCATAGTCGAAAACAACAATCACTACAGTAGAACACATAAATTACCACAATAAAGGCAAGGAAACACGGTAAATGGCGATAGGAAAACACGGTAAATGTTAGGCGCAATGGTGCAATAAATATTTTCTTTATTCTTAATTCTAAAATTCTGCGATTACAAAAATGCATCATCATGCTACATTTAAAACAACTATTACCGCAATGACGTCATGAAACAACATAAAAAGGGGAAAAAATAGGTGTCGCTTTCCGTAAATACATTTGAAACTTTGAAGCTGCTAAATTAGAAGAAAATAAAAGCAAAAAAAGACAAAAAAGCGCACACAAATATTTTAATTGAATCGTAAATGGCATATTCTAGAATCTGCTCACTTAAAATTCACGTCAACAGAAATAAACATATATGAATATAAAAAGATACCTCGGGTATCAAATGCGACTGCGATCGGCGAAACAGGAAAATACGCTTTAGCCAAATCCACGAAGCTGCTTCTCCAATTAGAGTTCTGCAAATAATTCGTTGACGAAAAGGATTATGTCGAAAGAATAACAACGGTAGAAATAAATTATAAAACAGAATAAAATTTAACATATGCAAATAAAGAGCCAAATAAGAAAAGCGCAATAATAACTCTAAGAGTGGATTCACGCCAATGAGAGTCATCCACACAACAACAGCAGCGCCATGCATTAAAAAAATAGAAACAACAATATATGATGAGTCTGTCAACAACGTTTTAATATGCATATAATATACGCAAAATGGCTGAGATTTAACTTTGCTTCTTAAATGACGGCAATGTTTCGGCGCAAAATAAACAAAAAAACTACCTTGCTTATAGCTCCCTTCCACCCTCTTCCCCTCCCCGCCCCCACGGCTATAAAAGGGTTTCCTCCCATAGCAATGAAAGAGTTCATTTCTGTCCTTCAAAAAAGAGCTCGTCGAGACTTACTCATCAGCATTATAGCATATGTGCGCAACGAAATCGCCGAAAAAGAAGGAAAATAAAACACAAATATGAAATATGCATAAGAACAGTAAAACAATAAAAATATAACTACAATCTTTTCTTGCTCTTGGAAGAGTGGGATGTTGCTAGTTGCATGTGAACAGCAAGCAAACCCCACCTGTTCAACGACCACCAGTTTAAGTGACGATTAAAGGTAATTTACGCATTGATTGTTTTCTTTATTGCTTCATTCTCACCTGCAAATTTTATAAGGCTCAAATTCAAATAGAAATTCGAACGGCGACAATAATTTTCCCTCTTCACAAAGCAAAAATAAGGAATAACCGGAGAAACGCGCCGAAACGAAAATAAAGTGCGTATTTTCGACAACACTTTGTGGTACAACAAAATCACGTGAGTTTTAATTACGTTTCTCACTTCGGGCACATATCATAGCATAGAAAATAGTGATAATGGCTGTTTCAAACCACTTGCTATCAATCTCAAGTCAGATTCTAAACGGCTGAAACAAAAACAAGAGAACGACTTCGATCGCAAACAAAAGTCTGTCATCTTGACCACACTAATCATATGCCTAAATATAAACATTCCCAAACAATGACGGTAATTGAATATAATGATAAATTAATCAATTGTCATTTATTTCAACGAACACTATGACACTTTTGAATGAGTATTTTGAGGCTTCGCTCAATATGCTCCTGAATTACCTATACACCAACGTCACAAAATACCATAATACCACATAAAACGTCACAAAATACCACATAAACAGTAAACAATGGCTACGTGCAAAACGTGCTCACTGAAGCATTTCTAAAAGAAGTGCATTGCGATGCATCGATCGATATTGGCCATCGAATGCTGCGAACGTGAAGTCGGGTGCTTCTCGACGAATTGCAATCAAGAAAGCAACAGTTTTTGCAAGAGAACATACAGTGTCATATGCAAAAAAGCAACAAAAAAAAACTGCAGAAACGCTGCACAGCAATCAATAGGATGAAGGCACTGTGCAAGCCATATACGTCAACACACAGCTGAGCATCTCAGTGTTGTCGGCGCTCCATCACAAAATATACCTTTCCTCTGAATCAATCCTCGTGCATCGTTAGCATAGTAAGGTTTTTGCGATGATGAAGTTATTTACCACATCAGCTCCAAAGTAGAGTTTGGATGGAATTTTACGGAAAAAACTTTACTGGTAGATGAATTTTTTTGCCGTTGAAGTAAAATTACTGTTCTTCGCAGTTACAAATTTTGAACAAATCGATTAAAACTTCAAAAACATTGGCCGCAACCATATTCAAAATTTAAACTAGCATATCATTCGTTATCATGCTACAGGTGTTCATACTGCAATGAAAGCATCTGGAAACTAATCAAGAGTAGCGGTCGAAATGAGCCGAGATCAGCGAGTACCAAAGTAAACGACGTGTGCTGAATGGTTTGGTAAGAAGCGTCATGCATTTAAAAGAAACTAAAGTATAGAGGTATGCAAACGCATTAATAAAGGTGCCACCCACTTCTTTGCTGCAAAGGAAGATAAGGTGAAGAGCGCAGCTTTCCACTTCAGCAATAGTGATTTCGCTGCCCGCATCAGAGATAGACCAACACAGTGCCGTCAATCTCTCTCCACTAGCGTCCTCTCATTCGCACTCCCGTGCACTGAGCGCGCAGTGGAGCCTCCATATAGAAAACAAGCTCTACGCAATATTTGCACAGCATCGCAAGCGCACCACACCCAAAGAATTAGCAACTTGTCGGGTTCATTGCAGTATTGGTGACTATAGTTTCCTTCCTTAAAGGTGTTAATTTTTCCCTTTGCCAACCCAAGGTGCCAAGTATACAGATTTTGCAGCGCATAGTTGCTTTGAATGGCACAAAGATCTCTTCATTTAGACGACGTAACACGTTCACAAGCTAATCTTAATACTATGCATTGCATGGGTAAGTGATGACTGTACCCTTGGCCACGTCTTCGTAACATACACCACGCAAAACTGGGTCTGTGAAAACGATACAGATGCTATTAGCACCTGATATCGCGGTTTTCATCATGAAGGAGCATCCATTCTTGTTTCTTGTTGCCGTTGGTTTGTTTGTTGTTGTTTCTTCGGATACTGATCTTGTTGGATGTGTGGTTTCATGCTTTCTTTATTGTCAAATAGAGATATTTCAAGAGACATAAAACGAATAGAAAAAGTGAGGGAGGGGCCAACGGAAGAAGCAAAAGTGACGAAGTAGTTTTAACAGGGCCGTTGCATTGGTTTGCACTCTACTTTGAGGTAAATAAAGAACGTTACATTTAACAAATAAATTCACCTTACTGGCAAGGAATCCAAGTGAATATAGCTAGCTCAATGAGGTTATAGCCGCCTTGAACGGCGCATGGAACCGTTGAATCGAACATCAAATCATGACAGCTCCAATTTCTCTAACCGTGCCACTCCTATGTATCTGTTTTTTAACTTGTCAGTGGGGTCCCTTTTGGGGCTGAGATTTGCCTATTTACGTCCCACCTATTTGCCTCGTTTACAATCCCGGAGCCTATAGCGCTTGCAAATTTCAAACGTATTTTCGAAAAGGAACTGGGAGGTTGACGGGAGCTCGAGACATATTAACGAGGTATCGAGTGAAATCTTCATTTCCCCGACATCAAAATTGTTTTTGCATGTCAGCTCTGCTGAGAGTTTTCCAAGTGAAACGAGTTAGCATACTGGGGATAAGCATCTTTCCTCGCTGTCGTATCCACCTGTTTGCGATAAACGGCTCCATCTGCAAAACTGGATCTGGTGCATTACTGCTTAGCTATACGGAATATACAATCTGGTATTCAGCCTCGTTTGCTGCTGGTTGCTGTTACCCATCAGCAGGAATGCAATGCAACAGTACGATTCATTAAGTGAAGAGAGTGTTGCGACATAGAGCACAACCAAGTTGCTTTACTGCCGTAAACAATTGAATTTCATCCATAAATGCGCTCATAAAGATGAGCCAAAAACATTTACACTGAAAATTTTCATCATACACAAAACGAACATTGAAACAAATATCGACTCATAAATTCGCATAAAAACGTTACAAAGAAAGTGGCATCAATATTGCCTTGTTTGAAAAAATTCATCGATCATTCCATGGGCACTCAGCACTTTCACAAAAATAAAATGCACATCGTCTTCTGAACCTGGTTTTACACGAATCAAACATTTCGTTTATCACTGACACATGGAGGGCATCAACAAAACGCAGCTGCATGACACACATTTTTCAACTTTTTTTTTTCAATTTTTGCTCAGAAAATAAGGGTAACCCAAATAATAGAAAAATTTAGAACGGAACCGCATATGATAGACGAACGAAATGAAGATGGCAAAAGATGTGGGAAATGATGATATAAGTAGAAATGAGGGCAGTGGTAGAGTGCGATAGCCCGAGATGTAATAATATAGAGAAGGCCGTAGCACGCTACAACTGAGCAGCAGTATGTTTAGCTATGCAGCAATGTTGTTTGCCAATGCACACCTTCAAAAATACTACCGCTAATTAACAAATACGGTACAAAGATGTGAATATAAAAACGCCAAATCGTAAAACAACCGCTCGAGACAATGCGCTAGACTTGGAGTGATTTACATATGCAACTATGAAGCACTGATGCGGTTTGCCGGCTATTGGTCACCTTGGTCAACTGTACCAGAATCGACGCCTCTGCTCACTTGGGAGCGAGAAGGTGAGGAGGGAATGGAACGCCAAAAACGATGAGGGAATATGGGACGTTATGCAGCAGCATAAGACCTGTGGACTCGCTACCCCACAACTACCACCCCCTCCACAACGTCCATTCGCCCAAACACCATTGTTGATGTGATACCTCTTTTCAAGTTCAACATGTCAAAGCGAAAACGACTGCAATTTCGCTTTCATTGCATGTATAGATGGGAAACTTTCTTCAGGTGTGGCGATGGGAGGTGTAAGAAAAGCCAACAAGTGCAGGACACGTAGGCTGTGAATGGGATGCAACTATAGGAGTCGATGTTATGTGTGCGCCGTTATGTTCTGATGCGTTATGACTTGCCTCCCCTACTCGGCAGAAGTGGTGCTTCGAATTTGACTCGAGCAATTATACTGTGACGAACAAAGTGTTATTATTAAGGTTTGGCGCTTGCCAAGGTGAAATTAGTCGATGAAAAGGCAGATTAGCACATAAGCAAATATCGTGCACGTAGACCACATAAGACGAAGTGAGCCGACAATATTCCTTTTCGAGTTTAATCGGGCGCACAAAAAGGACACGTTACTGGCAAGGAAACGATGTTTGCAAACATATGAGAGGAGTGTCGAACGAGGACAACGGTGTGCACAAGTCGTATCTGCACGAGGATACACGACCACAGCAGCCTCTTACATACAGCAAAAATGAAGAGAGTGAGGTGGTATCAAGGCTCTTCTAAAATAGTTCGCTATGAATATCTAGTGGTACTTCTTACTGAACTTAAATAGCTTCTAAATCAATAGTTCAATATTCGAACGGGTAGGAAAAATAACTGCCTATTGTCTAAGGATGTTGAATGCGGTTGTCACCATAGATTTCAAAAAGTTATTTTCCACTTCTGCCTAAAAGTTCAAGCGACTGAATATTTCAAAAAATTGATTCTATAAAAGATTTGAACGAATCGAATTTTTCTGTCCGAAAAAAGTCGCTGTTTTAATGATTCGAAGTTTTATAAACAGTTGTGAAGAGTCTTCAACGACTGAGTTCTTCCTCGAAAACGATAAATAATTTAACCGATTCAATTAAGTTGAAGTATGAAATTAAGATAGGAAACAAATGAATGGGGTCTTTTGCAGTCTTCTAGTTGTCTCTCTATGGAGTACGCAAATTAATGCTCTGAGGAGATCTTCGATGAAAATACGGAAACTGCGTGGAAATGAATTTAATTAGAAGCGACCCATACGGCCACACCACAAACACACAAGTGTGGCATGTAGAAACGCACACAGACAAACGGACAAACACCATACACAGATATATCTACAGACATGACGTCACCACGACAGGTCAATGAAGACAAAAATGCGAGTAGATAATTGTTTTGGTTTGAAAGTGTGGACGAATCTGGTCACTGAAGGAATATATCGCAAACGCATACGTAACGAAGAGGACTAATTGAACCACGCCTCTCATTGGTCCGAATGATATTTCCCTTTTTCAAGAAATATGCTATTGGAAGAATTGATAATATTTGTACTCACTACTTGTTGAAATCTATTTCCGCCTTATTCTCTGAGAATTATCTACGCTTACAAATATTACAGTGATCTCTTTGTTCGAATAACTTTTCCACTGGAAACCTAATAGGTAACTGAGGTTATTCGAGGTGACCTTGGTTGCCAAAGAACTCACTAACCTCTCGCTATGTCACCTCTAAACGGACCATTAAATGCCAGTCAAAAAACTCGTTAACAACGGATGAATTAAAGCATCTTCAGAGAATGTTGAGTGGAAACGTACAAATTGTGCATCACATAATTGCACATTTGAGCGGGACACGAGACTTGCAACACAACCAGTCGGCCGCCTTCCACCTTGGCAGTTTGCGTGTTGATGGTGGAAGCGGAGGAAGCAGGTCGAGCTCATCGGATGCGGAATCGCCATCAATCTCCACCTCGTCGGTCAACCTCAACATTTTTTATTCGACATGAACACTCTCGCATACATTCACTTAAGGCTGTTAAGCAATTCGGTCACTGATTAAAAATACTACAAGGCGCCTCCCTGTTATTGTTCACTCAGAAATAAGTGGAAAAGCATACCTTGTATTTCAACGCACAAATTAAATTTGATTGCAAGTATAGATGTTAAAGACTCATGAAGAAAATAGGGAATCGAAAGCAGCTCGTCGTCCTTCTGTGATTTGCAAATTGAACCAACCGGACTATATCTGAATATATATATATATATATATATATATATATATATATATATATATATATATATATATATATATATATATATATATATATATATATATATATATATATAAAGCAACACACCCTCTCACATCCTCGTCGAAGCTGCTTTTCTCAAAGAAAAATTTGCAGAATACTTTAAGTGTTAAGTGCCATAGCCAACGCCAACAGCCAACAAAAGTACTGAGCGAAAAAAGAGTGAAAGCAAGAAGCAAATAGAACTCGAGCTTAGAATGATGCGCTGCTATTTGAATGAAGTTTTGAGAGTTTGCACATGCAATACCATGTCAACAGAGTGCTAACACTAAGTCAAATGCTATCAAAAAGAATGGAATATGGTTGCGAAAGACTGAATTCGAAAACGAAATTTTTTCAAAGCTGAAGTTTAAACTACATCCCACACCTCATCTCTAATCCTATAATAGAACTTTTCAAGGAAACATATAAATATAAAAAAGAGGTTTTACGAATAGCACATGAAATATTTTTGAAATATTGACTGTTGAACTTATTTCGAAACATTGAAATATAACTTTCAACAAAAGAATGAAACATTTAACTCTTGACGTCATCACAAAATGTTCTTTCAGCGAGTTGAAGCCAATGATTATGAATTAGCTTGAGGCAATCCGCGAATATGTTTGAATTGCCACTCGAAAATGGAATTAAAAGTGGGATGAAGCAAGTCAGCGAATAAAAAATGAACCAATAAGGCACCCGACTCGCTTTCTATTCGTCGATAATTTAAGAATATTTAATATGGCCGTCCAAAATTGCAAAATAACAAGTACTTTTTAGCGCGCCATAGCGTTATTGCATGAAATTTCACGAGTACACATTCCATCGCGTTCACAGATAAATCACCTCCCTATTGCTACACAAAAACCGTTAAAATCGGGACAGGAAGCTAGACATTGAGAAGTTTGAACTAGTCTTCAGCACCAAAATTTATATCACCTTACACCCGAATAGAAATTTTCGAAAACGTTTTTTTATGTTCACGTGTCTAGAGTTCTATGTCTTTAGATAAAATTTTCTAAGAGCACTGAACTGGAAAGTTTGATGGATAGAACTAAATTTTGAACCTGGAAAAGTAAGGAAATTTTGAATTCAAAGTTTCCGAAAGCATTAAGTCGGCAACAGTCGCGATAGTCGAGACATTCTTTTCCTTTACAGAACCATTCTATTTCATTCAGTGTCCTTCTAGGTGCAATCTTGGAATATTGCCTACCTGGAAAGTTCCTTACCGCAGCCCATCGACGGAGTTCGCGAAACTTCCTTCTTTGAAACACTCTCTGGATTGCTGTCGACTTTGTTCGAAATGAGCGGCCGGTCGGACTCCGGCTTATAGGCGATCGGGAACACTGGAGCCATATCATTATCCTCTTCTTCGAAATCTTCTTCCAATGAGAATTGTGCACATTCATCCGAAACAACACGAAATGTTCCTCAAAACAATAAGTGATACTTCCAGCAAAATGTTGTATAAAAGGCAGTCCGATGAAATCAACGAGTCATCATGTAACTTACATACAAAAAAGAACGAGCTTGAATGGATGGATGCGAACCCGACTTGAGATGAGTACTCGGGTGTGCACAGTGCATACAATCGACGCTTTTTGCGTACAACTCCTAAGTACTGTCAGCAAACTCTTCGTTCCCTCACAAATGTTCACACTAAATACCTACTTAAAACTTGAGTAAGCATGGAATATGCTTATTGTCGCTCATCGTATGGAATGAGTACATTGCATTTCAGGCGTTACTGAGATCACAATCTATAGTCTCCTTCTGTTTATTTAGTCGCCATATTCTCTCTCATTATTCGAGTCGCTCTGTCCTATTGAGCACGAAGTCTAAGAATTTTACAGTTTAGCAATTTTTTAAGCTACTTTTTCGAGAAAACTTTATTCGACAATTATTTTGGCAAAAATTTGTAATCAGTAATTTTTATCATTATCTCGACGGCGAAGAAATTTCAGCACAAATTCTCATAAATTTAGACTGATAAGCTAGTAGAGATTTATTTTCATACTATAAAATTGAATCATGATCACTAAAATTATTAGATATGATATATAGCGAGAGAAGGTCGCCAAAAGGGACAAAATTTTTGCATTCGATGACGATTTTTCTTCCCTCATAATTTCTGATATTCACAACCACAAACTTTTCAATTCATTTCAATGCGCCACTTTTTTAATCATTACAAGTTGCTTTTCTTCGATTAGACAATTCGCCTAAGTTCACCTCAACCTATCCCGCAAAGTGAATAAACCTTATCAGTTACAAAAAGTATTCTTCGAAAACTCAACATTTACAACAGTGGATTAGAAAGCTGCAGTGATAAGCGCTTTTTCATTTCAGCAGGCCGTGGCAACCCGGTTGGCAAGCATCCAGAAAGAACAACAGAAAAACTAACGGCAGGTGTCCCAATGAGATGAAGCGGCAGCAGAAATCCTACATAAGAAATTCCTTGTAGGCGCCTCATCTGATCGAACGTTCCCACATGATAGCACTAACTCATCCATAAGATCATCAAGAGTAACGAAACTGAGTTTTGAAAGTCATCCAACAATGGAAGTAATGGTTTATCTTTGTGGTAAGTTATTTCACAGTTTTTATGGCTCATCTGTTAAAATTTAACAGGACAATGAACCCACATATGTGACGCAAAGGTTTGTAAAACTTTCTTGAAAAAAAAAAAGATAAATGAATTTCATATAATGAGAAATATAAAAAACTCTAGAAAATGAAAAACAAACCATTCGGCCTTTTCGCATGATATGATGCTTTGCCAGCAATCGTACCGACAGCTGTCGATGGGGTCGCTGGTGAGGAAGGCATAAGCCTCTGGAAATCGCATTCTACATATATATATATATATATATATATATATATATATATATATATATATATATATATATATATATATATATATATATATATATATATATATATATATATATATATATATATATATATATATATATATATATACACAACGGATCCGCAGTTCGCCCGTGGCGCTCATCAATCAACATATAAAACGAACGAACTAGAGTATTGCTAAAAGCAATCCTGTCTACTCACAGGAGTTTATAAAATAGGGCTTTCAAAGAATGGAATGAAACAGAATGCTTGTGGCTGGCTTCCAGCAGCAACAAGGAAAACTGCAGCATAGATATATATGAGCGGACCCTCATGCCATCCTATTCCTATCTCCCCGAGAAAACCCCAAATGAACGATATCAAAGCCATTACCCTACATGGAACAGCAGATTGCTTTCTTGTTCAAACTGTTTCCTGCATCAAAAAGTCATAAGTACAGTTTCAGAATATATGGCAAATATAAACGAGCTATTCAAGTCACTTCTAGCAGCAGATACTATACTATACACAGCCTATATTATTTTGTCTTATTGAGTCGACATTATACATAATAATCCTGACAAGAGCATCTTGCATAGTTCGTCTAATGTTCGTATTGAGACTTTGTCTGTTGGTTGAGTAAGTCATAAAGAGACTTACAATAAAGGAACATCATAAGGGACAGCAAATGAAAAAGGTAAACGCAACCGAAATGGATTGCAAAAGAGGCTTTAAAATAGAAATTCGATGAGAATTACATACGATCAATTCACTCGTTTACGACTATGCTCGTTTCAAAATGTCGCATATGTTCACAGGAAGAGGATAAAATTCTGACTTAAGTGAATGCATAGAGTGCTCCTTCCCATTCACACGCCAATACGTCGTCAGCAAGCGCTCTTTTTTTTGCTTAGAAACACATTCACATGAGTTTCACGCATCGAGCAGGCTGGCCATAACCTAGACTCAGCTTCATCGATAACAATTCTTACAGAACAGCCTATAGCTTATCCAGCAAACTGCAATGACGTCATCGCCTGCATCCATTGAAATTATTAGGCCTACTCAATACTGGCTAATGTTCATCATTACGCCTGCGCCCATAAGACAACCATACTCGAAGAGATAATTTTCCCATCCTTTTTATTTGTTTCTTCTCCCAGCACGAAAAACATCGAACCAAGTCCTATAAAAAAAAAAAGTATCGCTTCGTCACCAACTTTTGTAGTGAGAATATCCTAAACAAATGAGAATCACTCATGGTCATATTCCTTCCCAACCTCGAGAAAATTTTGTGACTCACTAGTTTTGGCCGAAATTTGTGACTTGACTGGAAAAGAAGCCTAAGGCATTAAAATTTCATGCTTAGAGAGGATTTGTTTTTTATTTATGGAATTTTCACTTCTTCCAATGTTTGTTTTATCTAGTTGCAACATACGCCCTGAAAAGGAGAAAGTGTGACCGAACGTTGTCCAAACAAGTGAGGTTGAGAATGAGTTAGCCTACGCATGATGCGAACGCCCTTAATATACTTCCCCACTCAAAAGATGTGAGACGAGCAAACAGCTTACAAAGACGCAGTTTGCACGATATGTGCACAATATCTGGAAGAAAAAAGACGATGAAATCAACCAGAATCATACAGGGATGATGGATATAATACAGATTTGCTCCCACGTTAAGAATTTCCTTCTCTCAGAGAGGCGTCCCTAAGGCATTCAACAAATAACGAACAGGCCGTGTACCCGACTGACTCTATTGTTCGGCCAGCTGCCTCGAGAGCCTTCAGCTGAGCCCTCGACTCGTTTCGATATTCGCCGATGAGAAAAAATAATCAACATAAAAAACTCGGGGATGTTTTTACCAACATTGTAGTCTCTCGACATGCTGAAATGACCTGCCTATATCACACTTCAGTCAGCTATAAATGCAACAAAGGAATGTTGCACAAAACTCGAGAAGAAAATTGCAATTTGCTCTAAGCGAGAAAAAAGCACCACTTCGCGAATCCTATCTTTCGGCTCTAAAAAGTTCCCTTCGGAAGCAAAAATTTCAGCCATTTGTCGTCAAGGTTTAACTTTCGAGAATAAACCCGAGAAATCACTTTCTGAAACAACTGGATAACAGTGGCGATGAAGACAGCGCTGCCCTCTGAAGAAAACCACTTCATTGCCGTGGGTTGTATATAAGTAGCACTTCGAAAAAGTAACTAAGAACAACTGTGAATAAATAAGCGGACATATTCAGATACTATTGCCGATGGTGACTGAACGATTTACTTGATTTCAACAAAGACTCGCACAAATGCACTGTTTTTATTTCTTCTGTGTGGTAAACAGGAACAAACAAAACGCAACACCTCACCGAACGAAGAGCATAAACGGAGAAATACACGAAAGCAGAGTAACAACAAGCCATTAGGACCATTAGGAACGGCTCGGGCACGTGACCTGAGCATCAACAAAATCGCAACTTCATATTACCCTCTTCCCTCTCCTCCCTCACCCGCCAAACTTCAAAATGTTAGCCTTGAAGAGAAAAGCGTCAAAACATATGGAAATGCTGGAACCCTTCTTAGAAGCTTACACCAAGCTCACAAAGGATCAAAAAATGCGATTAACAGGATCTTGCTTCCAATTCTGCGACAATGCAAAACATTCGGTTAGTTTCCACTGCAGGCACTGGATTATCTAAACGCGTGTAGCACATCGGCTACGGTACTCCCTCGTAGATAGTGTTGTCGTATTAGGGGCCCTCACTGATTATGGAAAGCAAATGTAACATTGGGCAATTATACGTATATGCATTTTAATTCACTATGGTCCATTTGGAAGCCCAGGTGAACCAAGAGCATTCAAGTTTGCGTCACGTGCAGCCTTTTCAGGATGCTGCAAATTGCCATGCGCTCACTTCAAACCTATCGTGTTATCAGCCATCTCTTTGCTTTACTCTTCCACGCTTTCATCCAGTGAGACATATATGAGGCATATTCGGCGATTCGGCGATGAACAGCCGAAGCATTCATTACGTAATACTAGCAGCTCGAGACCTCCCCATCATGCGTACAATGTGACTATGTCAGCTTTGCAGCAATGACCATACTGTAAACCTTTGAAAGCAAGCTTAGAGCAAAAACATTACTCCTATGATGCTTTCACCTTCGGTGAAGTCTTTAACACGAGACTATCGAACCTGCCCTACGCACACATCCTCTTTTGCTTGCATTTCGCTTAAGTTGTAGAAGTTGCGCTACGTAAGCGATACGTTTCACGCAAACCAGTGCAAGCTACGACGTTCCTTCGTTTTGCCACTTCGATGTACCTTTGTTGCATAACTTTTTTGTTCACGCGACAGGTTGATGCAAGAGTCCTATCTGCTATCGGAATTTCCCCAATGTGAAATGGAGTGCCATCTAGGTGATGCGATATGAATGACGTTTGGTTTGCATACATGATGTTTATAAGATCATTGCCCACAAAATGGGAAAATTGATTACAGATTTTCAAAGCATTATACTCTATGTGTACATATACAACGCACACTTGCATGTACGCTGTTCGAGCATATATAGAATAAAACACTGGCATGATAAACTATTACCCTGAGCTGTCAAACTTTCAAAAAAAAGTTCGTCCGCAACAAAATCCATCCACCTCTCTCTTTTAAAAAAAAACTCCATACAAATTTTCGGGGACCTTACTACTTCCTGCTAAATGAAAGGAAATGCTGTTCTTTAACTCCATTTCCAAGTCACTTTCATTTTTATAAATCGGCACTGCATCATTATTTTTTCGCTCTACGGAAACGTGTTGCTGACCTCACCGCTTTCTAACCTCTTGTTGTCCCCTTTTGGCAAACATATTCGAAAAGCTGAAAATAGTTCAGTCTGAACAAAATGATCTTGCATACATCCTCTGACTTAAAAAAGGCGGCATGAAAGTGAGTCGTTCTCCTCTAGTAGTTGTGCCATCACTCCAAGTTAGCATGAGTCAAATATGCGCTCCTTCAACGCAACTGCTAAGGTGAGGATCTTCCGAATTCGGATCTTTTAGATATTTATGAAAATTTCTGAGGTTCAACTAAAACTAAAGTTTTCTTGAGACACAACTCTGTCCGCGTTACACTAGAGAGTATTATAAAACTAGTAAAACCTGTATTCTTCCCCGAAAGCGCTGCAAAACAGCAGTTAGACTGAAGTAGTGACGAACGGGTTAGCAAGAATACTCCCAAGGTAGACTAATAATGAAGCTCTGAGAAAATAACGGCACTTTTCAGTCCAGAGAATCTGCACTTTTCCGATCGATGCAAAAAAAAACGAAACTGAATTCTAATAGAGGCTAAACTTCAGTGGCAGCAGACACAAAATTTCGCATCACTCAGTTAAGTTCAATGACGCCGTCTAGTACAGCTCAGAATCGATTGTTACGCCAAAAGACTGATGATCCTTAAGCTCTGTGGGTTTTCGGCATACCGAATATCCTCACAGTGCCACTCAAAAGATCCTTTCCGCACCCAAAACACCTCTAAAATAATGTCCCTCAATAAAAATGGCACTATATAGGTGACCGTGTAGCGGTCTGTCCGTTCAGTTATAAAAGTTGTGAACTGAAATGCGCATGATGCTTTAACACCCCTGCAATCGCTAGTATAACGTCGCTAGTATTAACTAGAATGCATATAGTGTTAGTGCGAATGCGATGCGCTTTACGTTCAAGACTCGTGTACATAAAAACACCACCTCACGTCCTCACAAGAATGGGCACACACCTCGTAAAAACATGCAAATGCTCCTGCAGGAGGACGACTAGGCACTGAATGATCGTCCGCTGAGCCAATAAGGTTCAGCTGCTTTCCGCGTGTAATTATAACAAGTTTTCATTCGATAAAATACGCTTTAATCGTCACAAACACCAGCACATGCGTTTTTAAAGATATCAACCCATCGGCGAAGATCTCATGCCGAACGAAAGCACTTTCGCGCTCTTCCTTGCTCTAATCTTATACATATGAATCTTCTTTGGTAGTGCGTCACATCAGTGAATCACTGCAAATGAAACGAAAAAAAAACGAAAGTCACTTAGGGTAATAGAATAAAACAACAGTTAACAAAGACGCACCACCAAATCTGGTGCAACTTCAAAGCACTCGCAAATAACACCAACAATAACAGCCCGGTAAAATTCATCTGTAACTCAAGTCACCCCAAAACACAGCTCGATGAAGGCAATAGTTTTGGCGATCACACAATAAAGAGTACCATCATCCATACTTCCCTCCACTGGAATAGGCATTCAGTTGCCAGCGTTAAGTACCCAAAACGCACGGAACAACTCTGCAAATGTGCCTAAGAAAACTACATGCTACAGCGTGGTTACGAAAGTTTGGTCTTTCCAAGTTTGACCTTGAGGTCTTCTTTTAACGTGATTCTGCAAAGTTCTTTCATAGGGCTAAGGAAAGAAGACCCCTGACATATGATCACCTCGATGAAAAGTTTATTCCTTTCTTCGCACCTTTCATAACGCACTTCCATAACAGATGAAGCCATTATGTCATATGCTCATATTCTCCTCTGAAGAGCTAATATTAAGAGAGACACACACATGCACGGTATTCGATGCGATAAACAGTGCTAGTCACAACAACAATGCATTCTGATCATCACACACGATACGGCAGGCACCATGCATTAAGACATTCGTAGCCATCATATTATCCTTTCATCTCTTCGACTGCAAATCCGTTTCCGTCGCCATTATTCGAACATTCAGTGGTCGACTTTTCGAGCAAAACTGCACCAAACAACAACAGCAATATTAGCACGGTTTGCTTAGCAAAAAAAAATTTATGTATCGGTTCATAATGAGGCAATCACTTCCAGTTTCTAATGACACCGCTAGAACTTTTTCTCTGAAGGTTCACATCTAACAAAATATTCATTGCTTTCTGCCATCATCACTACAGTACATTATAAAAATACACCTCCAATTAACCATAGTCTAACGCTAGCATATCCAAGAAGAGCCATTTGAAAAAAATTTTTGCTGATTTGAAATGTGTTTAAGCACGTTGAGTCTACAACGAAGAATGATTTTACGAAATGTGATTCCACGCAAACCGCCAAAACGAAATCTCAACTCACATCACCTCGCACTGCACTGATGAAGTGCATCTGCATAAAACAGCACAGAGGAGGACCAATGAAAGCGAAAAAGTTAACCGGTACAAAATAAAAGAAACGACAACACGCTACAAATAAGAAAACAGCCCACAAAGCCCAGCCCAGTTCTCACAGGTGTGATGATACGACGAAAAGAGTGTTGTCACATCGTAGCCATCCCAACACACGTCTAGTATCGCATTCGTTGCTCACCAGTGCGGCGCCGTCCTTGTGGGCCTGCATTCCAGCCTCTTCTGTTACTTCCATCCGCAGGACGATCACCTTTTCTCTCCCCCTGAAAATCAATCGAATGAGTACCATGTAAGACAATGGGCTATACATTCGGCGGTATATTTGCTTGTACAATCCGCAATGCCCTTGGCAAACCCACCAGTCGCACAAATTTCCGAAGAGACAATGAAACAACTAGAGATTGCAATACGCAATGGCACTTCGGAAGAATTGGGTATGATATGCATGAAACGGATGAAGAAGAGGCGACACTTTTCCATGAAGAAGGTGGGAGTGGGGGTTACTACAAACCACTTAGCGGTCATTTTCACCTGCTCTCACCAAAATGCAAGCACAGAAAGGACATCGGTTAATACGCAGACAGTGATAAAACTTTCTCAATATGATTCATAGGGATGCGTTCTCCAGAACTGCCAAAACGCAAGATAATAGACATAGCAGAAAAAAGGACAGAAATGCACGGCGGGTGAGGATATCTCAGCCGTCGTGGCGTTATATGCGCAGCACCGATTGACACTGGCGGTACAATGACCAATGCACTATCAATCCTTCCGCATGTGGAGGTCATCAAAGCCGAGTCACCGTTATGTTACCACACTGATGAAGTGGCGTTCTAAGTGGAAAAACACAAATATCAACTGTAATGATATAAGGTGGGAACTTTTTGTCTGTTAAAGATAACACTTTTAACAATTTTGACATATTTAATACGAAAGATAACACCATTACTGGCAACTGACACTAGAAACCTCCAAGATGACAACTGCCAATTAACATATGTTAAATACGTTACCTCTCTGACTAATTTATGGAAGATATGCCACATCACCCTTGCCTACCTGAATATGGAAAAAGGCGGCTATACTAATTCGTTATCGTGCTAGGGTCCTGCCGCTTACTAACGCTTGCAAAAGCCAAGCTACAAGCAAAATATAAACCAGCAGGTCAAACATGATGCACGTGCATCTGGCACTGCTGAAGATAGTTATATCACAAAGCAGCTTTCAGACTCCTCCGCGTGCTACATCACGACCCCTCCCTAACGAAAACAACGAAAAGCCCTTTTCTTTTCCACTTTTATAATACACGATGAACTCACGAATGAGCTCGCTCTAGCCACCAGAAGAAGATAAGTTCACATAAGAGCGATTTGAAAATGAAGTCAAGCGAGCATATAGCAACGGTATGAGAATAAAAACAGAAGTTTAGAGACAGCAATCAGAAAGACGGACGTCTTGCAAATTACAGGAATTCTCATGATATATGAATGTAGGCATGCAAATCTGAAAAGCGAGAAGCAGCAGTGGGTCAAGCAGAGCTCAGATTTCGGAATAGAGAGTTGCTGTTGGGTTGCTATTGACGTAAATAGTGCGTCAAAACTGCTCCACCTGCACTCAACGAATAAAGCATGCATTTACCCTAGAATGAATTAGCTCCTATTTGTTTATGTTACTGATGGGCTCCTAGCGGAAACTCGCACTCGCACATATTCATTCATTCATTCATTCAAGCAAATGAGTGCTGAGGGAAAAGCGGTTTACACAGCACAACTGGCGGCCAATTGCAATTCGCTACGAACTCACTGCAACCAACTTGCTACAAGCTCTAATTAAGTAATCAATTTCCCGTTTCCCCCCCATTTTCAAGCGTTGTCTTTCTTCTCCTCTTCATCATGCATTTCTTTCTCAGCTTCCACATCACAGCCGCCTCTACCAAAGACCGCACAAATTAAGGGCAATGATTTTTCACGACGACCACCCACACAGTTCCCTATGAGTATAAAACGCTCTATATAAAGAATGTTTCAGGCAGTAAAACGGAGACCACAGCAGCCTCTTGCTTGTGAACCGTTGAACACATCGCGTACCTAACACCATTCTTACCCTCGCTCATGTTCACGTGGTATCAAATACCAAAAAATGACAATGAACACTCTCAGACTTCAATTTCTTGATAGATAGAAACCACGTTTCTATTTTTAAAAATTATACAGTTGTAAAACGAGTTGGCAGCGATAATAAATGAAGAACAATATATTTGGCAAGACTGCTCGTTTATCGTTCACGATTAATCTATGCATTTAGGTGAGTGCGTTCTTATATCATCCTCTTAAAGTGGAGCAAGAAGACCGACAAAGGACAAACCATTAAAAAATACAACGCAAAAACGTTGCACTCTACAAATCGTTATTACTTTTGAGCATTCTAAAAACGACTGTTCTCACCTGCTCAGTGCATCTCGTTCATGAATTAAAATCGTACCTCAAAAAATCGAATTTAAAATCTTTCAAAGAAAGACAATGAGTGAAGGGACAGAAAATACTCATATAAGAGAATACAAAGCACGCCTGACCCGTCGAGATGACGCAGTTAAAAAAATGTGGCAGTTTTTTCAGAAGCATAGATGAAAGCATGCATCTTTTGCACTCTCGAGATTCCTGAAATACGCCCTCAAAATCTGTTCCAATGGAAACAGTTCGCGAAAACAGGAATGATGCTCAAATGGCTCAAATAAGATGTCAATACTTTTATACTTCAGCACTGTTAACAGCTGCTCATAGAAAATGGAAATATGCGTTTAACTCTCTGAACGCCCGATGGCACGCTATTAGTTTCGCTGTTGTAGCAAAAATAAACAAGCAAAGGCATTCAGCTAATAAATAACCTGAAGAAAACGTGTTGGAGTTGAACTCTACTCAGAAATATCGCTGGGAAACGCAATGAAGGTTTAACAACTGAAACAATTAGACTTAACAATGGATGATATGGAGGCCAGCGAATAACGAGAACTAGCTATCACAAGGTCAGCAAAATAAATCGAGACGTTAATGCAACAAAGTCCCCTTTCACGAGTGGTGAGCGTTAGATATTTCTGCACATCTACACCACTGCAACATTTCAGTTACACGGTGATGGCCATTCAAAAATGAAGTGAAAAGATATCTGCAGTTTTATACGGTAATTTTATTTCAACAACAGCCTAAAACTAATTAAAAACCAAGTGAAGTTTTCAGTCTATATTTCCTACCGGAAAAGATTTAAAAAGAAATCTCAGTGGACAAAGCGAATGTAAGACTCATCAATCTATGTTCGCCTTCTGCCAAGACAACTATTCGCTTAACGTAATGCTTGCATTGCGGTTTTGGTTCAAAGCTCTCGAAATAACATCGAAAAAAATAACATCGGGTAACTAGTAAGATGAACAACGATGCAATTGGCAGCAACCACATAAGATAACCACAATAATAATAACAGCAGTAGTAATAATCACAACAATGGCAATAACAGTAACCATAATGATAGTAAATGATAATAACAATAACAACAGTAACAATAACAGTAACAATAATAATAATAATAATAATAATAATAATAATAATAATAATAATAATAATAATAATAATAATAATAATAATAATAATAATGATAATAATAATAATAATAAGAACAGCAATGACAATAATAAAAATGACAGTGACAATAGCTATGTGGAAGTAATTATGAAAAAGAAGAAAATGACTATGAAATTAGATAAATAAAGGACGAGGTGGGGAGAGGCGACGTTTTAAAAAATTCAGTGAACATATAGAAAAAACTTCTGCAATAAGTGCGAACCTGCAGTTATTATCATTCACTACAGCAAATACTTCTGAACCTCACTACCCTAAGTGCCAAAAAAACTGATTTTGAAAGAAAGGAGATTCTGTAAAGAAATAGACAGAGGCAATATATTCAGTAACATAAGAATAAAACCGGGAATGAATTCTAGAAAAAGATGATAGAAACTATCATCGTCTCCTATGTTTCCACTGCACTAAAAAACAAACAGCTGCCTATTAATCACGGCTGATCTAGTGAAAAGACTTCACATTACACAGTCGACGTGCCCCAAAATGCAGCAAGTACAGCATTCACGAAGCGGAAACAAAAGGGTGAACACTTGAACGCCACAAGGATTTAATTTGTCAAAGGTGCTAAGTGGATCTTCAGAGTTTAGAATAGCATAAACGACTAAGAGAAGGCAGTATAAGCGGTAAAAGGTCAACATAACCTAACTGCGAAACACGCACTATCACTCCAAATGTGAGCTATTCAAGCATACGGCGTCAAGCCGCAAGCGTTCGGTTAGCAAGGCGGCCATGGCAATAGCTAGCTGGCGCACGCGAGGAGCAGGCGAATCCAAGAGAGATACACAATTTGCACAAGCACACAACATAGCAAATTGGCGGCTGCGACTATGCATTACGCATGTTGCGCGCATTTAACGCCCCTTCCCACCATCAAATGCTGAACATTCCGCCTCCTCAACATCACATTTGCACACATGCTGCTGTTACTTGCACCCCTCTTTCCTTTCCTTCGCACCCCGTTAAGTGATTTCTGCCATGGTCCTTGAAAATCTGTTATCAGCTGTGTGGTGCATACCACCTTGTTTAACGTCAAAGAGTCGAAAGCAGCAACTATCTCCATGTTCAATAAAGTCAGAGTCAAACCGATCTCCCATCTCCCTCACAAGCAAACGCAGCACAAGACTCGCAGCAAAAGTGAACCGTTGCCTCCCCTCTTCTTCCCATATTCCAAGTTACTTAATCAATGGATCTTTATTGCCTCGCAGATGCGAAACTCGTGACTCTTCAACTCCTTCACGAAGAAAACCACGAATTTTCTGCTGCTTTATTAGCAAAATTTAAGAACTTAAGGTTGCTTCCTTGACACAGTCAGCCTTGGTTGGACGGATATCGAAATAGGAAGTTAGAATCCACCAATCACGATGATGAAGAAGATTATTATATGTTCCTTCTTAGAACAGTTTCATTTTTTTAAGAAAAAAAGTGCACTTGAAGAAGAATTAGAGACGATGTTTGACGATATATATAAAGAATAATCATAAACAGACATATCACATTAATTCAAACAGATGCTTGGATGTTATTTTTTCTTAGTGTCCACAAAAAGGAAGCTCCTACTCCAAAAAGGCTTGTTTTTCATTACGATTTCAATTTTAAGCAAGTACATATATATATATATACATATATATATATATATATATATATATATATATATATATATATATATATATATATATATATATATATATATATATATATATATATAGAGAGAGAGAGAGGGAGAGAGAGAGAGAGAGTGAGTGAGAGTGAGTGAGAGTGAGATCCTAAGTTTCTACTTCTTACTGTGTTCGAGGATGCGTATCAACTGATGATAAGGGCGGAGGATGACTGCATGATAATCGCCTCTGTTGCAGCCACTCAACTTCTTAGTAAGAGAGGTACTTAAATAATATTTATTTTATTACTGAATGACAAAGTTAAAGACCAAGTTTGATCAATGCGTGGTACTGTGCAAGACTAAGTTTTTCAGCTAGTACATAGAAGTCCTGAAATATAAACTCCTTCAATAGAACATAATTATAAACAAGTGGGATCTAGATTTTTAATGATTTTTCAGCAAACAACGTCTGTTCAACGAAGCTTATATTCAGGCGCACATGATGTGTTTACGTGTGTATATATATGTAAATGAAAGTATACGTATATGCATATGTGCACGTCTCTGTGTACCTTTCAACGGATATACACAATATACACATATATGCAGGCACACACACACATATTTACGCATGTATATGTGCACATGTATTTCTGCAGATACACTTTATATGTGCGTATGTACGTACCTCATATGTATGTACTTCAATAAATGTACGTCACATACACCTTTTTCGCTTAGGCGTTATTAAGTCCACTCGCCACTGTTTTCGATTATGGGTGATTCTCTGAAAGCATTTGTGCCTGTGATCTCTCAAACATCTTGAATTCGTCAGAATCGTCGTGTGTATGTGTTTTGGATCTCGGTGAGACAGTTCAGCAATTTGACAATGATATAGCAATTGGCAACCTGGATTAACGAAGAACACAGTGACGTTCGACAGCAACAGAAGGTTATGATCGATAGTAAAACTTTTCCAGCGATGCCCGACGCATAAGAACAGCGAACGCTGGAAGCTGCGTTGGATTTGGTGGCTCCGCGGCAGCAGGTACTACTGGAGCGAGTGGAGCAGATGTCTGCCGATATCGCTTTCCCCGCTTCTCTTGCATTGGCTGCTAGGCTGGTCACAAACTTGCTAACGACACAGCTGACCGATTCACTTACGAAACAGACAACCGCTGCACGTTCGACATATCGTTCAATCGATATGAAGACGTCATTTCTAAAGATGGCTCCATGTTTGATGACGTCGCAAAGGCCCCCCTCAGTGTTTCGAACCTGCATGCAATCGTTCAAGCCCGCCTTACTAAGCACATTTTGCAGAAAACAGCTTCAGAAATCTCTCTCAAGACACCGTCAAGACGACGAAACAGCTGTTCGAACATAATACGTCGGTGCTCGCTTGTCGCCTTCCTGAGAACCCAGCGCAATATCGAGTCTCTCAGCGACTCTGCCTGGATTGTCAAAACACGCCACGGGATGGCTGATTTCAACGCCGTCAAATCCAAATAGATGAAATCTTTAATGCTGATCTCTGCCCTCCATACCACTGAAGACACTGACATTCGTACCCGTGCTCTAAGTAAGACAGAGGGCAGACCACAAACGACATTGAAAGGACCCGGTCTCTAAACCCAGCAATCCTTGAAAATCACATAAGACGCCAAGCTCCTTGACAATCCAACACCATTCCTCCAGCCATGAACCAATGCCGTCGTCACCAAGAACTACACACGGGATCTGCTTTCGCCTTGTATCCACCGTAAAGGATCGCACTGTGCCAAGAATTGAGACTTCCTCAATAAGATGTGCTATGATTGCGAAAGTGTCGGTCACAGGAACGGTTTCCTTCGCCGAGAAGAAAAGATATAATTCGAAGAAAAAGCGCGGAAGTGCGAATAACATCGTCGTTTCTGCCTCCTTGGTCACGACAGCCGCGCTGATCAGTCGTACTTACCGCCATGTCCAGATCAGTGGCGCTACCGTTCAAAATGCGTCTTGACACGGAAGCCTTACCCTGCTCAGCGTTAAAGATTGGATCAGGATCAACTGTCCAAAACGTCACGCTGAAGTTCGCCAACAACAAATACGTCAAAGTTCATGGATATTTCGAGTGCGGCTTCGACATTGATGGACAAATAGGGAGAAGGAACCGCCTCTTTGCAGATACTCGGCTGCTCTTTGGCTTAGATTGGGTTGTCCAAAACGAATCTTCCTTGCAATGCCATCAACTGCAAGGCACCTTCCAGTATATATATATATATATATATATATATATATATATATATATATATATATATATATATATATATATATATATATATATATATATATATATATATATATATATATATATATATATATATATATAACGTTTAAGCAGGACTTTCATTTCAAAGCTGGTGCAGATGCTCACCTTTTCTGTCGATTCCTCGGTCCGACGCGTCTATCCAACTGTGCAGTCACTGATTTATTTTTTACATACTTCCATACGTTTTCATTACGAAATTTGAAGGATTATGCCAAGATGCAAGTGACAAAGGAAATCAGTTAAAAAACGCTCAAAGTTCTGGTTGACGTTGCTATTGCCAGTGTTGTTACAAGAAGGATCGACTCTGAACAATCAATTAAAGCTTTACCAACTGCCTCGTTCAGCGCGCCCTTTGCATCCGCTTCTGCTGAGAGCGGAAGTAAATTTAAGCGTGCTAAGTGTTAAAGCAGCAGGAGAAAGAGCACCAAAGTGGATTACCTGATAAACGTTGCGAGCACTGCGCTGCTGTTGCTCAACATTCGAGCGCTCCAACCTTGGTCCATACCAAGCCCCCGGGCCTGTATAGGTGCGACCAGCACGTGGCTCCAGTATCTGAAACCAAGCAACCTCTAGACTAATCTGTAAAATCCATACTAGCTGAAATCTGTAATCGGTAAGCAGTTCCAAAAGCTAAGTGTCACATAACAACGTACAAAATGATTCCTCTTGCATAGAACAGTGAGGCAATGACCTCTTCAGCACTAACTTTAGTACCAAACTGCGTCCTCACGTTTTAATCTCATAAAGAAGTCAACAGAGCGACATAAAACAACGTTCATATGGAACAATGTTTTTGCAAAGAAAAAAATGAATACAAAGAATGAAATGAATGCTCTAAGGAACAAGAATTGCAAATTAAAAAAAAAAAATCTCTAAAATTCCGGTGATAAGCTTAATGAAATTTCCGCCGAATTCGAAGTGGAGTTTAACACAGTGTGCACATCTTCATCGAAAGGCTTATTTTCACCAGTTATTTTCGCAACAATTCCACTCGACTACAATTGATTTAACATATAAATATGGAATGGCGGTGGCGTAACAACAAAATGCCCCGCTTGCTGTTAGCTTGGAAGGCTTATTTCGTTTTGCTATTACCTCATGTGCTCATGGGTGCTGCGCTGATTTCATAGCTTTATTCGAAACTTTAATTCACAGTCATAACTGTTTTCCTCTTTCAATTTCCTCCCAGAATTTAAAGGCGTTGTCGAATCTCTTAGCTCTGTGCATCATTCAAATGCTGCTCTTTACGTTTTTTACTATGTAAATTGCTTCTACGTGGCACATCAGTTACTGCTAGCAGTTTTATTTAAGATGTTCATTAAGATTTAATTGCCATTACCGCTCTGAAGTTGCACTTTGGAATGAGTGAATGCTCAAACCTGCTCGTTGTTGTCAGCGAGCTGGCCAAGCTTGTCGGTAAGGTGCAGCGCCAACAACTGCAGACGACTCGGCTCAACCCTGTGCATGATGAGGCAATTTGTTGGCTCATCCAGACTAGCGCTCAGCTCTTCCGATATGATCATTTTGCTGGAAATATGCCAATTTAATTCATCGGAGTGGAAGAGGGAGATCTTAACAGCCAACATCCCTAAGAATAGTTCACATTATGACCACCGAACCGGCATCACAACATCCACAACACTAGCGAGTAAAAAAACAAAACAGCCCAACCATACTGCGCTCGTCCACTGCGGACAATACCCGGCACATTAAACTTAGTGACAGCTATGAGAAAGGGAAACCTGAAATGTGAACACGGTGTTGCTGCGTCACCTTACGACTACGCACAATCAAACAAGCAACGAGTGAAATTGATCACTACCGAAAAAAATCACTCCTTCGGATCAGTGGAATGAAGTCGCAGTCGAGCGTACTTCATCCATACCCTTCTTCTTCCATAGTCACTGAGAGCGCTAATGTGATCCGAATTTAGCAATTATGGGGCGTGTTCCCAATACTTGCTTGGTCACACTTAACAGTTTATAATCTCTGCTTGCGAAGTTGCTTATTAAAACGCGTAATTCCTCCTCCCGCTTTTAATTCATTCTTACAACTTCCACCCCATGCCCATGTCCACTTTATATGCGTGGCTTTCTCCACTGCCACACGGAGTACTAACTCTATTTCCAGCAAAATCGGCGATTTAAATCAATGAAATCTGACAACCTATACATCTTAGTTAACCTTGCGTGACTTTTTTCATTCAAGCCACCAACAGAGACAGCAATTTTGCAAAATTTATAAGACTGAAGCGGCCTCTTATTCTTGCAGTACTCGCCGTTTGTATGCTAACATTTGTAGCGCTTAACAGCAAGTTATTAACATCGAGGCGGTGCGGAAAGGCAAAAGAAATACCCTTCGTCTGTGGATGCTTAATGCGATGCTGCCTGGCAGGAATCGCTGAAACCCAGAGCACTTCTATGGTTAGGTTTAAAGCAGGTATTACCAATCAAGGATAAAACGTTGTTGTCGGGCGCCCTATACGACATGAGTTGGCATTTCACTCTAACGAAGCGAACTACAGCTGGCCACAGAGTTCATGAAAACCATTTCAAAATGGCACAATAAACACGTTAGAGTAACATTAAACACAGGTTCGTGAAGTTTCCATTCAGCTGCAATCGAGGGTGAACATCCATTGGGTCGATCCCAACAACTCACTTTCATTTGAGTTCCATCGTTCCCTCGCCCTCCCCCCCCCCTCCTTTTTTTCGTTGCTGTCTTAACACATGCCTTTGTTTCCTTTCAACCATAAACATGAAGATCGATCCCTGTATGAACCTTCGGAGAAGGAAACAGAGGTCTATTGCTCAATAATAACATCACTACGCAACATGTATCAAAATATCAGCTCAATAACAAATCAATAATAACACCTCACTATTTTTTCAAATTCTGCAGCTTTTTGAAACATTCACTGGTGGGGCTTTTAAACTAAACGAAAAACTAAACGAAGAAAGCACAGGTTCCATTTTTGTTACACGGTGTAATTGGATTTCTTCGAACACAAAGATGTCGACTGTGATGCTACTCTAAAACCAAATCATGAAGGCAAGATTTCTGACCCGTCGTGGAGTCCCACTTCCCAATCGACGATCGCTTTTGCAAAAACATTGGCATCTCCATACTCAAAAACGTGCTCTTCACGAAATCTGCTGGCGGTCTAAAGATTTCTTGTTGCGAGTTTGGATCTCTGGCTGGATCAAAATCCGCTATCCCCCTCCATCGCAAGTTCTTTGTGCGACAGCCGCAAAACGAACCAGCACATGCTTTTCCTTTTAAAAACTTTGGAGTCTTCAAAGAGACAGTGTAGGTATAATCTCGAATTATAATATATCACATATCTTTCAGAATGCTGCAGCAAGTATTAGTATGCTGACCCTGCACCATCAGAATAGAGTACATTGCGCAATAGCAGCGTCCGATTTTCTGATACATGATTTTTTTTTTTTTTAAATATGCTTATGTATGTAATCACTACCTGTGAATATTTTACTGCATGCCTTTATATGATAAGATATGAAAAAAAAAAGAGAGAATAGAACAAGCGATAAACCTGATAACAGAGTGAACTTTGCGAGCGTTCAGCTCGAACAACTCCCCCAAAACGTCCAACGAAACGGTAGTATAGACGGTTGAATACATAAGCAGATAAGTTCGCAAAGATTCCTCTTGGATTCGTTTCACCACCATCTCCTTCACTTTGTCGGCGTTTCGAAACAGATTCCACACCTTAGAAAACGATGATTCACTTCATAAACGTACAAACAACGTTCATAAATAAAATCCAGAGATTTTCACAAGTCGAACAAAATTTCCATTACATCGCTAAAATATCTCAGAAATCCATACGATGTTTTCACGCAAAAGAAAGGACCCAATTAAACTAAATTGCAGCAAACCCTACAAACGTGAATGAAACGCCTATAACAACTACTTTGGCAATTTTTCTCCGGCTTCCTTTTATCAACAGCAATAATTACCTTGGCATTCATTTTATCGTTAACAATATAATCGCGGCACTTCTTCCAGTCACCGTTGAGCATGGCACGAGACGCAGCCACAACGTGCTCACGTGTGTTTTCCGGTGGCCCAATTAGCGAACTCTTTTCCGACTAAAACATAAAAATCTTCAACTGTAGACCGTAATGCACACTATGGAAACGCCTGTGACAGAAGAACGGCAAACATCCTGATTCTCTTCAAAAATATGCAACCACTTACTCCCTAACAGCAGTGATTTCATTCAAACCGGATAAAAAGTGCCCCGTCCACTCCAGTCCACTTTCCTCAGGACCCTTACTGTAGTTATGTCGCCGATGCTTAGGTCAACCTAATGAAGAAATTGCATTGTCAATTGCTCAAAAATATACTGAACCCCGCTTAATAATACTGAAAGCATTTGCCGAATAAGCATATCCAATCCTTCGTTCTCCTTCACCTACTAACCTGTTTGAGTTGGTAATGGAAAGACCGTGAGAGCAAGCGGCGGCGTAGCTCATACTCTTGTGAGGCCATGTGCGGTATTTCGAGGAGCATCGAGCAGATTAGATATACGCACTCCATCAATTCCACATTGATGTGCATGTGATAAGGAATCTGACGAGCACGCTCCAATTTCTCCTTCAACATCACTCTCTCAGATAAACTTCGCTTTGCCTTACATGGTCACACGAGTGCAAAAGAAAACCAGTGCCACCTCATCACCTGCATGGTAAATACCTCAAAGGTGCATAAGATGCTCATGCGTTAATTCTGAGGTTCTATTAAGACGCCATCCGTTCAAGGCAGGCAATAAAATCAAATTAGAAATAGCCGCCAGGAACACTGTGTTAAAACGACGAATGCCGGGAATGGCGTCAAGCTGACTTCATAGTTCAAATTTTTGAAACATGCTCATAACAATTCTTATAACACGGACAAACATGATGAAGTAGCAGTTAGTGAAAAAAAATTTTAACTGGATGTAGCTATTTTTTGACGCACTCCAAAGTGAACAGCAATAGAACAGATGCTATGAAATGTCAATAGTGTCATAATAGCTCACTAATTTTGTATTAAAAAAAAAAAAAAAAACAAACCTGTTCAACAGTCCGTTCTTGCTGGCGCATAGCGAGACCCTGGGCAAGCAACTCCTTAGCTCGTTGAGTGTTCTGGATTTCTGATAATCCCTGATGTGCTTCCTTAATGAAACCATGCCGGAATGCACAAAGACCCAGCTGGCAGATTGTGCGGTTGTAAAGAATCTGAAATTTCACCGAAATCTGACATCGGTACGATTCTGCCTGATTGCTCCTTCTGTTACCTATCTAATGCTAACTGCAGCTCCTTTGTGTTATCTGTAATGAAAGTAAACACAAAATGGAGATGAAAGCTTACCTGTGTGCTTACATCCGAATGATCAACGATCGACTGCAAATGCGACATAAGCATGAGGTCTCTAGCCTTATGCCATCTGTCATGCAGGGCAAGATGGTAAATCTGACACAGCATCGCCCTTTGACGCAATCTTTTCGTTTCATCGCGCGCGTACACCTCTTTGCACAGCCGATCCATAACAACGATGCTCGACTCCTCACCTGGCTCCAACGCATCCTCGGACTCGTACTGCAACTTCTCATATCATAAACTATTTGACTCGCAGCACTGCCCAGCCGCTGATTCATATAACCGAATCATTAACAGCCTTTTATTAGGAAAGTGAAGCTAATAGGTATTAGGAAATCGAAGCTAATAGGCTTTGCTTCATCGTAGATGATTTCTCAAGGCCCCGAACAACGCACTAATCATTCAGCGATTTCCAGCTATAGATGGATAAGAAATCAAAAAGCACTAAATCAAAAAACAAACCATAAAAAAAAGAGGAAACTCATCTGGCTGAAGGAGCGAATGTTTTGTTCATTTCCCACTCGCACTAACCTTATAATAAAGATGCTCAATCCTCAGCATGTATAATTTGCACATCTCATCTTCGATGAATATTCCACTGCTAACGCGCTGGTCCACGTAGCTCATCGTTTTCTCGATTAGAGCACATAGATCCTTCTCGCCCTTCAGCCTTTAAATACAGCAAGCCTATCAATATGAACATATTTTACAAGCACACTACAAGTCAAAAATTGGATATTTCTACAAAGCACGAACTCCTGTGTACAGCACTACGCAATCCCCATCGATTCAACACATGTCCGTCACTTCAAGCAACGCAATCTTCCCAGAATATTTTTTCTAAGAAGTAGGGCAATGCGAAAATCAACATAAAATTGTTAGCACACCCAAGCACCATTTTTCAAGTTGAGTCCGGTAAGAGTAGTGACTTCAACCATTAGCGCCATTTAATCATTTGTATTGCCAGGATGTTCCCATCTAGATGCGCCGATTTACATCCTATGTATTTTTGAATAGAATGTCACAGCTCGTTCCACCGAAAGCAGCTAAGTAGCTTTGCTCTACTACATATCACCATAACGGTATAGTATGTGTTCACTGAAGCAGCACAAGCAGCATTCATAAATTTAGCTATCAATGTACAAATATTTAGAAGTGTTCAAATCATCGACATCAAGGTAAAAGCAGATCCGTGTAGCACGAATCGAACTGTATGCATAACAAAGTGCAATGTTGGCTGAGGCACGAGTGAGTCGTGTCATCGAGTTTCAAAAAGAAATGCGATGAGTGAGCAGCAGCCGATTGGCAGCAACGGTCTACCTTATTACAAATATCTCGCACACCTGCCGCAACCACATCACATTATACGCATCTACCTACAGTCATCCGAACTCGAATCTGAGATGCACTGTTTCTGTTATTTAAAATAACAGAAGCAATACACTCCAAACGAAAGGACAAAATATTCGAACTGCTAGCGATCCATCTATATCAAAGACTAGGGTGTACCTTCGTGGAGTTGCGCCAAATCCTCCAATTTAGAGTTCATAAAAAGCAATGAAATGAACGAACTTATCGATATAGTCTGTACTATGGCAGTCGGCATTCTGGAGTATTTTGGTGAGCTCGGTATCAAGGCGCTGAACGCTCATCAACACCGAGCCATGCACTCTATACGGTTCGTCGGGATTCGACAAGTTTTCGTCATCTTCGCTTATGCCCACAGACAACACCACGTCTGGGCTGTCGTTCAGCAGATCTAGCAGGCTGTTGATTGCTCCCAAAGTCCTGAAGACAGTTTAATTGAATAACCCCAAACATACTGTAGAGTGAAACTTTTAATGCACGGTTTTCAAGTTTGCCAGCAGTGAAACATTGACGGGTGAAAACGGCTGGTGTGGCGCGAACTTGGCGCCAGAATATGAAAGGTATTACTCTCAAATAAGACTAACGTATGCGCATTGGTCTGTTTTTCCTCAAATTTCAGTAACAAACTAACCTTAAAACGATGAAAGAATGGCTTACTTGCACCAACAGGAGTAATCCATACAATCGCTGATACGTGCGTTCAATTCAAACAAAGCCGATATGATCGAGAAGAGGATCTTGACCAGCAGACCGGCACCAAGCTTGTGCTGGAAACACACTTCATAAGAATCTTAGCGTATTATGTATGAAAGGAAAGCTCCTTGTATAGAAAAAAAAAGAAAGAAGAAACTACTGACATCGGTAAACGCGATTAATATCCAAATTTCTTTGCAACAACCATACGACCGTTTATTAATAAGCCTAAGGACAGCCGTGTATATTTTTTTCAACTTCGTAACCGAGGGATGGGATCTGTTCCAACCTATAAAGACTACGACTAACTTTTCTTTAGGGTCTTCAGGAAATGCGATGGAGCTGGGAAGTTTAAACATTTGTTCTTGAAGACATCATCAATTTCAAAGTGACGAGAAACTGGCGTTTACATGCTTTTCATGTGAAATAGCGACGCCGGACAATATCCGTGACTCCTTAACTACTTGTGAAGGGGCATCTTAGGGGGTTGATGCGGTGCTCCTTGTAAAGTGACTTGACTTGCAAGCAAATCTATGGGGTGCATTTCGTCCACACTTCAGAATAACGTGACGCAACGCGAAACAAATCCACAATTAATAGTCAAAGGTAGGGGCAAATAATTAGCCTAACATAAGCTAGAAAAAGCGAAATTCAAGGGGGGTCGCCAAAAATTATTTGGTGATCGGTGAGAAAAAGTGTGGATTGACAGGGATGGAACAAGTATGCTGCAGGGCAACAGCTGACTGGCAAGCAGACCACCAACGAATGCGATGTTAATTGGGAGAATGGTGTTATTGGCGGCATTTAACACAATAAGACACTGCCATCCACTATTACGTCAGTCGCTCAATTACTAAGTAAATACAAATCTGTCATAAACCACCCACAGCGAAAACAACATTTGACCAACCTGAGTGGGAAGTTCCACGATAACAGTGTTGTCTTAAGACTTATTTGAGAAAAGAAATGATGGGAAAGGTGTTATAATTGAAACTGTGCGCTTGGGGTTCACACTTCCAAGACATCGAGAATCAGTTCAGAAGGCATCGGAAGGACTTTTCCACGGCATTTATGGTGAGCGATCACAGAAACTGTGGCAGCACATCCACATGTCGGCATTACAGCAGAATCTGATAACATCTGATAACACATTTCTAGCTAAACTCTTAGAAGTAGTAATCTCAATCACTCAGTAAGCTTAACACGGGACAGTTGAAGTGATAAAGATCTCACCTCGTCGGCAATGCGAAAAAGTTCTTGCAGATTTCGCACATGGTGCTTACGGTTAGTCGACTTGCGACCGCGGGTCGCTATGATCTCCTGCAGCTTATTCACAACAACCTGGAAAAAAAATCAGTGAATGAGCAATGAATGCGGTTAACTTCAGTGGGACACTCACGGTTCGTCATTCCTACAGGTTATACTCTCGCATCGCCGTTTATAAAATAGTACGATAACGCCACGTCTTCATCAAGATATAACAGAAATTTGAGCTCAAACTTAACTCATTTATTCCCTACCGTAAAAAGGAAGGTTAACAACGAAAAAAAGGCTGGCAAAAAAAGTTTCTCTGACCGCTGTCAAACATTTAAACGAAATATGTACGAAGGCCGATAAGTGGCTAAAGTTAATTAATGCGGTATTTGCTGATAAGTGTTCACAAAAATGAGAACGGCCAAAGCTAGCCAGTACGTTCCATTGCTGGAAAGAAGGGACGAAACTATATGAAATAAGCAACACATGAGTGGAAATATCAAAATGCAGATAAAACTGCTCACTATAATAGCAAATGAATGCCCTCTAGTTAAAGTCTTATAAGCCAGAAAAAAGAAAGTCAGTCTGAGGAAAACATTCTCTCACTCAGTGGCTACTGCACGTAATAAAATACCGATACAATGGCACTAGGATTAGGGGTTTTGTTTGGTACTGAGGTAAGCTTTAAGAATGCATAACAGTTCAAATTACACATGACCAATATACCACGACATCAATACTGTTGCAATATTTGTCAACTGATACCAGGCAACTTTGCAAAACAACTCTTATATGACAGTTAGCCCAAAATTCACAAATGCTTTCTGCCCACATTAAATGCCTATCTGCATCGGCCACTTTCTCAACGATTATGCTCAAACCTCGTGAGTGATCTCAGTCTTCGGATCAAACAGCTGCCTCATCTTCTCCTCCTTAGTTGGCACAGAGACCCATTCCTGATCGTCTGCCTCGTCGACCTGCCTTTCCTTCGCCTCCCTCTCTTTCTGCCGCTGTGCTCTTTCTGCCTGCCTCTTCTCTTTCCCTTCCGTTTCAACGCCTTCTTTGAACTCCTTCCTGAAGAACATAGCAAGCATTAACTCCGTAACACTTTGGAAAATAGCATACGTCGCTTCAAATCCCGCCCTCGCGAATATATACTTAATAAAAGGATAAAACGACATAAGATTGCTGCTCAGTGCATATTAATACCTATGTTATATCTTTGATATGAAAATGCCTTCATCACTCAACCCCAACGGGACGTAGTTGATAAAGATGGCGATAAAATTCAGAAAAAGGATCATACAAGTTGTAGAAATAACAGATGGGACAATAACCCCTGCTTCGCCTGGACTAGAATCTATTCTCTTAAATACCCAACTGAGGACAAAAGTATTCATCTTTTAAGAACTTTTTGTGAAATTCGACTTTAACTAGAGAAATTCATTGTTCTTCTGAATGAAAATTCGTTCACGATCAAAAGTTCTCTTTTTGTCAAGATCTCGAAGCAATGCGCTTTATTTTTACACAAAAATAAGCGCAGCGAACCTTATAATTCCGATTTCTGCAGTAATTATCGCTCCTTTGAATTTTTGGCAGAAGAGTATTCTGACCCTCCCACTTCCCTCTTTTACAACACATAGCCGAAAAATATCACATATATAGCCTGAAATAGCCTGAAACGTATATAATGCTACTGTGCCTTGTCAAGCTTCTAAATCAAAAACTATACGCCTCCTCAGAATCTCTAGCCAATTCTCGGCTTACTTTCCAGCCAAATTAGGCCCTCAATTACAAATATAAGACGAAAGTGAAATTACTTGAGGAAGAATCTGCGAAGATCCTCCATCTGCTTGCCTTCCAAATCAATATCCGATTCGCTATCCGAAGAAACATCAGAATCCGAGCTCCATTCGTCGGAATCCAATTCCAGATCTCGAACTTTTTTCACTTTACTTTTCACTACCGGCTCCTCTTGTTCTTGTTCCTCCTAAACAGAGAAACTTCAACTTGGAAGTAGTTTGTCAGAAATAGTGCAAAGCAATGCGAAAACTATCTACAGAATGTTTCAAATGAGATCAAAGGAAACGTGTGTTTTTTTTTGGCAAAGGTATTGAAGAACGAGAATATCCAACATTAAAAACAGTCTATGTGTTCCGCACGGAAAGTTGAGTACCACCTTGCCGAAAAGTTATGGCTTCGAAAAAAATCGCATCACTTTTAACTTCTGACGTGTTCGAGTGCATTCTTACTGCAAACAAGAATCGTGACCCTGGTGAAAGAAAGTAGATGACGGTGTACGTTCTCGAACACTCCCGTTCTCATTACTTTCCGGTATTAGCGAATTCTGTAGGTAAAACCCATTTGTACCACTCGAGTCTCAGCTGTGGTAATCTGAACCGGTACATCTCACAATCACTTCACTAATGTGGGAAATTCAAAAAATGAAGAAATCATGAACTCTATGAAATTCATTACTGTAAGTGCTGCGAACATAAGATAGTGATGGCGACCTTTTACCTTTTGCCTGAGTGATGCAAAACGCGAAAAGCAATCGCTGTTAGCAGTGACGTCATCTTACCGAAAATCACTCTGCTTTTCGTAGTGTTTATTGTTATACCAAATATAGTAAAGCACTGCACCAAATCTAAAGCCTCAAGCACAGTACAAGTAGAATATAGTCTGGTTTTTGAACAGTGGCACAAACAGCACTATGACAATTTCCTTTGAGAAAAAAGCACATCATATCACTTCCCGACTATTTCTGTGCTTAAAATGAACCGCTGTTGTTAGTGAATTTAGAACTGGTGGCGATATTGCCTCCTGGAGCTTGAATTTTGAGTTTCGGTTCTCGATGGACCTCCTTCCACTGATGTTTTAATAAATGGACAAAGTATCTGTCTTAAAATATTGCGCTGACTGTTGTATATTCTGGACGTGGCGGATTACTTTACTTTCACCTCTTCGTTTTTGTAACTTTTCCTTCTCGTTTTCTTCTTTTCGCTATCAAATTTTATTTCATCCTCTTTCATACGAGGAAGCTACGTGGGAGAAAACTTAGTTGTACAAAGTTTATGGGATTTTTAAAGTGTTTTTTAATTTTTTCTGTTGAAATCGTTAGGCATCACGCAACAATTGATTTTCACCCACTGTAAACATTTTCTGCTATTGCGCGACTCCAAATGAAGGTCGTTCTACTTAATGCCCCAAACAAATGGTTTTGAATGACGGCCTTTTAATAGGAAACTTTTAAAACTTAGTCTTTCCGGAATTGTAAAAGTATAAAAAAATTGAAATGATCATATTTGAGAGATTGTGGCAAACGGCATCTCCGTCTAGTTTTTAATTCCTAGGCGTATCTCCTTGTTTCCAGCGTTGTATGGCCGCTGCCATTAAATCTCTTTTGAAATGAGTACCCCTCGAACCACACAGCAACAAGGTAGAAGCCACAGCCTACCTCGCCAGGTATGCGAGTTTTACAAATTGTTACAGGAGGGCTATAAGTGTCCGAGATGTAACCGGTGTGAACTGGCAGATCTAAAAAAGACGAACCCTATCAAATATCTGGAAACGCAGCATGATGTTGAATATGCACAACCGGCGAAAGCACTCAGCCCTCAGAAACGCCCGGCAAGCGTCTAAAGAGTTGTGGGAAAAGTTATATAAGGAAGCTCAGGATTGCGCTGAGATCAAAAGCTGCAAAAAGGCTCTCTAAAGGTACTAGCGTTACCGAATATGTCTCTAGGCTTCTTCCGTATTTACGAGTTTCGCGGGTATTTAGCTGTGCTGAACTCGCGACTCGTTCCTTCAAATTCTTGAGAAGGCAATTGCTCTGATTTTCAAGGTCAACTGAAAAAGATCAAGCAGAAGTTCGTGAGAAATGTAAAAGCGCCGAATGCGGTTTCGGTTACTGCTGACATTTGCAACCAAAGGTGCATCAAGGATTCATTTATTGTAAAAACGATTCACTACAGTGGAGAGTGATCTCTCAAAAATGTATTCTTTGGATTGAAGAAATCATCCTCACGCCACGATTCGCAGAAAATTAAACGAGTTTTTTTCCCACAGTCTTGAACAGCGAGGGCATCGTCTTGTGGATTGAAAGAGCAGCAGTTGACTCAGGCCCAAACAAGGTGTGCACTTTTAAAAGAAAATACGAGCTGTCGCACCTACAAAAAGAAAACGCGAATCGCGAAGAGGAAATGGTTGTAACCGGTTTAAATGATGACAAATTTAGCAGCTCAAGCTGCGATATGTTTGAGTTCGATGCAAACAAAACAGAACGGACAAAATGGTGCGGCTTGATGGGCGACTTTCAAGAAAAAAAAACTGAGTTGCGAAGCTCATATGATGCAACTGAAACCGGCAAAAGGAAGATACATCGCTTCTGTACAAGTGGATGGCTTATACAAGTCGATGCAGTGCTGATGGTCACACAGAAGTTTAGGAAAATATGGTTAGTCGCCGAAACATCCTAGTATGAATTTAGCAGTGCCTGGCAGTGCTCTGTGACGTTACCTTTGCATTAAGGGCAACATTGCCGAAGTAGCTTTTCTTTAAGCACTGAAATAAAAGGAAATGAAGCGACCTCTTCTATGGAGTGTTCTTAGATCAATAAATTAATCGCTGTCGTCTTGCCTTTGCATGAAAAAAAAAACAAAAAAAAACAAAAAAAAAACCAAGGCACTGAAAGTACAACGTGAGCCAAGGTGCAGAAAGTATAGCGTATGCATTTTACTTTTGGCGCCAAAATACTTGGCACAGTATTTTACCAAATTTAAAACCGTAAGTAGAATATTATTAAAAAGGCCACACTCGGTTTTTGAGAAAGCGGTATAAGTATGGTGTTGCGTTATTTTTTGGCGAAGAAATACAGGAATGTTATATTTAAAATTTCAGCACGATGACATCATTGCTTATTAGTAAGATTTCTTTGTCCTGGTAATAAAAAGAAGGAAAGCATTGTAACACAACATGTGATTAACCATAAACACCAAATTAGTTAGCATATAACAATGGATCTTATACGTATCGATGTCAATCGTTGAGGTTACTTTTGCTTCATTTTTTTCATTAGTTCGTGAAAACTGTTTCATATAATAAATCACGTCTGCCAATGAAATACGGCAGAAAGCATACTCACCGATGCATGAAAAGTTTTGCACGAAGCGATAGTTACGAAATTCACTCAGGCATGACAAGGAACCGGATGCCAAGACGCGAAATCTTGGAGTATCAAACAGGATTGCAGCGACCATTTGCATTCCATCTTCCTCTCTCTCTTCCCTTCCCGTCACCACCTTTGATGCTTCCAAGGGACCCTTAGTAAAATTAATCACGATCCATATCCTAAAGTTGAAAAAAAAAAACAAACTATAAAACTGACCGGTTCGTCATCATCGGCCTCACCATCAGCGCTTGAGTATCCGACCGGATCCGGCTCAGCACGATAGGCGGTCACCTCGGCCTCCATCTCCTTGAAACAAGAAAAAGAGAATCGAAAAAAGCCCACTCCTTTTCGTTAAAAAAATCATTACTGTAAACAGTTGTTTCCATTCATTCGATTTGAATGCTTTTTCGACAGAAAAAAGGTGCGGACTCTTTCAAGATGTGCAACACTCCAACATATATTCCAAATTCTGTGAGGTGGGGATGTGAAGATCTAAAAAAAAAACAAGTAATTATATAAAACAATCATCATCACAACAATAAAAAAGCTACCTTGTTATATTTTCTGATTTTCTGTCGCAACGTTGTAAGGCCTTTGGAATTCGCCTTCGACATAGTCTTTCGACTCTCCTTGTCCTCCCACTGTTCATTCACGAAATCTTCGATTTCAACCAAAATGCGAATATAAAATCGAGGCGTTGACATTCCCTGACGAGCTAACACTGCTTTTGTCTTCTCGAACACTCTACACAGTTCCTCGAAAGCTGCAATGCGAAGTCATTCCCTTGATGCATGCATGCAATTACGACGACATTTCGAGTAGGAATCGGTCGAAAATCGCAGCCAGAAAGGCCTCCTTGATGGATGGTCGCATCATTGCTTTCATGGAGACATACCAGAGTGAACATTTTTCAGGCAAGAAGGTTATACCTGACGCCCCATCAACGATGCAAATAAGCACTCGTATGTCTCAGTGTTACACTGAAGGAACCATCGAGCAACGAACAATCACTTACACGTTTCAAGTTCGTAGCACTTTCTTCAAGAGGAAGGTCGTCCGTTTCAAAAATGCAAGATCAGTAAAAGCCAAACTCCGGATTTAATCAAACATGATGAATCCCGGTCCAAAAGAACTTATCGCAAAGGCTTCCCTGTCTCATTAAGTTATCACAGAAGAAAAAGTAATTTGGCAGCTTGAATAAAAAGGGGAAACACTTTGTGGCACTTGTCTGATACAATATGAGGTCGGCCAGTCTACAATTTAACCGAATTTCATGAGTCTAGCACTTGATTCAACTCTGCTAAGTGACTTGGCAGTAACTAAGTGACTTCACCTCACCATAGCAACATCATGCCAAGTCAGCTTACTACTTAGCTGCATGCGATGCTGAATGTTCATGATTTGCACCATCGGTGAGGTATGGGGTAAACTTTGATGCGAATGAGTGCCTATGTTTCAAAATCTCGCTTGATGCATTCTTAGCAATTTGGTTTCCCTAAACTTGAATTGTGAAACTGGAAGATCTTGGACGTCAACCTGTACAGCAATAAGGCAGAAAATGTAGAGTTCTGACAAAGTAGTGCACTCTGCAGCTGTCTTCACTTTCACAATGGACGTTCGTATACTGTAAAAATGAAGATAAAAGAATGTACCTGTGGAATTCACCTTGCCCTATTTCGTTCTATTAGTTATTTGAAAGCACATGTGAAGGCCAAGTGAACACACAAAGTGGGGAATTTTCTAGCCCGATTCGAGTGGAAATTTCTGAAGCTTCAGCAGATTTTTCTTTAAGACTACGAAGAATATGCTCAAATGTACGTTCGCTAATTAAACTTGTTAAAATTAGCAAAGGAAATGTGTCAAGGAAATAAGTAAATGAGACCGTAACCGAAAATTTACTTATATAAAATAACCTCTACGATTCAAACGGCAATCTTGCATGCACAGAATATTTAGAAGCTCGGGGAAATCAACGAAACCCTACCAGAAAGGCAAAATTCCCTTCACTTTCTAAAACTCCTAAGATTTTCTCTCTACTAGGCTCGCCATGGGTCATCAAGGTTAACTATCCCCTCTCTTCTTGGAAATTCGCTGCTGCTTTCGGCTTATATGTCAGAGTGCCCAGTTCACTGCACATTCACATCTATCGTAATAAAACCTCATTTCGAAACTTAGTTTAGGAGCATCTTCACTGTTTTCGGAGACAGGCAAGCCGCCTCCTCAATCGCCCCTGCATTGAAACCCACCTCGCCCCTCTTATTCACAATAACTGTCAGC
The DNA here is from genome assembly GCA_037389465.1 of Baylisascaris procyonis. Classification (NCBI taxonomy): domain Eukaryota; kingdom Metazoa; phylum Nematoda; class Chromadorea; order Rhabditida; family Ascarididae; genus Baylisascaris; species Baylisascaris procyonis. Next base: position 157,731 of record JAZARR010000033.1, on the reverse strand, counting down.
TTTTATTGCAGCATATGTGCCACCTCCTGCCCTATATTGTGTGCTCCTTCGCACCCTTCTTTCCATGATGCTTTACTATTCGAGCACGACTTCTATCGAGCAAGAAACTTGGTCTGTAAATTATGTTCTTCATTCAGTTCTCATATTGCAGACGCTGTCATGGCCATGCTTTTTAACTCTGCTACATCAACAAACTTGTCGGTCTGAATTGCATGCTGAGTTTCAATATTAGCGCTCTCACTGAACGCTTCGGAAATGCGCCGAATAGCACGTATTTCTATGGTTAGATGAGATGGATGTCGAATGTTTCCACTTATGCCGCATTATTTTTTTGTGGAAAACACATCAGTTCGTGATTCTCCGATAGCTTAGGCTGAGGCTTATGCACGAGAAACGGCGAAGTGTCATCCGAGCGAAATCAGTTATTCAATGTGATTTGACTATATCACACCATCTTGTAAAATGAAAAGCAGTATTGAACTATTAAAAAAACCTACTTGAAAGAAGTTTCGACATGTCCTTGATATTTTTCGAGTTCTTCGCTTGCTTTATGAGGTCCTTCAGCTCTTCGAATTTCCTGTCTTTGTGTGCCTTCACAACACGCTTCTGCCCCTCTTCCTCACTATCCGACGGGTACATAAATCCAACTCTGCAACCGTAACATAATAACAACGGCGGTTTTCATATTTCCCCTTACATGACTTGTATGGGCATCAGTGAATGAGTCGAAACGTCGACAATAAACAAAATTAACACTTGCTGCAATCACGATCGTTGTTTTTATCTTCCAAGCTACCAGGGCAAAAACTCGATAACACTAGGAGGACGGCGAAGAAAGGAAAACTTCGCAGGATTTTTAAAAATGGTCCCCAACCCGCAAACAATTAACAATCCTTAAAACTGCTACAGGTACGACTACAGCCTTAAAGATATCAATATTTAAGGATGTAGCAAACACACTTTTTAGTTAGCCTTACCCATAAAATTTTGCTACCGCGACTTAGGATTAGATAAAACATATTAGCGAGCTCCATCGCTAATCGACAACGGTATTCTCCAATTCTTTTAAAGCATCCGAAATTTCCTGACGCAGGGATTCCGACGGTTCATAAAGGTTGCTACATTCCTGTTCTGGTTTATGCATAAGTGAGCAAAACAGTAAGTGGTGAGAGACTCTATGGGAGACGGAGGCAGTGCTTTCTGAAACGAAATCTCCCCATATGCCCCAGACGCTCCGCTGCGCCCTCTTCGTCCAACCCCAATCTCCTCGCTCCCTCCCATCTTCGCATATTCGTAAGAACGAAATCAGGGGAGCTGAAAGAGATATGAAACCCGTCTTCTTCCAGGGTTATGCGATCGAATCAATGGGCTAGCACTTTCGACAAGTGAACGCCGCTTTCTATTTATGAAACACATGCATTAATATACGAAACGAGTATGATCGAGAGCATTCTCTAAAATGTGAGAAAAAACGAGATAAACTAACTGAGGGCGCTTGGCTGGTACGACCTGCTCCTCATCACTGCTTTCGCTTCCGGACGAATCCGAACTGGAAACGGCTCCCTTGAAGAACTTCGACATCGTCTGCTAGAATTTTCTGAAAGGACAGCAAACGAATAAACGTGTTTACTGCAATTGTCGAATAAAACGGTGCAGAATGTGTAAATATCATTTTTAAAAAGGAGCCAATTTCCTTCACAGACACATTCAGTTACAAACTACTCAGCATGACAAGTGCCATCAAGCATCTTGCAATCTTTGATTTACATTCTACCTGCACTTTATTTTAATGAACTGAAGTATCCTCGACAACATATAATGTGAATAAACTTTAGTTTCGTTTTGCTTTGACAGTTGTTACATTTGCATAGACACCTTCATCCTCCACTATGTTTCTGACTGACATTTTGCAGTTTTCTTCGTTTCATTGTTAATAAAGACTATCTGCAATATGTTACTGCCTACAGTAATATCTATAAGATTAATATTTGCGGCTTATTTTATTGAACAATGCGTATTCTCGACCTTACATAACGATTACTTTCTATGAATATGCTTCAGCATTTCTTCCGCTTTGATTGCTATTGTATCAGTATAATGTATAAATTTTCATTGTTTTAATTTGAGTGTTGCAATTTTCGTTGTTCTTTTATGAATGAAAACTTCGCATACAAACAAACACCTTCATACTTTTTCGTATCAGTTATAGCTATCGCCCTATTAATAAGTTTTTAGTTCATCTCTTACTTATCGTGCTTTCCTCAAATGCCGTTGTCGAAGTGCTCCTACGCTGTACGCCGGTCATTAGCAGTGGCCTGTGACCCGCTAAGTGATGTGACGAATGATACCCCTCGCAGAGATGAAATCTTAAATGCCTGCGAGGGCTCCATAAATGGGGGCTAAAATCTCCCGCGAAGGATCGGTTATCCCGCCTCTGCGGGGGGAGAGGAGACCCTTGCAGGGCATGGAAGATTGGCGAACGCTTGCTTTTATTAGGAGACCGTCTTTATATAGTGCATGCTATTGAGCTCTATAGCGTTCTCATAGAATTGCGGTGGACCAGCAATTTATAAAAGTTGCGATTTCGATGAGTCACTGCATTTGAATACAGCTTGTTTGGTAAAGTAGTTGCAGCTGCAGTCGAAAAGGTGTATTTACGCCCGACACAATGGCATATTTGGTAGGTGCATAAGGGAAAGGCCAAAACAATTTTGTGGGTTGTGACTTCTGCTGCAAATGAACTTCTGAGATTTCTAAATACGGAATGCTATCTATTTAGGAAACCCTCTCTGGATAGATGGAATTTTGATCGAGACATTGAAAGCCCATCTTTTTCGTGGACCAGCTTTGCGTTAATCATATGGACACAAGGAATTCAAACCATCAAATCTTGCAAACAATCGAGCGACGTTATTTGCAAGATTTTTCAAACATTTTGCGCACTGCAAGGCATGACACGACTTGACTTTTACTTCAACGTTTTAAGTGAGTTTAGAGATTTGGAGATCGCAAAAATGCCGTCTTTAAAAGAACTGAAGAAATTTAATGCGGAAAAACCTCAGGGTTAAAATTCTCGATTCAGTGAATGCGTATTATGGAAAGCACGAGCATCAAAACACACATGAAGTATGGCGCTAACTTCGCAGCATCGAGAGAATGAAAAGCCCAAACTTTCGGACATTTCTGTGCCTAAAATCCTTTTCGAAGGTGATAGGTCAGGCAAGATGCTAGTAAAGTGATGAATTACCGCCGATAATACTCAAAAGAGACTTCATAACCCTAAATTCAGGGGCTCTTAAGTTGGCAGAAAGACATACAGACGCCAACACAATTAGCTTTGTAGAGTAAATTGGCAAAAGCGCAGAATGAGCTAAAAGTCTGTGGATGAATATGAATGGAAGCAAATTGACTAGCTCCGTCTTTGACCCATCCAACCGCACCATTTCGAAATATTAAGAGCACTCAGATCGCTGCTGCGAAGCATAAAACAGTGGAAACATGATGTTCTGAAGCACAAATATCACACCTCATTCATAAGCCAATATAAGGGATTACAGCGTCGGTGACTCCCCAAAACGGAAGTATGACCGAAGATAATGGTAGATTGGAGGTTTGGTGGGGAGGAGGAGGGAAGGGAGGGGAGGGACCTCATGTCGCTTCTAAATTCCAAAACCGCAGTACAAACGGAAAAAATTTGCAAAGAAGAGTATGTCCAAGGAAGTCTTCATTTTCCTGCTACTAGTGTATTCATACTTTTCAAATTCGTTGGTAACTTCCCCAGTTGAATGCACAAAACAGACAACGAAAGTTCACTGTGTGGCGATTCGAGTTGGGGCAAATTATTCGATGAGAGGCTTGAACTTGAAGAGGTCGGCAAATATTGAAACTCTGCATACAGATATTCGATGGATTTAACAACAGGGAGTAAATAAGGCGTCGAAAAGTGCCTGGCCAGGCTAAGAAGTGAGTTAATAAAAAAGACTAGAAAGTGAGGGAAACAATCGGACAATCCTCTTCCTACATCGCAGTTTGTGCTCATCTAAAACAATGCAGAAAACAAAGACGATCGTGGACAACTCTGAAAAAAATAGGCTCAGCCACACATTTCGAACAGCGAACCAATTGCGATCGCTCACACAAAGTACGAAGCACTACCGTAATACGCGCTGCGTTGGAGAGTAGCAATGACGCTCTGTTGGAGCCCCGTATTCATCCGATCAAGGATAGAATTGGAGATTTTTCAGGGGTGCATCCCAGTCTCTCTGCTGTTAAATAGTAGTGATCTGCAGCAACTCACATCTGCCCAGTCTAACTGTAAACTGAACTCACAGCGTTCAAATATGTTAATGCCAGAGAATAGTTGCTGCCAGCCATCGATCGGTCAGACGCTGCTTCACTTGATTTATTGGGTAGAAGGTAGTAGTACTGACATTCCTCTCTAAGATCTACCACATGTTGAAATTCAGCGGACTGAGGTCTTAGAACTACGGTGTTCTTTGTTCCAGATCTCCTGTACTATGCGGCAACAGAAATCGAATGTGGTATGGGATTTATAAATGCGCTGCAATTTTTTTTTTTTTTTTTTTTTGCTCTGAAGTACAAACAACACTCTCGCTGAAAGATGCAGGTGCCCTTTTTTGTAGTGGAGCCACCGTACTCCTTTGAAGTATTTTAGCGCTCACGATACCACAGCGTTTTCAAGATTGCACATGCAATGGTGCAAACTCTTTTCATGGTTTTAGGTAAGTCCCAGTAGACATGTCACACCTATGCTAACATGACCAAGGACAAAAATGACCAGTCCTTGTTCCAAAAAATGACCAAAAATTTCTGTCGTCGACGCAGCTGGGAATTCTATAACCCTCACTCGTGGCGTGCATTCATTCTTCGGAGCCTTCAACGTCTGAACTATGCTGACTCACTGATCGAATGGAAAACAGTAACCACGCCGCTACAGTATGTTAAGTTCACGTATGGCGGCTGTCCGAAAGGAGGGCTTTTTACCTTAGTACATGCCATGACTCCCATTATTATACTTTGCCTTATTTATTTCCGACATAATCCTCTACGCAAAGAGCACTACAGTGTGACGTCAATATTAGAATAAAGTGAAGATGCATATACCTTTCAACAGCATGCAGTACCGACAGATTTGCAGCACTGGGCTGTGCGCTGTGGTTAATGTATTTAAAAAGTAGATAACAGCATCATACCCGAATGAACATCTGCAGACATCTGCTCCAACAAGAAACGTGGCGCACTCCTAAACGAAATATGACTTGTTGAATATTGACGCTGCGAAAACATATTTCCAAAATTGCGCAAATTTGTCGCCTTTTGAATGGTACATCTGTTACTTTCGTTTCAGACACATCAGCGCAGATAAGACTGAAATGCTGAAAGGACGACGTTATTGTTCGGCACGTTTATATGCCAACGCCACAGCGCTTCTTTATGTAAACCGAGTGACCGTTTTTAAATGTAAGATGTGATAAATTAGTGCATGCATTATTCATATTCTCGAGTAATATACATGCCCATTCCAAGATGTCGTATAACAAACTATACGCAAAAACTAACCTGACCGTCGGCCACATCGTCTGCATGGCTTCCTACTCTTCCCGTTCATCGCATATCTTTTTTGCTTTTCTGGATTATCGCCTTAGGCTGTTTGTCTCTGCTTACACGTTGTATACAGAAATAATGAAAACATGGCTAGAACGTGCATTGTAAGCACAAACGCGCATATAAACCAGTACTCACATATAAGGACGTTGGCTAGTCTTATTGACAACCAATTCATAAAAGTGATTTTCATGTAGAAGTGATCACTTTTTTGCTCTCAATTCTTTACTCGTGGAGCTTTATCCAATGCGGCACACGAATAGGTCACACCCAACAACGCCAACTCGGCACTATCTACTCATCTCTGCACTTGAGACATCGACATCCCCACGAATACATCACCTAGGATTCTGTTATGTTGCATTTATAGCTGCTAATAAACCTCGCAGCAAAACATTGAACATTCATGTCGCATATAAACAAAACCAGCGAGGATCACCAGGCCAAAACAGTGAGAATACTTAGAACTTTCAACAAAGCGAATCTTTCTGAATGCATACACACAATAATACAGAAGTCAAAAATGAGCAACTAGACGAGGAACGACGCAGTGATAACTTCGCCCTGCAGCTTTTCTTTCGCGTCTTCTATTCAGCACCTCTATTTATCCCCTCTTCAGCAACAAAAGGAACACTAGTGATATTTACTTATTTTTATTAAAGCAGCCTATTAGCCAGCTATATTAAAACAGAAGCAGCGCCTTGTAATGAGTTTCATTCTCATCCCTGACGTATGGCCAGCGAAGCGTTGATTCGATCTTCTCAGTTCACACCAACCCAACTTAGCCCAAAAAGAAGCAGACACAATGGGATTGACATATTATAAAATCCCACTTCCCCACCACAAAATAAAAGCAATCAGAAAGCACAACAGCAAAAACAAGGAGAAAATAACACAACTACCGAATATTAAATGACGTTCGTTGCAGCACAATGAAACGGCTCAGTCAACAACAACGGCATTTCGACTTTACGCCATCACTCCTATCACAGCATAGTGCTACTTTCACAATATACAGCAACAGACTTGATAACAGCCATAAATTGCCATCCAATTTCACCTCCCAATAGAAAAACGGGGCTAAACGAAACTTACTTATCAAATGCATTCTTCGTTTCTTACAAACAGCAGACTTCAAATAAAGCAGGTAGAGGTTTATCCGAGGGCGAGCGGGGCAGAGGGGAGGGGGAGAAGCATTTTCGCAGCTTCTCGATATGATGTATCTTGCAACCAACTATTCTGAGCATATGTCCACAAAACTCCAGTAACAGAGTGCGAAATTTTTGGGCTTGTTATACTCAGATAGATTATGAGAAGACAGATCATTCCACTAGGGCACCTTCCCAAACCTCCTTTTAAGTACTACATATTTTCCTGTAATACCTTCTATGTCTTAAAAATGCCTCGACTTCATGTCATCACACCCCCAGGTTAGCCCTCTAAGTCAACTGAATAGCGGAACATCGCCGAAAATTATCTGCCGCAACAAACAGCCACCGCCAAATTGAAGTCCCTTCCCAAAGAAAATCGTGTCTCAGAGATGGCAAAAGTCACAGACTGCACAAATGAGTCTCATATAAATACAATGAGGCCAAGACCAGCTAAATGGTCAAAAATTTAAAACTTTTATGGCCAAAAATTTCAGGCTTTTCCATACTTCCATATTTTTGGTCGCACATCAATGAAACTCTTCACTCTCATAATCACAGTCCCTTGTGGCAATGGCGTAAAAAATGAAATCGAAATAACAATGTATAAGAAAAGTTGATGCCACAGACTCATATTCCTAGTTGCTTTGGCTTACATCCGGAAAAACGATGTCGAACACCTCATCGTAGTGCGAGACGAAATGTGCCTCCACATGTTCGCGAATAAAATCGGGCAGGTCGGCGAAATCCTTTCTGTTTTCTTCGGGCAGAATCACACAATTAACTCCCGCTCTCTTCGCCTGAAACAGCCTTGACGCGCTCGCTAGATATTAGAGGCGAAAGACCTCAGCGTTCATAAAGTGCCGTTTTTAAGTGCAAGCTACACTAGTTCTGAACTGACTCATTCGCCTTGGAAAAAATACGTCAATCAATATGCTCGATCCGATAACGTTACGACGACCGTCTTTCTACAATTACAGATAGGAACTTCTGGAAGGGAATGGAAGTAGCCCACGTCAGGCCCTTGAAAATCTTATTGTTTCACGGTGTCCAGTTAGGACTGAGAAATACTTTCTGGGGGATTCTCTTCATAACCACCGTTTGACGTATTTTCTTTTATCAAAAATGTGCGCAAAACTGCATGAACTACACGAAGACAGGAATGTCTGCGGAAGCCATGTGCACCTGTTTAGTTCATAAACGAGAAAGGCAATGAAACCATCACTCACAGCAATGATTTTTTCTTTGATTCCACCAACAGGCAGAATACGTCCTGTGAGCGAAATCTCACCCGTCATTGCAACGTTCTGTCTTGCAGGCCGATTGAGTGCCAATGACAAAAGCGCCGAAGCAATTGTACAGCCTGCCGATGGTCCGTCCTTCGGAGTGGCACCCTACAATAAAATTCTCCATTACCATCACCACTACAAATCAACTAACGTCCTTTATATTCGCCCTTCCCACTTCACTCTCAAATCATACAAGACTGTAAACAAAAGAATCTCCTTTGGATGCAACAATTAGCATACCGCACCTCAGGCACATGGACGTGTATGTGCGCTCGCTCCAGGAAGTCCACTTCGGGGAAACGTCTTGTCAACAAGTTTCTGGCCACCGTGTAGGCTGTCCTCATGCTTTCCTTCATCACGTCGCCCAAGTGCCCCGTTGTTTCAAGGCTTCCATCTGGCTGCGAGACTGGCTTATCATCACCATCTTTTTTTGTGACAACAGGCTCAAGTCGACGACGAAGTGATGCTTCAATGTAAAGTGCTGAACCGCCTGAAAATTACAGCAATCACTATCATGTTGATATGGCCTAAAAACACAGATGCATCATCACACAAACGCATGATTTCGGTATTATTTAAACACTCTCAGTAGCCACCTCGTTTCCTTTAAAAGCCGATCAGCTGGGCACAACGAGCCAAATGTTCTACTTTCTAGAGCTAAAGTAACGATGCGTGCAAACATTACAAACAAAACCTTGCTGGACTTACCGTTGAGCCACCGCTGTAATGCAGCTAATAATTTCTCGCACATAAACTGCTGAATGCTATACAACAACGTAAGAACAATATCACAGGTCTCATTAAAGATGGGTCGGTATCTGTGCAAATCAATTTCCAACAAGGTGAAACGTCGTATAAACCTCATTGTTTCTTTCTGTCGCCCAACCTTCAACACATGCAATCCAGTATACTGTTGCACTATTCTCGAAAAAGCCCCTCCGTCCGCCTTTATTTCGCGACCTTTTCTAGTCATCCCAGTTCACTATTTTAACCACACTCTTCCGTCGCATGAACACTACCGTTTGAAACCTTTTATGTTCGCGTTATTTTTGAAGCACGTCAGTGCCCTTAAAAGACTTTAAAGCGGCTTAATGAATCTACCCGCTTATTGGTTGCACATTACATCTTCGTGAAAGGTAATGAGACACCATTACCTTCCAAGAAAACCTTATCACAGTTTTGCATGCACAGTGCCGAAGCCTGCACGCATGATATTGTAGATGCGCCGAAACGATTGGGAAAGATTTTTAAAAAATAGTAATGTAATGACTGAGAAACCTTCGAATGTGTTTGCACATGTGGGTGTATGTATGCATGTGTGTAAAACTCCTCGATGTGGAGGATTAATTTTCAGCTTTCCAAATAACAAAAGTGAGTAACAAATGGTCGTTGTTATGAAGCAGCTACTTCTATTAATTACTAGCAACTGTTATAACATCACACATGTAATGAATATGATTTGCATGCAGGCCTCATCACTGATTGCAACATGCTATACCAAGGTATATTCGAGATTTCGCAGGTAACCAAAACTAGAACGTATACAGAATAGAACATGGAAAGATAGTCAAAATGAGCTTATTCATTGTTACGAAGAGAGGCACAGGATTCCCTTCGAAAATAAACACACGAAACCTTGGCCAAAATCAATTTGAGAAAAGATTGCGCGAAGCTGGCAAAGAATAACGCATAGCGACTTTGATATGACGATGAAATTACTTTCTTTTCTAACTTCTACATCTCTTCTTTTTTCCTCCAGACTCTTCCTTCCTCCCCCCCCCCCTTTCTGATTTCCCAAGGGTTGCATACTCTAGCAAACTAGTACAAGTAAAACCCCCTTATCAAAATAAAAGGCAAGGAATAAGACCGCTCATTACCCATAGCAGTCCACGCGAGACCCATAATAACTCCAACTGGTGTCACATCGTAGAGACGATCACTTGTAAACTTCGGTCTTCCAACGAATTCCTCGAGATTGCTGTTGTCAACAACGATCTGTTGAGCTGGTCCCTTGCTCCCAGCGATTTTGAACGCAGCTTTACGGAAGACCTGAACCGAGCCATTAGATGAACGCAGCCTCATTATACTGGCTGGCGTGCTAACACTATGACTGTAATACATTGGGAGTACTTCATCAGCAATCTAATGTATTACACCCTAATCAGCTAATGAAACGAACTTGCGGCTCGCACATAGCTCACACATGAACGAACATTATCGTTCGTTCTAACTAAGAAATGGACGTTAAATATGAACTAAGCATGCAGCATACGTCCCACAACTGTTTAAAATCCCATTTACACATTGCACCTCAGCTTTTCAGGAAGTAGGAGCACAGCCAAGGTGAAGAACATGAACTCCAAGCCGTCATCTAAAACATCTATGAAAAGCATTTACAGTCAATGTGCCGTCTCCCTAAGGATGCCAGCAGAACCTCCAAACAGAAGGTGAGAAAAAATATTGAGAAACGAAGTAAAAAAAAGCTGCCCTTCCGCTTTTTTCCTTCACAAGGCAAATAAAAGTAGTCATAATGGTGCTTCGGATACGCTCCTCCTATGGTGATTATTTACAAATTAAGCTCGAACTGAAAGCAAGAGAACGGTACGCGCTTTCCTCCAATAAGTCCTTAAGCCTACCTTTTCAATATGCTTCTGTAGGTTGCGAACTCCAGATTCGCGGCAGTATTGCTTTATCAGACTCTGGAGCGCTTCTGATGTCAGCTTCAGCTGAGATTCTTGCAGCGAACTGTAAGAACAACAACATTCAGAAATGCATTGCCAAAATAGCACTGTCATCGTGCGCTTTGTCGTTCAACACTCTCATCGAGCGCAGACTTCTCCTTGTCACGACCACTTACCTTTTGCAACTAAAAGTCAGAAAGACAAAGCTTTACAAACATCATGCCTAAAACCTCGGATACTACTCTAGTTCCACTCTACTGCTTAACAGAAATATGACTGCATGTTAATGCACTGCGCGTAATGTAAACAACACCAACCTGTTGGTGCGACATTGAGGCACGAGGTAACTGTTTGCGATATTCAGCTTCTCTTCAGCCACGTAACCGGATACCTCGATCATCTCCATACGATCCTTTAGTGGGCCCGGTATCGTATCCAACACGTTCGCTGTGCAGATAAACAGCACCTACAGCTCATAACATCATTACCTTCAGTCCTATTCTTCTATAGCACCGTTTTAAGCGTCCTCCCTGTTGGGTATGGAGCTTAAGAGCCATCCCAAGATGATCTAACATTGCAGTAATCACTTTTACTTCTAGAGTCGATTCCCGTTCACTGTTCTTCACACAATGTCAATGATCGACTTATGCGCTTTTGTGCTGCTCCAGGCGATATCTGAAGCTTATATCAGTCCGGTTTCAGCCCCCTAAAGTCACTCTTCTTCATTCGTCTCCTCCTGTCGTCATTCCCCATCTTCATTCGTCAGTTCTCTCTGCCAGCCTTCGCCTTGTCACCACTCACTCCTCTTGTTATACTCGTCTTGGGAGCCGTTGTGCTCCCCAATAAACCATTTCTACTATCCCCGTGGGCATTCACGTTCCACACTCGGTCTCCGTCTTCAACGTCGTCACTGCCCGGCACAACGGTTAGAGATCATAGATACCACACTCCCCCAACCCCGCCCCCTCCCCTCATCGCGTTTTACCCAAGCCGTGGTTTATGCATCTCTTGTATCTCTCTCTTCATACAAAGGATAGTTCTGAATTAGGCGTAACCCTCTACCTTCTGTCCTGTAAGAGACTCTCGTAGAAAATGATTCATTAGTTCAGACTGTTGCGATTCCTGTTTGCTATGTTCCACTCCCTCATCACCGACTTACTCATAGTTATTGCTGTTATTTCTGTGTGTGCGCCTCTATTCTTGCGTGAGGAGGTCAAGGGGGTGAGCTCTTATACAATTTCATTTGCACATTTCAATTAATAATAATAAGAAATGATAAATATTATTATTTAATTTAATGTAGACATTAATTTTTGAGGGGTGTGCCAGATTTAAACCAATCGAAGGATTGGGACTCAGTTCTAAAGATTCAAAACGTTCGACAGAATTCAAAGTTAAACGCCTGAGTTAGTTAGAATCCGAAAAGGAATAGGATTTTAATTTACTCAGCAGTTTCCAAGAATTTTCTCTGAAAGTTGTAGTCTTCTCAGTGGAATTTAATGTTGATATTTTTTGATGCTCTACGAAGTCCAAAATTAGCTGGATGGAAAATACCTGACTTTGCACAGCCATAGAATTTTTGCGCCTAAAGAGCAACTCCGTAGTCGCCAAATCCTCTCCCCATCACTCCTCACATTATTCAGTCTCCCTAAAGCACTAATCATCGAGATCTATCCTCTCCTTCCAGACGGCACAAACAATTCACTAACAAAACGACCAACAATTACAAGAATAAGCCCACTTCCACATGCTTAACAAGTAAAACCAAATAATTAATTCTTCAAGCGCTCAGAAAAACACGGTTCTTTCAAGCGAAAAAGTAAAATATATATTTTAAACATCAGAATGAAGAAAGAGTGAAAACATACTTTAGAAAGATCGACAGGCACGTCCAAGAAGTGGTCGTTGAAGTTGGCATTCTGTTCGGGATCAAGGAGTTCGAGAAGAGCCGATGAGGGGTCTCCATGATAGCTGGCGCCGCCGATCTTGTCCACTTCATCAATTAGTACCAAGGGATTTTCTGTCTGAACCTGAAACACTCAATCATCGTAAAAAAAATCAAATAAAAGTAGTATTAGTAGGATCTCTCTTTCTCGACATTCCACTTCAAGGAAAAGCATCAGTGAATCTCGAAAGTAACCTCGAAGAAAGGTCAGCCACATCAAGCTTTTGCTGGCATGGTCCGAAAAAAAGCGGGACCTTTCGCATTCGATAAGGAAAAATCTGAAGTAATACAGAAGTCATTCTGCCTGTTAAGCTTTTCCAAGCGCTCACTAAACCTTCGCCGTGAAGAATCTCCAAACATGCGAAGGTCCTCTAAAGAATTTGAGTACCAAATCTCGGAAGATCTGCTGAGCCTATAACTTTGATACATAGGGAGAACAGAAATGCTCTGCGACTCCTGAACGATGGTAAGCTCGCTGGACCGTCGTTAAGGTGAAAAATCCGAAAAACTGGTTTATTTTGCACTGCAGCTCACGAATCCACCAAAACTTGAGTGCCGGTTAGCTCTTCACTGGCCACAAGGTATACTAATTCCTCACCAATATATCTATGCATTAGGATAGAACTGTATTCAAGACGAAAGGATTGTATGTTTCACTTCTGTTTGGTACTTAATTATTACAAGTGCTAAAGTGCACTGATGTCATAGACATTTGAGTGAGCAGACAGACATCTACTTAAACATAAGCCCCTTCGATCGGAGCCCATACTTAAGAAAACGCTTGGCTTCGACAACGAGCGAGTCTTGTTCAAAAAAAGAGAGTCCAAAAGTGCCTAGAAATTAAAGCAAATGTGTCACAGCTCAAAAACCCTCCGTTATGTTCCCAAGATAAAATCACGCGCTATCCGAACAGATAAAACGGATGTGAAATTTCGCGCTAAAAGCTCTGTGATAAACAAGAGATCCAGAGCACCGATATGCTCCGAAAAAAATTTGTTGAAAGGTAGGTACTGCGCTCAAAAGAATCGTTGAACAATCGTGGAGCGGAAAATGACTGCTAAATCTGCTCACTTCATTTTGAAGAGAACTTCTTCAACGCAGAAATAATCGTTGACCCTCATTCAAATGCTAATTTAGCAGCTTTTCGCTATGGAAATACCGATAGCTATCATCAATTTTTAACACACGATACACCATCAACAAGCTTTTTGCGTTCGATTGCCTTGTTCCCTCCCCTGAAGTTTAATGAAAAAAATGAAGCACCTTTTTGAGACACTGAATCATCTTGCCTGGCATCGCTCCGACGTATGTCCGCCTATGACCTTTGATCTCAGCGACATCTGTCATTCCTCCCACTGAGAAGCGAAAATACTGAAGCACACAAGAAATGGCACAAACAGCAAGCAAAATAAAGTCCAAATATCTTCTAAATGTAAGGCTGCACATTATGATGAGCGCATATGCAAAAGCAACTTGCAGTAAAATACTGTGATAACACATTCACATCAAACCACAAGAGGGTTATTTCGTGCTCTATGTGAAACACGATCAACGAAATACATCACTTCCCAATAAAATAGCCTTCGATTCCAATGACCATACCGAACAGCATTAGAACGGAGTTACAAGCTCAAGCATACCTCAAACTAGAACCTACCTATTCAAGCAACGCCCAGGAAAAGTAATATCATAAAAAGTGTGTACCTGAGTCTAGAAATGAAGGGACATTCTTCTCGCGCAGTTCGAGCACATTTCGACTAAGGAACTAAAAATGTTTGATGAATGATAGTTGAACCCGTTCTTCTACTCCAAATTCGCAAAGTGCCAGGTGCGATAATGATGAGCGGAATTGTGACTATTAAACCTCTAAACACGTAACATTTTTGTAATAAGTCGGACAATGCTCACTTCATTCTACAAAACCGAGGAAACGCAGCTTAGCAAATTGACAGCATAACCCCATATCACTCAATTAGCGCATCTGCATTTCAAATACTCTTCTAGCCTCAAGTAGTATTACCTCTCGGTTAAGCGCTCGAGCGATTGACTTCGCAATACTCGTTTTACCAACGCCGGGTGGGCCATGGAAACAGAGAATCTTACCACCGACCTTCTTCTTCAGAATACCAACCGCGATGAACTCCTGAAAAAAAAGCGATATGAGATACACTGCTGAGAATAGGCAGATTTAAGATAGACTGTATGATTGATAAAATAAAATACAGCACACTTATTGATACAGTGAGCATCTCAGACTGGCGAATTGTAATGCAGCCAAGTGGGACAAAAACCTTCCAAGAAACAACTGCATGCACTTCCTGGAAGAATATTTACTATTTTATCACTGACAAAGTTCTAAATAAATTCTGCCTAATTTTCAATAAAATTCGGATATCTCCTCCCTTTCTATCAAGTCAACTTACTGTCTCTCTTCTACTCGAAACATGTACTTCAGACGTTCTTTTACGAAAGCTTTTCAACCGATAAACTTTCAAGGCTTTTATATGACTGAAAAATCATATGACCCTCACAAACCTTTTCTGAAGCGTGAACCCTACAGGTCTGCAGTCTCTACATTAGGGTGAATAGTACACCACGCTTGCATCACATGCACTCTTTATGGATTCAAACTGTTCACCTTGCTAGCATCTATTCGCCGCTGAAAATGATTCTGCGCTGCATTCACTTCTCTACCCGCTTCCTCCTCTTTCTTCTCGCCCCTCCCTTCTCCTCTCCTCCCCCCAACCCCTTATTTTTCAAAATCACTCCTTTTTTAGAACCGTAACTCACCAAGAAATTTGAACCGGTTAAAATTTAGCGACCTACAGAGTTGAAGTATTACTTCTGCCGGTTGCTTTGATTAATGCTTCATTAAACACGTTTACTCTCACTGTATCACTCAGCACTGTGTTGTGCGTTCATCGCTGAGGAAAGAAGCCTATCAAAAGTCAAGTGTGAAGGCTGCAGATTCACTTCTTACCTCACCGAGACCAGTTTACTTTCGTTTCATTTTTAAGCGAGTCACTAAGGTACGCGCTCAATGTGGAGTGCAACACAGTCACATCTGAGTGACACCAGGCGGGACTATCCTTACCTACTGCTTCAGTATCTCCTGAGACATTCAAGTTACTTCAAATCCCGGGTTTGAAGGGAAACAATGGCCATGCTCTCCTTTTATTCTAGCCTGAAAAAGCATAAGAAAAGCTTACCAGAATGCGGTCTTTGACGTCCTTCATTCCATAATGATCTTCATTGAGCACCTTAGTTGCCCACTCCAAATCAAACGTCTCCTCGGACGTTTTTCCCCACGGCATGCTCGTTAGCCAATCCAAATAATTCCTGAACTACAACCGATTCAAACCTCCAGATTCTCGTTTCTCCTCCTTTACCCATTCCTCCCCAATCCCCGCCAAAAAAGGAACAAAAGTGCAAACATGAATACTAACACAGTTGGTTGTTAACAGTAGCAAATTTAGAAATGGGATGTGGAATCCCGTCCTCAAAATTTAGAACACGAAAGTGCATCCCTTCTTCTTTAGAAATTTTCAATCACAGCAATAAAACATACAGCATTTTGTTATTATTTAGCTTCCCACAGCAACCATGATGCAGCTGGGAAATGCTCTGAGTCTTGAATTTTGAGTAAAGCTGTGCATTTGTGTGTGTGTGGCACCCATTTTCGGTAAGCAGTATAAATCATCAATGGGGAAATGACTTTCCTTACATTAATCCAGTGAGATGAGGAACACTTCCGATATTAAACAAAATTTTTAGCAATTTCAAAACTAAACGATTTAAAATTGAAGAATGAAGCTTCACTGCATTTTTTTCTATCATGCTTGTTTTTTCTCAAGAAGCTTTCAGCTTCAAATGTCTATCGCCAGCCACAGAACCAATCATTGCACAAGGCGGTGAGAGAATATGAAAGAATACACTTTTCTTACGTTCATCACTACGAGCTAAACGAAATAGCACGAATGTGTGTCGCAAAAAAATGAAGCTGGAAACATACGGACCCACACTTCTTTAATGAGCCTTCCGACAGATGTGTTATAAAGAGAAAGAGGGATAAAAAGATCGAGAAATCTTTATACTAGGATGCGTTTGTAAGCGAAGCCTATATTGAATCCACGCATGTACAGCAAACATAGAAAGCCTGCGTTGTTGATATCAACGTAAACGGTAAATGAACCTCTTGTCCCACAGTCAGCTGTAATCTACGGCAATCCCATTCACGTGGCTGGACAACCTCAGCTCGCATCAAAGCTGAATTTTATGACTACATTCCACCGAACTTGTTCATCCAACTTATCTAAATAATAAAACGCGATGTCGTTCTAGTTGAGGAAGGAAATGAAACAATTGTAAAATCAGTCATCCAATAGTGAAGTCAACTAAAAAGAGCATTTAAACACGATAAAAAAGCATATTCGGTGTTGATGAAGGAATATAATAAGATTGAATTAATGGTCGCCAATCCCCATTCTACAAGCATTCAACCAAAGTTAAACAATGCCAACTGCAAGGAAGCGCAGCAATTCATCGAAAACTACCTTGCCACGGAGAATTCGCTCGAGTGAGGATCGAGGAACGAGAGCTTCGCTTGCTCCTCTTTGATCACCTTCATAGCATATTCCGGAACTTTCAAGTCCTTTATCCTCTCTTCCATTTTCTCTGCTATCGCTACCTTATCTTCCTTCTCGATTCCCAGCTCCTTCTTTATCACTTTCAACTAAACTTTTCTTTATCAAAATCTATAAAAATAACAGTAACTGAACCATTTGTATTCTTTTTAGATTTGTGCAGAACTATCGTGCTAACCAAACGTTTGCTTAAATAATTTGCCCATTCCCACCGTGTTTTCCTACTTCACTGACAGATTTCAAGAACATCTTTTTCCATTTTCTCTAATTCACCTTTCTTTGCTTTAGTGACCACCTTTCGACGAGCAAAGCAATGATTAATAATTCTTTTAGAAAAGTCAAGTCAAAGCAGGATGCAAATTAAACACTAAGAGAGAAGCTGGAAAGGCCGTAATTAGGCGATTTGCTGCATATTTACTATACCAAAAGAACACTGAACTTAACGGTTGACGGTCCCACGAAGATCTAAGAAACTAAACTTTTGGCCGAAATCACTGTTATTTAGAGGTATTTCTTACAGTATAGAAATGCTCTAAGAATCAAAACCATTCATGCTCATACTGAGTTCGAAAAGCAGTGAATAGCCACTAGTAAAAGGACAATTGGCATAGTGCTCACGTCTGCATAACTCGCGCGACCGTGAGCAGCAAATTCAAAGAATTACGCCATTCTTAGTGCACTGCATATCCCGGTTGAACAATCACATACATGAGTCATCATTAAACTTGTCATTTGTATTTTTGGACTTTATTTCCGATTTGTTCTTGATATTTGATTTGAATCGACAGGCACATAAATGAAGGAAGAGATAGAAGGAATCCAAGCAAGAAAAATCCAACATAGAAAAAAACCTTAGAATTGAGGATACAATGAGGGTTTGAAAAGCGCAGAGAAAAATTAAAGCGCTACGCGCTTTCCTATCACGCAATCTAAAAATGAAAAATGAAGCTCATTTTGGTTTCAAATTTATGTCTTCTTAATTGGCAAGTTTCTAGGAATTCCCACTGAAAATTGGAACTAACGCATTAACGTTGCTTCGGATGTTCGCATTACAATGACAAACGAAAATGACGATCCTTCCATTCGCTAGCCTAACGGGAAAATGTGACAAAAATTGTGCATTTTTGCGTGATCCTGCCAATCCATATTTCTAAATTTTCGATCCTTCTCATTTTTTGTTGGGAAACTGTAGTTCGTTCCTAGATAATCCCAAGTTGAGGGATACAAAGGCAGTGGAAATGTGGGTGGGCTAGGGGCGGAGTGGTCGCCCGAATTTGAACAGATTCAATGAAGGGACGTTGTGTGTAATTATAAAAGACTTTCGTTTTTATTTACCTAGTTCAAGCGACGTTGGTGAGGGGCAGGATTTATTCCAGGCAAGCGGCATTCGTTCTTTAGGGCACCTAGCAGGGATTTCTGCTAGAACGTAGTAAAAGGTGATAATGAAGTTCCACGGCTAAATTGCTGCTCGGAATTTCCTGCTACACGGACTGTCGTACCGGACGTGGATTGGAGGTGGCAAACCCACTCCACATGAAGAATATTCAACCCCAGCATATCAAAAACTTTGGAAGAACCGCATAAAAGACAAGAAGGGCTATATGCACGCAATTTCAAAAAGTGAACGACAGCGACTCAGTTCATTTGCAACAAGGAGAATTAGAGTCGAAGAGGAGAAGAGTTACAGCGCACAGAAATGAAAGGAGAATTTCCTAGATGTGTTACGCCAACTCTTGAAGCGCCATGAGTGCCTTTCTCCTGCAAACATATTTGCATATGCTGTTTACATTATATATATATATATATATATATATATATATATATATATATATAATGTACATGCGCACGTGCATACACGCACACATCGTATATACGTACACACGCACGCGCACATATGCATGTATGTACATACATATGAGTACATATGTACTCATATACGTAAATAAATGCACGTATTCAACACTGTTCACCACAAATCGCTCTTCACGAATTCCCGTGTGCCTCTGTTTGACCAAAAACATATATATACCACAGCAGGATGATGCTCCACTGTTAGATAAAAATGCCAAGCGCACCTGTTCATTGAGGAGGAATTTGCGGTGCTGTTCCTGCACCTTTCTTTCAACATCCTTGTTGATATCGTGCTTCAATTTTGCCACTGTTTTCTCTTTCTCCACCAATAGAAGAGCCATTTCCAAACGTCGTTTCAACTGAAAGACTCATTTTTGAATTAACTCTCAATAAAAACAAATAAAATGTGAACTATTCTCCTCAGCCCAGGATCTTTCTTCTGCAACCGGAAAGGTGAGACACAGCAGAATCGATAAATGAACAATGTACACATAAACTGAGAAAACAAACAAAGTAATCTGCAAAAGCACCTAACTATCGTCGAAAGAAATTTTTTCGTAGCATAAAGTAAAGATTAAAACAGCACATCGAACTTCTAAACAGCGAAGGCCCCCAAACATTCAATTCTCATACCACACATATTTCTGAGCATCGTTCAACACCTGGCCGCTAAGCACTTACGCACTTGCATGTATATTTAAGAAACGTTAAAATGTTGTTCGCATGCCCTTGCAATCCGACTACATCAAGCTTTTGTTATTATCCGGTGGAAATCACAATACAAATTCGTATTCAAAGCAGAAAAAGGAATACAAGGAGCGGAAGTAAAAACATCAGCAATGGTTCCTAACGCCGTTCCCAGAGAGCAACGAAAAGCATTGCAGATCACTTCATTCAGTATTAGAAACGTTTCAGTCAAATATATTCACCAACTCTGCGTGACTCGGCATTCACCGTTGCAGAGTTCGTACGTTGTCAGAGGTCACCTTCGCCACCAACATTTCACCTCTAATAAAAGCATCTAAAACTACATTAAACCTAAAAACCAACTGCTAAGTGATACAAAAACTGAAACAAAATCTCTAAAGAAAAAACCCAACTACATTCAACTGCTAAGAGTGATCTAAATACGTCGCTCAAGAATGACGAAAACCTAACATCCATTTCCTGCATCATGTTCTGCAAATCGACTGTATCGGCACTTTGGACGAGTGTGGCGACCAGATCGCACAGGTAGACCGGATTATCGATGACGTTATGCGACGGATGCAGCAGTAGATTAATTTGTTGCCCGAAAAGCGCATTGTATTGCACGATGTCTCGAATCGTCTGCACAATTGCTTGCATCGTTGCCTAAAAATATCAAATATCGCAGTGCATTGCCTCGGTTAAACAAAAACGTTAAAAACAATCCCAATACTATATCTCCAGAGAGGATGAGTTCACGACAAACTTGTATCACCACCGCATCAATATATGTTAATGTTTGACTGTGATGAGCGTCTGAATGAGCCAACTCATAAGAGCTGGATACGGATGGCACTCTCTACGGCTGACACCGAAAACCATATTCCAATAAAACCTCTAGCAACCCTCCATCGCTTCTAGAATAGAACGGGAAGAAATGTGGATATTACCATTTCCAAGGCGATCAAAGCATGTTTAAAGCAATACGCCAAACACTTTATAGCAGAAGACTGCAAATTTGTTTCACCGCATCACAACGCTGTGACTTTTATCACACGGTGGTCTGATGTTCTCAGCAAAGTGTTACCGCGAGATCCAAATCTCGACAAGTGCGGTACATCAACAACATAAACTGTTTGGCGCAACAAGTGCGCAAAAATACGCTTATGACGGCACAAAGTGAAAAGCATTTACTTCCTTGCAAAAACAGCACTCGTCTCATCGTTTCGATGTCTCGTGCTTATAACATCTTAAACGCTGCCCCCTCTCTCTAAATATGAAGTGAGGTGATCCTGATTCAAACCGGTCTCACATATGCTACGAAATTCGAAATTCGCATGCATTTGCGCCACAAGATAATCATTGCAAGACAGCACTGTCGTCGTGCAAATGTTTCAAAACACAAATTCCAGAATGAGCATCTAACGGTACTGCATTGCATCGTTCCAGTTAATGTGGTGCAAACTCACCTGATTTAAAATCCCTGATTCAATCAACACAATTCTGATTCAACCAGTTTCTAAGAATACTGCTCTAAAACGAGTTTATCTATAGTTTGTCGGCAAGATAAGGAAGCGAGATCCTCACGCTCACATCGACGCAACTTTCTCTTCGATAAGTCGATATATGAACCAGTAATAGCGCTTTCTTTGCATCCACTGCGAACAATTACAGGTTTCCGCCTCAAGTGTTTGTTCAATATAACGTTAACTTAAACCTACTAACCTTAACTTCAACCGTTCTTTCAATTGGCTCAGTGATGACGTTTTCAGTTTTTGCGAGAATAACTGTCGGTTCAAGATGCAATTCCGGTCCCGGTGCTGAATCCTTCTCCTTTTCGCTCTTCTCCTTACCCAATTTTGACGGCTTACCCGTACGGCGTTGTTGTCCCACCCGCCGACCATTCACTCGACCAACGCTTCCACCACTACAAACATACCAAATCACAACTCAGAAACTAATCGAAACGAATTTGAAAAGAGTTCACTAACAAAAAATTTAAATTTCTCTAATACTCCTTTAAAATATTCAATGAATCAACACACGAAAATGCTGATGGTGATTTAATGTTAGAGTGTCACGAATGCAGCATGTTGCAAGTAAGTCAAGCGCAATACATCTCTTCTCCTAGTGGATTCAAACCACCATCTCGATGGTTGTTGGTACATCAACAACAGTACCTCAACATCTATTAGCGCAATATTCCCTCAAGACCGGCCACTTAGATCACTTAAGACTGAACCATCGCCTTTCTAACCCAATGTTCATATTTCGAACGAACTTTAGCGCTACTATTTAATAAGTGCTCGGAATAAGAAAGACTTATGCAATCACTGACCTTGTCGTCGAGTCATCGGCGTTGTCATCAACCGGTTCAAGAATTCGAATCCTCCTTTGCGCTGATAGAATTAGCTCGATTACGGCACCCAAGTCGCGCATTTCGATTATCTGTGCGAACGATCCCACCGGGTAAAGGTCAGACAACGAAGCGACTGATTCAGCTTTATTCCTATAACATTGTTGTATCACAGACTTGTGTATTTAGACCAGAAGAAGGAAAAGAGAAGCAATCGTTGTGGATAATTTTAACCAAATGAAAAAGAATAAAATAAACTAGTCCTACTACGCTATGATTTATCAAAGAAAGCCAAGAAATTCAAAATAAAAAAGAGACATAAAAATGACGGATCCCATTCATCTTGCAACTCAAAAATCGTAGATAAAGCGCCTCAACCGCGTTTGCAGCACGCTTCGAATTTTTCAATTTAATGTATCAGCCTTCTAGGAAAAAAAAAACACTTGAGATCTGAGGCTGTCTTTTGGCGTCGACGCTTACAGATCAACAGAAACTACCCTGCACAGTTCAATCAACTTGGAACGGCGGAAGCGAAATGGAAAATATAATTGGACACTCGGTTTTAGAACTATTATCCTCATAAGGTCTAAATACGTTTTTAACTTCCACTTGACTCAGTGCAAAAACCCTGACTTAGGAAGACGGACAAAGTAACGGAAACAACCTTTGCAATGCGCCTCTTCTCATTAAAAGCATGCTACCAATCATAACACACTACGATTCTAATATGGCGTTGCCCTGTCTGATGCATTCTAACCACAAGACGCATTGTTTTCACAATGATGCACAGCTTGTTTCATATGAGCCTAGTTCAGTGATGCTTCACTCATAGGTGGCATCAAAGAGTCATCCACAAATAGCAAATGAAGCGCAAATGGCCTATATAGAGTTGAATACAGCGAATGATTGCCCAACGAACAAATAAATCCTGTCAAAGCAATTCGTGAATGAGGTGAAATAAAACGAACATACTCGTCGTCTCTTTTGACGAATACGCCGACATACGGTTGGCGCATTTTTACCTTTCGCCTCAATAACTCTTTCAGTGGCTCGTCTTTGACTATCTGCAAACAGCAGTCGATCAGCACAACTCGCATCATACCAACAACAGACATCGACATCAGACAATATCACCGACACGCGTATATCTGCTAGCATAATTAAGAATGCAATCGAAAATCGATCTCTTTCTATCATAACAGTGCCTAATCAGTTTCCTTTTAGTTTACCCTCGAAGCCCCTTGCTATCTCCTTCTGTAAAGTGACTTTAAGGTATACAAAAGTTCTACATGAAAGCTCAAAATGTATGAACCTTAGAAAAACGAAACGCATGCAATAGAACAATTTAATAATGCGAAAGAGCCAGAATCCCTCTAAGCAGTTATTAGCAGTATCAAAAAAATCCACACAGACGAAGCACTGAGCTTTGGTATATTACAACAGCAATCGGTTGAAATACTGTCAATGAATTGAGAAGCAAAAGTTCTACCCAAGCCTATCTGTCTTCAGTTCTCTCAGTAAGGCGCCACGATTCGAGTCCCAACACAAAAAAAGTTTTCAACGAAAACCTCGACCACATCTGGCTCCACCACTATAGGGTAGAAACTATGCTCAATTTTGCTTCAGGTTTCTGTTTCTCCTAAGAGATGGTCATCCTCTCTTCTCTCACCACAGCTTTGGATGAATTATATGGGCCGCAACTCTTAAATAAATCTATGAATCTTGGATTTCGCTTCATTTTCAGCAAGTCGTTTTGTTAAAAATTCATGGCCCAAGTTTTTACAGCAGAAAGATTATTATTTTTCATCTCTGCCAAAAGGTCACTTGACTTCATAAACTTTGCAAGCAACAGTACCGCTCATTCAAATATTACCTTCTAACTATTAACTTCTCTCTCGCCATTCTCATCGAAGGAAGTTTGTCATAACAGTATTCATATAGTGAACATTGTTTACACCGCAATCGGCTATATTATTAAACAGTGTGTCGAATGACTTACATCGACCTTCTTGATGAAGCCCGGGAAGAGTGGGTAGCGGTTGACGGCGATTACAGGTACGATGGGCCAGTTCTCAGGTACGGTGATTGTGCTCATTGACTGCAAGCAATGTTCTCATCGCAATTCGTCATACTTCATTTAAACGCATAAAAACACATCCATTATCCACAAAAGCGTCCTTTCCAGCATACATTACGAGTTAATGAAAAATGCATCATAAATATAGCGCAAAAAGCGTTTCTCACTACCCATGTATCACTACTAAAAAAACATGTATATGCATCCTCTCTCTTCTTCATTTTTGGGAGAGTGCAGGTCATTACTGCTCAGCAAATTTTGTGGATCGCTAATTTATGCTCGAATTATGAAAGACAGCTTTTATCACAAAATTCGAGGCTGACAATCTACCAAAAATTAATTCTGATGCTATCACTAACCGATGAAAGCAATTTCGTACATTCCTAATCTTGGCGTAGAGTAGAGTAAATACTGATAGTTGATAAAGGAAAAAATTGCAAAGTTCGCCGACCGGCAAAATATGCATAACATTAGCCAAAATTTTCTATAATCTATTTTATATTTACTACTTTTGTGTGTTGTTTGCTGCTGTTCCCTTCCAATTAAGCGTAAGTGGCTAACAACCACAAAAAAGTCTGCTCTGCACAGCGCTATTAGAAACCAACACCTGGGCACGCCTGCCGAAGAAACAGTCTTAGAGAGATGCATTCAACGATAAACTCATCATGACCTCCATAACTTTTGATCAATGCTTTTCTTGTCTTGCTTGTCTAGAAAACATAAGCTTTAATAACCGATGATTTTGAATGGAAAAGATCAAAAACCTCAAAAATATTCCGATTTCGGTTTTTTTAAACCTTCTTCGCAGCTTCTGGCATTTGCGTGCAACCAGCGAAATTTTCAATTCTTTCCTAACTTTTTCGTTGGATACGTCGCTCTTCTTTGTGTTTATCTGCCACCGAGCTGAGCATCACTCCTTGAAAAAAACCGGAATTGCCGGCTAAACCCCTTAATTATGTGAAGGTGGGGAGAAGATGAGGAACCCATGTACGCATTCGCATATCACAATGACTCCAAAAGAAACGTAGATTAGGATCCTCGAATATAAAAGTTCATGTGAATGGTGTAAAATCTTTCTGACTTGACATACTGCTGCTAAGTTACACATTTGGATCCTGAATTGAGATGAAATAGTGGTAACTCTCTATAGCACTCAAATATTGGCTACAAAATCTGCTAAGTTTACCAAATTTAGAGATTGTCGAGTCAGTTGCTCAAATTTCTCTCAAATAAAGGCTCGTGCCTACCAAATTTACGTCTCTAAGTCCGTTAATGTCACCTGTGAAAGGTGCAGTGAGAGAACGGATCATAACACTTTTGCAATGCAGTGCTAGGCGGTACAAAAATGCGTCTGTAGACGACGTGTATAATCGATCTAATTTCTAAAATTTATATGAATCTACAACTTAGCTTTGTGCAGTGGTACGATAAATGCCACAAAGCAATCATGGGTTGACAGTAAAATGAACTGAGTATGCACATAAGTTGCATTCGCACTTGCAGTGCCATCCCACAGTGCACGGAAAAATGTACTCAGTAACTCAATGTGGCTCTTAAATCAACGACAAGAAAAGAACAGAACGAAAACGAACCCCAGATGAGGCTAGTATGTCTTCGACCTGCTCGACCAAAGCAGCCTCTTTCGCCGGATCTTTGCCGGAACCTTCAGCTCCACCACTTCCAGTATTATCACCAGCACTTGCAGCTCTGAAAAACATTACATTCGCATCATCCGAGATGTCAATTTTCAGCTCACACGGTTCTTGAAGTGGCAAAGGTATAATGGAATCAAACACCGTATTAACCTAGCAAGCCGAATAGGCAATTCTAAGAGTTTGCCAACTTAAATGGTGAGAATCTAGTGGAAACCATTCTAAATTCACTTCATATTTCTTGAATAAATTCAGCTTTGCTCTTCGAATGACTCCTAGATGGAGACTGGCTTGCATCAACATCCAGCAGTGCGCATATAAATTTGTCATTTAAGAAGATCAGAGACAAGCTGAATAATCTAATGGTTTCACGTTTATTTAATATCTGCAATTTTTCAACACTATAGCTGGGACATTCCTAAAGCACGCATAACCTAGACAGGTTTCGTTCAAGTATGGCAAACGAAAACGTTTAACTATTGGGGATCCTTAGTGTCGAAGCAATCTTCGAACGACAATTTCATGAGCGCCGCAAAGTCAAGACAATGTGACTAAGACCTCGAATACTCTCACAACACACTTCAACAACCGCTAACTAACAACATCGCCATCAAGATAACAACCAACTGTGGATGAAAACAATGCATCTGAACGACGCTATAAAAGTCACGCGACAGTTCAATCGGGATCAGAAGGATAAATGGACGTTACTCTACGCGCATACACGCACTCTCTTGCGGTGCGACATTTAGGGAAGATGAAGGCAACGAATCCATGACCCAACGGTAAGAAATACACCTCAACCGTTCTTAAACCAAGCAAAGGGCGTCACCTGCTAAACCAACCGATGTTATGTGATTCTTATTATTAAAAAAACCCAAAGGAACCAACCAAAATAACAAAAGATTTTACAGTTAAAGGAACTGTAGAGAGAGAAAGAGAGAGAGGGAACGAGAGAAAGAAATAAGCAAAGAAAGAAAGAGGGATGAATGAAAAACCCTACTCGCTGCTGAAGAACCTGAGTGGTGTAGACCGCCATCGAGGGGTTGTTGCTAAGCGGTTTAAACGGCTGCCAACTAATGGCGAATATGAGGTTAATGTCGATCTACGTAATAAAACATGTTGCATTCGGGTCCTCTCTAGCACACGACTCCCAACATGAATACTCTTAATAAATCGAGTCGTGCGAAGCCACATCACCTCGCTTCTGCAATAAAAGGAATTCATAGAAATATATAAAACATAGCAGAAATCAAACACTTCCGTAATAAAATGCGGGCAAAAAAAAGAATAAAACAATAAGAGGATAAGCATAGAGATGCGTGAGCTGCGTACTAAAATGTGTCAACCGATTTAACCTCTGCGCGTCATCCTCGAAACATAGATGCGAACTTTAGTTGTTTAATTTGAGAAAGGCACTTTGAAGTGACGCCAACTTGCTTTAATTTCAGATATTATCGCATTTCCTATTTTTTGGGAAATAACAGCCACAGAAACAACCTAGCAACTAGTTTCATCCATGCTTAACCACTTCGAAATGCTTATATTTGTTTTCATGCCTTCACATCTAGAACCGCCGTTGAAATCATGAATTAAAATCTTAGCTATCTGAACGTGTAGTCATCATTTGGCTTCAAAGAACCTTAATGCTGAGTGAGTTCTTTTTTTGGTTCGAGCTACAGCTACCGCTTCAGCCATATCAACCACAGGATGGTAAAATGAACAGAAATTAACTCATTACTTGAAATTGAGGAACTTATCTCTCATCTTCCTATCTCACCGCTTCTAGCCAGAGTTCTGCACAATACAAACTTCACTAAGCCAATTCTACCCCATCTTCTCCTCTAATTTAAAAACATTTCGCTTTCCTTTCAGCACTTTTTCAGAAAAGCCACATTCCAACCATTCTAGAAACTATGGCAGAACGTTGGTGCTGAACTTATCAGCACAGCTTGAGATATCCATAACCCAACTTGTCCACCCGACAAATCACCCACCCCGCACAAATGCTCTAATAATCTCCTTAAAGGTGTTGCGTGGCTATGACAAACTTTTTAAATCACAGGGGGCGCTATAAGTTCTAAACTTTCGCGACTTCCGTAAAACAGTTAAGTACGTATATTCTTCACAGCTGTAGCCACTTTACCTGAATAGGAGCAAAATTTGCCTGATTCCTCTCGAACCCAAGCCTACTCCAGCTGATGCACAAACTTTTACACCCCGCCTCCCTTACCATACCCGCACCATTCCCTCACTCACTACTCCTCTACCCCACCCTTCTCAAACACATACATTAAATATTTGGGAAACCCGTTGATAACGTTCGCAACTTGATTGTGTGACAATGTATTCGTTCCATTGTTCAAAACTATGCCGAGCGGCATAAAACAGCTGAATAGCGATGATAAGAAAAAAACAATTTAACCTGGCGCATTTCGCTTGCGTTGGAAGTAAGACCGTAGGATGCATTCACCAAACAGGGTAATCTCACATTTTTGAGTCATTACCATTGTCATTAAGTGTTTAGTCGGATAATAGATAGTACTGAAGGTGGTTTTACGAAGTGAAATCATATGCCCTCAGGTGACAGCGAAATTTTATCGCCGAGTTTTTCAATTAGTTACTGGGTAACAGCAGGGTTTATATGTACAGTAAGTAAATCAGTTCGATTCTCACGGGGGCAGGGGGAGGGGGAACTTAGGTATTGCGTTACCGTTCGGCCTGAAAACGGTCGAGAAAAAACTGTAAAGTTGCACCTTTGATGGCATCCCCTGATCTGATTTTGACCAGAGCAAGTGTTTAATTATCTCTCTGTGTATTTATCGAATCGTTTCCAGTTCACATAACACATCTTTTTTGTCTTTTAGGATATTTGAAGCGACTTGGCGTAAGTCCCACAACTACGGGTACTACATCAGCCCTCCTTCCTTAGATGTTTCTTCTTAACCACACGCCATAAATAACAGATAGTTTGAACTATCGTCCATGGTTTTGTCGTCTAGTTGCACACTTCTCATTCACAACGCTACTATAGTACAGAAATCCATCATAGCAAGAGTTTACTTGTGCAATTAGCCCGATAACTGGCCCACTCTAATCAAGTGATCATGCTGTTTGGTTGCAGCCAACTGTATTCACGGAAAAATAGCGGAGGAACAACACGCTGCAAAATTAGCCCAGAAGAATGTACCAAAAAATATGGTTTGCTTGTTCATTTATCTGCACATTATCGGTCGCGACAGCTTTTTTGTTTAGATCGCCGTCAGTTAAAAGCCAGAGATCAAGAAAAATTTAGCCGTGCAAACCTCGATGCCGGTAACATAGTGGCCCTAGTGCCTGAAGTATTTCAAGTCATGTGGATGTGGGACTGCATTATGCGAGAACGGGACATTGAAATCATCTATAATGAGCGACTCAGCGCCGCCTTTAATAAGTTAGAAACACAGATATACCTTCATTTGAACATACATACCTTCTGTTAATTGCAACTAACCGGCAGATTACGTCAAACATAACACTGATGTCTGGTAGTTTGCAAACAAGGAAATGCTCTTTGACCACATGAAACACCTGGAAACACGATATCCCGAATTGAATGAAGGCCCGAATCAGTGTCATGGTATATAGCCATACCTCCGGCGTAATAAAAATATCAGGTGTATTTGACTCTACAAGGATTAAATAAATAAGCTTAAAAACATTTCTGCGCTGCCATCTATCTACTTTCAACAGTGCTGGGTGGTGCCCATAGAACGACTCCTCACCGATCAAAGAACGGCTAACCGTATGGGTTCGTATGACTCCGGCCCCCATAGTGTTAACCGCTGCATTCCGTCTTAGTTACCGACAAAACGACGAATAATGCATGTTCCTACTCCTCCGACCGGTTGCACAAATTTTGACCGGAAAAGTCGTTTCTAAGCTGAAGGCGATTGGCTCAGCGATAAATTTGACTCGAAAGTTTATGGCCCCTTTAACTGTGAACAAGTGAAATAAAACGAAGAGCACAACAAAACTAGGACCGGCAGAGGCCTCATTCCAATGTGACTCGTTCGTGTTAAGTCCCACTCTTACTTTTTGGCTTGTGGCATGAAATTATCTGACAAATAGAAATGCAGATACGAGCTCACATACCAACATATACGTGCAGATGGCGTCATTACATGCGATTTTGCAAATTACGAAACGCAACGGCAAACTGAGTGTTGTGCTTTCATATATATGCGCACTTCGTGACAATGTTGTATCCTAACAGATGACACCCCAAAGTGGTGTCAACTCTATAAATGCCGAATAGCAACCGATGCGTCATGAAAGATGTGGTGGTCGATCAGCACAGACACACACACACGCACCAATAATCCAACATTTAGTGCTAGAGAAGCAAATGCAGTTGTAGTCTTCAACTAAACAATATGTCATTGAAGAGGGTGTGAAGACAGTCCAGCCATACTTAACGTTGACCATTCGAATTCACCTAATAATACTCGACCAAACAATAGTGCAACGAGGTGTGAGTATGAAGCATTCATTAATTTAGAAGAAGCATTTAATGAGTGCAACTTTTCATAGAAATGATGCACCGTTGAGCCGTAGAAAACACTTTTGTAAATAGCAGCGATTCTTAACGAACACACACATGACCAGATGAATTCTTCTTCAAAAATAAAAACGAAACAATATAAGCAGAAAAATATTCATTTCAACTCTCCTAAAGCGTCCACCGACGTCTTCGAGAAAAACAATGAATATAATAGATGCGCAATTTTGAAGGGAATATCAGCTGCAATGAAATATGCACATACCAAATCCGGTGCAATCCCTACTCATCGTATGAAGTGAGAGCCATTGTGGACAACGGATACAACACAACAAACGACCAGTAATACAGTAATTTAAACATCCCATTTCAGCGAAACAATAAAGGGAAAAACTGATACGCACATATCTGGCAACCTGCCCATTTAAATTGCGGTTGAACTGGTCAATCATAGTGCCGATACTGCGTTGTATAGTTGTGACAAACTTTTTTAAATAACGCCTCTACAGGCTGTTACTCTAATATTGTGGTTTGTAAAACGGATGTTAAAGTGAACTGCTCATCCTGCAGTCTGTTTACCTCATCACGATTGGTCTGCTCCAGTCATATAACAAACAAAAGTGCCACCATGTAAATGCAGCAGGCCTCTTTAGAAGTTCAAGATGAATAAAGTAGCACGTTACATTTAACAGGTATCCGGCTTCCATTTATTCTCAAGTATTGAAACGATCCATATATTCAACGAATCTCCTATTGCCGGCATGTCATACGGCAATCACTGATGAAATAATAAGCGAACCTCCTTGTTTATTCAGCCAGACAGATGTACTTTCTGCAAGAAACGTGTGTAGGTAAATAGAAATTTCTGCTAACCTAAACGGCTATTGAAAATTAAAAATTGGACGTTTTTCGGCATCTGCTGGTTTTTCTACTCACAGCGTTTATTCAAAGATTTGTGATCAATTTCCACATAGTTATTGTCTTATTGTCGGCATTGCTGCTCGAAAAAAACTTTGTTCACTTTTCGTAGACAAAAAAGTTCCCATATGCTAAACTGACCTGAAAAAACGAAAAAAAAAAGGCAAAATAAAGAAGAGAAATAGACGAAAGCCTCAAAAAATGAGTGAGCAACAACAATAAAAGCGCTAGTTCGACAACAAGAATGCAACACAAATATCATTCCGCTGGATACTAAACAGTTTGATAATAGAAAACCGATATTGAGACAATCGGTAATTATTTGCAGCATGAAGTAGGTGATGAACTTCATTCACGCTGTTCGATTAACTGAGGATCAACTTGAGGCGACAATGAAAGTGCAAAAGAACAATCAAAAAGCACTGAAAAGCACCACACAAATATGAAGAAAACACGCACTGAACTTAATCACCAAACGAAGCATTTCCGTGAACAAATGCGAACATTAATACAAAAATCCCTTCAAAGTTCCACTGAAATTTCCAAGAGAAGACAATCCTTCTCGTAAATTTGCTGCATCAATATGAGCGCTTTTCTATTTGCCTCTTGATTATTTCCTTTTCTTATCTATCTTATACTCAATTGTTGTCTAATTAAAGGCACACCTTGAACGAACATTAGTCACCCTTAAGTGATCAAAGGCAACACACAAGTTATGCGCTGCAATTCATATATTCACAAAGCTTTAGTTACTAATATCATTCACTTCAGAATTCTACGTCCCTCCTCTCCAAATAACAGTCGCAATATTTAGTTGACAATTCCTCGTCTCAATTAAATAAAAGATTATAGTTTTTCCGAAACATGCACTGGTTAAGTCTTCCGTGATATTTTCGGTGCCTGCGATGATGGGACGTTGACACGGGCCGTTCTCACTGTAATATGGCGCACAGTATTCTGAGTGCCTCCAGATGAAATCGCCCTCCGAGAAGAGCATTGTGATGATAGAGTGCTGCCCTGTTGTTGTTGTTGCTGTCTATGGCGTTGTCGTTCAATCTCACAGCGAATACATCGTGACATATTCGCTTCGCGTAGACACACTTTGTGATATGAATGTCCTAAACACAATCAATTCAAGTACTATGTTTCACATATGTTACATATACTATGCTATTGCAAACATTAGTGCCACTGCACAATTTTAAAGAGACCACCCGATCAGTTCTGCCAAATTTGTTGAATATGCTTCAACTAGCAGAATAATTCGGTAAATAAAATCGGAGAGTCCTGCTGCAATTCATGAAGGAGTTCTGCCTGAGCAGATCTATGATTTGGACAGCCTTACACAATTGACCGCAACGGCTGGACGCTCTAATCGACGAAAATCCCAAGCAAACCACTTCAGGACCAAAACGTTCAACGACTGTTCGGCAACCGCTTTTGTTTAAAGATCAGCAACATTAACACTGCAAAATATCAAAATATAAAATCCACCGCAACATTGTGCACATTTCGTTTTTACCCACGATTATCTCTTTTTTCAACGACATTAGAAGCCTCAGAAGTTTTTCGCTAATTGCAATCAAAACTCTGCCTCCATACGAATTTGAAGTGAGAGAAGGAAAAGACTGGTTCAAAGCAAGTACCACAAATACCAGTATTTATCGATCTCGCATTCTGCATAAACCTGTACGAAAACCATTAAAAAAAAACGAAACATTTCTGCACGAAGATTTTTTATAGAAAACAGCAGCCAGGCAAATCGAACAGACCCGAACACAGCCACTCAACGGTGCATAACATCCCACTGTGATTGGCCAGCGTATAAGCTTGTTGCGTTCTTGCCTAAAAGATCCCTGCTAGTGATATCAACGTCCCTAGATAGGCATTTTAAATATTACATGATCATCAAAGGCATCTTCAATATGTAAGTAAGAATACTACAGAGAGTATTCTTACCCACAGAATAAAAGCGAATTTTTTCTCACATTAGAATTACGACGTTAGAAATTCAGCGCAACACGATTCGTGCCTCTCATCTTTCGTGGTATTGTCGCACTGCCATTCGGCACCACAGTTCAGTTTTAAACCTCAATGCTACAAGTCGTACGCAATAGTGCTTTAAGCAAAGGTGAAGCAAAAAACGAAATCATGAACCACCTCGTGACCTATGCAGATTTTGAGTCTGACTAAATTCGACGAGCTGAAGCCACTGGAAAACCTGTCCTGTTTTACGATATCCCTTATGGCTTCCAAGAGCAAAAAAAACCTCTCATCAATACATAAGCAAGAATGTAAAATGTTGTAATATAGCCCACAAGTTCGAGGATCAAGCTGCGTATAAAATCCCTGTCCAGAGACATTTATGCCAGGATTAGGCTCTTTTAAACAGTAACTCTCCGAACTTAAGCACCAAATTAATATGTAACAGACTCATGTGAAGTGAATAATTCGAGAATTAAAATTTGATTGAGAGGGCATCAACTTTGGTGGGAATCAACAGCATTTGCGGATCACAGCAACGTTATATTTCAATTCTAAATCCCGTCATAAATCCCAGAGAACAGCGACGCTTATCACCATGAGTTGATAGTAAAATCTAGTTAAGATCAATGCTAGAAAGATGCGGAATGTGAGCTCAGCAGTTGCTGCAATTTCCGCTTACTATACAGCGTATTTGTGGACTCGTTCAATGCAAACAGCCGCCGTTCCCTGCAGGCGTTAGGTACGCGAATCAACACTTCTAATAGAGGATGGTGCCTTTCTAAACTAGTCAACCACCTCAAGAAGCGCCACCAAAAAGATGCCGCCGATTACAACAGGATTCAAGAAACAACGCGAAAGGCGTCCGCAAATACAGCTATCAAATCAACGATTAGAATCGAAAAAAAGATTTTTTAGACGAGAAGTTTAATTTGCTGTAAAATGTGAGCACAATAAAATGAAGCAATTCCAGAAAGGGAAATGAAACGGACACCTACCACAGTGGAACGATGTCACATAACAATCGTTGTCGGAAACGCGCCCCTTCAATGGCAGAGTGCAGCACGGACAATTCCTAGAATTGCACATTTCACCCCAGCCTGGATGAATGAAACAAACAATAACTCCTTCCCAACCTCCACTTCTCGTTGCATAATATTTCACGCTCCCATGCAATCGCCCCGAAATAGATATATGCTATTATTCCATTTTTCGTACAAACAGTCCAACAGCACGAATAGGCGTTACTTCTTGCTTTCGCAAAATGCCCATCGTTTCATTGGTTCAACCTCTATGCCTCTCTCATATGACCTGACCTAATATTACTTGAAAGCTTTGTAATATGATTAGCAACGAACTCAGTTACGCTACCTATCGCTCAGCGATCAAAAACATTAAAAAATAAACAGAGCAACATTGCGTACTGAAAGTTGAATTTCTTCATTTACATCGAAATCAACTCCAACAAACGATCACACAACATACATAATAAAAACAATACCTCTGCTTGAGAACTTTTGAAACTTTAAAAGCAAATGATACGTTTTCAATGGCAGTAATAGTATTGGGCTAGAAATTTTGATAGACTACATTCGAAAATAATGGACAGTCAATCACACAACTTCCTAAATTACTGAGTTCTGCTGAAGACACTGCTTTTGCACAATGTTTATTCGATCATATTCAGCGTTTGGGGCACCTCGTCAGCATCAGTGATCAAAGTACAATTAAACGATCCATCTTAATCGAATAGCATTCTGTGAACCAAAGAAGGAAAAGATAAGACACTGAGGGAAGGAATAAACGAGAAGGCAAGGATAAGGAAGAAGTACAAAAGAAAAAATGGAATATTTCAGAGAAGAGCACCGAAGTTAAAGAAACGGTCACACAGTTACCTAAGACAATGCGCAATATGCGATGCATTTTTCTTTTACACTCCTTCCTCACCTCGCCTTCTTCTTTGTTCCATGGCTCAATGCCTTACCTTTTCCTCCTGAGTTCACAGAATGCTACCTGATTAAGAGAGATCACTCAATTATATTTTGATCACTGATGCTGGCGAGGTGCTCCAAACGCTGAATATGATTGAATAAATATTATGCAAATGCACTGTCGCCAGTAGAACTTAACGAATGCAAGCAAAACGCTAATATGGGTTTGATAAATCGATGAGTCATTAGAAACATTCCTGAAAAATTTCCTGAAAAACAACAAAGTATGAGCACGTCAGTGTAACTCTCAAAAAAATCAAAACAATGTGGAACGATGGCTTTCGATTCACTATCGGCAAGTCACAATTTCTTACAATATCGCCTTCGATCATTGTAAGCCCAGCGCGAGGAAAAATGAAAATCAATGAAAAAAAGATGCTCACCCGTCCACCAAAATTATGATGCTACTCGGTGGTTGCTTGCCCAAGTGGAAACGCTTTGAAAATTCACTCTTCGAATCCGATAGATCCGGTCCCACGTCTTTGACTGATTCGATATTCAGCTCCGATAACAGGCCATCCACTATCTACATCGAAAATTCAATGACGTCATTCAATGCATTGCTACTTCCGATCATTTAGTCGGCAACTCTACATCGCAGTCACACATCACTACGTCGACCTGTTCACTCATTCACCCATACTAAGGTCGATGTCACTAAAACGACGCCAGATAAGGAAGCAGCCATCAATCAATAACCCCAAGCGTAACATGAAGAACATCGTCAAAAGATAAACCAACTCGAAAGACACATGGGTTTGTCTCATACCAATCACCAAATATCACTGTTTCATAGCGTCTCATACCGAATCCACATAGGTTTACGGTTATTTTCACTATTTAACGACACTATTATAATGAATTTTCACTATGTAACAACAATATTACAGGATTGGAAGAGCAGGCATCGCGCGTTACCCGTCTCCGAGGTGCAAGCCCGTTGCTGCCGGCTTTACTGAGTTAATCCACCTTTTGCTTTCAAGTGATCTGAGAAGTTACTCTATCGTAAATAAAATTGTTTGCTCGTTAGATCCACTCTCAAGCTTGTGGCGCAACTCAAGTGAAATGTGCATATTGCACCAATTGCGAATGCAACGCTGGGTGTTGTTAAGGTTGAGAATCATATTGCTATGCAGATTGAGAAAATATTAGAAGGAATGTAAGGTAAGCATTCTTGCTGCTCAATGCTCAGCAGCCTTCTTGTCGCAACCAACCTGATCACTTTATGATTTGATTTGTATGTCGCACTAGTAAAGATGCTGGATGGTTGCTTCACTGTCATCGTGTGCATAAAACCGAAACAAAGCAACGGTTATTGAGTGATTAGACAGATCAACAGCTCTCTTTTTGCTAACGCCGAACATCTCACTAATGAGCGCAGTCGATTTGCTGACGTGAGATAAGAAACGTGTACCTGTCTCGGCATAATCTCTTTCCATCGTTCCACTTCCGTTGCCTTTAAAACAGCTAACCACTGCCAGTCCTGTTGGCTGAGATGGCCCATTACTGCTGCGTTATCCATCAGCAATCCGAAAACTGCATCAATTCCTTCGCATAAGCGCATACACAACAACAGCTAAAAAACAACGAACCATTTACACGAGCCGAAAGATAACAAGATGTAGCAAAAGAAGAAGCACTTGTGAAAATTGAAATTAACAAATTGCATTCCCACAAATGTTATAATCGTATTTTCCATGTGTACTTCCATGTTTTGAAAAACTAGCTGTCTAATGAAGGGAAATCGAGAGCCAGGTGTGAAGTCTTTGATCAAATTTCGCAAACATGTGAAGGTCAATGCAAAAGCAATTGCAAGTTTCTAGATAAAGATTTAACAATTCCTTCCCCACTAGAAAATTAATATTATATTCGAATTGCCACAAAGTTCATCTGAGGAACACCTGCGCCGAAAGGGATACCTCACTCATTTCCGCCACGACGAACGAAGCGATGAAAAAGAGCAAGTAGTAGGCAGGGTGATAAGAACTAATATAACAGTATTCGTTTTTCACAAACAATCAGCACAGCATGGTGAGTTTTATATTGTATATGTGAGTAGCACAAGCGTATAGTGCTGACGTATTTAGAAGACGAATTTGAAAGCCTTTAATGGAGAATTGAAGTACCCATCCGGGCAAGGAAGGGCGCAACTAGCCATGAAGTTTTTACTTTGTAATATTCATCGAGGATGTCTCAAAATATTGCTGTATTCGAAGAGATTTGAGAGATACGGTGCAAAAAACCATAAAAACACATCTTAACAAACAATGTGCCCACATCGTCGAAACATAGAAAAAACGTTTTCTGATCCCTTATCAACTACATCAATATAAGAAACGCAAGCGGAAATCGACGACAAATCACTGTAGATAGTGAAACAAAAAGCACAACGCATCGCAACAAAAAATGATGGAGAACCAGAAACGTAAAATAACCAAGAGAAGAGATTTCGTTCTTTTTTTTTTTTTTTTTTTTTTTTTTTTGCTGGACAGTGTTGCACTCACAGGTCTTCAGTACGCTAAAAGCTAGCTTAACTTTCAGAATCTAGTGGACTGAACTGCCGGAAGTCGCACTCATCCACTCTACTTAACAAATTGCAGAGCCCTTTATAATCTGCAAAGTAGCAATGGCCACATTCGGCGTCATTGCTGACAGCAAGTGGTCTTGCAAAACTATGAAAGTCCAAACCTGTGAGAGCGTGAGTGCAGAAATCCATGCAAAATTGAGCAGGTAAGTCGGGGTGACATTCTCTTTCTCCCGTTCGATTGTTTGCTGCGATGGATTCATTACTTCCGACGATATGTCATTGATGGCATAGTCCTTATTAGATTCGTCTTTCATTTCATTAGCAAAAGAGCATGCTTGCGTTCCCTGAAAACGCCACTTTGAGGACGGTGGTGGTTGAGCTGTAGCAGATGTCGACGGCACAACGTCCATTGATGATGATCCTTCAAAAATATTGCGATATCATAAAATCCGGCAAGAAGAAAACATCCAAAGTTCACTAAAACACAAAGATAACTCTGTACTCAATAAGCTAATAAAGAAGCAATATTATACAAAAAAACTTGCTCTGATAACGAAGTACTTGGCTAATTAAGAAGTAAGTGAATAAACCTGAAGGATTAGAAAAGATCGGATAAGCTGAGAAACGAAGTTTGTTTTGAACACACTAATAAATCAAATGCATAACTCCAAATGAAAAATTATGCTTTACTTTACTCACAATGAAAATGTTTAAGATAAAGAAATAAAGGTGATTTTAATGCAACTCTTTTCTATAGAGGAATTGATAGATAAGTGTCATCTCTTCTAAATTTTAAAATTCGCTCATTAACAATACAGTTGAACCTCATTAAAGTCGTAACAGCCCATATGACAGCTTTATTGCCAAAATACTGAAATAGGAGCATACTAGCCCACGTCACCACGTCAAAGCATTTTTGAAGTTATCAACATTACTGCTTACTAAAGTTGGCATGAAAAGCGCAATACATGTACTCTATCCTCATGAAAACGAAGTTTGCGAC
The DNA here is from genome assembly GCA_037389465.1 of Baylisascaris procyonis. Classification (NCBI taxonomy): domain Eukaryota; kingdom Metazoa; phylum Nematoda; class Chromadorea; order Rhabditida; family Ascarididae; genus Baylisascaris; species Baylisascaris procyonis. The sequence goes on along the minus strand of JAZARR010000033.1, from coordinate 118,815 downwards.
AGCCACCCATCCCAATATTAGATTTAACTTCTGAAATTTTCAAACTTTTCGGTACCATCATAATGTGCGGTGCACTGTCAAAATGATGAAGGGTCAAGGCGGACATTCAAACACTTTCATATTACAGGCTGGCCTAGTGAATAAATGGACAAATGAACAAATAAACGCTAACTGAACAAGCGAACTGTTGTGTCGCGGAGATGAAACACACATTTACATATAGGTAAACGCTCTTATCAAAAATGATCAAAGATGATCATAAACGTTCTTAACAGAAAAAAGACCATTGGAATCTTGCACATCATTATGCAATCTCTAGATTTTACTGCGATATATCATAGAATAGATATGAATATAACTGAGAATACCTTTTCGAGCGATGGAATCCTTCTTGAAGAAGAGTTTGCGCGCCATCGTCTCATCGAAAGCAAGAGCTGAAGTACGCACGATATTTTCAGCACGCTTATCCTCTTGGCCTCCTTTGCGCGCACGGTTTAACCATTCGGTCATCTTAACGATCTTCCGTTCTGCAAGACAATAAATTGCAACACAACCAAACTTTGTTGATTAAACTTCCGAAAGGGTGAAAATCGTTTTCATGGTGATAGATAGCAATTCATTAGCCTCTATGAAAAACTCATCTTTGTTTTATGTTAACAAGACAGCTGCAGAAGAAGGTTCAAAACGACAGCATGATCAACATCTAAAAACCAGCAATGATTCTTCAACAGCAATCAGTCTCGAATTTCGTCAATAATTCAATGATAGCTTTCAAACAAGAGCGATAAAATGCGCATGAGAGAAGTGGTCGATTTTGACCGTCTATGCACAAAAAGCTTAAAATATGAATTGCCCAAGACATCGTCCAAAACAAATTCACTCACTCATTTGAAATCCGAAATCAAAGAACGCAGCACACTCCTCGCAAAGAGCCTTGTCGTCGACTTTCACCGTTTTATTGTTTGTCTGAGGGGCCGGTACGATGTGAACATAGTAAGTAAGCAAACGGGCCCATTGCTCCACGCATGATGGCACTCCTCCTAAAATTCAGCAATAACACTCGTGATACAAGGAATCACGTTTAAATGTAATACTGCTCCTGCAAATCTATCGATTAAACAACAGCTCACTTAGAACGGCAACAACGAATATGTTACGTCAATAGAAAGGGATTTGCGACGGAAGATATTTTTCCGATTTCAACGTGGGGTTGCAAATACGATCATATTATATTAAGATTAAAACCAATACCAGCCGTGGTCGCTACCAAGACCGAAGTTGGCCCGTGATTATATGGAGATAAGTTAGCCTGCTCCCGATTGCACGACTGGTTTTAACGCAACCAGGGCCGAAAAACGGACAGATACAAGATTCACCGCATCGCCGATGGTCATGAAATAAACTGGCCCTAGTATCAACCCAGCCGCCGATTTTAACACCAACCAGGACCGAGCCCAACCCATCCCGATATGAGCTATAATCAGTTCAACCCATATCTATTGGATATATCAAAAAGGATTATTATTATTATTTGTGGTGGTGAGTGGTTGCGTCGTCGCTTTTGTCTAACCAAGGATATCGTCACGGTCCGCCTAGCCAGCGGGTGACGCGACTTCCTAAGGCTGCAACCGCATGAAGTACGGAAAAGCAAATGAGCCTCAATACCCTGCACACCAACCAACCCGGTCAACTACGTTGGCTGATCGGTCGACGGTTGATGAGAGGCTGCTAAGAATCTCAGGTGCCATAGCCGACGTACCAAAAGAACTCAACCTCTCGATATGCACCTACAACTGCAGGCGCCTAACGAGGGAAGACGTTCTGACTCTGCTTTTCGAAGAAAAAGAGAAAATATGCTGCGACATATTAGGGCTTTGCGAAACACGACGAAGGGAAGATCTGGCGGCAACATGGAAAAACGGCAATGCCATGTTTCTCGGCCGTGGTGAAGGAAGAAGCACAAGGGGAGGAGTCGGCTTCATCGTCAGAGAAAAGTGGGCTCCGCAAATTGCTTCCTGTCAGCTGCACTCAAGTCGCATTGGCACTCTCATCTTAAATCTGAATGGAAAAGCAACTCTCAAGGTCATACAGGTGTACGCCCCAACTTCCGAAAGTGAAGATGAAGAGATCGAAGGATTCTATGAAAGTCTCGGCCAGGCAGAAAGAGGCAAGTCCACCTACACTATTATTATGGGGGACTTCAACGCAAAGCTAGGCAAAGGAAGATCAGATGAGAAGTTTATGGGGAAGTATGGAAGTGGTGATCGAAACAACAGAGGAGAACGCCTAGCCTTAAAGGTAGAGTCTTGGGGGTATTACATGGGAAACAGCTGGTCCAGGAAGAAACCCTCGCGCAGATAGACATGGATATCCGCCAACGCGGAAACAACAAACGAAATCGACTTCATCCTGACGAAAAACAGACGGATTCTCCGCGACGTAGCGGTAGTGCCACTCTTCAACACAGGGAGCGACCACAGACTATTACAAGCCAAAGTGCACCTCGCTTTGAAGGCAATCCCATGAAAAGGCAGAAGGAGAGCATCGCGCCTTGTAGTTGACGAACAGAAGATGATAGCCGAAGTTGAACGTCGCAAATGGGAACTTGTGGGCGACATAAACGCTGACCACTAGTCGTTCATGAACCAGTTGAACGAAGTCATAAAAAAGGCAGAACTGAAGCAGCCAAACAAAGCTGAAAGGAGAATATCAAACGACAAGCGAAAGCTGCTTCAAAAAAGAAAAGAAATGAAAAGAGACAAAGCCCACACCCTAGAATACTCGATTCTTAACAAGCTAATAAGAACGAGACTGCCAGAAGACATCCGAAAGTACCGCGAGGAACGCCTCTTGGAAACTGCCGAGGAAAACAAAAGTCTGAAGAAGCGTAGAAGAAATCTGGCTATGTACAGAAACAACCTCAATGCCCTGAAAGACAAAAGCGGTGAAAGGATAACAACTCGCGAAGGCATGGAAAAAATCTGCAAAGAATTTTACACGCACCTGTTCGCTTCTCAGACGAAAATACCGCACCTCAACTCAACGAAGCTAACTCTAATATTCCACCAGTAACAGTGAGCGAAGTGCGCTACGCTTTATCAAAAATGGACGACAGCAAGGCACCCGGTGTGGACGGAATCACCGTAAAGTCACTGAAGGCAGGTGGGCAATGTTTGTGGAAGACGGTCGCCGATATTCCAGACGCTTGGAGAAAATCAAAAACCATCCTACTCCATAAAAAAGGCGATAAAGAAGATCTCACAAACTATAGACCAATTAGCCTCCTATCGCACGTGTATAAACTCTTCATGAAGATCATTACTAACCGCTTGTCCACAGTGCTAGAAGAACAGCAACCGCGTGAGCAAGCCGGTTTCAGAAGAGGGTACAGTATGAAGGATCATATTTTCGCCTTAACCCAGCTACTGGAACGGAGTCGCGAATACAAAATCCCACTTGCAGTAGCTTTTGTGGACTTCGAAAAGGCGTTCGATAGTGTGGAGGTCAATGCAGTGCTCGAAGTACTAAAAGACCAAGGAATCCACCCCGGCTACATTAAACTACTTCAAGCAGCGCAAAAGGACAATTTCACATGCATTACCCTGTTCAATAACGAATTACAAATCCCAGTCTGTAAAGGGGTCAAGCAGGGTGACACAATATCTCCTAAGCTATTCTCTGCTTGCCTCGAAATGGTGATGCGTAAGCTGAATTGGACAGAAGGTATTACAATTGACGGCGAGAAGCTAAACCACCTAAGGTTCGCCGACGACATTGTCCTCATAGGTAGCTCAACGGATGCGCTACAAAAAATGCTGACGGAATTGGACAGGGAAGGAGCAAAAATCGGTCTGAAGGTCAACAAAACTAAAACCAAGTTTATGAAGTCAAAAGACTTGCCTTGCGACGGAATAAAACTTGAACACATAGAAGAAGTGGAAAGCTACGTTTACTTGGGACAGGCAGTCAGGATGGACAACGATCTGAAGGAAGAAATCACTAGAAGACAAAGAGCCGCCTGGAGTAAATTCAAAGAAATATCTGATGTCCTAAAATCAAAACTCAAGCGAGAAACGAAAGCAAAACTGTTCAATTCTACAGTCTTGAAAGCAATGACATACGGTAGCGAAACCTGGGCGCTAACAGCTGCAGAAGAGAAAAAACTACAAACAACACAAAGAGCAATGGAGAGATCAATGCTCGGGATATCGCTCCGCGATAAAGTGAAAAACGAAGTGATAAGTCAAAGAACGTTGCTGAAGGACGTAGTAATTGAATACAAGTCAAACAAATTACGCTGGGCCGGCCATGTTGCACGCAAAGATGACAATAGGTGGAGCGGCAGAATACTGCACTGGTGTCCAAGAGATCGCAAAAGACCCAGAGGAAGGCCACCACGCAGATGGGAAGATTTTCTCAAGACAAACGCAGGAACAACGTGGAGAAGAAAAGCAGTAGATAGATCGTTATGGAAGGGCATCGTGCGGAACGTCGTCACGGGACTGTCTGTTGCGACAGGGACAGCTCGTTGATTAACGACTCTAAGTAATCTAAGTAAGAAATATCAAAAAAGAGAACCTAGTTAATGAGCACAAACAAAAGATTCGGACATATCGCATATTTTCGATCCGTGATGCAAACTTTTCGGTTTATCGGAAAACTTCATTTCCAGGCCAATTGTTCACAGATGAAGCAAACAGGCTCGACGAATGGTTTGGAAGAAAAGTAAATTCTTGTGGTGTTTGCTTAGAGATAAGGAAATGATAACGCTGCAAACACATTAAAATTAGCACTTTCGGTGGATTGTACATGACGCAAGAAGGGGATTGGACCGGTAGATTCTGGATTAATCTAGAATTCTGGAAGATTAATACAGATCGGAGCCCTAATCAAAGAGATCATTCCAGTGAGTGAGGACATAGCTTGATTTCACTCTTTGAAAAGTTCGCTTTCACAACCTCGAAGTTAGTGCACCTCAGCTCCTTCCTACTGCAATCAAGGTGCCACTCTTTAACCGTTATTTACGAAGCACCCCAGAAGATTCCCTTAAAATAGCGATTTTCTAGTCATCAGGATAACTCTTGGGAACCGCGAGAAAATACGTCTTGTAACGACTCTAAACCATGAGTTCTATCGACAGGTCAATAATAATAACAGCAGCTAACATACATGCTTGGCTAAGATTTGAATGACGAAGGAAGCAGACGAAAAAGCCATCTACGAGAATTGAAGTGCATTCTCATTAGGTTACCAGTGTCATCTCCCTGACTAATTCCGAATAAATCACTCCATTTCTTACAACTCTCACAGCACTCAATTTAATCCCCACTGTGATCGGCCCAAATATCAGTGCTTCTACTGCTCCACTCCCCTTCCTCCCACCATGTGTATATTTGCATGAAGTTGGGGACATCTGAGTCCTGCAAAACTAGAGCAACCGTAGAGATCGACCATTTATATAGATAACGGAACCCTAATACGATGTTATACGTCTGTTTGTTTTACGGTTCTAAGATTTCGCTATGCAGACAGACTATTTCATAGTTGCGAGTCTTCGTTCAAAGTACACAAGTGTGCCCTATGCGCTCCACAAGACAGGTAGTAGCCTACCTTGAAGAAGAGGTCGACTGACATGATGATGTGATTCGAATGGCTGATTAGAATAACATTCAACCCAGTAGAATAAAAAAAAAAAAAAAAACAAACAACCGATCGCCACCCATGTAAACAAAAATCCTAAATAATAATGCAATGGTGAAACTCTTTTGTCAAACGATAACTTCACAAGGTGATTTCTGCTAGGTCTGTTCTTCTATAGTTAAGTGTCCGCAGTGATGGCCAACGACCAATCAAGTCATGTATTCGACCCAAAAAAACATCACTTCTATATAAATCTTCACATTTCAATCGCAATTGCTTATGGCCCCAATCGCATTCATCAATAGTAGGCAGTGAAGAAGCTCATAGCAAAACAACCTACCATGAACGAACTCATCAGCAACGACTTTCAGTTGAGACATCGCCCGACCAAACGTCATTACCACGGGCCAAGACCTGAAATTTGCGTCAGTTTAATGAGCACCCAATTACCCGCTACAGAATTTTAGTGATAACAGCAATTTCACCATGAAGAAGAGCAAATTACAACCTGAAGACTTTTAAGCTAACGAAACTCGTCTACCCTCGTACACCAACATCACGAGAGCTCTTCAATCCATATCCATTTTCACCTATATCACTAAGCAGAACTACATGGCATGTGAAAAGTGAATCAGCAATCTAGAATTTTAGGCGCTTTTACTAGACCGCGTTAATATATCGTGCCGGCCTTCTCCCCGCTTTCTAGTTAGCACGTCCGTTTCCAACGATCATAACGAGAGAGAGAGCAAACCTCGTACTCTTACCTGTGCAATCTGCAGTTCGTACAGTATTTACTGTTGGCTTCCTGGGCTTCCTCAACTGCAGTCGAGGAAATCGTCATTGGTGTCACGGTCACCTCGCTGAGCTCCATTAAGCGCTCATCAGTATCATCCTCGGAGAGGTCATCTTTTTCAGAGGTACGCACATGCCCGATGTTCTTCTTCTGAGCACTCCTATCCTCATTCGAGACTGCCGAAAAGCTGTAAATTCCACTTTTCACTTTATGCATCGGTGTTCGAGTGCAAGACATGTCACTATCTCCTCCCTATGAATAGGACCTACAATAAAGAACAGTAGCTGAGAACGGTTACAAAGGATTTCTTTTCAGCAAATAAAACAACGATAAAAAACAATGGAAGGAGATTCGGAATGAGGTAAAAGAGGTGGAGTGAGAGGGAGATGAGAAGAAGAGGGAGCCCTTTCTAAAAGGACAGATTGGAGTACAATAAAATAGGTCCAATGGCAAATCAACAGCTTTTTCTGATGAGGTGTAGCCATTTTAAAGGTGGCAACATGACCCTCCTCGACAGCAGAAGTCTAGACCAGCGGCTGTCCCGTTCACTTTGGGCCATATATAGTCAAGCTCTTGATGGCCCAAATGACCCGCCCTAAATGTGAATCTGTTCAGGTGAATCTCTGCGAGTACACGCACCAACATGATATGTGTTATGCTTTGATTGACGTATGTCGTCCGTAGCTAACGCTATCGGAAACCCCACAATTAAATGCTCTTACGTGGCGTTTTCGAGCAAGTGACGTTGTGTATTTTGGGTCGGACTTGCCATCGACCAGCTCACTTTGATCTTGTTGTCAGTCACGAAGTTGTTCTCGATCACGTAACTGCTGCTGATCAGAGTGCTCGAACCTCGTTTCTTCACCGCATTCGCTCCATTACTTTGCGAGGAGTTATCAAGATGTTGTGTGGAAGCAATATTTTTCACTAAGTTCGGTTCATTGATGGGCGATGTTACAACGAGCTTGCTTTCACTGATAACCACCTTTGTGGGACTATTAGAGTTACGATTATGCACACACTCTTTCACTGCTTCCCACATCTCTTTGTTTTCCAGCATGGCAACATGCTCACTGTTCACATGCTGTGTCAGTTTTTCCTTCGAACCATTATCTGCGCCGTGATCGTCATTTCCTTCGACCGGATTACATCTCAAATGAGTGTCTCCCTGAAATTGAACAATTTAGCGTCAACAATCACCCTCACATAGCGCATCGCAGACTTATCGATCCACAACGCTCTGAACTGATAGATGTTCCCTCAACTCTTTACAAGTAATGCTAACGTTTCGTTCCCTATCTGTTAGCAGTTAACACGAGGTTCTAATGCTATTCTCCACTTTCGCTATGAAAGTGTGCATTGTGAAAATATAAAACAATAAAAACAATCAACGGCTGCATAAACTATGAGAAAGCAAACGACTTCCTTCAAAAACGGTTCAACAACGTATGTCCATTTGTCGATATTGTATTACAATATATGCTGATGGACTCTTACTTACCTCAAATATTAAGCGGCAACTGAAAAGCAAAAATTTTCAAAGGAGCCCAACAAACGAAGACAGCAAAATAAAGAACACGGTCTGAGAAAGCAATAAGCAAGCAACAGTGCAATGGTGTTGAAGTTCAGTGAATTAGAAATGCAATCAGATTGCACTAGATTGTATCGAAACGAGTGCAAAAAGAGTGCGCATTTGTTAGGTAGAAGATAACAAAACAGTAACCTTGATTTAAAACAGTACAAAATTCTTCGTGCAGAGCACACTGCTTCTTTTTTTGCATTTAAATTCCTCACTCTCTCATGTGCTCTGCAAAAAAAGCTAATTATCTCCACTGATCTCGATACATCTCGGTTTTCTGGATTCTTTAACTTAAGTCATTTGTCACGTGAGTGTGATAAAGTCATATCTAGTATTCTTTTCTTGCAAGCAAAAATGAAAAAAGAAGGGACGAAAATCAACCACGCAAAGAAGCATTAAATGACAACAAGTCAATATGTGCCAAAATATGAACCGACATCCACATTCCCCAGTTTATCCTAACATTTCAGTCTTTTCCTTAAATGTTCAAGGCACAAAACAACGAAACAATGCCTAATAAGAGTCTGCGATCAGCTACTCACTCAAATCCTCAACCGAAAGGAATTCGTCTTCGGACCGTGTCTGACAGGCTGAAGGAAAAATCTAAACACACAAAATTTATAGCACAGCTAAAAATGCACAATTCATACAGTGCGATCAATGAAAACGGAGTTGGGATCCAAACAACTTTTGACTTCATCAGCGCATATAATACCCCCAAAATTCCACTGCCTGAGGCTCGCACTACTCCAGTTGAGATCATTGCAGTGCCAGCAAACAAGCGCTAACTTTGAAATGTACATTAAATAAACCACAGAAAGCAATATTTTATGTTTATCGCGTTCTCTTCATGATGGAGCACAAAAAAGATGTGAATCACTCTTGGTATGACAACTCGCACGCCCCTCTGCACTTCTTAAGTGTTCTTTTAATGGCAGCTTAACTCAAAACATCCAAGCCATATATTAGTATTCCTCCCGTGAGTGTTGCATTTATCATAACATTCCTTTCACATCCACCCACCCTTTCGAGACTAAAGTCTCATCCGTGCAGCGAGACAGGCTCGAATCATGAAGCTCCAACCATTTCAACATTCCTTTTGCATCATTGAATTGTTATCGGTGATTGCTTTTACCAAGTATCACTATCTAGCAAAGAGCAATAAAGAAACAGCTGATAACAAGAATGAGCGAAAGCTGATGATGGAAGTTTTTTGCAAGTGCTGAGAATTCGTTGAGTTCTGACTTTCCCTCCAGAAAAATGTTATGTGGGCAGCTGCCGGCAATGATAATTTTTTATAAATGAGTTGAAAGTAGCTTTATTAATCAGCTCAAAGAAATGGTTCAACTACTTCATCCACCTTTCTTCGGGGCCAATTTCGTTTTTGATAGCAAATGCAGAAAGCCAGAGGTGAAAGCAGAAACCATTTAGAACGCGCCAACGAGGGAGCTGAGAAACGAAAAAAATCCAGAGAAATTGATGAAAGCAGAAGAACAAAACAACAGCCAAGCATTCTGATCGCTTTACTTGAGCAGAAACAACCAAGATTTAACAACAAGCCAAACATCACAAAAACAGATTTAACAAGCGGCTCCAGGACTGTTTAACGAAGAGTGCTCTTACTGAGTATAGAAGCGTTTTTCCAACAAAACTGAAAATTCTGATGACAGATTCCACAAATGTATGCTGCCCAACTTTAAAAGGTTCTTCAACCAGCATTACACTTCCCCATTGCTATTCTTCATGGCTACTGAGCGGAAAAACGAATTCCTAAAAACTCAAAAACGCACACTTCTCTCCCACTCAAGCAACGGAAAATTTTCAAATTCTAGAATACATAGTGCTATAGGTTTTCTGACAGTGGCGAAAAAACTGACTGGAATTTTCCTCAAAAGATTAATTTTTAAACCTCAAAATTTTTTGACGAGTTCACTGAAGACTTCTTGACGGAACACGATGACGAGTCGATCATTTATAGGGGTGATACCATATCGCGAAGAAGGGCCTATGCTTATATGACAGAAACTTTCGATGAGATATACTAACCTCAGCTGTTATGCAAATAGGTCTTCCCAACGGTTTGATCGCCTTCACGATACGAGCTCCCTTCCTGGGCCTTTTCACCACCGTCATTCTCTCTACGTTGACCGGTTCGGTGGACCACGCATGAGATGTCGCGCATCCGCTCAATCCTTCAAGAGGATCTCGTCTTCCAAAGAGACAAGCAAAATCTGTGCTAGGATTGGCGGTTAGTGAGTGATCGGCCTGAAAATACCAGAAAAACATGAAAGTCCATTTAATACAATATTTTATAGAACATTCATAAGCAGCTCATCCTGAAGCAGCAACTTATTTTCTCACAATAAAGGCACTCTCATACAATTCGACAGGGCTGCAAATGGTCTTATCACTGTAAAGCTCGAAACAATCCCTCGTGAACGAACAAGCAGACACCAAATTTTAACAGATCTTTGGGAACAAACTGTAAATTATGGACCCTACACAGTGAACTATTAGGTAGATATCACTTGGAATTTAACAGATCAAAGCTGTCAAATGTTTAAATACGACAACCTTGACGAAGAACTGCAACGATACTACTCAGAAGCGACCTGAAGTAAACTTTCAGCTCTTCGCTTTCCTGCGTGGTCGAGAATTATTCAAGGAAGATGCACAGCAAAAATTAATGGACGCAACAAGCAACATCGAACCTGCTTAAGTGAGCACTGCTCATTCGAGCCTGATTTTTTAGCCTCATCCTTTTCCTCGTCGTCAGCAATCAAACGAAGTAACTTCTTCGCAGCAATCAAATCCTTTGGCACGTCACCTAGCGTTACCTGAGATAAAATCCCCCTCAAGAACAACTACAACCAGGTAACAAACAAACATTCATAAGTTGGGAAATTGCAATTATGAAATGAATTTTTATTGCTACTCTTCATTAGTGCATATTATTCACATTCCACATTTATCGATCAAATCTGGCATATCTATCGATGAATAAAAGTTGAAAGAAGTCCATATCATAAAAATAGCCGAAATCAGTGCAACATCGGTTGGGTATAACATTCGGAAAAGCATACAAAAAACTGACACATTTCTAAAGAAGCAAAACAGAGACAACGAAATCGCATATTACATTTCAGTTGCACTCATTCTCACGTTTTTAATCTTAGGTGCGTGAAAAGTAGTACTGCATACTAGTACAGTAATAAACAGTGCAAAGAACCCGGGTTGGCATCATCACATTTCGTGCTCTGAACAAGAAACCTACACAATCCAAAATATTACCTCATATATTTTTATTTCTCTCTAGAAAACAGTTTTATCTACTCATGGTGGTGAATGCATCAACTAATGCGGTTCAACGTTCAGTGGAAACGACTAAAAAGTGAGAAATGATATGACCGCACTCACACAACGGTACCTGTGAATGAAATGTGACACGTTGTTCGCCACAAGCAAGTAGGGTTCGCAGAGAATCGGCACTGCCGCTGCCAGCCAAATACTCTTTATTTGACGATTCGGCATCCTTAAGCCAATTTCGTTTCCCTTCGATGTATATTAAAGTGAAAAAAATGCTTTTCGACACATCACCGCCATTCAGATCATTTGCGTATTTTTGACCTACTGGGAACTAGCAAGTGCGAAAGGCACACAAATACAGCAAATAAATGGAACTAAAAAAGAAAAAAGATAAAACATTTTCGGACATACATATGCGTGATACTTTAAAATATTGAGTGATTTTCTAATGATAATTTGTGAAAAGTGCATAAAAATTTTAAACTTCACACAAACGCATCATTAAATGTGCTCATAAACAACTATACCTCTGCTATATGAACAAAAAAAAGCACAACTCACCAGTAAATGGAAAGCCTCTTGAATCCGCTGTTTGCGCATTTGCTCGGCGTCATGTTCCTCGTCCTCACCCTCCTCCTCGAACGGCGGACCGTCGAGAGTACTCTGCTTTAGCGGTACGCTTCTTCTTTTCCATGCCATTGTTTTCACGGAGCTAAAACAGCATTATGACAAAATGCGACCGTAATAACAATGTCAAGGGAGTAATCATGCTTGCTCTCAATCGCCATGTTCCCACAAAACTGCACTAATCAATGTCCCTTTAAACGCCTATTACAGAACACAACTTCTTCAGTCTTTACGAAAGTCCTTTTTTTTCAGAAAGAAGCAACCATCTTTTCAACAAACATGTGACGTCACGCTCAGTATCTTTCAAATGACAACATCATAAACCATATCTAAGAACACAAATGCAAGACGGCAGAAACATGTGAATGCATCATTTCCGGATAATGAAAAGATGTGAAATCATTGGGCTTTTGTTTGAAGTCAAAACCACATACTGTGAACGAAAAGAGCGCTGCACAGATACGCTTCCATAGCTCAACCTGGTGTGCAACAACTTTATTGCCTCAACCTAGTGTCCAACAATTTTGATGCCTCGACCTCATGCCCAATAACTTTGGTGCCTCAACCTGATGCCCATCACCTATATTCGAGAACACCTTGCACCTCACTGTGGATTCATTACTGTAGTTACCGACTACAGCTCGTAATACTCATATCAGCGTGTGAAAGCCATGAGGAAGTTGGTGGCGACAGTAATTTTAATGAATACTCAACCATCCACTGATTAAAGAGCTGATATTCGACGATCACCTTTCGATATTCGGTGTACTTTTACTCCTCTGCCTTAACGGCGATGGGGCACGAAAGGTGAAGTCGTCCTCATAACCACTATTGTCCATAATCCGGACTACACGATGAATGCCTATAAACAGCAACGTTGCTAAACAAGGGCTCAACGAAATGAAACTTAACACTTCTCGTGAGGTTAACAGGGTTAACAGAGAGTTAGAAGGGTTGAAACTCCTCTTTCTTCTGCTATCGTTTCAAAGCCTAGAAATAGCTATAACTGCATCTAAGGTGCAATCATATAGTAACAGCTTCATTCCACAACAAGACGTTATAAAATATGGAAAATACAAACAGTAACTTCCGTAAATGTGCAGATTTATCGCCCAGTGGAAAAAATAACAACTGTTTATTTGCGTGCACTATTTAATAAAATTTTCTCAGCGCACACTCCGATGATATCACAGAAGTCTGCAGTCAGAAAGAAACGATTGACCTGTATTAAGCCGGTGTATGACCGCTCGTGGGTGTTTGGAGGGAGCTTGTGAAGTGATCTCTCCACGTGACCGTTGCTGTTCCCGCAAATCGAGCAACTTTTGCACTGCTTCTCTTTGCGTAGCAGTACATTCCTACAACAACAAACGAAATTACCTGCAATGATAAAGCTTTCCCAAAAAAGCAAAATTTGATGCATCAATAAGCGTTAAAACGATCGTTTCAAATTCACAAGTGACAATACACAAATAAATAAGCGCAAATATACGCAATAACATCAACCGTTTTGATGCAATTCTTAGCGAATGCAAAGAAAATGTTAAAAATTCAACATCAACCGAAATACTTTTGAATGAATGCACTCAATAAAAATTTGCAGCAAAACGAAACGTTTAGCAGCCAACTTGCTAAATATTTAGTTCAGAGAAAAACACCCGAATTGTGAACGATTACGATGAGTATTATGTCTAAATGGCTAGTCTGATCTTCGCATACAGTCTGACAGGGATCGCAGCAATTATTAGCCACACAACCGTTTACGATTTACGACAGATGAAATGGAAACGCGTACCGAACCACTTGATGAGGCATGTGCTGAGCTATCAATCGAGTTAGTTAATATATCTTGCAGTAAATCGCTTCGCCAAGGCACAACTCCGCTTCGTTCAATTTGCGGCACTACCGTGGAAATCAATTCAGCAGCCTAAATGTGAATTCTTTGAAAACTGTTGCAGTCAATAAAACAGCCAACAATCAGTTTCATAATCGAGATATGCTGAATGAAACGGATTTATTGTACTGATCGGAATTGATAGAAATTAATGGATCTGTTCTGACAAACGGATGTGACGAGCAAAGTGATGAAAACTTGTACGTATGATAATAAGATCGATGCTAGGAATACGACAGAACTCTCCTAACTCCTATAAAACTAAAAAATTATCAATTGGCAGCAAATGATTTGATCGCTAAAACTCCAAGTTCGTGCTGCAGCTGCTAATTAATGCAAGAGTAATAGTCATTTTTTGCTCTGCTTTGAATCTATAGTCAGCGATGCTTAGAAAGAATAGATTTTATTGAAAGAGAATCATGTACAAAGATATATCACTTCTGAATTTTCAAGAGAATCAAAAACGACTCACCTGACTGAAGCATTGTTTCCAATGCAGTTTCTCGACGGCTTTCTGCAGTGTGAACAGACTCAACTTGCGCAGTTTGCCCGTTTCATCAGACAAAATAAAAATGTCCGACCCACAAACCGCATACTCACTTATACGAGCTGCAACACAAATATAGTGGAGAATTTCACTGGCTCATATCTCTTCATACGTTTTCTTCAATCATTTCCTTCTAACTGTGTATGGCGCCAACTTTTGAAGATAAGCGATAATTGCGTAAGAACGAATACAGCACATTTACCTACTACCTGATCGGAAAAGAATATTATCGTATCCACATTTCAAAGCACAACTAACTATCCTGAACGAACACCAGCAATCGCATCGTCTAATTATGGGAGAGGGGAGGAAGAAGCCGGCTGCAGTCAGAAGTTAAAAAGCACCGGAAAGAAGTGAAAATTGTGACAGCTAACACGGGAAAGATTTGGAAACCTTAAAAAATCCGATGAAAATTCCTTTGAGAATGCAAATTTTCAAACATCCATTTGAATCGAAATCGTCGACTTTAAAAATCCATTGTTTGAAAATCACTCAAATAAAACATTTTTCGAGCAATACAACAGCACAGGCCTTAATTTCGTTGCACCTGAAGTGATCTCCAGCAATTTGCTAAAAACCGGGTAGCAAATTTTGGCCAAAATAGCCTGCCACAAATATTGGCTTATATGTTGGGGAAGAAGGAAGCACTCTTATGGGTGAATCTGATTGAAATTCTGAGGGGAACAGTCAAAGTCAGCAACTCTGTTCCCTGCTATATTAATACCACTAGCGAACGTAGGATGCACAATTAAAATAGGTCTTTTGATTATTCTTACATGAATTTACGTAACTCGACCGCATCAGGTGAAAAGCAGTGTTATGAAATAGCAGGCATGGATGTCAACATCCCTTTCTCCGGTGATCCCGTCAATTGGAGAAAGACATAAGCAAGGAATGCTCATCCACTGAAGAAAAATCGCAAAGGGAGAGAGGTGGAGAACGAGTGGGAGGGAGTGCAGTATGTTTTTATTTGCAAAACATCAATCTTTCTGAAGGTTAGCAATCGAAGGAAATAAGCAGTGGCCTTTGTTGACCGGAAAAATACATAAAACAGCCTTCCCCGCTTAAAAATAAAAATGATTTCAGCGTGTTTTACTCAATGTGAGCAGGTGGGAATAACGCTGATTCATAGGACCAAAGCTGAGAAGTGCAAAATGGGTCTACTCTTGAAATACATCTCACGATTATATGTAGTGACCATTTTAAAACTTATGTCCTACTTCCAAAGGAAAGATGGGCTTCGAAGAGTTGACAGGATGTGAGGCAAATGTATCAAAGCATGCAAGCGTCACGCACGAATGCGACTGTCTATCACCACTCCGCTCTTATATCACTCCACCGCTTCTTACTAAGCTAATTTCATGTCACTAAGCAAAAGTAGGAAGCAATAAAATACCATTTTTGTCGATATCGCACGCCAATACGAATCGACCATCAGCTGGATCAATCAAATACAGTGACGAACCATCATTCGTTAAGACGAAGCTATTCCTTTAACAAAAGACATGGTTGCTGTCGCTTACGTGCAAGCATTTTAAAACGCATGCATCCGCTACCTTTATGAGGCGTTTCTTGTTCGTCTTTATATCAAGAGACAAGCTTTTTCCGGGAATAGGATCGATTAAAGTGATCAGCACATTCGCAACATGCATATAGCTAGAAAGCAGTCTTAACAGCTCTTTCTGCAAAAAATGCCTCTTTCATCAACGCGATACCGAAAGACGCCGTTATCGCTCATAAATTTCTGATCAGCCGTCAAAACATTTGCTTTCATGCAATGCATCCAACCAAACATCCCTCAACGGCACTCCCTTCCCAATTCGAATGCAACATGAAGCAACAACAACAGCATTTATTCAGAACAGAAACAGCGCAAACATCACCGCAACTTCCAGGTAAAAACTGACAAGCTTTCGCATTTCCGAAGCAATCGAAAAAATTATAGGATTACCCTCAATAAACAGAGGCTAATAAATATAAGACGCTATTCGCTTTACGACTGATGCGAAAAGTGGGAAATTTTGCAAATAAAAAGTAAAATTTAAGGAGAAGCCGAAGGTGTGAGTTTTCAGTTTAAATAAGTATCACATTTCCCTCTCAGTGATCACAGATTCAAACTATAAAACATCACTTACAATGGCTATTATGTAAAACTATGCCTGCCCCCCTAAACATACCACAAAGTACAAGCAGAATCTGAACAAACGAAGCTGACTGGAGCAGGAAATTGCTAAGAATGAACTCATTTCTTAAATCTCGAAAAGCTTCTGTGGAAAACAGCGCAGAAAATGCTTTAGAAACAAGAAAGAGAAAAACATACCATTGACAGTCAATAAGGTGTAATCGTCCAAAAATTAGATGTTTTCCAAGAGGTTCATTCAACACGTTTCCACGTGAAAAGTCCTCTTTGAACGAAATAACCGGAAATCGCGAAATATTTGATAAATTGCGATACTGATGAGTGCTGAAAAAAAAGATTCTTACTAAATTTTAACGTTCCAGTTAACGTCTTAAGATTTTCTTTGTGCGGGTCGGCAACTATTTGGCCAACCTCTACGATTTGCTCAATTCGTCGTAACACTAATCTCCCTACTTCTGGACTCTCATCCACCCAACCTTCCTGATTATCCCGCTCACTGTTGTTGCTATTACGGATCTTGATCTCCATTTGCAAAATACCTCAAAATCACCACCAACTGCATATAATACACACATTATCCAAAATACTCCAGTAAGTTTACGGTGGCTTTGCGCATATTCTTAATTCCTTCATTTTGAACGGAAACATAACGTCCCCTCAGGTCTAACTTAGTTAGAATTCTATGCACAACTCGATGAGCTACGAACTAACCTTCTCAGAAAGTGAACGAAATGAAGAAGGGAAGCACAACAACGGAAATACACTCACTCATTGCATTAATCACTCTAGTCGTTCTTAGCGACATTCTTGACACCTTTCTCGCTTTATTTTAAATTTATAATTTCATTTCATTCACTATTATAAAATTTAAGAGGATATAAAAAAATTCTAATCATCATCTTATTACAGAGAAAAAAATGCGCAAACTTTGCAGAAAAATAGACATCAGTGGAAGAGAAAAAACAGCAATGAAGAAAGCTTCAAAAACCACAATGAACTATTTGGTCTCTCTGTAAAAAAAAAACAACAAACAAACAAACAAAAACAACCACTGTTATCTTTTCTGAATGCTATTCAAACACAACGGAGACCTGTAAACGACACCCTGGCTATTCGCTTCCCACAGCCTTCCGTTGGGACGACTAGCGAAAATGAGTGCTGGTGAGGTAGAATTATCTGCCTGTGGATGTGGTGCCACCGTATCTAAGTTACGCTCTTCCTCAGGTGACATATGATGCCGAAGCTTTGGGTAGAACATTGCTCCGAAACGACCGTGACGCAACTTCTTACCAACCTAAATTAGATTCAACTTCATAAAATGCTCGAATCTACACGTCGGCTAGTCAGAAAAACATTTAGAACATCTGATTAAAGCCAATCGTATTGATTAATAACGTTGCATATAACTCATATGATATTTACGAGTGGCAGCTGCCACCACAAAGCCCTGCCACATCTTTTTCTTTGCTCATCTCAAATACAAATGAATGGGACTAATATGAAGAAAAAATTAGAGCTTGAAAGATGAGGCGGGAAAGGAACAATGCAAAAATACATGGGCGCTCTCATGCCTCCAAATATTCCAAACATTCTGCTCATCACAACTTCTGGTAGAAACTAGAAATTATCAATCATCAGTGAATCTCTGAAAATATATGAACGAGAGAGCGCAGTAATAAGGTCTTATCGAATATTTTGCGATAAACGCGACATGACAAAAATGCATCAAGGCTCCGCAGGGGGAGATCTGGATACTTGCCAATATATCGAAACGTGTAAACGTTTTTCGCCTGTAAACAGAAGGGGTCTGGTCCTATGACAACAAGAACTAGCTTTCTCTCTTAGTGTAAGAATGGCATGAGATTCTGCTATCCAGCAACAATTTCTTGCAACACACAAACAAGAAGACGATGCAAAAATAATTGAAAACATAGTTCCAACAAAATTTACTGAATTTTCATCGAACTGTATACAACTTAGGCAATGCGATTATTTGGCGGAAATTCGTTGACAACATAAAACGAAGAAAATTTATTGAAAAAACTGCAGCATCACTGACTATAGGTTGGCGCTTAACGCCTTATCTAAGAATTTTGACTAAGCAAGAAACGGTCGTAGATTGGGAAATGCACTCAGTAATGCAAAATTTTGGCCAATTTTGGCCATAATATCGTATGTCCGATAAAATTCTGATAACCTCTCGTTGCTGTGATGTACGGTCCATATATGAAAGCAGCGAGTAATATTTTTCAAACTGATCGCGAAAGAGGGATCCACCCCCTTTCAAGGAGCGAAATTCTCAACGCGAGGAAGGTCCTCCCCACACGCAAGGACAAGGTGGGTTTATATTCCTGACTCATTGTTGTTGAAAATCTGGAAAGAGAAGAGGGCGCAGCTGCTCTACCCTTACGTGGAAGAGCAAACGTTCGTCTGCTTGCAAACACTTTAACGTCAATATAAATAAGAATAAAGATCGATTTTGTGAACAATCTTATTAGAGAACAGAAGACAACAAATAAACAACACGAAACAATAAGAAAAAGCTGACCTGAACACAGTGCAATGTTGTCAAATCACAGAGGCAGCATCGCGTTAGCGTCGAAACAAGAAGGCACTCTTCGCGAACGTCAATCTGAACCACTTCACTGTCCGTCTCCAGAAGCACGTCACATGGCGAACGAAAAAGTTTTCGACCCTACAAACTCATCATTACAAAACTAAGAAATGCCAATTGCATAGATTCAACGAAAACGCCTTTTACAACCAATACCGGCTATTCCCTCTATTTCAATTAGCCCATTACAACACGCTGCGCTAAAGTACCGTTGCAGAGAAGCATGCTTCGATTATGGTCAAATATATGACTTTGGGATCATATATGCTAATGCGTTCAATTTATAACTCAATCAAGCACAGGTTTTTAGTGCTTACAGCTCAATGAAGTTTCCATCAAATCAATGACTTGCAGCTGCAACCATCACAACATCATTACTCTTCAAAATAATGAAACGGGTGGTCTCCTCTCTTTTATCTACCGCTTCTTTTTGAAGATTGTAGACAGAAAAATAATATACTGAGAAATAGCAGGGCGCAATCGATCGGAGAAAGAGCAAGAAAAAGGAGTAAAAATAATGCAGATCAGCTTTTCCCCTCCCTGAATCCCCCTAAACACCTTAGGAAACTTTTACTGTTAAATCCCAGTCTCGAAATACCGTCAAGAAATAAAAAGATATGTTCCTAACAGCACCATCCTCCCATATATTCCGAGGCTGAAGCGCTCGACGAAATGTTTAACGAGCATAAATATCGCAGCCAACTTTAGCTCTAAACTCACTATATCCTCGATGGAGATTACTTCAGAGATAAATTAGTTTCAATTTAACAATTTTCGTTATCATTTAGGCAATTAAATCACTTTAATGAGAATAATTTCAATTTTTATTCGAACAAAAGTTTATCAAACGTTAAGAATAAATAAACAAAACTCATGTAAACATTAGTAATTATTCCGCTTTAGTCACCGTTAAACACGATAAAAGGCTCTCGGAAAGATTCAATTCACTTCTGCCCCAATAAACCATTGAAATGATAAGAAATTGATAAAAGCTAGAAGGAAATAAAACAAAAGTACCTGAATGCGTGTGCAGCTTACTTGGCCCTTCAGATCCCCTGCATAAATTTTGCGGCTATCGTCACTCCAACGCAACTCCGTTACGTGGTTTGGTTGACCAGGTTCTACTGAAATAGTCAACAATCCCATTCAGTGAAACATCGACGATCCTTCTTCTCCCCCAATGCAGTTCGCTTTCTCACCTCATCAATACTCTGACCGCTAACATCGTGGAAGACGGATATTCACGAAATGTTTGCGACCTTTGGACTCCGTAATAACAGAGAGCGGATTCAGACGTTGTAAAATGAATTCAAACACTACAGCACCAAAATAATAACAAAACCATCCTTAGCACGAAAAAATGGTTTGGGTTGAAAGAAAGATGCTCATGAAGACGTATAATAAAGCCAGGACAGGTGCTGTCCTCAATGAGTACTTAATTTACATCATGCTCACATACCATAAAACGACGACGTCAAACTGCGATCTCTCAACTACTTCATTTCGGCGCAAAAAAAAAGAAAACGAAGCGAGTGCCAAAGAAGCATAAAAACGGACCATTTCCCACGTGACAGGTATTCGAAACAACGGTCGTCGGCGAATGGCCAACATTTGAGAGCGCCGAAATAGTGAGCGGACCACGCTGACTCGCACTCACCAAATATTTCTCGTCAGGTGAAATTGCCAACTGAAATTCAACAACAGAATGTTTTTTTTTTAATTTCATCAAATATTTCATTTCGTTCTATTCATCCAGCCTCTTGAAAAGTCTTTAGTATCGTGCGGTTTAGAAAAGCGATCGTAGAAAGTGTGTGATTTCAATTCCGGGTGAAAATTGGTTTCGCTAAACGAGGCGAAAGTTGCTCACAAATTCTGATTTTCTCACGGTCCTTATCATCTTGCAAGGATAAAATTTCGACAACGGTATTTTGTTGTTTATTTTAAAATTTAGTGACACTTTTGAGTCACTCAGCTCATGTACTAAAATTGAGCATCATCTCCATCACAAATGCAAAACTGAATAACCACAGCTGGCAAGCACATAACTAAACAGCGAAATAAATAAAAACCAGCCTTCACAACTGGTCCGTCCTTGGTAGAGATGATCTGCACAGGCACTGAACTCAAGCGACTTCTGCTCTTCGATGCATACCTCGAAAATAAATAAACGGTACCACTGCTCGAACCGACCGCCAGGTAATGCGGTGATGCATCCAGACAGGTGTACTGTAATTAAACATCTAAAGCATAAGTTATAAAACAGCCAAGTGAAAGATGCGACGGTGCGAAAAGCTAAATCTATGAAAGGATCTAATGGCTGAGGTATGTCAAAAGTCCTTGACTGCTGAGGTTTTATTTCGCATCAACAGAAACGATTTATTTCGCTCAAATTCTGCGTACTGCATCGATCAGCAACGAAACTCAAATCTATATTTCCCAAAGAATCTATATTTCCTCAAACGTATATCAAATGAATAAACAGTAAACCCAACATCCACACCAATTCAGTGAAGGAGGAATCGGCGCTTTCCTCAGCATTTTTAGACAATTTTTACAGCCCTCGTTTTTGTATTCAAATTGAAGTTTAATGAGAAGAATACGAAAAGGAAAATTCTATTTAAAAAAAGGTACACCACTTCTGAAAAATTTTATTTTAACTTCAACGAACGAAAACGTCACTTGCAAAACGACCGATAAGTGAGTAAAATTATAGACGACCAGTTGAAAAACAATGATAGCAGTTCCTTTAGGAGTGTTTCATGCATGAGGAGGATCAATGAAGAAATGAAGCCGAATTAATAAAGAATTTTTGAGAGAAAAACCTTAATTCTCGATGAAGAGCTGGTAGGGAAACTGAGTTCATCAAGGGAAGTCAACTCGAGAAAGACGTGCGTCATCTCGACTCGTCCAGTGCTCTCATCACCGATGGAATCATTGTTCGATGCTGGTATCTGTGTGTCGTTATTGTGGGATACTCTCAAGCGAGATGTTGTAGCAGTGATGCGAAGTGATTGCTCGGCAATTGGTGAGGAAGACATGATAAACACTCCACCAAAACGCTCATACCCTCAACAGCACAATGTGCTGCCAGCAAACCAACTCTGCAGAATCAACACCTTCAAATGTATGCAAATGCAAATGAACAATATGCAATTACGAGCATTCGCATTGTATCCAATAGATAGCCATATCGACTAGTGCGTGATATCTCAGGATATCTGAGTTATTCAAGTGGTACAGTTCAAGCGAAGGTAAAATCCAAGACTCCTTGGTGAGAAGCTTGGGTACGGGGATACTTGGGAGGTGCTGGGTAATGATAGGTTCATGTAACTCGTAAAGCAAGCCACCGAGTTTCAGACGCCGAAGTTATATTTCAAGCCTATTTTGATTCAGTGAAAGATGTAACAAGGTATACTTTAAACTCCCCTCCCAGGCCTCTCCCAAGTTAAGTTCATCAAAAGCTTCACACTATTTAGGACTGCACTAAATTTTCCACGTTCAGCACTTAATGGCTGTAGCCGAGAGTTACATAACATCGTACAGAGCCCAGGAAGCAATTAGGAAAAGTAGGTTGCTAGAGCAAAAAAAAAGATGAGGAGTTCAGACTCGCAACAGTAGCTTATTTCTAACGATGAACGATAAATCTGGCAGCCGCTTGAGTACCTCTAAGGATCAACTCACTGGTCTCTTCAATACTTTTTACTTTCTCAAAAAAATCACTTTCCCAAGTTCAATGCGGAATGCAATAATGGCGAAAAACGGATTTCCTGGAGGTGTGGGAACAGGCAAAACAAGTTTTATAGCTGCAACAGCGCTGGTACTGAACAATGCAATTGAGCGTCACATCATGCAAGCATAAACATTCCAAAATGGGCATTATAGCGCTGCAAAAATGCATTTTCCACTTCGGTTTAATCTAATAATAAATGCTTTTCACATTCCCACTCCGCAACCCCCTCCTCCTCCCCCCACCCGAGACAAAGGTTGATAGCTGGTTCGGTATATTTGTAACTGCTCTGCTGAACTCTCATCTACTGATCTCTATATATTCTATTATAGTAGCATATGGTTGGTGAATGCAGAAGCGACCTTCAGAGTTGAGGCAGACGTAAATTTTACTTCATTTGGCACAACAGACGAATTAGATATTGAAAGGTGAATTAGATGGGCAAAGCATAATTTGGAAAGCGCGACAACAGCTCGATAAGGCGTGATTAGAAAGCCGAATTCAATATATGTGAAAGGCAAATCGCTCAAAAAAATCGGTTTTTATTCTCGAAAGCAGATGAAAATGAAACTGTCGTCACTCAAATAGTTTTCAATTCGCAACATTACTAAGACAATCCAAATAATCCAAGCGAAACAATATAGCACAAGATTTGCTGGTTGTTCTTTGAGGAAGTGACATTATTAAACTTAACAATGACTTCCTACATAAGCAATGCTGACCATATGGGAGTTTTGTTGTTCGATCAGCACCGAATGGTCGATTTGACTGTGGCACACTTCCGTCGAATAGTAAAAACAACTTTCAGCACATCGCACTTTCAGTTGGGTGGAAAAGCATATCTTCACCTATTTTTCCCACGTGGTGAAGATGCATATAAGAACCGACAGAACACATTAAGCAGCCGCATGTGAAGCAGTGTAAAAATAATGCACTTCAAAGAGGCTGCCTTAGAGGGAAATATGGGTAATTATAGGCTGGCTGGGATTGGAAAATATGGGTAATAATAGACCGCCTTCTCCAGTGTCCGTTCATCACAGCATTCAGTACCGTAAAATACCAACAAATAACAGAACATGTGCAATAATTCATCCACAATTTGAAGAAAACGACCGTTCGCATAAACCTTCCACAGAGGATTCGTTTATTTTCCATCACAATACACGCAAATTATGGTTCATATTTCAGGGTATATAATTTCCGTATGGTCCGGTAGATTAAAATGAAAATTGGTATACAAGTAAGCTCAAGTTGGCGTTCAGACACGCACACAAACACGCAGACATGATCTCGCTATAGTGCAGTATGTAAATAAAAAAACTGCAGAAGTGTAAAATAGAATATAGCGGATAATGAATACATGCAAGAGCTAAAGATCGCGATCACAATTATTGAAAGTGAAATATGACCATTAAAAGGAAGCGGTGCAAACTATTGTGCAAATATAACACTCTGCTGCACATTCCCAAGTCATAGTACATATATGGGAAAGAATTGAGCAGCACAATTCATGAACGCACATGTCTTCCGAACTGCAAAAGGTGGTGTCGAAGCTTGCGAAAACCATTCTGACGGAAATCGTTTGAAGCATCCGCCTAAGCGTCTAGTAAAAAGTTTTAAATGATTTCTTCGCAAAAATCGAAAGGAAATAGCGAAAAGTAAAAGAAAAAGAGAGAAATGAGAAGCGAACAAAGTGATACACTGATAAGATAAAGTGACACAAGTGTAATGATAGAGAGATTTCTGCGAAATACGATGATAAACAAACCAAAGCACCCCAACTTAAAACCATCAAGCAGCCAATCATAAAACGCGAACCAAATCAAATAAAGCAAACACATTCGTTAGCGTCGCAGTCAAAAAGCGCTAATTGAAACGCCGCCACTATACACTTATGCAACACAGCGTTACGGAAAATACGATAGAAGTGCTGAGTTTACTGCATTTTACCACGATCCCCTTCAACGTTGAAATCGCTGTGGAAATTCACAGCAGAATTTGCTTGACATGCTCACTTCAAACACACCACTGTAGACAGACTGAAAATCTCAAACTTGAGCGATAAGCGCTAAGGTTGTAGTAAAAGGGCTTTTCGAAAACCACAACTGCGGGAAAACACCGGAATTCCGGTACAATCCAAACAGACATAGAGACCTTAAATAAAAGCAGTGACTCTAAAAACCATTGAGATTCCGAGGTTCAAAAGAGAATTACCGTGCAGCACTACCAGGTACTTTTCACTGTCAAAGAGCTATGCAGAGCCACCATAATCTACGTATATGCATGCCCCTGTAAATGCACAAACGTAACATATAAGTATAAATGTAAATATAAATATAAATATAAATATAAATATAAATATAAATATAAATATAAATATAAATAAATAAATAAATAAATAAATAAATAAATAAATAAATAAATAAATATATATATATATATATATATATATATATATATATATATATATATATATATATATATATATATATATATATATATATATATATATATAACTGATTACTTGACAATCAGTCCATTCGCCAAGGGACGGCGCTAATCTTTCGAGTTCTGTTCGCTTCTATTTTGCGCCTTGTGCTTCCAACATTGACCATAGAGCCACACTAGTGCGGTTGTCAGATTTTTGTGCAACATGACCTGCTCAGCTCCATTTTGTTGCATAAATGTTGTACACCACGTCCTTTACTGCAGTTCCGTACCGCAGTTCTTCGTTACTTAGCTGGTCCATCCTGGTGACACCAAACATCCTTTTTTCCATTGCTCTCTCTGCCACTGCAAATTTCTCTTCGTCCCGCCTCATTGTGGACCATGTTTCGGAGGCATATACCATTGCTGGAAGCACAGTCGTCTTGAAGATGTTACATCTGACATTGATGTGTATAAAGTGCAGGCTTACATTTATGCGACAATATTTACACGGAACAAAATGTGCTTTCTGCAGGTTCCTCGCCTTTAGCGAATAGGGAAAGGAAGAAACGGGGATTTGCATATGAGTGGGATACGGTGGCGTAAATTCGCATAAACCCGATGGTCAAGTATCTATAGGCCATCACCTCTGAATCTTCCACGGCCACCCATGTTCATGGCTCTACCCCCCACTTTTCCCGTTAAGGTGGTCGTCACCTCGAATGTAGGGTGAGATTTTCTGGTACAAGGAGTTGTCCGAAAGATTCAGGAAAAACTTCCGGCGACCTTGAAACACAGGTTTTCTCGACAACAATGGTGGCGTGGTGCAACCACTCGGCATTATTGATAGCACAAACAAATTTGCTCCTTAGCGCACTTTGGCAGCGGATACTTCAGTATAAATCTGACTGTGCATATAGTAAGTTGAATGAATTTCGACAAGCATGGCAGTTGCGATATAGACACATAATTGTAGCATTTTCCGCATCGCTGTTGCCTTTGTTTATGACGATCGCATTTGCAAGTTTCCGTTCCTCGGATGTTTTCCTATTGAAATGATTTAAATTAAGAAGATTAAGAAGTGTTTTCCCATCTGAAAGGATTTGATTTTTACTTAACTTCAACGTTTTATCTGTTATTTCATCAAATCCCGATAGATTATTTGACTACATATGGGCGAATTTCTTTACAAAACATCGATGTCGAGGTTGTCCTATTTCATTCTGTCTGTTTTCCGTTACGTTTTGTTATTATGTCACATATCCGGACATCCTTTTTTCCAATAAATTTTTGTTTATCTAATAACACATAAGCGTCGTGTTTCCCTTTAGCGTATCTTGTTCGATAACACTGTCTGATGAAGTTTCTTCGTGCTCCTGCGACTGCAAGGAGAATTTTTTTTTTTTTTTTCATCTGGCAAAGGCAAGGCTTCTAAAATTCCTCGTTTCTATGAGCGAACTCAGGGGGACTGTGAAGTCCAAAATTAACGAGTCGCCTTCAAGTGAAAGTTTTATGGATGCCCCTGTGGGGGGTGGGGGATGCCGCTGAACTCCGAACACTTCGTCGAATGAAAAGAGAATAGTAGTGCCCAGAGAGCATCGTTTACTAGGCAATTAAAGTCGATGAAAACGTTGAGCGCCAGAAGGAATGGACATAAACACGTCATCGACTGATTGTAGAGAACCAGTTAAAAATATTCCAACGTGATGCCAAATCATGCTGCATGCGTCCACATTTCAAGCATTCAAAATCGAATATTTTTAGACGTGAAACATGCTCGAATTCGTAGTTTATAAAATTTCGATTATATGAAATATTTGTGAAAGTTTTCGATTGTTTTGATACCTTCAGTGCAATGATAGATTGCAGAAGTGATCGATAGTGCTTCACGGCAATGCTCCAATCATCTATGTTGCAACAATCACAAAATGTATTTTGCAACTATTTATGACGCTTTCATTGAAATTTCTTAACAGTGCTCTCTTCAGTTAAGTTTGCAAATGCAATTAAAATTTACATTCATTCTACAGATATCATCATCAATGGATAATTGCGTAACGACAACAAACTTCATAAAAACATTCACTGTTAAAATTCACATGCATTATTTTGCATTTTTCTTGTAATACTTCGAATTGTTGCGCATCTGAGCAGTCATTGAAAATGTTACGGTCCTTGTGGAGCTCAGAAAATTTGGTCAGCGGATCATATAAAGGATGATATATTTTCAGATCATCAAGAAACAATCCGCACATTTCATGTATTGTCTGATATATCGCCATTGTGCACGTAAGAACGAAGGGATCAAAGTATACTCCCTTCAGGAATATTGCTGGCGATGGATTACTGGTTTCAAAAGGAATTACCAATCTTTACTCAGGTGATGTGATCAAAGAGTAAAGAACTGGTCCGCTTTAGTCAAAAGCACTCATGCCTCACCCTGCAGTTTTAAAATAGTTTTTGCTGATAGTATTAAAGACTTTCAGGTAATCCATCTAAATCGTCTCCGTTAGTAGTTTCTCGTTTACTGCAGAAACACAGTTGCCAAATGAACTGAACAACGTAGACATGATGGATCTCTGTGATATAAAACCGAAATGCATTGGATTGATTAAATTTCTGGTAAGCTAAATGCTATTTCTAGAGGTAATTTCAAAAGCTTTGTGGAATTAAGAAGCCAGGCTTGAGAGTGGTGACTTTTTGCTAAGGTTGATGGCGGTTTTTTTTAAGTGGTAGCGAAGCAAATTTCATCTTGAGACGGAAAGCAGCAATAAAAAAGGCTGTGCTGGGAAAATGAAACTGGGGAGGGGGGTAGCTAATTTTCTTAGCGTTCTTTTTATAGAATAAGATGGTTTTGCTGCAGTATTGCCGACATCCTATCAGCAAAACTTGGTGACCAATTTTTCAATCTCTACCTGGCCAGAGTTCATAACACTATCAGTAGTAATTAAGCGCCTCATAGACATCTTTTGAAATTGAGGCATAACGCTATTGTCCTCCTTTAACAAATTGGAAAAAAGACAGCAAGAAGTTCGATTCCTACAACGTCATCTTTCAATATCTCTCCGTTTGCGCTTTTAGGTGAGCCATTACTTTGCCAGGTTGGTAATTTACCGTTGAAGTATTTCTGAGATTTTTTGTTTCATTTTAAAAACAGATCAGCCCATTTTCTCGATTTTTTTTTTGAGCATTTTTTCCGTCAGTTTCATTAATCTTGTGCGCATTTATTAAAAGCTGCCCAAGCACCAACATTGAAACATTTGTTACAGAAAAAATTCTTTCTACAGTTTATCTTCTCAAATATTCGGAAATTCTCCATGTCCTGCTCATTATTTTTCCACATATTCGATATGATTGCAACAAACTTACCCAAAAAGTCGTTAGCAGTGTCACATTTGTTGAACTACTCCAATCTATCAAAACCCTTAAGTATCTGGTAGACTTTTAATCATTTGCATTACGGGAAATCGCATGTGCACATCAGCGGTGTTTTTCTATGACAAATGGGAATTTAAATTCGATACTCGAATTGTGGATAAATTTTCTGTTACGTAAATAATAATAACGTTCTGCATCATCCATCGGAAGATGGTCTCAATTTATTTACTCGGCGTGTGATCTCATCATTAACATTTATTAAGGATGACACGACAAAAAATAAATTAAATACATTATTCAAGTTCGCAGAATTATTTGTTACTGAACAAACAATATTAAAATCGTCTATCACAAAAGATGTCTAATACACTTTGCATCAATTTGCAATAGCATCGAAAAATAGCGGTTTCCAAAATTCAACAAATGGCTTATTGAAAAATTGCTAGAAGTGAAAATCACTTTTACTTGCCCTAATCTCTTCAATGTTTTATTGTCATCGAGTGAAAAAGAATGTTTTGAGAGTGTGTGAAGAATGTTTCTGTTGGATACGTGGTGATGATTCGTCACATCCAAAGTGATGACTTGGCACATCGGAAATGGTATTGCAAAACGCATCACGTGGCAAAGATTGCAATGTACAATGGCCACGTCATGACGACGCGCAGTGATGTGGTGGAGATCACGTGAATGCATAGCAGGGCTATCATATTTCGACATGAATTGTCACGTGATAACCACTATATAAGCTGTATTTTCCATTGGTTTTGAGTGTGTGTTGTGTGTCTCTCAATACTTCGGTTCTTTTCGTTTAATAAAGCTTCCTCTTCGTCTACATCATCTCACACCACCGCACCACCACTCAGCGACGCAACTGCATCAGTTAGATACATAATAGTGGCGATCAGGGAACTCTGCAACGCGTATCAGTGATGACGATCCGCGTTGCAGAGTTCCCTGATCGCCAGTGTTATGCCGACTCTCTCAGAAACGCAGTTTCAACAGCTCCTCGCGACGTTTACGAACGCTCTTCGTGACGTCACTCAGCTTCAATGGTCGCAGCTACCACAGCTGGCCGATCCAACGCGACACTTCGACGCGCTCTCCTGACGCCTCGCACAGTCCGTATACGATCCAGATACGAACCTAACATTCGGGGCATGGTATCAACGGCACGAGGACGTCTTCGCAGTTGACGGTGCAACGCTCGACGATGCCACTCGCGTTCGCCTCCTGCTCCAGAAGCTCGACATTCCCGTGTACAGAAAGTATGCCAACTATATTTTACCGAGAGCTCCTCGCAAGTCAACTTCGCGCATCTATTTGGACCGCAACAGTCGCTGTTGAACGCACGATACGCATGTATGAAGCTTGCGAAAGAACCAAGAGAAGATTTCGTCATCTACGCCAGACGAGTCAATCGCGAATGCGCGAACTTTCTACTTGGGACGTGCACAGAGGATCGGTTCAAATGTCTTATATTCGTATGTGGTCTACAATCGAGCGACGACGCATCTATTATACTCAAGCTGCTCGACAAGATCGAGATGGATCCGACCTGTATGATCAAGACGCTAACAGAGGAGTGCAAACGACTACTCAACCTCAGGCACGACACCCAAATGATCGAGAATGGCTCCTCGCCTACGCAAACGGCCTACTCAGTCCAGCAAACTTCCCTTCTCGACGAAGACCACAGCCAGCAGCTCAACAGAACCGAATACCACAATCTGGCAACCAAATCAAAGGCCCAACTCGGCGCTCCAATGCACCAAAGACACCGCCAACTCCGTGCTGGTTCCGCGGCGTGATGCATTTCATTCGTGACTGCAACTATCGTCAGCACCGCTGCTCCTTGTGTCAAACTGTTGTACATAAGGAAGGTTTCTGCAACGCCACCGAACGCCGCTCAAGGAACAAGCGCCGTTCAAAACAGCGTGCTTCGCCCTCACATCAAAGAAGCCGAGTACGATCAGATACAGTTTTCACCGTCTCAAGGATCGACTGCACCGAATATCGACGCTTCGCAATCGTCACAGTGGACGATCAAGCAATCAGTTTCCAAGTGGATAACGCATCAGATGTCACGATCATCAGCAAGGCAACATGACAGCTCATGGGACGACCAACTCTATAGCCTTCATCACGCATCGCTCACAGTGCATCAGGAGATCAGATCAACATTCTGGGACAACGAGCACGCACCTACAGCTTCCAGAACGCGTCTGCGAAAGGGCTGTTCTACGTAACCAACACTCAGTGCAACCTACTCGGAGCCAGTTGGATCTCAAAGATGGGGATGTACGCAACCATGGACTCCCTTCGAAGGAAGGACCTAGCTGGATCGACAACAGTCAGCGCCAGTATCGCTGCGCCAAGCAGCAGCCGCATAGCCATCGATCTACAGCGCCGCTATCCGCAGGTCTTTAGTACCTATTTTGGATGCTGCAACCAATCAAGAGCTACTCTCCAGCTCAAGCCGGGCGCCAAACCGATCAAAGCAGGCGAACGTCGTAGCAATTCAAGCGACCACAGCCAGTCACTTCGGGCGCTGTTCGAAATGTTCGATCTCCAGCAACCATCACAGCAACCAACAGATCGGGGGAACAGGTACCGCCAGTCGAACCCAATCAAGCTGACGAACCAAGGCGAGAGAGACGAACATGCAGCGTCCGCGACGGCTCAGCATCGAACCACAATGAAGGACGTACAGTGAGGCCGATCTTTAGCTCCCTCTTCCCCCCTCTCTTCCACTTCAAAAAGGGGAGGTGTGGATACGTGGTGATGATTCGTCACATCCAAAGTGATGACTTGGCACATCGGAAATGGTATTGCAAAACGCATCACGTGGCAAAGATTGCAATGTACAATGGCCACGTCATGACGACGCGCAGTGATGTGGTGGAGATCACGTGAATGCATAGCAGGGCTATCATATTTCGACATGAATTGTCACGTGATAACCACTATATAAGCTGTATTTTCCATTGGTTTTGAGTGTGTGTTGTGTGTCTCTCAATACTTCGGTTCTTTTCGTCTAATAAAGCTTCCTCTTTGTCTACATCATCTCACACCACCGCACCACCACTCATCGACGCAACAGCACCAGATCAGAGACAAGCAGCGGCGATCAGAAACATAACAATTTCGAAGTTAGAGAAGCTGTTTTGCTTTGAGTTTTTATTTACTCTAGCCGTTCAGATTGCGTTATGAATTTTAGCAGATGCCACGTTGTATCGAAAATGATATTGCTACACAATAAATCCATCTCGATCTCATTTTGAAATATGTGAAAGTGTGCCTCTAAAATAGCGATGTTCTTCAATTTTCACTTTTGGCCATTGCATCCTTAGTAACTATTCAAGCTCACTTTTATATGTTCCTTGAGCCAATTGGTTTATTATTTCAAGACAAGTGTTCCTTGTGATGGTGAAATTCTATGACAGTTAAGACAATGAAATAGTTCTGATGCAGTAAACACCTTTGCCATCCTTGCTGTTTTGCTTCGAATTTCGCTATCACTGCGGCCACAACGGCGACATGCGCCCCATCAGCTGCTTTGCCGGGTTTTCTTCTGCTTCAGGAAATATTTTAAAATTTCAAACAGAAAAAGAAGCACTGTTCCTGTGACGTCTATGTAACATCGTTTCCAAATTTCCTCCCCAAATTAAAAAGACGAAGGTAAGAAAGTTCACTGCAATTGTGTAAAACCCTCGAATGATAGGACGTTTACTTCTTCCAACTACTCAGCGTACAACAACGAAAAATTGTTATATAATGGTTTTCACTGCTTACAGTGCATTTTAAAATAAGAGTAGAAGCGAACCTTTATACCTCTGACTGACATCAATGAGTACATTACTGTTTTGAGGAGGCCAATGAAAATATCTCCTCGAAAATGGTGTTGCAAAAGAGGCCAAACGACTTTGAAGCTTAGTTTCGATCCAGCTTAACATCGTGGTATTTTAATGATTCGGTATTGAAATTCATAGCCGAATAATATATAGTTCAGTTGATACGCTGCGCCTGGATGTATTTGACTGGGCGCCAGACGAATGAAGGTTTTCTGAAAGTCTTCAGTCAAATCTAAAATCAATGGACGATACACTGTAAGTCCATTGCTGTGAACCTCTGATATACAAATGGCGACTCTCGATGTTAAGAACTTTCGACGCAGCAAATGTTCCATTTTAAATAGGCAAATTTAAGGTTATGGTCTGTTTTATTTCATAATCGCATTAAATATACAATCGGTGAATTTAAAAAGGAAGAGAAATAAATGGACGAAATGCATCAAGAAAGCCTATGATATTCAATCTGGCAATGATAGGTGTAATGTGACTGTGACGATATGCAACTGTAGTGACTGAATCTTATCTTGATAAACGTGAACAATTTCATTCCAAACGAACGCTGGTTACGGAACTGCATTGCAAGCGGTGATTACGTGCGATGAAAGGTCATTCCAAACTTCTACGAACCTAAGTATCCCCATATATTGTGATTAAGGCAAGTGATGCATAAGCCGTTTAAACCAGTCGCTGAGTTGCTGCAGAATGCAGAAAGCTTTTGAAAATCACCGTATTAAATGCCGTGTATGATTTACGGGAATGCATAGGTGCTCTTTTAAATACCTGCACTAAAGTGATGAGGGCGGATGCGTATTGGTCTTAAGTGGTGGGATAAATCAGTCCTCTCTTGGAACAACCGTATGACAGAGTTGTGGCGATCTGACTCTAAAAGTCTAGGAACTCTTGCAGTACACTCACTATTAATAAATGAGAAACAATGCAAATGGGCTATTACGAAAGTCAGATGCATTTTAGTAATAAACATTACGCTCTATTCCAAAACAACGAAATGTTACGTCAAGGACCTTGCTTGTCTGTTTTTATTTTAATGGGTTGTGCATATTTGGAGCTAAAATGCAAACTGCAGTCGATAATGACTCAAAAATCAATGGTCAACCTATGATAGCCTCATTAAGTTCATCGCTGTGACTACAGAGCTTAGCTCCGCTAATAGTTAACAGTGGACATTTTGGTAAGGAATGGGTACCTGCACTTCTTCACATTACGCTGAAGTACTGTCAAGGAGAGATGGTAATTTTACATCGGAGGAATTGTACTCGTGACACGACTTTAAAAAGCTTTTTTTTTTCAGTAAATAAACATATGGAAAAATGTTTGATTGGAGCCGCAATACAGTTGGTGAATGAGCTAAGAAGTAGGAATCTTGTGACTCAACCTTAAAGAAACCCTATTCCAACAAGGCTTCCCTTGGAATGCACCTCGTTAATAATAAGAGTCTGCAATCTTCCATCAGAGCGAGTGATTTGCCAGAAGTACGCATACTGTTAAGAAATGACAAGGGGTTTGGGTGAGAAACTGTGTCAAACAGGTAAGATAGGGCCCCATCGCCACCAGTATATTATCTACGGCCTCATTCCACATACTCGTACATTTTAGCTATAGAATCATCGATGCGATCATGTAAAGCTTGCTACACAGAGCCAATTTTCAGCCAACATCCATGAGGAAATCTTACATTGAAAATGCACTACTTATCAGAGGAAAAAACGGCGGATTGCCATGTTTCTGACCATTGGTGAGTGTCGAAATCGAAGTGGAGTTTAAAACAAGCGAAGAAGCATACCGCAGGAACTAGTACGATAAGCGTTTTTGCATTTCGTGCAGCTGACCACCCAGCTTCATCCACCGCCAACAGATAATAAAATGGGCCTTTTTGGTTCGGATGATACTTGCATATACCCATAGAACATTCCCTTTATTACAACCCAAGTGGAACAACATGAGAAGCTGACCGATATAAAATGAGCGTAAATTTTTAGCATCTTTAAACATCTGCGACTTTCATCAAAACAAACAGACTGATATGAAAAACAGTACAGAATGTCGAGCTACAAATTTCGTAATTCGTAATTCTGAGTCCAGTTGTTTTGGAGTTGAAGCTACCGTATGGGCGCGAATACATAGACACAAATACGACATTCCTGTGTAAGTTTTTTAGGAGAGTATAAAAGAAAAGCAGTAAAGCATCGGAAACAAAAGGTAATGCGCAAAAATTGTATTCCACAAGTACATAAGTCACAACAGAGCCCAACTTGATCTGAAGCGCTGCATATTTCGGAATTATTAATTTTTGATCTCTGCAAGTTTAGATTCTGCATAACTCAGATTTCATAAGTTTAGACCCTAATAAACTATAGATTCCGATAAATTCAGTTTCCACTAAGATGCGCATTCGACAGATTTGCGTCTAAAAGATCAAAAGCGTTTAGCAGTGTTCAATTATAGTAACGTTAATAGCATTCCGAATGTCAATTAAGGGGATTTGCGGTCGGTTAATAATTTGTGAAAGGCGGAAAGTCACTTGTGTGGAAGTGCTCTTTCCCGCATTTTGTTCCACTGCTCATTTGCTCTCCTCTCAAATTCCTTTCCGATTTTCCGATTTTCTGGCGCATTGCTGCCCAATATTTCGTTCGATAATAGTTAACATTTTTATATGCTTTCGCAAATTTTCATTTGCAATGCATATTTTAGTGACGCCATCTGCGAATATATCTATGTATGCGTGCGTGTGCTTGTGTATTTGTGTGTATGAATGCGCACGCATTTGGATGTATGTGCATATGTGTATGTGTGTATGTGTGTGCTTGTGTATGTTTATTTGTGTGTATGCATATGTGCATACATATGGGTATATGTTTACCTGTGCAGGTGTGTATATGTATTTAGGCGTGCATATAAATGCTCGTATCTGTCTGTCCATCTTCCCAGAAATTTCAACACGTAAGTCAGAAGTCGACTAAGCCATATTTTTCTACTTAGCTGCTGAACCAAGTTATGTCTCTTTGCCTCTCATCGACGACATCAGGTAACAGGGAACTGCAGTGTTGTATAGCAAGCAGCAAATGTCTACTTGCTTTAAAAATGTCCAAATGAATCTCGTTGGAGTTTTGCCTTGCCTTACGGATGCTGCATCTTGCCTCAAGGCTCGTTACGCCTCATTCAGTCCAAATTGACACTCTACCCCATTCAGTGATTGCTGAAAAATGTTAAGGAATATCAGAATTCAGGTCTTTCAATTAACCGAAAAAAGCGATTTCTTACACATTGCACTCGAACGACTGTAAAATAATAGTCCTGTATACTCTATATTGTACGCATTGTCGTGATCGAGTTTCTTGTTTTCTCCGGTCATTAGTTCACGTTTCACAACTCGAAATCTTCAACTTGCTGTAGATGATCACTTATAGAATAATTGTGCTAGAGAATAGACACATTGAAAGCTATACGTTATATTCCACGAAATCCGTCAAAGAATTCCATGAATATGCGATCTGTCTTAAAGCGTTTCTTAGCCTTTATTAGCGCGTAAATTCGCTTTTAGAGGAACTCATCGAGGCGATAGCCGAGCAACGCGATGAATCGCTTCAAATTACAGAAAGGAAAGAGTCTCATCGATTATATTCGTGACTCTATTGACGTCCCATTACCGACCGACCTCTGGGTAAGGCTTTTATGATTTAGAAAAAGTACAATATCCTGTTACTCATTTTATGGACGTTTGTGAAAATTTTCAGTGAGTGCGAACAAAATTTGGTTGAAAACATTTGCGGTTATTTTAACTGTATTGCATTTTTTCAGAGAAAGTTTTTGGCGAACTGCCAAAGGTTGATAAAAATGCTCAATTTGCCCACTTATATTTTCGCTACAAAGTTAAACAGTTGCAATTTCTTTTTCTTTTTCTTTTCTTATGATTTTTGGGACCAACATGACAGCATAAATCATCAGATCCTCATTTCGCTCCTTTCCTTCTTTATAGTTTTATATAAATCGTTGTCAGTGAAGATAGCTTTGGGAGTAATGCGGAATTCACGTGGCTACGCTCACTGCAGTTGAAAATCTGGAAAATAGTGTCCAACGCAGTCACGCTAAAAGCAGTGTGAAAACTTATTTACAGTTGACGCATTGCTTACCTCAATATGACTTCGCTATCTGTTTTCACTTTTTATTTTCTTTTTATTTCTGCTTTCACTTTTTATTTCTTTATCTGTAAGAGTTGAACTTGATGTAGCGCTTTTCGAAAAATTCGTTTCCGAGAAATAAAGCATAGAAAACGATTACCGACAGCAGCAGTAATTCAACGATGACGGTTCCGTCTTCGTTCATTTCATTTAAAACGCATAAAATTTCATCCATATTAGCTCTGTGCCATCGCGTGATATATACAAATTAACGATCACGAATCCACCAGGTTGGATATTGTCTTGCACGCAATACTCAAAAAAGCTGAACATCTGATCAACAAAGTGCACCACTCTTCGTTTAACACACAGTTTTTCCTGTCTGAGAAGTCTGCTTAATCATTAGAGCATACGGAAGTCCTGAATTCCAGGTACTCATTGCTTCGTCATACCCATGGAGATGGCTTGTCGGACATTGTTTTCAATTGTCAGCACAGCTTCCGTCTCATTCAAGTATAAAGGCCCATTGTTCCAATGTATTTGCATATTTTACTAGAGCAGCGTTAGCATCGTTTTGCTTATGTAGTTGAAAACGATTCTTACCGATTTTCAAAGGTTTTCATCAGCGCTTACCAAGGTAGTCATAATATTACTAAGAAGTTGGAGTTGCTTTCCAATTTTGGATGAGTTGTAGCCAATGATAGTACCGAACTGCAGGGAATCCTCATATCTTGCTTGCCTCATTAATGCTAACGATCATCAAATATTCGAAGAAGAGGATGAATAACAATTGCAAACGCCATTCCAGCTTTCAAGCGGACTAGTGCATTAGCAAAAGTGCCTCGGAACAAGCAACAGTCGTCGATGTTTTGCGGAATTGCTTGCCGAGAGATAACAGCAAAAATTTTTTATCTTTTAAACGATGGAAACTGTTCAAAAAGAACACTTAAAGTGTACTTTAAAGCAGCTTTCACTAGTAAAGGCCAATTAATGCAAATTTCACTCAACGAAAATTTGTATTTCTCTTACGAAAAACGAACTCCAGCCTTGCCGTATTCATGTCAGCACATTTCGGTTTATTTAGCGCAGAGGAAATGTCGATTGTGGTGTTCATCTAAGACGATTATAAATTGCCTTTGCATTTTGAAATCATTTAGAACAGGAAGGGAGGATGGGGTTTGGATGGTTCCATCGAAGCAGTGCTACCAATCCGAACTTTCGTGAGAGCGAATAATGAAAATGCACATAGCCATATCTGATAAACGGTCGTGCCAGCTACTTAAGGATGCATGGTCCTTTTAAGTGGACAAATCAAATTCACTCAGTTGTGTACGTGTGTGTGTGTGTATGCTGAAGCAAGTAACATCGTTGTAATTACATCTGCTTGGCATGCGCGTCAAGCAGAAGCCTTAAAGCCGTCTCTCCATAACCGCAGGAGCACTTCTCGAACTCTTCCGGATCCTTGAGAACCTTCGATCGACTTGAGACAAAATTTATATTCGCTGTTTATTGTTTCGTCGGTATAGCGGAGAAGAAGACGAGTTTACAATTTGTACTTCGTAATCAACAAAATCGACAGCATCTCTCTGCCAATAAATAACAGAGGTTTGTAATTGGGCATTGAGAGTGGGAGCTATCTCAGGCTTATTAGGACAGGTAAAAGTCTATTAAACCACACGACCGAAACATACACTTTCATATATCGCGATAAACGCGCAGAGTGCATGCACTTCAAACAGTACTGCTTACGAAATTTCTTCTTTCCTTCCTCTCCCTCAGGGAAAAGTTGCACTGCCGCAGATGATGACCCTCGCCTTTGTTGATAATTTCCCTCTTCTTCTCACGTCAAAATTGAGTGATTAAACCTGATGTGATGCATCAACGAATATTCACTAAGAAGTTGAGCTGGATCAACGAATATCCACTAAGAATACTAAGGATATTGCTGGACAGTTAGCCATTGCGACAGGAATAAAACTATACCAGAAGATTTCACGGAATAAAAAGAGCAATAAAAAAGTTATCTAAGCGAAAGTTAGAACTTTCCAATAGGAGGCGCTATTGGCCGCCTTGACAGCACACCTCGACTAGTCCGCTGGGATGAGGAAGAGCTGCTGATAGTGAGGGGTGAAACTCCTTCCGTCTGGCGCAATCAAGTACATTGATTGAATATTGACGAACTATTACGGGAGCGCAGTTTTTCCTTCACACAATGTTCATTTTCAGCCGGTTAAAAATCATCGTCGATATTCACTCTGTGTTTTGATGCGAAATGCTTGTGCAGCTCTTTTTTTCTCTTCCATATATCTTTCGAAAGTTGACGAGCATTTATTTCGTGACACACTACTCATCTTTCATTACCTCCGTTCTTCTCTCATTTCGTTTAGTGAAATTGGTTGCCATTTTCGGTACGTAGTCTACATTAAGCAAGCGGAATGGCTTTCCAGGCGCGTGTAAGAATATGCGAACGTTGCAATCTCTGCTACGCTTCATTTGCAATGATACGAGATGTCGGTATCATAAAGAATGGCTTATGTGTATGCAATTATGCACAGGAGAAGATTTGCGAATGTTGGTTGTTTTGGAGAAAATTTACAGAAAATACCCGCACCGTTTGTACTTACCTATGCCAGGAATAGTGCGCAGAATTGCATGTCTTTCTCATTTCTTCAGATGGGTTCAAATTAAGATATTTATTTTCTTAGAAGTTCGCCACTTTTACTCAAATTTCTACAGGTTTTATTATAGCAGCGCCATGTCTATACTCAAATATTTAAGTGGGTGTCTATCTTTCCAAAAGTTTCAATTTGTGGGTCAAGAAAACTGCTCATATTGGTGTAAATTTGCACGACGCATAATTATACAAAGATCAAATATCCAAAAGCTAGGTGAAAGCACATATTTGGAGAGCGCAGTAGAAAGGTGTACTCGTCTTACTTAGTGCAAAGCGAAATGAGACAGTGTCATATTTGGACTATATGCCAAAATGAAATAGCATGAATTTCAAAAGAGGATGCTTTAAAAAAGGTTTAAGGAAAGCGAGAATGACATAACAATATGTGTATTTATGCATATTACGCATTAAGGAAAAGAGGGGTGAAATGTCACTGAAAGGCAAAGGCTACAGCTGTGATAAAAAAGATTTAAGTGGGGTCAATTTTCGAATCTTTCAAAAGCGCAAATGGTCCAGCTTTGCTAGTGAAAATTTTGAAGAAACTACTTAATGTGAATTCATCTGCCTCAGCAAGGAGGCTATTCGAAATTGGAAGAATTTTGTAGATATAACAGCAACGAGATATTTGGAATACAGAGCTAATAGAATTTCCTTATATAAGTGCCCGAATAGGAATGGAAACACTCGGAAGTAGGTGGTTCCTTTCGACGTCGTATTGGCAGTCGAAATAGTTTGAAAAAAGCTATTAGATGCTGTTTCACTCGTCACAGTTCTAGTGAATCCATTTTCAATTGAATTCACTGAAAACAAATCGATCATTTCACATTATACTCCGAGAAGCGCATCTGCGAAGTGCATTTCTACTGAGAAAAATTTCTCTGATATTTGCATAATTTTCGTCACTTTAAGAAAAACAATGGTTGAATACTTTCAGCGAAATATTTTAATATAGAGCTGACATATTGTGACCGACTTTTGCATGCAATGAAAACCTCCAAATTTTGTAGTGCTTAACGATACGATTGCAGTGTAAATAACCAACTCTTGAAATAACTGCAATTTGTTTTTCAAATTTTATCACTTGTGGATCACGAACCTCTCAGCTGACTTCCGGATTGCTTTCAATTAAGGTGCATTGCATGGAAGAGTTGCAAAGGTACACAACTCGCACATTGTGCAGTTGTCTGCTTCGCTTTTCTACTAATTGAATCGGGATATAGAAGATGCATCCAGTATGCATTCCCCTGCTTACATTTTCATCTTAGTCGATTATTTAATATCGGATGAAATTTGCAGGTGAGGCACTTAGACGTTTTCTCAAACCCATAAATTCACATAAGCTTGTGCAGGTTGTAACTGACCAGTTTGCAATTACCTTCATGCGTTATTGCAGAGGCATCCCTTCGATGTGGTAAAATAGCGAACGTGTATTTATGTGTTTTCGCTTTGTTTATTGAGGATATATATAAGTGGGTGGTCTGCAATCGTTTCAATTGCAATAGCCGGCTGACTCTTGCAAACGTTGGCGTGCTGGGTTGATTTATTATTAGGACTGCGAGGCTTAGCGTCTATGAGAAAATTACAGTTCTACATATCTAATCTAAAAAAAAAAACGTGTTGACGCATGGCGCTTCCGCCTATATAGAGCAAGCGGCGAGCTCTTAAACAACCAAAT
Organism: Baylisascaris procyonis; assembly: GCA_037389465.1. Lineage (NCBI taxonomy): Eukaryota > Metazoa > Nematoda > Chromadorea > Rhabditida > Ascarididae > Baylisascaris > Baylisascaris procyonis. Next base: position 77,810 of record JAZARR010000033.1, on the reverse strand, counting down.
TCTTTGCACAATTTATTCCTAGTCACCTCGCCGGTTGCGCTCGCAGAGTTATCAGGCCACTCTTTTAGGGTAATAAATGGTATGTGTTCGTTGATTTCTGAGTGCTTCCATGTTCGACAGATTTCCATTTTTTGCAAATATTGTTTACCTCAAGGCTATAATCTTTTCATATTATAACGATAGAAAATGGTGTGCTGCGTCATTTCGTAGAGTCTGAACAATCGGCCGTTCTTATCGCAATATAAAGCAGAATATTTCAAATTTCATTCTGCAACAGAAACATCATCGGTAATCATTTTTGAGATATTTTGACTATACTTGTTTTGTCAACTCATGACGAATGCATTTAGACAATACTCAACTCTGCTCCTCTCGCCTCTTTTCTTTTTTCTCTTTTTTTCTGACTCTTCATCGACCAGGAATTCTAGGAGGTAATTCTAGGATATCCACTAGTAATTTTGATGATTTGCTACAAATCATTATCGTTATGACACACTCACTTCGGGCTTTTCTCTTCGATATCTGTGCCACTAATAGTAGCTGAAGATACTGAGTACCCAGTAGGAAGATGATATCTGTGGCTTGACACTTTTGGTACATTGAGCACGGAAGGGGCGTGGATTTCGCAGAAAGTTGTCTGAGCGTGAAAAACGCAATGAAAGTGTCGCATCGACTGAAATCACGCTGCACTTCATGTTTTAAACCATTCGAAGCTGTCACCCACCAATATTAACTCATCAACTTCACCATCGCATTACGATACACAATACTTTGAAGTAATTGGAGTAGGGATCCCTTAAACGCTGGATATAATCCAATGAAAAAGGAACCTTCGCTCCATATCGATAGATCCAATCTCATGACAGCTCGTTGCTTCGCTGGGATGGACTCAGAAATGAAAACCGAGGTTCGTAATCTTCGAATAATCATTTTCTTCATCAACAATTTTCATGAGCTTCGCTTTGCTTATCTATGTTGCAAAAATTTCCTTTGCTGTATCAATACATTATAATCGCAGTTTGAAACGATTTAAGAGCTGAGGAACTGTGCTTTAAAAAAACATTTATTCGGTTTTACGATATGCTGATTAGGTGTTTAACAGGTCCCCCATCGCATTGGCCTTGAGAACACCGTAGAGATGCTCAATGAGGATTGCAGTGTGGTGTTATAGGTGCAGTGAATTTACGGAATAAATTTCCATTGGATATTTTTATGAAATTTATGAAAAATAAGAAATTCGTACACATTGTGGAAAATAAACCCGATCTACGGTATAAATCTTCAACATAGACGAGTTTTCCGTCTTTCATATATATATATATATATATATATATATATATATATATATATATATATATATATATATATATATATATATATATATATATATATATATATATATATATATATATATATATATATATATATATGTAGATAGATAGATAGATACCACCTGAGGATTTCCTCACGTTACTGGGGGCGACATTTTAAACACTCAACGATTTGATTGCAATGACTTTTACTGTTTCCAAGATGGATGATTTCCAGCTTTGGTAATAACGAAACCTCAAAGGTCAATCGCAGACCTCATAACTTTCGCAGGCTTGAAAATGTACTTATTTTAGAGTCGGAGCGCTAATTGGTTTTGGCACTCCAGAATGATTTTTCGAATTTCCTTACCTTATGAAGTATAGTAGAACATGCCAAGTGATAGTAAAACATGTTAAATATAGTAGAACCTTAGAAAGTCTACGCTTTCGAAGCGTATTTTTGGCTGTATTATATTCTTGGATATGGTTACGGTTTTCAGCACTTATATTCGAGAAAAAAGAGCTTATGAATTTCGTCACCATCGAAAAGAACGTTTCCAAAGGAGGAGTTGGGGGGAGGGAGTGGGATGCAAATTTCGTTGCTTAAAAATGGCGTATTTTCAAAGGTACTTATGTAAACCTAACGGCCTATTCTCAAGAACACTTTAATAGAGAGGCAGCAATTGCGGTTGGAGTACGACAATTTGGCTTGTGTTTTATGTGTTGCGGTAAATGCGAGAAGGATGATTGGGCATTCCTCATTGTTTTAGAGCATTAGACAATCAGCTGATTTTATGTAAGGAATCGCAAGAGCGGATATCGTATGAGCCATGAAGCGAGCTTTCGAATTTATCATTCCGTTGCCATTTTACCATCAATTCGGCCCCAATATGAATGAAATCATTTCAGAAGTTAATGCAGATACCAGAATAATTGATTATGTATTTGTGACTTAAATGTTATTTTTGGAGGGTGCAAGGGAGAGATCAAGAATCGCTTCATGATAATATGTGTGCGCATGCAAATGTGAGCGTATGTCCATTTCTTTTCTCTTTCTCTTTTTTTTTCTCTCTCTCTCTCTTCCTTTCTCTCCCTCTCTTCGATGTCATTTCAGCGTTCAAATGAAAGGTGGAGTAATGAAATTTGAAGAACGCAATTCGCGCCTAGTGATCTCCTTAAAGTAGGCTGTGTAAGTTGAGTACCCACTTTTGATTTACGGGCACTAAAAGGAGCCATGATACCTGCATATCAAGCGCTGTTCCGTAAACGACACAGTGCTGGAAAATAGCTTCCAACGCATTTTTGCTTAGGACCGGTCGTCGCTAAGGGCTGCCTAACCTTCCAAAGATGGCAACCACCTGCCCTTTAGAAGTTAGAAATGGGGCAGAAATTAATAGTGTATGGTCCAGATGAGGGTTTGAGAACGCCAGCTACTTTTTTAAGAGCATATAACCACTTTTCTCCGCCGTGAAATGTTTGCAAAAGTTCCCTGCTGCGAGGTCCTGTCCGTGCGCTGTGTGTCTGTGTTAGTGCATCTGCGTCTTCATGCATCTATAGATGGTTTCAGTACAAACCACAAAAACTATGAGAATGAAATTTAGTAGGTACCAATCGATGTCGTAGGTGAGTGTTAAAATCTAACATTGTCTGCATCGATCTTTTTCTTATATATAAGTGACAGTGTCCAGGAGCAGTCGCATAGAAGGACACATGTTCGGTTCTGCTTCATTGTTAAAAAAAAAGAAAAAAGAATACTTCTTGAACCAATTGATCGACGAGATTGATAATGAAGCCATATATGGTGCAATTACAAAGGCACCTTCATTAGCAGTTCCGGCTTGTTTTTATTTGATATTTAGGAAGCCATTGAAGCGCTTTCTTAGAATATGTGATGAAGAACATTGAGCATGATGACTATTGATATGCGAAGTCGACCAAAGTGTTACTCTATTTGGACGTGTTCACGTAAACAGAAGTAGTGGAGTGGAAGGGATGGATAGGTGTTGTCATCCCATAAGTGGTCACTGCGTTGACGAGACGCTTGGAAGATATTAAAATGACAGCGATGCCTTGTTTTGCAATTCCCATCGCTGCGATTCATCGCGCTTTGCTTGAAAGCTTCCATTCAGTCACAACTCTGATTTGCTTAGCGCCACACCGCTTCCCAAGTAAGCGCTCTTCAGTCTTCTATTACAGCTCTCTTCGTTTAATTCTTAATTCGTATTTTATACGCATATTGCCACATCGGCAGCTCGACGATTTTTTATTTTTTATTTTTGGAGAAAAATACTCGCTGTTTACTCATGCAATTTTCTCATGCTGTTTCCCATCGTAGGCTTTAGTGACGTCTGCTTAGATACACACCAAAAAACCATCTACTGATTCCAGACGATCACCAACTCTTTCCCTCTTCATTCATCAGTATCCAGAAAATCATACACAAATCGTTTTGCCACTCCTATTTACTACGCTGACTACTCCACCCATCATTCGCTATCTCTTGCTTAGAATCGTTTTGAAGATAACGCCTATCGACAAGATGCTGCCATCTGTTGATGCCAACAGTGAAAAAATATTTTGAATCGAAATTTCTTCGATCTGACAATTAATGTTCTTGTAACCACAATTGCTAGTGAATAATTTTTATCTGTTGTTTTGAATCAACATTTCTTCACGAGCGAAACCTTATTTCGTCTACTGACGTCAATTATATAGAAGCGTTCATTGGAAGTCCTGTCATCCTTGAAGTGTTTTTATTTATATAAGATGACATCGGTTTTTTATAAGTCGCTGCTTATTTACAGGTTGCCTTATAACATTCGAGTATTTAATTTATAGGCTCAAAGTTTGTGATTCTGATATAATCTGTGATGTCATTTTCGTTAGTACTATGCTTTTCCTCTATCACTTTCATGAATATGCCACTGCTTGGGGTGACGTCGTTGAATATTTTTGTAATATTTTTACAACAGACTTCTCTAATAGGCTTACGAATATTTTTCCCAACTTCGATGACCTCAGCATTGTTCGAAAGAATCTTCCTTCATAAGATAGATTTAAATCCCTAATCTCGAACAAGCTGCTACTGAAGTTCGGCTGCACAGACTCGATTATTCTCATATTTTCAACAATATGACAATGGTAAAATCACCGGACTGCAGTCCGATATAGGCAGAACGATTACTGTGAAGCATTTTATCACAAAAAACCGTTTCAATAGTTTTAGAAACTCTAAAAATGAACTCCGCAATCCTACAAACCTTTCCTTTTTTATAATTAAATGATCTGTGAAAATAAGTTTTCTGTCCATCTAAACACCAAAATCTTTAATTGCAGCTGCTACAAACTTCACACTCTGCTTATTAAATTCAAGGATCTAAATGCAATGCAGCCCCTGGCTAAAAGTATGCATATGTATGTTCACCGACTGACTTATTCAAAGCATGTTGACGTTCTTCATCGTTTTTTCCTCAACCAGTGAATCAAACCTTGGGATCACTGACTCATCGATGAACTAGCATATTCGATCTTAGAGAGCTTCAGTTATACGTTGTTCATCTCGTACTAATACTGCGGCCTTGAACCAATAACGACATGTCAATTTCATCCAGCAAAATATGCGGCGTTATATTGGTCGATCCGTGTCAATTACCTCAATCTTAACTCGATGAATTTTCAAGAGAAAGCGAAATAAATAAAATGGACGGAGGCAAAGCGAAGCTTGCGAGTTTCTATAAGGAGTTTTTGAGGATATCGAGAAGGAAACAATGACAAAGAGAGAATGATGGATGCCATAAACTTCACTTTCGAGTAATTTCTGCTAATATTTGTCGCCAGAGAATCAGAAAGATATTTGCAGCTCAAAACAAACTCCCCATCCTGCTCATCTCATTTTTTCCCAGTATTTGCGTCTGTGGCTGTATGTTTTGTTAGCATTGGACATCAATCCCAATTACCCAACTTACCGTTGTTATGGATAGAAAGGTTCTTCTTGATGTGGAGCATCACCGGAATGATAAAGTAGGTGAAATATCATCCCGTGGAAGGAAGTAGAGGTTAGCCGAACATTCGGAATAAGATATACTTTTTCATGTGATTTGCCTGCCGGGCTGATTTTTTACTATTTTATTGAAAATGACTATTTCATTGTTGAAAACATTTTGTTGAAAATCTTTACAATGTTGATCAGAAATATATCTGCTTTATTTTTCACTTAAGTTTTTGACAAAATAAGTGAGCCCAACACAGTCAAAATGCTTCCTAAAGAAGATGACGTGTGCGAATGAACTGACACGGCAAAATGAGTGAACTTTTTTGGCTGTGGTGTCTATTACACTGGGGCAATATCACCTTCACTCTCATTGTTTGTGCATGAATCACCAAAGTTGAATGATTTAATTTTAAACGCAATCGCCAACCTCATAACCCCCCACCCACCCTTCGTCCATCCTCCTTCCCTTCCGCACTAAAAAAGGCTGCTTGCTAGTTGATCACCTTGGCCCCTTCGACACTCCGAAAGGGCGCTCGTTTTATTGAAACGCTCGCTTTTTGACGTCTCTTATATCTCGTAACTGTGTTAGGCCCTAAACCTGTTTTTCTCATAAAATCTTTTCGCAAGCTTAGGAACCTCTCATGTGACACAGTTGCTTTTGCCCTTTTATATACTAGAGGCAATACATTTTTCTAATCTCGAGGAGATTATTTTAAATTATGCTTGAAGTGATTTAATGTGCTTCAAATTGTGTAAGCGTTCCATTTATCTCATTGACTGAATTTCACTAAACACAGGCTGACTTGTTGAATTTTTTAAATATTTGACCTATACGAGAGAAAATTACACATGAGTGAATTACCGAAACGAAGATTCTAATTGAGCGAAATCGCACATCGTCGCAAAACTAAAGCATTGAACCGTCGTTTGGGCCATATATTGCGGTGGCAGATCACCAACGAGACGAGAAAAACAATTTGTTCATTTATTCACCAAAGAAAGCGTTATTGATTTATTTGCATTAATGCAAAGCTATCACTTTTATAATTGTTGATTTTGCATTAATGAGCGTTCATTCCGTTATTGGCCATTCTCAAAAATTCTTGGGCCAAAATCGATTCTTCGAATAATTTTTGGCCAATTTGGCCGATGATTACAACGAAGTTTAGCCAGATTGCTGTTATTAACGAAGATTAGCCCAAATGCGTCCGCTTCATTACTGTGGTGTCACGCATGTCTAATTGCTGTTATTAAGATTCCAACTTTTATGGCTGGAGCTGCATTTTGGAAATTCATTACGATGATTTTCGAGTGTGGTAAAACTTTGCTGCAACTTGGTCAAGCCTCATCCCCTTTTAAACGATTTATTGCCATAGTGAAGCTGGTTTGGAGAGGTCAACCAACGGTTGTAAGGTTTGTTTCTTGCAACGCAGGCTTAACATATACCTTTCCCCAGAATTTTTAAAACTTAAGTCATGAATATCTATCCTCAAACTGAAGAGAACCTTAAAATGGAATGATAATTTGAGAACTCATAAAATGGTGAGGTAAAGAGGTAAGAGGTTGTTTTGTAGCCTTAGAGGAACTCTGGGCATATAGCCAAGCGAATTTCGAGCAATTTGCTGCGACGGATTCTTAATTTGAAAGAGTTTGTTCTGGGAGGAAGAGGGAAAGTATGAAAAGACAGCAGAAGTCATCGACCGCTGTCAACAGACGAGCCAATTATGCGTACTGAAAATGGGATTATAAGCTTCATTATGAGCTTCGAATACTTTTGAGCGAACAACTCGTATGAATGAGTTTTTGCGTTTCCCCCATCACTTGACGTATTCTTCTCAAAAGTATAACCGCCATTAAGATTTTATTTGTTAAAATATCACATTGCTTATATGTTTTTATCGCCATCTTTGTGCTTATATATTTTTATCGCCACCTTTAACAGTACTTCCCATACAATGGTCACATTACCTAATTACTTCCTTGTTTTATTTAGCATTCATTTTCTCATCCACTCCACATCGAATTCCCTCATCGCACCTCATTCTAAGTTTGGCGTATTGTGTTTGAACATGCATTCGTATATTTAAGCGAACATGTGCATTCTCATATGGAACTGTTGTATGCTTTATGGCTAGCTAACTTCCAGCAAATTATGGAATGATGCAAGAGGCAATGTTGGGTGTATAGACGTAACCCATCAATCGTCTTCAATAAATAAGTTAGGTTTGCATCGAAGTTCACCTTTATTGTCTAGGGTTTTTTTCGGTCCCAATTCTGTGGTCGCTATAATTTAAAGTTGAAAATGCACTGATATTACGTTATGATTTTTCATTCGACATATCCTCATAAATTCAATGTCAACAGCATATACAAATATATATTCCATCAATAATCAGCACTTCAGCCGTCGAATTTGATGGGTCGCAGTGTGGTACATATGATACGTGAACCAACAGCCGACCTCATCGAACAGTTTGCAACGCTGCTCACTTTGGACGGTCGGATGTTGTGCGATACTCGTCCTTCGGCATTACTGCATTCATACTCACAAGCCACTTGCCAAATTCATATCGCCACACCGATCGATGGTGAATACTTTCATTTACTGCGCATAGAATTTATTTGATTGTTGCAATGTTGTTTTGAAACGCTCGTCAAGCAAGAATCGGGTGAGAAAAGAGATTAGCGTCGCCGTGCAGGCAACTTTTAATTGAATTTTGCGTCGTTGATGACTAACTTATGTGGGTGTCATTCGTATGTGGAGTGATTTGTTTATACGAAATTGCATATTTGAGCTGCTCAAATATTTGTGATACTTCATTGCAGAACTTCAACACAAATTTCCTTTTCTTCTAAAATTTCTTATCTAATTGCTTCTTTTTACTGCAAGAGTTGGCATATGTCATTAATTTAGATCTCCTCCCATCCCTCCCCCCCTCCCCCTCCCACCCTATCCACTTATCTCTCACGTCAGTTGAAAATTATTCATTGATGGAATTGTTGGTTCTCGCATTGCCGTTTCACAGCATTTTGACAACTATCTCCACCTCAGAAACATTCGCAAATGGAATGATGCAGAAAAAATACTGCAACTCAGAAAGGATTTTTTCTTGCCTTTCCGGAAGAATCCAATGATTTTCATATTAAGGAAGGTTAATGAAATCAAGTTAATATTTGATCGTCATTTTTGTTCAGTTCGCCAGCATATTTCATTTTTATGAGATTTTTGTTGGGAAACCTGTACGTGAAAGTAATATATCTTCAAGAAATACAGGTGAGTTGAAAATACAGGTGGCCGTAACGATAATGCGTTTTCACACTATTCCGATTTTTAATTGTTTTCCGATCACATGAGTAGTTTCTAAATGTTAATTTTTTAGACGTTAAATGTCAGCGTTAAAAAGAATCATTTAGAATGATTTTTTTTACAGCATTCCAACCACTAGAACAACTTTGAAGGAGTTCACTTTTTTAAATGACCTGCCGGTTTCTAGGAACAATTTCACTCACATGATAACCAGAACATGTGTGAATAGCTGAAACATTCACAAATGTTGAATTTGCAAAACATTCTCTACTTTCCACACACGCTGAATTTGCAAAAAATGTTCCTTCTATTAGCTATATTAATACAGGACTACAATGTCGGATGACAATGTAACATAAATTATGATTCCCCTAAGCCCGCTTATGAAGTCCTGGTATTTACCAGTTTCTCACCTCTATAACGATACAACAGTCGTAGGAATGGGGAGAGGAGGAGAAAGAGAATGGTCACCTGTGGCCGAAAAATGCTCAATATTTTCTGCTTTCTAGGGAGTTTTTCAGGGGAAATTTGTAGTCGAGGTGTCTTTTTACGAATATTTTTAGTTTCGCTTTTCTGGTAAAAAGTTGCGTTTACATCCAATTCCTGATAATTTAGGGGAGTTAACTCATTTAAAATCGTTTTAACTGGAGTGCTTTAATCAAACGCTTTGGATGAACGAACTACTTTTCCAGACTTGATTGGAAAAAAATAAGAAAGTAGAGGATTGATTTATAACTGAAGAGAGTTACTAATCAGATTTTATGTTTTGATGTATCTCTTCATCACAGTACGAGGGATTTTGGTGAGTACACGGAAATTTGGGTTGAAAGCAATTTTTTTCACCCATGATTCTCGCCTCAGATGGAATAGATTCGGGGAAATGAAACTTATAGCTGCGAACGAATAGCACTCGTCATTGTTTTCGAGTTGAAGTAATGGGCGAAGTCGCAAAAAAGCATATGTCATCTTAGTCACCTTGCATACCACCGCATTTATTATTCTTCCTTTGTTTTGCAATCACTGAAACGCCTGAAATGAAAGAAGTGGATTGTTTTAAGAAAGACGCTGTTCACAGGTTTTTACAGAAGTCCAATTTCGTAACAACTGTATTTCCGTTTATTCTTGTTTGTATTACCTTTCCAGTAATTTCCTTTTAAGAAATGGAAAGATTCGATGATGATGATTATTACGACAGCTCATTCCTCTCATGAATTATCGACATTTGAAATCCTGCGACAAATTAAAATCAAATTCTTCAACGACCGCAAGGGTCAAACATAAATAATTCTTTTGCTTGAAAGCTTTTTGCAGCAGTCCGGAGCTTCATCTCAAGACGACAGGGTTACATACAGTGAGCCTCTGGCCTTATGAAAGGTGCAAAAATTTGAAGGGTTCTCGAATGAAAAGCTAACATCGTTCTGCTGAGTTTATTCTTGAGTCAGAGTTGAGAATACCATTTTCGAATAGTTATCGCATTCAAGCGTGAAGTTGCTAAGAATTTCAAAGCTACTCTTAACAGCACTTCTTATGAACTCTTTCACAGCTTTTGGTTTCTTTATACAATTTTTTGGTATTGACAAAGAGTTTCGGTTGAAAAACACCTCTTATGACGCCACGTATGGTTATTTGCACACGTAATTTTGCTGCAATAACTGTGAGGGACTTATAGCCTTGCACTAATTTAGCTGTGGGGGAATTTATGACCACATACTAATACTAACAGTCCTTAAGAGGTGAACATAGTTGACTAACATTTTGGCCTTGTTCTGAATTGGCGTCTGCTGGTAGAGGATGGGATTCGTGAATAAGCGTTAGTGATATACCTCATTATTGTAGGTAATAAAATCGATTGCTAATGCATTGTATTACAGCACCTGGACTGGTGATTGGAGGGATTATATTCGTTCACTTATCTGAATCACCACTTTCTTATGTAGCGGCATTGTACGTGAGGAGAGATTTCAGGTGGGTCATCACTCTTACGACAATTAATGTGCTGTTCTTTTTTTTATTCGTTCGATATGCCAAAGTGGTAAATGTTCAGTTTCATCGGTAGTAATTAATGTTGGGCATTTTCGCAACCACATTCGCCATCACTTGTTTCTATACCATGAACATTTGACATTCCACATAATCAATTTCTGCTGATCAAAGCACATTGTTCTATTCTATCTTTGTAGCCACGCAACTGAGATGTGGCCCAAAGAACCTGCCAGAATTGTTCGCAACTACTCGTTTGAAATCTGGCAATGCTGATAAGTACATCGCGATCGGCCGAATACCAAACTACCCTATAGACGATGAATTGTGCTCAGTGAATTCATGCAATATCTATGATGGCCATAACTTTTGTTATTGTATATTGCAGAGGACAACGAATCGGACGTACTCTATTCGAGGAGTTTCAACGCTCATTCGCTAATGCGCCAAGGATTGCGTTTTGCGATTTTGTTAGTGAGTGCTCTTGAGTGTGCTTATTTAACCCTCCAGCACTCTTTTTTTTCCTCCTTTTTTCATCATATTACCACATATTTTCTTGTTGTACAAAAGTTCGCATTTGTCTCTGTCAGAGTCTTAGCACTTAATTTGAAGGAGAGGGGGAAGGGAGGCAGATGGATGGGCCTAGTTACTTTAATTTTTCCAGAAGCCTACTCCATCGATGATCACTGCGATCACTGTTAATCCGAGGCCTACCTCATTGTTCCAATGCATTCAGTTGTTTACTTATCTTTTGTTTGAGCAGAATTCCAAAAATGTAGATTTCCAACAATGCACTTGCGTTGCCCCCTCATCATTAAAAATCACGGAATCGTCCGTACGATCATGCAGGCTGCTAACTTGATGTGAGAGCATATACGGGCTTACGAGAAATCGTTACAAAGCAGTATTAGTTAGCAGACTGCTACGCCATGTTAGTTAACTATGTGTTCAACAAGTGAACATGTTAGTACCTCCTTCTCCCCTCACCCTCTTACACTTCAGCTCGTATGCGTTAAGGCTTCTAAGCGACAGGTTCGCCTTGCTGTAAAAACAATTAAGATTAGCCGGGAGATGAACGCCTCAACTGCTAACCGTTTGTGCAGTCAAGGAATTTTATCAATGATTTGCATTTGAGGATCAGAAAAAGCTCGCTTGCGGCCATCGCTTTTTCCCGTTGAAGGCCGCTACTCGATCCGCAGAGTTGTTGGCTTCGCTGTGAATATTGCACTCGCCGGTGCTGAGCCTATAGCCGCTTATCGTAAAGTGAGTTGGAAATAATGCTTATACTGCACTGCTATATACGTCTGCTAACTGATTCTTGAACTTTGTACGAAGGTTGATTCGGAGGTTGTCCGGGCTCCATCAGCTATGCCATATCGTTTGGTGGTCACCTAGTAAGCCATCCCGCGGGAGGAGTCAGGGTGGGAGCGGTATTATTGAATCTTGGCAACTCCTATTTATCAAGATTCTGCAGAAGTAGAAACATGAAGAAACATGGAAATATTTTGTTTCGAAGAATGGCAGCGCAGAGGACATGAGGAAATAAGGATGCATGGAAGAAACTAGCAAGATGTGTACGTTTTTTAATTTCGAACAGAGCGGTTGTACAAATAAGTACCCAAAAATTATTGAGCTAACGGCTAGTAAGAAGTTTCCTATAAGCGTAACCTCTCTTGCAAATCATCAGCTAGAATTTAATCTTCCTACCCTTATCCGACATCTTCGAGAGCTATTCTCATATGCAATTTTAAAATCACCTTTAAGTATATAGTTAATAAAAAGAGTTGATTACCTAAGGCAGATGTTCATCGAATCATCGTAGAGGATAGATTCCACCAGCCAAATTTCATCTTAATGTATTTTCAGTTCTTTTTTAATTTCAGATTTCATCGGGTAAACACCAGCCAAATTTTGTGAATGAGGTTATCGGAGAGAAGATCTAGCGGTGACACATGATGCGTATATGCGTTATGCACAGACATACATTAGACGCCAAGCATTTTGCAATGATCATTCGTTCAAAAAGCGTGCCCCAGAATTTCTATCTACTTCAGAGAGAAGGCTGTGTTCGGGAGAGGTTATTTCACTCTCGATCACGTCACTGCTATAACATAGAAATGTGTAAAGAACAAAGAGAACTCCACAATGATTCCATTCATCAGCTTTGGGAATGCAAATAAATCACTCATCTACACTGAAATTTACGAATCTCTCATCTGTATGTGCGTGATGTGATAGTCGTCTATACGCATGTAATTTATGCATTTTCACAACTTTGTCGATCCGATCAGCACTCTGATTGATGGATTATTGATATATCGCTGATATTCAAATTATCTTAACTGAAAGCAAGGTTAACGGAAATACAGGGCATGCTATTACAGGTTGAAGAAGATGATTCACTACCCGAAATTTGCAATTTCACCAGCTCATCCGATATGGATAAAATCGTGGAGTTCGATGCAAGTGTGGCTGGCAGAAACAGGCATGTTGCCCATCATAAGCTCTGCTGCTTTTCCCAGACCTTCCTCTAAAACTTTGAAGGGAACACTCTGATGTATTTTGCGCAAATCAAATTTATACACTTTCTAACTTTTCAAAGGGGACTTATAATAGCCGGAGTGTTTACATCGAGAGCGATGAAGAAACTAATAATCGTGCTTTGTGGTGATCTCGACAATTCCTAAAAATAACGCTCATTCCGGATAGAAGCCATTATTGGAGCACCATGATAAAGCAAGCACCAACTCAGAACAAATCCACTCTTGATTAGAGATCCCTTCCTCGAGGAGACCATACTTTTGGGCACTCTTTCCAAAAAGTCTTAGCGTCGTCCTTAATGAAAGAATCCACCATTCCAGTCGGGAGTAATCCGTTTGTGCCTGAGCTGTGCGCCTTTTCATTACCATTGATTAAACACTTTTGTCATGGGCTCGTTACCAGCGAATTTTGGCCCACCGGGATGTTGTTCATCTTCTAGTGAATTCCAGTTGGTCATTGTTGGACGAGATGTCCAAATGAGATTTATCAGGCGTCATAAACATTCGCAACCCAATCCATTAATCCAATTCGTTTCAAAACGACGCTATTCATAGATTGTTCTCCGAGGATCATCGGATTTCAAGATTTTCCTTTCAGAAACTTTTTAACAGCAAACTTGAATCTATAATAATGTCGCACTGTAGAGTTAAATGAGTATCACTGACAAGCACAACAAATTTGTAACAACATTAAAGTTCTGTTATACTAGAAATTTGGAACATGAAAAAAAAAACGAGCAGGCATCTTATAGGCACAGATTTCTTGTTTCGGAAAGATTACTGGTTTGATCGATCACTTTTATTAATGTTTTGCTGCAATTAGCTTTCAACCAACAGTCAGGTCATCGTTGGATGCAATTTTTGCTTATGTTCACTTTTTTTCATAAGCACTTAAGCGTTTAAACTGATATGCGCTATACTAAAGTTGAACTATAATAGTAAAAGAATTTCGCTGCTGTCAAAATCCATGTTGTACGCTTTGTATCTTCGCAACTCAGAAATTACTATGGTGATGTGATTTTATTGAAAAAGCTTAAAAACTGTATATTTTTATTGAAAAAATGTTTTACAACTTTAAAGGTTAAAAATTACGCTTCTCGTGCACTATGTGAAAAGCAAAACGAATAGAGCTTTCAATCGCAATGTGATGGGTAGTGATAAATAGTAACCGAGCAACGGGGATGAACAAGGAAAACAAGTACCCGCTGAATTTGAAATCGTTTTCAGTTTGCCTATGCTATTCTTCGAGCTATTCCTAATAAGATTTTAGGTGTCCTTGTTTGCTAGTATCTTCTTTTATTTAATTTTTGACATGGTGATAATTATGTTTCTATGTTGTCGAAAGTTAATAAGTTTCTTGCTTTTATTTTATTTTTGTTTCGGCGGTTTTGAGTTGACTTGGTCAGCGTTTGGTTAAGGGTTCATTTGTTTCTTTAAGAGTGATTTTTTCTTTTACTTCATACTTGAGCCTCCAGCATGTTGTCTTCAGAAGCAGTGCGTTAAACGAGGTGAGGCAGATGGAAGGTTTCGTCGGAGTTGTGGCGCAAGATCGCTCGAAACGTGTCGTGGGCTATGCGATGTCACTGCCAGGAGTTGGCCACCGGGAGATCACCGTTGGCCCTCTATATGCTGTGAACCTCGTTACTGCGATATGCCTGCTCAGAGAACTGTGTTCTACAGCAGGCGATGATAAAATAGTAGGTGCATTCATTTTAATCACATGAAAAGGGCATCAATATAACAATTATATAATATCAGTAAATACGACACCGAACTGTAGGAGCTGAGGGAATTGAAGAAAAACGACAATTTTAAATGGGGGTGTAAGATGACGGCGGAAGAAATTGAAAATCTGCAAAGAAATATTAACACGAAGAACTTTCTTTTAAATATCATACAAGCTCAATTGTCGTCATGTCTTCAAGAACTTCGCTGCCCTCCTTATCCATTCCCTATGAATTTTTGGGCGAGGAGTTAAACATATTCAAACAAAGTTTAAACTAGAATTAAACAAAATCCTAGCTTAAGCATGCAATCAACAAACTCTTCCGACTCAGCAAACTTCCAACATGAAGCGGCAAAACTATTTTATATGCTTGAAATGCTAAGTGAAATGTCGCGGGTATAATAATGCGCGTAGTATGTATAAAACATTCGTGATAGGAACTAATATTTTATTCAAGCATACAGGACAGGACCTGCGTTTTTCATCACATCATACCAAATCTTAAGTGCAAGACGATGATGGTCTTATAGGAAACTGAGACGGAAGGAACTATAGGAATGACCTAAAAATAGCAGGAGGCAAGCGTATATTTGCCAAAAAGAAATCGCGTCAACAAGAGAAATTACGTTGTCGACAGAAGAGAGAGCTATCAAAGGAAGAGGCACTCAGTATGTGTAAAACTTCAACTGACTGAAGTTATATATCCGATTGAATTAAGCAAGAATTAGTCGATATTAACGTTTCACAATAGCAAAAATTAGTCTATCGGATGCGAGTTTATTGTCGTTGAGATGAAATGTGTTAAGTGAATCGAATGTCCAGAGTGATCAGTATCGAAGCTGTTGCAGATCTCTGTGCATGTTCCGCATATGGGTCATCGTATGTTGCGATTTCTACACGATAAGGCACTTTGCGATGTGGAGAAGCAATTTGATCGGTTCTATACGCACAATGTCAACACACCGGCTGATGATTTCAGTAAAATATTTGCCATATCGGCGAAAATTCTGTTGCCTGACTGTTGATGATTTTCGTGTTTTGCTGTTGGCAGGCGATTCGACGTTTAGTTTGGATTTCTCGTGCATCGATAAGGTTTACTGATGTGCTTAGAGAGAGTGTCATAGAGAATTGGTGCAAGTGATATGAGTCAGCGAACGAGTTCTTTGATCTTAAAAGCGATATTTCACTACAACATGTGACTTCTGTTTGGTGCGTTTCCCTCAAAAGGAAGTGGTTACCTCATAAAGTGCCTTTCTAGCTTTATAAACCAGTGTGATTCTTTTTAACATTCTATGCTTATATGGTGCTTAAGCTATATTCCTTCAAAAGATACAATAGCTACGTCTTTTTAACTTCACAACTTACTGCTACTTCTTATTAGATGCTATACATACACCTTACACCACTTTGGCGTATTTTCACGAAAATTATTGCTGAAAGGCAGAGAACTCATTGATACGCCGTACGACAAGGCCCGCCTGTGGCACATTTCACGTCAGTTGTTTGCTCGTTTAGAATGTTACCTGCTGAACAGTTTTGTGTGAAAGACATGGCAACATCAACGAGGTGCTTTATGTATAATAATCACTGTGTGATTTACCTAATTCATGTTATTGCAATGATGTATGGCGTTTATTGTTGCGATCTCAATACCTCAGCGTCGAGTGTTCGACCACTTACTAATAAGCACTTTTGAAATGAATTCACTGCTTTTTAATTGTGATAATAAATTTGTAAAGCACATTCTAGCTGGCGTTTATCTCACTCATCAACAGTAAATATTCAAATATTATTGAATCGGCCAGCGAGGAATATTAAATTTTTGTTACACTTCCTCAACTTGCTGATTGCGTTTAGAACGTTTTAGATGCCTCTCGGCGACAACAGTTAGTTAAAATATCTTTTGCGAGGATGCTAGGCTTACATTTAACGGAACAGATGAGAAGTTCGTCCATGCTCTCCTCCAACGAATTTCGAGTTGGATTAAGTTCTGTACTCGAAAATAAGGTTCATGATGTGTTCGGCATGTAAACATGCCTATCATAGCCATCGTGCACAAGAATGTTCGCCTCAGAAAGATTTGAGGGGAGAAGAGGGAAGTGAGGGACATGTTGAGAATACAATAAGAAATGTTGAATGCCTGTAGATAACTATGGATGAAACATTCAAAAGGCCTTTACAATCTGGTATGAAGGTGGTTCCGACAGGCATAGGTTGCCCGGATGACAAGTACATCTTCATGTCGACTACAGTAAACTTTGAAGTTAAACATCGTTCATTTTGCTATTTACGTTCAGTACTTTGTTTATTGCCAAATAGAACCCCAGTCTGCAAGTGGCTGTTAAAATCGAATTGAACGCAGTGCAGACCTCGCTTGATATAGTTTCATATTGTTTGAAGTGTCCTGAATCTTCCACCACAGTCCCCAACCAAATCATCAACATCAAGGATTTGTAGACTCTCACTCAGCGCTCTTCATCTTCTCATTTCAACAAGCCTAACCTTAAAATTGACATTAATTATTCGTCGGCCATTTCGGAACCGATCCGTCAAAAGAAAACTTCTTTAAAAATAAGTAGTGATGCTTGAAAAACCATTTTTTGGACGGTATATTAAATGAGTTTTTTTATTTAAATGAAGAGAGCAACGGTGAACAAGCATCCACTTGAGCCCCTTACGGCTGATTTCTAACCAGTGTGAGATAAACATAAATTCCCGATTATTACCCTTTTGCCCTTTGTCGATCGCAAAATACAAATGAAGTGAAAGGATTTCCACGAATTTCTTAGTGACGGTTAAAAACATCAAAAAGCAACGCTGCAAATATTAACCACATTAGTAGAATGATGCTCAGTATGGAAAGTTCCATAAAGCTTACTTGTTTTGCCAGTATCGCCCTCTCTTTCCTTACAAGAAAGCGCAGAAGAGGATTCCAAGGCAATGAATGCCTTCAAAAAGACAAAGGCGTGCATATCGCTAGCAGAAAGCGAAACATTCTGTCCGGTGACGAATAGCACGCTTCGACAACGCCTTCCATACGTTTCTTATTCCTGGCGCAAACGTCCGCTGGTGTTGACAGTGAAAATAATTTTCACATCCATTTTGTTGCTCACCTCAGCTAACGAATGCGATCATCGATCATTGTTATTGGCGTATGCATTCTATGCATTATTCATGTGTTCCACAAATAAATATGCTAGCTTACTTTACTTTGAAAGTGCTTGTAAAAAATATGCTCCCACCCCTTCCTCTCCACTTCTCACTTCTATCCTTCTTCTGCTACCTGGAGGAAAGCCTTATCAATCCCACCACCCTTCCTCTTTAATCATTAGGTTGCTTGATACTGGTTACTGCGAAATGCGGCCAGCGCGATAATGACGTGCCCGCCTTCGATTCTGTTGAGCGTATAGCCGAGCTACGCATCAAGGCACACGCGCGTGTCATGCCGCGTTCACAGTGTGTTTGCACCGCTAATCGTTGTCCTCTAGCATTAGCATTGAAGGAAGCACGAAGTGATAATGAATCTTCTCTGTTTAATTGTTAGTTTCGTTGTCCGGCTGCCGATAGAAAAGGAGATGGACAAGGAAACTCTTTTTTGGGAGATCACCGTTTCCTGATGCATTTAACCGACAGCAAACGGTGCGGAGTTCAGTGTCGTTTATTTTAACTATGATACGGGGAGTACGTTTATCGTTTACTGTTTCAGCTCACTCATGTCTCGCACTCAGTACTTTGTCTAGGGTTAGACCATTTTATTAATTATTATTGCTGTGATTGATGGATATGGTTAAGTCTGCTTCCAGTCAGGCAGGCGGGTTTTATTCACTTCGAACCGGAACGGCGACCGCGTTTAACCCATCTCGTCATCTTTATCGGTTAATTTAGGTCTCGTTCCCCGCTTGCGACCACATTAGATTAAACGCCGACTTATGACTGCTACATTCCTGTTGGAGTTGGTATCATTTTATGATTGCTGACGATAGGGAGTTTGGGTCGTTGGTACTTTACGATAGTTTGTGTACAGCTCAAAACTTTATACCGTCAAGAATGGACAAAGCCGCTGGACCTCACTTCCGTGGAAGTTCCAGCAACGGCACAAAACGCGTTTTAGCATATGCGTGCACACTGTAGTGTTATGTGCGAAGATATAGCGAGCATGCTACTAAAACAAATACCTAATGCATGTGCGCACATTCTGAAAGCAAATGAACACGCGCGTGTGTATTTATCTATATATATACAAATGTTTCTTTCCACGTATGTACATTATATATATATATATATATATATATATATATATATATGTATATATATATATATTATATATATATATATATATATAATGTATATTGTAAGACATATTGATAGGCCACCACTTCCACAAATATCATTTCTGAAATGCTTTTCTCGAGAATCCACAGCTCGCAAGGCGCAATGAAATAACTAATTAAGCACATCAAAGTTTTTTCCTAAAAATTTCCTCCCAACTTCTGAGACAATTAGGTTTACAATTCCCCGTTTTTCATTAAAATGGTATCTTTGCAACTGTAATTGTCAGAATACAATGATAACGTGACAAGAATATACGCTAACCGTCGTAATAATATCGCGAATAATGTTATCCGAAATATAGAAGCGATCTGCAGCGGTAATGTGTGGAGTGCAATGAGGCATAAGCTGCGAAAGGACGATGAGCGTTTGCTGGCAAGTGAACACGATGAAACAATGCCCCCCACGAGCATGTCGAAGATATTGTTAATGGTTATGTTGTATTATCCTCTTTCAATCGGGCTCACTTTCTACCAGAAATGGTTTATCAAGGTTCGTTTCTCGACCGATTTAAGGTGTGTAAAAGATGAAATTCGATACAAAGGTATCTTAGGTTATGACGGTCCAACTTTTACCAGTGAGTATTAGGCGTCTATAAAATCAGTTGCGTGTCAATCGCGACCACCCATAGCACATTTGTTTCGTTAGTGGGCTGAATTTTGTCGAGGAGGCCAGCTTTAAAGCTAGAAAATTCCTCTTTATTTGGCTTATAAAGTTGCCTTTCCAGGCTATATCACTGATATTAGAAACGTTTCCGTTTGTTATTTAACTGTTGTTTCGCATGACGTTCCTAGGCCAAAATCTTATAGTTTTTCACCACTAAGCAATAAGAGACGTTCAGTCGATTTGAGAGAATTCGTGATATTTCAGACGTATAAATTACCGTTATTAATTGCCGCATGTCACTACTTGGTCAAATATTCAATGGCAGTTGTTGTACGTTGCGTATTGGAGTGTGTGCAAGGTAGACGCACGCGGATTGGATTCAGAGAGCAACTGCGATGGTTGGCACCGATTGGCATTTGTGCATCATTTGATATTGGTTCGCGTTTCGTAATTTCTAGTTTCGAAAGCAAACTGAATCTAAGGGAATGGTAACAGGTATTCACCTAAGTGCAGAGACAAGTTCCCCATGATGGAATACTGAAATACCGAGTAGTCGCCGTATTTGTGAAATTTGATCCATCCTTGGCATTATCAACCGGAAAACAAAGCACTTTAGCGCTGTTACCTTGTTGCGTCAAAGGAACTAGCTCATCTGTTCTTTATTTTGCGAAGGCGTTTACGAAGGTCTATCATTTTGAAGCTTTACTGGTGAAGGCGAGGGTGAACGGTGACGAAGAAAACGTTGAGAAAGGTATTTACCCTCTTTTCTGTTCTGTCTGTATTTCGTTTGTGCTTGCTTCGTTAGGTTTTACTCGACATTTGCTGCCTTCCGCTTAGCTATTTGGAGGCCAAAGGAACTAAAACTGTTGATGGGAATGACATCCGGCCAAAAGTGAGCCCTAACAAAGTAGAATGTAACCAAGCAACTAACTAAGCGGCAATTTCCGAGCTTTTGATGAGTGGACGTTTTTTCTGCTCAGGATTATCGAATTGGGCACTTGAGTACGTCACGGTGAGCTTATATACGATGGCGAAGTCGAGCAGCATTCTATTCATAGTAGCGTTTGCACTCTTTCTACGTCTTGAACGGTGGCAACCCAGCCTTGGCGTTGCAGCTGCACTCATCGCATCGGGTCTCTTCCTTTTCACTTGGCGGTATGCTCTATTTTTACCTATTTATTCGGTCCTTTGAATGTCGATTGGCGGAAGATGAGATAGGGAAAACAGAAGTATGGCTATCATAGGGAAAGGGATGAGGGTAGCATGGCTAAACCGCGGGGTGGAAGCTGGTCACACCAAATTCAGCACTGTCAACAGCAAAGCAGAGTGGCTGCGCCAATTGTTTTTGCTGTCTTTGCTAACTGATTGTCATCTGTGCTGTCCTAACTGCATGTGGATCCGTGCTAGGATTTTTCAAAACCAATGCGTATTGTCAGACTGCAGGAGATCATGGAAGTGCCTTAACGTGCATATTTTCTGTACCCTCATTTCCTTTCGAAACAGAATTCCAATAGCTCCTACTTTTTGTTTTACTTGAGAAGAAATGAAATGCATTGAAAAGGGAGTTTGTTTATTTTTCCATTATTTCGTTTTTCATCTTCTGCTGTTTACTTAGATAAGTTGATGTTGCTGTGTTGCTGCTGTGTGAAACTTTGACGTTTTTAAAAACGGGCATAGAAGCGTTTTTGAAAGGAGGCTCTTTCGGGAAGGAAGCACATATTCGTGAGTGGAGTTCCTATTCGAGAGGTACTGTCAACTGGGGAAAATTTATGATCTTACAAGCACAAGCTTATCTGAAAGTGATAACTGCATTATCTAAACAAGACACATCATTAGAAATCATTCATATAACACAGGTTACTCATAGTAAATATTTATTTATTCATGTCTAAATACCGACAGCGATAAGGCAGTTGCATCTGCTATCGCAACCGATGCGGTTAGTGACTGCACTGATTACATCTTAAGATAACATAAAATAAAGAACTCTTCGAAGCAGGGAATTAGCCAGCTATGGCCTACTATGACGATCAATCTCTGTTAGCGAGAGTAGTGCCGAATTGTGCTAGAACTTTTAGTACTAACAGAAAGACAGCGAAATAGAAATTACAAGCGAGCATAAGGGTCGACCGTTTATAGTCAGTGAACCCTGAAAGGCAATCACGAAGATGATATTGTCGTGAAAAATTGCGGGCTGTTACAGCCTCGGAGACAGGAGCCTCTTCGTGAGTGGATTCTTCTCGTTACTGAGGAGCAAAAAAGATCTGGAAATGATCGATTTAGTGGTATGGGAATGAAACAGTTCCAGCTGAGCAAACGTTATTGTCTAGGCAATGGATGCTGTTGTTAAACATTGTTCGTGTTTCGCAGTGGATATTCATTCGTCTGCCGTTAACATGCCTGAGAATCGATGCTTTCTTCATTTATCTATTTTCTCATATTGTTTTTCTCTTCGTCTTAGAGTCACTCAAAGAAACACCTCTTTACTGGAAGCAGCTGACCAGTGTTTGAGGTGCGGTGACAGCGAAAAAATTATGCATTAATTCAAAAAATTTTGTATCATTTCGTTCATGTTCAGAGTATTGTTAACGAGATGAAAAGTACATAATACGGACATTGCAGCAATTGTCAGTATGAAATCTAAAGTCCGCCTGCATGCTGCCAGCTCATATAGCAGTAGAGCTAAATACGGGACCTTTTTTTCCAGTGATATCAAAGCGAAGATTTTGCTTTGCCGGCCGATTCAAATTTGAGCATTCGATTTCAATCTGAGTGAGCCGAAAATTTTGTTGAAGGCTTTTAGTTAATCGGCACCTCAAATCCTTTAGGGTTTCTTCTATTTTATAGAATCTGCTCGAACGGCATTAGCGGCTTTGTGTAGCCAGTGGTTTCAGGCTGATGCTTTCGAGACCCTGTAGCCATTTTTTGATCCAGCAGTCGCCAACGAGTATGGTGAGCTGCAGAGTTCGCCTTGTCTGCTGTGAAATGAACAAGAGATACAATTGAACAATTAGCTGCAGATTCAGAAACATCCTTCGGAATGAAGGAGAAGGAATTGTTCTTTCGTGGAAAATAGGAGAATGACTTCTCTATTTCCCTACTATAACTGCAAGGTATCTCGTAAATAAAAGTGGTATAAATAAAGAACGAGGTTATGTATGCGCGGTTTTATTCATTTGATTATCAATGCATTTTCAGCAAATCAGTGTCTCTCATATTGCAGGTCATCGCAATTAGATGTGCGTGGTTTGCTGCTTATCGAGCTGGCAGCTGCATGTACAGGTGTACGCTGGACGGTATCGCAGTTAGTCATGCAAAACGAGCAGAAATGCTCTCTGCGGCATCCGCTTGATATGGTTGCGCACGTTCAGCCCTGGATGCTGTTGGCAATCCTCCCACTTGTTCTAATATTTGAACGTCAGTTTTTTCTATTCTTTATTATAGTGTCGCATTGTTGATACATGCGCAACGTTGAGCGTGATTATTTCGGTCATCGTAGGGAGAGAAAATGAAGAAAGCAGCTGTTTCCGTGGCTAACAAAACGAGTAACGATGAGAGTATCATTTATAGCCTCAACAGTTGGGTTCAGCTTTCAAGGTTTCTTTCATGGACGCTTACCATGTTGCTGGTGCAGTCTTTTTTGGTGTTCTTTTAAATTTCTTTCAGTGCTCCCCAGTTTACTAAACTTGCTCTTATTTGATCAATTTTTGTATTGAATGAACCGCTAAGTGAGTTGAATCCTTCCCAGGTGACACAGTGATTGGTGGTGGCATTTGTATATTGCCTTCACTTCTTAATATAAGCTCGCCACATCCAAAAACAGTGTGCGAACTATAAAACACATTTGGGAAAACTTGTTGGGAATGTTGTGGTGGGCCCTTATATCGTTTGAAATCTGTAGGATTTATATGCCAGAAAACTATAGATATCGCCACAGATAATGGTCTGTCTGCATGTAGTTGCAGTTGCAGACATAGTTTTTTTTTCTTTTTCCGCACGCGATGTGTTGGATTTGGTTGTGTCCACTCACTCTCCGCTGTCGTCAGATTGTAGCTGCGCGTGTGAATATGGGACGCAATTTGTCATCCTGTTCCCACTTGAAGGCGGCGTGATGAAGGAAACCTTCAGCTTGTGAAATCTGTGAAGGAATTTAGTTATATCTTCCATATTTTCTCAGACTTAAGAGGGGGAGGAAGGAAAATCTTGAGGAGCGTATGCTGTATTTTCTGAATGCCGCCATTTGGTCCAGTGATCAACGTTGGGAACTTCTGATTGCCAACGTTATCGGCTGTTGCGCTATAAGAGGTATTGGGTTTTAGAAAAAGTGGTTTGGGCAAATAGCGATCGCAGACAGTGGGTTTAGCAATGCAAATCGGCTGAGTGGATGGTTTGATGTTTCCTCATTGATCACGTTTAGTGAAAGTTGCGTTCACTTTCTTAGAGGGTTTGGGCGCATCTCTTTTTCCGAAGTTGCTTAAACAGAAGTAATTTGCTTGTTCTTCGGGACATTTATGAGTTCTGTGAAGAGCTTCATTGAGTTTGCGAGTATTCACGAAATTAAATAAAATCGCCGCAATTATAAATCATCCTCAGCCGCTGTTGTCCAGGTGTTCAGAAGATTTAAGCCAAGGTTGTTAGATATGGAAGCTTGAGGGCTGCATTTATAGGAAATCCTCAGGCCAGGTAAAAGGAGTTTATGTTATCAGCATAGAGTATTCGAGTGTTGCAGTGTACAGACTGCAAAGTCCTTGAAAAAAAGAAATAGCGAAGCAAGTAAAACGGTCCTGGGAAGAAAGAAAGTTTTGATTGAATAAAGCCGAATATCGCAGGTCTGAGGTCGCAAGTTTTTCATGTGACCCCTTCCTGCTCCTCCTTTCTTGCTCATCAGCTGAGCTCACAGTCAGCTTTGTAACCAGGATATAGGGATTAGGAAATGATCTGTTGTGTTGTTTATGAACGCAAGACTGCATACTTGATAAGTGAAGATTCATCGGAACTACTATTTGTATGCGTACTGATTGCAGGAGCACAGTTGTCATTCCAAACGGTTTTCTTCTGTGAGGGCATATTTGCGCCATTTCAAATCATGTTTCTTATAACAGTTGGTGGGCTACTCGCTTTCTCGCTGGAAATGTCAGGTAAGACCTCTTTCGATAATCATGATTGCAGACTTTTTCTAAACTGGAAAAAAATTGTTGATGGTAATCAAGGGTCTGCTCAATACGAGAATTGGGACATAAGGTTCAAGTCCAACATGGTCCCTCGCCTTTTGAATGAATTCATCTGTAAATTTCATTAAACTTCAAAAAGTAACAAGTAGCTTTAGGGTTTCGAGGAAGTGTGGGGACGAGTGGAAGAGTTTAAAAACAGCGTGGAAAACTTGGAGATCTCAAATATTTTGGAATTCACCTAAAAATATGCAATTTTCAGCATTTTCATCCACGGATCACTACCATTGAGGCCCGAGAGTAGGGAAGGTGGGATTTATTGACCGATAGAACTCACAGTTCAATGAAAATAAGAACATGTAAGCGTACATCGCACCGAATGGAGCACAGTGATCCCTTTTTTGGCATCGCAGAATCAACCATGTAGGACTGATTGTTAATGTGATACTTTTGAGAATTCGTGGATATTTGCTTCAACAGTTTCATCGTTTTTACTAATGTGGAGGCCAATTGTAAATAGTTCTTGCTACTGAAACCAGAGTAGTGACGTTCGAGTGAGGGCAAAGTCATGGAAAGGGGAGGGGGGGGGAGCGAACATTTTGAGTCAGTCATTATAAAGGTCGGGGACTTTTAAGATTTTCGTTCGCTTTGGTGCGTTCAGTTTTCTTCTAAAAGAAATTTTCAGTTGTCGTAAAATGACGCGACTGATTTTTTTTTTTTTTTTTTTTTTTTTGAGGGGAGGGATTCGGCTGCTTGGAGCATAAGTGGTTTATTCCACTATTCTTATTCAGTTTAGTACAGCTAATAAATGAAGTATTCTGGTGTACGGAGACAAACACTAACCGGCAATCTTTCTCTTTTTGTAAAAAAACTGTAGAATTTTGTGGATCACCAGAGTCGATGTCGTGAAATTATGTAATGTTGGTCAAGGCACTGAAATGAAAAGTTATAATTGACTGCGTTGCAAATGCTGATGTTATTAGTTAACGTTTGTTGGATCGTATAAGGAAAATTACAGGAAACAGCGCTAAAACAAGACTTCTGCCATTTGAGGCTTTTAAAAAATTGATGTCATGTGCGATTTGCGATATTAAACTGTTCCTCTTATAACGTTTTGAAAATCCTCGCTGGAAGAAAGCTCACCAAAAATATTGATTCGCAAAATGGATAAAACCTCCGCGGTTCTGAATGCGGATGTATGATTTGAACGCGTAATCAATAAACATAAAAATTTCATAATGCTAAAATAGCACTCATCGCCATCGTTATTTCTCTTGGATGTTTCTTTGGAGAATCGTACCAACTTTTGCAGTGAAAGTCTCTATGATGGCTCGGTTATCATGGCCGTTTATCGCAGAGTGTTTTTCAGTTTGAGAACTCGTCAGTACAGTCAAAAGCGCTTATACAATAACCGCTAGAACAGAGTGCAGGCAATCGTCAACGTACCATTGTGTCAGCTGTAACTAAGAAACAAAGTTTTTTACTATTTAAATAGTTTTTAGGAGAGGGGGTTTTTAATTTGAAACAATTTGCAGCATTCCAATGCAATGTTCACATAATAAAGTGGCAAAATGCTAAAGGTATTTGCTTCAAATTGATCAAATGAAAGTGACGTGTTTTTTCATAGTCTTGTTGTGTTTATTAAGAACGGTTTAGAAGGGATGAGTTCAGTACAAATCAGAGTTACATCTAATCACTGTTATTTGAATGCTTAAATATAGTTTTGTTGATCATTACATTCTTTGTAATTACTTGCATTGCGCTTGTACTCATTCATTTTGTCACCGAAATTTGTCTTTCCTTTAAGTGAGAAGCTTTCTTTTTATGTTTTTTCATTTATATGTGATTGTGTTGACGGCTGTATACGATGACGGCTGCCTCATAGTGTGGTTCATTTTCAGAATATCTCTTATTGCTGCATACTTCGGGCATCACGCTGAACATATTTGGCATCTTAAAGGTTCCTTTTTTTGCATTAATTAGTCGACTGTTGTGTTTTTTCGTTTGTTCATCATTTTCAATTCTTTTAGATAAGCCTCGCGAAATAAGTTAGAGGACTGGGGGATAGGAACGGGGGTTGAGTGTCATTCTGTGGGGAAATGAAAAACTAATCAACTAATAGAATATTTCTTTCGTGCAATTGGCAAGCTTAAATAAAGCGTTTACTTGAAACTTTCTTCTGTAAGATCTGTTGGCTGGTTAAACGCTTTTTTGAAGGTTTCAATAAAGATAAATCTTTCAGTCGGTGAATATTTCAGGAAGTGGTTACGCTGTTGTTGGCACATTTTATTAATGGCGATCATCTTACACCGGTAAATCATCACATAGTTTCTAAACATCGTATAAATTTTTTTTTTTTAATACTTGAAAAGCTGCACAAAGGTCGAATGTTTACTGTTGAAGATTTCATGAGTATAAGACTTGAAAGAATAATTTCATCCGCTATTCAATTTTGCTATGAAGTTTCTTAGATTTCAGTGAGCCGGTCTTTCAGCTTACGAATTGTACGAACTTGTTGGTCATCGATGAGCTTCATTGAAAAACAGAAAGAAAAATTTTTTTTTGCCTCCTTCTATCACAAAGGACAGACAGAAAAACGCCATCGAAAGTGTAAGTGTCAACCGTTAATAGGAATGCAGTGGGAATGTGGTTGAGCCATTTGCTGCTTCATAGCAGAGATATTCCCCTTTGTTAAGCAACTCTTCAATACGTTAGGCAATGTTGAGCGTTATTGTTTCATGTAATGTTGATAAATTGCAGGTAAACATTTTTGGGCTATTACTATGTTTGTCGGGAATGTCTCTGCACGGTGCATCAAGGCATCGTAAACAAAATCCGCGTGTTTTTGCAAGCTCTTTGCCTACGGAGGCTGCTGATCGAAAAAGTCTCCTCAACGACATGGAAACTTGAAAGCGTCTCTGTTTTGCTCGACGGCTTTACGGCTTTTACTTCTGCTCTCTCTTCTTCTGCTTTGTTTCAAGGTCGGCCCTTTTCTGCTGTCATTATCCATGCTTATTCCGTATCTGTTGTTTCTGAGTGCTGGCGTAGCCGGTGTGATTTTGTGGACGGTCACCAACCTTCGTCATTTTGTGGGAGAGAGGGGAACAAAGAAGATTGCTGCTGAATTTGCTTTCGAAGGTAGTAAAAAGTTTGAATTATTCGGGTGTTTTATCTCATTTGTTTGTGGACAGTTCAGGTCTCTTGTTTTTCTTAACGGATCGATGGAGATCGGTGGGAAGCTCGGACTGGCTCGAGAAGACATGTGGGAAATTAGAGGATTTGTCAAACGTCATTTCTCACTGCTTTCCACTTTAGAAAATACAGAATCTTTATCCGTTCATGGCGAATCGAGATATAACGAAGAAGGAAATTATTTGATGCTTGGGAGTTCGATCCAGTCGACAGATTCGATACCCCATATCGCAAAAGGGAAAACTGCGGAGGTGATGAGCGGTTAAGGGGACGATTCTCAGATGCTGTAGTTGATTCGTTATGTTCAACGTGCCCTTCTTTTGGCAGTGAGACTCAGGAAATAATCCAATATCTATAGGCCTGGTCCTGGCCAGTGATGTTTTTTAAAACATTTAAAAACGAGGAAGAAATGAAGAGACAAATAGAATTTTCGAACGGTGATATACAATATTTCGTTTTATTTTCGGTGGTTTATTATTACTTCACTTATTATATGAGGTTGCTTCCAACGCAATGATGAAATTTGCAAATTCCACGTTACAGTATTGATTGGTCAAACAATTATTAGGTTATATCATCCAAAACATTACGTTTTCAGTCATCGAGATATTACAGCTTTAAGAAATGCAGTTTTTTTTTGTTTTCAATGAAACTGCAGATTGTTCCATGTTTCCTTTTTCAGAAAAACGACGATGAATGGTCTGACGCATTGAATTGAAGCAGTAACTATCATATCTTGACACCAAAGTTTGCGTGAACTAAGTATTGTCGGATAAGTTTCCTGAGCTAAAAAACGTAATGGCCATACGTTCTAATAAGTTTGTGCCTCAAACTTGCTCAACAATGGCTTATTGAAAGATTCATGAGTGAAAGTCAGGTCGATAGTGAACATTGAGATATGCTGCAAATTCCGTATAAATTCGAGTGCTCTTCACCTAAAATTTGTGCACTAAGATCCAAATGCGATTCATTTGATGTAAAAATTCATCACTCAACGTAGCCGCCAGCCGATTTAGCCCATCGGCTGCTTGCAGATAGGTGCATTCCCCTCTCTTTAATCTTCCGTTCAAATAGTACGTAATGAAGTGTAACAACTATAGTCACTTCATCAGTTTTTTTTTTTTTTTCAATTCCTCTTAAGATTTTTCAAGTTCTGGTATATGTTGTGCACTTTTCCGGCTAAGTGTGCTGTCTTGTATTTAAAGTGGTATTTGCCTAAGCGATACCTTCCTCTTGCGTTATAAAGCTTGTCCATTTAGCGCAATTACGGAAGTAGATTGTACTGCAGTATGCTGTTATGTAGCAGTATATGATTAAGCATGATGCAGTCTGGAAGGTTTAGAGGAAGTCATCGGCCATGTGTTATTTACTATAGTTGATCACGTTGCTTTTATTTTTTATTTTAAAGTGTTATTTAGAAATTTTTTGCAATGACTAGTTGTATATTGTAAAAAGAACGGTGGGCAATGATAGAAAGTAGTGCTACGGCGGGTCACTGATGAGAAAGCTTGTGCTTATTTAGCAAAAAAGCAGGTAAGCTTGGCGCAATACAGCTCACAATTATTGGTGGTCGTTATCTGCTCACATATGGCAGCATATCTCCCGTAGAAGTGAGAAAAGGGGTTCCTCTTTTAGAATTCCGTTTTTATTTTTAATGAACTACAGTGAGAATCCTCATTTTGGGCGATTTGCCAAAGGTGTGGAGAATTCGCAGTGTAAATGTTTGGATATTGGCGACGTTAGATGTGAAGAGATCGACAAATTTGCAGTGTACGATCGCGTAGGAAGTTGTTGACTTTTCGCAGAAATTTACCATTGAGCGCTTGAAAGACGTTTTGCTTCAATGAAGTACCGCTTGCGAACACTTAAGGGTGATATTACAAAAAAGAACTTGCGATGCACTTAATTGTGCTATTTCCTTTCATGGGCACTGCATTTGTCTGTGATGAATAGCTAGCTATCCGGTTAGGTACAACGCGCAAACTATTGTACAATATATGTGCTTGCATCAATATGATTGTAATGAAACGTTTTTATGGCTGAAATTTAATTTATCAATAGCTGAGTGGATACTAAAGTGGTTAAAAGTTTTTGAATTGATATTAGATTGCTTTTTGCTTTGTAGGTAATATTTTGCGCAGCGTCGACATGAGGGATGAGCGTCACATAGATTTCTTCACTAGCTGCATATGTGACAATTTCTCCGTTTGCACTCCTAGAATACTAAAAAATTCATTCAAAAAATCCAGAAAATTAAAAAAAAAGTCAATCGAAAAGTTAAACGCTGATTACGCTGTGAATGTTTTATTGTCATTTCTCACAAAGCGTATATGTTATAATAAAGTATTTCTCTTCGAATATTATTCCGATCTATGTTTATTCATAATTTTTTATGTTGTGACTTTTTTTTATATCATCACTTACTGTTTTTATTTCTCTCCTTTTGATTTTTAGTACTGTGATCTATTTTTATTTCTATTTTGCAATATTGTAATTTTTGCATAAGATTGTTTTGAAGTCACTTTTATTTCTTCCCATAAAATTGTTACGTTTTTTCTATAGATTTGGAGCGGAAGAAGGAATATGAAAACGTTAGCCATTATGATATTATGAACTATCATGTAATCCATCCACGCGTTCGAGTGTTGAAGTTCATTTGTTTGATCCTTGCAGAGGTTCAGTGCAATAGGCTTTTTAGCTGACGCCTGTTATTGCAAAAGCTGCTGGATATTGAGTGTGTAATTTCGTATATACTCTCGTCATTCGTCCTCTGCGTTCTTTCTTTTTTTTTCTTTTTTTTTTTCGATGAATCTGAAACAGTGTGATAATGTAATTCTTAATAGCCAATAATCATCATTAAGAGCTGTAGACGATATTTCGCTCCATAGCTCACTACAGTATATCTTAGTGTTCATTACCGGCAGGAAATTTATCGGTAAATTGAAGCGAATTGATTTTATTGATTGATAGTTGTCGTTGTATTGATCGCTGTGGGGTTTTATTTCTCTTTTTGCAGATACTTTAGAGCTTTATGTTTACTTGAATTGTTATCAAAGTGTTGATTCGTGTGATCGGTTTTCAAAACGATTTACTGGTTTTTGCGTCACCTTTCAAAGATCGCATTTTATCAGTGTTTTAACGATGCTATAAATCATTTGAAACGATGTTATGCTCTCCTCGACTATTTATCAATTCGTTGATACGAACGAATGTTTTTTCTTCATTGAGCTATGTGGAATCATCTCAGTGATTTCTTTTTTAAGGATGAAATGTTTTCTTTGGATTCATTTTTGTGCGCTTTTTCGATCTTTCCCTAGGACCATATGATGGTGTCGTTTTTAATCTGCATGTTGTTATTTTCCTTCATTCAACTACTACCCTCTTTTCCCATACTCTTTCCTCCATCATTTTCGAGTTGAGATCTCACGGACCCTTTGGAAATCCGAGCAAATATTGGGGCATCGCAGAGCTGCAAGATTGGTGCAGTGAACTTTGCAAAGGAACTGAGGCTGTTAGGATGGTGTTACACAGACGGAGCGAAAGTCAATCTTAGCGTTGTTTGACATGTGACAGCCTGTGTGGATCTTGCAGGGCATGGGAGTTGGAATTTCAACAGTAATTCGGGGTTTTCAAAAACATTTCAGCTTGTTCATTTCACCATCTCAACTCCATAGAATATCATTTTAAGCTTTGCTCCGTAGGAAGATGAGTAGCTCTCATCAATAGATGTTTACAGCAGTGACTGGATTATTTGGTCTTTGCTTCAAGAAAGTGATATTTTGAATGGCGTTCGATCAGTAAATTCAGTTCTGAATGAATTCGTTCATGCTGCTATGGATGAGTTTCACTTACACATATGGTGGATGGATGAGTTTCACTTACACATTCTGAAACATCTGACAAGGATGTTTGTTGTGCGCTTTTAGTGAGGATGTAGAACAAAAACCGTACTGACGTTTATCTCACTTATTCAGCATCCCTGGTGACTTTTACTTGTCGACAAGCTCGGCAAGTCCCCTCTCTCTATTTCTGTTCGGCGGCCTCAACAAGATGGCCTAAATATTTGTAAATTTCTCATGCCAATATTTACTTGTGGGGACGCGACGGTCAAGTTATGTGAATCGGGTCGACAGCTGACAATTTTGGCCATTTTTTTTCAGTATGTCAGATTCAAAGGCACAGCCGAATACATCCCGCCAGCGAAACGATGGAAAC
This sequence comes from Baylisascaris procyonis, assembly GCA_037389465.1. Lineage (NCBI taxonomy): Eukaryota > Metazoa > Nematoda > Chromadorea > Rhabditida > Ascarididae > Baylisascaris > Baylisascaris procyonis. The sequence continues at coordinate 45,446 of JAZARR010000033.1, read as the reverse complement.
TACCACTTTCGCCTCATCGACTTTCAAATTTATGAGCTGAACAAATGACAGTAAGCCCTATGAACATGACTGATGTTTACTTCCCTCACATTACGTTCTGTGTTACTATTCAGGGACTCCAAGACCCCGTCCGTATTAATCACATACACCCTGAAGTAGGTCAACTCTCGCGATTTCGCTTTCGAATGCCTTTCCTAACTGCGGATGTATTTTTGCATAGGCATATTCCGCTGACGAAGAGGAGATTTCCTGTATGTGAACTGTGCTCTAGTTATATTGGCTCGCAGGACAATGTTTGTGCGCCATACACGCACAATAGCATAAGTTTATGCGTGACAGGTGAACAACTCATGTGAGATTACGGTTGACAATATTGGTGAGCAAATCGACAAGCGAGTCGATTCCCAGCAAGTAGCCCTCGTCGGGTCCGTAATGACGCTCGTCGTTGAGAAAACCCTCAAAAGTGGAATGCGCAAAATCGATCATCTTCAGTTCGATACAGCTATCTGGGTCTATTTTATCCGTTTTTGCGTCGAATGCAATGAGAAGCGAACTCGAGAAAAACCGAAATCCTTCCGCTGCCGCTAATAGCTGGAATATCGTGAAACGATGATCAGAAAAATGCTGCTGAGGGAAGTGCCTGAGAAGAGGAAATAGAAATAAACCTGAATAATGCTGACTGCATGATAAAACTGATGTTGCAACTACGCTTCAATTCAAACGATAATTCAATAGCCTTTTGCCAGCTCTCTACGCTATGCAGCTTTCGTGTCATGCATTCACATACTTATGCTTACTCTCTTTTCCTACCTTTTTTCCTTGATGCTTCATGGAGACTAGCTTTTCCGTTTAGTTTCTTGACATATTTTAAGGCAGAAAAATAACTGGATGCTGTAGCACTTCACCGTTGCACAGGAAAGCGCAATTTGATGTAAATGCCTGTCGGTGGTATGACTACGGCATGAAAACAAAGATCTCAAAAGAGCGGTTTCACAACATTGATACTATTTGAAATTGATTTGAACTAGTTCAGTTCTTCGAGCAAGGTCTCAAACGATTTTTTAGAATTATTTCGTTAAATCTTTGAACAGAAGATCGGCTTCACCTTCCTCAGTGCGACAAGCTTCTTCATTAAAGTTATAGTCCTTATTCGTCCGGCCTTAACCAAATATTCGGTTAACGTTTCTCGAAACGCGTCACTGTCCATTTGTCTGCCATCATATTTATTTACATAGAAATATGTACCCGTTTCCTCTCTGAAAACTTTGATTTTATCGGTTTATCGGTTTGCCCTTTGGTGTTAAAAGGCGGCTTGAATAAAAGAGAGCCCGTTGATCGGTGTTGTGTTATATTCGTGAAAGCTGGCGTATAAGAGTTCACCTCATAACATAGAAGCGCAACCAGTTTTTGCAATAGGATCGCGAATTTTGCAGAACTGATAACGGGACTGAAACTACACCACCGTGGAATGAATTTGGTTGAAGCTCCAGCTTCAGCTTTTAGAAGCAGTTCACTGTTGTTAGGCGCATTCCGAAATGATTTCATTCTTTAAGATTAATAAAGATTGCATTGATTTTAGAGACGAATACTTGCGGTACTTGTATTCATCTTTAACACCTCAATACGTCATTGTTGTTTTTGGTGAATCGTATGTGAAATGTGAAAGTATGAATTCCAACACTGTCAGATATATTCTTTGCATATGGTTCAGGTGTACAGAAAAATCGAAGCGGAAATTGTGAGCACTTGGAACATACTCCACGTTGCGAAACATAGTAATTCCTCCATTCATATATTATGCCGACCTCGATCTATAAAGAAAAGACAACGGAGAACGATAGTATCAACTATAAGAACAGTGAAACTGCGAGAGAAGAAAAGAAAGGAAAGTACGTTTCAGCAATACCTCCAGCTTTATCCGAAAGGGATGAGGAGGGTAGGAGGAGTGTGGTATCAGCTGTGATGGCTATGAATGGAAAAACATGAGATTTCGAGGGAAACTCCTAAAATCTTATTACTAAGAATGGTTTTGGTAACAAAGCAGGACTCTATGCTTAATTAATGAAAAAAAAAAAACAAAACAAAAATGGGGTGTAATAAACAAGGAAAAAGCAAGTTCTGTTTCAAGTTAAGTCCAGAAGAGTGTTGTAATCGTGTTCGTTAGGCAAATGATCGATCTTATCAGTGGCTATTTGCTGATGGTGCTTTGCAATGACGATATGTAAAGGTGTTGAATTTGATGTGATTTACCTGTAAAGCTGCATCCCGACGAGGCGAACGCCCATCTCAGCACTAGTTGATGTGCGACATTTGTGTGCCTGTGTTGCTCTCTTCTGAGCACTCGCATCGTCGCCATATTGCCTCGTACCCATCTTAAGATCGACAACACAAGGACGAGCGAAGTGGGCCACCACGTTCTCCATCAGCACAAACCAAGCGTATCCCTTAAATTAACTGCATTCAATAATGATAATAATGATTAATTCCATTTACAGTATTAGGCACATATACTTTCATCTGAACATAAACAAGTTTTATACGAATCGCTGCAGCATCTATTCACGACGATTTGAAGTTGGAAAACGAGGTGCTCAAAAATATTTTTTTCAGAAACTCGACTAGATTAAACTAAATGAAAAAAATTTTTTTAAAAAATATTTTCAAAAAACTAAGATTCGGATTTTAAAAAAATCGAATACTTCGTAATATGAATTTAGATATACGGCCACCCTGAGAAAACTTAGTCGCATGCATGAGAATCGTTTTGAAAACTCTACTTAAATATTGAAAACTCGAAATTTATTGACTGGCATATCAATGAAAAGCAAATATTTCGATGAAAATAAATGCTGAATCCTATGATGAGGAAGTTTCCATAGGGAACCACAAAAATGATCAAAAATAACAGACGCCTCACTGATATACAATCTATTTATAATGTTTCACAGCTACTGAGGCTGCCGATAAAGATACCTGCATATTGATAGCATTTGTGAAGAGTTGCATATGAAAGTTAATAGAACACATTATATGTAAGGGAAGAAAGAGTTCAAAATATGAACGACTCGCATTGTCGAAGTTGACGAAATTAAGATAGTCCTAATAAAACTATTCCTTACTTCTGAACTTATCTAAATAAATATATACATATATAAACATAAATAAATAACACTTTCCAATTCAAAAAACCACACCAAAAATTAGTGCAACAGCGCATATTAAATAATCGAAAAAAACCCTTGATCGAATGTTAAAAAATTATACAAAGTATGAGAGGCTATTAATCTAACAATTGAAACAATAAAACTGTTACAGCTATTCAATTTCCCAAACTACTCACCTCTTTATGATCCAAAAATTATCAAGGCCATAAAACACTTAGGTGTATATGTTTCATGATTCTAGCAAAGTATATCAAAAACTCCACTATCATGAGAACGTATTTTATACGGATGAATATGGATTTAACGATTGCATTACTTCACGCGGGTAATTCTAAGATCAACGGGGACTCTAACAGGTTAGCGGGTTATGTTTTCAAACAAGTTAAAGGATTCCTAGTTGGAAAGGCAAACCCGGGTATTGCAGGTCTTACTTGATCGACAACTGAATATAAATTTTCCGAAGCCTTTGATTCTAACTTGATGCGTTAGAGATCTGCCGGCGATTTACACACTCTAATTATGATTAATTTCACAAAATTTCTGAAGAAATCTGGGGTAGCACCTTAGAAATTGATATAAAGCAGCGAAAGAATATTACCAATTTTATAGATATAAGCTTATATATTAGCGACAAATATATATAGAAAGCAGTGTACAAGATAAACGAGAACGAATCAAATTTCAACTCAAATAAATAAAAACATTTAAATAGCAATTCATTTTCCATCTTTAAACACAAAAAGTGACATTGAAAATAAGCACAGTCACGAACTGATGCTAAAGCAGAAAATGCAAAAGCGTATTTAAACAAGCGGCAGGAAAACATTTACCTACCACTTTCTAGGCTTCAATTTGCTAAACATAACAAAATTACTATCTATACTTCGACGTCGTCTGTTCTTGGTAGATTTACTAATTTTATGGGATCTTATACGTCTTTCCAGAATTCTTAAATATTTAACAGTCATAAACCTCTTAAAACATGCAACTTTAAACAAATTCATGCAAAAAATAGTCCACATATGTAATACTTCACAACGTCTACTTTATAGCATACACATATGATGGTCCACTTATACGTTTGGCAGTCCAACCGTTAACGATAATCTACTAAACTCAACGTTTCATAAACGCCCTAACTGACCGCTATGTCGACGTTCACTAACATCTGCAAGATTTGTTGTTGCTGCTGCTGCTGCTGCTGCTGCTGACTGCAGTTGTTTTCATCGAAGCTTATGCTCATTATTTTCAAGTGGTTCTAGGCTAGCTTTAATTCAATGCTAAATTTTTTATTTATTTCATCTCATCGCTCATTTTCTCTACATTGCATAACTGCAATTAAACTTGGTTTATACGTGCTGATCCAATAAAGCTTATAGTGGAACACATAATAATAGTTTGGTAAATAGAAACAATATTCAAAAAACTTTAATTGCTACTCCTAGTTTTCCACCTTTCAGTACTTCTTCAGAATATCCTATTTTTAGTTAAATTTCAACATTAAACCTTACACATGCAAATACACATAACGGGCGCTATAATTTAATAAAATGGCTGCAAGCTTAATTCAGATTTAATTATGTGATTCTTTCTTTGCAGGCGTTTGTATTTATCTCGATCTTTACTGCCCAAGCTGACCAATCTGCCCTGATAGATGCATGCATACTTCTACTCCATTTCTCTGCCAAGTTCACTGTTTCGGAGATCAGAGGAGATGCTCCCACGGGATACTCATAGGTTTCTTCCAGTTTGAAAATGACACCTGGTAGCCTTGCTAAGAATGCTGAGGAAGAGGCCGAGACGTCTGTGGAAGAGTTCCTCCTTTACGCTCATATTTGTTGCTATCGTTCTGTGATACTATTTCAGTGATCTTCCTTAACTATGTTTTGGCACACATCATATCACATTTTATGGTCCCTTTCATAGCCCATTATATGACGTCATTTAATTCTTTAAAATACTTCCAAACAATTTTTTTGAGTCTGCGCCGAACACAAGTCTCTGAAGTGTTTAAAAGAAGTGGACAGATGCGTGCCATTTTGACTATCAGTCTACACAACAAGCAACCATTTTTGTTCAACAGGTAATTGTACAGCATCGGATAAGCGATCTTCGTCTTTTCGATACGGTAGTCGACATCTCTCGCCCACCTACCATCCTTTGAAATTTTAGAACCGATAAAACAAAAGAAAGTCATTTCTGCAGTGGGCGTCCATCAACCGTCAAAGGCTTGTAGGCATCAGTGTGTGCGATGAAAAGACGCATTCGCACTTTATATTCCAACTTTTCTTATAAAAACGCTTTAGTTTGGTAAATACCTTGAGAAGTTTTTGAACAACTTTGCTCTGACACTGCCGAGCCCACGCATTGTCATATCTGTCCGCCTCAACCCGACCACCTTTATTGAGCCGGAATACCACTTCGTCGTTGCATACTGACCTCGAGTGGCAGGGCACGTTGGCATCCGTGCTCAACGTAAGGCTGCCATCGACCCAGCCTCGTAACGATATACTGATACTACCTGCAAACGATTTGTGAGCATGTTTAACAGCACGCATCTACTAACATATGAAAAAGGCTGCATTAAACTTCAACCGCGGAAAACTTTGGTGTACATATAACTTAAATCATTGTCGTCACAAATCATAGCCGGTGGTTCAAAGTTCAAATTCGGCGGTTGTTAATATCCATCATTGTTATAATGTTCTCTTCAAATATACTCACACTCAGTCGGCGCTCGTATTACGCGACAAGTTTGTTTATGTTGGGAATCCTCACCAGCATATTTTTACTGAGCATGTATCCCCGTGCAAGAGCAAAGTAGAGAAACAGATTGGTCGGAATGATTTCAGCGCAAAAAAAAGAACGAGAAATTTGCTTATCCATATGGTCCCTTCCCAAAATTTTAGTGTTTCTTGTGCTGCTGCGAAAAACTCGTCCTTCCTACTAATTTTGCGAGCTCCTCGTGTTGAGAGAACTCCCTTTAAAATCTAGGAAATTCGCAGGCCACTCTACCACCCTCGGGAGTCAGTTGACATTAGAGGTATTAAGGGGGGAAGGTGAACGGAATTATCTACACATATGCTTCCAATTTTTTTTTCGCTTGATGATAAATTTGTTTCCTCATTTGATAGTGTCAGGCGCTGGGCAACAGATACGAAAGATGTTTAAGACCACAATAGGCTTTCTCATAAATAAGCAAAGGAAGACTTTGTCGATCTTCGCTGCCGTACAAATGAAAGAATATTGGCGACTTGATAAAACAGAAGATAAAACGCATTTAATACATTGAATAAATCGACTTGCTAACAGATTTTAGGAAAGGTGGGATGTGTGAACGGTGCATGTGACGTCTAGCAGCATCATTGCTGATGAAAAAATGTCCCGTATGTCTATTCTCCCACTAAAGAAGCAAATTTTTTAGCTTTTATTTCACCAGGATTTGTGACTCAGCACTCATTGCATCACTTTTTCATAGATTTTTTTTTTCTGCAAAGATTTTTCTTCTTTATCATTTTTCAGCTGCCAAAAGTGTTCGGTGGACCTAAGCACCCGAATTTCTGATTTCTCTGCAAATTGTAACATTTTGTTTGCCACGAATTTTTTATTCTTTCAACATTCTGGGAATTGCAACTTCTGATCGTGCAGAAAATTTCGTTTCTTTTTTTTTCGGAGAGCAGGGAGGAAGAAGGAAGTGAGTGAGTGTTTTCTTTTTTTGAATCTTGCAAGTTAAAGGATTTTGTTCGTTGCAAATCTGGATTGCTGGCAAGTCGCAAGATGCAAATTTTGCTAACTGGCAAATGCTGAGGCTGCAGCTAGCCATCCCTCATCGATGTAGAAATTTCCGATGAGGCGAACTGGGTGTTGAAGGCATTAAAACTAGGCAAGTAACCTACCACAGCATTTGGCAGTGTACGGAGCGAATCGTTCACCAATCTGCTCATAAAACGCGATTTCACGTGCATTCAACGGTTTGCATACGTGACCACCACAGACGAGAAGTCCAAAGTGACCTCCTACTTGATGTGCAAACCCACCGACATTCATCTGCAAAATCACATTAATTAGCGACGGTGAATCCTCAGTGAGAAATATCGACCACAGCATTCCAGTAACGTCTCACTAACTTTGCTCGCCAGAAACGGCACGCTGCGCTTACTTATTTTGCCGGAACAATGTTGAAAATTTTGCTGTTGTCGGATTTTCAAGTACACTCCACAGCCTGATCAGGAAATTCTGCTGAATGAACTTCCAGAACTGCGCCGGCGAGATCTTCGAAGTTCAACTAGGCAGTTTTACTTGCGCAAAAGTGTACCGAAGCTTGGTCATAGTTGGATGTTTTCGTTATTTTGTATAGGAGTATGGATGAGCTGGATATATCACGCGGAAAAGTGACTTTTGGTTAAACTATATTGTGAAAATTCGAAAAAAGAACAAATGCTATAAGTATTCTGGAAGTGGTGTAAACATTTTCGTTAAGAGCGTGACTTACGAAGGGGCAATGGGAGGAGGGAAGCGAGAGGGCTCATTAGATGAAAACTTTCATGCCTTCATGATTTGGGCCTGTGTAATGATTACCAACGGAGGGAGGTTAACAGGTGAGTGAAGGAGAGAGAAAAATGAAATGAACAGTCGCTTTTTCGGTGGGAGTAAAACACCAAAGGATTGATCCTTTCGCCATTTCCACTTTATGAGTGGACTTCTCTTCCTTGAAATTAATTTCTCAGTCAATCGAAAATTGGCAAAGTGGAAGGCTAGAGAAGTTTTGCAGAGGTTCCCTGCAAAAAGCACTACCAAAGGAACGGTGGTTGTCGCTGTCAAGGTCACCGTCAGCCATAGCCGCTCACTGCCATACCGCAAAGATGTAGTGGCAGTGCACTAGGAGAAACCCGCTTGTCCGTTCTACTCTCCATCGACTTTTTCGCCTGCACTGGAAAACATGGCCGCGTTTCAGGCTTCGCTGAGATAATACCTGCCATAATAATACTTAAATCGTCGAGCTTTACAGAGCTTTTATCGGGAAGAGATTAAACGCCGAAATTCTTCCTCCCCGGCACAACTTTTCAAGAAGGGCAATAAGGATAGAAGGGGGATGGAGAGGAATGTAGGAGCGCTATGTGCCGACAAAAATATGCTGACCATTCGAATTTCATCCCACCACCTCCTCCTCCTTTCCTTCCACTTTACCGCACGTGGAGTTGAGGATGAGATTTTCAGCATTTTAGTAAAATCTTTTGTGGTCTGAGTGTATTCAAAACGGAATGCGAGCCTCGAGCATTGTTTCATATATGCTCTTCTGATCTGCACAAGTGGTAATTTTATACCTGAAGCAGCCTAAAAAAATTCTGATGTTCTTTTTTTATTCAAATCTTGTGACTAGCTCTCGTGTCGATGATTGCAATTACTTCATAGTTTGTTACTCTTACAACAATGATGAGTTTCGTTCCATATTTCAGAATGCTTTTGATAACGATGTTCGATTTATATCAGCAATGATGCCCCTCATGTCTGTACTAAAATGTTCACTCCCCGATAACATATTTTGAACTTCCCTACCCCCTTGCTCAACAGAAGTAGTGATCTTCCTCTCTGACGTTGTGGTGTTGTGTATAGTGGAGACAGGTCATGACCTCTACTTTAAAAGATTGCTTTATAGGTGGCATCGTGCTTTGCGTCCAGGCTTTTCGTTTTGGACTTCATTGCCTCTTCCTTCTTTCCTTCATTCTCGTGTCTGACTGCACCTTTTGAGCAAACAATGTGTTAATGTGTGCCGTCTATGTTTTTCCGAAAAAAATTCTGCGCCACTTTCACTCCAGACATCTTTGGCAAACATTTCTGAAAGGTTGCATTTCATGTGATCAGTGAGCCCCTAGAGATAATGGCTTGAAAACACCTCAAAGACAAGCTGAACGCGCTACTTCAAAGCTCATCTTCAGTTTCATCGACCACAAGAGGTGCTGCTTAATGATGCATGGCTTCAGAAGGCCTGCAAGAACAGCGGAATTCTTGACCCCTTAAAGAGTTGCATTTACTTTCACTTGAAACGTCGCTTAAGGCCCTTGCCGCAGAAGTACAGCATTCTTTTCGTAAAGATTTTCTGCCATTACGTTATCCGTTCGCAACGTAATTTGAGGAAATGAAAAAGCATCCTCTGTTGAGCAAGACTAATGTATTTGGAGTTGGATGGCGGCGGGAGGAAGAGGGGGGAGGGAGAACCTGAGCTGAAGCAATGCTGTGGTTCATGATGAGCGGAAATGAGGTATTTTTTGAATAAAGACATCAGTAACTGGAAATTTTCAGTTATTGTACTTTATTTTCAGCACATAAGGTACTCCCCTATTCCGTATGCGCTCCACCCCATTCTTCTCCGGAAATTTAGTTGGCGATGCCGCACTTCATAGCTATCTTCTTCTTTTTTCTTGACAAAGCCTACTCGTGAACAAGCACACTAAAGTATGTGATTGTGAAAATTTCAAATATGGCAACGTGGATGGATGTCTCTGCTAACTAAAGCAGCATGCAATATGACGAAATCTTAATGGACGTAGCAGCTGAGTGAGCGACAAACCGGATAAGCATGTTCTGAAACCAGTCTAATGAGAAAACGAATATTATAGTTGGGAATTTAAACGGCTCGCTGTTTTCGCCACTGAAGCACATTATCAAACTAGCTATTGTCGTTTCCGGATGATTGAGCAGTCAGTTAGTTGGTCACTGACGAATATGCAAAAAGGTGCATATTGTGTCAGGCTTTATGAGATGTTCACCTGCTTATATAATTAAATAATGCAGGGAGATTATTTAGTTTTTTATTCTGATTGCATTGCGATTACATATTCTCATCCATAACCAATATGAGCATACTCATCCTAAAACTCGAGAAAAGTTGTTAAGCAAAATATTTGTCTAAAGTTTGTCGGCTGCTTTTTTCTTTTTATTATGCACTGCGAAGAAATAGGCTCTCAAGAGTAAGTGGATTATAGTTCAACACTGGAACGCTGTCGAAAATTTAAAAATTTCATTGCACTCTGGCTATTTGTGCGGTTTTCCTTCGTAATTTCCTATGTTTCCTTACTTTTGCAAAGTTCTCAAGCATCCCACAATTAAATTTTTGTTACTCCACAATTTCTGATTTCAACTAGTCGCAAAGTCAAATTTTTAATGGCCTGAAAAGTCGGAACTTCCTTCTATTCTTAGTGATTCGCAAATTCTAACCTTTCTGCGAGTCGCAAATTTTTTCACATAGTGATGGTGCCAAAAACCACCAAAGGCACTAAAATCATTGCTTTTCAAGGCGAACTTCCCCGGGTTTCTTCAAAGTTCCTGATCTAGCGTTACCGTAAGACTTCTCCGGTGTTTTTTGCACTTCCGGAATCGTCATCTAGGAAATCACTTTTCTAATTCTCGAAATTTATTGGTGAAGTCTAATGGAGTTTTTAATTTGCTCTTACACTATAATAGATTACACTATAATAAGGGATCTATTCTTGTGACATCCTTATAACATCAGAAAGCTCGGTAATATACCGTAAGACATATCTCAGCTTCTTGTATTGCAAAACGATATTTTCTTCAAATGCGGTGTGTTGTTGTGCATTTTATCCAGCAAATTATAACCAGATTCACCGCATCATCGCTTCATATGCGAGTAATATTGTTAATATTTTTATTTAGGACACGACAGAAGCTCATAACAAGTGAAAAGGCATAAAGATATGTCGCTAAACGTTGACGCAAATAAACGCAATATCTCACGGTCACATCAAATTCTTTCACCCCACATGTTTCGCACATCTTTTTTTTTTTGAATATTTCTTTCCCACTTTTTCGAGTGCCTATTCGTCTCCGAAATTATCTAAGCATTCCCGATCCATGGCTGAACAATTTTTTGATGCAGAAATTGATCAACGCATCTTATTTTGTGGTCACTGACCACATTACACATACCTATCTTCAAGTAATTCTGACCAACACAATTCCCCATAGTAAGATCAGATATTAACGAATCAAGCAGGTAAAAAATATGCACAAGGTGAACTCCGTATATGCAATGGTTCCAAACGAACGCGACATGAAGAATAAGAATAAAAATAGCCCGTACTTGCAGGTTGAGGAATAAAGCTGTTCTACATTCTCATATAGACTGTGCTCATGTGAGGCACTATAGTTGTACACCAGTATAGCTGTCATAATTCAGGCGCATTTTGAACACCTATTACCTAGCAGTACTGTTTACGTTGACAGTTCAAAAAGTATGCAGAGATTTGCGGCTGCGAATCAATGGAGTGTCGTAACGAGATATGATTGACATTCACGCACGGCTATGACCTTACTAAGCAATCCTCGCTTCATGAGGCAATTTATCGATTTTAGTCATCCCTCTGTGTTGCGTGGATTACTACCATAGCATGCTCATCTGGCGAATTTTATGTCAGCTGACTTTCGCGAGCATTGGCGTCAATCGGCGATACTCGTATGACAGGATTCAATGAAAAGGTGAGTTCGGATCGACGGTTGCCTCTAAAAGAGCAGAAGTTCGGGAACTTTCTGAACAGCCAACGTACTACATTCAGTGTAATTTTATCGTACTTTCACCTGTCACCGGTTAACACTATCACCGATGCTACTCGCTACTGCTACTAATATTAATAGTGTGCCTAATACTAGTACACTATGAGTAATCCTCAGCTCAAGCAAGATTTGTAACAAGCTGAGTGGTTATTTTTCTGCAGATGCTCGAACAAGAAAAAAGCCAAAAAGTACGTGAAGCAAGCCAAAGATAATTTAATGGTAAAGAATCAAATCGAACCCAGTACCCCTATATTTTCCAACGAATGTTTTCAAAAAAGTTTCATCGAATTCGACAGCTGAGTTAATAAACGTTATGAAACAATTTTCGGAAGGAAATTTTCGCGTTCAGCTACGACCTGGTAAGGCTGCAAAAACTATAACCGCGCCTGTAAACAATATTCAACGATAAAGCGACAATATGCATTTCAGTATCGACTTGCGCCTCTTGCAGCAAACACCCAAAAAATGCAAATTCCTTTTCGGAGATATAACGACAGTGAGCTTTCTTTTTGATACCACGTTCAGCGAAAATTCCTATATAACGTATAATTTCGCAATGTGAAAACAGATACTCATCAGGTCACAACTGTCATCATAACATCATCCAATACTTAATACTTTTCTATGAGGCCATATCCAGTTGCTAGGCTCTCGACCGTCCACAAAATAATGCACGATCACTACACAGCTCGTCGAAGTTAACCTGCATGCATCGATGGTTTAAGGTTCAATAAATTTGAGGTTATCAGCAAACAGTTCGCACTTATTTGATAGTCCATTCGTCGCGTCATTTATTTAGATGAGCAATGGAACACAACACTTTTTTGGTACAACACTGAGAAAGGACCATAGCCAGAAAAAAAATTCCAACAAGAACGCGAAAAGTTAAAACCCATGAAAAAAAGTTGTCCACTATGGCAAACAAGCGTCGACACCGTAACTCTCCAAATTTCTGGTAGGTTTAGTAACGGAGACAACATCAGATTCCATTGCGTAATCGATGAACACAACACGTGTATGAATGTTCGCGTTTCAGGTTTGCGCAACAATCGCCCACTGAGGTGATCAAATGCAATAAGGTTGATTTGGCCACGCTCTGTTTAGCGAACTCCTTACCATTTTAACAATATGCCTAGTAATGAAGACGTCCGAGTTATTTCCAGCAGCCTACATATCGATCAGCTGAGACTTAGTGGCCTATAATCGTAGAACTCTGTAGATGGTGGCTTTTTCAGCATGGGGCTGCAACAAAAGTCTGAGATTTGAAGCGATCAGTGAGAATGATGCAGCTAAAAGACGCGCCACAACAGAATACAAATGCCATTTCTAAGATAAGGCCATTCTGGTTCTGATACGGGAAAAGAGGAAACAAGAAATCAAAGAAGCAAAGTTCATGACTGGCTCCGGAGAAAAGGAGCTGGATCCTAGTCACTCCTATTTCGGAAAACAAAAGGCGCTGGCCAGCACATTCTGCGACAAAGCCTCGGAGTCGGCAAAGGAATCGGCCCTCGGAGCAACTCCCGGAGTGGCCTGTCATTACATAAAGTTAAACTGAAGTCGGAAAAAGCATGCCCCTTATGTAATTCATCTCTAAGACTCTGAGAAATGTTATTCCCTATGAGAGTGCTATGAAGTTTTACAACCTTGAAAACCATAGTCGTGATTGAAATGTGCTAAATATTGCAGAAAACTGTGGAATTATTTGTTAAAAAATATTTTTTTCGTAGCGAAGAAAATTTTAATTTTCAGGAAATTCCCATACACGTTTTCAAATGTCGACATAAAAAAACAGTCATTTTTTTTACCTTCACTATTTACGAATTGGTTTGTGTGGAAACATTAACAGTGCCTGGCGGAACAAAAACAGGAAAGAGAGGTTGCTTCCAGCCATCTAACGCGTTCATAGAAGTATTCATTGCTGCAGGAAGGCGCTAACTGTTAGTATCAATGAGGGACGAACACCGGAAATTGGGAGTTATTAAAATCTCTTGAAAGCGAAACGGACGGAAAACTTAAAATCGTCCGTTCCCGACCAGCAATGAAAGCGACGTGAAGCGGCGCGATATCAGATGCAGCCGATGGCGTCATAGTGAAATAATCGTTAAGTGCGCGTTCGGTTCGGCGTCCACTCGCGCCGATTCAATTGCACATCGTCGCATGTGCGTTGTCTGTTATGACTACGATGGCTGTGCGAGTGCATTCCAGCCGGCTCTGGCTGGCTACACTCATCCGTTCAGGTGACGTTGTGACGTTGGCCTAGTACTTTCGGGTTATGTATATGCACACTTGAGCATACAGAGCTGGTGTTGCTTGCAATCTGTTCCATTCACTAGGAAACGCAACTTTTGAAGCGACAAAGTATTATGATGGAACATTTCAGAGCCTAGCACTTGTTTTACAGCCAGGCAACTTCCAAATTTAATACTTTTTGTGCGTCAACAACCTGGCTGCGGACTTTGCAGGGTGAATTGAAACATCCCCACTGAAAATAAATATGCAAGCATTAGTTCTGTATATCCTAGGTGGATTAGTTGCTTAAGAAGAAGCCTTTGTATTATGGAAACGTGTGCGTTCTTAGAGCGTGCAGACGTGTAGGGTCAGCGAAGCAAGAACTCTTTTACCACTGACCTTCCGGCAACTGGAAATAAATGAAAACTGCGGGTTTCTGGGTGGCGGCACCCTTCCACTGATTCGGGACCGTTCTCAGAATGGAGGCGAGAAGAGGAGGAGGGAGTAGAAGAACGTTGTAACAGTGTTGAATATCTAACGCATCCTAGAGGTTTCAATAGAGTTTCTTCATACTGTAGCATTTTACAGCATTTCAGTTGAACGTTCGAAACGAACTTTTATGCTGTCACCTGAATTACCATTTTTTGATATGCAAATTCTTAGGTTCGTGTTGGACCCTCTGACGGATTGCGCTTATTTCTATGTTAGTTGTGCACATTTCTAGCAGTTATTACCAACTTGGAACGAATTACACATCTGTAGTTGTTTTTTTTTTTTAATTTTTTCCCCATTTTATTAAGTCGTGGCCGCCATAGACGCTGTTATCAGTACAGAACCATTAAAACTGTGAGGAAAAATTGTGCAGGCTAAGAAAGGTTCGTTTTATTTGATGCAAAACTCGTAAACTTAATTTTGCAAATATTTCATTTTTTTCGGTTCTGAAGTTCAAAATCTTTCCAACGAATTTTCATTTGCTAACATCATTGCGTTGAAAGCAGTCTATAAGTCTCTATAGTTATAAACCAGATAAACAAATCCAAACGCAATATCCCCTTTCAGCACCTTATTTCGCACTAGGAAGCGGTTACAAGCTGTATCGTCAACACAAGTCACCTTACCCATCCAACAAATTCTTCCTTCTGGTCCTATTTGATGAAGCAAATGCTAACACATTTCGAGAATATAAACTATAGAAATAATCCATAACGATGGCTCGGAAATCTATAAAAATTTCACCGTTGTCTGTTGATTCCAGCAATAAACGCACTGTCTATGCGCGCACTGTTGTTCGTTGCATGTACAAATGGCTCGCAACACAATCACAATCGTCCATTAAAGCCTTGAGTGTTACAATCCACAGTGTCCTTCTTCGAACTATGCAGTTCATTGTTCCAACCGTTTTTTCCTTCTTGATAATAAGTCCTCTAATGGTGACTTCGAAGAACTGTTTTTAAGAAATCAGACACTTTTAGTAGAAGTAACATCACAGCGGTATTTGTTTCATATAGCGTCAGCCATTGCAAAAGACGCAGAAAACTTTGCTCGCAAAAATGGTTTCCTTACAGCTTTCTTTAAAATTGCGGCATTTCGTATTTGAAAAATTCTGTATGTTAGTTATCTGGGGGCGGTGGTCAGGATTATCTTGCTCCGCGTTTATTGCCAGTTAAAGCAACTTTCACAAGAAGTAAACCTACCGAAAAAATTAATTGTTGACGTTCAGTTTAGAGATGAGCACAGAAACCAATCCATTTTGCATAAAATGACCAAGATTCATGGCATGGAGCGTGTGAAACAAAACGTGAAAGAGCCCATTTACTCCGAAACGGGTCTACGAAGACGAAGTGCATAGGACACAAACAATGTGTAATTTCCAGCACAGCAGTCAGACAGGTGGAATGAAAGCAGAAAATACGCACGCAACATGTGGAGAGATATGGCTGGGAGGTTGTGAAAATAATGTGCAGTGAAGGAAGCAGCGACTGTTGCATCGCATTTGTTGTGCGCATTCACACCAACCGCAAATACTGAACGATGTGCACGGTGTTGTGAGGTGTGGAATGTGTGGTCTGTTGATGGGCTGTTTTTTCTCAGTTTAGAATTTTCCACTGAGCGTTTCGATAAGAAAGTTTGTAATATTAGAGAACTATTCACTAAAAGCTCACTTTTTATGCTTTTTGGGAAACTGGCAGATGCTGAAAATGAATGCATAAATTTAAACTTTTGGCTGATTGAATATGGCGCAGTGCAGTCATAAAGACCTTTTTTATGCAGCGTATCATCTATAGGGAAAGAAAAATGAGTTTTTGGTTGGAGTGTAAGCAGTCAGTCGCCCAGGAAACGCATAAGTGAGCATCGCATCGAACATCGGTACACTCAGGTTAGTCCAAAGACCTGGGTTATGGAAAGCTTGCACTATGCTAACTTCCATGGTCCCATTTATCAGTCGTTGATGGGCACACAAATGCTTCAAAAATAGAATCACTCAAAGTCTATTGCAAAAGTTGCACACAAGCATGCAAATTTCCGTCACTCCAAGCGTGAATGCGTATTAGATAAGCTTGCTGAGAATTTCTGTTTTCATATCGACCACTTAAGTATCCAAGATGGTCTCATAAACTTTCTATCATCTTCAATTATTTTTTCAACCGTTTCTGAAGTGGATGAAGGCGGCTTACTTTTTTTTGTTCAAAAGCTAAAACGATAGGATAGATAGGATGATAACTCTATTAATAAGAATAAAATGACGTTCCCATCACGCATTCCTGCAACAAATTCCGAAAAAAACGCGGTTTGATTTGATGCTTGCATAAATGTTTTGTTATGGGAAATATAGGCTCAGACTTGATAAACAAAATCGCAATTTTAATGTCATAATCTTGCTGCGAAATTTATATTGTTCAGCAGTTTTATACAACAGTTGCTCATAATTTATGTTTCTTTCGTCGCAAAATTTTCACCTCTTTTCGTTTTCCCATAGGCTTTGAAATTTAACGAATGGGGATTTTCCAGTGCCTTCTTTTGAACTTTTTCTTGCTTCAAACTAAGAAGTAAAAGTTTTGATGCCCGTGGCGCTGAATTTTATTGTTTTAATTAATTTTCGCACTTTTTTTTTTTCAAAGAAGTCCAGAATTTCGTAAAAACAATAGGGAACTGTTGATGTGGAATCTAACTGTTGTTGTTCTTTCTCCTTATTACACCACTATCATTTTGGGTAAAACCCCCTTCCCAAGTAAACCGCTTATAAAATATTTTGGGAGGAGAAGCAGCTTTTTTAAAAGAGCTGACACCGGAGGTGTGAAGAATAATCTCCATTTTTCGTATGAACCGAAAAGAAATAATAAACTTCCACAAAATGGCTCTCATAACGGGTGATGGGCTAAGTGGCTGTGTTGATAAGTCGGAACCAATCACGTTGCACTCTTTAAGCCTTTCAGCTCTATGTTATAAAAACCGCTAACGGTATGATGGTCAGACTTGAGTAGCATTTCAGGAAATTGCAAAAATTTTAAAAACGCTTCACGCTGGAGTGCTTTCCTGCTCAGTGGTAATGCCCTAAGATATATCAGGCACAGCGGTGAGATCGTTGGGGTTGAATAGCGAATAGTTCCCGTGATCCGGACGAGTTGTTTTTTATTTCATCGATTCTGAAGTTCTACTGCTCGTAAAGAGTCAGTAGGGATGTTGCGAGGTGACAAAGGATATTACAGTCCACTCAAAAACTGAGACAATTGTTGTGACGATGAAACCGAAACAACAGGTTTGATATGAAACAGAATCGAGTTTAGAAACAAATCTGGAAATATTCACCGTTTTCTCATCATAACTCCTTCTACTCATTGCCCCTCTTGTCTCGACTCTATTTGAATTAGATTTCCTTTCAGTCAGGAAAAAAGAAAAAAAAAACTGTGGCTAGAAGCTTCCTGTAAAAGCCTAGTAAAGAAGCATATCAAAGGATCTAGCACGATATGTGCATGCATATTGGCAATACGGAGTAACCATTTTCAGAAGATAGCAATAAATAGTGAACGTGCAAAACGATGCTTTCACATATTAGTTAACTTGGCAGCTTGCACACAGTTCTACAGAAGATTCGTTTTTTTTTCTTCTCATCTCAACGGTGTAAGGTGGATACAATTTTTTAACCTTTAAGTATATATAGCTTCTTTAAAATCGGTACGTGAACAGGAATTATGGTATGGGAGGTTTGCCTTGTACCCATCAAGTCTCATCACTCTAGCTTCACTTAAGTGAACAGTTTCGAGTGGGAAATATGCAGAGAATAGCACAAAATTTTGAATGAGAAAGTATGCGGGAAATACCAAAACTATTTAACGATGTGAACATCATGGACTGAGCCGTTGTAGTCAACGGATCTCATCACCGGTGAACGCGCATGTGTGAGACGAGTCCAATTCGGGATAAGCATGTCCTGTTGCACCTATCGCAGATAAACCGTACTCCTTGATCAGGCCCACTTGTGCCCAATAGTCGTCGCGATCTTTTCTCTTCCAGTGCTCGAACTCGACATCCCTCAAATCGTGCAGTCCCCTCGCGGCATGCTCTCCTCCACAGCTGTCTGTCATGTACTATGTCATCCTTTAGCTCCATTTGACACGCTTTCAGCGTTGCCTTGACTCCATCCTTGTATCGAAGCAGCGGACGTCCTCGTTTCCGTTCCCCAGAGGCGAGTTGTCCGTAAAGTAGTTGCTTGGGGATGCGGTTATCCGGCATTCTGATGACATGCCCAACCCAACGTAGTTGGGACGAGATGATGTATGCTTCGATACCAGTTATCTTGCACCTTTTCAGCACTTCAGTGTTCCTTACTTTGTCTTGCCACCTGATATTTGCAATTTTGCGTAAACATCGCATATGAAACTGATCCAGTCTCTTGATGTCTTTTCGATATAGCGTCCAGGTTTCGGAACCGTAGAGAAGTGTTGTTAGCACGACTGCACGGTATACCGCAACCTTAGTACTCAGTTTCACTTCATGTCTGCTCCAGAGACGTTTGTATAGTTTGCCAAATGCGGCACTCGCTTTCGCCAATCTTCTGGAAGTTTCTGTGTCATTATATGTTGAGCTTGTAAGTGTGCTGCCTAGGTATGTAAAGTTATCGACAACCCGAAGATTGGATCCGTCAACTGTTACGGTGTGTGATGTAGGCTGCTGACGATCTGGGCATTCTCGGTACATAACTTCGGTTTTCTTCAGGCTGACCTTCAAGCCAAAACGGTTGGCTGCCGTGGCAAAGCGATTCATGATGTCTTGTAGATCCGCGCAGGAATGTGCCATTAACGCGCAGTCATCAGCATATAGGAGTTCCCGGATGACTGCAGTGTGTACTTTTGTTCTGGCTTCTAACCGTTTGAGGTTGAAGATGTTGCCATCCATTCGAAATTGAATTGGTATGCCAGTATTGCAGTCTTTAAATGCGACCGACAGCATCATGGCAAAGAAGATCCCAAACAGAAGCGGAGCAAGTACACATCCCTGTTTGGTGCCGTTGGTAACTGCGAATGCATCCGACATGTTGCCTGCTTCGATAACGCGAGCGCGCATCCCTTCATGGAACGATCGGATCACATTTACGAACTTATCTGGACATCCAATTTTGCGTAGAAGTGACCACAAACCTTTTCTGTTGACAGAATCGAAAGCTTTCGTGAGGTCAACAAAAACAACGAAAAGGTCTTTGTTTTGTTCACGACACTTTTCCTGCAGTTGACGAGCGCTGAATATCATGTCGATGGTGCTGCGACCAGCGCGAAAACCACATTGGCTTTCTGGAAGGATGTTGTTATTGGAGACATGCAAGGCAAGTCGGTTGAGAATTACTCTTGCCAGGATCTTGCCTGGGATGGACAGGAGAGAGATGCCTCTGTGATCATCACAGGTTGCCCGATCGCCCTTGCGTTTAAAAATATGAACTATTTGCGCATCCTTGAATTCTTGTGGGACGTCTTCACGCTCCCATATGTGCCGATATAAGGTTGTGAGCCGGTGAATAAGTTTGCGCCCGCCGTATTTGAATATTTCGCCGGGTAAGCCATCGGCACCAGGTGCCTTACCCGCTTTCAGCGATTGGATGGCGTCAAGTACCTCGCGTTCTGATGGAGGATACGCCAGGTCGTTGGACACATTCCATTGTGGAACTTCGGAGAGCACCGTTGAGTCAAACTCTGATGCTTGATTCAGCACCACTCGGAAGTGTTCTGCCCAGCGTTCCAGAATCTTCTCACGGTCAGTTATGAGATGAGAGCCGTCCTTCGAATAAACTGGAACACTCCCGGAATCTCTTGGACCGTAGACTGCCTTGAGGCCGTCATAGAATGCTTTCATGTCATGGCGGTCTGCTGCTGTCTGGAGCTCGATTGCCATATTGGCCCACCAGCGTTCCTTCATTGTGCGAAGTTTCGCATTTGCCTCCTTCCTGGCTGTGTTATAAGCATGTTTCTTGGCGGCACACGATTTGTCATTTATCCACTGCAAATGTGTGGTGTACATTTTGTTCAGTAGCGCTCCGATTTCAGTGTCCTGATCATCGAACCAGTCTTTGCTGTGTTTCCTCACGAAGCCAACAACTTTTGCTGTGGCGTTATAGACTAGATCTTTTAAGTTGTTCCAGTCATCATCAGCTCCATCGTTGTTCTCCCGCTCACTCAGCCTGGCATTGAGTTCTTGTTCCAGCTCCGTCCGAACGTCTAGACGTTTTAGCGCGCTCACGTTGAGCTTCTTGACATTGAGACCTCGTCGACACCTCTGCGGAGGCGTCGTTGTCAGGCGCACAGTACTGCGAACTAGAACATGATCTGACCATGTCGTGCTTCCGCGCATTGCTCGGGTTAATTTCACGTCTCTCAAGTCGCGTTGCTTGGTTATTACGTAGTCGAGCATGTGCCAGTGTTTCGACCTGGGATGCATCCACGTGTTCTTGAATTTGTTTGCTTGTTGAAAGACTGTGTTAGTTATGACCAGTTCATGTTTTGCACATAGTTCGAGTAGCATAGTGCCGTTTGAGTTGGCCTTACCAACTCCATGACGCCCGAGCACTCGGCTCCATGTGGCGAACTCACGGCCAACCCTGGCGTTGAAGTCTCCCAGAATAAATAGTTTGTTTCTGTAGGAAGTTTTGGAGATTATGTTATCCAATTCGGCATAGAACTCTTCCTTGGAGTCGTCTGATGCGAGAAGGGTTGGTGCATATACCGAGAGGAGAGTGGCTTTGCGACCATGCGACAGCGGGAGTTCGAGGCTCATGTGTCGTGGCGTAATAGCGACTGGTGTAGAGCAGAGCGTTTTAACGATCGCGTTCCTAATGGCAAATCCAACTCCACCTTGCCTGGGTGCACCTTCAGGTTGTCCAATGCAAAAGAACGTATATCCTCCACCTTCTTCCGAGAACTGCGATCTACCGGAGATTCTGGTTTCGCAAAGTGCTGCGATGTCTATGCGATATCTGGCAAGTTCACGGGCAATTATGGCTGTTCTTCGCTCGTGGCGATCACCGCTATCCAATAGCGTGCGCACGTTCCACGTTGCCAAACGGATTGGTTGAGATTTACACCACTTTGTTTTTCGACCGCACGGGTAAGTATTCAGCAAGCCGCGGTATGCTTGATGAAGGATTTGGAACTAGCAATGTTTAGGGAACCTTTTATATCCCCTTCTTCATTCGAAGAGAGCAGTGCGTTCCTGAATAGGGCTGCTCTGCTACCCAGGCAGGACACGAATCTTGAAGTAGTTCCTGGTCGTCAAGAAGCGGCCATCACACCTGAGCCGCCTGCGTGCAGGGTCGTGACTAGGTACTTCCAGTGACCCGACACCTGTACCCGTCGCCACTTGCCAGTCGCCGCAGGGCTTCACACAACATCTTCACCGGAGTTTTACCGTCACAATGAGTTGATTTAAGTGAGAGATGCTTGTGAGACAAATCCCACTCTCTGTTCACCCAAAGCTCGTTGGCTGCAGGCACGAAGATCGAGACGTGTAGTCTGAGAAGTGGGTGCGCAGCAGTGTGGCCAGAAATGAGGCCAGGTTGACCATACAAAACTGCCCTTCCGATATACAATCGTAGCCCACTGCAGGTGCTATTCACCATGATTCGGAGTTCCTTTCTCCTAGCCTTTCTTCTTTCACGAAGTACCTACAAGGCAGTAGGGGCAGCGGTCTTTTTCGGCGGACCGTATTCGCCGTGACACGAAACCGTCATTGGGTATTGTGACCATTTTTTCAGGCGCTGGCGTGCCACCGTCAACCCCAGTCACACCCTGTTGGATTTCGCCGCTAGGTTGTCCGCGGTTGCTTATTCAATATATTCGCAGCTAACCGTCGTACTGACGGCCGTTCCCCGATCCGCAACCTGGGGACGCGCCAGATGGCTCCTAGCTGAGCACACTGGGATGTGAACATAAAAGTACAAAAAATGGCCGGAAAGATGTAACAACGTATAATAAGATTCATGCACAATGTTTGACATTAAAGCACTGGTATTGGGTACATTATTGTTTAATTTATGGCACCAATCAGACATAACATTATTGCGTTGTCGTATAAGTGGCTCCCTTTTAACTGATTTTTTAACGGTTGTTTTTGAACTGCTAAAGAGGGCGAATTTTTACCGAAGCGTTAGAAGTTGTCATTTTCGGGCATTTTTTAGAAACTTAGCGGGCAATACATATGTGGAATTATGCTCGGGATCCTTTGTTGCTGGATTGACGGTTGAATGGCGTCTTTTGTTTTCTTTTTTCTTTTTTCCTTCGTATATAACTACGTGCATCTGCTGACGTTAAAGTTCCGGTTTGACTGAAGAGTTTGACGATGACAGAAAATATCTGCAAGACCTTCTGAGGTATGGTGTTGTGAGTATAAAACATAGGAGTGGAAGGTAAATTGTCTCTAAATAAATCTCCTAAAGATTTCAGCGGTTGAGGCAGACTCTAAAAAAACAAGTTTTTCGTTTTGGTGATAAGCTGATACTATACGAAAATTCAATCACGTTTCTTAAGCCAGGATTGCCCGAGTTGTTTTTTAATGAGCGATTCATTAACCATTCTTATTGCTCAGGTGATGTACGTGGACATATTCTAGGTATGTGAAATGATACGCGTATTTGTCGTTGAGGCTACTGTCCCACTGCCGTTTCCGGCAACAAGATGCGTCCTCATTTCCTGCCTTTCGGAAATCAGCCCTTCTAGTTGCACCATCCAAGCAGCATAATACTACACCTGCCACTTCTACACCTAGTACATTTGCTACTTTTACTAGTATAATCTTCGGCACCGATTGTGGAATCAGAGTGAAATCCAGTGGCGCTGACGATCGTGACCACTTCTTACCACGGGTGCCCTCCTATTTTCTATGAAGTGTCGAAAGTAAAACCCGGGACGATGGATTTCGCAAACTGTAAAAACATATTTATAGTAATTTGTGGGGGAAGGGAGGGGGACTTGTGAACTTGAGGGCGCATATTTTCGACATTTCTCATAGGACTGGGGGAAACGCGAATCATTGTGAGCTGTGCCAAATGACCAAAATAATGTTATGTACGTCCTGAAATGTTCCAAGTTTTATTATACTTTCGCGTGCTTAAATCAATCACTCATGAAATGTCGTTGTCATCGCAGGGCTTTTGTGTAATGTTTAATACGCACCGTTCGAGGAGTTCGTCTTAAGCATTAAGAGTGCTTTTAGGCTTGTTCGTATAGGTTTTTTGTTTTGCGGGGGTGATATTTCTTTATGGTGAGTTCATTATTTCGCTTGTGAAAATCAAAAATTATCAAGGTGCTGGATTTCACCAAAAGGAATTTTAGAGTATGCAATTCTCGAAATTACTGTTTTTGAAGAGACCAAAATTTTCTTTTTCTAGCACACCTATAGCTTGAAAACTTTCGTCGGTGAAGTTTGCTTGTGATCTGAGTATTTTTGGCCTCAAACCTCAGCCTAGAAGGGGAAGGGGTAGGAAACAGTAAGGAATCTAGACCGAATTTTTTGATTCTTCAATGATTGCATTTGTGTTATCTATAGGCTTGAGAGCTGTCACAGAGAGGTTTGGCTGTGGTCTGAGCATCTTCGGAATTCTGTTTCGACCACCTGCATTCGAGTCACTCAACTTTTCTAGTCCCAAAGTCTATCTGCCTCAGATTTTGCGGCTCAGAAACGTTGCTACTTCCTGACTTTCAGCTTATATCGGGAGCGAAACAGTCACTGTTCTCTTAGCCGCATTGCTTCATACGTTGACAGTTATTTATCTGCTTAGGTAAATTATAAACTTGAAAGCATAGCCGTCTTCTTGGAGAATGGCTGTTTTGAAAAAAGGGCTGTTAATCTCAGTACCCTCGAAAATGAGAGTATTTTGAAAGAAGGCATGTATTGAAGAGTTCTCCAAGTCGCTTTTCTAGGTTTTATTGCATGCGTGATAATGCATAAAATTCCACACCGCTACCACTCAGGCTAGAGTAAAAGAAGAAATGTGAGCTGGTGGGTTATAACCAGAATGTTGAGGTGGTTGATCATGTGTTTCGTGTTCGCTTGCAGTTGCACTGCAGTCACTCGATTCGTGTAAATGCCACGCATCTATGTGTATGAGATGATTTCGCATTTGCTTATGTATTGGAGCTGTGGGAGAGGAAGTTGGTTTAATGAAATATATGAGTATAATAACGTTCGTATCCTTTGGTGATACTAATTGCACTATCCTTAAAATCGTCCGTTTGCGATGCCACTTCACTCTGTTTGTGCACATATTTGCTGTTCCATAAAATTTATATTTATCTTTCTATATGGGGATTAATGCAAGCCGACGGCGAGTTGCATACTGATTTCAGTGAGGAAGATAAAGGCTAATACTTGGCACAGCAGTTCATTCGCCTTCATCCTTTCACATCCTTCAACGGAGTGGCCCATTGCACGTTTGCAGGCTAATGGGACACGAACCCAGTTAACAAAAGCTGGCTGATTAATCCCTTTTGAACTCTAATAAAAAGCAACAGTTTTGCTTTGGCTTGACTTCAAGTAGGCATATATTGGGTTCCTCTTTTTGATACCACTCTGTAACACTCGATGCACTCATCACAGAAATCAAATAACCTTATGGCACTGATTGTGACAGTATGCGAGTCTTTAAAATCTCGGTGTTCAAGTCTTATTTCTAGGCTTTTAAAAAGGAGCACAAAAGAAAATTTCCATTTCTACGCGTTGCACGCTAATTATCGTCGAAGATATCTAAGAACGAGGGTTCGTAATGCATGCAGATTCTTCAGTTTTGCTTCTGTAGGTTTCGATGAGGCTTTCATTATCTTGCCTGACAGACAGATCAATCGAGTTGTACCCGACATGTCGTTTACAAGCACAAGTTGCCTGATTTATCGTTACAGAAGCATTTGCAACATTGATCCTTCGTTATGGTGAAATGCGTATTGAACCTTACTTCACGCAACAATGATTCAATAGACCGAAAGGATAGTCTTAGAAAATGTGATATCGTTTGGTCCAGTAAATTGATCCAAGGTTCAGCATCTACAGATGTGCCAGTATTTGTTTGGCTTGTTGCGCGTTGTTGGCATCTTTTGTGCGCACTTTTCATTTGTTGATTGGTGATTGATTTCGTTGTTTTGAATGTGTTTTTCCTGCAGGTCTATGTAATGTCCTCTCGATCTGGGCCACGAGCGGCTGGAACCGATGGAACTGATTTTAGGCATCGGCAACGTGTAGCTGCCCACTATCAGTACAGGTACGTTGCTATTCCTTTGAAATTGCAAATTTAACTTCTGATAGTTTCGGAACACCCAGCCGTTGCTATGATAAGCACTGAAGTCGACTTCGGTGAAGAACACTTTCGAATGATCGCTGGTTGAAATGCCGAGAAAGTCTTTTAGCTACACCGGAACGAATAGAGTAAATGCTTTTCGAAACATTAGACATGGCATCGGTATTTTTTAGCAAAATTGAAGTAATCAGAAATTGAAAGTTTGGAATGAAAAAACAAGTGGTGTGTTCTAAGGTCAGCAGCTGTGATGGTACTTCATTCGCGGCATCTTTTCGAATGGCCTACCGGAAGATATTTTTGCTCATTTTCGTCAAGTTTTGAATTGTTCGATTTTGCTTTTTGTTGAATTACTCTGTAGAAATACCCTATAGAAAAGTATTCTAATTGCATTTTTTGCATATTATGAAAAGCCTTTAAAAAATTAAGCGCACATGCCAAATGCGTAAAGACGATTGGGAACTCAAATGCTTGATGACATCTCTAGCGAGGCTCTAGTGCACGGGTCTAAACTGCTTTTAGCTTCATTTTCTATGTTTTAATTTTCAAGTTCGAATGTTTGCTTCGACGCAGGTCTTCATGCTCAAAGATTTACTACTAAAAATATCTCATCTGGATTTCATAGTTAGAGGTTATCGTCCTGGTGCTGATGATTCTTTGCGCAACCGGATGATGTAGATTTTTAATCTCGAACGTCTGTGCTGCAAATGCTCGTTCACAGCTCCGCCATTTTGCAAATTTTCTGCAGAAAAAATTTCCTCTGGACAAGTTCCTGATAACAAAAGTATGAAATCAAATTTCCCAATTCTTAAACGCTCGCAGTTAAAATTTCAATGGTACAAAACTCAGTGGCACAAACATACCTCTCTGCAGTGCCCAGATTCCCCTTGAGTCCTCCTGACTCGAATATTTCAGATACAAGCATGGATGGTATCGAACACACGCAAATTAAGGCATGCTGGTCTTGAAAGAAATTTGCTAACATTTCACAGATTAACCATCAGTTTCACATATGAAGGCGCTGCAAGTCTCAGCACAAGAGCCCCACGCATAAATTTCTATGACGCAGGCGTCCATGGCTCACATTTTTTGTCGCAAAAACATCTGGCACTGCAAATCTCGCTGAACTGTCCGTGTTCTCTACCCCAACATGGCTATAGGGCTGATCCGTATGTGCTTCTCCCATAGCGGTGTAAGTGATTTCGCGCCTGGCAAATTTTCTTTGCCGTACTGAGCACCTAATAAGGAAGTTTTTTCTAGTGACATTTCTATCGTGTAGTAATAAAGGTGCGGACCCTTCGAAGGTCATAAAATAACAAACTTAAGAGGTTATACGAGTACCTGAGGTGTGTCTTTCTGGTATCGAAATATGCAAATAGACACCATTGACTTCTAGCACCCATTTCCTATCACTCGCCGTTTTTTTGCTGAGAGGGTGAGGGGAAGGGGGATGGGGTAGGGAAGGTGGAAGTGTTGAACAGGTAAAGATTCACTAAGAATTCAAGACACAGTTAGATATAAATGACGAAAAGAAATATAGACAGCTTGCAGCCATGAGAGAAATATGGCTGGATATTGAAAGTAGAAGCTGTAAAAAAAAAACGGTTCCGGCGATGTAATTGGACAAACTCGTAGAAAATTGGGCGGTTCGAGATTGAAATTGGCAGATGAGGCGAGGCTTTAGAAATCGGTGCAAAAATATTGCACCGAAGATGTGCGCATAAAAACTTTCTCAACATTAACCAAGGATTAACACGTGTTGTCTAAAGGATTTCATTGACAGTTCTATTGATCCACTGAAATGTTGCACAAAATGTGCAAAGTTGACGTTTTCTTAACATTGCAAATACTGCAGTGGGGATCATGCTTATAGAGTGCAAACTTCATTCCATGCCATACAATATAGTATTGCGAAAATTTTGCTTTAATAGTTAATGAGAATAACACTTTTTATAGTGTCAGAGGGACTCAAGAGAGTTTTACCAGAAAGTTGAATCAGTGCGAAGTCTGCAACATTGAAGGATCTGCATCCTTTTATAGCATTTCTCCAGTAACTTTGTTTTTGCTTTTCAATGGTTCCTCAAATAGGGAATAGAAATAGTTCCTGACATTCCTACATCTGGAAAAAAATAGTTCGATTGTGCATGTGACAGTGCTTATGTCTTTTCTAGTGAGCACTAACTGGTGCTTTTTTTTTGTTGGTACCCACTCATGGTTGCTTTTAGTGTGCAATACAAGTCATATCTGAAATGGCTGTTCGTGATGCACTCCATGGTTTTGGTCGCCATGTGGGTAAAGGTCGGAGGTGAATTCCTCGTTCGAGAGCTCGACATCAAATGGGCGTTCTATTCGTCTCTCGACTTGCCAAGCGCCTATCCGTGGGAGTACATTTGGTCGTTATCGTTTCTGCCAATGGTTTTCGCACTTTCCTCGTTTCAGAGGAATAAGGTTGGTGCTTTAGTCGAGGTTCAGAGGTTTATTTAGTTTTCCTCATTTTTTTTCATTGGAGATCTTACAAGTAAAGTTTCGCTATATAGAAATGGAAAGTGTAAATATGTAAAGTAGTGTTGCGACAGTTGTTAGATGATGTCTTTTATATGTGGCAATGGTTTTTATATAAACCGCCGCTTCGCAGCTTGGTGATCGCCATCTGGCGTTCATATGCGTGAAATGCCTGAGCTGTGGTTATTAAACCCATCTGCTCTATGGGTTGACTGAGTGTTTCGGCCACCTTAAATTCAAACAAATGCCATCTTCGATTACAGAATTAAAATAGCTGTGTAAGTGGAGTTTTTAGTGAATTTTTAACTGGCAGTAGACCATTGTTGCCCAGCTTCTTCTGATGTGTTGATCTTGAACACACTTCAGTCTTGTTGATTCTTCATCCAGAAGCCTGATCTCCACTTTTGACAGACTAAAACTGCAATTACACGCTGTTTGGTTTCATAAGCTGTTCTCTGCGCGATTCATTAAGTTATTTTCTCACTTTTTATCACTTTACATACATTTACCGATGAAATGACCAGCAGTTTCCTTTAGGTAGGAGCTTCGTCTTTCTCATATCTGTTTCTCTGTCAGACCCACCCTTTCAAGTCTCTGGTAGACGTTTAATACATCCCGTCTTATCGGATACAACAAGCAACGCTGTGGTTTAAACTTTGCTCTGAGGAACATGAAAAAGGCAAATATTTCGGGGTTTGGATTTGCAGAGTTACGTTCGTTACCAGCTGATTCATGGTGAAAGCAGCTTGTGAGTGTATTGGTTACAGCAAAGCGGTAGACGAAAACCCACGGACGTAATGAACGGTGACTATCAATTGTGAAGGGACGACATTACTAGATGTCGCGTTTCACATTGCTACTGCAATTATAAACCAATGGCTATGTTGTTCTCTCTAGTTACTTGCTTAGTTATAGTGGGCACAAAAAAAAAAAGAAAAGAAAGAGCAAGCCGAGCTACAGAGCAGTCAGCAGACGGCATCCGTCACTTTTTCGCGATTAGTGAAGCAGTTGAAGTCGTTCTTCGCGTCCCACACTATGCCTTGACGTTCACGCAGGAAAGCTTCATTCGTGTTGATTATGTCAAATCACAGAGCGCCTTGGGTTCTCAAAAAATACAGAGCTCGTGACAGTGAGGGATTCAAATTCGGAAGAGAAAGAAAATATAGAAAACAGACCTCGTTGTGGTAAATAATCCTAAACTCATCCGTTTACTCAGCAGTTTCAGATGAATTGCAAATTATGGCGTCAGTGGAAATAGAGACGTTGTGAAGTAAATGTGAAACTTCCCACCTGCATATTCCAGCATGCACTTGCATCAGCTCATTGCCCAATGTACTTACTCCTCAGCCCCTCTGTCCATTCCTGCACCTCGTGCTCCATCCCCACAGCCACAAAGAACACAAAAAGGACAAGGGTCATTCCGCCTACCACTCTGAATATTGCGTGATGCTTGTTCTTACATTTCTGCCATCTGCCATTCTTTTATATTATTAAGCGCATATGCTGCTCATGAAAGAAGTGCTTGCTATTTTCTTTAGGTGTCACTATTGAGGATGCACTACTACAGTCAGTTTCTGCTAGGAATATTACCGTGCGCTATTGGAATGGGCGGCCAGCTGCCCGAATTGTTCGACTACCTTTCCGATATGGAGCACAGTCAAACGCCCACTTTTAAAGGCACGTTTCCGATGGTTATTATTTGGTATATCTTCTTTCTTGTGGCTGTTCAAATTCACGGATTTGCTATGTATTTTTCTTATCATTTAACTGCTTCGTGGCAACCACCAAAGAAGCGAGATTAGATGATGCATTTGAAGCCTTCTAAACATTTAGAAGAGAACTGCGTCGTGCAGCTGTTTTTTTCGTTGCCTCATGTCATTCATAAGCAGATCACTGAATCGGAAACTGTAAATCGATTTTATGTAGCAACCAAACGGCAAGATTGATTCAGCAGAATCAGGTTTTTTCGAAAGCTTGGATTTTGGTTTTGGTACGAAGGGATTGTGATAAGATATTGAGATCTTGCTTCAGCATTGTGTTTCTCCTCGCACTGTCGACGAGCTTCTAGCGACTCCTAACCTGTCTTTGTTCTCTTTAATTTTTTCCCTTGCTGCTATCCTTTTCATTTGTTGTTCTTATACATAAAGATGCCATTTTCGTATAAGTCCAAGAACTATATCTTGAACTGCATCCTCTCCTTATGTTTTTCGCTCATGTTTAATATCTTAGTGGGAGCAGTTTCGTTGTTGTTTTTTCTGCTGTAGGAAGTGAGAATGTATAAAAGAAGAATATGATGTTAAAAAAAACTACCCCGGTTAAATAAGTTGTCATTCACACAATCTGCTCGTGGGTGGACGCCATGTGTTTGCTTTATAATTTTGTATTTTCCTGCTGTGTGATGCGTAAAAAGTTGAGAGATTATGTTTATATGAGAATTCTGCTCTTTGTTTTTCTTTAAAGTTTTCTGTTCCAATAGGAAAGTTCATCGTTGTCCCAATTGTCGCATCACCTATGCTTGCCTTGCGGAGAGTAGTGTTTGATAATCAGGGGTCAATTTTTCATCAAGCGCTGTGTATAGTGAGCAATTTTCCTTCGTATTCCTGGGTATTACGTGGGTTATGAAGAATGAACGCAGAGAAATTGGTTTGCGCTTGGTGAGTGGTTTTATTTTTTACGTTTTGTTTGTAAAACTTACTTCTTATCAAAATTAGTCGTTTTTATATTAGGACGTTCTTCTTACAATCCCTTCTTTCTTTTCGGACCAGTAAGAGTAACAATATGTTCTAGGTGTTGTCACGAAAATTTAAATCTCTGCTGTTGGAAATGAGGAGTGAACTCAGCGTTTTAGAGATTTCTGTGTTATGTATGACTGCGTTGTGAAATCTGACTTAGTCAGTGATCGACGTACCAAAGATCCATGCATTACAGACTGGAACGTTAAAACGATTGAAGCAGTGGAAAAGAAAAGTTAAAGTTTTTCACTTGTTCTGCGTTGATAGTGTTTGAACAAGACACAAAGTGCACATTTCTGAGGGGTTGACGATGCGACAGAGGAATGAGATAAGCTTCGACTTGTGTAAAGTGAACGAGCTGCAAGGGTAGGGAATATACGAGCCACGATGAGTTGCAAAATAACCGTTTGCTGGTTTATGGCTCAAAAAAGCTTGTGCTGTTGCAATAACGGATGACATTATGATGCGCCAGTTCTGGCAATTCAAATAAGTCGGTGGCACAACGTTTGCATATTGGTTTTTTTCGTGCATTGGTTTTTATTTGTTCGAATAGTTAATTGGTGGTATCGTTGTTATGTTAATGATAATTTAATAAGATCAGAATTGATGTATTTGCCGAACGAAATGAAGATGCTGATGTTCTGTTTAAATGATGGCTAACGCCGCTAGCAAAACAGCTTCTGTGCTCCATATTATAGAGTTTCAACGCCTACGGTTGAGGGAAATTAGCGTTGGTTTGACGCCTTCTTTTTATCCGCTGATTGCACATTGAAACACAGGTCTTTTGGTCGACGAAAATTGGCATTATAACGCAGATGACGCCACTTATTTCATATCAGTGACACTCGGTAAGAAAGAGAAGTTGTTTCGTGTGATGATCATTGTTTTAGTTTACTTGTTCACTGATGTGTTCTTTGTTAGGAAGTTATTAAACGATCTAGCATGTTATGCATCCGAATAAAAGTTCTTTTTACAACTCGCAACTGCTTTTTCAGGCTAAAATACAACGCTCATAAATTTGTCGTGCTCGAATAGAATGTGTAGATGGCAGTCTTTGTACAAAACGACCGTCCAGCGGTCTTTAACATTAAAAAAAAAAAACAAAACTACGTCCTTAATTTGGAATGAGGTGAAGACTGAATTTTTGTTTCCGGTATTGAAGTAAGGGTGGTTTTACTTTTTTGAAGCTGACGTGGATTTTTTCTGGGAAGTGTTCACGCCATCGCCGGGCGTTGCACATCTGAACTTTCGGGCACACGCGAAAACGGGTAGCACGTTTAGAAACTCATGTTGAGGACGATTTTTGAAGCTGCCGTGAGGTTGGGCGCCAAAAAGTGATAGGAATGTTCCTATCAGAGGAGCACAGATTATATGCTTTCCTTGAGTCTTCGCAGCTATACAGTGTTCAATATGGTGAATAGTGTCAGAGTCAGCTGTCGTCTCTTTTGCTCATTACAGGTTGATCTGTCGCACAAACAACGTAGATGAGTCGAATTCCATTGCTCGCGTGGTGGACGTTTGTAAGCCAGATTGCACTGTCCTGGCAGCGGAGGCAAGTTGAGAGAAATGATTTCACTGCAAACGGCATAAAGTGTATGTCGATTTCTGTCGCACTTGCAGCAGAAGGGAATTGCGTACGGTTGCACCCTCGACAAGGCGATCAAGTATAGTCCCAAACACACTCAACGCCTAGCTGTCAGCAACGAACCTTTTATTCATTTGCCCATTTCACTGAGATGCATTAGAGGATAATACAGGTGCAGTAAAGTTCACTTTTGAATGCGTGCACTGGTACCGTTATCAGATGTGAATCCTACAGAGCTGCGTCGTATCAAACAACTTACTCTTTCCGCGAAATTTTTTTCGCAACAAGCAAAATTGCAGTACTTCAGCGGCAAATGAGTACAAATAAACCATAATGAGTTCGAGGATGGAAGGGGACGGAAAATAGGTTTGCGATGAGAAATACAACATCAAAGAGTTCATTGCTTCTGTTCCTTACAGGGCCAACACGTGTGAAATGTCAGCTGCTCTTTCTAGCAGATAATAAGCCTGCAGCGACATTCTTTGTTTGCTGTTCCGTATTCCGAGGTGTTCTCATTTCGGACCGAGGTGGATGCTGACGCTACGATCTACCTGCAAAAGAACTGCCATGATCTCTGAAGCGTGTTTAACTTTTTGTAGAAGTACGGCGCTCAAGTTAGAGCTGTATGCATGGAAGTGAATTCCAATGACGGTTTCGCCATTTATCGCGAAAACATTGCCCAGAACTTATTTTCAGCAGCGCTGAGAAGCTGTCGCAACTCAGTCTGCGTTTCCTATCTCATGATGCTTTGACCAACTCCTGGCATACCTTCAGTAGACGGACTCTCTAGCAGCAAGCCAAAAGCTATGGACAGATGTTTTTTTCGGTGTAAGAGTTTGAGCATTTGCTGTAGCCTCCCCTTAGCTCATTCAATATGTGGTGGCCTTTGATTGCGCCCAAGAGGCGGTGCCCTGTTTCAGGATCACACTGACCTCTTCATCTTGTAACGGCGAAAATATTCATGCACTTTTTCCGTCGTTCTTTCCTGTTGGGACCGGAAACGAATAGAGCTGTTGGGGGCTTAATTTCCTTGAGGCTATTTGATTTTTCCTTGAGGCTTAATATAAACGAAACAAAGCATAGAGCTGTTGGGACCGGTAGCGGGGCCGGAACTAAGAGTTCACGAGCGTTATTCTCGTTCAACAGTGCTTCCTTCCACTCCGTACATGTTGGGTTCGTGGATTCTTCCTTCGTTTTCGGTTAAGAACTTCAGTATGAAGTCGTTTTCCAAGTGCTGGAATGCTGTTTCTTCCTTTTTATAACGTGCGAACACCGCTTCGTCTATCTCATCCAGATTGACGATGAGAAAGGTTGCTTACAAGCCTTCGAGGGCAATGTGACGACCTGTGACAAGAGCTTGGTACATACTGATGTCCCTGCATGAGCAAATTTTCCCTGCGTTCACTCTATCCAGACGATTATTTTCTCTTTTTTTGCTCTTTTACCTTCAATGGGCCTACGGTTGGCCATCTCTTTGAGATCCGAAAAAACCCATTGTGATCTTTCATTGATACCGTTTTTTCATCGGTAAATATATTCGCTGTTTATGCCTCGTCTCTTTCTGCTAGCCAATTCCGCTATCGGTCGTTTGTTGCACTCTCCAGTGGCCATGCATCATTTCGAGAACCCTAGAGTTTTTCGCCGTTCCGTTTTGTTAATGTGCTGGCGTACAGTCGCAGGTATGTTCTGTAAGAAGATCTCATCGAGTGTCATCGCTGTTGATAGTCAAAGATGCAGCTCCGTGCAAATGGCTCTCGTGATGTTTTGGCATTGAATTGTATTCGACGACATATGCTTCTCGAATTCCAAACGGCGGTGTATGTGGGCATTCACAGCTCCATCTCCGGTGCCTGGATCCTAAATACAGTTGAAAGAAGTATGCTGACGAGGATAATTATGCTTCTTTGGTGATCCTGCGGTGGATGCAAGCATTTTGTGTCGAATTTTTGTAGCCATGTTCGAATTGGTGATCGCTGGAGCGGAAGGAAGGGTGAGGGGGAAGGTAGATAGTTATTCCCATGACTGGTTAAACTGCATAGCTGGTGATACTTCA
The DNA here is from genome assembly GCA_037389465.1 of Baylisascaris procyonis. NCBI lineage: Eukaryota > Metazoa > Nematoda > Chromadorea > Rhabditida > Ascarididae > Baylisascaris > Baylisascaris procyonis. Next base: position 10,846 of record JAZARR010000033.1, on the reverse strand, counting down.
AGTCCTCCTTTTCTCACAGGCTATGCCCTATTTTTGCATTCATAGCTCCCAGAATCGATTCGGACGATATGGAGCTCCTGTGTATCTTGCTACGCCTTTGCCCGTGTTCTCCCGGTGCGTTTTGTACACGACGCTATAAGCCGCCTAAGGTTGGCGAGCGCTTCAGCTGGCGCTGGCCTACATGAGGTGGGCTATTCAGAAAGTACTCTTCGTTCAAGCTGTGAACGTATTGCGATTACGGTAATGCCAACAAGTCGTTTGTACACAGCTCAGCAATGGGTTGAAAGACATGATAAAGTAGGAAATTGCAACGTCGACAGTTTGCTGCTCGAGGCGAAAGTTCGGTGCGTTGCCCAAAATGGTTAAAAGCGGCAAAGCGAACTTCACAATGAGTTGGCGCGGAATATTAATGAAGCCATTACCTGACAAACTGAGCACCAAACACGCGATAGGCGCTGCTAAGCATGTGTAGCGTGCGACCCATGCTTTGCACTCCCTGAGCTTCAGCGGTCCGGAATAGTCTAATCCAGCCCTTTCTGAGGATCTTTGTGAAGATTGGATACGGATGTCCGGCAGGGTGCGGATTTTGTAATAATGCGAATGATTTTGCCTTCAATTTTCTGCGAGCCATGCAATCCTTCCCTTCCGATAGTTCGCTTGACGGTTGCGTTGCTTTGGGCTATCCAATATTTCTTCTGTGGTACAGCCATCATATGCGGAGTGCCAACATAAACAGCTTATTGGTGCGCTTAAAAGATTAGCAGCGTTGCGAGGGGATCCGACTAGGGCACAAGGACCCGATCCATTGTTGAAAAGGGAGACTCGCATTTTGGAGTCGTCCCTTGCACCTCCAAAGGCCATCGGCACCAATACAGGGATCAGAACCGCGGTCGCGGTTACTTTCTTCGACATTGGATAAGGCACGTTGTAGACTTTTGTCGCGAACATTCGCGAAAGCGTTACGTCTATTTACGATACCGACGCAGCTGGAGAGCCGGAGATGTCAATCAAAGAGGGCATCATGAATGGCATAAGAAGAGCAAATCACGACGAATACAGTGACTATCGCTAAATGCTAATTCACCGTTAAGCAACCATGAATAACACCGGATGCGCCGCTCATGACGCCCTCGGCCGTTCATGCCTCTCACAAGGTCAAATCGCTCATTCAGCTCGCCCAATGACCGATAGTGAAGACGCATTGGGCTCAGCTTCTCATATATTTCGACCGAATTCTTCATTTAACTCTTAGCTTACGTTTTTGTTCACTTAATCCTCTTGTAAAACTGTTCGTACGATTTGTGTTACGAATTGCCACTAGACCTACAATCTCTCTACTCCAGATATTAGTCTTTACTAGACCTATTTGAGGTTCCAATGATTCACTGTATCATGTTTATTTGTTGTGTCGCATATCGCCTCATTGTTTACTCGAATACAAGGTTTAATTACCCAAGTTTGAGGTCCGACGGGTGGCGAGCCCGCAGTACCAAGCGATTAAACTTGGGACGAAAACGGTGACCGATCCAAAAGGGGGCACAAGTGGACGAGCCCGCGATCAGGCCTGTTTAAGACTTTTGATATATTTTGAATTTTCTTTTATCCAGTTCGAACGACCCGATATTCATTTATAGCGAACAGACAGCTAAACGAAGAGAGCAGAACTCCCACCCGTATTTCGAGACTCTAGCGATAAAAGAATAAAAGCCCTTTTTTGTGTGGCAAAGCTACGTGAGGTCAAATCTTGATTGTCACATTGTGCCACTGGAACGACGAACTTGTATTGTGAAGCTGTTGTACTGTAAACCTTATCTGTATCCGTGCTTATTTGTGCATAAAACACTACCCGATTACATCTTCACTTGTATACCCGCAGGGGAAACAACCGACAATTGAAGTTCATCGACTCCCAACCAGTCAATAACAAACCACCTGTTGCTCCCAACAATAACAAATCCTTTGCTGTCGCTACAACTTTTTTATTAGAAGTATTTCTGTTGCGCTTAGTTCCTTCGAAGGGATTTGTTACGTCGCTGCTGTGTAGACTAGACGAGACGAGTTGATAATTGGAGGTTACTGAAGACTAACTAAAGCGAACAACAGGGAAAGCCATAAAGATAACCGAGTACAACGCACAAATGACAAATGGGTTTGAAGCGCGCAGCCATACAAGCATGGGCACTGCGCAATATGATAGGGCAAACAAGAACAGATATCACTGATGCGTGCAAGCTGAGTCGCTGCGCGGTCGTTCAGCATAACAGGAATAAATGACTGATACTAAAAAAACTTGAGACGGGCAGTTAGGCTCTTCATTACTTTGGACACTGCACAAGTGAAGGATAAGGGCCGGTAATTTTGAGATTTCATCTAGGATGCCTTCTTTGAACAAGGAAGATGAGCCGTAACAATAGATCGGTAGAATAAAAAAAAAAATGGAGCTGAAATGGTTTCTGCCGTTCATCTGAGGAAGACACAGGAAATGCTAACAGTGGAGGTGATGTCATGATAGGGAAAGGTTTGAGCTGTTCACTGACGTCGGCAGCGATGATATACTTGTATATATATGTGCATGGAAGGGAGGTGAGGGGAAGAGGGAGTAGGTAGAAGTATGCAAGTCAGTAATTTTAAGGAGGGAGCGCTTACATGGAACGGAGGAACGCATCAGATCTGATTGTCAGCCTGATGATATGTAAACGCTGTCCACTAAGTTTCTGGTAGATATGCGCTGCATAGTTCTAGATATGCGGCCAGTTGCCCATGTAGAAGCGGAGTTGTCATGCACAGAGCCTAGCTGTAAACCGAATGAACGTGTTCCGATTGCCAGGAGCTGCGTCGAGTAAATTTATGGCGATACTGGATCTCTGCACCAGTCTTTTGGCGGTGGGCACACGTGTGTAGCATAATCGCTACGGGATCAAGCAAGATGGTTTCGATGCTGAACACATTGGTGCCCTTCCTTTAGTACAGGAAGGCTTTCGGTGTCTATGAAGTGCCATTGTGGCACACGGTGTTAGCGATTGACACTATAGCCAAAATTATTTTTAGAACTGTTCCGGCAATCGTGGATCAAGGGCTGAGAGAGAAAATAGCAGGCGCCAACTTACTGACTCGTTGAAAAGAGTCCCTAAGCACTCATGGACTCTTTATATCTACCGGTTGTAGTTAGAGAAAGCAGAAGATGTCGGAATCTGAGGAAGCTGGGGCTGTGCCCTCTTGTTCGTCAAAGTAGTACTTCTTGTGAAGAAAAGACGGAGATAATTATGTATTACTCTCCTCTCACTTTCTTCTGTAATGGTTGCCTCATGTGGCTTTCGTTGAGCTGCTAGGACCAAAAACGATTAGTGACTTTAGCAAATAAAAACTGGAAGGAATGCAGCAGTAACCCTGATTTATAATATTTACCTCTGGGATGGTCGATATTCCTCTTAAAGTACCACATCTTCACCAATTTAATGTTATTTTCTATGAACACAAAAATATAGAATGAGCTATAAATTCTCAATTCATCCCTGTTGTTTGATTTGTCTGTGCTTTAAGTTGGGTGCGAGTGCATCGGAGGGATCGGAATAGTTGGCCGAAGCGTGATAATTATGTGATCTGGTCACCGTCATCTGAACCCACCGTCATTTGTCTAGCACGGATCCACTCGTCCGCCCTAGATCATCGGACTTATGTCAACAAAAGATTTTGCCAACAAAAAAGAGAATTCAGCAAGAATGTTGACAGGAGTGTTTCCAGATTTGCTTACGGACCGTTGAAGTTTATTCTAGTTACCTTCTTTGTTTCACAGAACAAATCAATTTGTTTTTCTGCAAAAAAATCTTAGATTTAGGGTCGTTTCAAAATTTTCTATGAGGACACTCGTCATGATCGAAAGTCTTGTGGCTTACGTCCAAAGTTAGCAACGCCATGCAAAAATCAGTCGGTAGCATTAATCTTCACTCCAATTGGGCGAAAACGAATCAGATTTTATGTTTTTCAATGTTTCCGTCTTTATATTTGTCAGAAAACATGAACGACGAAGCCATAACTTCATGAAGTCTTCTGTTGTGCACCGTTATGAACGTTCTACAAAGGAAAACTCACAATTTGCTTCTTTGGGCATTCGTTCTCGATCGTAGCACTAAACGATCTCTCTAATAAGGAGCTGTAGCAGTAAAGCAGTGAAAGTAAGGCGTAAATTAAGCAAAATCAAACAACGTGCCACCAAATTTTATAGCTGTGGTTTCGTTCGTACTTCTTTCCAGCTTGCGAGATGCATTAGTGGCATTAATCGGCTCTGAATCAGATTCCCGATGTCGTTTTTTTCCTTCTTCTATCTCCCCACTTATATTTCTCTCTGAAAGGAAGAAGCTCACCTGGTGATTAATGCTTCCGATAGAGTTGTCAGCTTCAGGCTAAAACCCTGAGATACTTATTTCGTTGGCTTGTTTTTTATCGTTTTCCGAAATGCTTTGCAACATCCTTTGTATAGTTGTGATCGACTCCCACAAAAAATGCTTCATAGATATCTAAATTATTGCAATGTGGACAGATTCGCAGAATTAATGTTGACAGCCAGCTGGAAGCAACTGGCGGCAATCTAACACAATTTTAAACAGATCGATCTATTGCAATATAAGACAGGTGGGATGCGCACATAATAGTGCAATAATCATAACGACGAACACGTTGATTTGCTCCCTTCTACCTTAGATTTGCGATTTTGCTGGGCAACGGAACTCCACAATCCCCTTTCCTTGTTCTGAAATCCTTTCGTCCCTCCTCTCTATTCCCGAAATTCTGGACTTTTCTAGTGGTCTCAAAATCCTCTGTACGGTCAGTAAGAGCGCATGAGTAGTGGTCATAAACAACATAAGCTGAGCAACACACTTGATGGTCGTCGACTTCGGTTACATGGGCGCGATGTAAAGCTTTATGAATACCGTAATGGATTAACAAATGGCCCAACAATTTTCGTTGATTTCTTTTATGATGAAATTTTTCAAAGCCATATGCTGGGCACCTAACTAGCAATGATCATGCAATTCGGAAGCCTTGATCTAGCCGTGATCTTTGAAATTAGCGTTTTGATTTGATCATGATGCAAAACTCATCAATTACACTTTTACTATGACTGTAAGATAAAAAACCGGTTTCCCTTATCAATGGAATCATATCACAAGTATTGATCTATCGATTGGGGAATTGCTCAAAATTGAAACTCTATTTGCTGATCGAATATCACACAGATCAATTTTTGATAAAATATTTTCTTATTGATAAATTGATCTGCATAGTTGCTTGTGCAGCAGTACAACATATTAGTTTTATTTTAGGCTTAGGCTTAGGCTTAGGCTTAGGCTTAGGCTTAGGCTTAGGCTTAGGCTTAGGCTTAGGCTTAGGCTTAGGCTTAGGCTTAGGCTTAGGCTTAGGCTTAGGCTTAGGCTTAGGCTTAGGCTTAGGCTTAGGCTTAGGCTTAGGCTTAGGCTTAGGCTTAGGCTTAGGCTTAGGCTTAGGCTTAGGCTTAGGCTTAGGCTTAGGCTTAGGCTTAGGCTTAGGCTTAGGCTTAGGCTTAGGCTTAGGCTTAGGCTTAGGCTTAGGCTTAGGCTTAGGCTTAGGCTTAGGCTTAGGCTTAGGCTTAGGCTTAGGCTTAGGCTTAGGCTTAGGCTTAGGCTTAGGCTTAGGCTTAGGCTTAGGCTTAGGCTTAGGCTTAGGCTTAGGCTTAGGCTTAGGCTTAGGCTTAGGCTTAGGCTTAGGCTTAGGCTTAGGCTTAGGCTTAGGCTTAGGCTTAGGCTTAGGCTTAGGCTTAGGCTTAGGCTTAGGCTTAGGCTTAGGCTTAGGCTTAGGCTTAGGCTTAGGCTTAGGCTTAGGCTTAGGCTTAGGCTTAGGCTTAGGCTTAGGCTTAGGCTTAGGCTTAGGCTTAGGCTTAGGCTTAGGCTTAGGCTTAGGCTTAGGCTTAGGCTTAGGCTTAGGCTTAGGCTTAGGCTTAGGCTTAGGCTTAGGCTTAGGCTTAGGCTTAGGCTTAGGCTTAGGCTTAGGCTTAGGCTTAGGCTTAGGCTTAGGCTTAGGCTTAGGCTTAGGCTTAGGCTTAGGCTTAGGCTTAGGCTTAGGCTTAGGCTTAGGCTTAGGCTTAGGCTTAGGCTTAGGCTTAGGCTTAGGCTTAGGCTTAGGCTTAGGCTTAGGCTTAGGCTTAGGCTTAGGCTTAGGCTTAGGCTTAGGCTTAGGCTTAGGCTTAGGCTTAGGCTTAGGCTTAGGCTTAGGCTTAGGCTTAGGCTTAGGCTTAGGCTTAGGCTTAGGCTTAGGCTTAGGCTTAGGCTTAGGCTTAGGCTTAGGCTTAGGCTTAGGCTTAGGCTTAGGCTTAGGCTTAGGCTTAGGCTTAGGCTTAGGCTTAGGCTTAGGCTTAGGCTTAGGCTTAGGCTTAGGCTTAGGCTTAGGCTTAGGCTTAGGCTTAGGCTTAGGCTTAGGCTTAGGCTTAGGCTTAGGCTTAGGCTTAGGCTTAGGCTTAGGCTTAGGCTTAGGCTTAGGCTTAGGCTTAGGCTTAGGCTTAGGCTTAGGCTTAGGCTTAGGCTTAGGCTTAGGCTTAGGCTTAGGCTTAGGCTTAGGCTTAGGCTTAGGCTTAGGCTTAGGCTTAGGCTTAGGCTTAGGCTTAGGCTTAGGCTTAGGCTTAGGCTTAGGCTTAGGCTTAGGCTTAGGCTTAGGCTTAGGCTTAGGCTTAGGCTTAGGCTTAGGCTTAGGCTTAGGCTTAGGCTTAGGCTTAGGCTTAGGCTTAGGCTTAGGCTTAGGCTTAGGCTTAGGCTTAGGCTTAGGCTTAGGCTTAGGCTTAGGCTTAGGCTTAGGCTTAGGCTTAGGCTTAGGCTTAGGCTTAGGCTTAGGCTTAGGCTTAGGCTTAGGCTTAGGCTTAGGCTTAGGCTTAGGCTTAGGCTTAGGCTTAGGCTTAGGCTTAGGCTTAGGCTTAGGCTTAGGCTTAGGCTTAGGCTTAGGCTTAGGCTTAGGCTTAGGCTTAGGCTTAGGCTTAGGCTTAGGCTTAGGCTTAGGCTTAGGCTTAGGCTTAGGCTTAGGCTTAGGCTTAGGCTTAGGCTTAGGCTTAGGCTTAGGCTTAGGCTTAGGCTTAGGCTTAGGCTTAGGCTTAGGCTTAGGCTTAGGCTTAGGCTTAGGCTTAGGCTTAGGCTTAGGCTTAGGCTTAGGCTTAGGCTTAGGCTTAGGCTTAGGCTTAGGCTTAGGCTTAGGCTTAGGCTTAGGCTTAGGCTTAGGCTTAGGCTTAGGCTTAGGCTTAGGCTTAGGCTTAGGCTTAGGCTTAGGCTTAGGCTTAGGCTTAGGCTTAGGCTTAGGCTTAGGCTTAGGCTTAGGCTTAGGCTTAGGCTTAGGCTTAGGCTTAGGCTTAGGCTTAGGCTTAGGCTTAGGCTTAGGCTTAGGCTTAGGCTTAGGCTTAGGCTTAGGCTTAGGCTTAGGCTTAGGCTTAGGCTTAGGCTTAGGCTTAGGCTTAGGCTTAGGCTTAGGCTTAGGCTTAGGCTTAGGCTTAGGCTTAGGCTTAGGCTTAGGCTTAGGCTTAGGCTTAGGCTTAGGCTTAGGCTTAGGCTTAGGCTTAGGCTTAGGCTTAGGCTTAGGCTTAGGCTTAGGCTTAGGCTTAGGCTTAGGCTTAGGCTTAGGCTTAGGCTTAGGCTTAGGCTTAGGCTTAGGCTTAGGCTTAGGCTTAGGCTTAGGCTTAGGCTTAGGCTTAGGCTTAGGCTTAGGCTTAGGCTTAGGCTTAGGCTTAGGCTTAGGCTTAGGCTTAGGCTTAGGCTTAGGCTTAGGCTTAGGCTTAGGCTTAGGCTTAGGCTTAGGCTTAGGCTTAGGCTTAGGCTTAGGCTTAGGCTTAGGCTTAGGCTTAGGCTTAGGCTTAGGCTTAGGCTTAGGCTTAGGCTTAGGCTTAGGCTTAGGCTTAGGCTTAGGCTTAGGCTTAGGCTTAGGCTTAGGCTTAGGCTTAGGCTTAGGCTTAGGCTTAGGCTTAGGCTTAGGCTTAGGCTTAGGCTTAGGCTTAGGCTTAGGCTTAGGCTTAGGCTTAGGCTTAGGCTTAGGCTTAGGCTTAGGCTTAGGCTTAGGCTTAGGCTTAGGCTTAGGCTTAGGCTTAGGCTTAGGCTTAGGCTTAGGCTTAGGCTTAGGCTTAGGCTTAGGCTTAGGCTTAGGCTTAGGCTTAGGCTTAGGCTTAGGCTTAGGCTTAGGCTTAGGCTTAGGCTTAGGCTTAGGCTTAGGCTTAGGCTTAGGCTTAGGCTTAGGCTTAGGCTTAGGCTTAGGCTTAGGCTTAGGCTTAGGCTTAGGCTTAGGCTTAGGCTTAGGCTTAGGCTTAGGCTTAGGCTTAGGCTTAGGCTTAGGCTTAGGCTTAGGCTTAGGCTTAGGCTTAGGCTTAGGCTTAGGCTTAGGCTTAGGCTTAGGCTTAGGCTTAGGCTTAGGCTTAGGCTTAGGCTTAGGCTTAGGCTTAGGCTTAGGCTTAGGCTTAGGCTTAGGCTTAGGCTTAGGCTTAGGCTTAGGCTTAGGCTTAGGCTTAGGCTTAGGCTTAGGCTTAGGCTTAGGCTTAGGCTTAGGCTTAGGCTTAGGCTTAGGCTTAGGCTTAGGCTTAGGCTTAGGCTTAGGCTTAGGCTTAGGCTTAGGCTTAGGCTTAGGCTTAGGCTTAGGCTTAGGCTTAGGCTTAGGCTTAGGCTTAGGCTTAGGCTTAGGCTTAGGCTTAGGCTTAGGCTTAGGCTTAGGCTTAGGCTTAGGCTTAGGCTTAGGCTTAGGCTTAGGCTTAGGCTTAGGCTTAGGCTTAGGCTTAGGCTTAGGCTTAGGCTTAGGCTTAGGCTTAGGCTTAGGCTTAGGCTTAGGCTTAGGCTTAGGCTTAGGCTTAGGCTTAGGCTTAGGCTTAGGCTTAGGCTTAGGCTTAGGCTTAGGCTTAGGCTTAGGCTTAGGCTTAGGCTTAGGCTTAGGCTTAGGCTTAGGCTTAGGCTTAGGCTTAGGCTTAGGCTTAGGCTTAGGCTTAGGCTTAGGCTTAGGCTTAGGCTTAGGCTTAGGCTTAGGCTTAGGCTTAGGCTTAGGCTTAGGCTTAGGCTTAGGCTTAGGCTTAGGCTTAGGCTTAGGCTTAGGCTTAGGCTTAGGCTTAGGCTTAGGCTTAGGCTTAGGCTTAGGCTTAGGCTTAGGCTTAGGCTTAGGCTTAGGCTTAGGCTTAGGCTTAGGCTTAGGCTTAGGCTTAGGCTTAGGCTTAGGCTTAGGCTTAGGCTTAGGCTTAGGCTTAGGCTTAGGCTTAGGCTTAGGCTTAGGCTTAGGCTTAGGCTTAGGCTTAGGCTTAGGCTTAGGCTTAGGCTTAGGCTTAGGCTTAGGCTTAGGCTTAGGCTTAGGCTTAGGCTTAGGCTTAGGCTTAGGCTTAGGCTTAGGCTTAGGCTTAGGCTTAGGCTTAGGCTTAGGCTTAGGCTTAGGCTTAGGCTTAGGCTTAGGCTTAGGCTTAGGCTTAGGCTTAGGCTTAGGCTTAGGCTTAGGCTTAGGCTTAGGCTTAGGCTTAGGCTTAGGCTTAGGCTTAGGCTTAGGCTTAGGCTTAGGCTTAGGCTTAGGCTTAGGCTTAGGCTTAGGCTTAGGCTTAGGCTTAGGCTTAGGCTTAGGCTTAGGCTTAGGCTTAGGCTTAGGCTTAGGCTTAGGCTTAGGCTTAGGCTTAGGCTTAGGCTTAGGCTTAGGCTTAGGCTTAGGCTTAGGCTTAGGCTTAGGCTTAGGCTTAGGCTTAGGCTTAGGCTTAGGCTTAGGCTTAGGCTTAGGCTTAGGCTTAGGCTTAGGCTTAGGCTTAGGCTTAGGCTTAGGCTTAGGCTTAGGCTTAGGCTTAGGCTTAGGCTTAGGCTTAGGCTTAGGCTTAGGCTTAGGCTTAGGCTTAGGCTTAGGCTTAGGCTTAGGCTTAGGCTTAGGCTTAGGCTTAGGCTTAGGCTTAGGCTTAGGCTTAGGCTTAGGCTTAGGCTTAGGCTTAGGCTTAGGCTTAGGCTTAGGCTTAGGCTTAGGCTTAGGCTTAGGCTTAGGCTTAGGCTTAGGCTTAGGCTTAGGCTTAGGCTTAGGCTTAGGCTTAGGCTTAGGCTTAGGCTTAGGCTTAGGCTTAGGCTTAGGCTTAGGCTTAGGCTTAGGCTTAGGCTTAGGCTTAGGCTTAGGCTTAGGCTTAGGCTTAGGCTTAGGCTTAGGCTTAGGCTTAGGCTTAGGCTTAGGCTTAGGCTTAGGCTTAGGCTTAGGCTTAGGCTTAGGCTTAGGCTTAGGCTTAGGCTTAGGCTTAGGCTTAGGCTTAGGCTTAGGCTTAGGCTTAGGCTTAGGCTTAGGCTTAGGCTTAGGCTTAGGCTTAGGCTTAGGCTTAGGCTTAGGCTTAGGCTTAGGCTTAGGCTTAGGCTTAGGCTTAGGCTTAGGCTTAGGCTTAGGCTTAGGCTTAGGCTTAGGCTTAGGCTTAGGCTTAGGCTTAGGCTTAGGCTTAGGCTTAGGCTTAGGCTTAGGCTTAGGCTTAGGCTTAGGCTTAGGCTTAGGCTTAGGCTTAGGCTTAGGCTTAGGCTTAGGCTTAGGCTTAGGCTTAGGCTTAGGCTTAGGCTTAGGCTTAGGCTTAGGCTTAGGCTTAGGCTTAGGCTAGGCTTAGGCTTAGGCTTAGGCTTAGGCTTAGGCTTAGGCTTAGGCTTAGGCTTAGGCTTAGGCTTAGGCTTAGGCTTAGGCTTAGGCTTAGGCTTAGGCTTAGGCTTAGGCTTAGGCTTAGGCTTAGGCTTAGGCTTAGGCTTAGCTTAGGCTTAGGCTTAGGCTTAGGCTTAGGCTTAGGCTTAGGCTTAGGCTTAGGCTTAGGCTTAGGCTTAGGCTTAGGCTTAGGCTTAGGCTTAGGCTTAGGCTTAGGCTTAGGCTTAGGCTTAGG